>OY757025.1:66145470-67587136 GCA_963580285.1 Lucinisca nassula | reverse complement strand
TTTATAAGATTATGAGGAAGTGTAGTGTAAAGAGTGGAAAAATCGTAGGTAGACAGACTAGAAGCACGAAAATGTCTAGATTTCAATTTATTTTAAACCTCATTCGAATTTTTTATAGACCAAAACAGATTTCTTCCTGATCACAAAGACTTTATCACAATATTTAATTACATGCGTTTTAATAGCAGTAAGACAGGAAGTTAATAATTTAGAAAGTTCAGTGGTAGTGCAAGAGCTAGAATTTGCAATAAACCGTGCTTTGTAAGGTTTTTTATGAAGTTTTGGTAACCAGTATAGCGTAGGAAGCTTGTCTTGGCCTTCGTTAACACACACAACAAACTTGGTGGCTGAAAGACAAACATGTTTATCTACTATAGCTCTCTCTTCAGCTAAAGGCTGAAGTTCATAGGCCTTAGTACCACCAAGCTCCTGCTTAAGCGTGTTAACATAGTGGAGCCGTCACACAACGACGACGTTGTTAGCGGCCTTGTCTGCAGGGGCCAAAACAAACTTTTATGGATGGAGTAAGTTAATTGTATCGATTCCTGATCTTTGTTTTACTTCTACTTTTCTTATGAAATTCTTGAATACCTAGTTTAAGATGACGTCAAGACGTCTTGGGCTTAGGAGGTAATAAGTTAGTATTTTGAGAATAGAAAGAAATGCGTTTATTTACTAGTTTTAAAATGCTAAGTTTCGAGTCCTTAAGGGCTTTATGCTCAACATACTCTCGCTTACACCATCGATTACCGAATTCATTCAAGGAAGCAGCGATTTCATCTCTACATTTACTGAAATCAATTTTAGAAGGAAACCGATATTTCGGTCCTTTAGAAATTATATTCCTTATCCTAGAATCAAGAATAATTTTCAAATCGCCAGTAATTACATGACCAGCAGCAGGATAGCAATACTTTGAGTTTTTACAATCACATGAATCAGGAGTATTAGTATCAATATCAAGATCTGAAACAAGTTTATTGAAATTAACAATGATAGATCTAACAGGTTTGTTATATTTATAGCAAATTATAGGTGTTTCAGTATTTTGAAAATAAGCAGGAATGGAAGAAAGCACCGATCTCTCACGGAAGATACTGGGCAAATCTATAAAATCCATACCCTTATTAATGAAGGATATTTTGAAGAAATGGCGTTTATGATTAATTTCAGAATCAATGTAAGGACGGAGAGTAAGCATTACTTAAGCATTACTTAAGCATTACTAAAGCATTACTAAAGCATTACTTAATCAACCACCCAATAATCAGTAGGTTGGTCGGTTTTCAAAATTAATTTACGATGTTTCTTTTTCTTTAATTCTTCCTTTATTCTTTGCCGTTCTTCCAATGTAGGAATAACATCATTCTCTCTCAAACAATTTTCAAAACTATCTCTATCATACATAACTACTTTGTTTGTTCTCTTAAATCTTTCAAAACTGAATTGTATCTTTGCGATATAACCCATACCGTTTGTTTTGCGTGTCTGCCTGAAAAAGCGAGTTCAGACAACATGTCTTTTTTCTTTGTTAATTCTTTTGTTGCGCTACAATCATCAATGATGTATAATGTAGGGGAATTGGCATATTTTTTAAAAAACAACCGTAATAGTTCTTGAAGCTTTTCTGTTCCATCTGACGTTTAACATCACCAATCCAACTTCTGTTTTTGTATGCCTTGTTCCATTGAATGGTCGGGCAAAGTATAACAATATGACTAAATACACCGGCATACTCTGATTCTAATAAATCTAGCATAAACTCTGTTTTTCCACAGCCAGTTTGACCACAAATAATTGCACAGTGTGGATATTTAGGTAGTTCCATTTTTTATATTAATAATTTACTTCTTTAAATCTACCTTCTTCAAAATTAATTTGGGCATCCTGTATTACAAACAGATAAACATTTATTGGTTCATTTCCTCCTGCTTCTTTTGTAATTTGTATTGTGATGCCTTCTGATGCATTTTCTATTCTTCTTCCCGAACCATGAAGTGTATTATCATCAGTTGAACGTAAATCCAACCATAAAGCATAATTAGTCGTTAGATATTTTTCTATTGCTGTATCAGTGAAATATAAATCTTTAATGACCATACTTGTTTCTTTGTTTCTTTTTGAATTTAAAGAAAAGAATTTATTAATCTCATCCCAGTGTTGATGGGCTTTCATCCCCTGACTATACAACTGATTCGGAATCCCTTCTATAGTCATTTTCACTTTTGTAATTTCTGGATTATAATATTCTTCTGTGCTGGTCCTTTCCGGATCTTTGAATAGCATAAGAATTCCTTTCATGCTTCTTGCAGTAACATTTAGATTGATATTCCATAGTGTATCAGATTTAATTTTAGGTATTTTTCTGTGTCTTAGTATTCTGTCATACAAAATAACCATTTTACCATCAACTTGCTGTCTTATTTCTCTTGATAAATAAGGATCAGAAACAATATCGAATTCTAAACAAATATTTTTGATTGTATAAGTTGAGGTTGCATCAGTTGAATTAATAACTTTCATGTAATCGTTAAATGTAAGTTCATATTCTAATCTATCCCCGAGTCCTGCTTGATAAAAAGGTATATGGGTTTCCAATAATTCAAAATCAAGTGGGATGCAAAACCTGTTTCCATATGCTTTTGCGATGGCTTGATCTTCTTTATCTGCTGTTGCATTTTTTGCCCCCACTCTAAGTTTCAACATGTTTGCTTTGCCAACGCCTTGGTATGCCATATTTATTCGTTCTGTAGGAGTCTTCCATAAATCAATATAACAATGATAGATGTCACTATCATCAATGGACATAACTTCATTTCCACTTATCCTAATTGTTGTTTTCTTAATTATTGCTCTTCCTATGTTTGGAAATATAGTTGCATTTGCATCTTTAGAGATTAGTTCAATTTCAAATGCTAATCTGACTGTTCCGGGAACAATAACATCATTACTACTTAGATTAGGAAATCTCACTAATAACTGTTGATTTTGGTCAATAGTTGATGGATTATTGGTTATCACTACACTTTGACGGATACCTCTCACATCGCGCGGTTCTCTTATTTTTCTGTAAGGGTTTAATTTATTTCCATAGGTCGACATTTTTTAAAGATATTTTTAAATAATTAAAAATGGCTGAATGATTTGATTTTGAGAATCCTACATTTGACATAGATGATGATGATGATATAGATTCTAGATTACCTTTGGTCCCTGATGATCATGATCAGAGTATTATTCTAAATCCGGGTAATGCGATTGATGACTTAAGAGAAGAGCTCAAACAGACTGCTCGTCAAAACTATAAAGAAACACTTGTAGAGACGTTTTATGATGAAATAAGCGATCGCTACCAAATTACGCCAGACAAAGTAGATTATGATCAGTTTAGATTATCCGATGATAAAACTTTATATTGGGTTGTCGGCGACAAAGAAATCAGAATTTCTGCAAAGCAAGGCACAGCAACATTTCTTTCTTTGGGTTCTTTAGCAAAAGAATACAACCGTGTAGTAGGTAGTGGCGGAACACGGGCAATCAGACAATATTTAAATTTACCAGAATATCAAAGCAAAACAAAGATAACTCAACATATTCTGGGAAGTACGCGAAATGATTTGCTAAATGCTGAAGAACAAATACCACTAAAAGATTTGTCTTCAACTAAAGATGTGCAAAATGTAGTAGATACTGCAAATAATATTGAGACCTCTCTTACATCTCTTTTTGGCAATTTAGAGCTGCCAGAAGTTAAAAATGCACGCACACAAACAGAAGGTCTAACATTAAGAGAACTGGAAGGTCTAGATAAAACACTACAGTCTAATCACGGTGAACTTACAAATAACTTAGCAAAGCTGACAAACATTGATGATGACATAGCCAACGAAAAACGAAAATTACAAGAAGCTGAAGATGAAATTAGCAGAAAAGACATAACAGCTCGATTGAAAAACATTGAAGATGAGAGAGCTGTAAGGCTTGAGGCTGCTAGCGAAAACAGAGAAGCATTACGTAGTCAGGTAAATAGAATAAAAGAAACAATCACCAAAGTATTAAAAGAAGACACTACATTAGGTTAGAGAATTAAAACATTATTTAGAGAACAAGGAATTACAATTGTTAGTGTTTTAACTGCTTTTGGAATGATTATTGGTGTTATTGTTGAGACTTTTATTCCTACTACTGGTGGTGGGCCTAAACCACCGTCAAAAGATGGTATACAAAAATGGATAAAAAAACAATTAAGTAATCTTGGTAAACTATTGGCCAATCTCGCAGGAAAAGCAGCAGCAGCGCTACCGGGTATTATTGGTTCCATTGTGTCTTGGCTGTTGTCTACTACTGGAAAAGTGGTTAACTGGTTTGGCGAACATCTCTGGGCGTTGCTTGTCCTTGTTGTAGGATTATTGTATGCAGCTGCAAGAGAGTATATTTATAAATCCTGAGTGCAATAATACCTATTATTATACTTCCTACTATTAAGGTTGTTTTAGTTTCTTCGTGTTGTGTTGATTCTTTCTTTTCAACGGGTTCTGGTAGAGATTTCGTTGTTTTTGTTTCCTGATATTTTGGTTCTGGCAGAGATTTCTTTGTTGGTGTACCATTTATGGTACTAGATGGTGCTGTAGGAACACCAGGTTTAACATTTACATCACTATTGAAACCAAGCGAGCACTCCGATGTTGCAATTACAATTTTATTATTATATCCAGCGAAAGTGCCAATTTGTAATATCATATCACTGGGAGACATGTAGAGACCAAGTCCGTATGTATAATCAACTTTACTTGTAGCATATTTCAATACATTTTGATATTTTGATATTTGGTCGTGCAAATCGATTGGACTGTTCATTGCTTCTTGAACATTTGCTAAGAATTGTTTTTGAGCATCAAATCCTGTGCCTATTTTCAGTATTTCTACACGTGTTTGATATTGTGCTCCTAATAGTGCTCATACAAATATTCTAATACTTTCGTTAATTCGTTCAATACCTGGTTTTGTGAAGCCTTCTGATTTGTCTAATATAAACATTGTCCATGCCTCACTTATATCTACTGTATGTTCTATTTTGTCATTTGCTCTAAAGAATGGCCCATCACTTCGATGTTCGTATCTGTATTTTCCATCTGGTTTAAAGTATTGAGTGTATTCTCCGAGACCGTGACTTTTAGAACTACTTTCCAATTTTTGGCGCCAATCTGTATTTGGTGAAACATTGAATTCATTGCATAAGTTTTGGTAAGTTGCTTTATCGTATGTGTTTATGTAATAACAAAATTTCTCATCTGCTGGTAAAGGTGTTTAAGTTAATTCAAAATACGAGCAATACAATAATACACATGAAATGTATATACTGTTTTAGTTAGTCCTGAAGTGTTTTGCAAATGGTCTTGATAACTTACTCCGCATCCTGTAGTAGCACATCAAACAGCAAAATTCAATTGGCACTGCCACCAGTCAAATGATGAATGAAGCCATGTATTCCACGGTTCATTGTTGTGTATTGTTGGATTTTGATAGTTTTGAAATAAGTCGGGAAACGTTACTGGAAAATGGTTATTTTTGTTAACATAAATTGTTTGTTTTACAAGTTCAATATTCTTTTTAGAATATTTAGTATGAGAGTTATATGATGCATTGGGATTGTACTTGAATTTTTTAGGTATCATTTTTAATTAATTAAAAATTTATCATACAATTTCTGATATTAATAAGACAATACACTTGCAACAATATATAGATAACAAATGCGGTATTAAGAGAATTGGTTTGAAGAGTTTTATTTATACTATAGGTTGGCATAATTTGATTGATGAATCTATCAAAAAAAGGAACAGATAGACCAATACGTTTAGCTTCAGGATTTTACAGTTTCCAACAAATAGCAGATATATTTCAAAGTAATAATATTGTATTATCTGTAAATGAAACAAATGGCATAGTGTTTTTGACATCGACCGTTGATTTAAAAATAAGCAAAGGATTAAAAGAGATGTTAGGCCTCGGAAATGGACGATTAAACGCAAATCAAACGTATGAGGGAGAAATAGCATTAAATTTTGCATCTTATAAACAACTATATGTTCATCTTGAGCAGATAAACAGTGCTTGCAATTTCTTTGATGGTGCTCCTAGTAATATCCTTGGTGTTGTTTCTGTTGAAAATAAATCATTTGGAGATATTGTTCATACACGTTTTACTTAGTAGTCCGGAATATAAACAATTAACACATGGTGATATATCAGAATTAAGTATAAGCGTTTGTGATGAGAATGGTCAGAAAATAAACAACAATGGTTTACCAATTTGTTGTGTGTTAGAAATTTTATGATTAAAAATGAGTATATTTGGTGTTAAGAATAATACGACTTTACGTGTTGATAGCAGAATATCAAATTTAGATAATATATGTCAAAACGTTCATACAAATGAATACATTACAATATATGCTGAATCAAAAGGCTCTTTATCTAGAGATAAGATGTTTTCATTTGGAAATGGAGGTAGAGAGCGGACGGCCAGTTATGTTATGATGAAAGATGGTTATATTATAAGTATGGGTCTATCGTGTGAAAAGTCAAAATATGAAGTGCGGGTTACTGTGATGGTGGATGGGGAAGTTTTGAGTGGGTGTATAGTTTATTTGGGAGACACACAAAGTGTACATCGCGATTTTGATAAACCATTTTTAGTTAAGGCAGGAAGTGTTATTAATTTTTTGAGTGTACTGAATAATTATACTGCGGTTAATACTGTTGCCTCATTATTAATTGAATTTAAAAATTATATATAAAAAATGAGTATATTTGGTGTAAAAACAAATAAGAATAATTTGACTTTGCGTATTGATGAATTACATAAAAAATTAGGAAATTTAAATAATAGATTACAAAACGTTTATGCAAATGAATTCATTACAATAACCGCCAAATCAAATGGCCCACTAACTAGTGGTAAAATATTTTCATTTGGAAATGGAGGTAGAGAGGGAGCGGTTGGTTATGTTATGATGAAGGATGGTTATATTAAAAGTATTAGCCTGTCGAGTGTATCGTCGCTTTGTAAGGTGAAAGTTGGCGTGTTGGTGAATGGGGAACGTTTGGAAGGGTGCCGCGGCCTCGCTTTAGATAGTGAAACAAAAAGTACACATTTTAATTTTGACACCCCTTGTTTAGTTAAATCTGGAAGTGTTATTAATTTTATTAGTCTAGAGACTAATAAAACTGCAGTTAATACTGTTGTCTCGTTATTAATTGAATTCAAAAAATAAATATAAAAATGAATCAACCTACAGCGCCGAATTTATATCCAGACTTGCCTAGTGAAGACGGACAAAATTATAGATTACAGAAGATATCAGAGATAGAAAAACAATTAATGAAAGAAAGAGACATCAGAAAAGCTTTATATAAAAAGTATAAACGGGGGATTAACACTACTGATAGTGTTGATACTGCGTTAATTTCTTCAAGTGTTATTATGGCTTGTGTTGGTTTAGCTGTTCCGATTATGTTGCCGTTGGAAATTGCTGCTGTTGTGTGTGGGGGTTTAGGGGTTTGTGTTAAACTGGTTAGACGTAGATTACATGCAAAAACAAAAAAACATTATTAGATTAAAACTATTGCTGATAGTAAGTTGAATAGTATAAAAGATTTGATTTCTAAGGCTTTGACAGATGGGCAGATATCTGAAAATGAATTTAAGGTGATTTTAGATGAATAAGATAAATATAATAAACTGAAAGATTGCATACATTCAAAACAAACAGGATTAAGTGAAACGGAAAGAAAAAACTTATTGAGGAAGGCAAGGCCCAGGCTTTAGCCGAGGTAAAAAAAAAGAGGAAATGCTTCATTTTGTTAAATAAAGTTATAATAATTAATGCGCCGCCTCCTGGTTATAAGAAATGCATAAACTAAGAATACAAATATGCAGATTTTACATTTTTACAATTTTTTTTTTTCACTTTTTTACATTTTTAAAATTTTCAGATTTTTTCACTTTTTTACATTTTTACAATTTTTCGATTTTCGATATTTCAGATATTCTTTTCAATACGTAACACTTTGTCATCTTTTTCTTCTTTTGATATTAAACAGTGTTTATGGAAAAAATCTTTTTCTCCTAGAATAATATCACTATTGTCTTCTTAAGTATTCTTTAAGCAAATATAACATTTTTTATTAATTAAATAAAGTATTTCTTTGAGCGCATTTTTTGTTTTATAAAAATAGTTACCATTTTTTTCGTTGCCAAAACTACACCAATGAAATTTAAAGTTTTTACATTCACTTCTAACAAATAATACATCTTCTCCTCCTGGCAAGATATGATATTCCACACAATTTATTTTTAATATTTTTACAAAAGAATCGTCGGGGAATTTTTCAAAATCTACTTGTAAATCATATTGGTCCCAAGTGAACCAACAAAATCCGCTACCGCGATGTCCAATAATTGTCATTCCACTATTTTCTAAAAATACTTTCAGTTTATTTAATTTTTGTCTTAATCTTCTATTTTGGTATTCTACTCTTCCTTTATGTTTCAAATATATTTTTTCATCATCATCCATTTTTTCATTTTTCAATTTTTTTAATTTTAAATTTTAAAATTTTAATTTTTTAGGGGTGGTCTGGAGAAGCTAAAAATTTTTTTAGGGGTGGTCTGGAGAAGCTAAATTTTTTTTTTTTAGGGTGGTCTGGAGAACCTAAAAAACTTTTTTTAAGGGGGTGGTCTGGAGAAGCTAAAAAAAATTTTTTTTAAGGGGGTGGGGTGAGCTAGACACGCCAAAACCCTATACTACTCCAGTTGCCAGTTGCAAATTCACTAGAAATTTCAGATTGGCATTTGGCTGTCGTTTTCCCGTTGCATATTAAGCTGTGATGTTCTTAAATCGAAGTGGCAGCTGGCTACCAGTTACCAGTTCACTAGAATTTGCGAATCGGCATCTGGCTGCCGTTGCCAGTTGCCTAATTAGTTGTGATCCTCTAAAACCATCTCAAATCGAATTGGCACCTAGTTGCGAGTTGCAAATTCACTAGAATTTCCGAATTGGCATCAGGCTGCCGTTTTCCAGTTGCCTATTCAGTTGTTATGCTCTAATACCCTCTCAAATCGAATTGGCAGCTGGCTGCCAGTTGGAAGTTTACTAGAATTTTCGAATTGACATCTGGCTGCCGTTTGTCAGTTGCCTATTCAGCTGTGCTGTTCTTAAACCCTCCCAAACCGAATTGGCAGCTGGCTACCTACGCGGCGTTATACAGGTATACACTGATTGTCCCCGTAACCTGCCTATTACTTTCTTATAGATATGAAGTGAAACGCGTCGCATCTGCGGTTTGTTCGCCGAGTCATTTTGATGGCTTGCAGCGGGACGTAGCGCGAGTCATGCACGGAAACGCGAAGGACCAAAACAACTAGACCGCTTGAATGCGCGAGTTCGAAAACAATCGCTGTGGGTGTACTGTATGCTCTAAACCCCTCTCAAATCGAAACTAGACTTCTGGGTTGCGCGGGGTTCCAAAACAATCGCGGCTGGTGTACTGTATGCTCTAAAAACCCTCTAAAATCGATTTCAAAACCCTGTCAAATCGACTAGGCAGCTGACTGCCAGTTGACAGTTGCGAATTCACCAGAATTTGCAATAGGTATCTGGCTGCCGTTTGCCAGTTGTCTATTCACCTGCAATGTACTTAAACCCTCTCAAATCGTCCTGACAACTGGCTGCCAGATGTCCGTTGCCAATTCACTAGAATTCGCGAATGGGCATCTGGCTGCCGTATGCCAGTTGTCTGTTCAGTTGTGATTCTCTGAAACCATCTCAAATCGACTTTTAGAAGCCTCGAGGTGTAGTGGATAAGCTACCCGCCTCGTAAACCAGGGATCATTGGTTCGATACCGGGCTTCTCTAGACTTTCGGATGAGTCTCTAAACTGAGGTTCCGTAGCTGTTGGTGGGACTTGAAACCCGAAAACACTCATAACAAACCCATATCGAATAGGCAGTTGGCTGCCAGTTCACCACAATTTTCTAATCGGCATCTGGCGACCGTTTGCCAGTTGCCTATTGAGATGTGGTGTTCTTTAACCCTCCAAAATCAAATTGGCAGCTGCTGCCATATGCCAGTTGACAATTCACCAGTATTTTCGAAGTGGCATTTGGCTGCCGTTTGCCAGTTGCTAATTTAACAGTGGTTTTCTTAAACCCTCTTCAAACTATTTTGCAGCTGGCTACCAATTGCCAATTGCCTATAGGGCAGCTAGTTGTCGTTTGCCTGTTGCCTATTCAGTTGTTATGCTCTAGAACTCTCTCAAATGAAATTGACAGCTAGTGGCCAGTTGCAAGTTGCCAATTCATTAGAATTTACGAATCGGCATCTGCCTGTCGTTTGCCACTTTCCTATTCAGTTGCTATGCACTAAAACACTCTCAAATCGAATTGGTAGCTGGCTGCCAGTTCAACCCAGATGCCAGTTGCCAATTCACTAGAATTTTTTAATTGGCATCCGGCTGCCGTTTGCCAGTTGCCTAATCAGCTGTGATGTTCTTAAACCCTTTCAAATCGAAAAAGCAGCTGAGTACTAGTTGTCAGTTGCTAATTCACTAGAATTTTCGAATTGGCATCTGGTTGCCGTTTGCCAGTTGCCTATTCAGTTATGCAGTTATTAAACTCTCTCAACTCAAATAAGCAGCTGTCTACCATTTGTCAGTTGCCAATTGACTAGAATTCGCAATCGGGATCTGGCTGCCGTTTGTCAGTTGCCTATTCAGTTTGTACAGTACAGCCGGTCACATGAGACGCCAAGTTCTGCAACGGAAGGTCAGGTAGTTTTTCTCCGGGTACTCCGATTTTCGCCAACCACTGATTAACGAGTCTGCCAGTAACTTTTTGTGTTGTTATGCTCTAAAACCCTCTCAAATCAGATTGGCAGCTAGCTGCCAGTTTCCAGTTGCCAATTCACTAGAATTTTCGAATTGGCATCTGGCTGTCGTTTGCCTGCTGCCTATTTAGCTTTTTTGTTGTCAAACCCTCTCAAATCGAATTTGCAGCTGGCTACAATTTCAGTAGAATGTGCGAGTTTCTGACGAAAGAATATGCACTGTACTTGTTAACCGCTTACGTATAAGCATGCTGAGCGAAAACGTGGACAGGTAGACTGACCCGCTAAAAATGGCCTAAAATAGACTTGGCCGGTAAACTCCATTACAAACAAAGAATTATGTAAATCGGCATCTGTATCCCGTTTGCGAGTTGCACATTCCGTCGTTATGCTCTAAAGACCCTCTCAAATCGAATCGCCAGCTGCCAGTTCACTAGAATTTTCGATTCGGCATCTGGAGTTATTTATATTTTGAATTAGTTGTCCCCGTACCTGTCTTTATATTTTCGCTCGCAAAAGTATATAGGTGAAACGCGTTGGTGAGTACGCAGAGTCATTTCGATGGCTTGCAGCGGGACGTAGCGCGGGTCATGCGTGGAAACACGGCGGAACAAAACAACAAGACCCGTGGATAGGGCGGGTTCCAAACAAATTGGGGTGCGTGAACTGTATGTTCTAAAACCCACTAGACCGCTAAGTTGAGCGGGTTTCAAAAATCGCGGCTGATGTACTTTATACTCTAAAACCCTCTCAAATCGATTCTAAAACCCTGTCAAATCAAATTGGCAGCTGGCTGCCTGTTGTAAGGTGTCAGTTCACTAGATTTTGCGAATCGGCATCCGGTTGCCGTTTGTCAGTTGCTATTCAGCTGTGATACCCTTATACACTCTCAAATCAAATTGGCAGCTGGTTGCCAGTTGCGAATTAACTTGAATTTTAGAATTGGCATCTGACTGCCGTTTTTCAGTTTTCTTATCAGTTGTGATTATCTAAAACCCTCTCAAATCAAATCAGCAGCTGTCTGCCAGTTGCCCGTGGCCTAGTAACTAGAATTTGCGATTCGGCATCTGGCTGTCGTTTGCCAGTTGCCTATTCCGTTGTGCTGCCCTTAAACCCTCTCAAATCGAATTGGCTGCTGTCTGCCAGTTGGCAGTTGCGAATTCATTAGGATTTTCTAATTGACATCTGGCTGTCGTTTGCCAGTTGCCTATCCAGCTGTGGTGTTCTTTAACCCTCTTAAATCGAATCACTAGAATTTGCAAATCTGCCTATGGCTGCTGTTTGCCTGTTTCCTATTCAGTTGCTATACTCTAAAATCCTCTCAAATCGAATTTGCAGCTGGCTGCCAGTTACCAGTTGCAAATTCACTATAATTTCCGAATTGGCATCTGGCTGTCTTTTGCTAGTTCTTATTCAGCTTGTTGTTCTTAAACCCTCTCAAATCGAAATGGCAGCTGGCTACCAGATCCCAGTTGCCAATTCCCTAGAATTTGTGAATCGTCACCTGGTTGCCGTTTGCCAGTTGCCTATTCAGTTGTTGTGCTTTAAAGTCTTCTCAAATCGAATTGGCAGCTGGCTGCTAGTTGCCAGTTGCCAATTTACTAGAATTTGCGAATTGTCATCTGGCTGCTGTTTGCCCTTTAACCCTCTCAAGTCGAATTGGCAGCTGACTACCAGTTGCCAATTCACTAGACTTTGCGAATTGGCATTCAGAATGTAAAGTTAGCTGACATTTGCCAGTGAATAGGCAAATGGCAACTGGCAACTTGCAGCCAACTTCACGGACATCAGCACGTCGGTAACTGATGGGTATTTCAACACCTGAGCGTTGAACGAAGGGTTGTTCCAGACTTTGAATACCGAGCTCCATTTGCATGCACCAACCGGTCGCTTACAGCTGTCTGCGAAGAAACCCACTGTCTTAAACAGCCGGTCGGCCAAACTCCTTGGGTTTTCTCGAGTCAAAGTCAAATTCGAACGGCAAAACAAGCATTGCAGACGAGCCACACAGGCTTGCTGTCCACCAGGAGATCAACGTGAGCCTTGCTGAGATAAGCACTTCAGACAATCTGCTCTACGGTCGCCCTCCCTACACTGCTTAGATCCGTCCCCGTCGAGAACGAAATGTGTGTGGGTGATTGGACAGAGATGCAGTTCAAATGGCTGGCATTAGGTGCTAATCCACAACTGACTGTCACAGTATTAGACGTAAACGGAAAAAAGATCAGTTTCGATTACATGAGCGCGGCACCAGATATAAGAAATGGTTGATGCGGGTGGCCCGCGGGGGTGGTCAAAATGCCTTTGGGTGGCTTTGTCTGATCTTGGGGACACTAAAAGGTTCGATAATGATGATGAAGAAGAAAATCTGCTGTATGGTTTTACAGCTATCTGATGGGGTGCACAAAAGAAAAAAGGTTACCCAATAGGCAATTTGAGTCTCTGAAATTCGAAGAGTTGAGCAATGTAGATGTTTCATTTCCGTTCCAAAACGGATTCATGCGCTAGCTTTTACTGGGAGCAAGTGGGTTGCCTTTGCGGACCCCGTCCAACAAACATGATGGCTTATCGATATAAAACTCTCGTCTCCTTACGTCGTGACTGGAAAGCAGCACAGCGTTCGGAAGGTAGTGAATAGTCGCACCCGGCTGTGCTCTTATATTCCTGAGACGAAACAAAGTGTCATTTCCGAAGGCTACACGCTACAAAGAAGCAATAGCCGGCGAGGAATTCTAACAATGATCTCCGAATTCGCCCCAGCGGAAATCATTGATTTAGGCTTACCGCTTACCAACATCAACAATCCTCCTTGAGATTTTTCTCGGACACAAGCCTAACTAATTTATTGATGTGTTACCTAGCTGTAGGCGTATGCTAATTAAGAAGTTGGGTTCATATAATATTACAGGAGACATCTCAAGTGCGGTTTACACTGGTAGGCATTCAACACCAAACTGATAACCGCTTCTTGGAACTAAATAAGATTATTATTGGTCCAGTTGTTCTTAAAAGGCTTCGATTTACGAGAGGTGAGTTCACGCCAGATCAAAGCACGGTCATTATTGGTCAACACTTCATTTAAATTTATCTATAACCGGGTAGTATAGCACGGTGGGACTCTACCCGCGACTAGTGACCGGAGACAATCACCGCTTCAGCATGTAGCCGAGGTCAAATTCCGTCTCGATAAAGAAAGATACGTCAGAGCCCCGCTGTACAAGAAATCCGGGCGCGGGGTTAATGTTGTAGATTGAAATGACACCGCGCTTTCGGTGGCCAGTGTGGGCTTGGCTGCTTCTGGCGTCGGGATGTTGTCAACAATGATCGCGATGCATGTCGCCACTGGCATTCAAGCTGGAGCGATTGTGTGTGGGTTGCTTGGAGCCGGTGGAAAATTTATAGATCAGAGGCTAGCAAAAGCTAGAAAGCATGATCAGATCCGTGTCCTGGCCGAGTCATGGTAAACACAATCGCAGACCGTATTTCGACCTCACTGACCGATGATAAGATACCCGATGAAGGTGTTCGCCTCATTATGGCTGCAGTTGACAAGTACAATCAGATTCGTGGCGTCAGAAACAGGGTTTGTCCGGGGACGAGAAAAAAGAAGATATTACGGTGTGGGAAAGACGAAGCGATGATGACACCCCGTACCTAGCTTTTGGAAGAGCTCCCCAAAGCTGGAACCACTGGCAACTCTCAATACATATTCCTTGCTCGCGAGCTTAAACGAGCGCAGGTTGGTGAGTACCGTGGCCGGCTCCCAAATGAACTAGTCACACTGCTTAATTGTTTTCCAGGATCTGCTCGAAAAGGCTCGTCCTGGTCGTAGCTTTGCACGTGCGAACCACCCTCCTTGGCAGCGGCCATATGTCGCGGGGTGCGAGTACATGTACCACACGTCGTCCTTTTCATACTCGCGAAATAGCCAATCTCACCCATTATGTAAGAGCCCTTTGATTTTGCCCGAGCTCTTTTCACCAAAGAGCATGGTTTTTAAATCTTCACTTCTATGTGTGTGTGTGTGGGGGGGGGGGGGGGGGTGTCTCTTTTCTTCGACTAGGACATCTTGCACACTAATTCTCGGCTAGCCTTGCCCTAACTGTAGGAGGCGAAAGTCGTTAGAGGCTTACTGTTGGTCTTCCTTTGCTCCAGCATTTCAGTGCTTTCTTGCTGTAGAGTCCTCACCGTTGTTTCATCGATGTGCGTGTTTGATCTTTGTGCTCTCGGAGATGTTGCAATAATGTGTTAGGAGGCCTTCATGCGGACTGAACAAATTATTTTTCTAAATCGCAAAGGAAATAAGGGCGGAACAAAACAACAAGACCCGTTCCAAGGCGGTTCTTCTGTCGTTTTTTAGCTCACCTGTCACGTAGTGACAAGGTGAGCTTTTGTGATCACATTTTGTCCGTCGTCCGTCGTCCGTGCGTCCGTCCGTGCGTCCGTGCGTCCGTAAACAATTTCTTGTCCGCACGATAACATCTTCATTTATGATTTGATTTTAACCAGACTTGCTCACAACTTGTACCACGATGAGATCTGGGTTCCTTTCTTGAACCAGCCATATCCCATCATGTCTTGCGGAGTTACGGCCCCTGAAAGGGCAAAAATTGCCTATTTTGGTCATGTCCGCACGATAGCATCTTCATTTATGATTTGATTTTAATCAGACTTGCACATAATTTGTACCACCATGAGATTTGGGTTCCTTTCTTGAACCAACTATATCCCATCATGTGTTATGGAGTTAAGGCCCCTGAAAGGCCAAAAATTGCCTATTTTGGTCGTGTCCGCACGATAGCTTCTTCATTTATGATTTGATTTTAACCAGACTTGCACACAACTTGTACCACCATGAGATCTGGGTTCCTTTCTTGAACCAGCCATATCCCATCATGTGTTATGGAGTTACGGCCCCTGAAAGGGCAAAAATTGCCTATTTTGGTCTTGTCTGCATGATAGCTGTTTCATTTATGATTTGATTTTAACTAAACTTGCACACAACTTGTACCACCATGAGATCTGGGTTCCTTTCTTGAACCAGCCATATCCCATCATGTGTTACGGAGTTACGGCCCCTGAAAGGGCAAAAATTGCCTATTTTGGTCTTGTCCGCACGATAGCATCTTCATTTATGATTTGATTTTAACCAGACTTGCACACAACTTGAACCACCATGAGATCTGGGTTCCTTTCTTGAACCAGCCATATTCCATCATGTGTTACAGAGTTAGGGCCCCTGAAAGGGCCAAAATTGCCTATTTTTGTCTTGTCTGCATGATAGCTGTTTCATTTATGATTTTATTTTAACTATACTTGCACAGAATTTGTACCACCACAAAATATCTTGGTCAAGTTTGAATATGGGTCATGTCGGGTCAAAAAGTAGGTCAGTAGGTCAAATCAGAAAAAAAACCTTGTGAAGACACTAGAGGCCACAGTTTTGGTCTGATCATCATCAAACTTGCCCAAAATGATCATCTTGACAATATCTCAGTCAAGTTTGAATATGGGTGTTGTCAGGGAAAAAAGTAGGTCAGTCGGTCAAATCATAGAAAAACCTTCTGAACAATCTAGAGGCCACAATTTATGTCCAATCATCATCAAACTTGCTCAGAATGATCATCTTGATAATATCTTGGTCCTGTTCGAATATGGGTCATGTCAGATCACAAAGTAGGTCAGTAGGTCAATTCATAGAAAAACCTTTTGAATACACTAGAGGCCACAGTTTTGGTCCAATCATTATCAAACTTGCCCAGAATGATCAGCTTGCCAATATCTCGGTCAAGTTTGAATACGGGTCATGTCGGGTCAAAAAGAAGGTAAGTAGGTCAAATCATAGAAAAACCTTGTGAACACACTAGAGGCCACAGTTTTGGTCCGATCATCATCAAACTTGCCCAGAATGATTATCTTGACAATATCTGAGTCAAGTTCGAATATGGGTCATGCTGGTTCAAAAAGTAGGTCTGTAGTTTAAATCAGAGAAAAACCTTGTGAACACACTAGAGGCCACAGTTTTGGTCCGATCATCATCAAACTTGCTCAGAATGATCATCTTGATAATATCTTGGTCACGTTCGAATATGGGTTATGTCGGGTCAAAAAGTAGGTCAGTAGGTCAAATCAGAGAAAAACCTTGTGAACACACTTAGGAGGCCACAGTTTTGGTCCAATCATCATCAAATTTGCTCAGAATGATAGTCTTGACAATATCTCAGTCAAGTTCGAATATGGGTCATGTCAGGTCAAAAAGTAGGTCAGTAGGTCAAATCATAGAAAATCCTTTTGAACATACTAGAGGCCACAGTTTAGGTCCGATCATCATCAAACTTACCCAGAATGATCATCTTGACAATATCTGAGTCAAGTTCGAATATAGGTCATGTCGGTCCAAAAAAGTAGGTCAGTAGGTCAAATCATAGAAAAACCCTTTGAACACACTTGAGGCCACAGTTTTGGTCCGATCATCATCAAACTTGCTCAAAATGATCATTTGACAATATCTCAGTTAATTTTGAATATGGGTCATATCTGGTCACTAAGTTGGTCAGTAGGTCAGATTGTTGAAAAACCTAGTGGACACACTAGAGGCCCCAGTTTTTGTCCGATCATCAACAAACGTGCTCAGAATGATCATCTTGACAATATCTCGGTCAAGTTCGAATATGGGTCATGTCGGGTCAGAAAGTAGGTCAGCAGGTCAAATCATAGAAAAAACATT
This sequence comes from Lucinisca nassula, assembly GCA_963580285.1. Classification (NCBI taxonomy): domain Eukaryota; kingdom Metazoa; phylum Mollusca; class Bivalvia; order Lucinida; family Lucinidae; genus Lucinisca; species Lucinisca nassula. The sequence goes on along the minus strand of OY757025.1, from coordinate 67,569,520 downwards.
TTGAACTCTCTAAGAGGCCACAGTTTTAGTCAAATCATCATAAAACTTGCTCAGAATGATCATCTGGACAATATCTCAGTTACCGTAAGTTCGAATGAGATGGCCACCATAGCTAAAAATAGAATGTACTCAAGACAGTGACACACAGGTGAGCGAACCAGGGCCCTGTGGGCCCTCTTGTTTTTCTTTTTGTTATGGTTTGTCTCGCATATATTATTTTCTTTTGGATAGCCAATTAGCCAGCTTGTGCTAAAGTAACTGTCCTTTTGGCTTTCCGCTATTGATGTTTCCATTAGGGTCTAGTTGTTTCATGTTTGTGCTTCTTTCCCTTTGGTGTCTGTGGTGGGAGCTATGGGTTAATTGTATCGATTCCTGATCATTGCCTTCACTTCTATTTCACTAGAAGTACCAGCAATGTGTGTTGGTGTATGCGTATGCAATGGTATGAAGTAGTGCTACTCTTTAATCTGTGCATGCGTACTCAAGGGGCGAGTGATGTGTTTTAAATTTACATATATAAGCTTTAATAAGTTGTTGTGAAATAACGAGGCGGGAAAGCTTTAATAAGTTTTTGTGCAATAACGAGGCGGGAAAGCTTTAATAAGTTGTTGTGCAATAACGAGACTGGAAAGCTTTAATAAGTTGTTGTGCAATGACGAGACGGGAAAGCTTTAATAAGTTGTTGTGCAATAACGAGGCGGGAAAGCTTTAATAAGTTGTTGTGCAATAACGAGACTTGAAAGCTTTAATAAGTTGTTGTGCAATGACGAGACGGGAAAGCTTTAATAAGTTGTTGTGCAATAACGAGACTGGAAAGCTTTAATAAGTTGTTGTGCAATAACGAGACTGGAAAGCTTTAATAAGTTGTTGTGCAATAACGAGGCGGGAAAGCTTTAATAAGTTGTTTTGCAATAACGAGACTGGAAAGCTTTAATAAGTTGTTGTGCAATAACGAGACTGGAAAGCTTTAATAAGTTGTTGTGCAATAACGGGGCGGGAAAGCTTTAATAAGTTGTTGTGCAATAACGAGGCAGCAGCGGGAAACCAAATGCTATTTTTGTTTTCAGTAGATTTTTTTTCCATAATCAATGTAGTATATACTGATTGATTAATACATAAAATGAGGCAATTATCACAATTATAATAGGTTGTCTTTATTATCATATTCAGAAAGAGCCTGTGGGCCTCCCTGGCGTCTCTAACTTTTATATTGGCATAAAAGTGTCATTTAGTACAAACCTTTATCAAGTGGACCTATCTAAATGACGGCGGCGTCGGGTCAGTAAGTCCGGGAGGGGCTTGAGGCCAACGAACTTGTCTCATCGACAACGGATCAGGGTTGAGAGGAAGTCGTAGATCCCCCGAGAGGTCCTACAGTTGCAGGTCCAAAGGGCATTCACCTTCCCGCGGTAAAAGATGCTGACCCGGACTTTCTTCATCCCGCCGCGAGCGAAACTCCCCGTACATCATCATAGTACAGATTATATTTTTCTGATCCTTTTGGATCATTGAGTTCCTTTGGAATCATTATGAAAATAGAGTTCTGCATAAACCGGTGCTAGAGGGCGTGGCCGGTGTTGCACATTTCAGTACTGGTCATGAACAGATTCAATAAAACCGAGTCTGCTATTTTCGTTTATTTTATGTATTCTTTGTTTCCAAAGAATCTAACTATTCAGGACTTATTTATCTTCACTGCAGCTAGTGTTGTGCCGTGTGGTGGTCGTAAAAATGCTCCCCGTACATCATCATGGTGCATCATTTTCTGGTCCTTTGGGAACATTAAGTTTATTTAGAATCATTTTGAAAATATAGTCCTGCTTAAACCGGTGCTTGAGAGCGTGGCCAGTGCTGCACACTGCAGTACTTGTCATGAACAGACTCAATAAATCCGGATTTTCTATTTTCTTTTATTTTGTGTATTCTTTGCTTCCAAAGTATCGACACTTATTGAAGGACATAAGGACATGTTCTGACCTTCCCGTGGCCCCTTGATCTCGCTGATCGGGAACGGGAGCCTCTCGGATGTCGACTTCGCAGACTCTAGGTGTTAGGCGAAGCGGGCCGCTTGCACCAGTTGATCAGTTGGAACTTTAAGTTCACCATGAAAGGCCGGTCTTCGAAGATGGCGGCCGTGAGACCGGTAGCCCGGGCCGGCGAGGGCCGTCTCCAGGGGCACGGTTGGTCGAGCCCTTATACCCTGACACTGAGCTTCATTGTCCAAGGACAAACATTGTCCGAGGTAAAAAAAAAGTTGTGTACGTGAAGTCTGCGGTCTCGCGGATGGGAAATGCACGCGGTGCTTGGCCAGATAGAAGCGATGATTCCCGTACTGTCGGAACAAGGGCCGGGAGCCTCCACGGTCCGATCTAGCTGGCGCATTCCCCACCCCCGCACTTTTGATAATTAATATGAGTGTATTAATTTCGATAATAAAACGTTCTTTTTCCCGGGGTTGTTAATTTGTTGGTTTTTAATTGTAAAATATGCCAGATAAAACATTTTGAAATACCAAATATTGACTAAAGTGAAATAAAATTACTTGCCAAGGGAGGCAATACAAATTTATATTTTAAAGTTATAAGGGGGATGGGTAATAAAGAAATTAACAATCGAATTTCGGAATTCCCTGGTTTCAAACGTTATTTATCATCGGTTTGCGTTCAAATTGTTGAAAACGACTTGATTTTTATTTGTAAAAACTAATATGCACAGACAGAATATAAAACTTTAAAAGACAACCGATTCTTAACACGTATTTCGAATAGGCAGCACGGTGCACAAATGCAGTGAGGCCCAAAATAGGGTAAATCTATTCCAACTTTGTGGCACAATCAGAACCAATATCTCCTTCCAAACAACTTATGAAAAAGTATATCACATCACATAAAAGTTTCACATAAACACATACTCTTATATAACAATTGTTTATACAGTTAATCATTGCACCAAAAATTATCTCAAAAATTGTCTCAAACAACACCGACGAAAGGTCACAAAGGTCATACATGAAAATAATTATGGCGACCTTAATAGATGAAGAAACAACTCAAATACAGTAACTTCTTGTTGAATAGTTGAACAAATAATTGCTTGCGACGAATTTAAAATCGCAATAAAAAAATCTTCCCGCAGTTTATGCTACCAATCACGAAAACACGCCTATATAATCTTTTACCCCTTGAACCCCACTTTTGTATAGTAAAACTGGGGTTTGAAGGGGTAAACCCATTTTTTCTTATTTTTGCTCTAAAATATAGAGTATGGGTACCTCGTGGAGGCGGTTCTAACATGTACCCACATTCTATATTTTAAGCAGAAATAAGAAAAATATCACAATTTTTTCCATCTTTTGTCGGCGGTAAGATGTACAATGTATTAGTATAGGCGTGTTTTCGTAATGGATACCCTTGTCCTTGTTGTAGGACGTTTATTTCGAGTAGTTAATTCTGCCAAATGACAAGTTTATTTAAAAGTCGCCTGAAACTTGATTATTTTCTCTGGCAGGCCTATGCGTGTAGCTTATTAGTAACAGGTCTGTGAGACACGGTTGTCACTTGTAAGGAGGAATACGTCTGAACAGTAACGAATGAGAAGAAATGAGAAAATAATTTTAAGCTACACAGACACTATTGCAAAGACATAATTGAAAACGAAAGATTTTGTCGAGACAGCGAGATTAGTTACGCCAGCATTACATCAAGTCCAAAAACCAAATGGAAACCAATTAAACACCTTCTTTAGTCAAAGTACTGCTTTGTCGATTTTCTCTGTACAGTAGGAGAGTTGCTAGGGCCGTCGTCAAGATTTTATTTTTTTGTAAGCTTCCGCGAAAGGGATCATTTTTTATAGCAAAAAATAATTGTGAAATCGGAAGCTACTTACGGTGATTTTAACATAAGCATACAGTCGTCAGAAATGATAAAATTTGCATTCAAAAGCACAAATGAAAACATCAACACTTCCTAAAACGTTTCATTACTTCAGTTATGGTTGTCACTGAAATGGAACGTTTTCGAAGCTTCGTTTATTACGTAACTCATATTTTTAAACAAACTTCTGGTCAAACAGTACCGTCAGTTATTTTGGAATAAAAAAATGGTCAGAAAAATTTTTGGTTCAAATTTTCCCAAAATGTTTGTCATACATTATTCTATCTTTCAGCTGAGTATCTACACTAAAGTAAACACAGTATTGGAAATGTTGACGTCAGAAGTTGGGTCAATATTTGACCTAGTCGCAACGCTTGCACACACAAATTTTTAAATTACATGGCTGCGAAGAAAAGTATATTAAAATTTAAACGCTTAAAGAAGGCGTATTTCGTCAAAATACGTTATGAACCTTGGTTGTTAGACCACAACTAAACTAACTATCTCTGGAATTCTTTATTTTTGTCGGTAAGTTAAGCAGTTTCACACTTTGATACGGCAACTGAGGTATGACCGACTCAGTATCGTAAGGAGATAGATAGATAGACAGAAGCCGTTTGTGATCACGTAGATCAGAATCAGATTTTTTATTGGTGTCACATCCTTGGACAATCCTTCACCAGATAGGCCTACATGCTAATCCTATGCAAAACGCATCGCTAGTACGATCTCTCTCTCTCTCTCTCTCTCTCTCTCTCTCTCTCTCTCTCTCTCTCAAAGTCTATCTGACGGCATTGTATCTGTCGGTATTCCATTACTGCAGCCTGTGAGTGGTGACTGCTATATGTTCGAGCCTTCATAAAATGACACCGACTTGGAGAAAGATTGGATTAGTGTACTGCGCTTCGGTCAAAGCCTGCAGGACCACTTCTGATCTTTCCCTTTTAAACGTCGATGCAACATCATGCTGTTGCATCGACGTTGCGTGATTATATGCTGGGACGGGCCGACTCGCACCAACTTGCCTCGGCAAAATATACCCCTGTAAACCCCAGTTTTACTACACTTAAAAGTGGCGTGTAAAGGGTGTCAAAATTATACGGGTCTGTTTTTGTGATGGTACTCAACCATCGGGTTTTTGGTCAATGTAAATCAGTAACAGAAAGGCAATCATTATGGATGAGATGACTTATTTCGCGGCATCTTATCTGGATCTACACTGTTTGCATTCGTATGTGTGAACAGTATACTCTGTAGAAACCATAGATTTTTAACAGCTGAGTAAAAAGCCCGACCCCGCCCATTTGGGCTAGAAGAAATAGCTGGGCTAAATGATGCTTCCACGCAGAGCTGAAACCGACCGCACAGGAGTACTGGTAAACCGCTGTGAGGATCTAAGCTTGCCCATTTCATCTTAATGTCGGGTAAAAGTCCCATAAAATTGGAAGCAACGTCTCTAAAATGACCTATATATATATACATGCAGTGTTGACGGGGACGGTAAACAAATACGGACTTTTTTCTCAGCATATACTCAGAGGGGGACGGCCCCCGCCCATAAGGGCTTGAAGAAATATATGGGCTGTATGATGCTTCCACGCAAAGCTGGTACTGGTAAACAGCACAGAGGATCTAAGCCTGTCCAGGAACCGCGGTGCGAGGTGGACCGTCCATGCTAATAAACCCTATTGGTTTCAATGGGCGACAGGGCTTGAGATGTCATTTCATCTCAATGTCGGGTAAAAGTCCCACAAAATTGGAAGCAACGTCTCCAAAATGACCTTTACAGTGTTGACGGGGACGTTAAACCTCAAATCAAACAAACAAAACTCAGACGGGGTTTTAATATGACATGACATTCATTATCCACTTAATGTGAATTTCAAGGTGAGGCGGCTGCCGTCTTCAAAAGATAACCTGCCTGAAAAGGAGAATGGGGGTGGGGGTTAGGATGGGGGGGGGGGGGGGGTTGCGCCATTGCGCTACAGCTTGTTTGTAGATATAATATCTACAAACCAAACAAGCTGTATCGCACTTTGTGACAGGTATCTCTTTCTTGCGGAGAGTGCCCGGCTAGCACAAAACAGCGGACCGACGTCGGACCGACAGCGATACGACGTATTAAAGTTAGCCCAGCGTTAAGACGTCGTATCGCTGTCGGCCCGACGTTGGCCCGGTTGAGCGGATGGTGCAAAACCGATCGCTTGGATTTTTATCTTTTTATTGCACTTTATTATTTACGTCAGAGTGCAGTCAAATGATTCTCTCTCTCTCACACACACACACACACACACACACACACACACACACACACACACACACACACACACACACAAAACATCGGGACGACGTCGGGCCGACAATGATGTCCCGAAATGCTATGCTACATGATTTATTGGCTCTCTCTCTCTCTCTCTCTCTCTCTCTCTCTCTCTCTCTCTCATGATTGAGCAGTAGTGACAACTAAAATAAAGCATCGTTGAGCAAACGTGATGGAAATGTTTCGAGGTGGATGGGACCAGTTCAAACTGAGGCTGCGCGTGAAATGACAATTAACAGGGTAAGGTGCTCATTCTGTCTACATTGTTAGTCTATATTGTTAGTTGACCTCGATTATTAGATGGGTATTATAAGGTGGTATTGGTTTTTCGTATATGACATCAGTACAAATGTATACGTCACATGTTTTTGTTGTTGTTGTTGGCAATATACCTATTATGGCATGGAAGATGCGAATATTGGCAGGCTATTTTTGACATAAATGGAAAAATAAATTAAACATCGTGTGTGTAATGGAGTTCAGATTTGCCGTTGAAACCTGATGAACTGCAGGCGGGGTAAACAAATCAGTAGCTGGGGAAATAATTCAGGGTTAGTCCTTTCGTCTTATTATTTTCCTATGTTTACAGCCATGTTGGATGGCTTTTGTTCCTGTTCAACGACCGGAACTAGTTCAGTTTTTTTTTGGAATAAAAAATGGTCAGACATACATTTTCCTGAAATTTAACTCAGTTGCAGATTATTCAATTTCCGATTTAATGATTACGGTGAAAAATTTCCAGTTTATCGCTAAAAATATTAATTTTTGTCTTTTCTGAACCCACTGAAACGACCCAGATTTTTCTCAAGTTTACCGCATTTTTATACACACTTTTTGCTGAGAATCGTGTTTGTTTTGTATTTCATCGGAAAGAAATGCGCACAAAGTTTCCTATCAGTCTATTTTTCAAAGGTGAATTTTATGAAACAGGCTGTGTCAAAAGCATGAAATTCAGGCTCGACAAACATTTTCATCTTTGAATTATAGTCCCATCGAATTTTGGCACCAGAAAAATGTTTTTAAATCTACCTACGCCGGCCTCTGAGATTCGCTACTGGTATGTAGGCTGGGAAAGTGATTAACTCTTAAATCCTTTATTTTAAGCAAACAGTGTATGACCAGACCGGACGCTGCTTTTAGCACTGCTATAACCAATCAGATGAATGAAAGTATATCAATCCCAAAGATTACCTTTGCCCTGTATGCCTTTGATTCAGTCGACAACCGAAATAGCTGTATTAAAATCCACTCTCAGAAATGAACGGTATGCAAGTATAAAAGCGCAGCAAGCAGGTGCCATAACTCTTTCAAAATTAATTCTAAGGGAAGCTGCATTGGTATTACATTAGATAAGGTATTCAGATTACTAATTTCAGTGTTCAAAGGGCAACAACACCAAAAGTAAGAGTTACAGTTTTCGTTTTTGCAGATTCCACTCATGGTGAATTCTACTGAAAACATCTCAAAATAGTTTTCTATTTACAAGTAGGAATAATTAGTATAGGGGTTTATTTGGCATCATGGAGTCCGCATGCGCGGGGGTGACGTCACGGCGCGGCGACCATTTTGGATAGAAACTTATGTGCATATAATATGGTCTGCGCATGCGCGGCGGCCATATTGAAAAAATAAACAATTTGTTAACAATTAAAAACCATTTACCAAAATCTATGTAAACCAACAACTACCGCGTCTGTTTCAATATATCGAACAACAGAATTGAAGCAAAACCGCCTGGGGTATATCGGACGCGTTTTCCAATAATCTATTGTTGTATCAGAACAGAACAGAAAAACAGAAGAACCAAGCAAAACCGAAACGGAGTTTTAAGACAAAAGATTAATTTCTAAATAAAAAAGTCACATTTCTGCTCCAAACGGTATAAGGTTTGTCTTGTTAGCGGTAAGTTTTGCAACATGCGTTCAGTGAATACCTAGATGCGGAGCAGCGGCGTCTGATCTGAGCCTACCCTGTCTGCCAATGCTTCCAGCGTTGTATTAACGTTTAATTAAATTACCGATGCCGCCCAGACGATGTTGACGTTCCATTGTGTTTTTGTTTGTTTTGTTTGATTTGAGGTTAAACGTCCCCATCAACACTGTAAAGGTCATTTTGGAGACGTTCCTTCTAATTTCGTGGGACTTTTACCCGACATTGAGATGAAATGTCATCGCAAGCCCTGCCGCCCAATGAAACCAATAGGAATTATAAGCATGGGCGAGCCGACTCGCACCGCTTTGCCTTGGTAGGCTTAGATCCTCTAAGCGGTTTACCAGTACTGGTGTGCGGATCGGTTTCAGCTCTGCGTGGAAGCATCATGCAGCCCATATATTTCTTCAAGCCCCGATGGGCGGGACCTACCTTCCATTCTGTTAACGGGGGTATATCAGCTTTTCTTTATATCCTAAAATAACGGATGTCTAGAACGACCAGATATCTATTTTTTAGAAATTAATCTTTTGTCTTAAAGGTGCATTATTGAGCTATCTGGAAAAAAATGCTTCCAAAAATAAAATACATATAGCCGGTATTTTTCTTTAAAACAATACAAATGAATGCATTTTATGCAAAAATCCGATCAATTATGATGACAGGTAAACGAGTTTGAGAGGGATTCCCTAACTAGGTTTCGAACACTAGTTAGATCTATTTTCAGTTCGTGACAAAAATAGAATCCCCATATATGACGTTATGCGACGTTCATTTTTGGCCTTGTTTGCTTAGGCCATGCCTGAATCGGAAATAAATATGACACTGAATACCATGCCATAAGTAACGACACTCAGAGACGATACTGTCGCCATGCGGCATGTGGATGTAAAGTGACAGATTTATTTTTAGAACAGAAATTCCGAACACATGTTCAGAGCGAAGGGTAAACACGAATGAAAACGACCATTTTCACAAAGTTCTGAAGCTGTATTTGGCTCCAAAAGTGTACACATGACAAAGGAGTATGCATTGAAGATAAAAACGAGAAGAAAAATTTTGAGACCCGGTAGCTCAATAATGCACCTTAAAACGTCTACTTCGGTTTTGCACGGATAAGACCGGTTGGGGGATTTATTATGGTGAAAAGACAAAGTTTCTACTTGCGGTTTCCATATAGCTGAACGTATTGCAAACGCCCATTGACATTGACCGATTTAAAGCTTTTGTTGAGGAATATATAACACAATGTTATCAACGTATTAATTCGTCAGAATTGCAGTCCGATTAGGTCTTTCACTTTATGCCATTCCATCTAAATGCTTTGGCCCTATTGATGTATTGTACAGAACTATATTCCATTTTGGGGGGATTGATTACAGTAACATTTTTAGGTGTCAATTGCGGTGATCTCAAGCTTCGCACAGCGTTATTGTAAATTATTTTAATTTGCTGCATTTATAATATACAGTATGGGGTGGTTGAGTGAGGTAAAGGTGACGCGTATCTTGCATCACTGGGGTGTCCAAGTGATATTGCTGACAGCTGGGCAATACCCTGCTGTCCTTAAAGCATGTAAGGGTAGGGGTTGTTATTTCTTTTGGTTCTACACTTCCATTGACTTTTGTCTGTCCCTTACTTTCATCTCATCTACTATTTCTTCTCTCTCTTTGTCCCTTTCTGAGGGAGACGACACAAAATGACCCACAATGGGAAATGATGTTAAACACAAAACAAACAATCGTTGGTTAAATCCATATCGTAGCTCATATTTCCAAACAACCTTCCAAATGAATCTACGCCGCGATATTTCTTGTTCTTACTAATTCCTAATAGGAAATGTTTTCCAAGGCCATTCCCCAATGAAGGCAGTACAAATCATCAACATGGAAGGTGGAACAAGAGTATGAAACATCGGGAGCAGGTCATAAAGAGCATTTCACCGAAAATAAGCAACCGAATACTTCAGGAATTTTGAATGACTTCAGAATTATCTCTGTGAGATCTATCTAGTGACACATAATGACACATAAACTGGTTGTTCGTTAGTATCCCCTCGCAACAAAGTTGCGGTGGGAATATAGCATCGCTGCCGTGCGTCTGTGTGTGGATGTGTGTGTGTGTGTGTGTGGGGGGGGGGGTCCGTTTGTCCGGAACCTTGTGAACAGGACTGAAGACAAAGCTATCATCGGAGAAGCATCAAACATTCCACAAAATTTAATGCTCCCAATGGAGAGAGGAAAAATCATGTTGATTTTCAAGGTCAAGGATCAAATGGTCACAATGGACTTGACATTAAATACGGTACATCGACAACAGGATAAACAAGAGGGCCCAGAGGGCCCTGGTTCGCTCACCTGATCCAATGTATAATAAGTGGGCCCCGGGCAGGGTCAATTTTGGCCTCAGGGCTATAATTTGAACAATCTTGGTAGAGGTTCACAAGTTGAAGCTTCATATCGAATATGAAAGACCTGGGCTTTGTGGTTTCAGAGAAGAAGATTTTAAAGGTTCACCCTGCATAAAGAAGTCTATGTAAAACAAGATTTTCCCTAAATAAGTCTATGAAAGATTTTCCCTATATAAGCATATGTAAAACTAAAGCGCCTTGGGGCGGGGGCATTTTGTTGGCCCCAGCACTATAATTTGAACAATCTTGGTAGGAGTCAACTAGATGAAGTTTCATACCAAATAGCAAAGACCTGGGCCTTGCAGTTTCAGAGAAGAAGATTTTTAAAGATTTTCTCTATATAAGCCCATGTAAAACAAAAGGGCCCCCATGCGGGGGCATTTTTGGTCCCAGCACTATAATTTGAACAATCTTGGTAGGGGTCCACTAGAAGAAGTTTCATACCAAATATCAAAGACCTGGGCCTTGTGGTTTCAGAGAAGAAGATTTTTAAAGATTTTCCCTATATAAGCCCATGAAAAACCAAAGGGCCCCGGTGCGGGGGGCATTTTTAGCTCCATCACTATAATTTGAACAATCTTGGTAGGGGTCCACTAGATGAAGCTACATACGAAATATCAAAGACCTGGGCCTTGCGGTTTCAGAGAAGAAGATTCTTAAAGATTTTCCCTATATAAGCCCATGTAAAACCAAAGGGCCCAGGTGCGGGGGCATTTTCGGCCCAGCACAATAATTTGAACAATCTTGGTAGGGGTCCACTAGATGAAGCTTCATACCGAATATCAATGTCCTGGGCCTTGCGGTTTCAGAGAAGAAGATTTTTTAAGTTTTCAATGAAAAAAAATCTATTTTTGGCTCCTGTGACCTATATGTGCAACGGACCCGAACCATTTGAACAACTTTGAAAGGGGACCACCTAAGGATCATTCCTGTGAAGTTTGGTCAAAATCTGATCAGTTGTTTAGGAGATGTCATTTGAAGAAAAAGTTTACGGACGCACGCACGGACGCACGCACGCACGCACGGACGCACGACGGACAAAAAGTGATCCCAAAAGCTCACCTTGTCACAACGTGACAGGTGAGCTAAAAAGGGCCCCTTTTTTACCTTTGACCTCTAAGTATGACCTTGACCTTTGAAGTACCGACCTGCCTCATGCGCAACACACATTGTCTCATGGTTGTTAATAATTATGCCAAGTAATTTTAAAATCCATCTCAAAATAAGAAAATAATTGACCAAATACGAAAAAAGGCCCCTTTTTTGACCTTTGACCTCTAAGTATGACCTTGACCTTTGAGGTACCGACCTGTCTCATGCCCACCACACATCGTCTCATGGTTGTTAATAATTATGCCAAGTAATTTTAAAATCCATCTCAAAATAAGAAAGTTATTGACCAAATACGAAAAAAAGGCCCCTTTTTTGATCTTTGACCTCTAAGTATGACCTTGACCTTTGAGGTACCGACCTGCCTCATGCGCACCACACATCGTCTCATGGTTGTTAATACTTATGCCAAGTAATTTTAAAATCCATCTCAAAATAAGAAAGTTATTGACCAAATACGAAAAAAGGTCCCTTTTTTGACCTTTGACCTCTAAGTATGACCTTGACCTTCGAGGTACCGACCTGCCTCATGCGCACCACACATCGTCTTATGATTGTTAATATTTCTGCCAAGTAATTTTAAAATCCATCCGACAATAAGAAAGTTATTGAGCGGACACGATTTGCCCATACATCTATACATACCGACAAACTTCCAAGGGAGAAAAAAAAAATTCGGGGGAGACATAATAACCCATTACATGTGGGAAACTCCTAAAGGGGTACCGTGGCAAACAGTGCAGGCCCAGATCAGACACCGCAGAACTTGGCATCTGATCAGGGCCTGTACTGTTTGCAAAAAGTTGAGCCATGTTCCAAATAAATTTTGAAGAAAATGCAACCTGCTACCCCTAAATTTTGAATTGGCTCCGGCTAAATATAAGGAGGAAGATTCCCTTTGGTACAAAAAGGGTTAATAAAGCTCTAATAGTTCTTAAGAATTGACTTGAAGATTAGGGTAAACACTAGGGTTGACAAAATAATTCACAAATCAGTGAACGATGAAATGTAAATCTAGGTAAAATATGGATACTTGCATTAAACTTGCCATCAGTAGATGCAAGTTATTAAATATCATTAATGAAAGTCTTACATTTCTTGATTTGTTTGTTTGATTTGAGGTTTAACATCCACGTCAACACGGTAAAGGTCATTTTGGAGACGTCGCTTCCAATTCTATGGGACTTTTACCCGACATTGAGATTAAATGACTTCTCACGCCCTGCCACCCAATGAAACCAATATCGTTTACATGCATGGACGGGGCACAGTCACTAAACATTTAATGTAGGTCAAGGTCAAACACTGAAGCTTGCATTAAAGTTGCAATTCCTAGATACCCGTTTGCTTTGTTTTGTTTGATTTGAGGTTTGATGTCCCCATCAACACAGTATAGGTCATTTTGGAGACGTTGCTTCCAATTTTGTGGGACTTTTACCCGACATCTCAAGCCCTGTCGCCCAATGAAACCAATAGGGTTTATCAGCATGGATGATCCGCCTCGCACCGCAGTTCCGGGACAGGCTTAGATCCTCTAAGCAGTTTACCAGTACTAGTCTGCGGACGGTTTCAGCTCTGCATGGAAGCATCATGCAGCCCATCTATTTCTTCAAGCCCCGATGGGCGGGGGCGGAGATACAGGTTTGCACCAAGTTCAATAACCCATGATTACAGGTCTGCGTGGAAGCATCATGCAGCCCATATATTTCTTCAGGCCCCGATGGCGGGGACCTATTACATTTCTTGATAAATGGACTTGAACATCAGGGAGAACTCTAAGGTTGATATAATAGCTCACAAAGTCAGTGAACTATGAAATGAAAGCTTCGTCAAATATGGATGCTTGCATTAATGTGCATGTTGTACCAAGTATCATACAGTTCTTAAGAAATGTACTTTAATTTTAGTTTATACTAATTTATTTTAGTTCGATTGCGACGAAAGCTTCAGGCTTATTGAATCGCTCTCAAACACTCATTCCGGGTGTTTTACGTCTCACCAACAGCTAAGGTCATAAGGAGATGGGACTTAAGACTCATCAGAAAGTCTGGAGAAGCCCGGGATCTATAACAAAGTCAGCGATTTGTTTGTTTGTTTGTACTGAAGCTTGATGGCCCAGTCAACACTATTTAGGTAATTTCTGAGCCTATCCACACTTTTCCTGGGCAGGCATATACGTAAGCAGTTAACCAGTACAGTGTATATTCTATCATCAGAAACTGACAAATGCCTCCTTGAATAAGCGGAAGGGAGAGAATGACCGAAGAAAAGATTTCATTATCAATCTCTATGTAAGAATGTTGCTGACCCTGGCAGGTATCGCACAAAGTCAGTGAACCATGCAATGTAGGTCAAGGTCAAATATGAATCTTTGCATTAAAGGTGCCATCCCTAGATCCAAGTCTGTACCAAGAATCATTAGTGAAGCTCTTATAGTTCTTGAGAAATGGATTTGAATATTAGGGTGAATGCTAGTGATCTCAAATGTGGATAGCTTGATGAACAGCCGGCAAAACACTCTTACATCACACCATGTTTAACCCTTTTGGTACCAGAAACCCCAAGACGGGTAAGGGGCAAACAGTGCAGGCCAAGATCAGATGCCACAGAAGGCGGCGTCTGATCAGGGCCTCCATTTTCCAAATAAATTTTGATGAAAACCCAACCAGCCCCCAGCGAAGAAGCCAGCACTTGGAATGGCAGAGAAGGAAGCTCGATACCTCCTTGCTTGGGGGAACGATGCCCTTAGTGCCTCCATGTCGCCGGAACTCGGACCAAGATGAGATAGTTACACTAAGAGGCCGAAAGAATTCCCTGAATCGGCCACCTGCTGACTGGCGTACCTTCACCGCAGAACGAAAGCTACAGGTTTTTAAATTTGCAATTGACCCGCTGGATGCTGATCAGTAAGGATTTCCAATTACCCCTAAGTCAGACATCCTGCATAAGTATAAGTGCATGGCCCTACCTGGATCCAGGCCCCCTCCCGTATGTCAAAAACGGAACTCAGGTTTCAAAATTATACTCAGTTTCGGAACATGGCTTTGGGACATTCAAGTGATCAAAGACTGTTGGAAATGTATAAGAATGCAAGTGTGGTCCGAGATGGGGAATTTGACTCTTTGATCAAGCTTTTGAATGGTGCCGGTGTCTGACTTAGATTGGAGAAGTAGCATTCTGTGGGAAAGAAACATTCCAACCTTAAGGGGACGCGACACTGTACCCCACCGCAAAAGTGTCCCAAAATTACGGTCTGAGGGCCGTGCTGCTGACCCCTCCAGCAAGTTTTATAGTTCCAATAAAAAATTGCATCAATTACAATTGATTTCTCTAAGCGTATTCCCATTTTGATGATTTTACATTATGGCGGAGTATAATGCTTAAAAGTGGGGAGAATGTTATACTCTGAGCTATTACTGCTTCTACTTTCATTTGAGATCCTCAAAGCAGAGTTGAGCTATGCCATCTACTGGGTACAGCTGGTCACTAGTAACTTTCCTATGCTAGAACACGCTAAAAAATTCACTTTCACTATACCAAGCCTGGAGTGGTGGTGGTTGGTCCAAAAAACATTTGAAATCAGGCAAATAAAGTAATATTGTAGTATGTTTTGTCAAAGAAAGTTCATGATCTTGATGTTAACCGGAGTCTGACAGCGATGTTTCGTTGTGTTTCTCCGTTTGTTTACATCCAGCCTCTGTTCAAGTTTGATCCAGTTTACTGTTTTGGAGAAATTTTGGAGAAATGTTTGGTTCCGGCCTTCAGAAACTACATAAAATTTCCTGCATTGTGACACCAAAAAAGCCTAGGAAAGATAACAGTGACCAAAGTTTAGAGCTGTCAGCAAAGTTTCTGACCAACCTTACTTTGAACTGTCAGAATTCTGTCCGTGGTCAGACTGGCTGACTGCAGTCTTTCTTCTCATTCAGGTAGATTTCCTTACCTTAATGGGTGCAGTTAGACTCCATCCAATCCATAAAATTTGTGTAATCGTCGAAAGATCACCAGATCTTTCTCTAAAAAGTATTATCCTCTCACAAAGTTTTACTGGCGATCAGATCGACCGCCATTTTGTCTGAAATTATGACTGGGGGCGTGTCTCAAAATGGGCTTTACATTGGTTGTCTTAAAATCACATGTTAATTTCCACTCAATTGATTGGCTCCTTGTCTAGGGCCTCAAAGGTATATAAAGAGGAAGAGATCCTTGGCGGGCAATTCAAAAGTCTAATAGAATTCCTCTGTGCATCAAGGGAGACAACTTTGACACTTAAGCAAAAACAGGTTTTGGCTTTTCTTAAAGTTTGGCAAATCAGCACAAGTAAGAATATTTTGAAAAACGAGTAGAAAACATGAGGAATGCTTCCTTTAGACTTTCTAAGCAATGGAGAATTGCAATTTGCCACGAATCTCTTAAAATATACCTATGAAGTATGTTTAATGAATGAGAGAAAGTTCATTCTGTCACAAGGTTAATTTCAGGAAAGTCCCAAGATTATTTGCAGAACATCTAAACATCATAGTTGTGGTCGTTTATTGTCGTCAAAGTCAAAAGTCAGCAAATCCCAATACCTACTGTACACTATTTCTTATAGTGTTCTCCTACTAACCTGTTTACAGTTAAAACTACTCACTATAATCCGTGCACTGTTCACCTGTTCAAAAGCCCACCTCAGTTGAAGGCTAGATTTTGTAGTGTTAGCAGTGTTACATGTTTAGCTTGTATCACATGTATGATATTTATGTGGATATCATATTTTATTTGCAGGATAGTTTAACATTATTTAATGATTTTAATAATGTAAGCAAAGTTGACACATTACAAAGCAAACGTTTTTTATCATTCATACATTTATGCAATCATGCATGTCCAGGTACGTGCACGCACTCATACATGTACGTACATAGGTGCACATCCACCCATCCATCCACTCATCCATCCATCCATCCATCCAGTACGTACATAGGTGCACATTCATCCATTCTTCCATCTTTCCATACAATCCGTTACATGCGTGCATGCATGCATTCATGCACGCACGCGCATATGTATGCATATCCATCCATCCATCCATCCATCCATCCATTCTGCATCCATCCATCCATCCATCTATCTTTCCATACAGTCCGTTACATGCATTCATGCATGCACGCGCATATGTATGCATATCCATCCATCCATCCATCCACATTCCGTCATATGCATTCATGCATGTACGCATATATGTATGTATCTTTTTTATCCCTACCGCCCCTTACAACCATGCATGAACAAGTATTTGTATGTAAACAACAAAATCCTGTATATATTCATTCATTGATGGTTGTTTCCTAAGTCGTTCTTACATTCAGTTAGGCCAGCCTCGGTAGGTCAGTCGGATGCGCGCCTGACTGGTGATCAGGAGGACGCGGGTACGATACCTATATGGATCGGCAACATTCTTTCATGGAGAATGATAATGAAACATGAAATCCTAACTACGGTCATTCTCTCCCTTCCGCTGATTCAAGAAGGGCAGTTGTCTGTTTCTGGCGAAAGAATGTGAACTGTACTTGTTGACCGCTTACGTATAAGCCTGCCGAGGAAAGGGTTGATAGGAAAACTGACTGGCTCAAAAATGACCTTAATAGTGTTGACTGGGCTGTTAAGCTCCAAAACAGGCAAGTACATTAAGCACTGAGAAATTCATTCATTCATTCGTCTATTCCTTCATTCATTTAGCCTACACCTTTTATGTTGAAATAGTAAGAATGTCCATGTATTTAAGAATTAGATATGTGCTTTAAGAGCTCAGTTGAAGGCTAGATTTTGTAGTGTTAGCAGTGTTACATGTTTAGCATGTTCCACATGTATGATATTTATGTGGATATCATATTATATTTGACCGGCCCCGATAGCTCAGTTGGTAGAGCGTCCGCTCCGGGGAACGGGAGGTCACGGGTTCGATCCCGGGCCGCGACATACCAAAGTCGTTAAAAATGGTACTAGCTGCTCCTCGCTTGGCACTCAGATTTGCGGGGTAGAGCTGGGACTGGTCGACCCAGTGTCAGGATAATGTGACTGGGTGTGGTATCATGTAATATGTCTGGGGCATGATACTTCAGTGAGGCAGCACTATAAAAGTGAGCATTGAGCTCCCTGTCGCAACCAGACACCGTCGTGATATGACTGAAAAATTGTTGAAAGCGACGTTAAACCCGAGTTCACACACACACACACACACACCACACACACACACACACACACACACACATCATATTATATTTGCAGTTGCTGATCCTGTTGCCATTATTCTATCATCATTGTAAATAAATCAGCCTACATCAAAACCAGTAGTTGTGTTTACATGGGCTTCAATCCGAAGTATATGAACCTACAGCGATTGCTCACGAATCTGTGTACCATACAGCAATCACCCCTATGACAATTCTATGCATTGAGTCACAGAATAGAAGTAACTGACATTGACAGCTATACCAGGCTACTGAGTTATATATATAAACTAGACATGTGTCAGAAGTACACAGATGCCCCCGCCATATATCTTTGTCGATATGGCTTGTACCCATCCTCTAGAATGTCCCGGGGGTGTCCGGAGGGACTCGGAGCTGTCCACAGGGACCCAAGGTCTGTGTCAGTGAATGCATCTTGTCATAAGGAACAATAATATATATGGTGAAGTGGTGGGGATATGTATTGTTTCCGAGATATAAGGCCTTTTATGAATTGAAGGGGGCGGGGCATGGTCCGGAGTTGACCAGAGGGAGCCAAAGTCTGTGTCTTAGAATGTGTCATATCATAAGGCACAATAATATGTATGGTTAAGGTGTTCGAATCTGATTAAGTCTGTGTCAATGGATGCATCTTATCATAAGGAACAATAATATATATGGTTTAGGGGTGTGGACAATGATAGTTTCTGAGATATAAAGCCTTTTATGAAACGAAGGGGGCGGTGCATGGCCCAGGGGTGAACGGAGGGACCCAAAGTCTGCGTCTTGGAATGTGTCATACCATAAGGAACAAAAATATATATGGTTTAATTTTCAAGATAATTAGACATTTTATATATATGACAATTTTGACCTGTAAGGCAATCTGACCACTGGACCCACCCAGGGGCATGCCCCTGGGTCAACTTGAACATGGACTGAAATGTCTTGGTCTGAGTAAATGTCATACCAAATTTAAACTTTGTAGCAAAACAGGTTTAAAAATCACAAATTCAATTTGGAAAAGCCCTTCAATAGTGTACATTGGCGGGCTGTGCCATCAATAATTGGTGCGACACAAGTAGCGACGGCGAGTTGTCACGATTCCGAACAAGGGAAATAATTCAAAATTTATTGTGACGGTATTGAGTGGTAACAGTCAGTTGCTGTTTGTTTTCATTTCCGGGTTAGAACTTTGGATATAAGATCGCCTTAAAACTCAATTAAACCAAGAAAATGTGAACAATATGTCTACATTGTGTATTTTTTGTCTGTCAGATGACAGCAGGCTCTCTGGCCTTGGACACAGGATATGCAAAATTTAGCGTGAGTACTGAACAATCACTAAAATGAAAGGTAAAATAGTGCAGAAGTAAACAAATAAAATACCCAAAAAGGATGAACAATTATGTAATGCCGCGATTCGAAATTAAATTTATGTAATAATAGCGATCAAACATGCTTTTTTCCATGCATTAACACTCGCTATGTCTTTTGAAAGGTGTTGATGAGCTCGCCTTTTAGGCTCGCTCACCAACACTTTCTCAAGAAACAGCGAGTGTGTAGCATGGAAAAGCATGTTTGAACTCTATGTTAACATGTATAAGTGTAGCTGATTTTCTAACCTCATTTACGTCAGCAATCTCTCCGCCATCAGTATGTTGTCTTCTGTGTGATCTCGAACTAACGTCATCATTATCTTAAGGCAGCACTATGTCATCAAAAAGTATCTGATTGTCCTTTTTCAACATTACACTGTCTTCTCTAACCATCTGATAAATGTTATCTTCAGCCATTTTTCAACACAGCACTGTCATCTGTAACAAATTCAATGCCATTTGTCAACTTAGTACTGTCACACATACATTACATTGTAATTTATAGCCTTTATAGTATACTCATTAGCAAATACCCAATTGTCATTTTCCAATATAATACTGTCATCTTTAAGTACCTTGATCATGTTAATATTATAATCTTTAGCCAACAAATACAAATCAAAAATGAGTTCCTTTAAGAGCAATGAAAACATTCATAAGAAAGAAGATGGGTCATACTACGTAGTTTCGGCTAATAAAGCCTCATCAGTGACCCTGTAATGATCCGGCAAAGAAAGCCAGATGAAACATACTGCAATTTTGCGAATTTCGAATAGGCAGTCGATTCAAAGACTGATATAAATCAAAATGGGGTCCAAATAATAAACAACCTGTCTAGAATATGAGTCTAAACCAATAATGTATTTCTTATTTCTCAGAATATTCACGCTGATCTCAAAGGACCAAAAGTAAAATATAAACTGCACTATGGTTGATGTACGGGGAGACGTTTTACGGTCGCTACACGGCACAACACCAGCTGCAGTGAAGGCAAATAAAAGCTGAATTGTCAATTTTCAACTCAGCTCTGTGACACAAGCATCACATAATAATATTGAGTCATAACTCTGTCATCTGCAAATACCCCGTCATCATTTTTCTGTATCCCTGTTATTTTGAATCACTTTATTGTTATCTTAATCTATGACGTTTTTATTTACACATATCCCATTGTCATTTTTTTAACATTGTCATCTTGAATGTCAACATTGTTATTATCTTTAATGAGTATATCATCAAATTTAGCCACAATTTTACTGTCAGATAATTATTAGCTGCTGCCATGAACCCTATTTTCTATCAGATGCAATATTTGAAATTGTCAAATCTCTGGTCACATTCAGTTGTATTAACTCTATATTGAGGCTTTACCTATTGAGCAATGGAGCCAAAAATGATCACTGTAATATGTATTGATTAAATTAATTGGTGTAACTTCTAAACGCTCTGTATAAAGATGGTCTATACACGTACCACTGACATGAGTAGGTTCTTTTGAATGTTGTGTGAAACCATATTCTTTAAGCTTCTCACATAGGGTTGAGTGATCTACATTCTGATTGATATCTCCAGCAATTAAAACTTTATCAACCTTTCTGTTTGTAACATGGTTTAAGAGTTCGGGGACTTTAATTGAACAATCACTTTGTAAAGTTTTGGCAGTAGGTGAGTTATAAAGTCCTATTACTACAACATTAGCATTGTCTTTAACAATTCTTACAGCCCACATCTGTAAGAATTTGCCTTCAATAGAAGCTAATTGCAGACATTGTCATGGCTTCTTTATAATAAGCAATCACTCCACCTGCTGTCCTGTGTTCAACTTCTGTTTGTGGTTTATCAGCTCTGTAAACATTATATGTTTCTGTGGGCAGCAAATTGCTGGTTGAAACTGATTTTGACAACCATGTTTCTGTTATCACAGAGATGTCACTGGTTCTGAAGATAGTGTCATGTGTCATGTCTTGTCCATGCAAAACAAAAGATCGTGTATTCAGACAACACAGATGTAACTGGTTTTGAATTGTATCTGTGATGAACTTGTAATATGGTTCTAACATGCATTCGTTTTCCATGTCTTTCAACTCTGATTCAACCTTTTTACTGGCTATAATTTTCCTTGCATCAAAGTCTGTAATATAAAGCCCATCGAGAGATCTAACACGACTAAGAGCAACATAAGCTTGTCCACAATTAAACTGATGTTTTTTTTTTCCTGTTAAGAAAGAAACAACAATTTCATCAACAGTAAAACCCTGCACCTTATGGATTGTACATGCCCATGCAAGCCTCAGTGGGAACTGCATACGAGTAATAGTTAGACTCTTTCTGTTTGCCGAGACTGTGAAACTTATTTCCATCCTGAGAATGGGTGTAGCACTGGGAAATTGTTTCTGTTGTGCTGGAAATCTCGACTTATTGCTAGCGTGTTGGCCACTTTTCTTATTATCAAATTCCTTCATGACTGCCACTTATTTATTGTCACCTATAGATTGCCTGATAAATGCCTTTATAGTACCCTGTGCTGCATTACAAAGTCCATCAGCTACATCAACATTGCGGATCAGCATCGCCCTTGCACCTATTGCTAGTTCAACTCTGTCTGGTAGCCCACCGGTAAACCTGCTGTCCTTGCTTGTTGAATAGTTTGTAAGAGCTGCTGGAATTTTGTCAATTGCTTCCATGACTTCAAGCGGGTGTTTTAACAGGGATGCCATCTGCTGGTTGTGACCATCTACAAGATCATTAATTGCAAATACATGCAAAGCATAGAGTCGATAGTCTGGTGCCTCTTTTGTAGTAACTCGTGATTTGAGAGCTTCAATATCAGCAGCAGTGTGAGAAGCCGTTCTTACTCTATGGAGTAAAGCTGCAAATCCAGTATCTGCCTTTTGTCTCATTATATTTTTCAGCTCAGCATACTGGAAGGTTCTCCATAGACTTTCGTATAAACGAGCTATTGGATCTAGCGGAGGAAGAAATGGGAAGCTTTGCATCACAGGTGGAAGCTGATACATATCTCCGAATGCCAGCACAGATATACCTCCAAATGGGTCAGGATTTCCGGTTACTTCACACAATCTGTAATGTATTTGAAATAGCAAGTCTGTACCGACCATTGAAATTTCATCTATAAAAAGTATCTGAAGATTCCTAGTCTTTGATCGCAATGTATTTCTTTTGTCATCAGAAAGTTTCTTATACGATTTGGTCTGCCAAATTGGTAGTTGGAACGCTGAATGTAATGTAACACCAGATATGCTATATGCTGCTGGTCTAGTTGGGGCAGCTAAGACAACAGTAACATCATCAGGGTTATCGCCTATTGTCTGTAGTTTTCTGATTGTCATCTGGTACAGGCACGATATAAGGTGTAATTTGCCTGTACCTGCTCCACCTGATACAAAAAAGATGACTTGGTTCCAACTTCTCTTTGGACCTTTTCTTCTGTACAAGTTCTGTACACCAACTCTGAACAAACTAAAATACATCCTTCTGTCTGTTATTAAGCTGTCTCAATCGCTGCCTATATTCTTCATCAGAAAGAAAACCTGGCAGGACTTCAAGTGAGAGGGTCATGGGAGATGAATGTGCCTGTACTGAATCACCATCACCAACTTTCTCTGTATTATTCTGGGGTGGTTGCATATATCCATATTCTTCATCAATCATAGCTCCTTCTGCAAGTTGATCTGCTCTGTCCTGCTCTGTTTCAGGGGATATAATGTCCCAAGAATGCATAGGTGGGCCATGGGATTGAAATTGTTGTAAAGAACTTTCAATGAGGTCTGCATGTTGTTCCATGTCTCCTCTGTTAGCTTGTATTGTGTCTAGTGATTGCATGTGTTAGTCTTCATAGCTATTCAAGTTAGTAAAGTAGAAGTAAAACAAAGATCAGGAATTGATGCAATTAACTTACTCCACCCATAAAAGACACCAAAGGGAAAGAAATACAAACATTAAGGGACCAGACCATAATGGAAACCTAAACAAAGGAAGGCCATAAGTTCAGTTTCTTCATCTCTCCATGTAATGTATAGAAGCAGTTGGGAATATGCAAATTCTTCTGGTGCCTTTGTCTCTGTCACTTTGTGATATCGTATAATAGCTGCTTTCTTCCTTATTTTCATGCAACCTAGATCTTTCTTTAGAGTTATAGTGTATTTATGAGATTTCTTTGTTTTATTTTTTTGTGGTCTAGCGTATGTATACCATGCTGCGAACTTAGCAAGACAAACAGATTCTAAGCTATTTGGTCGTGCCGCATAGCGATCCAGAATCGTTGTCTGGTACACATCTTCATCTGTATCTTCCAGTTCATCTAACATGTATTTTGGCTTGAGCAGACTGACTCTTTTCTCTGAAAGTTCTGTTGGAAAAAAGGTATCTTCAAAGTTGCTATTAAACATTGGGAAACTCAACAATCTGTTAACTGCCTCTTGAGCACTGACCTCTCTTGAATTTAAAAAGGCATTGGCACACCTTTTCATTGCAGTCCTCATGTTATTTTGTGGTACTTCTTTTGCTATAGGTTGAAGATGTTGACTCATTTCTCGCTCATCTTTTGTTATGTACCCAACCATATATGCAATACATCCATATGGATCATTACAAAATTGCACATCAATGTTGGCTTCCCAACCAAACAGTAAATTACGATTGTAACAATTGATGTTTTTCTCTGCTGTGTTTCTTTTCAGAATAACATTTTTGCCACGTTTTGAAAGTTTTAATGCTGCAATATATTGATCAATGGTAACTCCAGCAGCATTCAATAGATCTTCAATGGTCTCAAAGTTTGAGCCACTTTCAAGCTGTTCATACACAGGAGTTTTGATATCTGATGCTGTCTCTAGTGCAGCTTTTATAAGAGCTGGATCGTCAGAGTCTAGTGGTTGAGATATGAGTGAGACTTGAGAGGGTGGCTTAGGAAAATTAAACCTGCAGTTGGAGCCTTTCTTCTTGCATGAAGCAGAGTGTGAGTGACGTACTGTTGTGACCAACGTATGCAGTTCTGGTTCCTAAGTTTCATCAGGGATAGAGCATGTGATGTACGTGTTGATAAACTCACTAACTTCTTCATCTGATGATTTCTCAGTGGGAGCATTAGCTACCCACAGTACACAATGGGCCTGGGGTGATCCCCTTTGTTGAAATTTTATCCGATACGAGTAATGTGTTACTTTTCCCAAAGGTTCTGATGGACTGAGAATAACATCCTTGAAAAAGCATTGCAATCTTTGATCAAAATGTCTGGCTGCAGTCACTGGATTCGAACGAAGAATAGCACATTTTTCCTCCCATGTTAGCAGATTTATCTCACTTGACTTCAGTGGTCTGCCTTGCTGTTTAAGAATAGTTGATATTGTGTCATGCCATTTTAAATCAGCTGCTGACAAAGTCATAAAAAGGTAAATATATACCCGACTGCTCGACAGCAGCTAGTAACTTGTACATTGCTTTCTGCCAGTAAGGTGGTGTCCCACGAACTGACTGCATGAACTGGTAGGCCTTATCTTTAAATAAAAGACTCTGCGGTCTATCAGGATTTTTCAACATTCTTGCATTTACAGTGTGTCCTTCTTCAAACTTTCTGTATGCTTTTCTCATAGCTATTGATATTGAATCCATAACTTGCTTATGTTATGTTATGAACTGGCCAAAGAAAAGGTATTCAATATTCTTAGCAAAATTTCCACTTTTGTTTAAAATCCTAGAATTGAAGTATTTCTTTGGAGTCAATTTCACAGGCCTATCAGCATCCAATCCAAACTTGCCTGTAGGAAGTAGCTGTGAAAATGCTTGTTCCTCACAACCTTTGTCAATCACTATGTTAAGAGGTCTTTTGCCTTCACCAGGAGCGAGGTTCAAAATGTTGTCAATATCAAGTAAGGGATCAGATCTCTGAATACATGAATCAAATTGCAGTCCTTTAAGCTTAGTTTTCTCCATATTGTTACTGCAACCTCATCACTGTCACTTTTAGTCCTCTTATGGTCCTCTTCAGTCAATAAACCTTCATCAGACTCCATGTCTCTACTGTCAGTTTTAGTCTTCTTATGGTCCTCTTCAGTGAACAAAACTTCATCAGACTCCACATCACGACTGTCTCTTTTAGTCCTCTTATGGTCCTGTTCAATCAACAAACCGTCATCAGACCCCACATCTCTACTGTCACTTTTAGTCTTCTTATGGTCCTCTTTAGTCAACAAACCTTCATCAGACTGCACATTTCTATTGTCTCTTTAAGTCCTCTTATGGTCCTGTTCAGTCAACAAACCTTCATCAGACTCCATATCTCTACTGTCAGCTTAAGTCTTCTTATGGTCCTCTTCAGTCAACAAACCTTCATCAGACTCCACATCATCTCTACTGTCTCTTTTAGTCCTCTTATGGACCTCTTCAGTCAACAAACCTTCATCAGACTCCGAATCTCTACTGTCTCTTTTAGTCCTGTCAACATTCTCTGAATCCTCAGCCTCCGAATCTTTCTTATTCACAAGATATTCCCAGAATTCTGGGTTTTCATCCTCACATTTCTTTTCCCAATCATCTGTCTCTGCTATTTCAGCATAGTAAGGATTGTTAAGTCTCAACAAAAGAAGAGCTTCTAGTATTGCATTTGGCCGTATGTTTTCAAAAAAATGCATAATCCTTATAGCTCTGTCTCCTTTTTTAATTTCACTGGTATGATGCCAGCACTTAGTGGGGTATGTGGTAAGCATTTGCAAACTTCCTCTACATCAACAGGGACATTAACAACAGCACCCAGTATCCCAGTTTGCCTTCCCTTTGCCAATGCCATTAGCTTCATGAATGGGTATCGTTTTGAAAGTAATCTTGCTTCAAAAGATGTCAATGAATCAAAACAACATGGCGCAGGAGGAACATATATATTGTTTGCTACTGCCTGAGGTGGCATTCGGTTATGTTTATAATGATGTTGGCACGTTCTACAGATAAATTCTAGGCCATCACGAGAATTTTCCTTTGTCCTACACTGTTTCAAAAGTTCTGTATTTGAAAATGTATTGTTCATCTTTACAATACTGTTCTTATACATACACCTATGACATATAGTGCAAATATATTCTGGAGCTTCTCTTATATGATGCTTGAATAAGTGTATGGCACTCTGAATATCCATGTTGTCTTTAAGAGCTTTCCTTCTTTCTCTTTGTTTCTTGAGCTAATTTGATTTTCTATGACCAGAAAGCCTATGTCTCAAAAATTTCATTCTACCTTTACTTGCCTTATTTGCATACTTTTTCTGTTGTTCAGGGAGGCTGTCTCTTAAATCTTTCATTCTTTTTCTTTGTCTTACTAATGCTTGCTGTATCTGGCCCAACGACATTGTTTTTCTCTTACACTTCACTCTTAGTCTTGTTGCTTCCTTTTCCATATTCTGTTCAGATGGTGTCAGACTTGACCTTAAATTTCGCATTTTTCTCTGCTGTTCCATCAAGTCCCTTTGTATCTCGCCCAATGTTCTTTTACTTCTTTTAAGTTCAATTCTTTCTCTGTTCAGTTGCAGTTCGTGTCCTGTCTGTTCCGGTGTCATTTGAAGTCTGGATTTTTTTCTTTCTCTATGTTTGTTCCATAAGCCTTCTTTCAACTCGGTTCAAAGCTATTTCAGATTCAATAGTTTCTATCTTTATTCTGGAAGCTTCATTTTCTTTCAAGAACTCGTCATGTGACGGAAAATTCACGCACTTTCTTTCTTTAAAGAAATTCTGTTCTAATTTATCAACCGCTTTACTGCATCGCAGAAGTTTCATTCTTACTCTAGAAGCTTCATTTTCAACCTTCTTTCTAGCTGTTGACATCCGTTTTCTCCACTCTTTTATTTTATCTCTATTTCTTTTTCGTCGGGCAAGATGCATCTCTTCCTACGTAAGTGAAAAGTAAAAGTAAAACAAAGATCAGGAATCGATACAATTAACTTACTCCACCCATCAAAGACACCAAAGGGAAAGAAACACAAACATTAAGCGACCAGACCATAATGGAAACCTAAACAAAGGAAGGCCATAAGGACAGTTACTTTCCCACAAAATGGCCATATGGCCATCCAAAAAATAAAAAGACACAAGTGATACACACAGTAAGTAACAAACAACAACATAAATAAATCGCCACAGAAGAGCCGCCTTGGAACGGTCGGTGGAAAGATTTCCACTGGAGGGGGGGGGGGGGGGGCTTAAATCGATTTTACGTGGCCACAATCCTCGCCCTTACTTCCGTCGCGTTTTAGACAAATAACTTGTTCAGTTCGCATGAAGGCCTCCTAACTTATCAGTGCAACATCTCCGTGAGTACAAATAATCAAAGAACCACAGAGGGGAGACAACTGTGAGGACTCGACAGCAAGAAACCACTGAAATGCTGGAGCAAAAGAAAACCAACAGTTCGACTCCGATGGGCCCGACCAGAGACAGAGACCAACCAACATTACCTTGAATTAGATCTCTCTAATTCTCAATAAGCCTTTACGTTGGAACCGTCATAGAATCTGAGGCCTGACCCACCGGCGTGCAATTGAAGAGGGAAGCAAAGTTGCCGACCGTGATTGGGTTTACTACCATGCATGCAGTCTGTCGTATAATATCCATTTTGTACCCAATCTTTTTATATCGAAGAATAATTTTACGAAATTGGGTGCTGAAGTCATTGCGGTTATGTATTTTTCTGAATTTATATACTAAGTCACCATAAAATTCGGGTTCCGATAGACCTTGTTGCAGAAGAGATTTAAGTCCAATATTGAATTTTGAAATTAAATCAGAATGGCGTCTATAAAATTTTGAAAAGGCTTTGCGTAGCTTATGGTACCGATAACCCTGATTAAGAAGTTTAGAACCCTGAGTTGTAGGAATTCTAGTTGATATCTTCTCTAGCCTTTTCTTTGCTAAACAGTTCTGCTCTGTCTCTGGTCGGGCCCATCGGAGTTTAACTGTTGGTTTTCTTTTGCTCCAGCATTTCAGTGGTTTCTTGCTGTCGAGTCCTCACCGTTGTCTCACCTCTGTGGTTCTTTGATTTTTTTTTGTGTTCACGGAGATGTTGCACTGATGAGTTAGGAGGCCTTCATGCGGACTCAACAAATTATTTGTCTAAATCGCGACGGAAGTAAGGGCGAGGATTGTGGCCACGTAAAATCGATTTAAGCCCCCAATTGGAAATCATTCTCTTGACCGTTCCAAGGCGGTTCTTCTGTGGCGGTTTATTTATGGTGTTGTTTGTTACTTACTGTGTGTATCACTTGTGTCTATTTATTTTGGATGGCCATATGGCTATTTTGTGGGAAAGTAACTGTCCTTATGGCCTTCCTTTGTTTAGGTTTCCATTATGGTCTGGTCGCTTAATGTTTGTGTTTCTTTCCCTTTGGTGTCTTTGATGGGTGGAGTAAATTAATTGTATCGATTCCTGATCTTTGTTTTACTTCTACTTTATATATATATTCTTATTTAACATTGTCTCATGTCTGTTAATACAGTATAAGCTTTACTTTGTCTCTGTTTCTCTGAAATGAGAGTAAAGTTTACATCTGACTTTGATTCAATATAATCACTTTCCTTTTTATTCGCATCCTTTGTACATAATACAACATCAAAAATTACGGGCCTCCCTGGCGTAGTGGTTAAGAGCGCTGACTCTTGATCATTAGGTCTCTCACCGCTGTAGTTCGAGCCTCGCTCGGGTCACATGTGAGACGCCAAGTTCTGCAACGGAAGGTCAGGTGGTTTTTCTCCGGGTACTCCGGTTTTCGCCCACCTCTGATTAACGATCGGCTCGATATGAGTGAAATAATCTTGAAAGGGCCGTAAAACCAAAAACCAAAAAAAAAAAAAACAACATCAAAATGATTCTGATTTGTATGCTGTTACTGGTTCAGTCTGTTGACTTGGGTCAAGGAGTTTTCCAGAGTGCTTCAGCCATTTCCAGATGTTGTTTGCCATTGAATATAAATAAATGTCTGTTCTTAATAAATGAGCTGTAGCAAAAATTTCTATATTTGTAGCCCAGACAAAACTGTAAGCCATGTTCGAACTCTGGAGATATTCATCAACTGAGACATTAATACTTAATACCTTTCTCATAAGGTTAGATATGTCCAGCATATGAGAAACAATCAATTGTCTTATGTCATAATGACTGTTTTCTGTACCAGTTAAAATGTAGGATATTGCCCGAAAAAAAAAAGACAGTTTCCATCCCCAAAGTTTCATAAATATTTGAAGGTGCTTGAATTTCTGACATTGATGAGCAAAAGGAATGGGGCTTCACACATTCTAAATCCATTCTATTTTAATGTTTGATCTGCCATTGAAAATTAAGAGGCTTAAAATGGAATATTTCCCGTTTCACAAGTTTTCCTGCAAGCAGATCTGCAGAATCATTATTAGCTTGGGATGTGTTCGGAAATTTCACAGAGAAAATATTTTGCTCAGTACTGCCAGAGGAAGTTGTAATGAAATCAGTATCTACATTATGCTTTGGTTTCATTTTATAGTTCTTGATGTGTTGGCTGTACCACCGCTGATCACTGAATGCCATTTGGCAATTGCTGCAGAATGTACATGGATGAGACAGCAACGCTTTTTCTGTCAAGTAAGTTTTATTGCATTTCTCACACTTAAAGTTTTGTTTTGGTATTATAACACAATGCTTGATGTGTTGGCTGTACCGTCGCTGATCACTGAATTTCATTTGGCAATTGCTGCAAAATGTACATGGATGAGACAGCAACGCTTTTTCTGTCAAATACGTTTTATTGCAATTCTCACATGTAAAGTTTTGTTTTGGTTATTATAACACAATGCTTGATGTGTCGGCTGTACCGTCGCTGATCACTGAATTTCTTATGGCAATTGCTGCAGAATGTACATGGATGAGACAGCAACTCTTTTTTCTGTCAAGTAAGTTTTATTACATTTCAAACACTTATTTGGTATTATAACACAATGCTTGATGTGTTGGCTGTACCGTCGCTGATCAGTGGATTTCTTTTGGCAATTGCTGCAGAATGTACATGGATGAGACAGCAACGCTAGTTTTATTACATTTCTCACACTTAAAGTAGAAGTAAAACAAAGATCAGGAATTGCTACAATTAACTTACTCCACCCATAAAAGACACCAAAGGGAAAGAAATACAAACATTAAGCGACCAGACCATAATGGAAACCTAAACAAAGGAAGGCCATAAGGACAGTAACTTTCCCACAAAATGGCCATATGGCCATCAAAAACCAAAAGACACAAGTGATACACACAGTAAGTAACAAACAACAACATAAATAAATCGCCACAGAAGAGCCGCCTTGGAACGGTCAGTGGAAGATTTCCACTGGGGGGCTTAAATCGATTTTACGTGGCCACAATCCTCGCCCTTACTTCCGTCGCGATTTAGACCAATAATTTGTTGAGTCCGCATGAAGGCCTCCTAACTTATCAGTGCAACATCTCCGTGAACACAAAAATCAAAGAACCACAGAGGTGAGACAACGGTGAGGACTCGACAGCAAGAAACACTGAAATGCTGGAGCAAAAGAAAACCAACAGTTAGACTCCGATGAGCCCGACCAGAGACAGAGCATCAGGCACCAACCAACATTATCTCTCTAAATCTCAATAAGCCTTTACGTTGGAGCCGTCATAGAATCTGAGGCCTGACCCACCGGCGTGCAATTAAAGAGGGAAGCAAAGTTGCCAACCGTGATTGGGTTAACTACCATGCATGCAGTCTGTCGAATAATATCCATGTTGTAACCAATCTTTTTATATCGAAGAATAATTTTACGAAATTGGGTGCTGAAGTCATTGCGGTTATATATTTTTCTGAATTTATATACTAAGTCACCATAAAATTCGGGTTCCGATAGACCTTGTTGCAGAAGAGATTTAAGTCCAATATTGAATTTTGAAATTAAATCAGAATGGCGTCTATAAAAAATTTTGAAAAGGCTTTGCGTAGTTTATGGTACCGATAACCCTGATTAAGGAGTTTAGCCGTTAATAATTTATTACGAGTGTTGAAGTCAGTTACATGACTACACACTCTAGCAAATCGAATTAATTGCGAAATATAAACGCCATAGGATGGCGCACGAGGAACATCACCATCCAAAAAAGGAAAATTTACAATCTCAAAATCAAAGTCATCGCGTTTATCATTAATTTTACACGAAACAAATCCATCTACAATAGATAGATGTAAATCCAAAAACGGGGCCTCGGTATCAGAAGAATTTGCTTTATTTAACTGAAGTTCTAGGGGGTAAATCTGACTGATCAAACCATCAAAATAGGTATTATCAATATTTAATAAATCATCTAAATACCTAGAAGTAGAGCTAAAAGCTTCAATAATTTCAGATTGGTTATCAATGGAAAGCGACAAAATGAAGTCTCTTTCATAACAATACAAGAACAGATCAGCCACAAGAGGTGCGCAATAAGTACCCATCAGAATACCCACAATTTGTCTAAATAACTTAGTACCGAATCTAATATAAATATTGTCAAGTAGAAAGGTGAGGGCATCACACACTTTCTGACATGACCAAAGTGTATAATTCTTATGCTCTTTAGAAGTGAAAAATGCATTTCTGACATTACATGCAAGATAGAGAGAATCTTCTCTGTGAAAAGCCTATTCAATTAAATCATTAAGCTTTTCTTTTATAAGATTATGTGGTAGTGTAGTGTAAAGAGTGGAAAAATCGTAGGTAGACAGACTAGAAGCACGAAAATGTCTAGATTTCAATTTATTTAAAACCTCATTCGAATTTTTTATACACCAAAACAGATTTCTTCCTGATCTTTCAAAGACTTTATCACAATATTTAATTACATGCGTTTTAATAGCAGTAAGACAGGAAGTTAATAATTTAGAAAGTTCAGTGGTAGTGCAAGAGCTAGAATTTGCAATAAACCGTGCTTTGTAAGGTTTTTTATGAAGTTTTGGTAACCAGTATAGCGTAGGAAGCTTGTCTTGGCCTTCGTTAACACACAGAGCCAACTTGGTGGCTGAAAGACAAACATGTTTATCTACTATAGCTCTCTCTTCAGCTAAAGGCTGAAGTTCATAGGCCTTAGTACCACCAAGCTCCTGCTTAAGCGTGTTAACATAGTGAAGCCGTCACACAACGACGACGTTGTTAGCGGCCTTGTCTGCAGGGGCCAAAACAAACTTCTTATGAAATTTTTGAATACCTAGTTTAAGATGACGTAAAGACGTCTTGGGCTTAGGAGGTAATAAGTTAGTATTTTGAGAATAGAAAGAAATGCGTTTATTCACTAGTTTTAAAATGCTAAGTTTCCAGTCCTTAAGGGCTTTATGCTCAACATACTCTCGCTTACACCATCGATTACCGAATTCATTCAAGGAAGCAGCGATTTCATCTCTACATTTACTGAAATCAATTTTAGAAGGAAACCGATATTTCGGTCCTTTAGAAATTATATTCCTTATCCTAGAATCAGGAATAATTTTCAAATTGCCAGTAATTACATGACCAGCAGCAGGATAGCAATACTTTGAGTTTTTACAATCACATGAATCAGGAGTATTAGTATCAATATCAAGATCGGAAACAAGTTTATTGAAATTAAAAATGATAGATCTAACAGGTTTGTTATATTTATAGCAAATTATAGGTGTTTCGGTATTTTGAAAATAAGCAGGAATGGAAGAAAGCACCGATCTCTCACGGAAGATACTGGGCAAATCTATAAAATCCATACCCTTATTAATGAAGGATATTTTGAAGAAATGGCGTTTATGATTAATTTCAGAATCAATGTAAGGACGGAGAGTATGCTGAGTATAGCCTCTAGTTAAGAGAGCCGCATCATATAACTGATGAGAACCATCGTAGAATTTATTCGCCTCGGTGTCCAGAAGACGTAAAACAGAAACGGGTAATGAACTTAAAAATGAAAGCATAGAGTGGCGTCCATGATTTAATAATATAATTGACAGTCACTTCAGTCTAGTATTGTTTCGTTTAAACGCACGTGATTTACGTTTAAAGTTACCATTTTTCCTGGTGCCGTGAGATCTAGTTCTGCGTTTTCGACATTCCAGGAGTGAGAAAATATCAAAGTCCGGCATTCTGGAAATATTACCCTCATGATAAATGTTGTCATTAAATCCCAGTGGAAAAGAGGGGTTTGTTTTGGTATTAGAACACAATGCTTGATGTGTTGGCTGTACAGTCGCTGATCACTGAAATTCTTGTGGCAATTGCTGCAGAATGTACATGGATGAGACAGCAACCCCTTTTTGTGTCAAGTAAGTTTTATTACATTTCTCACACTTAAAGTTTTGTTTTGGTATTATAACGCAATGCTTGATGTGTTGGCTGTACCATCGCTGATCACGGAATGCCCTTTTGCAATTGCTGCAAAATGTACATGGATGAGACATGTCAACGTCTAGTTTTTGTGACTGTGGTGTATGCAGACTTGAAATAGTTCCAAAGTTAATAATAACCATGTGTTTTGTCACTGTGTTTAGTATCTGATTTGACGTTTCAGCCACTGAGAGTACTGAGAAGCCCACAATTTCACTATCTCTCACAGTTTGTATCAGCAGGAAATCCTAAAAAAAACACTTTACTTCAAAATTGTCTACATCAATGGAGCTGGGGCACAGTAATCATTTTTCTTACAGCCTAACATGAAAAGGCTGAAGAGTATGTACAAGGTTTTCCACTAATTCTGACACGGTTTCAATACCTTATGGAACTAAAAGTGTAAGAGCTTCATATCCAAATCAAGTGTTATTTGAAAAGGGAAAATGTATAAGTTTTTATGTATACCATAAATCATTACGCAAACACGCCTATACAAATACATTACCACCTTGAAAATCGTGATATTTTTCTTATTTCTGCTGAAAATATAGATGGTGGGCACTCTATAGAACCGCCTCTACATTTTCCAAGATCGAGGCGGTTCTAACGAGTGCCCACAATCTATATTTTCAGCAGAAATAAGAAAAAAATATGGTACACCCCCGGAAACCCAAGTTTTACTATATAAAAGTGAGGTTCAACAGGGTCAAAATAATATAGGCGTGTTTTCGTGATGTGGACATTTATATCATTGAAAGTAAAAGCGAGCTATTAGGAAAGAAAAGGTTCATTTTTGGAAAGGTCTGCATTATAGTTCATTTTTTAGTGTTTCACTGTAATGGTAAGTTATTTTCTGATCATCTTCAACCCAAAACTGAGACATAGCCAGCCTTTCGTGTAAAATGGATTAACAGTGCGGATTGAAAAGCATTCAGAATAATGTATTTTCAAGTAATTATTGTAATTTTTGCTCAAATTTAGAACAACGAACAAAAAGACAGGCCATAAATTTAACATAGGAATACATCAGTTTTCTTGCATAACCGAAAATTTAATATTTTCTTTTGTCTCAGTGCAGTTTTAAATACACGAACATCAATATTAGGCTATGCTTTGTACAAAAACTTATACCCCAACCACTGTAAATGAGGAATTGTTTTATATCTACTTGCTGTAGATTTTAAAGTATAAGGTCGCAAAACCATGGCAGAATTTACGGAACATCCCGTACATGCACACACCTGATCAGTATTATATAGAAACTATGTGCATAGATAAATGATCTGACACTTGTATTTACAAACTGCTGTGTCCTAACTAATATACAGATTTGCTCAATAAAATGAGTTACAAATACATAACATTTTGCTTGTTATTGTAATGACAGATGATAGGGAGGGGCCGGGGAGTATGTAGAAATGCCGGAACACACCAAAACACCGGAACTGTTCTGCCCTTCTACCCCGCTCGTAGGTAGAGCACCGTCACTCGGTGTTTTGCGGTTAATATAAATTCGTTTCGGTCCATACTTGTTACACAGGCGTATTCGTTGCCATGCTTTCCGGTTTAGACGTCAGGTGAATTTCACGCTTGTGTTTTCATCTTTCCTGCGGCTCTGTGCCGAATGTTTACAGTATTCGTGAGCCCCCACTGTGTAAGTTCAAAGAATATGCATAACTTTATTTAAACGTGTCCTCCCTCCCCGACGCATTAACGTAAATAGTCTGAAATTCCGCGTTGGAAATTTGTTGATATTTTGGACTTTTTTCGATGTGTTCGCGAATTCGTGTTTGGCCATTATTCCTGACTTTTGCCCTTCCTGACATTCTTCTGGGATGAGTTAAAGCTCATTTACTTACATCGTAACATTTTTCTATGGTGGCATTGTTTTGTAATGCTGTGTCACAGGCCAAAATGCATTTATTAATCTTGACCCTTGTCGTGCTGAATATTCAATTTAGCCACGCCCATTGCTGTCTGTCAGCTAATCGGGTTGCTTGGTGTAATTTATTCCTGCAACTTCATGAACTTAGTGTCAGTGTGGGTACTGATCAGACGGCAGCCATCTGATCTGGATCCACACTGTTTGCAAAGATAGGGGTTACTGTTAACAGTAGGAAAAGGGTCAAATACTGAAATTCCACTTTCTTCTTTTCTATCTCTCTTTCTCAGCGTGTTGGGAAGAAGAGGAAGAGATGAAGAAATTGTGTAAACATTGAAGTTTTACAAAGGATTTATGTCTTGAGACCCCTGTCAAGGTTTCAATCACCAGATTTGTAAGACATGCATTATTACTTTTTCAGCCTTTTACCAAATAAAATCATCTGAACACAGTGATTTGGGTTTATTCTGACTGCAAGATCATGAGGCAGTACAGTAAAAGGACACTTGTAATGGCTCAGCCTCAACAACTACAAGCTTAACATCTGATATACAGACTTCTGGTCATTGCCTACAGTTCCAGAACTACGTGTACAGGCTCCGACGTTGTCTCAACATCTCCGGATAAACAGACATCTGGTCATCGCCTACATTTTGAGAACTACAGGCGCGGACATTGCCTTAACAGCTCTGTAGAAACACGACATCTGGTCATTGCCTACATTTTGAGAACTACAGCGCAGACATTGTTTTAACATCTACGGATAAACTGACTATTGGTCATCGCCTATAGTTTTGAATGTTTCAGTAAAATTTACATTCTCACTGTGGCACATCTATGATATGACATACCGGTATCTCTATTTCTGTTGAGAACATTATTATGCGACATAGTGGTTCTATTCGGGGAAACCAAGTTTGGTGTAAATACACAAGACATTTCAGGGAATTGTGTGTATGAACAACCTTCTATCTTGTGAGAACTTCATAAAACTTTATTGCAAGACTGTCCGTCTGCCATTTAATACCATACTTTATTTAGTACAGACATTAACAGAAGTTGCGCACTGAAACAGAAAGTACAGTTACTGTATAATTCTCTAAAGCTATGGTTGAAATCAGTTTTTACATAGATTTGCAGGATTTTGCCACCATCTTTTGATATATTTTCCCACTCAATACCATAGGTCATCATTTTATAGCCCATCTTGATAATTATGTCTGGAAATGAACCAAATGCCCCTCCCCCTGCTCATGACTCTGAATCTGAGTTGCAAGACCAGGCCATCGGTGGTCCTGATCAGACTGAAGACCCGGACAGCCCCCAATCTCTTGAATCCCAGAAGCGTGTCAGGACGCGAACGGAAAGGGGTTCGGAGCTGTATAGAACAAATCGCGATGAAAGTCTTTCACAGCTCACAAAGTCTTGGGCCAGTATTGTGAATTTGTTAGGTACTATTGAAGCATGTACCGGTGACATGAAATCGCTACGACAGGTTGACGCGGATCTTAGTCGCGATTATGATAAGCACCAAAGGCAGCAAACAGAATTGCTCTCTTTCTTTCAGCATACCAATTCGAAAGAGAGCATAGAGGACATTGAGGTGCATGTCCAAACTATGCAAGAACATGCAGCGTCTTACGAAAGGGCATTGTCTCGTATTGCGCTTTTAAAACAAGACCTCATTGACACCATGTCCCATCACTCGAGTTCATCAAAGGCTACCGAAGCTAGTTCAGTGATGGTCATGAAGCGCGCCAAGGCCAACGCAGCTCGTGCCGAAGTCCTCTTTGCAGAAAAGGAAGCTGCAATTCGGAAGCAGCAAGCTGTCTTAGCAGAGCAAGAAAAGTTGCAGATCGCGTATGCATCGCGCAAGTCAGCAGAATTAGAGGCCGATCTAGGGGTTATTTTTAAACAGAGGAAGGCTACTGCCGCGGAAGCAGAGGCTAATGCCATGGAGTCCGCAAGCGTAGGTAGGGGATCTCTTATTGAAGATTTGAAATCTTTGCATTACGTCAACCCCGCGGAGCGTACTAAAGCATACATCAACCAGCAAGCAGGATACCTGCATGATGTCCAGCTAGAACCTAACGAAGGTCATCAGGTGCAGCACAACCTTGAGTATGCACCTATTGTAAGTTCATGCCCTGCCCCCATTTCTAACATGCTAAACGTCAACGCCCCTGTGTTTGATCCTACCCCCACTCAGAATGTTGCCACTCTCACAGATCGCAAAACGTCGCCTCAAATCTATGATTCCCAAGTGCATGTCCCACAGCCTACTTCCCAGTCCCAGGCCGTAACCTCCGAGTTTACTCGCTTTCTTCTGAAGAAGGAACTATTGCTATCACGTTTGACCAGTTTCAATGATAGACCTGAGGCCTATGCTGTATGGAAAGCCAGTTTCAAGAGCATTATGAAGGAGCTTAATGTAACACCATTTGAAGAAATGGATCTCCTAGTAAAGTGGCTAGGGCCAGAGTCAT
Source organism: Lucinisca nassula (assembly GCA_963580285.1). Lineage (NCBI taxonomy): Eukaryota > Metazoa > Mollusca > Bivalvia > Lucinida > Lucinidae > Lucinisca > Lucinisca nassula. Next base: position 67,531,560 of record OY757025.1, on the reverse strand, counting down.
CACGTAATGCTCTTAGTATCAGGATGTCCAATCCCAATGATCCGGCCCGAGGCCTGCAGAGGATATGGGAACGCCTAGAAGAGCGATATGGCTGCCCGGAAATGGTTGAGTCAGCTCTTAAGAAGAAACTGGCCAATTTCCCCAAACTTACAAATAAGGATAGCAAGAAATTGTACGAATTGGCAGATATCTTGGCTGAGATTGAAGCAGCAAAAGAGAATACCAGGTATCACGCTCTTCTTGCCTATTTTGACGCTTCATCTGGCATATCACCAATTGTAAGCAAACTCCCCTATAACTTGCAAGAGAAATGGACCAATAGGGCAGTAAGTTATAAAAGGCAACATTACACCACTTTCCCTCCGTTCTCCGTGTTCGCGGATTTTATCCGCGACATGAGCAGAATTAAGAATGACCCCGGTCTTAATTATGAAAACCCATGTTCTCAGCTCAGCAGAGAGAAACCACCTACCAAAACTCAAGGGTCGAGGCCTTTAGTTTCAGCCAGAAAGACCGAACTCTCCCTATCTGACCAAGACCTGGAGAAGATTTGCCCATTGCATAAAACCGGTCATTCCCTGAATTCCTGCAGAGGTTTTAAAAGTAAAACCTTGGAAGACAGGAAGAAGTTTCTCAGAGAGAAAAATATATGCTTCAAATGCTGCGAATCAAGCAAGCACCGCAGTAAAGTATGTACGGCTGAGGTTCAGTGTGGTGAATGTGGCAGTCATGGCCACGCCTCTGCAATGCACATTGGGAAACCCCCTGAAAAGAGCAAGCCTTTGGGTCAAACTGGCCGTGTAGAGGGTCACGGCGGGGAGCAACTGGAACAGCCAAGAGTTTCTCCGCCAATTACGGCTAAATGCACACAGATATGCAATCAGCCTTTCGGGGGAAAGTCTTGTGCAAAAACACTTCTTGTCAAGGTGTATCCTGATGGCCATCCCGATGAAGGGAAACTTATGTATGCGATGATAGATGACCAAAGCAATCGGTCATTGGCAAAATCACAGTTTTTCACTCTCTTCAACTTGCCAAACGAGGAGATGGAGTACACCATATCCTCATGTGCCGGAAATCTCACAGTTTCTGGTAGGCGAGCAAATGGTTTCATAATAGAGTCCCTGGATGGCCTTACACAGCTGCACCTGCCAACGCTGATAGAATGCGATTACATACCCTGCGTGAGGGAAGAAATCCCCACCCCTGAGGTTGCCAGACACCATCCGCACCTTCGGGACATTATGGAGTACATTCCACCCATGGACCCAACATCGAACATATTGCTATTGATTGGCAGGGACCTTATTGAGGCCCACCATGTTCATGACCAAAGGATTGGCCCTAGGCATTCTCCGTATGCCCAAAAACTTAGTTTAGGATGGGTTATCATAGGAGAAACTTGCCTAGGCAAGGTCCATAAACCTGATTCTATAAATGTGAAGAAGACATTTGTCTTGGGTAACGGTCGTGAGTCCGTTCTGAAGCCATGTGACAATGAATTCATTGTACATGAAAATCCTCTGAAAGATGGCATAGGTGCCTTGGTGTTCAACAAGACTAAAGATGATGATAAACCGGCTTTATCAGTGGAAGATATGGAATTCCTCAAAATCATGGACAAGGACTTCATCAAGGGTCCCAATGGTCATTGGGTGGCACCCCTTCCCTTTCGCTCCACTCGACAGAAACTCCCAAATAATAGACCTTTAGCCTTAAAAAGGGCTAGATCCCTGCATGCAAGTCTTCAAAGAGATCCAAACAAGAAGGAACATTTTGTAACCTTCATGAAGAATATCTTTGACTTTGGGCATGCAGAAGTCGCACCTCCTCTAAGGGAGCAGCAGGAGTGTTGGTATCTGCCGATTTTTGGGGTCTATCACCCCAAAAAGCCTGATCAGATACGTGGAGTCTTCGACTCGTCAGCTAAGTTTGATGGTGTCTCTTTGAATGGCGTGTTGCTTTCAGGCCCCGACCTTACAAACAGTCTCTTAGGGGTTCTTCTTAGATTTAGGAGAGAACTTGTGGCCATCACAGCTGACATCGAGCAGATGTTTCACTGTTTCCATGTTAGAGAAGACCACAGGGATTTCCTTAGATTTTTGTGGTATAAAGATAACGATCCTAGCAAAGAGATCTTTGACTACAGAATGACCGTACACGTGTTTGGCAACAGCCCCTCACCAGCAGTTGCCACTTATGGCCTTCATCGGACCGCTGCCGAAAGCGAACTCCGTTTTGGCACAGATGTCAAAGACTTTGTTGAACAAAACTTCTATGTCGATGATGGCATTTCTTCTCTACCAACTGTTCAAGAAGCTACAGACTTGTTAAAGAGAACCAAAGAGGCTCTTAAAGTGAACGGAAACCTTCGTTTGCACAAGATAGCCTCCAATAAGCAGGACGTTTTAAACGCCTTCGCAGAAGATGATCTTTCCAAGACTCTTAAAGGTCTTGATTTTTATGATGATAATTTGCCCCTGCAGCATAGCCTTGGACTGAATTGGGACTTGAAGTCTGATTGCTTTACCTTTGAGTGTTCGAAAGACACAAAGCCATTCACTCGAAGAGGGGTCTTATCAGTCATCAATAGTTTATTCGACCCTATGGGTTTTGTCGCTCCGGTGACAATTCAGGGGAAACTCTTTCTGAGGGAATTTCTTTCGGTAACAACAGACTGGGACGAACCTCTCCCAAATGAATTCATGTCAAACTGGGAATCCTGGAAGGATTCTCTGCACCGTCTGAGGAATGTACAGATCCCACGCACTTTTTCCTCTTCATCATTGAGCATGGTGACAGAGAAAGAAGTGCACATATTTTCAGATGCTTCAGAGAAAGCCATTGCTGCTGTAGCATACCTGAAAACTGTAGCACAGGATGGTTTTTGTCAACTTGGGTTCATACTTGGAAAGGCGAAGGTTGCGCCTCTTCATGGACACACAATTCTTAGGCTCGAGCTTTGCAGCGCAGTTCTTGCGGTTGAGATCGCAGAGATTGTCGAAGAGCATCTGGGAATTCCTACAACCTCTATGTGTTTTTACACAGACAGTAAGGTTGTTTTGGGGTATATTAATAATGCCTCAAAGAGATTTTTTGTGTATGTCGCTAACAGGATCCAACGTATAAGGAAATCTACGAATCCTGATCAGTGGTCATACGTTAGAACTGATAAAAACCCTGCTGACTCAGCAACCAGGGCCACATCTGTGGTTGATATGCAACATCATCGATGGTTGGTTGGGCCCCCACACCTGCTCAGAGGCTCTGAAATGCAGTCGAAAGAGTCTTATCCTCTGATGGATCCAGAGGGAGATAAGGAAATCAGACCGACAGTGAAAACATTGAAGACGGATATAGCTTCTGTCGGCTCCCTAGGATCATACCGGTTCGAAAAGTTTTCAAAATGGGACAGATTGGTTGAAACTTTTGCCTTTCTTCAACACATTTGTGCATCCTTTCAGTCAAAAAGGGATAAGAGCTGTATAGGATGGCATAAATGTTCGAAGTATAAAAATGTGGTGGCGCTGTCTGAAGCAGAACAGTTCGTCATCAGAACGGTGCAGCAGGAAGTCTTCGTTGAAGAGCTGTCCTCAATTGGAAGGAAGAGTCCACTGCCCCGTAACAGTAATCTTCTGCCTCTCAACCCGGTTCTGGACAAGAGAGGTTTGCTGAGAGTTGGTGGTCGATTGAGCCAATCATGTCTACCGAGCAGGGATACAAACCCCATCATAATCCCTGGATGTAGTCATGTGGCAGTTCTGCTTGTAAGGCACTACCACAACAGTGTGAAACACCAGGGTCGTCACCTGACAGAAGGTGCTGTGAGAAGCGCAGGTTACTGGATCATTGGTGGTAAGAAGCTGATCTCATCCATAATCTACAAGTGCCTTAAATGTCGTATGCTCCGTGGCAAGACAGAAATACAGAAAATGGCTGATCTTCCTCCTGATCGCCTGCAGCCTGGTCCGCCCTTTACAGCCGTTGGCGTTGACACATTTGGACCATGGTCCATTGTCTCCCGCCGTACGAGAGGTGGTCTAGCAGAGAGCAAGAGATGGGCATTGCTTTTTACCTGCCTCACTACCCGAGCCATACATATAGAAGTCATTGAAGAGATGAGCACATCATCTTTCATTAACGCGCTGAGGCGATTTATCTCAATCCGGGGTAATATTAAAGAGCTAAGATCAGACCGAGGAACCAATTTCATTGGTGCCATCGATGCTCTCAATGCGGATTGCATAAATGTTGAAGACCTTCCCGTTAAAAAAATTTCTGAACGAGAAGGACATTGTGTGGTACTTCAACCCCCCCACATGCTTCCCATATGGGTGGCGTTTGGGAACGCATGATTGGAGTAGCCCGTCGGATTCTCGATTCTATGATGTCTGAAGTATCTGGCAAAAACCTTACGCAACAACCTTCATGGCAGAAGTATGTGCAATCGTTAATGCACGTCCGTTGGTTGCAGTATCGCATGACCCCGAAACCCCTGAAGTTCTGAGCCCTTCACAATTACTTACCCAGAAATCAGATGTCAAGGTCGAACCTCTTGAAAGCTTTGACATAAAAAATCTCTATAGGGCACAATGGAAGCGCGTTCAAACCCTTGCAGACCTTTTCTGGAAGCGGTGGCGCCAAGAGTACTTATGCACACTTCAGAAAAGGTGAAAATGGCAGTCTGAGAAGCCCGACATAAAGAATGGGGATATCGTTCTCATGAAAGACAACGACGTCTGCAGAAACGAATGGCCCATGGGAATTGTAATCAATGCCATAGAGGGCAATGACAAAAAAGTCCGTAAAGCGGAAGTCCGTGTCAATAAAAATGGGAAAAGGTCAGTTTTTACTCGACCAATCACGGAACTTGTCCTCCTGTTGTCTGATTAGTGTTAACAAACAACAAGGCCCATATTTTGTTTTTGGTGCCGCGACAAGGATTCTCTTACAATCTCATTGCCATTTAGTAACTAATATCATGCTTAGTGATACCTTTAGGTATCAGACGGGGAGTGTTCTGCCCTTCTACCCAGCTCGTAGGTAGAGCACCGTCACTCGGTGTTTTGCGGTTAATATAAATACGTTTCGGTCCATACTTGTTACACAGGCGTATTCGTTGCCATGCTTTCCGGTTTAGACGTCAGGTGAATTTCACGCTTGTGTTTTCATCTTTCCTGCGGCTCTGTGCCGAATGTTTACAGTATTCGTGAGCCCCCACTGTGTAAGTTCAAAGAATATGCATAACTTTATTTAAACGTGTCCTCCCTCCCCGACGCATTAACGTAAATAGTCTGAAATTCCGCGTTGGAAATTTGTTGATATTTTGGACTTTTTTCGATGTGTTCGCGAATTCGTGTTTGGCCATTATTCCTGACTTTTGCCCTTCCTGACATTCTTCTGGGATGAGTTAAAGCTCATTTACTTACATCGTAACATTTTTCTATGGTGGCATTGTTTTGTAATGCTGTGTCACAGGCCAAAATGCATTTATTAATCTTGACCCTTGTCGTGCTGAATATTCAATTTAGCCACGCCCATTGCTGTCTGTCAGCTAATCGGGTTGCTTGGTGTAATTTATTCCTGCAACTTCATGAACTTAGTGTCAGTGTGGGTACTGATCAGACGGCAGCCATCTGATCTGGATCCACACTGTTTGCAAAGATAGGGGTTACTGTTAACAGTAGGAAAAGGGTCAAATACTGAAATTCCACTTTCTTCTTTTCTATCTCTCTTTCTCAGCGTGTTGGGAAGAAGAGGAAGAGATGAAGAAATTGTGTAAACATTGAAGTTTTACAAAGGATTTATGTCTTGAGACCCCTGTCAAGGTTTCAATCACCAGATTTGTAAGACATGCATTATTACTTTTTCAGCCTTTTACCAAATAAAATCATCTGAACACAGTGATTTGGGTTTATTCTGACTGCAAGATCATGAGGCAGTACAGGAACAAATTGGTAATAACAGGAATACACTCTGTTTACTGTTTTTTCCTATACAAGGAGAACATTGAATATCGCTGCAAACCCCATTTCCAATATATATTAAAAGTAAGGTTTGCCTGGGTATTCATTATATACGCTTGTTATCTTCAGGTGGATCGCAATACCAAATCAGTCATGTACCGGAATACGCCGAAAATAAGGTAAAATATATAAATGGTATGAAAGATTCGTATAATATGCAATATTATTCAAAGCAGGATAAATATGTTGTAATTAATAATTACAAACACTTTCTGACCTATCAAACCATTATCCCATACTAAAGTATAGTGTATTTTGGTGTTTTCATGTATTTCTACATACTGTCTCAGGGGTAATCTCAATAAAATAACTCAAATATTATGTCATCTGACATCAAATAATAGGTCCAGTAATTTAGCAGTAAAGCAGTAATCTGAGGCGTGTAAAAAGCATCAATTGACTTTATGAGCAGACAAAACTAGGTTACGTACATAAAGTCTTAAAAGAAAGGGCATCTTGATGGATGAGGGATTAAACTGCAACTCCATAGTCATATAAAAATCCAATGTTGTTCATAAAGTATTAAAGTATTTTAAAGACTAATGACATACTTCAACTCAAAGGTTAAATGGCAGTAGACTAGATAAGAGGAGTAAACTGGTGATAAGGAAAGATAATTTTTCTTATTTCTCAATGAAAATATGTCTTGTGGGTACTCATCTGAACCGTCTTAATCATAATCGGTTGTTGCTGACGTTGACCATTACCAATAAATTTTCGATTATACTTGATCATCAAAACAACACTACCCACAACAAACGTTTTCGATAAGAAATAAAGAAAATATTATCCCTAATTTTTCACGTTTCACTCCTCTCATCTTGTCTACTGAATGGTCAATGATTTTAAAAGTTTTACTATACAACCAATCACTGACAGACTTTACTTGTGTATTTTAAAGAAAATCAGTGTAACACAATTAATAGTGAAAGAAGCTAGTTGACGATTTCTGCAACACAAACAAAATTGGCCCGAAAACTGGCCCATAAAGACTCATTACAAACATACAACTCAAAGTTTAAATGGCAGTGGACTAGATAAGAGGAGTAAACTGGTGATAAGTAAAGATAATTTTTTTAATTTCTCAAAGAAAATATGCATTGTGGGTACTCATCTGAACCGTCTCGGCGAGACGGTTCAGATGAGTACGCACAACAAATGATTTCGTTGAGAAATTAGGAAAAGTTTCCCTGAATTATCACGTTTCACTCCTCTTGTCTAGTCTACTGAATGGTCAGTGATTTTAAAAGTCTTACTGCAATGCCAATCACTGACAGACTTTAGTTGTATATTTTAAAGAAAATCAACGTAAGTTACATAACACAATTATTAATAAAAAAAGCTAGTTGAAGATTTCTGCAACACAAACAAAATTGGCACGAAAACTGGCCAATAATTTTAGAAAGTGGCACAAAAAATCAGATTGGCGACAATTTTGGCAAAAAAGAAATAGTTCCTAGTACAAACCCTGCACATATGGCCTTCATATTCATTTGAATTGTGTCAACTTAGGATAGTTATGTTTGTCAGATAACTATGGTTAATTCAAGTCACTCTTTCCCTTGTTTACATCAACCTCTTTGTCTGAATCCGTAAAGAGATCAGCAGCATATTCAGTGGATAGTGCTTTAATTTTCTCTTTTGCTTCGTCCACCACTCACTGCAGGTCATAATTTGTCTTTATCAAAGTTTCCATTTCAGATTGGAAATCCTCTGTTATACCTTTGAACATACAGTCACTCTTGTTTAACGCTCCTTTCATTAATCTCCTCATTTTTTGCAGTGAGTCCTTCAGTTCATTAGGATTCTCCTCCACTACACTCCAAAGTGTGCTCTTTATGTTGGTATCGATTTCTGAGAATTTAGATGTCAGCATTGCTTGGAACGAGTTCAATCGCGATTCCAATCTAGACGAGGATTCTTTGGCTTTTTAGCAGGAGGTAGCCCATAGTGTTGTTCTGAAATTGGTATTTCAGAATACAGTTTGATTGGCGTTCTGTATGGCGTTGAAGGTGTTGATGAGCCGCTGGCACTGGCTGTTGGCTGACTAGTTGGTATGGATTGGTTTGATTGGACTGACACCTTTAATCTGTTATATACAAAAGTATTTAAATTCAAACAAGAGCTGTCACATGACAGCGTAGCTCGCCTGTTCGCGCCTTCAAGATGTAAGGTAAAACTATTGAACCATGAAATATAGATTATATTCATCCAAATATATTTTGAGGTCAATCATCAGGTCACATGGAACATATATGCCAGATATTACGTTTCAGAATCAAACTGTGTCTGAATTATAAGGCTAAACATTTAACCATGAAAATATGTCACAATGACCTAGATATATTTCTATGTCAATCATCTGGTCACATGAAATTGGTTATTCAGATATGAAGTTTCTCCATCAAATAGTATTCAAGATATAAGTCAAAGTAACTGAACCATGTAATATAGGTCACACTGACCTAGATATATTTTGAGGTCAATCATCTGGCTTCATTGAAGTAATATCCCAGGTGTAACATTTCGTTATCAAAATATTATTGAAGATAATAGGCAAAATCACTGAACCATTAAATATAGGTCACAATGACCTAGATATATTTTGAGGTCAATCAGCAGGTCACATGGAACTAATAATTAAGGTATGACATTTCTTTATCAAATAGTATTCAAGATAACAGGCAAAATCAGTGAACCATGAAATATAGGTCACACTGACATAGATATATTTTGAGGTCAATCATGGTGTCACATGGAACTAATAATCCAGGTATGACATTTCTCCATTAAATAGTATTCAAGATAATATGCAAAATCACTGAACCATGAAACATAGGTCACAGTGACTGAGATATATTTGGTGGTCAATTATCAGGTCACATGGAACTAATAATCCAGGTATGACATTTCTCCTTCGAATAGTATTCGAGATAATAGGCAAAGTCGTCTCAGTGAACTAGATATATTTTGAGGTCAATCATGGGGTCACATGACACTAATATCCAAAGTATGACATTTCTCCAACAAATAGTCTTCAAGATAAAAGGCAAAATCACTAAACCATAAAATATAGGTCACAGTGACCTAGATGCACAGTGGCATAGATATATTTTGGGGTCAATAATGGGGTCACATGGTACTAATATCCCAGGTAAGACATTTCTCCAACAAATAGTCTTCAAGATATAAGGTAAAATCACTGGACCATAAAATAAAGGTCACAGTGACCTAGATATATTTTGAGGCCAATCATGGGGTCACATGGTACTAATATCCCAGGTATGACATTTCTCAAACAAATAGTCTTCCAAGATATAGGGCAAAAACACTGGACCACGAAATATAGGTAACAGTGACCTAGATATATTTTGAGGTCAATCATGGGGTCACATGGTACTAATATCCCAGGTATGACATTTTTCCAACAAATAGTCTTCAACATATAGGCAAAATCACTGGACCGTGAAATGTAGGTCACCATGACCTTCACCTTTTTACACTTGAACCAATGTCACATGGTTGGCTGATATATAACCAATTGTGTTTATAACTTGTTAGCATAATGGAAACGTATATAATAAATCACAAAGGTGTCCTAGATTTTGACCCCTAGCCCCACCCCATCCGTCCTCGCAGGTATGAACCCAGTTGTGTGTTGTCTTGGAATATCAGAAGACACGCCCAGGTATCCAAGTTGTAAAATATGAATCCTTTGTGATGAGTGTCTGTTGAGATAAAAGCAATTCAAAAACTTTAACACAGTTTTACAGAGGTGTTCTATATTTTGACCCCTAGCCCCACCCCGGGGCATGAACCCAGGGGTCTGTTGTCTTTGAACATTAGAAGACCCTCCCAGGTACTTAAGTTCCAAATATGAGTGCTCTGTGATGAGTGGCTGTTGAGATATAAGCATTTGAAAAACTTAAACGCAGTGTGACGGGAACGCACACGTAAACGCAAACGTGCACAAATGAGGTGACAACAATAGCTCTCCATGTACTTCGTACAGGCGAGCTAATAAGTACACCACAACCTCCTTACAACATTCTTGTTTGGGTCAAAATATGTGCAAAACTGAAAGGTTTTATTTAGCAAGAAATCCACAGAAGGTGGTGTCGAGCCACTGGATTTATGCCACATGTTATACATATTGTATAGCCCTTGTAGCTCTTGAAAATCTATTTTAACATCATTATCAAAGCTGGGGTTGATGCAAATTTTCAAAGGCGGTGAACCATAAGATATAGCTGAAGGTTAAATATGGATACTGACGTCTGTGTTGCCATCCCTTGGTGTAATCTTTCAGAATACAGTTTGGTTGGCGTTCGGTATGGCGTTGAAGTTGTTGATGAGCCGCTGGTACTGGCTGTTGGCTGACTAGATGGTGTGGATTGGTTTGATTTGTCAGACATAGTGTCCTGGCTGAACAGAGACCGACTGGAAGGTTGGTTAAACATCTTTGAACTGTAATATACATAAGTATTTAAATACGAATAATAAGTACACCACAACCTCCTTCAACACTGCTCTTGGTGTCAAAATATGCGCAAAACTGAAAAGGTTTTATTTAGCAAGAAATCCGCAGAAGGTGGTGTCGAGCCTGCGGGAGCAAAAGGCACTGGGTTTATACAACATATTATACATATTGTATAGCCCTTGTAGCTCTTGAAAATCTATTTTAACATCATTATCAAAGCTGGGGTTGATGCAAATTTTCAAAGGCGGTGAACCATAAGATATAGCTAAAAGTCAAATATGGATACTCACGTCTGTATTGCCATCCCCAGTTGTAAATGTGTTCTATAAAAGGGTTATCCTTTGGAAGCAAGGAATACACCACAGAAGTGAAAAATATGGAGTGTACATGTTTTCTGGGCCAGACTAGCTAGTTTCGGCCAATCAGGCCTCATCAGTAACCCTCAGATATTTTCAAAATTCCACAATGGAATCAATGATCCCAAAGAACAAGAAAATATAATCTACACTATGATGTAGGGCAGGGAGACGTTTTACTGCCGATACACATTCCCTCACACCAGCTGTAAAGCCTATACCAAAAATGTTGAGAAATGAACTTTAACATTGGGTTTAAGTTAGAGTTCAGACAAATTTACTAAGCCGTTGAACCGTGAGAAACAGGTGTAAGCCTATACCAAATATGAATGCTCAAGCTCTTACATTACTTGAGAAATGAATTTTAACATTGGGTTTCAGTTAGAGTTCAGACAAATATTTTAAGTCGTTGAACCGTGAGAAACAGGTCAAGGTAAAAATGGATACCCCATTTCATTTTACCATCGCATGGTCAAAGCCTATACCGATATGATTGCTCTAGCCTTTGTAGTACTAGAGAAATAGACTTTGACATTTGGGTCTAAGTTAGCATTGATGCAAATGTTGACAGAAGGACAAACAAACAGATGGAAATTCGGATTTCTATATCATGTCATATAGAAAACCACGCACAACAAAAACGACCATCTACCTTCATATTTCCGTCTACAAAATAAGATTGTGAATGGCCATTTTTCTATAAAACCTATTTATAAAATGTATATAACGCAGATCTTTAACAAAAATGATTCAGGATTTGGCCCCAGCAAAACTGTAATAAAGAGGTGGTGATGCATTTAATTTGGAACATCCACTAAAAAGACTTTTGCTGTCATTTCAGAAGAAAAATCTTACAGACAGAAACATTTTTCAACAAATATTATGAGAATCTTTTGAGTAGTCTAAGAGATATGGTCTTTTGTTTTTTTTTGTGAAAGTCTGTCTTTGGATGCAACCATTTTGTAAGCCTTTTCATGAGACCCAAATAAAGAATCGCTAATTATAAGCCTTAGGACGAGTCTATTTTTATGACGTCATTAACTTACAGCCTTGTTCTGGACTGTAGATTACAAAAGTTACCTTTTCACTAAAAAGCCCATATCTCATTATTCACGCCATTACAATTTAGAATTTATTTTGTAATTTCTTTTGCAGAATTTTAGTCTTTTATAAGTCTTTTCTGCTGAAACAGCAATTAAATTTTGTGAGCCTAGCCCCTTAAAAAGAGGATATTGTTCTAAAATACCAATGTGACTGTTTTCTAGAATTTAAGATAATTTTTTACAGCAAATTCCATATGTGTGGAGTTAACTACCTCAATAAGATGGAAAATGACATGGATTGTAAATCATATGGATTGCAACATATATAAGGCACCTTGGAATTGATATAGTGAAAAGATTATAGGCTTTTAGCCATTACTTACTCATGCATATATAGCACAGTCTTCAAGATTACCTTTCCGTGTTTACCATTCAGTGCAGCGTGAAAAGCAGAAGAAAATGCTTTAGCAAACCATTTTAATGGAGAGAGAAACAGGCATGTATTGCAAGGAGATTTTTACCCGCCAATGATATGTCAATGGAAGAAAACCAAAACTACACATTTAGAAAAGCGTAGAAAAGTAAATATTGTGCTACTTCTACTTTATGTGCAAAAAAGCTAATACAACAGTGAATGTTATACACAAGCATGAATAAGTAATGTTTCCGGCACCGGGAGCGTGGACCACAGCCTTTAAAATTCCAACTATAATTATGATATTAATTATCTAAAACTGTTTGTTTTGTGAAATATAGTATATTTAATTTTGTTTAAATTGCTCTTTTAACAATGATTTTGATATGATCAAAAGGTAAACAAGAATTCCGCCGAAGGCTATGTCGCGCCTGTCGGGGCGTTGCAATAAATCACAAAGTCGGTGAACCATGAAATACATGTCAAGGTCTGATATTGATGCTTGAATTAAAGTTGCAATGCCTGGAAGCAAGTTTGTACCAAGAATGATTAATGAAGCTCTAATAGTTCTCAAGAAATGGACTCTTACATTAGGGTGAACATTTAGGGTGGTCGCAAATGTTGACAGCTTGATGGACGAACGAACGACGAACGGATGGAAATTTGGACTCCTATATCGCGCCATGGTAATAGCAAGCGCGACAAGAAATGAGAAAATAATTTTCAAATATCCTCGAAATGAAAACTATGATTTGTACTATATTTTATTAATCAACTTCATAAAAAGTAAATATAAATTAAGTTCATAAAAGTAACATAAAATATGTTCTATAAAAGGGTTATCCTTTGGAAGCAAGGAATACACCACAGAACTGAAAAGTATGGAGTGTACATGTTTTCTGGGCCAGACTAGCTAGTTTCGGCCAATTAGGCCTCATCAGTGACCCTCAGATATTTTCAAAATTCCAAAATTGAATCAATGATCCCAAAGGACAAGAAAATATAATCTACACTATGATGTTGGGCAGGGAGACGTTTTACCGCCGCCACACAGTCCCACACACCAGCTGTAGTGAAGTTAAATATGTTCTATAAAAGGGTTAACCTTTGGAAGCAAGGAATACACCACAGAACTGAAAAGTATGGAGTGTACATGTTTTCTGGGCCAGACTAGCTAGTTTCGGCCAATTAGGCCTCATCAGTGACCCTCAGATATTTTCAAAATTCCAAAATGGAATCAATGATCCCAAAGGACAAGAAAATATAATCTACACTATGATGTAGGACGTTTTACCGCCGCCACACAGTCCCACACACCAGATGTAGTGAAGTCAAATATGTTCTATAAAGGTTTCTTCTAATGTGACACTAACGTTTTCTCCTTCATTAATCCAAATGGAGATGTCACATTCGGAAAAATTAACGCTACAGAAATACGACGATTTTGACATCACGGCGGGCCAATATGGTAAAAACAGGACCAATACCACATTGGTTTTCGTATTGGCCCTGTTTATCTCATATTGGCACTGTTTGTTGTCTGTATGAAGCAGGCTGTTTGGCTGTAAATGCAATATTATCATAGTTGATTAATAAGGATCTTTATTATAGTTGGAATAGGTGCCATGAGACATGAAAATGAGAGTGTGATATACATACTGGTATTAATCAACTATCATATGCTACAGTTATTACTGACACGCATGCACATGTAAAGTTTCATGAATATATTCCATACCATTTAGGAGTTATGGCCCGGACACTATTTACTATATAAAGTAAGTCAAGGCAGATAATGATGACACATCATCTCGATATAATTCATTCACCTGTACAGTTTCATGAATATATTCTATATCGTTTAGAAGTTATGGCCCGGACACGATTTACTATATAAAGTTAGTAAAGGGCAGATAATATTCCATACCGTTCAGGAGTTATGTTACGGACACTATTTATTACATAAAGTAAGTCAAGGGCAGATAATTAAAACAAACAAAAACACGAGTTGTCTACTTGGTTCGTGACACATCGTCTCGATATGATGCATTCACCTGTAGAGTAAAATGGCCAGGACACTATTTACTATATAAAGTAAGTCAATGGCAGATAATTAAACTAGAGTGATGACAATGTTTCTCTAAAAATAGCCATAGTGACCTTGACCGCGAAAGTAGATCTTGCTCAAGATATTATCATAAGCATCTTTTGTGTGAAGTTATATTAAAATTTGTTAATAAATGTAGGCCGTAGAGCGATGGCACAGTTTTTCTAAAAATAGCCACAGTGACCTTGACCTTGAGGTCATGACCTTGAAAGTCAAAGCAACTCGAGATATCATAAGAAGAAACATTTGTGTGAAGTTCTATTAAAATCCATCAATAAATGTAGGTGCTAGAGCGATGACAATTTTTTTTTCTAAAAATAGCCACAGTGACCTTGACCTTGAAAGTCAAAATCGCTCGAGATATTGTCATAAGGAACATTTAGGTGAAATTATATTGAAATTGGTGAAAAAATGTAAGTGCTAGAGCAATGACAAAGGTTTTCTAAAATAGCCACAATGATCTTGAACTTGAAAGTCGAACACGCTCGAGGTATTGTCATAAGGAACATTTGTGTGAAGTTATATTGAAATCAGTGAAGAAATGTAGTCGCTAGAGCGATGACAATTTTTTTTCCAAAAAATATCCACAGTGACCTTGACATTGAAAGTCGTAATCGCTTGAGATATTGTCATAAGGAACATGTGTGTGAAGTTATATTGAAATCGGTGAAGAAATGTAAGCGCTAGAGCGATGACAAAGTTTTTCTAAAAATAGCCACAGTGACCTTGACCTTGAAAGTGGAACTCGCTAGAGATATTGTCACAAGGAACATTTGTGTGAAGTTCTATTGAAATCGGTGCAGAAATGTAGTCACTAGAGCGATGACAAAGTTTTTCTAAAAATAGCCACAGTGACCTTGACCTTGATAGTCGAAATCGCTTGAGATATTGTCATAAGGAATATTTGTAAGAAGTTATATTGAAATCGGTGAAGAAATGTAAACGCTAGAGCGATGACAAAGTTTTTCTAAAAATAGGGATATGGATAGTTTCTGAGATACAAAGACGTTAATGAAGCAAAGGGGGCAGGGGCATGGCCCAGGGGTGACCGTAGGGACCCAAAGTCTGTGTCATGGCATGTGTCATATCATAAGGAACAATAATATATATGGTTTAGGTGTTCGAATCTGATTAATTTTCAAGATAATTAGACATTTTGACAGTTTTGCATACAAATTTCTATTTGACAATTTTGACCTGTTACGCAATCTGACCCCTGGGCCCACCCAGAGGCATGACCCTGGGTCAACTTGAACATGAACTGATATGAGCCCGAGGTTTGAGCTCGACATTTCAGCTCGACATTTAGCTCGACATTTCAGCCCGAGGTGGTTACGAACGTGACATACATACGTACGCACGTAACATCACAGCGAAACACTATATGCCCCACTCCTGCCAAGGCAGGCGGGGGCATAAAAAAGCAAACCGGCTCGCTAAATCTTCGACCATCCTTAATAAGCTTACAGTATACATGCATGGACGGTCCAACTTGCATCACTTTGGCTGGACAGGCTTAGATCCTCTAAGCGGTTCAAGTACTCGTATGCGGTCGGTTTCAGCTCTGCGTGGAAGCATCGTGCAGCCCATCGAATTCATTAAGCCCGATGCCCCCCCCCCCCCTCCCCTCACAAATATTTTTGATGGGGCCAGTAATACAGATACGGTTTTGGATTTTATTTTCACAAGGCCGTGCATTCTTTTGACAATAATGGAAATATGTGTTTAAAACCAGAGGACCTGGTTATAATAGACATCTGTGCTACACGCCGTTTGTTTTGAGGTTTAACGTCCCCTTCAACACTGTGTAGGTCATTTTGGTGACGTGGCTTACAATTTTGTGGGGACTTTTCCGAGCCGGACAGATTGTGGTTGTAATGTTGGGGCAAGCAGGCACTGAATACGTGTTCATGCCTGTTTTCGCTCCAACATTAAACCCTGTGGAATTGTGTGTTCAGTACATCAAAAAAAATTTCTTCACAGAAGCGAACTTCGAGCTTAGCCCCCGCCCATCGGGGCCAGAAGAAATAGATGGGCTGCATGATGTGTCCACGCAGAGCTGAAACCGACCGCTCACTGGTACACAAGGGGTATTCGACCACCTGGGACGCAGACGGACACCAAAAGACGCCGACTGTTTACTTTCGATTTGAAAGAGGGTGAGTCGATAAAATCCTGTTTTTTTTCGACCCTATTTAACAAATCTGTTTTGATTTTTGTTGTTTACTTCTAGAACTGTCACAGCTGTTGCGTAATGGTGTTTTTGCTTTGATAGATTACATGAACGCGTCTTTACAGATAACTAAAATGCAAAACATGCAAATATTATAAAAAAAAAAATAGTCTTATTACCAGAAATGCGAATGAATTATCCAAAGATGTCATTGTAGCTTGAAAGAGAAATAGTTCTTGTTCAAGAATATACTCCTATATACTTGTGTCACACGTTGCTCGGGAAACAATAAGCATGGACTTGAGTGCACCATGCTGAAAGAAGATGATCCTTACGACAGACGCATTCCTTTGATGCTACCATGAAAGGCAGACAATGGATACCAATGACGGATTTAGAGCTAATGCCTTAATCAGTAACTTATTGCATATTTCCTTAATTTGGAGGTTCAAAAGGCACGGTTATGAGCAGTGATGAATATCTCCCACGTATATAAACAACGACGGTGAAAATAGCGTAAGAAGAGTAAAGGATTACACTGTTTGGATAGTTCATGTTTCCTATACTTACGTAAGTGTCTTAAGAAGATAACTGGTGAACAGGAACAGTCAGAGAGCCTTTTCTTGGTTCTAATATTTTTTTACTACAATAGTTTCACTTTTTATTGAATATTCTAACACAGCGCGCCTATACAGGCAATGGAAAATTACTGTGTTTTATTCTGCAACAAATCACAGCTCGGACGAGCGTGACGAATGACGTCATTAAAACTGCCAATATATGACGTCACTAGTCGATTTACTTGACGTTAGACGGTGTAACGTCATCGAAAACGTTAGAAAAGGATCGAAAACGTTAGAAAAGGATATAAATGCATGTGTTTCAGTCGATAATTTTAGCGGGATTTCTTCTAACAATGGCGAAAAGTTGTGAGAGTTTGAAGGAAACAACAACATTATTGCTGATTTTCAGCGTGTTAGAATCGAAATAGATCGGCTCTAGTCTGTGATTTGTTGAGAAATAAATCACATTTTGTCGGTCAGTTGTAAGTAGACAAATCACGCGCGCTACGCGCTCGTGATTTGATCTACTTTACAACTGACCTCCAAACTTTGATTTATTACTGAACAAATCACAGTTAGAGCTGATCTATTTCTTAAACATAACCAAAAAGGAAATTACTATTCACTCTAGAATTTTCCAGATAAATCATTCACAGAGGATTTTCCAGATAGACCACACATTGGCAGATAAATGTTCGAGGTTTCATGCCGGTATTCTAATGTTTGACGTTTCATTCAGATATTCTATTTAGAAGTCTATCTCTAGACTCAAACCATTTTTCTTCGGATGTTTGAAGGACATGAAACTGAAGAAGACGGATCGACAGTAGTGCAAATATATGTATATATACATTGAAACTTCTAAAGGTCCGCATATGTTGGAGGTTTCGTTCAGATAGTCTATAAAATATTAGATCAAAACCCACAAACCATTTTTTCAGATACCACTGTTTCAAATGCCAACACTAGGCCTTCATGAACTAGCGGGTTAGAGGGCTGTCTCTTAATCATATCGTCTCTCACTGTTGCGGGGTCGAACCTCGCGCGGGTCACATCTGAGACGCCAAGTTCTGCAACGGATTGTCAGGTCGTCTTCTCCGGGTTAACTGGGTTTTACCCACCTCTGATTAAGGATGGGTTGAGAAGAAGAAGAAAGAGAAGAACCATGCTTATAAAACCTATTGGTGTCATTGGGCGACAGGGTTTGAGAGGTCATTTCATCTCATTGTCGGGTAAAAGTCCCACAAAATTTGAAGCTGCGCTCCAAAATTACCTAAATAGTGTCGACGGGGACGTTAAACCTCAGTTCAAACAAACAAACAAATATCCTGGCAATATTTAATTTTGGACACCTGTTTGGTCATTCATTCTTTTCTGCTGAAGGGGTTGGGTGAGGGAAACAAACTATTCTTCTAATGTTTTAACCAATATATGACAATGGAATATTCCACCTAGTAAGTTTGGAGTTATCATTTCCAATTATAAGGGTGTCAGGTTTGTTTTTGTTTGTGGCAAATTTTACAAAAATGAATGTTCTTTTAGCAAACCGTGTAGACCCAGATCAGACACCGTGTTCTGTGGCGCCAGATCTGTGTCTGCATTGTATGCTGATTTCCCAGAAAATGGTCGCTAGGCATATATGGGTTAATTATATTGCCGTTCCTTCATGTGCGAATTTTTCCCCGAATTTTTCTATACATTTCACATTGTTTATCTAATAAGGCCGATTCGTAATTTCGTCAGACCCGACCCTACCAACACGTACCACACACTGGAACAACGTCACATCAACGTCGTTATATAATGTATAATCACATTTATCTGTCAAAATAATGAAACAAACTCGTACAATTCTAGAACGACCAGTTCTAAAATATAATGTATAATCATGTTTATCCGTCAAAATAATGAAATTAAAAGTATTCTGCATGGACAAAAGGTAACGAGAAGGACTGAATTCATGTCTGTCTTTGTTTTGTGGGATTACGCTATTAATAGAACAAAGGAAATTTACAAATCTTGCCTATATCTAACATTAAGAAATCACAGATTAATGACACCTTATAAAAATGTAACGGGTCATATGCGCCATTTAAAGCCATAAGCGCGCATATAGTCATATACGCGCATATGACTCACACGCGGTATCCCATCGGGGCTTGAAGAAGTAGATGGGCTGATGCTTCCACGCAACACTGAAACCGACCGCACACGAGTACTGGTTAACCTAATAGAGGATCTAAGCTTGCACAGGCAAAGCCGTGTGCGAGTTGGACCGTCCATGCTTATAAATCCTTTTGCTTTCATTTGGCGGCGGGGCTTGAGATGTCGTTTCATCTCAATGTCGGATAAAAGTCGCACAAAATTGGAAGCAGCGTCTCCAAATTTACCTATACAGTGTTGTCGGGGACGTTATACTTCAAATAAAACAGAATCAAAATGGTATTATGACATACCGTCCTGTTGGTGTCGTTTGACGAAAGGCGAGAGGCAATCGTATCGATTCTTGGTCATTGCCTTCCCTTCTACATTGAGAATACCCTCTTGGTTCGAGATACACTGTGGTAAGGCTCCAGTGTCTGGATTAACTTTCAACATAGAGGAAAACATAATGTATTTTACTCCTTTTTCCCATTTTTCCACGCATTTGGTTTTCACGTCAGTGGAAACCATAACTTTGTGCCGTCTGCATTGCGTGGTATCTTTGCGGGTCGTCATTGGTAACCGTATTCGAACACCCTCATCAAGAATTTCACATCTTTAATTCTAAAATGCTGCTCTTTGCTAATTCTAAGAACGCATGACAGGTACTCAATGCACAAGTATTTTATGGTATTCAAGAAATATTGAAAATTATGTATGCATAAGACTTTAAAACTTTCGACTTGCATCAAACATCTATATTTTACTGAATAAAATACGTTTTTTCGTCATTGACAGAAGGAGTTACGTCCGCAGTTCGTGGAAAGTATTCCGAGACACTGCGAAACGGATTCCTTTCAACATCTGTGGACATCAATTTAATATATGCCCGTAAAATGCGATTTTATTCACCTCACCACGAATGTTTGTTTGTTTTTTCAGCCGGCGTTTTCGGTGTCCATCTGTGTTCCAGGCAGTCGTATACCCCGTATGTGTAAACCGCTAAGTGAATCTAAGCCTATCCAGGAAACTAGGTGTGAGTCGGACAACCCATGCTTATAAACCCTATTGGTTTCATTGGGCGACATGGCTTGAGATGTCATTTCATCTCAATGTCGGGTAATAGTCCCACAAAATTGGAAGCAACGTCTCCAAAATGACCTATACTGTGTTGACAGGGACGTTAAAAACAAATCAAACAAAACAAACAAACAAAACGAACCCGCAGCTGTAGTTAAAGACAATCTTCAGAATGTACTGAAACGAAAAAGAAACACAACTCCAAATATAAATGCGAGTATTTGCAGAAATAATCATGTTTGCAGAAAATCGATTTAATGACGCAATAATATAATCATTCCTGAATGTAACTACCATAGAGAGTTCAATTTCCAGTGAGAATGTTTGGAACACAAATCCGTTTGGTCATAGAGGTAGTCATTTCACAAGTTCAAAACATAAGCAGTTAATAGCGAGTATGTCCTCCGTTTGCATTCAGTCCTTCACCCACACGCCTGGCCATGGGCAGGATTAAACGATTGATCTCTGCCTGGGGAATAGCATTCCACTCCTGTATGAGCGCGAGACGCAAGGCTTGACGCGTTGTTGGCGGCTGGGGGCGGTTACGTACGCGCTTATCCAAGACGTCCCACAAATGTTCTATAGGAGAGAGATCTGGACAATACGGAGGCCAGAGCATCACGTCAACGTTGTTTTGCTGAAGAAACGCCATGCTGAGCCTTGCTACATGCGCCAGAGCGTTATCCTGTTGAAACGTAACGCTGTGCTGTCGTACATATGGAACAACTACGGGTCGTAAAACGACGTCAACGTAATACTGAGCCGTCAAAGATCCACCAATGAATACCAGGGGCGTTCTATGACCATAAGATATGCCAGCCAACACCATCAACCCCCCCCCCCCCCACCCCGCCTCCAAATCGATCACGTTCAGCCAAACAATTGTCACGATAACGCTCTCCGTCACGCCTATACATACGTTGACGGCCGTCAGCTCTGTACAACAAGTACCTGGACTCGTCAGAAAACATTACGTTACGCCACTGACGAAGTGGAAACAGGTTTGGCATATGTTGTGTGAGCCACGCCATTCTAACCTGGCGTTGTCGTGGTGTTAATGACATATCAACGTACGGATGACGAGGACGTAAGCTAAACTCTCGAAGGCGATTCCTGATGATTGCATGAAAATCTTTTGGGTTAAAAAGTTGCGTTTTCTTTTCGGTTCAGTATATTATGACTGCGTTAAACAGAGTTACATCTTCAGATTGTGCTGGAAAGCAGATATAAACAGTGACACTATACCAAAGTGATTAACCGGGCTTTCCTGGCTTGATGGGTAAGGGCGCTGACTCTTAATCTTTGGGTCTCTAACCGCTGTGTTCCGAGTCCCACTCGGATCACACGTGAAACGCCAAGTTCTGCAACGGAAGGTCAAGTGCTATTTCTCTGACTACTCCCGTTTTCGCCTGACCCTGATTAATGATCGCCCCCGAAGTGTGAAATGACTTTAAAATGTCCATAAAAGCAGAACAAAAATATCCAAGAGGAAATGGTTAAAAACGTGGCATGCATTTTAGCGGGATTTTGTTCCATATAGATATTTTAGCTCATACGTTCTCACTTAGGCTTCCGATCTATTTTTCTTTTCATAATTTTGGGTCTAGCAACACGGACGAATACACAACTGTCCCACTGAATGCGGTAAAGTAACACTCATGTTCTGCGGTGAGGACCTTCCCATACACCACTAATCCATATTGCTTGGCTTGGCCTCCCACTACCAATGCGGCAAGCCTTTCGCAGTATTTTTGCACCCGGTCCTCGAGGAGCGGCTCCTCGTGGCCGTCTGACGTCGCTGCCGTTCCTTCCGCGGTTGGGGCTTCAGCGCTCTGCCTTTGCTCTGTCGATCCTATCAGCTCATCGGTCAGTTTGTCACAGTCCACAGCTATTGCTTTGCGATTCATTGCGAGTTGGCGGACCAGTCTAATATAGTGTCGAAAGCGCAAGCAGAAGCGTGCGTGTGTGTTAACACACATCCGAGTGATGTAAGCAATAAAGAACAGCAGTACCAGATGCGCGCCAAGCCAAGTCCTTCAGTTACTTCGTACATTACTTAACACCATATAAGCAGCTGGTTGGTCTGTCTTTAATAAAAGCTTAGCATGCTTTGTCTCGGCTAACTGCTGCCTCACCGACGCCCGCTGTTCTCGTGTGGAGATCACGTCATTCTCGCGCATGCAGTCTTCGAATTGACACGATCCTTGCAGTGAAACAAACAGACCCAGCGCGTCTGCTCGCGCAAGTCCTTCAGGACGGAGTTGTACTTTTGGGTGAGGACCCAGACGCTCTGGTCGGCGTGGCGGCCCGAGAACGCTAGCTCTGACAGCTTAGCATGCTTTGTCTCAGCTAACTGCTGCCTCACCGACGCCCGCTGTTCTCGTGTGGAGATCACGTTATTCTCGCGCATGCAGTTTTCGAATGAATCACGATCCTTGCAGTGAAACCAATAGACCCAGCGCGTCTGCTCGCGCAAGTCCTTCAGGACGGAGTTGTACTTTTGAGTGAGGACCCAGACGCTCTGGTCGGCGTGGCGGCCCGAGTACGCTAGCTCTGACAGCATGTCTTTCTTTTTCGTCAAAGCCTTCATGGCCGAGCAGTCATCGATGATATATAAGGTAGGCTCGACCATAAACACCTGGTAAAACGCTCGCAGGTAAACTTGAAGGCGCTCGCCGGGGTCTAGAACGTAGACCTCAGGGTCGGTCCAGATCCAGGGGCACTGGTATGTTTTATTAGCTCACCTGAGCCGAAGGCTCATGTGAGGTATTAGTATACCACGAGCCGGCGTCCGTCGTCCGTCGTCCACACTTTCAACGAAGTATATCTCTGGAACCAGTGGGCCGGCCTTGATCAAATTTCATATGAACCATCATCAGGTAGGGGGAAAGGTTGTATTAGGTTTTCGTGCAGATCGGATGAGAACTCTGGTTGCCACAACAACAAAGAGCTCCCATAGGCTTAACATAGGAAAAAGCTTGTCATCACTCTAGCTCCGTCAATTTTTTTCTGATCGACTTCATTCTTGCAGATAACGAGGACAGGCATGAAATCTCGATCAAGTTCGATTTTGGGCTGAATCGGGTTATTCACTCAGGAGTTACGTGCCCTTGAGCGTTGAAAAAAATGCCTATTGACTTAACATGGGGAGAATGTTGTCATCACCGTAGCTGCTTCAATTATTTTCAGATTGGCTTTATTCTTGCAGATAACCAGCACAGCCATGAAATCTCGGTCAAGTTCGATAACTGGCAGAATCGGATCATTCACTTAGGAGTTACCTGCCCTTGTGTGTTTTTGCATTAGGGTTAATGGGAATTTCAAAAATGTATATCTTAAAGACTACTTGGCCAACTTTGATCAAATTTCATGTGTCGCATTATTGGGCAAGTGGAAAGGCTTCATTAGGTTTTCAGGCAGATCTGAGTGGAACTCTGGTTGCCATGGCAACATCTAGCTCCCATAGACTTCACATAGGAAAAAGCTTGTCATCACTCTAGCTCCGTCAATTTTTAGCTCACCTGGGCCGAAGGCTCCAGGGGAGCTTATAGTATAGTGGGTCCTCCGTCGTCCGTCGTCCGTCGTCCGTCCGTCGTCCGTCCGTCCACACTTTTGAGCAGCTATATCTCTGTATCCTGCGGGCTGATCTCAATCATTTCTCATCTGTAGCATGCCTCTGGTGGGGCATTGATGACATAAACTTTTTTTTGAAATCGCTCTTAAACTTTGGTTCCTATGGCAACCACAAGGTCCCATAGACTTACTATGGGAAAATGCTTGTCATCACCGTAGCGCCTTCAGTTTTGATCGGATCTTTCTGAAACTTATATGTAAGGTGGCTGTGGATAAAATCTCGGATGAGTTCGAAAACCGGCCAAGTCGGCCCATTTATCATAGAGTTACGTCCCTTTGATTGCTGAAAATGCCCATTTTCGACCTTGTCATCACCGTAGCCCCTTCAGTTTTGATCGGATCTTTCTAAAACTTATAAGTATTGTGGCTGGGGATAAGACCTCGGATGAGTTCGAAAACTGGCCAAGTCCGGCGATTTATCATAGAGTTACGTCCCTTTGATTGCTGAAAATGCCGATTTTTGACCTTGTCATCACCGTAGCGCCTTCAGTTTTGATCGGATCTTTCTGAAACTTAAATGTAAGGTGGCTGTGGATAAAATCTCGGATGAGTTCGAAAACCGGCCAAGTCGGCCCATTTATCATAGAGTTACGACCCTTTGATTGCTGAAAATGCCCAATTTTGACCTTGTCATCACCGTAGCCCCTTCAGTTTTGATTGGATCTTTCTAAAACTTATATGTATTGTGGCTGGGGATAAGACCTCGGATGAGTTCGAAAACCGGCCAAGTCCGCCGATTTATCATAGAGTTACGTCCCTTTGATTGCTGAAAATGCCGATTTTTGACCTTGTCATCACCGTAGCGCCTTCAGTTTTGATCGGAACTTTCTGAAACTTATATGTAAGGTGGCTGTGGATAAAATCTCGGATGAGTTCGAAAACTGACCAAGTCGGCCCTTTTATCGTAGAGTAATGTCCCTTTGATTGCTGAAAATGCTGATTTTTGACCTTGTCATCACTGTAGCCCTTTCAGTTTTGATCGAATCTTTCTGAAACTTATATGTAAAGTGGCTGGGGATAAAATCTCAGATGAGTTCGAAAACCTGCCAAGTTGGTCCATTTATCACAGAGTAACGTCCCTTTGATTGCTGAAAATCCGATTTTTGACCTTGTCATCACAGTAGCCCTTTCAGTTTTGATCGGGTCTTTCTGAAACTTATATGCAAGGTTGCTGGGGATAAAGCCTCAGATGAGTTCACATACCGGCAAAGGTGGCCTATTTATCGTAGAGTTAGGTCCCTTTGATTGCTGAAAATGTTGATTTTTGACCTTGTCAACACTGTAGCCCCTTCAGTTTTGATCGGATCTTTTTGAAACTTATATGTAAGGTGGCTGGGGATAAAACCTCGGATGAGTTCGAAAACCGGCTATAACTATATAGTTATGTCCCTTTGATGGCTGAAAATGTCGATTTTTTACCTTGTCATCACCGTAGCCCCTTCAGTTTTGATCGAATCTTTCTGAACCTATATGTAAGGTGACTGGAGATAAAACCTAGGATGAGTTTGAATACCGGACAAGTTGGCCCATTTATCATTGATTTACGTCCCTTTGATTGCTGAAAATGCCGATTTTTGACCTTGTCATCACCATAGCCCCTTCAGTTTTGATCAGATCTTTCTGAAACTTATATGTAAGGTGGCTGGGGATAAAATCTTGGATGAGTTCGAAAACAGGACAAGTCAGCCCATTTATCGTAGAGTTATGTCCCTTTGATGGCTGAAAATGTTGATTTTTGACCTTGTCATTACCGTAGCCCCTTCAGTTTTGATCGGATTTTTCTGAAACTTATTTGTAAGGTGGCTGGGGATGAAACCTCGGATGAGTTCGAAAACTGGCCAAGTCGGCTCATTTATTTTAGAGAAACATCCCTTTGATTGCTAAAAATGCCAAATTTTGACCTTGTCATCACCGTAGCCCCTTCAGTTTTGATCGGATCTTTCTGAAACTTATATGTGAGGTGGCTGGGAATAAAATCTTGGATGAGTTTGAATACTGGCCAAGTCTGATCGGATCTTTCTGAAACTTACATGTAAGGTGGCTGGGAATAAAACCTCAGGTGAGTTGGAATACCGGCCAAGTCGGCACATTTATAATAGAGTGACGTGCCTTTGATTGCTGAAAATGCCTATTTTCAACATTGTCATCACTGCTGCCCCTTTAGTTTTGAACGGATCTTGATGAAACTTACAAACAAGGAAGTCAGGCAGAAAGCTTGGAGGAGTTTGAAAACTTGTTTTTGAACTTGTCATCACCATAGCCACTTCAGTTTAGATCGGATCTTCTTAGCAAGTCAGGAATAAAAGCTTGAATGAGTTTGAAAACCGGTGAGGTCAGCCTGTTTATCATAGAGTTACATTCTACTTGATTTTCAGAAAATGCTTACCCTGTCATCACCATGTCCTCCTACAAAGCCTTCAGTAAAGGTTGGCACTTCCTTAAACTTTGAATCTGTTAGCTCAGGTGAGCGATACAGGACCAAGCTAGCTTGGTCCTCTTGTTTTCTGATCGACTTAATTTTTGCAGATAACCAGAACAGGCATAAAATCTCGGTCAAGTTCGATTTTGGGCCGAATCAAATAATTCACTCAAGAGTTACGTCCCCTTGAGCGCCCGAAAAATTGCCTATCGACTTAACATGGGGAAAATTTTGTCATCACTGTAGCTGCTTCAATTTTGTTCGGATTGGCTTCATTCTTACAGATAACCAGCACAGCCATGAAATTTCGGTCAAGTTCGATAATTGGCAGAATCGGATCATACACTTAGGAGTTACCTGCCCTTGTGCATTTTTGCATAAGGGTTAATATGAATTTCAAAAATGTATATCTTGAAGACTACTTGGCCGACTTTAATCAAATTTCATATGTAACATTATTGGGCAAGTGGAAAGACTGCATAAGGTTTTCATGCAGATCTGAGTGGAACTCTGGTTACCATGGCAACATATAGCTCACATAGACTTCACATAGGAAAAAGCTTGTCATCACTCTAGCTCCGTCAATTTTTTTCTGATCGACTTCATTCTTGCAGATAATAAGGACAGGCATAAAATCTCGGTTAAGTTCGATTTTGGGCAGAATCGGAATATTGACCTCGGAGTTACGTGACCTTGAGCGACAAAAAATTTGCCCATAGACTTAACATAGGGAAAATGTTGTGACTACGATAGCGACTTGAATTTTTTTCAGATCAGCTTCAAACTTGCAGGTAACGAGGACAGACATAAAATCACAGTTAAGTTCGATTTTGGGCCGAATCGGATTATTTGCCTTGGAGTTACCTGCCCTTGAGCATGAAAAAATACGTTGTGACCACGATAGCAACTTTATTTTTATTCAGATCAGCTTCAAACTTGCAGGTAACGAGGACAGGCATAAAATCCCGGTTTAGTTCGATTTTGGGCCGAATCGGAATATTGACCTCGGAATTACGTGACCTTGAGCGACAAAAAATTTGCCGATAGACTTAACATAGGGAAAATATTGTGACTACGATAGCGACTTGAATTTTTTTCAGATCAGCTTCAAACTTGCAGGTAACGAGGACAGACATAAAATCTCGGTTAAGTTAGATTTTGGGCCGAATCGGATTATTTGCCTTGGAGTTACCTGCCCTTGAGCATAAAAAAATACGTTGTGACCTCGATAGCAACTTTATTTTTATTCAGATCAGCTTCAAACTTGCAGGTAACGAGGACAGGCATAAAATCTCAGTTAAGTTCGAATCGGAATATTGACCTCGGAGTTACATGACCTTGAGCGACAAAAAATTTGCCCATAGACTTTACATAGGGAAAATGTTGTGACTACGACAGCGACTTGAATTTTTTTCAGATCAGCTTCAAACTTGCAGGTAACGAGGACAGACATAAAATCTCGGTTAAGTGCGATTTTGGGCCGAATTGGATTATTTGCCTTGGAGTTACCTGCCCTTGAGCATAAAAAAAATACGTTGTGACTACGATAGCAACTTTATTTTTATTCATATCAGCTTCAAACTTGCAGGTAACGAGGACAGGCATAAAATCCCGGTTAAGTTCAATTTTGGGCCGAATCGGAATATTGACCTCGGAGTTACATGACCTTGAGCGACAAAAAATTTGCCCATAGACTTAATTAGGGAAAATGTTGCGACTACGATAGCGACTTGAATTTTTTTCAGATCAGCTTCAAACTTGCAGGTAACGAGGACAGACATAAAATCTCGGTTAAGTTCGATATTGGGCCGAATCGGAATATTTGCCTTGGAGTTACCTGCCCTTGAGCATAAAAAAATACGTTGTGACCACGATAGCAACTTTATTTTTATTCATATCAGCTTCAAACTTACAGGTAACGAGGACAGGCATAAAATCTCGGTTAAGTTCGATTTTGGGCCGAATCGGAATATTGACCTCGGAGTTACGTGACCTTGAGAGACAAAAATATTTGCCCATAGACTTAACGTAGGGAAAATGTTGTGACAGAAATAGCGACTTGAATTTTTAGCTCACCTGAGCCAAAGGCTCCAGTGAGCTGATAGTATACCAAGGCTCCGGAGTCCGTCGTCTGTCGTCCGTCCATCCGTCGTCCACACTTTCAATGAAGCATATCTCAGAAGGCAGTCAACCAATCTTGTTTAAATTTTATGTGAAGCACCATTGGGCAAGGGGAAAGGCTGCATTAGGTTTTAAAGCTAGTCTGGTTCATTTGTTCCTTCATTCTTCTTTCTCTCCATATAGAGATAATAGACCAATGTTAAATTTTTAATCAAAGATTTCTCAGGAACTATAAAAGCTAGAAGCATCAAATTTGGTATTCAATAGAATAATGATGACTTATTTTGTGTAAGAGACATTGGGCTTTCTCAGCTTATTTGTTCATCTTTTCTTTCATTCTTCTTTCTCTCCATTTTGACCAATGTTAAATTTTCGTCAAAGATTTCTCAGGAACTATAGAAGCTAGAAGTCTCAAACTTGGAATGCAATGCAATAATGATGACTTATATCCTGTAAGGGTCAATGGGCTGGATTCTTTTAGCAGATTTAGTAGTCAAGTCTGTGAATTGTTAAAACTTAAGTTCCTCAGGTGAGCGGTTTAGGCTCATTGAGCCTCTTGTTATACTTTATGGTGGCGCAGAGGACCACGATGTGTCGAAAGAACTCCCGGTAGGGGCCTTCGAGCAGATCGAGGATAAAAACGTTTTTTCCGCATCC
Source organism: Lucinisca nassula (assembly GCA_963580285.1). Lineage (NCBI taxonomy): Eukaryota > Metazoa > Mollusca > Bivalvia > Lucinida > Lucinidae > Lucinisca > Lucinisca nassula. Next base: position 67,502,345 of record OY757025.1, on the reverse strand, counting down.
CGTTTGCCCGCATATTGTCGCCGAATGGGTCGTGCGCGGTAGGAGATTTATTAATCGTTCCTCAGGAACATTAATAGACCGCTGAGACGGACCGGCCATCTACGATGTTAAGCTATGCATCCATAATGACGTAGAGGTAGATGTTCAATGCGTCAGCAGCCTCGGCTCATTTCGCTATCTGGATGGTCACACCTTCGCTGGCATTCTCTTTCCGCCTGCCGGAGCCGTGGAGCCGGTCGTAGTCACTTGTCCTGAGGTCAAGCCACAGCGCGTACTTGCTGGTGAGGTATTCTGCAAGACTGACGTCGGCTAGGGCAAGGTCTTTTTCGACCGTTGCCATTTCAGGGTATTGCTTGCTACTGGCTGCGAAGAGCTTCCTCGCTTCATCAAACATCTGGTAAGAGTGCATCCCTTGGCTGAAGAGTTGGTTGGGGATCCCCTCGATGGTGACCTCGACCTTGGCGATTTTCGGGTTATAGAAAACCTCTGTGTCGCCAGCGAAGGGCTGTTGCGCGGATTCATCCTCAAAGAGCATCAGGATGCCCTTCATGCGGCGGGCGGGCACGTTGAGATTTATATTCCATAGGGTGTTGATCATTTGGGCCAGCTCTGGCAGGGTGACCATGTCATACTCAAGACAGATGTTTCCAATGTCGAAAGAGGCACCTCTGCCTGTGGCCAGGATCACACGGTTGTAGTCGTTGAACGTGAGCTCATACTCGAGTCGGTCGCCCAGCGCACTCTGGTAGAATGGCATGTGGCTCTCGAGTAGCTCGAAGTCCAGTGGGATGTAGAAACGATTGCCGGAAGCATCAGCGACGGCTTTGTCCGCTAGAACGGACTCATCTTTGTTCCCAGATTTGATTCGGATCCTCGTCGTATTTTGGTTTTCCGACGTATCAATGCCTTGGTACTGACCATTTTTCCTCTCTGAAGCCGTCCTCCAGGGATCGCGGTAGCAGTGGTACACATCACTGTCGTCGTTGCTGAGGACCTCATTTCCCGAAATTTTAATGACGGTCTTTTTCACGAGGGCGCGGCCTAGGTTCTGAACCAAGGTCCGATTAGCATCTTCGCTGTGCAGCGTGATCGTGAAGGCCAACCTCGCGGTCCCGGGGACGATGACATCATGTTTGCCGAGGTTGTTACATAAATATGGCTGACTATGATATCGAAAACCCAACGTTCGACACAGACGGGCCTTGAATAGACGATGATTATGATTTCGATCTTCCCGACCCCCCTATGGAGCCACCACTGCCCGTCCAGCAAGATCTAAACACATCCGGGGACAATTTGCAGAAACTGCAGGGCGAGTTGAAACAGGCAGAACTTGAGGCTCAGAAAAAGCGCCTGGTTGACACTTTCTAACAGGAAGTGAACCGTGTCTATGGGTTGCGCCCCGACGGTAGGATCGACTATAGCCAGTTTGGGATTGATGCCGACGGCAAAACACTCTACTGGACCCCAGGCGACAAACAGACCCCTATCACTGCGACGAGGGGACAATTCCGGTTTCTGGCCCTATCAACACTGGCCACAAGATACGGAGGAGGCGGCATACATGCACTGCGAAGTTCACTGGGGTTCCCTGAATTCACATCGAATACGCAGCGTCTAAGTAGCTCCGCTGTGAAAGCTCTCCAGCAGGCAGATAAAGCCCTCCCGAGCGGTGCGAACCTTGAAAATATCGACTTTCAGGACCTCCCCGGCATAGCCGATAGCGCGCGCCGCAGCGCGGAAGACGTTTAGACCGTATTGAAGACAATTGATGATCAGCCTATCGCCACCGCGTGGGTCACCCAGGTCAAAAGAGAGCTCGCTGGGTTTGAAAAGGCTGTGACTCGAACCCGAGATGAGCTGGCGAACAACCTGGCGCAACTGTCAAATGTCGACGAGGTAAAATCCCAAGTTGAAAAACACTTGGCCAGGGAGCGGCGGAAACTGACGGAAACGGACGACCCCGAGAGGCAGCAGGAGATTCAAGACCGAATCAGAAAACTGGAGGGCGAGCTCTCTGAGATCGAAATCAAAAGACAGTCGAAGCCCTCTCTACGAACAGAGAAGCTCCCAGATTAACAGTATCCGTGAGACATTCAGGCGGCTCCTTCATGAAGACAAGACGCTGGCTGAGCGCATTCGCACCCTCTTCCGCGAGCAGGGAATTACCATCATGAGCATCCTAACAGCGGTTGGGATGGCAATCTCGACCCTAGTGCTTGCGCTAACCGGCGGCGGGGGGAGTGTACCGGCTCCGGCTCCAAAGCCACCCGGTAAGGGCGGGGTCAAGGAGTGGGTTAAAAAGCACCTACAGTCCCTCAGGCGTGCCCTGGCCAATTTGGCTCGCAGATAATTTATGGGCCTTGGTCATCGGCGTGGGGGCCCTTCTTTTCGTGGCTGCACGGGACTTGCTAGCGCGCGACCAACCAAAGCACCACTAAGCCAACCCCGATCCTGGCGACTATGAGAGCTGTTTTTTCTTCTTCATGGTCGAGACCGGATTTCCAGTCTGCTGTTGCGACTACCGTGGCAGACGTAGGCGACCCTTCGGGAGGTGGCCCTGCGAGTACTCGCGGGTCGGTCCAGGCTGGTGCGGCAGGTTTCCCTTGGAATGTCCTATCGACTTTAGAGGCAGGACTGATCAGTGCCGCCTTGTTTATTCCTGGCTTGTGGCCGATGGCAGCGTCTGATCCCGCTATTTGGATTTGGTTATTATAACCTTGGACATTGCCGGGATGGAGTGCCATGTCGCTCGGCATCAAGTAGAGCCCTCTCCCGCAGACCTAATCCAGTGGTGTGGATGCATATTGAAACGTATTTTGATAGCGATCGATGCTGCTGGGGATACCGACGGGTGAGACGATGGCGTCTTCGAGATTCGCCGTAAACTGCTTTTGGGCGTCGAACCCCGTCCCGACTTTTAGAATGTTTGAACGGGTCTGAACTTGTGCTCCCAAGATTGCCCAAACGTAAGTCCGAATCGAGTCGTTCAGGCGCTCGGTACCCGCTTGCGTGAAACCTTCTGATTTATCGAGAATGAACATCGTCCATGCCTTTGAAATATCCCGATTATGTCTGATTGAGTCCTTTGGGTGGAAGAAAGGCCCCTGTGCTTGATGCTTAATCCTATATTTACCCGATGGTTTATATGAGGCGAGCCCTTGACACCCATGGTCTAACTTCTGCCTCCAATCCGTATTAGGTTAAACGGCGAACTCCTCGCAAAGCCGCTTGTAGGCCCTGGAGTAATACTGGTTATTGAACCATGAATTGGACTCGTCCCCAGGGAGGGCGACTTTTAGCTCCTCAAGCAGACGCCTCGTCGTATAATAAACATGAAAGCAATACAGGCTTGCAAGAAGGGTCTCCTCTACTTGAAGATGGTTCTGGAATGAAACACCACATCCGGCGGTTGCGCACCAAACCGCAAAGTTCAGCTTGCACTGCCACCAGCTGAAGGGGGCGTGCTGCCAATTGTCCCACGCCTTGTTTGCCATATTGACGCCCCCGGTAAGCGGAGGGTTTTGGACGTCCGGGACCTTAGACTTAGAGTGACTTCCCTTATCGTTGCCCTGGCCGGCAAGGCCTATCACTAGGTTGTCCAAGGCAACCCCGCGGTCTTTCCGGTCGTCTTTCGGGTGGTGAAAGTCGGTAAGCGGAGGGTTTTGATAATCGGCGAAGATGTTCGGGTACTTGGAAAGGAACTTACTTCCCTTATCGACGACCATTATGACTAGGATGGGCGCCCCTGCTGCTGACTCTTTATATTTGAAATGGCCGCCTGCCTGATATTTTGTCGAGCTATTAAACGTAAACGCCTTTGTATCCATACCCATTTTGGTGATTATCATGAACATCACACTCACTGACGTCCAAAACGATGTGCCAATCAATCTTGCCAGGACCCTGTCTGCGGGTGACTGAGAGATTGCTCTCTGCGAGTTGACGTATTATCACTGGTGGTACAACATATGATCGGTGAAAAGGGACAATAAGGTCTCAAATAAAAAGACTTAAAAAAGACGGGTATTATAACGTCTGTGAGTTGAACGAAAAGGTGTTTCAGCGGTTGAACGCCGAACTCCCTCTAGATGAACCCTCTGGTCCACTGCAATTAACGGTTAAGCCTGGAGATGTTATAACAATGAATTGCGAATAAGCTAATATCTTTTCCGACAATACTTTCAAACCCCCTCCCTTGGCGCTGATCAATGACAATGGCCATCACTTGGAAGGAGGCCGCATGAAGACGTTCACCGCAAATGAGCCACACAAGCTGGCCGTCCATCGTGAGGTCTACTTTCACCTTGCTGAATTAAGTACTTCAGACAATCTGCATAACGGTCGCCCCTCTACACTGCTTAGATCTGTCCCCGTCGAGAACGAAACGTGTGGAGCTGGTAGAACTGAATCATTTCCTGTCTTAGAGTACAAGAGGTTGTCGTCAGGGCCTATTTCACAGCTAACTATCTCACTTAGAGACGCCAACGGGGAGATGTTACCATTCGAGTGTATGAGCGCAACCCTACATACAAGGAATGGTTGACGCAAGCGGCCCCGTTGGGGTCAGAAAATGTCATGGGGTGGCTTTGGCTGATCTTGGTGACACTGAGGGGTTCGATAAGGATGGGAAGGAAGATCGATTTTACGCCTTCCAGCTCTCTGATGGGGTCCAAAAAAGAAAAGAGGTCGCCCAACCGGGGTCATTGAAATTCGGTGATCTCGGCGACGTAGATACCTCACATGCCGTTCCAAAGCGGGTTCATAGTGCAGTTTATATTTTACTTTTGGTCCTTTATATTTTACTTTTGGTCCTTTGAGATCAGCGTGAATATTCTGAGAAATCAGAAATAAATTATTGGTTTAGACTCCTATTCTAGACAGGCCTGTAATTATTTGGACCCCATTTTGATTTATATCAGTCTTTGAATCGACTGCCTATTCGAAATTCGCAAAATTGCAGTATGTTTCCTCTGGCATTCTTTGCCGGATCATTACAGGGTCACTGATGAGGCTTTATTAGCCGAAACTACGTAGTATGACCCATTTTCTTTCTTATGAATGTTTTCATTGCTCTTAAAGGAACTCATTTTTGATTTTTATTTGCCTTCACTGCAGCTGGTGTTGTGCCGTGTGGCGGCCGTAAAACGTCTCCCCGTACATCAACCATAGTGCAGTTTATATTTTACTTTTGGTCCTTTCAGATCAGCGTGAATATTCTGAGAAATCAGAAATAAATTATTGGTTTAGACTCCTATTCTAGACAGGCCTGTAATTATTTGGACCCCATTTTGATTTATATCAGTCTTTGAATCGACTGCCTATTCGAAATTCGCAAAATTGCAGTATGTTTCCTCTGGCATTCTTTGCCGGATCATTACAGGGTCACTGATGAGGCTTTATTAGCCGAAACTACGTAGTATGACCCATTTTCTTTCTTATGAATGTTTTCATTGCTCTTAAAGGAACTCATTTTTGATTTTTATTTGCCTTCACTGCAGCTGGTGTTGTGCCGTGTGGCGGCCGTAAAACGTCTCCCCGTACATCAACCATAGTGCAGTTTATATTTTACTTTTGGTCCTTTCAGATCAGCGTGAATATTCTGAGAAATCAGAAATAAATTATTGGTTTAGACTCCTATTCTAGACAGGCCTGTAATTATTTGGACCCCATTTTGATTTATATCAGTCTTTGAATCGACTGCCTATTCGAAATTCGCAAAATTGCAGTATGTTTCCTCTGGCATTCTTTGCCGGATCATTACAGGGTCACTGATGAGGCTTTATTAGCCGAAACTACGTAGTATGACCCATTTTCTTTCTTATGAATGTTTTCATTGCTCTTAAAGGAACTCATTTTTGATTTTTATCATACGCTGGCCTTCACTGGGAGCAAGTGGGTTGCTTTTGCGGACCCCGTCTAACCAACCAGGGTGGCTTATCGACATACAAATCTCGTCTCCGTACGTTGTGACTGGAAAGCAGCACAAAGTTAGGAAGGTAGTGAATAGTGGCACTCGACTGTGCTCGTATATCCCCGGTACGAAGAACATTGTCGTTTCCGAAGATAACGTGCTAAAGACAAGCAACAATCGGCAGGGAATCCTGAAAATAGTCTTCGAATTCCCCCCAGCGGGAATCATTGGTATGAAGTTGCCAACATCATCGATCATCCTAATTCTCGGAGATAGACCCGACGACTTTGTTGATGATTCACCCGGCTTCAAGCTCAAGTGGAGTTAAGGGATTTATATACAAGTACAAGAAACGCCTCGAGTGCAGTTCACTCTTGAAGGAATCCAACACCAAGTTGATTACCGTCATTTAGACCTACATAATATTTTTATAGGCCCAGCGTCTCTAAAAAGGCTGTGACTTACGCCCGGTGCGCTCACACCAGACCAAGCTATAGTCATTATTAGCCAGTTGTCTATTTAAACCCACCTAGCTCGAGTGGTAGTACACGATGGGCCTCTACCCAGGACTTGAAACCGGAGACAAACACCGCCTTCAGCACGTGGCCGAGGTCAAATTCCGTCTCGAAAAGAACGAGACTTCAGAGTCTCTCTTTTTAAGAAATACAGACGCGCGGCTAATGTTGTTGATGGGATTGATACCGCACTTACTGCGACTAGCGTAGGGCTGGCTGCTTCTGGCGTCGGGCTCTTGTCAACTATCATGGCGACGCTGGTCGCCATTGGCCTTGGAACTGGGGCGATTTTTTTTTGTATGTGGGTTGTTGGATGTTGGCGGGAAATGTATTGGACGAAAACTCCAAACAAAAGCCAAAAAACACGACGAGATTCGTATCTTGTCTGAGTCGAAGCTAAACTCAATCGCCGACCGCATTTCTATCGCGCTGAACGACGATGATATATCTGAAACAGAATTTCGCCTGATTCTGTGTGAAATCGACAAGTTCGATCAGATGAAAGAAGAAATTCTTCAGCGCCAGAAACATACTGTTGGTTTGTCGGAGGAGGAAAAAAAGTTGTTTCAACGTGCGAGAGACGAGGCGTTAATGACGGCCCGTACCAAGCTGTTGGAAGAGTTGGACATATCTGGTCACATTGGCACCTGAATTTTTCTTGCTGGTGAGCTTAAAAGAGTGCAGGCTGCCTAGACAAGCAGTTGTTTCCGTTAGAGACTTAATGCAACAATAAATACATGGATCGGCGCCTTGCGGATATATATTACAGCTCTAAGGGTTACTGGAGGGGTCTTGAGGCCATAAAGAAGCTGGCTTCTGCGGCTGAAACCTCAGAAAATGTGGCCCGAGCTTGGTTGAAGAAGCAAGCCATCTGGCAGATCTACCTCGCCGCCCCGCAGCACGTTCCACGACCCAAATTCGACCACCAAACCGAACGAGGTCCATCAAGCTGACCTGCTCTTTCTACCACACGACCATGTTCGCAAGCGCACGTACAAATACGCCCTTACCGTGGTTGATGTAGCCTCACGCTTCAAAGAAGCTGAGCCTCTGGCCACTAAAGGAGCCAAAGAGGTTGCTGAAGCTTTGTCTCGCATCTACAGGCGAGGCCCGTTGAGGTGGCCCAAATTGCTCCAGGTCGACCCCGGTCGTGAGTTCATGGGCTCTGTCAGCCAGCTGTTGGCAAAGCACTCTGTCCGAGTCCGGCGCGGTCGGGTTGACATCCATCGGGACCAAGGGATCGTAGAACGCTGGAACCGGACCCTCGCAGAGCGGCTCTTCGGACACCAATACGCTCAAGAGATGCGACTCACGTCTGGTCAGCGGTCTACAGAGTGGGTGAAAAGGTTGCCTGCCGTTGTGACAGCCTTGAATGGTGAGGTCACCCGACTGACCGGCAAAAAGCCCTCTGAGGCCATAAGAGCGCGATCGGTGGCACAAAAGCCCTCCTCTGTAGTTCCTGGTCGTCCTATTGGTCTCGAAGAGGCAATAATCCCCTCCGGCGTCGGCGTTCGTTATTTGTACCAGCCTGGCGAACTTGAAGGGGGGCGCCGGCGAGCGACTGTTCCCATATGGTCCCTGGATGTGCACCGGCTTGGGCGCACAGTAACCAAGCCCGACGAGCCCGTGGTGTATTACCTGCAGGATGGACCTCGGCGCGGTTTTGTGCGCGAAGAACTCCTTGTTGTGCAACCGGACACTCAGCTTCCTCCGGATGGGGTTCTCAAGCGCTGAGCTCGAATCCATCCACCGGGATGACAATTTATCCGTTTGTTTTACGTCCTACTTCAGTGGTCCTTGGTCTCGGAACTTTCGCCTGCAGCATCTCGAGGTTCTGGGGGGTCTGGCGTAGCGAACACCCCACAGACAATTGGTATGGAGAGAGACAAGTATACCCATCTTTCAGCCATATCCACCAGTTTTGTCTACTATCGAGGGGTTCGGCGGCTCGACCTCATATCCGTCTATAGCGGAAGACACACCCACCAACACATCTGCTCTGTGAGAGATTCGAGCGACTTTAGGTTGTCGTACAGCAGGGTATAGAAGGTTCCGATGGATTTTCCAATATTCTCGGAGATCACATTGCCTCCGCTCGCCGCCTCGCGCCGCTTCAGAGAGGGAATTATGTCCGTCAACGAAATCGACACCTTCTCTGTGGTGGTTTCAAACCGACTCAGGCTTTTCTTAAGGAGCTCATAGAATTCGTTGATGGTCGACCTATTTACCGACTTGGCTTGGCCGATGCTACGCGTAGCAACAATCGTAGATCGTCGACGACGCTCTCATCTCTTTCTGCCTTCTCTGTTGCGGTATTGGGTGTCTCCTCCTCTGTTGCGGCATTGGGTGTCTCCTCCTCTGCCCAGAGCATCTGAACCCTCGCAGCGCATACGCCGAACTGCTTCTTCACCCTACTCACAGGCGCCTTACCTCGCAGGGCCTTGATTTCCTGGATCTCCTCCTGGGTTAGAACTCTCTTGGGAGCCATCGTTTATCCTATGATTTCAGAGCTCTCTAGATGGACCGCCCCAGTTCCTGAACGAACGCGTCCATCTCTTGTTGTGTGATGTTATCATCTTTGTAACCATAAGCTTGTGTGTCAACTCCGTTTTCTGCGATCAAACGCTTGGAATCGAAGGGCGACAGCGACACCTTGTTGAGATGCTGCCCGTAGATGCGGTGACGCTCCGACATAAGAACAGCCATGCCATGGCGGAAGGATTGCTTCTCAAAGAGAGCCTCTTTGAACTGCTCATGCCTGATGCGCTTCTTGACAGTTGCTTTTCTCTCACCCTTGGCCTTCTTAATGTTCTTTCCAGATGCCTGGAGGGTGGAGTACATCTTCGGCCGCAGGCCCACATATTCGGCGATTGACTGCCCGGCGCTCTCGTCCTTCATCTTTCCGAGAACCTTCTTGTTCTCTGTGCTGTGCAGCGGGTGGTCTTTCTGGTAGTCGGACGTGTCGTAGAGGCCCTGGTGCTTGGCCATGTCCTCGTGGACGTCCTCTGTCTCGATTTTCAGGAGCAGGCTGTCGGTGTCCGTGTAGAGGAGCTGGCAGCGGTCTTCGTACTGACTCTGGAGCCGTTTGTAATATAAATCATACATCAGGGTTTTTGAAAGGTCCAGAATGCTCATACCTACGTAAATCGGGCGATTGAGCACTAGACGGCTCTTTTGCATCTGGACTGCTGCAAGATCATAGTCGAAGATGTTGGCCCTGGCAAAGGCTGGGCTGGCGATGAGACGCCTGAGTTTACCTTCCTCGTTGGCGCGGACCAGCTTGACGTCGACACGCCTGCGGAGGTTCTCAATCGTCTTGCCGAAGACGAATTGTTCATGAGCTTGTAGAGATCCTTCTCACAGTCACGGGTGGCCTTCTTCCGGAGCTCAGTATTCATCCGGATGAAGGGCTCCATCCGGGGGCTCTGCTGAAACCGGAGGGCGCAATGAATCTTGGTCAGACGCATACCCAGAGACATGTATAGCTGGAGATTCCGATAGTGGAGCACGTAACGGTCTTTGTTGCGAAGGTTGGGTACCAACTTCTCAACCTCTGTAGGTGCTCCCCTCAAAGCCATCGAGAAGTTCGCGCTGGTACTCCGACATCCACTCCTTCTTGACCACTAGGCGCTCTGGTGCTAGCGGATAGGCATTGTGCGCCTTGTGCAGCTCTGCTGGATATTCCATATCTACCTCTGGGATATAGCCCTCTTCACTGTCTGCTGGTTGTTCTGCAATGGTTTCTGCGAGTCCCGATACATCGACCCACTGGCAGTCTCTGATGGGGAGGGCCTGGCTCATAGCCCATCCATAGAGATTGTTCGCATCGAGGTATAGGATTTGGCTACTGGGTTTTTCTTGGTCATAATCCTCGACCTGGGGATTGTTGGCCTTGGCATACCGATTTGATACCATCGAGATACCTCCGCGCATCCCCTTCTCGACAAACAGGTGTTGGTCGTAGTCTGTAAGCAGCTCGAGCTCCACTCCTGTCTTTTTAGGAGGGCGTCCCATTCAAAGGCCGGGACTTGTGTAGCAGTGCGCTGGGTCTAAACCGTACTGTGTCAGGGATGTCTTTCGGAATTCCTGAAAGACATCTGCCAGCAGGAGAACATATGTGCGATTGTAGAGGTCGTGGTAGTCTCCCAGGGTCTTACACCCACAGACCTCCCATACTCTATGCGCGTCGTCGCTGATGTGCTCGTCGGTGAGCTAGCTGTAGAATACCTCTTTCGGAGGGAGCTTGGTCTCTGCGAAACGGTCCCAGGAGTCCATATACTCGTAGGGGTAGACGCCCTTCCGGGTCAAGAGCTGGAGCCTCTGGCGGTTTGGTTCGTATCGGGATGTGATCTTGAAAGACTCTGGCTGGTTTGACGCCACCAGTTTGTCGAGGGAAGCGGGCAGGAACTGGGCGCTATCAATGAACTGGATCTGCCTGAGAGAGAAGGAGATGTATTTTTCTATGTTATTGGGGATGCAGAAGACTCTGCCTTCGACCCTCGAGATGGCCTGCATGAGAAGGTGGGAGTCTTACCCTCTGAGGTTGTGGAACACCACGGGAATAACGGTGGTCTTTGGGCTTAGCCTCAGCTTAAGGTTGCAGGCGTTGTGAGCTGCCCCTCGATATTTACCCGTGATATGGCAGTGGTCGCGGACAGAGTCACCGTTTAGCGGTTTTTCGCATATATAGCAATTCGCGGCACTGTTATGGGCCTGATAGTCCTTTCGTGTCATCCTTATGTTTTTAGGGTTGGCTAGCACGCTCTTAATCTCGCGCTCCTCCTCCTGGAGTGATTTTAAGAAGTGCTCTGTTGCATTTGGGCCGCGATACTCGACAGGCGGCTTTGTCGTTCCATCACATCTCACCACGATATAGCAGTAGCTGCAAGCCTCATGTTGTTGTGTTCGTTGGGTGTTACTTTTTGTAGGATCGCGTTCGGGGCCCTCGATCTTGGTGGTGAGAGCCTCTAAGTCTGCATAGATGACGAATGGGGTTGGTTGCTGCTTGTGGTGGTTCTGGAAGGTGAGCTTGTTCTTACCCTCCTCCGGCACCTCCATCCGGACAGCCGTCTGGCCGATGCCTTCGCACTAAAGCTTGTGGGCCTCCAGCAGGTATTCTCTCGTGTAGCCATGAAGACAGCGCTCACAGAAATGCTTGCGCTCACGGTGCTTGCTTTGGTTGTAGAGGAGGCGGTTTAAGTTCTTTATCAAGGTGTAGTGGAAGCTTTTTTCCTTCGCACTGATCAGCAGCATATTGATCCTTGGTATCTCTTGTGGTTGTGTGCTGAGACGAAGGACAGTGATGCCCTTGTCCCAGCCAAAGACATTGATGGCTAGGTTGTTCTGCCGCTCAAACTTTGGTATCTGTGAGATGGGTGTGGGACTATCAATCCCTTCAAAGTTCAGACCATCATTGGTAGGATACCAGCATAGTCTCTCTGGGTGATATGGTGGTGGCGGATTTGCCAGAGCCGCTCGGAGCGTCCATCGAAAGCAGTCTTGGTCCTTGATCTTTATGTTAACCAGTGCCTTCTTATATCTTAATTCTGCTAGGAGTGGATTGTAGTACCTACCCCGAAGAGGTTGATATCTGGCAATGTCCAGCCAAAGGGTCTGTACCTGATCTACAACCCAGCCAGACCCTCTCTGCGTCCACTTTTCGAGTGTTTCTTGGATTTGTGGGAAGGTTTTATCGAGAGTCCCCTTGATTTCGCTGGCCTGGAGAAGGGACTCCTGACTGTGGCGCAGCACGGGGGTTGTGTACTCCTCACTACCGTCTGGGTTGTCCTTCCGAAGCTGAATCTTGAGAGCCAACTGGAACTTCACACCACCCAGCGCCTCGATTTCTTCCTCGAACTTGCTACTGATCTGGGGCACTACAGCCTCGAGGAAAGTCCTGGGGTCTGCACTATGAGGATTATTGGCAGGCACGTCCATCTGCCAACCCCTCAAGAAGTCGCCAATAACCCATGGGGTGTGCCTGAAGACTAGCTGTTGCTCAGCAGATGTAAACAAATCCAGGATCTCATCTTGATATTCCTTGACGGATCTCAGGACTTTCTCGCGGGGGATAGGGTCGAATTCCTCTTCGATGGCTTTTCTTTTGGCGGCCTTCGTTTTGCGTGGTGGTGGGATAGGTCGATATTTTTCAGACTGTAAGGGTTTTAACAGGCGCCCTTTGACAGAGTCTGGGATAGGCTCATCCAAAATGTTTTGAACCACATGATGGAGAGTCGAATTATTATCAGGTATTTCTGCCAGTAACTGCTCTATGTATTCATCCATAGTGACCATGTTACTGTATCTTTTCTTTTTCCTATATACTAACCAATTCTCTAATAGGAAATAGAGTAGAAAATCTTTCAGCATTTATCTTTTCTTTTTCCTATATACTAACAATTCTCTAACAGGAAATACAGTAGAAAATCTTTCCGCTTTTTTCTTCGACTTTACCTATATACTAACCATTTTCTCTAATAGGAAATACAGTAGAAAATCTTTCCGCATTTTTGTTGGACTTCACCTATATACTTACAATTCTCTAATAGGAAATAAATTAGAATATAACCATCTAAACTCTTTTTTAACCATACTAGATAGAAATGGCAGATAGTCGTCTGAACTCTTTTTGAGTCCTTCGATTCCTGTTTATGTAATTTATGGTAATAACTGATTTAACACCACATTGCATACAAAGTAGATGGTGTGTTTTCACCGACACTCCACAGTTTGTGCACAGTGATGGTTCCGTTCTTCCTACCCTCTTACTGACACTATTGTGTCACCCACAGAATTCTCCGCGGCAATTATTTTTGCAGGGTTCTCTCTTCCCCACAGGAATCCAAGGACACTTGTTCATTTTTGTGCTGTATGTTTAGGTACTATATTTCTCTAATATAAACACACCCCGCCCGGTGGGGCTGTTGGCGAGCGCAGGCTGGTCACGTGTTGGCCATGCGATATGGTAGGCAAACAAATATTTTATTCTTTTGCGTCCCCTCTCGGTGAGGCCGACCCGATGGGGCCCACAGTGTTGCGGGGATGAAAACAAAATGTCCCCACTCTGTGGGGCCGGGGGGGGGGGGTGGTCGGCCCCACAGTGTGGGGCGGGGGTTGTCCTAGAATAACCCATTGTGAATACTACTGCTGTTGAAACACCACGGACAATAACACTGAGTATACCAAGGAAATGTACAGTGTAACATCCTCTGTGACCAGCAGCATGGGTTCAAGTGAGTACCGGTTAATAGCAAGCCAGCGGACTGAACAAAAGACAACACATAAATGGCATCCTACTTGATTTCAGCAAGGCCTTTGACCAGGGACCAGGTTCCGCACTAACGAATTGTAGTCAAGCTCCGCTATTTCGGGATACCAAGCAAGACAAAGTCATGGAACAAGAATGTCATTGCTGAGGGATACCAGATAGTTGTAATTGATGATTTCTTCATCTGCGTCTGGTGTCCCACAGGGTACAGTGCTTGGTCGTCTCCTCTTCCTCATATACACCAACGGCTTTCCACCACTCGTCTCCTCTACAGCCCGCTTATTCTCTGATGACTGCCTATTGTACGCAGTTGCTGTCGCTCCAAGAGGAATTGATTCATTTACAATGATGGGATGGAGACTGGCCTATGCATTTTAACCCAGAAAAGACTTAGTGCGAGTACATAAGAATCGGCAACAAACAAAAGATAATAGAATCATAATACGCCATCCCTGACCAGAAGCTCCAACAGACTTGCAAAGCAAAGTACCTGGCTGTCACCATAGACTGTACATTGGCGTGAAATAGTCACACTGACATGCAATCCACGCCAGACAGCCAGACAGCCAGACAGTTGCTTTCCTATCAGATAGTCGCTTTCCTATGCAGAAATCTCTCTGCATGCCCAAAGGACATCAAGGCAGAGCATACAAGTCACTAGTTAGACCTAAACTAGAATATGCTGCCACCGCCTTGGACCCTTATGCACAAACTAGTCTTGTTCAATCGCAATTTTCCGTTCACTTCCGCTCTCTTACCGTGCATATGCATCTTGGAAATGAAAATAGGAATGTTGGTAAAGCCTAGCATTCCTTGAATTTCTCGAATCAAGGCCCCATACAGATATTTTGCTTTAATTAAGGAAATGTTAGTAATCCCGGGTCGTTTTGATATTGACGAAGAGCTCAGTGTGAATGATCAATGTCCCTAGCTTGAGATAGATATAAGAACTTTATTTGTTTAACCGTTATCTATCTATCTATCTATCTATCTATCTATCTCTCTCTCTCTCTCTCTCTCTCTCTCTCTCTCTCTCTCTCTCTCTCTCTCTCTCTCTCTCTCTGTCTGCATGTGCAATTTTATCAAAGTAAAGATTCATGTGGACAATGACATGATGCATGAATTTTATGTTCCATCAATTTTGATAAAGCCGAGCACTGGGAAAATATGACATTAAAATGATGCACGGCCCCCACCCATCGGGCTTGAAGAAATAGATGTCCACGCAGAGCTGAAACCGACCCGCACACGAGTACTGGTAAACCAGCCCGGGCAAAGCGGTGCAAATTGGCCCGCCCATGCTCATAAACCTCAAATCAAACAAACAAATGATGCAGCCGCCGTGTAGCATCGACTCGGGAACTTGTTACTGAAAGTACCAGCGACATCAATATTGATGATCGCAAGCATGGCACACAGTAAGGTAGGTAAGAAGCTTTTTATGTCCCCGGTAGCGATAGCGGGGACATATTGTTTTTGCCCTGTCTGTTTGTTTGTTTGTTGGTTTGTTGGTTTGTAGGTGGACAACTTTAACGTTGGCCATAACTTTTGAGCCGTTTGAGGTAGAGCTTTCATATTTGGCCTGAAGGTTCCTTGTGACAAGACCGTCACATTCATGAAAAAAAAATTTGACCTGTGACCTTGACCTTTGACCAACTTAAAAGAAAAAAATAACATTGGTCATAACTTTTGAACCGTTTGAGATACAGCCTTCATATTTTGCATGTATGTTCCTTGTGACAAAAGCCTTACATTCATGCAAAAAATTTTGGCCTGTGACCTTAAACTTTGACCTACTTAAAATAAAAAATTACATTTTTGTCATAACTTTTGAATGGTTTGAGATAGAGCCTTCGTATTTTGCGTGTAGGTTCCTTGTGACAAGAGCTTTACAGACACACAAAAAATTTTGACCTGTGATCTTGACCTTTGACCTACATAAAAGAAAAATTTAACATTGGTCATAACTTTTGAACCGTTTGAGGTACAACCTTCATATTTAGCATGTATGTTCCTTGTGACAAAAGCTTTACATTCATGCAAAAAATTTTGACCTGTGACTTTGACCTTGACCTTTGACCTACTTAAAATAAAAAATAACATTTTGGTCATAACTTTTGAACGGTTTGAGATAGAGCCTTCATATTTTGCATGTATGTTCCTTGTGACAAGAGCTTTACATTCACACAAAATATTTTTACCTGTGACCTTGACCTTTGACCTACAAAAAAGAAAAAGTTAACATTTGTCATAACTTTTGAACCGTTCGAGATACAGCCTTCATATTTAGCATGTAGGTTCCTTGTGACAAACGCTTTACATTCATGCAAAAATTTTGACCTGCGACCTTGACCTTTGACCTACTTAAAAAAATAAACATTTTGGTCATAACTTTCGAACCGTTTTGGATAGAGCTTTCAGATTTGGCATGTAGGTTCCCTGTGACTAGAGCTTTTCATTCATGCAAAATGTTTGGACAATGATCTTGACCTTTGACCTACTTAAAAGAAAAAATAAAATTGTTCATAACTTTTGAACCGTTTAAGATAGAGCCTTAATATTTGGCATGTAGGTTCCTTGTGACAAGAGCTTTACATTCATGCATTTTTTGGACCTGTGACCTTGATCTACTTTAAAGAAAAAATATTATTGTTCAAAACTTTTGAACCGTTTAAGATAGAGCTTTCATATTTGGCATGTAAGTTTCTTGTGCAAGGGCTTCCCACACAAACAAAAACCTTGAACTGTGAGCAACTTTGAATAAAAAATGACCATGCCCGGGGACATGTTCGTGTTTCACAAACACATCTTGTTTACACAGGTTTCTACGTCAAAGAAAAATGGATATGTGTCGGAGAGAGCGCTTGCCTGCTTCCATGAGTTTGATGACAACTAAGTGGAAATCGTTTAACAGACTGAAATATCGACAGCTTGTACCAAGAACAAAAAAAAAAAAAAAAAAAAAATACTCGTTTTTTTTCCATATCGGAACATTCAGATGGTCAGAAAAGTAGTTGTGTAATAGTTTTCATTGAAACGTCCGCTTTATACTGCAGATTTCTTTCAACAAACAAATACACAATTACAAAGGAGTACGGCAACTTGGACATTTAAGTACAGCAACTTTAAAAAAAAAGCTGAATTAACTCCTTCTTGCATCACAAAATTGTCACGTTGAAACTACTGACACCATTTTGACGTCGTTAGGAAGGAAAAGCCGTGGTTATTATCATGTTTGGTTTCATCACATAGTCAGGGGTCGTTTCTAATGCTAGTGCTGATAGTAAATCAGCCTATTCTTGCATGCGACAGATGGAGATGAGAAATCTATACCAGGGCCATATTTCTTTTTGAGAATTCTTTGTCGATGCTTTCGCTTTGTTTCATTGCTGTAAATACTTAGGAAATAAGTCTGTCCCCTGTTGGTCTAATCAGAGAAAGGAACTTTCCTTTCGTGATGGGAAGTTTTGTTGTTGTTGTTGTTGTTTTTCCACGAAATAAAGTTTCTTTTTCAATGAGCTGAAATAATTTCTACTTCTTTCTTGTAATAGTTATAACTAGAATAGACGTGTTTATAGCACTTATATTATTTTGTTTAAGATAGCCGATTCGGCCCCCACCCATAGGGGCTTGAAGAAATATATGGGCTGCATGATGCTTCCACGCAGAGCTGAATCCGGCCCGCACACTTGTACTGGTAAACCGCTTAGAGGATCTAAGCCTGTCCAGGAACGGCGGTGCGAGGCGAACCGTCCATGCTAATAAACCCTATTGGTTTCATTGGGCGACAGGGCTTAGGATGTCATTTCATCTCAATGTCGGGTAAATGTCTCACGAAATTGGAAGCAACGTCTCCAAAATGACCTTTACAGTGTTGACGGGGACTTTAAACCTCAAATCAAACAAAAAGATGGCCAATTGGCCATTTTGTGGGAAAGTAACTGTTCTTTTGGCTTTCCTCTATTGATGCTACCATAAGGGTCTGTTGTTTCATGTTTGTGTTTCTTTCCCCTTTGGTGTCTCTGATGGGAGCTGTGGGTAAACTGTGTCGATTCCTGATCATTGCCTGCACTTCTTTTCTATATATAACTACTTTTACCAAAACACCGATGTTTCATGATGCCTATTCCTACTTTTATGTTTATGTTAGGGTTCTGTTTTCCGTCGACTATCTGCCACACATATAGTGCAGTAGACTTGTGCCATAAGTGTGAGTGAGTGTGATTGAGTTTTACATCCCACCAACAGCTAAGGTCATACGGAGACGGGACCTCGGTTTAAAGACACATCCGAAAGTCTGGAGAAGCCCGGGATCGATCCTGCGATCCCTGGTTTAAAAGGCGAGTAGCGTAACCACTACACGACGGAGGCTTCTGTGTGCCATAAGTCATTAGCTATAGAAGGCACATCTTGTAGAACATACATTGTTACTACAGTTTGTTTTCTGCTGTCCCATGGAGTGTGTTATTATCATTTTTATTTTTCAAATTGATTAATATCGTCTAGATACAGCCATTACGATAACACATTCGTGTAACTTAGTGCATCCTTTCATAGCTGAACAATATTTACTTTTCTGGTGAAAATTTGTGATACATTTCTCATTTATGCTTCAAACGTGGGCTGTTGGTGCTCTTTGGAACTGCCTTATTGAAGTGGTTCTAACGAGTACCCACGGTATTTGTCTTGGAGCAGGAATGAGAAAAATATTGTATACCCAGTCAGGCGCGCATCCGACTGAGGTACTGAGGCCGACGATTATCATACGATTTTTTTTTTTTTTTTTTGGTTTTACGGTCCTTTCAGGATTATTTCACTCATACCGAGTCGATCGTAAATCAGAGGTGGGCGAAAACCGGAGTTCACGGAGAAAAACCACATAACCTTCCGTTGCAGAACTTGGCGTTCCACATGTGACCCGAGCTAGGCTCGAACCCACAGCGATGAGAGACCTAATGATTAAGAGTCAGCGCTCTTATCCACTAGGCGACGGAGGACCGTACGATATATTTTTGCCAGCAATAATCGAGTGAAAATAATTGTAAAATGCAGATTACTCCATTTAAACAGACATACAACGTCTAAGCAACGTCGCGTCAACGTCAATGCAACATCATTGCGATGCATTGACGCTGACGCAGCAAATTGTATACCCAGTTACAAAATATTGTAAACCCCAGTTCTCTCTATAAAGTTGGGTTTAAAGGGGCGTTCATTGCACGGACCTGTTATCGTAATGAATCGTCTTATTATCCCCTCGCACAACATAGTTGTGAGAGGGATATAGCATTTGTCCCGTACGTACGTACTTTTGTCATCGCTCTAGCGCCTACATTTCTTCACCGATTTTTTATATAACTTCACACGAATGTCCGTTATTAAAATATCTCGAGCGAGTTCGACTTTCAAGGTCATGTCCTCAAGGTCAAGGTCACTGTGGCTATTTTTAGAAAAACTTTGTCATCGTTCTAGCGCCTACATTTCTCCACCAATTTCAATATAACTTCACACAAATGTTCCTTATAAAATATCTCGAGCAAGTTCGACTTTCAAGGTCATGACCTCAAGGTCAAGGTCACTGTGGCTATTTTTAGAAAGAAAACTTTGTCATCGCTCTAGCGCCTACATTTCTTCACCAATTTCAATATAGCTTCACACAAATGTTCCTTATATAAAATCTCGAGCGAGTTCGACTTTCAAGGCCATGACCTCAAGGTCAAGGTCACTGTGGCTATTTTTAGAAAAACTTTATCATCGCTCTAGCGCCTACATTTCGTAACCAGTTTCAGTATAACTTCACACAAATGTTCCTTATAAAAATACCTCGAGCAAGTTCGACTTTCAAGGTCATGGTCTCAAGGTCAAGGTCTCTCTGGCTATTTTTAGAAAAAAATGTAATCGCTCTAGCGCCTATATTTCTTCACTGATTTCAATATAACTTCACACAAATGTTCCTTGTGACGGTATCTGGGGCGAGTTCGACTTTCAAGGTTATGACCTCAAGGTCAAGGTAACTGTGGCTATTCTTAGAAAAAAACTTTGTCATCGCTCTATCGCCTTCATTTCTTCACCAATTTCAATATAACTTCACACAAATGTTCCTTGTGACAATATCTCGAGCGAGATCGACTTTCAAGGTCATGACAACAAGGTCAAGGTCACTGTAGCTTTTTGTAGAAAAACTTTGTCATCGCTCTAGTACCTACATTTCTCCACCAATTTCAATATAACTTCGCACAAATGTTCCTTATAAAAATATCTCGAGCGTTTTCGACTTTCAAGGTCATGACCTCAAGGTCAAGGTCACTGTGGCAATTTTTAGAAAAACTTTGTCATCGCTCTAGCGCCTACATTTCTTCACCAATTTCAATATAACTTCACACAAATGTTCCTTGTGACAATATCTCGAGCGCGATCGACTTTCAAGGTCACTGTGGCTATTTTTAGAAAAATCTTTGTCATCGCTCTAGCACCTACATTTATTGATGGATTTTAATAGAACTTCACACAAATGTTTCTTATGATAATATCTCGAGTTGCTTTGACTTTCAAGGTCATGACCTCAAGGTCAAGGTCACTGTGGGGTTATTTTTAGAAAAAAACTTTGTCATCGATCTACCGTCTACATTTATTAACAGATTATAATATAACTTCACACAAAAGATGCTTATGATAATATATTGAGCAAGATCTACTTTCGCGGTCATGGCCTCAAGTCAAGGTCACTATGGCTATTTTTAGAGAAACATTGTCATCACTCTATAACCTACATTTATTGATGGATTTTTAAACAAACTTTACACAAATGTTGCATATGATAATATCTCAAGCAAGTTGGACTTTTGCCATTTCAGTGTTTTCCACACACGAAGTTGTCTTGTGCGAGGGGATTTGTATCGCGTGCGATGCCTTGTTATTAACATTGCTAGTGATACTGGCCTACCAGTCAAGAAAGGCTGAAGACCAACTTCTATCGTACATGTAGTCTACACTGAATAAAACCCATACAACCTTGCTCACTTAATTTCTCAATATTTCCCTCTCCCCTTTGTGTACTGTCTCTCATTCTATGTTTTAAGAAGGGTGGTCCTTTGGAAGCAATGAATACACCACCGAGCTGGAAAATATGGAGTTTACGTGTTGTCTGGGCCAGACTAGCTAGTTCTGGCCAATTAGACCTCATCAGTGACCCTCAAAATGGAATCAATGATCCCAAAAGGTAAGAAAATATAAACTACACTGTGATGAAGGACAGGTACGGCCGCCACACATTCCCAGACACCAGCTGTAGTGGCTTTAATATGTTCTAGAAAGGTTTATTCTTTGGGGCGAGTGAGTCAGTGTTTGAGTTTTACGTCCCACCGAAAGCTAAGGTCATACAGAGACGGGACCTCGGTTTAAAGACTCATCCGAAAGTCTGATGTATGAATGTTATTTGACATTTATGTTATTTGACCAATAACAATTCGGATTCAAAACTTCTGATTCTGGTATCCTTTGGAAGCAAGGAATGCACCACAGAACTGGAAAATATGGAGTGTACTTTTTTTCTGGGCCAGACTAGCTAGTTTCGGCCAATTAGGCCTCATCAGAGACCCTCAAACGTTTTCAAAGCTTTCCAAAATATCTACACAAGAATTTCGGAGAAAATAATTTGATAAATATGGCATTAGGACAACACATCCGTATGATATATAGTACATTTTTCAAACCTTAAAAAGGCATTTTTTTCTGATGAAGATTTGAGATATTTTTCTTATTTATACTCCAAACATAGGTTTTGGATGTTCATTGAGGTGGATCTAACGAGTACCCACAGCCTATGGAAATATATGCCCCCCCCCACACACACACACACTAAACCCCAGTTTTCTTTACATAAAGTGGGGTTGAGGGGGGTCTTTATTTCGCGGGTTTATCGTGATGGGAAGTGTGGTTTTAGGTTCTGGCTCTATGTAATAACGCCAAACTAAGCCTTTACCTACCGTCGGTATTATCATTTTTCGCTTTTTGAGTAAAAAGTTCCGTAGCCGATGCTACACGGTGATGATTGCGCAGCGTTATGACGTTGCATAGACGTTGCTATGTCAACTTCATTGTTGCATCGACTTTGCTGCGTCAGCGTCAAGCATCGCAATGATGTTGCATTGATGTTGACAAGACGTTGTTTATACGATGAAAGTCTGTTGGCTTGGAGTTATCTGCACTTTACATTTATACACACTCGATTATTGCTGGTCAAAATAGCTCGTATGATAATCGTCGGCCTCAGTACCTCAGTCGGATGCGCGTATGACTGGTAATCAGAAAGACGCGTGTTCGATACCTGCCGGGTCGGCAACATTCTTTCACGGAGATTGATCACGAAATATTTTCTACGGTCATTCTCTACCATCCGCTGATTCAAGAAGGGCAGTTGTCAGTTTCTGGCGAAAGAGTGTGCACTGTACTGGTTAACCGCTAATGCCTCGGTCACACATTCGGCGTACCCCGGCCGAGCTGTACTAGACGTGGTGATCGGCCGAGCTCTCCGAGCCGAGAAGCGAGTGTCTGGCTCGGTTTTGGCAAAAAGTATGCCGTGCGGGGCCTGGAGGGACGTCCGCCGAGAATCGGGCAGTGTCAGCCCGATATTTGCGGGGAAGCATCGGCGTATATGCCGGGAGGAAATCGGCCGGTGCACTGCAGGTTACCGGCCGTATACCCAGCGATTGTTACTAGCCGGCCGAGTATCGGTCGATGTTCCGCAGATGTCCGCCCAGTTCCCGGGCGGGCATGGCCCGTCGCCGGGCGAGGGACGGGTTTACTCCCGCCGGGAATATTGCAGTTGTCCAGGGGTATATAAACTGCATTAGCTCCTGCCTATCCAACAAATGATTCAGCTCTGTTGGTGGGTGAACGTCCTTCAAATCGTTGGCGTCGAGGAAAACTGTCGTAGAAAAGCAGAACAAGATGCCTCTTATCCCACCACTGCACCTACCGCCACCCCAGGAAAGGATCCGGATGTTACGGGAGAGGCTGCTTAGGGCTCGGCACCGTGCCATCGTTGTCGCTGCAACTTTGTGTGCGAAGAAGAACTACTGCCGTCGATGGTGGGTGAAGCCATGGATCGAGCACCGTCCTTTGCAAGGGCAGTTATCAAAAGTTTAGAATGCTCCCTACTGGTCTGCTAGAAACTGGCACGCATCGGAGATCGGGCCCTTATATAGTCGAGTGTCAATCAGTGGGACGCCGGCATGAAACCGGTCGGCGATCGAGCGGCGCCAGTCGAAAACGGGATTGGTCCAGCGGATTCCGCTTGATCATCTGTCGGGCGTCGGCCGATTGCTGCCCTATTATCTGATTGGTCGGGGTCCACTCTTCCACCTTCGGATGCCAGCCGATGCAGTCGACATCGACCCGATGTCGATACGAGCTCTGCTCGACCTTTATCGATGTGCCACCTAGAAGTCGGTGAGAATTCGGGGAGAATTTATTTTAAAATTAAAAGTTTCACCGGGCCCCTCCCGACCACCACCGACGCCCCAACATCCGGTGGGACGCCGGAAGGACTCCAGCCCGATTTCACCCCATATCAGTCGCCAAGTAGTCAGGCGGGGCTCGAATAGTGATTTGTGGCCGTGGCTTACGTACAAGCCTGCCCAGGAAAAGTGTGGACGAGTAAACTGACCGGCTCAAAAATGACTTAAAATAGTGTTGACTGGGCCGTTACAGTCCAATACAAAACAAGGTCTTAGTTAGAGGTCTTTAACTTTTATGGAAGACACCCAGTCAACGTAGAATGTCGGTCAAGCGACGTTATAGACATAGAATATTTATTTTCTTTCTGTTAACAAATAACATTCGCCCTGTATGGCTTTTACTTCGACAGTAAAAAAAAAGAAAAAAAAAAACAGTGCAGAAGAAAAACAATCTTTTTGGTGCTGTTTGTGCAGGATCGAGATTTCCAGCTAACATCCTTATCCGAAGGAAGGGGCAGGTCGAGGCATGCATCTCTGCAAATAAAGTTTGACAACTCTACCAGGGATGAGAGAGAGAGAGAGAGAGAGAGAGAGAGAGAGAGAGAGACTAATGAGCAACATGAAGGCCACGGTGAATGTGTGTGTGTGTGTTTGCGCGCGCGCGCGCGTGCGTGCGTGCGTGTGTGTGTGAGAGAGAGAGAGAATCAGTAAATCGTCTGAACGGTGCCAACGTCGGGCCGACAGCGATACGACATGGCGACGTCGTATCGCTGTCGGATCGACCGGTTTGCCCAATGTGGCGCGCTAGCCCATAATGTGAGTGTGAAAAATACTGAGCAAAATGTTGGCCATAGCACTTTCAGAGAGAGAGAGAGAGAGAGCACTGGGCAACATGTACGCCATGGCATGCAGAGAGAGAGAGAGAGAGAGAGAGAGAGAGAGAGAGAGAGAGAGAGAGAGGCGTAATTTCAGTCCATTTTACATTGGAATTAGCAAAAACAAAGTTTAAAAGAATTTCACTATATTACGATTTCTGTCCCGCTATAAATACACATAGTTGTCGCACTAATTGTGTGTAACGATGCATATCTTTCTAGGTATTTACCGCGTGACGTCATTCACGCGGCTGTATATTTTTTGTCGCGAAATTAAACAAGAGGGCCCAGAGGGCCCTGGTTCGCTCACCTGATCTAATGTATAACAAGTGGGCCCCGGGCAGGGTCAATTTCTGCCCCAGGGCTATAATTTGAACAATCTTGGTAGAGGCCCACAAGATGAAGCTTCATATCGAATATGAAAGACCTGGGCTTTCTGGTTTCAGAGAAGAAGATTTTAAAGGTTTACCCTGCATATAGAAGTCTATGTAAAACAAGATTTTCCCTATATAAGTCTATGTTAAACCAAAGGGCCCCAGAGCGGGGGCATTTTTTGCCCCAGGGCTATAATTTGAACAATCTTGGTAGAAGTCCACTAGCTGAAGCTTCATAACAAATATCAAAGACCTAAGCCTTGTGTTTCAGAGAAGATGATTTTTAAAGATTTTCCCTATATAAGTCTATGTAAAACCAAAGGGCCACATGGCAGGGGCATTTTTGGTCTCAGGGCTATAATTTGAACAATCTTTATAGAGGTCCACTAGCTGAAGCTTCATAACAAATATTGAAAACCTAAGCCTTGTGGTTTCAGAGAAGATTTTTCAAGATTTTCCCTATATAAGTCTATGTAAAACCAAAGGGCCCCCGGGCAGGGGCATTTTTTGTCCCAGGGCTATAATTTGAACAATCTTGGCAGAGGTCCACAAGATGAAGCTTCATACCAACTATCAAAGACCTGGGCCTTGCAGTTTCAGAGAAGAAGATTTTTCAAGATTTTCCCTATATAAGCCTATGTAAAACAAAAGGGCCCTGGTGCGGGGGCATTTTTGGCCCCAGCACTATAATTTGAACAATCTTGGTAGGGGTCCACTAGATGAAGCTTCATACCAAATATCAAAGACCTTGGCCTTGCGGTTTCAGAGAAGAAGATTTTTCAAGATTTTCCCTATATAAGCCCATGTAAAACCAAAGGGCCCTGGTGCGGGGGGCATTTTTAGCTCCAGCACTATAATTTGAACAATCTTGGTAGGGGTCCACTAGATGAAGCTTCATACTAAATATCAAAGACCTGGGCCTTGCGGTTTCAGAGAAGAAGATTTTTAAAGATTTTCCCTATAGTAGCCTATGTAAAACAAAAGGGCACTGGTGCGGGGGCATTTTTGGCCCCAGCATTATAATTTGAACAATCTTGGTAGGGGTCCACTAGATGAAGCTTCATACCAAATATCAAAGACCTGGGCCTTGCAGTTTCAGAGAAGAAGATTTTTCAAGATTTTCCCTATATAAGCCCATGTAAAACCAAAGGGCCCCCGTGCGGGGGCATTTTTAGCTCCAGCACTATAATTTGAACAATCTTGGTAGGGGTCCACTAGATAAAGCTTCATACCAAATATCAAAGACCTGGGCCTTGCGGTTTCAGAGAAGAAGATTTTTCAAGATTTTCCCTATATAAGCCCATGTAAAACCAAAGGGCCCCCATGCGGGGGCATTTTTGGCTCCAGCACTAAAATTTGAACAATCTTGGTAGTGGTCCACTAGATTAAGCTTCATACCAAATATCAAAGTCCTGGGCCTTGCAGTTTCAGAGAAGAAGATTTTTCAAGATTTTCCCTATATAAGCCCATGTAAAACCAAAGGGCCCCCGTGCGGGGGCATTTTTAGCTCCAGCACTATAATTTGAACAATCTTGGTAGGGGTCCACTAGATGAAGCTTCATACCAAATATCAAAGACCTGGGCCTTGCGGTTTCAAAGAAGAAGATTTTTAAAGATTTTCCATATATAAGCCCATGTAAAACCAAAGGGCCCCCGGGCGGGGGCATTTTTGGCCCCAGCACTATAATTTGAACAATCTTGGTAGGGGTCCACTAGATGAAGCTTCATACCAAATATCAAAGACCTGGGCCTTGCGGTTTCAGAGAAGAAGATTTTTTAAGTTTTCGGTGAAAAAAATCTATTTTTGGCTACCGTGACCTATATGTGCAACGGACCGGAACCATTTGAACAACTTTGAAAGGGGACCACCTAAGGATCATTCCTGTGAAGTTTGGTCAAAATCCTATCAGTGGTTTAGGAGGAGATGTCGTTTGAAGAAAAGTTTACGGACGCACTCACGCACGCACGCACGCACGCACGCACGCACGGACGCACGACGGACGACGGACAAAAAGTGATCCCAAAAGCTCACCTTGTCACTACGTGACAGGTGAGCTAAAAATAGATCTAACTGGTGTTCGAAACCCAGTTAGGAAATCCGTCTCACAAAACTTAACCTGTGATCATAATTGTTCGCAGTATTGGATGAAACACATTCATTTGTATTATTTAAACAAAAAATAATCGATATATATATATATAAAAAAAAAAAATAAGCACTTTTTTTCCGACAGCTCAATAATGCACCTTTAAAGTTTTCTAAGTCTATGCCTTGACCTAGAGGTCATAGGTAAGGGTCAGTGTATTGCTGAATAAAACTTTTGACCAATACCTTTCATCACATTTCCATCATATGGTCTGGAAAAAATGAGCTCTTAAAAGTTTTGGTTCTTCCTGGTGCAATGCCTTAACCTGAGGTTACAGGATCTCGTACGTACACCCCATAAGGAAGGACGTACGTAGGCCTACATGTGTGTACGCTCGTAAGTACGAAAACCGTCACGGTATCAAGCCAATGGCACATGTGTGTATGTGTGGGGGTGGGGGAGGGGGTCATTGTCTTGCGTACTTTCATTTCGTCTATGTAAGTGTGTATGATTTTGCTTGTTTTTTGTTTGTTTGATTTGAGGTTTAATGTCCCCGTCAACACTGTAAAGGTCATTTTGGAGACGTTGCTTCCAATTTTGTGGGACTTTTACCCGACATTGAGATGAAATAACATCTCAAGCCCTGTCGCCCAATGAAACCAATAGGGTTTATTTGCATGGACGGTCCGCCTCGCACCGCGGTTCCTGAACAGGCTTAGATCCTCTAAGCGGTTTACCAGTACTAGTGTGCGGGCCGGATTCAGCTCTGCGTGGAAGCATCGTGCAGCCCATATATTTCTTCAAGCCCCTATGGACGGGGGCGGATGTATGATTTTGCAGGCGATTGTATAATTGTGTTTACATATATGTAGCTATAGAACTTTGTTTTGTAATTTAAAATCAGTCATGTTGTAGAATCTATGTTGCAAATGAAATGAGAAAGTAAAATCCGCTGGACGGCCTGACAGACTAAATATACTACTCAAAGTTTGATAGGGATCACTTTTTATATACCAAATTTTGCAGTGAAAATTTAAAATTTCTTGACAGAATTTATACTCGGTATATTGATAAATATCTTAAGCAAAAATTCATGTGCAGTTCAGTACTCATAAAAGTGCACACTTCTCACACTTCGCAAATGAATTCATGCACCCCCAAAATCTTGCCTAGCACTGCTTTCCAGCAGCCTAATGGAACTTGTCAGTGTTCCTTTACCAAACGTAAAAAGGACTTAATTTGATTTGTGAGTGAGTGAGTGAGTGAGTGTTTCAGTTTTACGTCCCACCAACAGCTAAGGTCATACGGAGACGGGACCTCGGTTTAAAGACTCATCTGAAAGTCTGGAGAAGCCCGGAATCGAACCTGCGACCCCTGGTTTACAAGGCGAGTAGCGTAACCACTCGACCACGGAGGCTTCTAATTTGATTTGTGAAACACTAAAATGCCTAAAGGGCAATTAAGAAACCGTCTGAGCCCCGAAGAAATGAATCGTGGCGTCGGAATGTTGGAATCCGGCGTCTCTGAACGTCGTGCTGCTGGGATTCTGAATGGTCTCAGAGCGTGGTTTCCCGAATGTGGAGTCGGTGTCTTACCCACGGAAATCCTTCACACAGACACGACGGGGTCGAGAAATGGCTACAACTGAACGTCAGGTCCGTTTCTTGTTGATTCAGTCTCGACGTGAACGGTTCCTGGACGCTACGCGTTTGCATAACGAGCTAAGGAATGGAACTGGAGTACGAAATTCTACACAAACTTTCGGAAACGGGCTCCACGAGTTCGGACTTAATGACATGAGGCCTGCTGTACGTGTTCCGTTGACGAGAAAGTATGTGCTAGACCGGTTGGACTTTGCCAGAACTCACGTCAGGTGGACGGTTGGTGACTTGACGCCAGTACTGTTTACTGAGGAGTCCAGTTTCTGTCTAAACTTCACTTATTAACGTCAGTGTGGCAAATGTCTACAGAGCCATTCGATGACTTGAATGTGGCAGAGCATGATCGCTATGGAAAGGGGTCAGTCATGGTTTGGGCTGGGATAAGCGTGAACGGTAAAACTGACTTGTGCGTCGTTGTAAACGGAACGTTAATGGTAGTGAGGTACTGTAATGAGATTCTTGATGAGTTTTTGAGACCATATGCATATGCTATCGACCCGGACTTTATTCTGATGGACGATAATGCCCGCCCCAACCGTGCCAACGTAACTGATTCCTATCTGGAACGTGAGACAATCGTTCGTATGGACTGGCCTGCTCAGTCACCGGACTTAAATCCGATTGAGCATGCGCGGGACATGCTACAGCGTGCTGTTTCAGCCCGACCTGTGCATCCGAGGACTTTAAAGGAGCTCAAAGATGCATTGGTTGCTGAATGAAAGCCGATTCTACAAAACCGGATACAGACTCGGATTACGAGCAGGCGATGTCGCACTGTAATTGATGCCCGTGGACACCATACACGTCATTAGGCACGTTTGTCTAAACAAATTCGGAAATTTGTGAAAAATCAGTTGTCCAAATCCCTTCGTGTTACGGCAAATTTTTGGGGTGCCAAGACGGTTGCTGTTGTCATGCTTGAATGCAATACCAGTGGACAAAATTAATCACTAGGTTTTGTGAAGGATACGTTTCTATCATTATGTATAAAATTTGGATTCAGCTGATTAATTCATCCAAAAATTATTTTGCATTAAAAAAGTGATCCCTATCAAACTTTGAGTAGTATATTTGCTGAGACCATTGCCAACAACAAAACCGGGGCTGAAAACGCATACCTTATATACGAATACTTACAGGGGCTACGTCACGTAACGTTATATGCGGCGTCCTTATTAAACAATGCCATGTATTGACGTTTTGTGTTTAAATCGTACGTAAACTATGTTTTAAGTTCATACGATAAACTGAATCTTGTATTCGTGCCCGTGCATTACTGGATTTATTAAGGTAATGAAATGCTCAGCGAAGTCTTACATGTCATCCCTTTTCCTCAATCAATATTATAAATTCAACAATATACGTGCACTCATGGAGGAGGCCCGCCCGCATTAACTGACACACGTGCTTGTGAAACGTTGTCAGCACGTTCGTCAGTTAATGTGTTTGTCAGCACGTTTGTCAGTTAATGCATTTGTCAGCACGTTGATTCTATGTTTTTCAAACTTGTGTTTCCATTTCATTATCGTATTATTCATATTCATTATAACGTTAAATCAACGCTAACCTGACGTCACGAAGTCCACAAACAGACTAAATCGCCAGTGGTAGAGGGAAGGGGTCCAGATAATTAACATCTGTATCTTTCGACAATGAAATGGCAATGCAAGTTTGAAACAACATACAGTAGAACTTCGATGGCTTGAACACCGATGGCTCGTTTACCATGGATGTGTCGAACCCCTTCTTGAGCCCCCAGTGAAATCCTCTACATAAGAAATAGTGGGTGATAATTAAGGAGATTTTAGTCTTATCTTGCAAATGCATGCTGTGTGTACTCATTAGAATCGCCGCATCGAGGCGATTCTAATGAGTACACACAGCATATATTTTCATTATAGAACACCGGAAAGATGTCTAAAAGTATCTCATTATGCCTCCTGACAGTCAACTCAGTGGCTCGAACAATCCCTGTCTCGAACAGATTTTCGAGGTCCCAAAGGTGTTCGAGCCATTGAAGTTCGACTGTAGAATCAATATTATTACTGAATATTCATCTAGGTCCACTGGAACAATAATTTTAAAACGTGTAATCTATGGCCATATTCGACTGGGAAGTTTCGTGAAATTTCCGTGAAATTCCACGCAGGAGTGTGGTGTCTTCTTGTAATAGCCGATCACATGGTCCAATCAAATATGGGTTATTTTTCAATTACATAAGCGATCGTGTAGCACGATTCTATTCGAAGGATAAGTCGAACCTTTCGTGCTGCTACGTCTAAACACGGTCGCTTATTGGCTATACACAAATAAAATATTTGATTGGACCATGTGACCAGCTATTACATCTGGGCACCACACTCCTACGTGGAATTTCACGGAAATTTCACGAAACCTACCAGTCGAATACCGTCTATCTTACACGGCTATTTCAAGACGGCACGTGATCACACATGTGACAATTAGTGGCCCTGTTTAAGCGCATATTCAAAATTACGACTTATTTTAGTGAAACGCAAATTTACTTCGTACCAACACTTTGCGATGTTTTGATGAAACTGACGTACGCAGTTCTTTGAAAAGTGCGTAAGAACAATTTAAGATAAGTCGTACGATGTTTATTGATGAAACTGGCCCCTGGTTTTGCAGGAGTGAGTGAATTTTAGTTTTACGTCCCACCAACAGCTAAGGTCATACGGAGACAGGACCTCGGTTTAAAGACTCATCCGAAAGTCTGTGGTTTTGCAGGATGAAAGCCTACACAGTATTCATGTTATTACGGTAGGGATCTTTAACCTGCACAGGGGATGGTTCTCCCTGCACAGGGGGCCTCCAGTTAACGTCCCGATCCGAAGGACGGTGCACTTTATGACATTCATCCCTGCAAATGATGCCAATGGAGCGTGTTCGGACACCAAAATTTTATCGACGCTGCCGGGGATCGAACCCGGGACCTCTAGCATCAGAGGCAGGTGCACTAACCACTGAGCTATCACGCCCTATATGTCTGTCTGTTTGTTTGTTTGTTTGTGTGTCTGTCTGTCCGTCACAAAAACTATAACCTTGATCATAACTTCAAAAGTATTTGACCTAGCCCCATGAAACTTCAAACACTTTTTTTTTATTTGGTTTAGGTTTTACGGCCCTTTCAAGATTATTTCACTCTTATCGAGCCGATCGTTAATCAGAGGTTGGCGAAAACCGGAGAACCCGGAGAAAAACCACCTGATCTTCCGTTGCAGAACTTGGGGTCTAACATGTGACCCGAGCCAGGCTCGAACTCACACACTATTCACCATCACAAGGGCTACATTCTATCCAAGGTCCATAACTCTGTTTTCAGATTTGGCTGAATTAACTCCCCTTGAAATTTTGCAAAAACTCAGAAATTGGCTCCCACGGGGGGCATTGGTCACCTATAGTGACAGCTCCTGCTCTTGTTTTTCTTTGTATTTTCTGCCTGCAATGACCTCTGGTCAGGGACCACCTTTGGAACTGTTCGAAAGTGGCCTTTAAGACCAGTTTTGAACAGTCCCGAAGGTGGTCTTAATATGGGAATTTCACTGTACAGTGAACTTTAAGACAGTTCCGTAGTCGATTTGGTAACGGTTGTAAGCTCAAAGCAATGGGTTGTCCAATATATTTTCGGGCCGCGGAGAAAGTTAAACTCACAATTACATTGAATAGCATTGACAAAATCTGCATAATTCGCTTTTTTTTTTTTTTTTTCGGGTGGGCATGCCATTCAGCATCCGGAGAAAAAATCTATTTTAATATTTTACCTGCTATGATATTCAAAACCATTGTCTGAATGGTAAAGGTCATCTCCTTTCGCAAAGGGAGGCGGTTTTGGCGGGCTTTAATGGCGGACGCTGTTTCTTTGTCTCGTCCGGGTGATCGCGTTTTTTGCGTTTTTGAGTCGGTCGCGGAGTGTGAAGGTAGGTTTCTGCTACGTCTAAACACTCTTCAGACGGTAGAAGGTAGTTTTTGAGGCAATATCATTTTCAGAATCCTCTTTTGACTCCTTGTGAGGGGCGTAATAAGAGTGTGAACATAAGTTCGGACAGAATGTCATCTTCGGTGATGGAAGGTAAGAGAGTCGAACCCGTGTTTTTCCTCAACGCAGATGTAGACCAGAATGAAAATAACTGGCTGAACACATTGGAGGTATGTCTAGCAGTGTGTGGGGTGGTGTCAAATGACAGTGTAGTCGAGGGTGCACAGAGAATAGGTGGGTTATGGAGGATCTACATCACCGATGAAGAAGCAAGGGTAAGTCTATTGGCTACAGGAATAAATTTAAGAGGCCAACAAATAACCCTCAAAGATAGAAACCCTTTTTTAAGCATTGGTTTTGAAGGGGTGGAAACAACCAGGCTTTTTGTCCGAAACATCCCTCTGTCTTATGACAATGCAGAGATAGAGAAAAAATTAAAAGACAGGGGGGTTGAAATGATAGGGTCATTGAAATATGCCAGGGCAAGAACTCCAGCTGGTAAGTTAACTAATTTTAAAACTGGAGATAGATTTGTGGACATTGTCATACCCAAAGAGCCACTTCCTAAAAAGATGTCAGTGGGGATTTTCACTGCATCCTTATACCATAAGGAACAGAAACAGACTGCACATGAAATTGAATGTGGGAATTGCAAGCAGAAGGGGCATCTAAGAAGGGATTGCAAAAATGAACCTGTCTGCAATGCTTGTATGCAATCAGGACATAAGAAAGGGGAGGAAATATGCCCTGTTTTTACACAAAAGACCTTAAAAAAGGGTGATGATGACAATGAATCACAAACTGAATCACAAACTGACAGTAATGATGATAGTGATGGTGATGATGAGCAAGATGCTGATAAATTTGATGATGATGAAGGTACAGCAGAAAATGAATATTTTGAGTGCAATGAGGTGGACAACACAGACAGTAATGTAAGGAGTAAGCTGGAAGTGAAAGCTTCTGTAGAAACTGCAGACACTGATCTCTCTGGGTCCAAGTCTAGACCAAGTGATTCTGAGTTACTGGGTTCCTCCAGTAGAGCAGAGTCTCAGAGCAGGGGGCAGCAGCTTCTGACCAGGCTCTGGGATGCTGCATCTACAAGCAAATCCAATATTCCAACTCCTCGAGCTTGCAGTCCGGCTAGAGTGAGGCGTATGGAGGACAGAAGCCCTGAGGAATCAGTGCAGCTTTCTAAAAGAGAAAGGAAAAAGAAACAAAAAAAATAAGTAAAAAAAAATGTTAACCCCTAACCCCCTCAAATGAATAATATGGCTGATACATTACAAATTTGCTCTTTAAATGCTAGAGGCTTAAGAGACCATAAGAAAAGAAATAACCTGTTCTTCTGGATAAAACAAAAACAATTTGATGTTATTTTTCTACAGGAGACATATTGGACAGACAATCTAATATACAAAATACAAAAAGAATGGAAGGGGGAATTTATTCTTAGCTTTGGGTCTGAACACAGTAAAGGAAATGCAATTCTCTTCAAGGAAAAACTTCCAATAGAAATAAACAATACACATAAATCTGTTGATAGCAGGATAATATTAACCAACATCAAAATGGATAATGAGATAATCACCCTTATAAATGTATATGCACCAAATATAATGTCAGAGAGAAAGACCTTTTTCAGCAAAGTACAAAAATGGGTAGAACAGTATGCATTAAATAAGCAACAACTTGTAATAGGAGGAGACCTCAATCATACTGAAGCAAATCATTTAGACAGGATTTCATCAAATTCTCATATACCAAAAGATACTAGTACAACAAGCTACAAAACCCTTCTCTCAATGCATGATCTTCATGATGCATGGAGAGAAATGCACCCAAACAGAAAACAATATACTTTTAAAGACATTAGTAGACTAGATAAATTTTTAGTATCCACTGAACTAATGAATTATACACAGAAGACAAATATAATCTCTGCAGGGATCAAAACAGACCATAAATGCATTCTAATACTGTTTAACATGAATAAGACAAAAAAAGGACCTGGATGGTGGAAGTTAAATACAAGCATCCTTATGGACAAGCTTTATCAAAATAAAATAAAACAAATATTAGAGAAAACAAAGCAGGATTATCAATCGCTTTCAAAACAGCTTCTCTGGGAAATATGCAAAATCAAAATAAAGGAATTTTCTATTAGCTACTGTAAAAATAAACAAAAAGTTAAGAGAGAAATAATAAAAGATCTTGAGCTAAAAATAGAACAAAAGGAAAATGAACTTATACAATCCAACTATAATCGTACCATACAAGTACATAGAGATACAATGATAAATGACCTTCACCTGATGATTCAAAAACAGAATGTTGGTGCACAAATTAGGTCCAGAGCTAAATGGGTTGAGGAAGGAGAGAGAAGTACTAAGTATTTTTTTAATCTTGAAAAACAAAGAAAATCAACAAACACCATAAAACAGCTAAAAAAAGGAGACAGTACAAATACATCCTCACAAATAGAAATACTTAATGAGGAGTATACATATTATAAAAAATTATACACTAAAAGTGAAATTAATCAAACAGACAAAGACATATTCAACTACATCAAAAATACTAATATACAAATACTTAATGAAAATGACAAAAATTTAATGGAAGGGGAAATAACAGAAACTGAATGTGAAAACGTTATTAACACTATGAAAGTGAACAAATCACCTGGGTGTGATGGAATCTCTGCTGAATTTTACAAAACATTTTGGCCAAACATCAAAACATTATTAATAGATTCATTAAATGAAGCATATCATACAGGAGAATTGTCCCCAACACAGAAAAGAAGTGTCCTAAGTCTTATATATAAGAAAAATGATAAAACACTTTTAACAAATTGGAGACCAATAAGCCTGCTCAATACTGATTATAAAATCCTAGCGCATGTACTTGCAAATCGACTAAAAAAAGTAATTAGTAAATTAATAAAAACAGATCAAAATGGTTACATTAAGGGCAGGAACATAAGCTATAATATAAGATTAATCCAAGACGTGATAGACCACTTAGAAAATGATTGTACTGAAGGAGCAGTAGTATTCCTGGATTTTCAGAAGGCTTTTGATACAGTCGATCACAATTTTTTACAAAAAACTCTCCAACAGTTTAACTTTGGTGATTCCTTTTTAACATGGGTACACACTATCTATAATAATGCGGAATCATGTGTATCAAATAACGGATGGGTATCAAAGCCCTTTAAAATAGAACGCGGCATTAGACAAGGTTGCCCTTTAAGCGCACTCTTGTTTCTATTAGTTGTTGAGATCTTAGCAGAAAAAATCAGAACTAATAAAGAGAATGCAATAGAGATTGAAAGTAAAGGTCAAAAGAAATTTATTCATCTAGCTCAGCTTGCTGATGATACCACACTTTTTTTAAAAAATGAGACTGCTGTTATAAACTGCTTGAAGATTGTAGAGAATTTTGGAGAATTTTCAGGACTAAAACTAAACAAGGATAAGACTGAAGGCTTATGGCTTGGCCGTGCCAAAAATAGATCAGACACACTGGCAGGTGTAAACTGGGAAAAAAAATATGTGAAAGCTTTAGGAATCTATTTTGGTTATGATAAAAAAGAAGTGGAAAACCTCAATTGGAGCACAAAGATAGAAAGCATTAAAAAGACATTAAATTTTTGGAAACTTCGAGAATTATCTTTTCAGGGAAGGGTACTTATAATTAAAACATTAGCATTATCAAAGATAGTATATCTAGTAGGATCTTTAAGTGTACCTGTTTGGGTTATTAATGAAGTAAACAAAGAATTCTTTGGATTCATCTGGAAATACAAGAGAGACAAAATCAGTCGCAAAGTTATGACGAATCATCTTAATAATGGTGGGATGAATATGATTGATTTTAAATCTTTCTGTATTGCAATGAAAGCGATATGGGCATACAGACTTTACAAAAGTAAAAATGACACTTGGGCTATACTACCTTTAAAATACATAGAAAACTGTGACATTTCGGTTTTATTGAACATGAACTTTGGAAAAGAAAAAATGATCCCAATTAAACTACCCCCATTTTATACTGAGGTACTTGTCAGTTGGCACTTATGCGGTGGAGGTCAAATAGCACCACAAAGTGCAACAGACATTAGACGACAACTGTTATGGGGAAATAAATACATACAATCTAAGAGGAAAACCATATTCTATTCTAACTGGAGTGAATGCAACATAAATGTGATTGATGACTTATTAAATGATGAAGGCAAGTTTAAATCAGGAGAAGAAATATTTACTCAGCTAAAAAGGCGATCAAACTGGCTTATTGAGTATAAAACACTTCTGAAATCAATTCCGAGACACTGGAAAGAAGAGATTTTAAATAATGATGTGACCACAAAAGTTAAAAAGAATCTCAAGCCCTTTATCTTATCAGAAAACAAGCCTACTTTCAACTTGCCATCAAAAGCAAAACAATATTACCAAATAATAATGCAGAAAAATAAGCAAAAAGCATACATTGAAAAATACTGGGAAAAGCTCTTTCCTGACAGACCACCCTGGACGGACATATGGTATAAAAGAGTATGTCATCAACCTAATAAACAGATAGCAGATTTTAATTTTAAACTACTCCATAAAATATTACCAAGTCAGGAAAATTTGTTCAAATGGAGACTTTCAGACTCCAACATGTGTAGATTTGGCTGTAGAAATCAGGAGGGATATGAACATCTTTTTATCACATGTACACATATTAAACCGCTATTGAATAAAATCGAAAGTATATTTAAGATATTAAAAATAGGTACTAAGTTAACATATAGAACTTTAATCTTTGGTCACAAAATATGTTATGCAGCTTATGATACTATTAATCTTTTTTCTTTCACATATGTTTTTAGCCATTTACAAATACTGGCTAAATAATGACTTAAGAGTAGATATTAACGCATGGGTATATGGGCAACTAATGTGGTGGAAAAAAATATATACAGAGAATAGCAATGATAATATCAGTAAACTAATAAATGAAGTAATAGAAAACTGGTAAATTTAAATGAATACCTTCGAATCAGTTACTTTCGAATCAATGGCTGTAAGTGTTGGGACGGACACGTCTGAACACCGGTAACTTTTTTGCTCTCGGATCAAGGTCTGCGCTGTTTTTTTTTTTTTTTTTTTTTTTTTGCTGTTTCTGTCTGCACTATTTGGTGTCCAACTTTTGTTGTTGTTATTTTTTGCAGTATACAGATTCTCCTCTCTCTGATACTACCACCACATCCCATCAAGTGATCATCCAAATTGGTGTATACATAATACTGACACAGCTAGTACACAGACGGAATTTGAGCAATTATAACAAATCCCGAATGGGTCACCAGGATGTAGTATTGACATCAGATTGGACAATGTTGTATGTTCTTGAATACATTCATAGCTTCATTGTAGCATCTTTAAGCCCTATTGACACATTTGTGATGGAAGCAAGCAGGCTATTTGTTGCCAGCGCATATGTAAGATTTAAACTTAAAATACATATAGCGAAAGACAGATTATAGCCAAACTAGGTTTTTTTCTGAAAAACAACAAATATGAAAGAAAATGATACTCAAAGCAACACTGAAATTCAGAATAAAAATGCAAAAGGCTTAATTTTTGGTCTTGCTGCTTCGTGAAACAAGACCATAAACCAAAGCCTGCTATTTGCCTACCAGCATGTGTTAGCTTCTCTAAACTGTCTTGTGTTTCGTTTCGACAAGACGGAAAATATGTAGGCTGAATACATGCATTATGAAGTGATTAGCAATGTTTTGAGAAGACTTACCACTAATCATCAGCTCTCAACTGATCTCGCTATACCAATACCTGCAATAGAAGAAAGAAAATAAAATCACATTATTAACAATCTCAACATGCTCAAGCAACAAAGCAATAAAACAACATCAATACATTACCAACAATGGATACGAACAACAACAACATCAATAAGTATGAACAACATTTACAATGCAGCACCACCACCAACACGCAACAACAATCTTAACAATTCAATAAACAAGCAACAACATCAACAAGCAAAATATCAACAAGTAACTTTATGTTTTCAACTCAAAAATGAATTTATCTAAGAATGCTATAGCTAGCATGTTAATATAAATCCAATAGAAATCTTACAGTTTGCTCTCTTCACCCTGCCCATATTATACTAATAACACCCCCCATTTGTATGTGAAAATTAATTATTGTCTCTACTAACACGTTTTTTTTATCATATGTACGGTATTTGCTTTTTCTTTTTTTTCTTAACGTAGATCTTAAGCATTCTACTTAAGACCTGTATAATATTCACAATCAGAATTGCTATTGTCACTTCTATTTCATGTTACTCACCTGGCTACATTTGTGTATCTACTCATTATGTATATTTGGTCATTTATATGCTTTTATGTTTTGTGGTGTCCCGTGGTGTTTTCAATGTGCAGTCTTCCGTTATGACCTAAATAAAACAGATTCAGAAAAGCTCCCCCCCCCCGCTCATATTAACCCCTATAACTTTTTTCTGCACACAGTAAAATATATGACTAAAGCAAGATAGGTGTTACTATTATTTACCTGGTTTGCTTTTAACCCTGAATATTATCTTGAAATAACAGAAAACACAAACAAACAATAATATATAAATAAAGATGATTTTAAAAGTAGCAAACCCCAAAAGTTGAAATAGTTAGATCTACAAACTAAATGACAACAAGGAAAATAAAACTGCAAAAAAAAAAAAAAAAAAATAGCATATAAACAAGTACCGACATGCAGGATAAAACATCCGTATGCTATAATAGCAAAATGCACCAGCCCCCTCCCATTGGGGCTTGAAGAAATATATAGGCTGCATGGTGCTTCCGCGCGGAGCTGGAACTGACCGCACACAAGTGCTGATAAACAGCTTGGAGGGTCTGAGCCTACCTGGGTAAAGCGGTGCGAGTCGGCCCGTCTATGCTTGTAAACCCTGCTTGTTTCATTGGGGCGGCAGGGCTTGAGATGTCATATCATCTCAATGTCGGGTTGAAGTCCCACAGGGTTGGAACTTGGAAGCAGCGTCTCTGGGGT
Source organism: Lucinisca nassula (assembly GCA_963580285.1). Taxonomy (NCBI): domain Eukaryota; kingdom Metazoa; phylum Mollusca; class Bivalvia; order Lucinida; family Lucinidae; genus Lucinisca; species Lucinisca nassula. Next base: position 67,463,109 of record OY757025.1, on the reverse strand, counting down.
GGCCTTTGTAGTGTTGACAGGGACGTTAAAGCTCAAATTAAACAAACAAAGAATCTGAAATGATTAGGCCATGAAACTCCAATACAAACAATGTCTTTTTTATTTTTAGAAAATGATATTTACGCTCTGTTATCCTTCTCGCATACACAAACGGTAAATACTTGCCTTCAAGAAAGACATCTACAGCACACAGGCACTTGGCCTGTTGATTTGTCCGAAAAAAAATGTCATGAGTAAAAAAAATAATAAAAAAAAAAAACAGATTTTTTTCATACTGGTATAGAAAGCTAGCTTTCTATACCATTTTTTTCGGACAAATCAACGGGCCAAGTGCCTGTGCTACAGCATGGTTTATACTAACCATACTATCATACTTTATTTTCCATACCCATAATCCCACATAATTAAAGAAAACTAGGTAATTCGGCTGATAATTTTTGGTTTGGTCGCCATGAGGCGGGCAAACCGGGTATAATGACCAGATTGTAACTGTTCCATGGAGGGGCACGTGACGCGATCAACCAATCAGCTTTAACGATGATGCAATACTATACTGCAATTACAGGAAACAGCCTGTCTGAATAGCGAAACAGACCGAAAAGCAAGCGTTTTAACTCCAACAATAAATATCTTAAGGGAAATGGATACACCTGGAAGGTGTGGCAGTTAGTCTACCATTTTTGGCTTCCGATTTCGATTGGAAGCCCTTTAGATTGGATTGGTGATACCCCAGTTTATTTCTAACCGTCTTATGGCGTAACTAGGAAAGCCCTACAGATATTTACGCAGTGAAAACGGGTTCAGAATAAACAGGAATGCAGCACCCGTCGATGTCTATTTATAAAGCGTTTCCAGATATCTATTTATAAAGCGTTTCCAAGAAGTCAAACCAAAGAAATAAAGGTACAGTAGAAACAGGTCCTACTTTCAGTTTCGTCCTTTTGATGTAACCTCATAATTAACCCATAGGTGCCAAAAATATTCCACTTTTATGAGCCTGGAGTGGTCATTTTCTACGCATAGGGATGCCATTTTTTAGGTAAGTTTTACAAAAATGCATGTACGTTGAGCAAACAGTTTAGATCTTGATCAGATGCGGCGTCTGATCTGGGTCTACACTGTTTGCCAATGTCTGAAAAAGGGTCGCTAGGCATATATGGGTTAATTCGTCAATGTACTTGATTCCAGTTGGCCTACCCCGTGCAAGATGAAATTATCTTAACTGCCGTATTCGACTGTTGTGACTCGAAACCAACCCTATGGTCTGTATAACCCGTCTTCTGCATTGGGATCATTATAAAACATCAACATGTATGTGCTGAAATCTCGAAAACACGCCTATTCAAATATATACAGAATTTTGCCACCCAAATGAAAATTGCCCGATAAAAAATTCAGATTTGTTCATATTTCTGCTCTAAATATAGATTGTGGGTACTGCTTAGAACCGCCTCGATGACGAGGTTCTAACGACTACCCATTGTCTAGGGGTCAAGATTAGGTAGGCGTGTTTTCGTGATGTGAGAAAATATTCATTTTTTTTCTTGTCCAAATATAGATTGTCGGTGCACGGTGTTCTGAACCCCCTATAAAGGAAAATAATGTACCCCTGTACACTCAACTTTCTCTATATAAAGTTGGGTTTATAGGGTTGTTCAGTACTTATGCGGTAGCCTCAAAGTGCTTCTAGTGCCTGGTTACCTTCGTTGTTCAGTGCACGGACTTGTTGACGTAATGCTTTTCTTTTCTTAAGGATTTGTAAAAGAACAAAAAAAAAAAAAAATAAAAAAAAACGCCAACAGATTACAAAAGTTAATTCTGTCACTCGAGTCACACTTCTCTCGGAGTCTCAAACTTTTCACGGTCACTCAGAATTTCCAGGACGAGTTTACGAAGAGAATTTGACAGTTGAAATCAGTAAAAAATAGTTTTGCAGGGTCCAGTTACATGTACATGCAAATAGTCTAACTAGCCGATAACTTACTGCGTAAAAAAATTCCAAGTTGTATTTCACGAAGTAATTCAATCAAGTGTGCTTGTTGTAGGGTGATCTTTATGAAAGTGATGTGTCATTTTTTCTTCATTTCTATAGCAACATTATTAACCGTTCTTTTATAAGCGGTGTATGAAGAAAAAAAAACAGTTTTAAACCATGATTGCAGAACTTGTCTCGATTGTGCCTCGAACTCAGGCGGAAAGAAACCTCATATCCTACCAACATGGTCAATTTTACAAACATGCCATTGTTCATCACATGTTAAACGAGCAATTTATAAGCTTAACATGTACATGGACAAATTTTCCACCAGCATAAAACCTGTGCGAGTGAGCAGCTCCCAACATTCAGCCTTCTCTGTTCATAAATGCCGATTTTTTAACCAATACAGTTAGATGCGCACCGACGTTGCGGTTTTGCTCCTCGCCGGGTCCGTGAATATGTTTCTACGTAGATTGTCCTCCTTTCAATGGTTTAAGACGGACAGCTAACACTGAAACAGTTTCCGTAAAAGCCTTACCAGAAATATCGTGCTTATTTAGAGCGACAACATCGATGCAACGTCAAGACGCGGCATCGGCTTCATGGGCATGACATGGGGCGACCAGCACTGGCTTAAACGAGCCTGCGAGTACGTGCAGCCTTACCACAGCCTTTGCTGCTCTCGGATATGTAGAAGAGAAGTTGCGTTTCAGTTGGCTGCGCACATGCATTTGACAAAATATATGCTTATAACGGAGGTAATACATAAGAAATGATTAACTTTTTCAGCCCCAAAACCTGGGAAATCGAGTGAAAAAGAATGTGAAAAATATTGTTTTTTTATACCAGTTGATAACTTTACTTGAAAATAAATTTGTAAACCAGCACAAATGATTGCTTGCAGGTAAACTTCAACAAATGCGGACACCGATGCTAACGCCGACGCCGGACGCCGGGGGTATGGCAATAGCTCCCCCTTACTTTCGAAAGGCGAGCAGATTTTCAACTTTACAAACTAGGGAAAGTTGAAGTAAAACAAAGATCAGGAATCAAGCAATTAACTTACTCCACCCATCAAAGACACCAAAGGGAAAGAAACACAAACATGAAGCGACCAGACCATAATGGAAACCTAAACAAAGGATGGCCATAAGGACAGTTACTTTCCCACAAAATGGCCAAATGGCCATCCAAAATAAAAAGGCACAAGTGATACACACAGTGAGTAGTAACAAACAACAACATAAATAAACCGCCACAGAAGAACCGCCCTGGAACGGTCAGTGGAAAGAATTCCACTGCGGGGTTTAAATCGATTTTACGTGGCCACAATCCTCGCCCTTACTTCCGTCGCGATTTAGACAAATAATTTGTTCAGTCCGCATGAAGGCCTCCTAACTCATCAGTGCAACATCTCCGTGAACACAAATAATCAAAGAACCACAGAGGTGAGAAAACGGTGAGGACTCGACAGCAAAAACAAAAAAAAAAAAAAAAAAAAAAAAAACACTGAAATGCTGGAGCAAAAGAAAACCTACAGTTAGCCTTCTTTTTAAAAGGAAACTTTATTACCGTATTTCGAAACACACCTATACAAATGCATTGTAATTTTTTGGCCAAAGAAAAAGAAATTTTAAAAAGAAACATTGGAATATTTGCCTTTTTTGCTCAAAACCTAGATTGCGGGGAGTCGACAGAAACGCCTCGACGAGGCGATCCTATCGAGTACTCACAATCTAGTGTCTCAGAGCATGAATACGTAAATTAATGTATACCCCTGCAAACCTGTGCTTTACTATATGAAAGTGAAGATTATATTTTCGTGTCCTTTGGGATCATTGATTCCATTGTGGAATTTTGAAAATATCTGAGGGTCACTGATGAGGCCTACTTGGCCGAAACTAGCTAGTCTGGCCCAGAAAATATGTACACTCCTTATTTTTCAGTTCTGTGGTGTATTCCTTGCTTCCAAAGGATAGCCCTTTTATAGAACATATTAAACTTCACTTCAACTGGTGTATGGGAATGTGTGGCGGCGGTAAAACGTCTCCCTGCCCTACATCATAGTGTAGATTATATTTTCTTGCCCTTTGGGATCATTGATTCCATTGTGGAATTTTGATAATATCTTAGGGTCACTGATGAGGCCTAATTGGCCGAAACTAGCTAGCCTGGCCCAGAAAACATGTGCACACCATATTTTTCAGTTCTGTGGTGTATTCCTTGCTTCCAAAGGATAACCCTTTTATAGAACATATTAAAGGTGATCACAATTCTATAGGCATGATTTCGTGATGGAATTACAACTTTAAGGACCTTATGGTTGCTACTCTGTTGGCTCTGTCCAACTGAAAAAGGGGTCTACTCTAAAAGGGGAAGAATTTGCTGCTCAAGGGGTCTACTCTAAAAGGGAAGAATTTGCTCCTAAGAAGCAAATTCTTTCCTTTAAGAGTATATCCCTTAGACATATCCAAAGAGAAACTACTTTTGCAGGAGTAGCCCCACCCCTTTAAGGCGTATCTATTTCCCTTATGGGGAACTTATAACAGCCTCAGTCATTTTCGCAAATTTTACGTCTTGCAATGCCATTATGGAGTAAGTCCATGGGGCCATGGAAACGAAAAACAACATATTATAACTATACTACTACTCACAAAGTGTGGCTGGCTGCGGTAGCTGAGTCGGATGCAGTCTGACTGGTGATAAGGAAGACTCGGGTTCGATATCTACCGGGGTCGGCAACATTCTTTCGTGGAGATTGATTATGAAATCTTTTCTATGGTCATTATCTCCCTTCCGCTGATTCAGGAAGGGCAGGGGTCAGTTTTGGGCGACAGAATGTGCACTGAACTGGTAAACCGCTTACAGATGAGCCTGCTCAGGTAAAGCGTGGATAGGTACACTGACACGCCCAAACATGACCAAAATCAGTATTGACTGGGCCGTTAAATAAAAAAAAACTTGCAAAGTTTACTTCACACAGATAGGAACAGATTTATATATTCTGAACAGCTTTCGGTACGCTAATAGCTCTAATAATACGTACATGTAAATGTTGGAAAGACAGAGAACGTTATTTTTCCTCATTTATAAAGATCGCTGGGTGTAACGGGCCTCCGTGGCCTAGTGGATAAGAGTGCTGACTCTTAATCATTAGGTCTCTCAACGCTGTAGGTTTGAGCATGGCTCAGGTCACATAATGAGAAGTTCTGCAACGGAAGGTCAGGAGGTTTTTCATCGGGTACTCCAGTTTTCGCTCACCTCTGATTAACGATCGGCTTGATGTGAGTGAAATAATCTTGAAAGGATCGTTAAACGAAACATAAAAAAGATCGCTGGGTGTGTAAAAACATGTTCATGTTTTTGCTACTAGAATTAACGTCAGTGCCAAGGTCGAACCTTCTAACTCTTCCAAATATATAAAACATTTAGGGAGCGAAACAGTCATAACGTTGATGGGTTTCTGTTCAAAAACTTCATGACTACTAAGTGACCTGCCACCAGTTACAGACCGAGTTGTTAAAACTTTTTTGGAGCATTCGATGGGAGCTATTGTATCAGATAACCACTCAGTACTTGACGTTTTACTAATCAGTTTCTTTTACAATTAAGTTGTGATCCAGAAAGATATACAAAAGGATTGCAAATTTCAGGTTTTTGCGGAGGTACCGCTCAAAGAAACTGTCGAGGTTTAAGATACAGTCTGATTCACAGCACTTTGTCTGGGCAGGCTCATTTTTGATTTTTATTAGATCTTCCTAGGCGGTTCAGCAATACTTCAAAGTTCGGTCGGTTTCAGCTCAAATATATTGCCCCAAGGTCTGATCGGACCCAGTCCATCGGGAAATGAAGAAATAGATTGGGTTGCATGATGCTTCCACGCAGAGCTGATACCGGCCGCACATGAGTAGTGTTAAATCGCCAAGAAGTTCTAAGCCTGTCCAGGAAAAGTGGCTCGAGTCGGACCGTTCATGCATTTCAACCATTTAGTTTCACTGGGCGACAGATTGGAAGCAATGTTGCAAAAAAGACTCATACAGTGTTAACAGGGACATTAACAACAAATGAAATAGATAACCAAGGCCCTATAGAAGGCATGATGACTTAGGAAAAATCTTTCTATATACCCGTTTGAAAAACAACAACAACAACAACAAAAACGGTCGTATTAAGTTATGCTTTGGTTGGTGTCCATCCGTCCGTTCGTAAACTTTTTTTTTGTTTCCGTATAACTCCTACTATACAGTTTTCATCCGATTAAGCCTAAAATGTGTATGTAGTAAGGCTAAGATGTGAAGATATGCCTTAAGTTTCGAGAATTACTGTCCACCAAATATAAACAGAGTTATGACCTTTGAAAAATTCGGTTTACATTTTCGTATGGTTACTCATCACTACCCACCCCTCCTGATACCAAGGTCACAGACTTTGACATTTTATATACACGTTTTGTATTAAAAAATAGAAGTGGAGGCAATGATCAGGAATCGTTACAATCAACCCACAGCTACCATCAGAGACACCAAAGGGAAAGACACACAAACATGAAACAACAGACCCTAATGGAAACACCAACAGCGGAAAGCCAAAAGGACAGTTACTTTCCCATAACATGGCCAATAGGCTATCCAAAATAAAATAATATAAACGACACAAACAACCATAACAAAAACAAACCATGACAGAAGAACCGCCTTGGAACGGTCAGTGGAAACGAATTCCACTGGGGGGGGGGGGGGCTCAAATCGATTTTACGTGGCCACAATCCTCGCCCTTACTTCCGTCGCGATTTAGACAAATAATATGCTCAGTCCGCATGAAGGCCTCCAGACTTCAGACAAACCATAACAAAAATATACCGCGACAGAAGAACCGCCTTGGAACGTTTAAAGTTTATTATTTCATTAAAAAATGCATTAAGTGGGATAATGATATCAGCTGGCTCAAATCAGAATGTAGACTGACAAGACCAAACCTATTGGATGCTTTTTGAAAGCAGCCAACTTGTTTTAAAATATGGTCAATAGTCACAACACCTTTAAAAAACGGGTCAAACAATTTGTAATACACGGTAACCTAGATCTATTTACCTAATTATAATAATCCAAGGTCACGTAATACTAAAATAACAAGTACAAGCTTTATCGAAACACAATAGGCAGCTAAAATAGAAGTGAGGGGCGGTAATCGGAATCGATCAGTAAACCTTTTTGTACCAAATGAATCTTCTTTCTGGAGACTGTTATCGAAATTGTTAGGGTGTCTGGTTGTCTTTTTGACTTCGAAATTAATTTTGTAAATTGCTTCATGTTCTTGCAAACAGTGTCGGCCCTGGTCCTGCGTCTGATCTGGGCCAGCGCTGTTTTCCGCCAAGCACCCATTCTTGGAGTTTCTGGTACAAAATGGTTTTAAACCACCATTAAAATGTAATAAACTAGTTCTTTTTTCTTTCTTTCAGACAAAGAAGAAATGTATGAGGCCAGACTAGCAGACACAGAATTAATGACAGGGGCCATATTTTTTACATCTAGTTTTTACACTTCCTCTCTTTAGTTATTCAGCTTTCTTTATTTCTGCATTATTTATTTATTTATTTACTTATAAATAAACTTATTTATTTATTTATTTATTTATTTATTTATTTATTTATTTATTTATTTATTTATTTATTACTTCTCTTATCTTTTGTGAAATAACTGTAAAAATATAAATAAAGCACTGCCAAAAAAAAAAAAAAAAAAAAGAAAGGTGAGGGGGAGGATTATGAATATTCTCATTCCAGCGGTGGAGGGGTCGGCTCGGGATGGGAAAGCCGAATGGATGTCAGGGCCGCCAGTTGGGCTTTCCTATGGTGAGCCGGTTCCTGTCGCCGCTGGATATACAATATAGTAATCCTCTCAAACATATCGTGCTACACGCGTATGAAGGCGACGTCGCTGGTTTAAATTCAAATCACAATACATACATACATACATACATACATACATACATACATACATACATACATACATACATACATACATACATACATACATACATACATAATACATACATACATACATACATGTGAGACGCCAAGTTCTGCAACGGAAGGTCGGGTGTTTTTTTTTCTCCGGGTGCTCCGGTTTTCGCCCGCCTCTGATTGACGATCGGCTCGATATGAGTGAGGTAATCTTGAAAAGGCTGTGGGACCAAAAAAAAAAAAAAAAACAAAAAAAACATACATACATACATACATACATACATACATACATACATACATACATACATACATTTTCAGTGTAAAGTCTAATGTAAACCAATAGAAAACAACTGCGTTCATACTTCCATGAACGCATCGAATCACATGATTTCTACTGCGTGTAAATGTTTTTCAGCTTTAAACGTTTGCCCTACAAGCATTTTTCCGCCCAGCGATGAGGGGCAAATAATGTAAATATAAAAATAAACTTAATTTTTCTACTTTTCATGGGGGTGTGGACGACGGTGGGTCGCTGGCAAAGTTTACATGAACCCCTTCGGGGTTCATTTACTTTGCGCGCGGCCTGCTGCGTTGGTACTTCCATGAACTGCAGAAAGATAAATTTCATTCCTTAAATACATACATACATATATACATACATACATGCGTGAGACGCTATGTTCTGCAAAGAAATGTCACGCACTCCGAGTGTAGCCCTCCCCTGATTAACAAGCCAGCAGGCACATGGCGTGCTTGTGGCGTCGCGGCGATGTTGGTGCGACGTCGGGACGTTTATGCGATGTGGAGGCAGCGTCTCCGGGGTGGCCTTTGCGGTGCTGAAGAGGACGTTGAGCCTCGGGTCAAACAAATAAAACAAAACATACATACATACATACATACATACATACATACATACATACATACATACATACATACATACATACATACATACATACATACATACATACATACACCCATCATTCATATCTATACCTACTAAATATTGATTAGCATTTCAAAAGAAATTAAATACATACATACATACATACATACATACATACATACATACATACATACATACATACATACATACATACATACACACATATGCGTGGTTTCTACGACATTAACTTTAGTAACTTTACATATTTTATGCACGATATGTATATGGAGTCGGAAGGGGAGGAGGCGCCGACAAAAAAAAAAAAAAAAAAAAAATGGCCATATTCGACTGGGAAGTTTCGTGAAATTTCCGTGAAATTCCACGCAGGAGTGTGGTGTCTTCTTGTAATAGCCGATCACATGGTCCAATCAAATATGGGTTATTTTTCAATTACATAAGCGATCGTGTAGCACGATTCTATTCGAAGGATAGGCATCAGGGGACAGTTTCGCATTTGAGGGTGGACGTTTTTCAAAATATTATAGTAGGAGGGTCAATAATGGCATGGTTGCTCATAGAAATTGTGATATGTGGATATTTTTTGCCAATGTGGGCTTATTTGCTGAGTATCTGTACTTTTATGAAATGGAATACGAAACTAAAACCCCGGCTGTCAGGATGCTGTGCAAGTTCAAGGTGCAGCGGCATATCTGAATTCACGAAGGTAACTTTGGCACTAAAAAGTGGCTGTTTTTCAAAGAGGATTCCTGAAAAAGTTTACTGGTTATGGTATACTTTTCTGTCTATTTCTTTGCATGTGACTGAGTGTACATAACATTTCAACAGGTGCCAAGTACTGGTGTTTTGGGAGTAAATTCACAGGATCTGTCAAAGTGAGGTGGAGTAATGATTTTTTGTATGTAAAAATTAGTGGGTGGGGTAAGTGAAATGCTGCTGCTGTCAGCCTATGCAAACAGAGAAGTGTTTCTTTGGTATTCTGTTTTGATTTCAAGCATGTGTGGAGCAATTTAAAACCAAAACAGAAGTTATCGCTTTCTCCAGGAGTTGTCGATAACGATTGAAAAACTCGGTGTGACGCGGACAAAAAAGTGCTGCGATTAACTGTCCCCTGATGCCTTAAGGGAAAACGCCAAAAATTCAAGTCATCTTTTGGGGTCTTATTCACTGCAATTTGAAAAGCTTATTATTTGTCGAATGAGTACCCACAATGTTTTTGTGCATCGCGCAGTCCGTATTTACGCAGGAAATGATACGCTGTAGGTACCGTATGATTGTCCGATTTAGGTTTCTGGTCAACTCGTACCTAAGTCAACTCGTACCTTAGTCAACTCGTACCCGAATTTGGTCAACTCGTACCTTAGTCAACTCGTACCTAAGTCAACTCGTACCTTAGTAAAAATAAAATTTGTTTTGGGGTAAGTTTGGCTTAAGTACACATATATGCAGGTCAACTTTATGGTCTATGCAGACTCCTGATCCTTTTCCCGACGATGAAGACGATACATAGTGTGTGCATGACGCCATTACGCACGTGCGCCAAAATGGCGCCTTTCATGTGTATGACCCCCATATCCCTTTAGCCAGACATAATTTATGGGTGCTCGTCAGAACTATCCCTGTGGGGCAGCTCTAACGAGTTCCAACAATCTATGCTCCACCGGGGTTGTGATTGGTACATAACACCATGCTCAACATAAGACGAACTTCATATGTAAATATGTACATGAAAATAACGAGAAAAATATAATTGAAGAACTTACATTTCATGCTCAGTTGCAAATAAAATGTAATTATAATTTGTTCTCATATATGCTCAAAACATAAATGTTGGCTAACATAAATGTTGCATATTCCTTATTACTGTTACTTTACGATAACACACCCGTGCAATATAGTGCGTTTTTCACATCTCCTAAATGGCAATTTTTCTTACGAAAATCCGTGTTTTTTTTTTTTTTTTTTTTTCTTATTTATACTTCAAACATAGGCTGTGATCTTTAGTTGGAACGACTCTAACGAGTACCCTCAACCTATGTATTGGAGCATAAATAAAGAAAGATAATGTATACCCCCGTAAACCCGAGTTTCTCTATATAAAGTGAGGTTTAGGGGTGTGCCCATTGCACGGACAAAACCGGTTACATGTCGGCGAGTATAAACACAGCGGGATGTACAGGTAGCACAATAAAAATAAATTCAGTTATTTATATAATTTTATTGCTTAAATTATAAACATTTGTTATACCGTTTCACTAACAAACTCTTAAATAAAAACGATCATCACGAATGCAAATAAAAATCAAAAATGAGTTCCTTTAAGAGCAATGAAAACATTCATAAGAAAGAAGATGGGTCATACTACGTAGTTTCGGCTAATAAAGCCTCATCAGTAACCCTGTAATGATCCGGCAAAGAAAGCCAGAGGAAACATACTGCAATTTTGCAAATAACGAAGCCTATATGAATTTGTCCCTCTTAAAACCCACTTTTATATATAAATAGTAAAACTGGGATTTAGTTTTAAGTTTTGTCAGAACAAAAACAGCCGCTCGCCGGCAAAATTAAAGCAATTATAACAGTCTTTAATGAAGGACGATTAGATTAAACTAGTACCGATAATCGTTTTTTTACACCCACATAAATCGGTACACGATTAACTAAAGTGTTAATTAAATTAACCCAAATGGAATCTTCCATCTTATATATTTCGAAATTTAGGGGTGTCAGGTTGTGTTTTCTTCAAAATTTATTCGGAAAGTGGCTATACTTTTTCAAACAGCGTCCGCCCTGATCAGACGACGCCGCGTTCTGCGGCGTCTGATCTGGGCATTCAGTGTTTGACTACCCAAATGGAATTTGCCATCTTATATATTTCGAAATTTAGGGGTGTCAGGTTGTGTTTTCTTCAAAATTTATTCGGGAAGTGGCTAAACTTTTCCAAACAGCATAGGCCCTGATCATACGACGCCGCGTTCTGCAGCGTCTGATCTGGGCCTGCAGTGTTTGACAAGGCATCCCTTTGTGGGTTTCTGATACTGAATCGGTTAAAAGTGAATAATAATAAAATAATAATAATACTAACAAGAGCACCGCAAGCGGCGCCATGCTCGTCTGTTTTTCCAGCTCTTGTGATGATGGGTGAGTGTGAGTATGAAGTTTCATGAAGGCAGGCCAAATACTTCTGGAAATATGGTCAAGGTTAAGTTTTTTGGTTAATGTTTCGAAAAATAGGTCAAAGTTCAAAGGTCAAGGTCACAGGTCAAAACGCGTGGTATGACTGAAAAGGTCTTGTCCCAAGGAACATTCATGTGAAGTTGGAAGGCTCTGTTGTGAATAGTATTGAAATAAGAGACAAAAACAATTTAAAAAAAACGGAGAGAAAAGGGGAGATAATTCAATCAAATTGCAAGATGGAGTTATAAAACTTGCAGGGAATGTAGCTCTTGTGATGGTGAGTATGTGTATGAAGTTTCATGAAGGTAGGCCAAATACTTTTGGAAATATGGTCCAGGTTAATGTTTTCGGTTAAACTTTCGAAAAATAGGTCAACGTTCAAAGGTCAAGGTCACAGATCAAAAAGTGTGGTATCACTGAAAAGGTCTTGTCCCAAGGAACATTCATGTGAAGTTTGAAGGCTCTGTTGTGAATAGTATTAAAATGAGAGCAAAAATGTGTTTCAGAAAAAAAATGGAAAAGGGGAGATAATTCAGCCCAAATCAACAATGTTGTTATTGTCCTTGGTCAAAATGTAGCTCTTGTGATGATGAGTGTGTGTATGAAGTTTCATGAGGCTAGGTCTAATACTTTTTAAGTTATAGCCAAGGTTAAGTTTTTTTTTTTGAACGACGCCAGACGATAACGCAGACGCCGGAGTGATGACAATAGCTCGAAAGTTTTTTTTCAAAAAACAGACGAGCTAATAATGATAATAATAATAATAACAATAATAAAAATAATAATAACTAGAGCAGGTTGATGGCGCGCCATCGCATATCCCCGCGTTCTGCGGCGTCGGATCTGGGCCTGCAGTGTTTGACAAGGTACCCCTTTGTGGGTTTCAGGGACGGAATGGGTTTAAAATGAATAATACTACTATAATAATAATAATAATAATAATGAGAATAAAAATAATAATAACTAGAGCAGGTTGATGGCGCGCGATCGCAAATCCCCGCGCTGTGAAAACCATGTTACAATAAAAGGACCCAAAGTACTTCTTTCTGGCCTCCGGTGAACTCAAGACATGTCTCGGGGCAAGTTATAACCCATTTCAACTATTGTTCGGCAAAAAATAGAGTACCCCACCTACCCCTGGGGTACGAGTTGACCAAAATAGGTACGAGTTGACTAGGGGGTACGAGTTGACCAAAGAACGGGTACGAGTTGACCAAAAACAGGTACGAGTTGACTCAGGTACGAGTTGACTTAGGTACGAGTTGACCAGTTACCCCGATTTAAAGCCGACAAACAGTTTTCTTACACCAGACTGCAGCCTGTGCCCTTAAACATTTTATTCACATACTGGGGATGGAAATATTGTTTATTTTCAAGGATTTGAATATTTTTACATCTAAATATGGCCTTAAAGAGTATAATTTAAGCTAGTTTGGCTTTGTTTTTGGTCATTTTTCCCAATTTTGAATGAATTTTCCATTGGGGAAATGGGGAAAATTTTACTGAAGTCAAAAATTTGGCTCTAGTCCACTCCACAGTGGCACAGGCATTCTATCAAGCATTAAAATCTACCAGAAAAAGCAATTAACAGCATTCCAAGACAGTTCAACAGGAATATTTTAAACAAAAACAGTTGTCGAGCCTGGCAAGGGCGCACAGATGATATCGGTTTTGGTGAAAAGCTTGTACGGCATCGCAATGTGTGCGCTTGTCTGAAATTACACCGCATTGATTTTGCACAAGACCATTTAAATATTTTTCACAGGAGTACTTGGTATGATATTTTGCCCATTTTTTGCCCTAACCACCTCTGTGTAAATGTTATGACCTGTCTCATGAGCCACATTCTGTGACAAAATTATAGGTATTTCAGTAAAAATGATGAACAGTTCCATGACCACTATAGATGCAAAGGTTGCCTCATAAACAGATCTCAAATTTGTGCTGTGCAAATGTCCCAAAAGCCTATCCAGGTCCTTAATATTAACAACAATGTCCTTTTCAGCACTGTAAGACCTTCTGTGTGTCCAAGAATGTACTTTGGACACATTATTCTGATAGGATTCTTTCTCTTTTCCAGTCTGTAGCTAGTAACCTCAGAATACTCACCAGGTCTAGCTGCTAGTTGCTGATGACAGCACATGTGCAAGTTAAGAAGTTCTTCTTATCCAAGTAAGTGTAGTTTATTGCAGCCAAAAAGTGTTTTCTTGTGCTGACTCCATTTTATATAGTGGGGAATGACAAGGCTAGTGCAATGTTACACTCCTCCCTGATTCTTTTATGGAGATTTTTTAGTCTGGGGCTCAGTTCTTACCTTGTAGTATGCCCCAGACTCAGAAAATAGTGCTTTGACTGTAACAAAAACACAGTAGAACCTTTCTCAAACACATTCAGAAATGAAATACCCTTTTTTTGCAGTTTCTGGTATGCATAGTTGCTGTTTTATCATAACCTGTAGACTCTGTTTTGGTCGAAATTCAGCTTCAGTAGAAACCTTATGATTTTGATTGTTTTAGACCCTATCTGTATCTTTATCTAAGCCAGTTATCTGATAAGAAATGACACAACTGACTTAATTGGTTTGTTCTCTCCCTTTTTATCCCCCGACCGAATAGGTTCGGGGGATATAGCGATCAGCCTGGCGTCCGTCCGTCCGTCTGTCCGTCCGTCCGTCCGTCCGTAGACGCAACCTTGTGATGGCCATAACTCCTATACCCTTTGAGATTCATTGATGGTTCTTGGCACAATTGTTCACAAGGCCGAGACGGCGTGTCATGCACAAGAACCAGAACTCTGGATGCCATACTTTTTTAGTTATCTCCCCTTTTAATAAAATAGAATGACTACTTTGTGATGGCCATAACTCCAATACCCTTTGAGATATATTGATGGTACCTGGCACAGTTGTTCACAAGGCTGAGACGGCGTGTCATGCACAAGAACCACAACTCTGGTTGCCACGGTTTTGGAGTTATCTCCCCTTCCAATAAAATAGAGTGACAACCTTGTGATGGCCATAACTCCTATACCCTTTGAGATTCATTGATGGTTCTTGGCACAATTGTTCACAAGGCTGAGACGGCGTGTCATGCGCAAGAACCAGAACTCTGGATGCCATACTTTTTTAGTTATCTCCCCTTTTAATAAAATAGAATGACTACTTTGTGATGGCCATAACTCCAATACCCTTTGAGATATATTGATGGTACCTGGCATAGTTGTTCACAAGGCTGAGACGGCGTGTCATGCACAAGAACCACAACTCTGGTTGCCATGGTTTTGGAGTTATCTCCCCTTCCAATAAAATAGAGTGACAACCTTGTGATGGCCATAATTCCAATACCCTTTAAGATATATTGATGATACCTAGCACAGTTGTTCACAAGGCCGAGACAGTGTGTCATGCACAAGAACCACAACTCTGCGTGCCGTGTTTTTTTAGTTATCTCCCCTTCCAGTAATATAGAATCACTACCTTGTGATGGCCACATCTCCAACACTCTTTGAGATATATTGATGATACTTGGTACAGTTGTACATGAGGTTAAGCAGGTGTGTCACATGCAAGAACCACAACTCTGGGTGCCCTGGTTTTTTAATTATCTCCCCTGACAATATAACCTTGTGATGGCCATAACTCAAATACCCTTTGAGATATATTGATGGTACTTTGCACAATTGTAAACAACGTTGAGATGGCGCTTCATGCCTAAGAACCACAACTCTGGGTGCTATGATATTTGAGTTATCTCCCCTTCCAATATAACAGTATGACAACCTTGTGACCACCGTACCTCCAATACCCTTTGAGACATATTGGTGGTACTTGATGCAGATGAACATGAGGTTAAGCAGGTGTGTCATGCTCAAGAATTACAACTCTGGGTGCTCTGGTTTTTTAGTTATCTCCCCTGGCAATATAACCTTGTGATGGCCATAACTCCAACTCCCTTTGAGATATATTGAAGGAACTTAGCACAATTGTATACAAGGTACAGAAGGGATGTCGTGTGCAAGAACCACAACTGTTGTTGCTGTGGTATTTGAGTTATCTACCCTTCCAATATAACAGTATGACCAGCTTGTGATCACTATATCTCCAATACCGTTTGAGACATATTGATGGTACTTTGTGCAGAATTACATGAGCTTAAGCAGGCATGTCATGCGCAAAAACCACATTTCTGAGTGCCCTGGTTTTTTAGTTATCTCCCCTGACAGTATAATCTTGCGATGGCCATAACTGCAATACTTTTGTAATATGTGGTTTAATTCTGGTGCACTTTCTATTGGTGAACAATCTTCTGAAGGCCATATTGGCTTTTGGTCGGGGGATTTGCCATCTCTTCCGATGGCTATTTTTCTTACCTGCAGAGGGTGTCCACTTTAAACTCTGATCAGTAGCAAAGGGGAGATAATGAATATCTCAAAGGCCCAGTCATTTTAGGAAAATTTGGGGATTGAGGGTGGGTTCTTAAGTTTACGGCCCATGTCCACCAATTCAGTCATTTAGGGCCAGTGCTATCAGTTACATGTTTTACATCAAACATCACTGTTTGCATCCCTATTCACCACATTGCTGTGTATTATCAATGACATCTCCAGAAAGCATCGTCCATCATGGACTTAGTGCGCAATTCTCCGAATTGAATTTGGCCGCTCTTCAGTATTAATGAAATTCCAAAAGGGCTATGAAAGCAACAACATGTATTTTAGTCAACACTTTTTTATTTGTTTTTATTACAAATAAGCCAAATTACAATGTGGGATCACCAATGGCTGAAAATCAAAGAAAACTTCCAAACTTAAGGGAAAACGCCAAAAATTCAAGTCATCTTTTGGGGTCTTATTCACTGCAATTTGAAAAGCTTATTATTTGTCGAATGAGTACCCACAATGTTTTTGTGCATCGCGCAGTCCGTATTTACGCAGGAAATGATACGCTGTAGGTACCGTATGATTGTCCGATTTAAAGCCGACAAACAGTTTTCTTACACCAGACTGCAGCCTGTGCCCTTAAACATTTTATTCACATACTGGGGATGGAAATATTGTTTATTGTCAAGGATTTGAATATTTTTACATCTAAATATGGCCTTAAAGAGTATAATTTAAGCTAGTTTGGCTTTGTTTTTGGTCATTTTTCCCAATTTTGAATGAATTTTCCATTGGGGAAATGGGGAAAATTTTACTGAAGTCAAAAATTTGGCTCTAGTCCACTCCACAGTGGCACAGGCATTCTATCAAGCATTAAAATCTACCAGAAAAAGCAATTAACAGCATTCCAAGACAGTTCAACAGGAATATTTTAAACAAAAACAGTTGTCGAGCCTGGCAAGGGCGCACAGATGATATCGGTTTTGGTGAAAAGCTTGTACGGCATCGCAATGTGTGCGCTTGTCTGAAATTACACCGCATTGATTTTGCACAAGACCATTTAAATATTTTTCACAGGAGTACTTGGTATGATATTTTGCCCATTTTTGCCCTAACCACCTCTGTGTAAATGTTATGACCTGTCTCATGGGCCACATTCTGTGACAAAATTATAGGTATTTCAGTAAAAATGATGAACAGTTCCATGACCACTATAGATGCAAAGGTTGCCTCATAAACAGATCTCAAATTTGTGCTGTGCAAATGTCCCAAAAGCCTATCCAGGTCCTTAATATTAACAACAATGTCCTTTTCAGCACTGTAAGACCTTCTGTGTGTCCAAGAATGTACTTTGGACACATTATTCTGATAGGATTCTTTCTCTTTTCCAGTCTGTAGCTAGTAACCTCAGAATACTCACCAGGTCTAGCTGCTAGTTGCTGATGACAGCACATGTGCAAGTTAAGAAGTTCTTCTTATCCAAGTAAGTGTAGTTTATTGCAGCCAAAAAGTGTTTTCTTGTGCTGACTCCATTTTATATAGTGGGGAATGACAAGGCTAGTGCAATGTTACACTCCTCCCTGATTCTTTTATGGAGATTTTTTAGTCTGGGGCTCAGTTCTTACCTTGTAGTATGCCCCAGACTCAGAAAATAGTGCTTTGACTGTAACAAAAACACAGTAGAACCTTTCTCAAACACATTCAGAAATGAAATACCCTTTTTTTGCAGTTTCTGGTATGCATAGTTGCTGTTTTATCATAACCTGTAGACTCTGTTTTGGTCGAAATTCAGCTTCAGTAGAAACCTTATGATTTTGATTGTTTTAGACCCTATCTGTATCTTTATCTAAGCCAGTTATCTGATAAGAAATGACACAACTGACTTAATTGGTTTGTTCTCTCCCTTTTTATCCCCCGACCGAATAGGTTCGGGGGATATAGCGATCAGCCTGGCGTCCGTCCGTCCGTCTGTCCGTCCGTC
Organism: Lucinisca nassula; assembly: GCA_963580285.1. Classification (NCBI taxonomy): domain Eukaryota; kingdom Metazoa; phylum Mollusca; class Bivalvia; order Lucinida; family Lucinidae; genus Lucinisca; species Lucinisca nassula. Next base: position 67,444,733 of record OY757025.1, on the reverse strand, counting down.
CGTCCGTCCGTAGACGCAACCTTGTGATGGCCATAACTCCTATACCCTTTGAGATTCATTGATGGTTCTTGGCACAATTGTTCACAAGGCCGAGACGGCGTGTCATGCACAAGAACCAGAACTCTGGATGCCATACTTTTTTAGTTATCTCCCCTTTTAATAAAATAGAATGACTACTTTGTGATGGCCATAACTCCAATACCCTTTGAGATATATTGATGGTACCTGGCACAGTTGTTCACAAGGCTGAGACGGCGTGTCATGCACAAGAACCACAACTCTGGTTGCCACGGTTTTGGAGTTATCTCCCCTTCCAATAAAATAGAGTGACAACCTTGTGATGGCCATAACTCCTATACCCTTTGAGATTCATTGATGGTTCTTGGCACAATTGTTCACAAGGCTGAGACGGCGTGTCATGCGCAAGAACCAGAACTCTGGATGCCATACTTTTTTAGTTATCTCCCCTTTTAATAAAATAGAATGACTACTTTGTGATGGCCATAACTCCAATACCCTTTGAGATATATTGATGGTACCTGGCACAGTTGTTCACAAGGCTGAGACGGCGTGTCATGCACAAGAACCACAACTCTGGTTGCCATGGTTTTGGAGTTATCTCCCCTTCCAATAAAATAGAGTGACAACCTTGTGATGGCCATAATTCCAATACCCTTTAAGATATATTGATGATACCTAGCACAGTTGTTCACAAGGCCGAGACAGTGTGTCATGCACAAGAACCACAACTCTGCGTGCCGTGTTTTTTTAGTTATCTCCCCTTCCAGTAATATAGAATCACTACCTTGTGATGGCCACATCTCCAACACTCTTTGAGATATATTGATGATACTTGGTACAGTTGTACATGAGGTTAAGCAGGTGTGTCACATGCAAGAACCACAACTCTGGGTGCCCTGGTTTTTTAATTATCTCCCCTGACAATATAACCTTGTGATGGCCATAACTCAAATACCCTTTGAGATATATTGATGGTACTTTGCACAATTGTAAACAACGTTGAGATGGCGCTTCATGCCTAAGAACCACAACTCTGGGTGCTATGATATTTGAGTTATCTCCCCTTCCAATATAACAGTATGACAACCTTGTGACCACCGTACCTCCAATACCCTTTGAGACATATTGGTGGTACTTGATGCAGATGAACATGAGGTTAAGCAGGTGTGTCATGCTCAAGAATTACAACTCTGGGTGCTCTGGTTTTTTAGTTATCTCCCCTGGCAATATAACCTTGTGATGGCCATAACTCCAACTCCCTTTGAGATATATTGAAGGAACTTAGCACAATTGTATACAAGGTACAGAAGGGATGTCGTGTGCAAGAACCACAACTGTTGTTGCTGTGGTATTTGAGTTATCTACCCTTCCAATATAACAGTATGACCAGCTTGTGATCACTATATCTCCAATACCGTTTGAGACATATTGATGGTACTTTGTGCAGAATTACATGAGCTTAAGCAGGCATGTCATGCGCAAAAACCACATTTCTGAGTGCCCTGGTTTTTTAGTTATCTCCCCTGACAGTATAATCTTGCGATGGCCATAACTGCAATACTTTTGTAATATGTGGTTTAATTCTGGTGCACTTTCTATTGGTGAACAATCTTCTGAAGGCCATATTGGCTTTTGGTCGGGGGATTTGCCATCTCTTCCGATGGCTATTTTTCTTACCTGCAGAGGGTGTCCACTTTAAACTCTGATCAGTAGCAAAGGGGAGATAATGAATATCTCAAAGGCCCAGTCATTTTAGGAAAATTTGGGGATTGAGGGTGGGTTCTTAAGTTTACGGCCCATGTCCACCAATTCAGTCATTTAGGGCCAGTGCTATCAGTTACATGTTTTACATCAAACATCACTGTTTGCATCCCTATTCACCACATTGCTGTGTATTATCAATGACATCTCCAGAAAGCATCGTCCATCATGGACTTAGTGCGCAATTCTCCGAATTGAATTTGGCCGCTCTTCAGTATTAATGAAATTCCAAAAGGGCTATGAAAGCAACAACATGTATTTTAGTCAACACTTTTTTATTTGTTTTTATTACAAATAAGCCAAATTACAATGTGGGATCACCAATGGCTGAAAATCAAAGAAAACTTCCAAACTTAAGGGAAAACGCCAAAAATTCAAGTCATCTTTTGGGGTCTTATTCACTGCAATTTGAAAAGCTTATTATTTGTCGAATGAGTACCCACAATGTTTTTGTGCATCGCGCAGTCCGTATTTACGCAGGAAATGATACGCTGTAGGTACCGTATGATTGTCCGATTTAAAGCCGACAAACAGTTTTCTTACACCAGACTGCAGCCTGTGCCCTTAAACATTTTATTCACATACTGGGGATGGAAATATTGTTTATTTTCAAGGATTTGAATATTTTTACATCTAAATATGGCCTTAAAGAGTATAATTTAAGCTAGTTTGGCTTTGTTTTTGGTCATTTTTCCCAATTTTGAATGAATTTTCCATTGGGGAAATGGGGAAAATTTTACTGAAGTCAAAAATTTGGCTCTAGTCCACTCCACAGTGGCACAGGCATTCTATCAAGCATTAAAATCTACCAGAAAAAGCAATTAACAGCATTCCAAGACAGTTCAACAGGAATATTTTAAACAAAAACAGTTGTCGAGCCTGGCAAGGGCGCACAGATGATATCGGTTTTGGTGAAAAGCTTGTACGGCATCGCAATGTGTGCGCTTGTCTGAAATTACACCGCATTGATTTTGCACAAGACCATTTAAATATTTTTCACAGGAGTACTTGGTATGATATATTGCCCATTTTTGCCCTAACCACCTCTGTGTAAATGTTATGACCTGTCTCATGAGCCACATTCTGTGACAAAATTATAGGTATTTCAGTAAAAATGATGAACAGTTCCATGACCACTATAGATGCAAAGGTTGCCTCATAAACAGATCTCAAATTTGTGCTGTGCAAATGTCCCAAAAGCCTATCCAGGTCCTTAATATTAACAACAATGTCCTTTTCAGCACTGTAAGACCTTCTGTGTGTCCAAGAATGTACTTTGGACACATTATTCTGATAGGATTCTTTCTCTTTTCCAGTCTGTAGCTAGTAACCTCAGAATACTCACCAGGTCTAGCTGCTAGTTGCTGATGACAGCACATGTGCAAGTTAAGAAGTTCTTCTTATCCAAGTAAGTGTAGTTTATTGCAGCCAAAAAGTGTTTTCTTGTGCTGACTCCATTTTATATAGTGGGGAATGACAAGGCTAGTGCAATGTTACACTCCTCCCTGATTCTTTTATGGAGATTTTTTAGTCTGGGGCTCAGTTCTTACCTTGTAGTATGCCCCAGACTCAGAAAATAGTGCTTTGACTGTAACAAAAACACAGTAGAACCTTTCTCAAACACATTCAGAAATGAAATACCCTTTTTTTGCAGTTTCTGGTATGCATAGTTGCTGTTTTATCATAACCTGTAGACTCTGTTTTGGTCGAAATTCAGCTTCAGTAGAAACCTTATGATTTTGATTGTTTTAGACCCTATCTGTATCTTTATCTAAGCCAGTTATCTGATAAGAAATGACACAACTGACTTAATTGGTTTGTTCTCTCCCTTTTTCTTACCTGCAGAGGGTGTCCACTTTAAACTCTGATCAGTAGCAAAGGGGAGATAATGAATATCTCAAAGGCCCAGTCATTTTAGGAAAATTTGGGGATTGAGGGTGGGTTCTTAAGTTTACGGCCCATGTCCACCAATTCAGTCATTTAGGGCCAGTGCTATCAGTTACATGTTTTACATCAAACATCACTGTTTGCATCCCTATTCACCACATTGCTGTGTATTATCAATGACATCTCCAGAAAGCATCGTCCATCATGGACTTAGTGCGCAATTCTCCGAATTGAATTTGGCCGCTCTTCAGTATTAATGAAATTCCAAAAGGGCTATGAAAGCAACAACATGTATTTTAGTCAACACTTTTTTATTTGTTTTTATTACAAATAAGCCAAATTACAATGTGGGATCACCAATGGCTGAAAATCAAAGAAAACTTCCAAACTTAAGGCATCAGGGGACAGTTTCGCATTTGAGGGTGGACGTTTTTCAAAATATTATAGTAGGAGGGTCAATAATGGCATGGTTGCTCATAGAAATTGTGATATGTGGATATTTTTTGCCAATGTGGGCTTATTTGCTGAGTATCTGTACTTTTATGAAATGGAATACGAAACTAAAACCCCGGCTGTCAGGATGCTGTGCAAGTTCAAGGTGCAGCGGCATATCTGAATTCACGAAGGTAACTTTGGCACTAAAAAGTGGCTGTTTTTCAAAGAGGATTCCTGAAAAAGTTTACTGGTTATGGTATACTTTTCTGTCTATTTCTTTGCATGTGACTGAGTGTACATAACATTTCAACAGGTGCCAAGTACTGGTGTTTTGGGAGTAAATTCACAGGATCTGTCAAAGTGAGGTGGAGTAATGATTTTTTGTATGTAAAAATTAGTGGGTGGGGTAAGTGAAATGCTGCTGCTGTCAGCCTATGCAAACAGAGAAGTGTTTCTTTGGTATTCTGTTTTGATTTCAAGCATGTGTGGAGCAATTTAAAACCAAAACAGAAGTTATCGCTTTCTCCAGGAGTTGTCGATAACGATTGAAAAACTCGGTGTGACGCGGACAAAAAAGTGCTGCGATTAACTGTCCCCTGATGCCATAAGTCGAACCTTTCGTGCACCACGGTCGCTTATTGGCTATACACAAATAAAATATTTGATTGGACCATGTGACCAGCTATTACATCTGGGCACCACACTCCTACGTGGAATTTCATGGAAATTTCACGAAACCTACCAGTCGAATACCGTCTATCTTACACGGCTATTTCAAGACGGCACGTGATCACACATGTGACAATTAGTGGCCCTGTTTAAGCGCATATTCAAAATTACGACTTATTTTAGTGAAACGCAAATTTACTTCGTACCAACACTTTGCGATGTTTTGATGAAACTGACGTACGCAGTTCTTTGAAAAGTGCGTAAGAACAATTTAAGATAAGTCGTACGATGTTTATTGATGAAACTGGCCCCTGGTTTTGCAGGAGTGAGTGAATTTTAGTTTTACGTCCCACCAACAGCTAAGGTCATACGAAGACAGGACCTCGGTTTAAAGACTCATCCGAAAGTCTGTGGTTTTGCAGGATGAAAGCCTACACAGTATTCATGTTATTACGGTAGGGATCTTTAACCTGCACAGGGGATGGTTCTCCCTGCACAGGGGGCCTCCAGTTAACGTCCCGATCCGAAGGACGGTGCACTTTATGACATTCATCCCTGCAAATGATGCCAATGGAGCGTGTTCGGACACCAAAATTTTATCGACGCTGCCGGGGATCGAACCCGGGACCTCTAGCATCAGAGGCAGGTGCACTAACCACTGAGCTATCACGCCCTATATGTCTGTCTGTTTGTTTGTTTGTTTGTGTGTCTGTCTGTCCGTCACAAAAACTATAACCTTGATCATAACTTCAAAAGTATTTGACCTAGCCCCATGAAACTTCAAACACTTTTTTTTTATTTGGTTTAGGTTTTACGGCCCTTTCAAGATTATTTCACTCTTATCGAGCCGATCGTTAATCAGAGGTTGGCGAAAACCGGAGAACCCGGAGAAAAACCACCTGATCTTCCGTTGCAGAACTTGGGGTCTAACATGTGACCCGAGCCAGGCTCAAACTCACACACTATTCACCATCACAAGGGCTACATTCTATCCAAGGTCCATAACTCTGTTTTCAGATTTGGCTGAATTAACTCCCCTTGAAATTTTGCAAAAACTCAGAAATTGGCTCCCACGGGGGGCATTGGTCACCTATAGTGACAGCTCCTGCTCTTGTTTTTCTTTGTATTTTCTGCCTGCAATGACCTCTGGTCAGGGACCACCTTTGGAACTGTTCGAAAGTGGCCTTTAAGACCAGTTTTGAACAGTCCCGAAGGTGGTCTTAATATGGGAATTTCACTGTACAGTGAACTTTAAGACAGTTCCGTAGTCGATTTGGTAACGGTTGTAAGCTCAAAGCAATGGGTTGTCCAATATATTTTCGGGCCGCGGAGAAAGTTAAACTCACAATTACATTGAATAGCATTGACAAAATCTGCATAATTCGCTTTTTTTTTTTTTTTTTCGGGTGGGCATGCCATTCAGCATCCGGAGAAAAAATCTATTTTAATATTTTACCTGCTATGATATTCAAAACCATTGTCTGAATGGTAAAGGTCATCTCCTTTCGCAAAGCTACAGGGGCAAGATATAAACGAATCACGTGTCACTTTTGTGCACGTGCAATGCATGATCCTACCACAATTTGACATTGTATGGGGGTGAATGGAGTGTTTTTTTTACAGCTTGTAGTCGAGTCATAGCCGAGTCACCAGTGCTGTCAGTACTTTGATTGCATAATTTAGTAGTTCCCAAAGGGCATTCTTTTAAGCCTTATTTACCTTCATTACAGTGGCGTTATGGGACTGTGTGGTGGTGGTGAATTGTTTGTTTTTATTAAGGTTTAACGGCCCAGTCAACACTCTTTTGGTCATTTGAGCTATCCACACTTTTCCTGGGCAGGCTTATACGTAAGCGGTTTACCAGTACAGTGCACATTCTTTCGCCAGAAACTGGCAACTGCCCTTCTTGAATCAGCGGAAGGTAGAGAATGACCGTAGAAAAGATTTCATGATCAATCTCCACGAAAGAATGTTGCCGACCCCGGCAGGTATCGAACCAGCGTCCTCCTGATCACCAGTCAGGCCGGTTATGGTGTCGATGAAGCATCGCCCTGACTTCACTTTGATGTAGATTTTGTTTTCGTTTGAGTTCACTGAGCTTATTCGGAAAAGAATATTTTCGATGATTTTGATGTTTGGAAATTAGGATGCGTTTCATCCCAAGTATGCAAATAGCTTATTTTTAGACTTTTTAGGGATTCAACACACCATTCCGACAATTATGCATTTTGGAATTTACTATCAAAATTCCGAATATAGATTTAAAGGCCACTGAAGAGGATTTGATAACCGATACTAGCGAGTCTGACTTGATACGGCATTTTCGTTTTTACATGTAACTATACATTGAAATTAATTTCATAGTTCATAAAGTGAATCCTTTTCAGCATTATACAGTCCGCGATCCCTCATCCCACGCCGAATTACAATGCGAGTGACTTATTCACTGCAGCACAGCCACTCCTACGCCCAGCGTTACCATGTCACATAACAAATTTATGATATAACATGCTATGTGTTTTGGCCAAAAGCTGGAATTTTTTATCGCTTTGACTGCACCGAGCGCCCCAAAGAGCCTTGCATGTCACGTACAGGGTTGGTCCCACAAACGGGGTTGACGTGTTGCTAAAGTCCAGGACAAACAGTCAATGTCGAGTAAAAGTGCCGCAAAATTGGAAGCAACGTCTCCAAAATGACCTTTACAGTGTTGACGGGAACGTTAAACCTCAAATCAAACAAACAAAACAGTTACAACCCCCGCCAATATGGGCTGCATGATGCTTCCACGCAGAGTTGAAACTGCCCAGGCAAAGCGGTGCGAGTCGGCCCGTCCATGTTTATAAACCCAATTGGTTTCATTGGGCGGCAGGGCTTGAGATGACAATTCATCTCAATGTCTAGTAAAAGTCCCACGAAATTGGAAGCAACGTCTCAAAAATGACCTTTACAGTGTTGACGGGGACGTTAAACCTCACATCAAACAAACAAACAAACAGTCAGTCAGGCCCCCGCCCATCGGGTCTTCGAGAAATAGATTGGGCTGCATGATACTTTCACACAGAGCAGAAACTGCCCGCACATGAGTACTGGTAAACCGCTTAGAGGTTCTAAGCCTGCCAAGGAAAAGTGATGCGAATCGGGACCGTCCTTGCACATAAACCCTATTGGTTTCATGGGGCGGCAGGGCTTGAGATGTCATTTCATCTCAGTCCCACAAAAGTGGAAGCAAAGTCTCCAAAATGACATATATATTGTTGCCGGGGACGTAATACCTCAAATTAAACAAACACATACGACGCACGCATGTTCGTTCGGACCCCGCCCATCAGGGCTTGGAGAATTTGACTGGGTTGCATGGTGCTTCCACGCTGAGCTTAAACGGACCGCACAAGAGTACTGATAACCCGCTTAGGATGCCAAAAGCCTGTCCAGGCAAGGTAATGACAGTATTCGACCATAGGGGTTTGAATCATGAAAAAATTGAAAAAAAAAAAAAAAAAAAATTTTTTTTTTTTTTTGGTACTATAATAGAGACAAGGGGGGAAACTTCGGCTCAATTTTTTTGGGGTTACCTCATTTTACCCAGTGTATCTTTTTCGCAAATGCAGTTTTTTACCTGCTTATTATGAATTATACAAGTTAAATAAGTCCACTTTGCAAAAATATTCCGCCTCTGTCCGCCACTTGCAGGAAACATGTTTTTCTCGCATGGATTAACTCAGCAAAGCAAAATTCGGCATAAACGTGTGACAAAAATTTTCAGGTTTTCATCAATCACAACCGAACTAGTGATACGGGGGGAACTTTTTTCACTTTCAGCCGTTGTCTTTCATTTAACTTTAGCTCGCTTTGCCAACATGGCCAATTTGAATCCAAAAAGATGTACTCGCAGCTCTAAATATAGATTTTCCAACTTTTGCTTCGCTTTCCGCTGTGTTCCGTCAATGATCGGTACAGAAACTCGGGCGCTTGCCATAATCGTCGTGTTTAAAAAGCGGGGCGTGCAGGACAGATATAAACCTGAACTTCGGAAACTACGTCCGGCAGTGGAGTTGTTACTGTTAAAATGTGTGTGATAGCCTTGATTTCTCCTTTGATTTATTTTGTCAATGTAACATATTCTGCTAGGACTACGTATACACGTATTACGCAGATAAGATAACTGGATGGTGTTTCTACGTATAATGGGCTGTGCTCTGGGAATTTTGTATTGTATCGCTTTGCGGTCAACTTCCAATCAGCCGCTGTAACTTTTTTGACACATGCGGAGAAAAGGAAATAAAATGTTTACTAAAAAGCAGAAGACGATCTTTGATCTGATAAAAAAAAACAAAAAAAAAACAAGGCCCAACTGGGCCCAACTGCCTTGTTTATGTCCAGGCTGGGAAGGGCATTACCCACGTTATCGAGGAGATTGCTAGAGAGCTCCGTACTGAAGGGGAAATGTTTGTCAGTTTCTTGCACAACGGGTATCGTATAAAATCTGTGTTTTTTGAAAGAGTGCTAAAGAACGTGTTTGCCTAAACTGCACCAACCTGGCCCAAGGATTATAAAACTTTTTTCATGCTCAACTGATAGGGTATGGAATTTATCCGGCTCATAAATAAAAAAATGTAATGTAAACACATAGAAAACAGTATAGCTCATACTTCCGTGAACGCATCGAGTCACATGATTTTCAGTGACATCAAGTGACGTCATTCTAAACCATGGTTCTCTACGGGCGTTGGTGAGGTCAACGCTGTTCCTCTCTTTGTAGTAAAATGGCGTGTAAATGTTTTTCAGTTTAAAAAGTTTGCCCTATAAGCATTATTTTTCGCCCAGTGATGAGGGGCATAGAATGTTATTATAAAACAATAAACTTATTTTTTTCCGCTTTTCATGAAAATATGAACGACAGCGAGTCGCTAACAAAGTTTACATGAACCCCTTCGGGGTTCACTTACTTTGCATACAACCCACTGCGTTCGTACTATCATGAACAGCAGAAAAAATAAATTTCATTTCTTAAGTGTTTGTTTTCTTTGCCTCATATCGCTGCTCACTCTAGGGTTTATTAGCTATCTCATTATGTCAGTCATTGCAAAACACCCACATTGAGCCCGAGGTAATTTTGTTTTCAAAACCGTCTTCTGTAGCATGTTTTGTTATCCATGCAATTAGTGGGAAGTGGGTGGGGGGGGGAGCTTCTCAGTTTCCCCTTAAATGTACATTTTTAACAGTCAGAATGACATGTCCTTATCAACTTTTAATGAAATGGACATTCAATTTGTCATCAAACTGCTGTCAAGTGTCAAAGAAAGCAGGTCATGAAATGTACATGCACTGGTTTTTATTTCATGCGTCGCACTTTACATGTAAACGGATGCTTTAGACACAAACTTTAGCGGCTCACTGGAAAAATGATGACGATATTCTCCAGGAGGTATGAATATGAAAATACTGACATTTTGTTGTGTTAAAAAGGAAGAGCCGTGTGCAAAACTTGATGGAAGCGGGTTTTCAAACCCGAGAAAGAAAAAAATCGAAGATTTCGTTCATTTGGCGACGATCGAGGACATTTTCATCATCATAATATCATCCTGAACTTATTCTTATTCATAACTGTCATATTTATCCAGAAAATGGGGCCTAGGAAACTAAATGCTGGTGGGACAAGCGGGGGTCATCCCTCGACATCAACCACGTGCTCCCCAAATTTTGACTTTGAAGAGTTTCAGTCAAACTTATGGGAACTTTGCAATGAAGATAACTGTGTTACCCAGATGCAAACCTTGTTGAATGACTCTAAGAAACTTAAAATGACTGCGGAGGATAGAACCTGTATGAACGTCTGCAGTTTGCTTGCCCCATTCATGGTGTCAGCTAAGGCCCTTACTGACAGCCTTGGTAACATAAAGCAGAGCATCAGCAAAAATCAGAAAAATCTCAGACTGCTGGCTTTTGCCAATGAGAAACTGGAGCAGTACACAAGACGTGATAACCTGAGACTCTTTAATTTCCCTAATTGCCAGGATGAAGAGTTACGCCCAAAGTTCATTGAAATGGCCCGCATTCTGGGAGTGGAGATCCATGAGAATGACATTAATATCATTCATCACCTGCCATCCAAAACCCCTCTTAAGCACGTGATAGTGAGACTGAACAATAGGCACCTTAGGAACAAAATCCTGTATGCAAAGAAACTTCCCCTGAATGATACCGACTGTCCCTTTAAAGGAGTATATATACAGGAAGATTTAACTCTTCAGAGGTCTAAATTACTTAGATATGTGAAAGGAAACGAGAATGTTGAGCGAATTAAGACATCAGAAGGCAGAATCCAAGTAACTTTGAAAGAGGACAAGGGGTCTGGGAAAAAAGTCATGGTCGACAATCCTGATGACCTATTCAGGATTGGTGTTGATATTGGTGACGGCGAGTTGGTCCAGTTCGGGTTCCAGGACATTTAGAAACGAAGTGAAAGCAGTCCTTATCCTCCCAGTGGCATTCCCAAACTTATACTCAATCAGTTCATAAAGGAGCAGTCTCTATAAGGCTGTTTTCATGGCCACAACCGATTTCCTTTAAACTTTGTAGCTTCAAGGTGGTACATATTGACTGTCTAATGGTGAATTTTTAGACTCTTTGGTTCACTGGTTTTTGCTGTATACACTATTAAAGTGGGTGGGGTAATGTCACCCAATCAAGGGTATACCAACAAAAATGCTATTATTTTTGTTCAAAGTGCATGACAGGAGGAGATGTTTGCCGTATGCTTACTACCCTTTTAGGCATAACAGCCGATGATAACAATCTTACAAATATCAAACAAGAGAAGAGTTTATACGGGCTTGTAAGTTGTACCCAAATGTTAGTAATTTTTATTCCCCATTTTTACGAAAAACCACAACACCTTTACAGTTTTCAACTTATTTCAAAGATCTTTCATAAATATAATGTTGATGTAATAGTCATTCTAGGTATATGTCAGAATTATTGTTAGTTCATAAAACTTAGAGTTACCTGCCCCTGAAATTGGATTTTACCCATTTTTTAAATCAGAGTGCATTTATCCGTTTGTAGTACTCACAACTTCATTTGAAAGTGAATAAACCGATTCCATGCAAATATAATTAAATAGATGTGGACAAGGAAGTCATTTGATTTAATAGTGCATGCTAGTATTTCCTATTTTTGGTTATTTAAGAACTCTTAATTTCCAGGTGCAAATGGAACATTTGTCAACTGTCAAACATTTTTGACCACCAAAGCAGGCTTTGCTCATGTTGTGGAACCTCATTTTAGACTGATACTGTGCTTAAATATAAGCCTGTATGGTCTCACAACATGTTTAAGAATTTGTTAATTTACTGATCTTCCTCTGAATCGCTAGATGTACTCCATGTGTCAACAGCAGCCTCATAAACAAAATCAATATGTTCCCGGCTTGGTTTTGCTTCACTATTTTCTGTTTTGTGTGGGTAATATCCCAAATACCAGAGAACAGAAGCCACATGTGCGCAACATCCCACGGTACGAGCTCCACCTTTGCACCCAGAATACCACCCAGTGATTGGATTCAGTCCTTAAGTATGTTATACGTTTTATTAGACGTGTGCCGAGAACGTATCTGTGCTTTGAGAGCACCATCTTCTTTGTGTGCCATTATCTCATATGATCCATTGTCGTCAAAATGTTCATCTGTGTAGGATTTGGCTTGTTTCAGCTGGTAAATACCCAGTTTAAAATCCCTGAGTTCATCCTCAGTCATCCCTGGGAAATTCTCAAGTTTCTCATCATCGATCTTTTTCCAAATAACCCGTTTTTTTTATCCCAGAAATTTTTGTCGCGACTGCTATTAGCATGGGGCGATATAGGCGCCCGGTTTTCCGTCCGTTTGTTCGTCCGTTCGTCAAGGCTTCAACGTTTGCGACCACCCCAGCGTTCACCCTAATGGTCAAGTTTATTTCTCAAGAACTATAAGAGCTTCATTAATGAAACTTGGTACAAACTTGTAATTGGGGATGACAACTTACATTCAAGCATCCATATTTGACCTTGACCTACATTTTAGGTACATTGACTTTGTAAAATGTTGCGAGCACCCTAGGGTTCACCCTAATGGTCAAGTTTATTTCTCAAGAACTATAAGAGCTTCATTAATGATACATGGTACAAACTTGTATCTGTGGATGGCAACTTGAATGCAAGCATCCATATTTGACCTTGACATACATTTTATGGATCACTGACTTTGTAAAATATTGCGACCACCCTAGCGTTCACCCTAATAGTCAAGTTTATTTCTCAAGAACTATAAGAGCTTTATTAATGATGCTTGGTACAAACTTGTATCTGGGGATGGTAACTTAAATGCAAGCATCCATATTTAACCTTGACCTATATTTCATGGTTCACTGACTTTGTAAAATATTGCGACCACCCTAGCGCTCACCCTAATGGTCAAGTTTATTTCTCAAGATTTATAAGAGCGTCATTAATGATATTTGGTGCAAACTTGAATCTGGGGATGGCAACTTAAATGCAAGCATCCATATTTGACCTTGACCTAAATTTCATGGTTCACTGACTTTGTAAAACATTGTGACCACCCTAGCGTTCACCCTTATGATTAAGTTATTTTCTCAAGAATTATTAGAGCTTCATTAATGATACTTAGTACAAGCTTGCATTTGAGAATGGGATCTTTTGAGCAAGCATCTATGTTTGACCTTGACTTACATATCATGGTTCGATGACTTTGCGCCCCCACAGGCGTGACATAGCCTTCGGCGGAATTCTTGTTACAACCTTATCCTGCAGCTTATTTGGAGTTTTTGCTAGGGCCATCATTCTTCTAGCAATTACTTTGCCTGAATCTTTGCTTGTTACCAAAGGTAGTCTAAATGCATTGCACAATGAGCAAACAATCCTTACATAGTCCCCGACATATGGTATTTGACTATTTGGCATTGTGTTGCTAAGGGCTTTCCACTTTTTAATTCTCCCATTAGCTGATTCGACAACCCATCTCACCTTTGTAACTAGCCTTGACTCATTCGCCTCTTCAGTCGTATGTTGCTTTTGAGATTTGTTTAGGAAGTGAGGTATATGGGAATTGATTCCAAAATTTTTAGTATATCTATAGCATCCCTGAAGCCACGGTCTACAACGAGAACATCATCTTCTTCAAACCAGTCAGTAATATTTTCTGCATTAGTCTTTAACATGTGTTCGGTAATCTTAGCATCTGTGTTTTTCCCAGCTGCAAGATATGGTCCCATCACAGTCAAAATGTAACTATCAGTGGCCACAAGCATCATAGGTTTCAGCAAAGGCTGTCCTTTATGTACGGAATAAGATCTTCTCTGAAATGAGTAGTTTCCACTCTTCTCAATATATATGTATGTTCCATCAGCCACTGCGACTGCAACATCAGAATTTGAATCCCCAAATAGGACATTTGCAAAAGTTGATGTATGATCCAGGGATGTTAGAGAAATACTAAAGCGTTATGAAATCAATTCTCATATGCTTCACTTCCTAATCAAATCTCAGAAGCAATATACGACTGAAAAGGCGAATGATTCAAGGCTAGGTACAAAGTGTGATAGGTTATCGCATCAGCTAATGGGAGAATTACAAAGTGGAAGGCCTTAGCAACAAAATATCCCATAGTAAAATACCATATGTTGGCGACTATCTAAGAGTTGTTTGCTCGTTTTGCAATGTGTTTAGACCACAAGGACTGAACCCAATCACTGGATGGTACTGTTGGTGAAGAACTGATGCTCGTACCGTGGGATGTTGTGCTCATGTGCTTGCTAGCATGCACTATTAAATCAAATGACTTCTTTGTCCACATCTATTTAATTATATTTGCATGGAATCGGTTTATTCACTTCCAAATGAAGTTGTGAGTACTACAAACGGATAAATGCACTCTGATTTAAAAAAATGGGTAAAATCCAATTTCAGGGGCAAGTAACTCTTTAAGTTTTATGAACTAACAATAATTCTGACATATACCTAGAATGACTATTACATCAACATTATATTTATGAAAGATCTTTGAAATAAGTTGAAAACTGTAAAGGTGTTGTGGTTTTTCGTAAAGTTGGGGAATAAAAATTACTAATATTTGGGTACAACTTACAAGCCCGTAAAAACTTTTCTCTTGTTTGATATTTATAAGACTGTTATCACCGGCTGTTATGCCTAAAAGGGTAGTAAGCATATGGCAAACATCACCTCCAGTCATGCACTTTGAACAAAAATAATAGCATTTTTGTTGGTATACCCTTGATGGGGTGACATTACCCCACCCACTTTAATAGTGTATACAGCAAAAACCCAGTGGACCAAAGAGTCTAAAAATTCACCATTAGACAGCCAATATGTACCAATTTGAAGCTACACAGTTTAAAGGAAATGGGTTGTGGCCATGAAAATAGCCTTATAGAGACTGCTCCTTTCAATTCAAAATCTTTTGATGGTTCCATTGATTGTTATGTTAATTCTTCACATAATCATAAGTCAAATAGTTATTCTCCTGTAAGCAATGATTTGTCTTATCACTCAATTTCCAGTGACAGCAGTGAGACTTTGATCTATGGTTCTCTTTCAGAGAGGTCGAATGACTTTTCCAATGATTTGGAAGATACTTTATCTTATAGCTCTCAAGACACTTTGAAGTATTCAGAAATTAAGGTTTTGTCGTTGAACACTGGTGGGTTACGAAGCAAGTTGAATAACCCGGAGTTCGAAGAGACTATCATTAATTACGATATTGTGTGTATTCAGGAAACGCGTTTTGATGCGTATGATTCTTTAGACTTGATAGGCTTTAAATGTTTACCATTAATGCCTAGAAATAATTCTAAAATTAGGTCAGGGGGAATTGCCATTCTGGTGAAGGAACATTTATTTGACAATGTTAAAGTTATGAAGAACGATGGTGATAACTTTTACTGGTTCACTTTAAAAAATCATTTTGCATATGACATTCTTTTCTGTGTAGTTTACATTTCACCTGAAGGAAGTAACTATAGCACTATTGACTGCTTTGATCTTCTTGAAAGTGACATTTTAAACTTTACATCCCAAAACTATAGACTCTGTATATTGGGAGATTTTAATGCTCATACCAACAATGAATATGACTTTATTGATATTGATAATAACATTCAAAGTACTCTCAACATGGGTAATGTAGATGCAAGTTTAGATCAATGCTCAATTGAGCAATTAGGGTTTTCAAAGGATAGGCACAATTCCGATATGTCTCGCATTAATAACTATGGTAGACGGCTATTAGATCTTTGTAAGTCATGTGATCTCTACATTGCTAACGGTAGGTTGGGCCATGACAGGCTTCTGGGTAATAAAACCTGTAAAGGTGCTTCGGTGGTCGATTATGTAATACTGTCACCATTTTTGTTTCCGCATATTTCGGAATTTGAAGTGTTGACTTTTGATCCCATGATTAGCGATGCTCACTGTGGACTTCACTTTTCTCTTATTTGTAATGATATTGAGTTAGAATATCAGCCCCAGGATAGTCCTGCAACAGTAAATCGAGCCTCATGGAATAGCACAGAGTCTGTCGCATTCGTTGAGAGCTTAAATATGGATAACATAGCCTCCTTTATAAGTAAAATTGATGCATTGATCACCCTTGGTCAAGAACATGTGTCTGCACAGGTTATCAATGATTTGACTTCTGAATGCTCATCATTTCTGACTGATGCAGCCAAAGAAGTTGGTTTTATTAAGGAAATCAAAATGAAAGATTCTAAGATTAGACCTAATTTGAATGTCAAACCTGTGAAACGTCCATGGTTCAACAATGACTGTGCTGCATTAAGACGCCAGTACAAGAGGGCTAAGAATTTAAGGCATAGAGTTAATTCTGTGGAAAACTATCAGTCTTTGCATAATGCTAGCAAAGCTTACAAAAAATGCATAAATAAGCAATTTAATCAGTACAAAAAAGACTTTTAATTTACCAATAAACTTCGAGCACTTCAGCACTCTGATCCAAAATCTTATTGGAACTTACTAAATCAGGCTGATCAATCTAGAAAAGAGACATTGCATAAAGTTTCACTTGACGCCTTTGCTGAACATTTCAAGAGGCTGAATATTAGTAATCAGAATAATGAGGATTCCGATTCAGCTTCTGGAATTTATCCCTCAAAAGTAGGTGAATACAATTTTGAACTAAATTCAGAAATTTCTGAGGAAGAGGTCTTGAGAAGTTTGGGTCAACTTAAACTTAACAAGGCATGTTCTTCGGATATGATCTTGAACGAATTTCTAAAATTCTCAAAAACTAAAATGTTAACAGCATTTACTAAGTTTTTTAACCTTGTGTTTTCTTCAGGAATTATTCCTGACGAATGGTCTAAGGGTATTATCTCACCTATTTACAAAAACAAGGGAGATAAAGCGGACCCGGACAACTACAGGGGAATTACTATTTTAAGTTGTTTTGGGAAGCTCTTCACAGCTGTGCTGAATAATAGATTAAACAAATACTTAGATGATATGAACTTACTTTGTGAAGAGCAAGCTGGGTTTCGTAAGGGTTATGGTACAACTGATCACATATTCAATCTAAAATGTTTGATAGACTTATACTTGTTTAGAGGTAAAAAACTTTTTTGTGCTTTTATTGACTATAAAAAGGCTTTTGACTCAGTTAATAGAAACTACTTGTGGCATAAATTATTGAATCATACTATTGATGGTAAAATGTTTAAGATAATTCATAATTTGTATGCTAATGCTAAATCATGTGTTAGACTTGGTCAGTCAAAATCAGAGTTATTTGCAAGTAATATTGGAGTCCGGCAAGGTGAAAATTTGTCTCCTGTATTGTTTTCATTGTTTCTTAATGATTTAACTGAATTTATTACACATGCCTACAATGGTTTGCAGGATATATCAGAAATGACTAAACTTTTGCTGGGCAATGATGAAATTGAAGTTTTCTTTAAGCTGTATCTCTTACTTTATGCTGATGATACTGTTATTCTAGCTGAATCTAAAGAAGAATTACAGTCTGCTCTGAATGCCATGTATCTTTACTGCAAGTCTTGGGATTTAGAAGTTAATCCTGCCAAGACTAAGGTCACAATATTTTGTAATAAGAAATTTCAACATAATTATGTTTTTTTCTTATAATGGTCAAAATTTGGATATCGAGGATAACTTTGTGTACTTGGGAACTTTGTTTTCGTATAATGGTCGATTTTTAAAGAATAACCAAAGAATGGTTGATCAGGCCCGGAAAGCAATGTTTGCTGTTTTAAGGAAATCACGTAAATTGCAGCTGCCTGTTGATCTACAGTTAAAACTGTTTGACTCTATGGTGGTGCCCATTTTGCTTTATGGTTCTGAGGTGACAGGTTTTGAAAATTCTGCCATCCTGGAACGATTATGTACACAATTTTATAAGATCATTTTAAATGTTAAAAAGACAACACCTTCTGTTATTTTGTACGGTGAACTTTTTTTCCATTCTAAATGGTTGTTATGTATAAAGGATTGTCTCACCTTAAGTGGTAATCAGAATCTTTGGCAGTTACAGGAGAATGTCCCATTAGGCATTGCTAAAGTAGTTAAATGTAAACTTATTGAAAATTTCAAGACGGAATGGAATGACACAGTTTTTAACTCTCCTAAATGTCTGAATTACAGAATCTTTAAGACTGAATTGGTTTTTGAACAATACTTTAACTTACTACCACATGATTTAGCTTCAGCACTTTGTCATTTTAGAAGTTTAAACCATAGGTTCCCGGTTGAGTGGGGTAGATACTTAGGGGTTGAGAGAGATGATAGAGTCTGTGAGCTTTGTTTTTTGGACAGACTTGGTGACGAGTTTCACTATTTGTTTGAATGTACTTATTTTGAGGATCAAAGAAGAATGTACCTTCCCAGAGGCCTGTCAAGGCTTCCAAATTCTGTAAGCTTTAAAACACTTATGAATACTAAGGATCTACCTGCTTTGTTTAAGCTTGGCAAATTTTGCAAAGAAGTTTTACATACTTTTAAAGTGATTAACAGTCATTTGTAGTCAAATCTAGGATATTGACAGTTTACCTTTGGCACAAGATTTCGGTGGACGACATTTTGACATTTTGTGGTATTCCTCATGTCCTCCGTTGGGGGCGGATCTGGCATCACATGTGGATTGTTATCCATTGATCACGGTGCACATGGGAAGCCATGGTCTGTTTTCTTGAGTAATTTGGAGTTGGGGGGGGGGGGGGGGGCATTGTCGATTTGTCGTCTACTGAATGAGTCCAAAGGATTATGAAGGTTTTAAGCGTTAAATTAAAGTGAACCAGTACGGATCTCCAGGTACTTCTTTGAATTGTATACACCTGCACATCTTATATTAACTAGTAGGTTGGGGACCCCATTTGGATCAGGGAATGAAAATGGTACTTCATTGACTGATTTTGATGGGATTTCTGTGTTTCACTTAGTTTTGGTGGCAATCGTTGTATGGACGGGTATAGGGCCTCACACTTTTCAGGCATTAGCAGAGGTTCGGGCTTTCAGGGCTTGTTTTTTCTTGATTTCAGGCTCTGGGATTTTGAATTTCTTCTTGAAGATGTTTAAAATGACTATTTGACTCTCAATTCGTTAACCCTTGCCAACTTTTGGCTGTCAGCCAGACAATTTATCTAATGTTCTGTATTCGTTCAGTTTTCAACCTGCAGTGTGGGCAGGGTGGATCCTGACTAGATGGCTTCTCCAGAGGCCATCTAATCAGGATCTGCACTGTGTGCAAGAGTTATGGTCGTCTGATGGGTTCTGGAGTTGCAGATTTGGGTATTACAGGGATGGGAGAACCTGGTCGGTTTGGGCCTGGATATGTGTGGGAGTGACTGCTTGTTCATATTTGAGCGTTTGTAGCTGGAGGTCTGGGAATTTTCTCACTACTACATCCTCATTCTCATCTGACCCTCATCTTGCTGATGTTCAACTTAGCCTCACCAATTCTCACCCAATTTTGATTGTGAACCATTTAGAATACTTGATATGGCTTGTTCATCCAGGTACATAAACTGAATGTCAAGCAGTGTAGGTCCTGATTGGTTGGCTATCTGATCTGGATCTGCACTGTTTTCGAAAGATATGGGTTGTAGTGAGCAGCAAGATGGGGGTTAATACTCTTCGAGTGTCGTCAAATGGACTTAATCTAGTCATGACTTAATCTAGTCATGTTTGAAGCTTTCTTCAAATAGTTTTGCTGTTATTTGTTCTGTGTTAAAATGTTATGTTTTGTTTCGACTTATACCCTAGTTAGTGGTCAAGGTCGTGAAATAAACCTAAACCTTACATTGGTGTGAATGTGCTTTATCGCTTATTAATTTCTGTATATTTGTGAAGTTCAAAACGCATTCTTTAAAGTTTTCGGACCTGCCCATCGGGGCTTAAAGAAATAGGTGGGCTGCGTGACGCTTCCAAGCAGAGCTGAAACCGACCGCACGCGAGTACTGCTAAACCGCTCCAAGACTCTATGCCTGCCCGGGCAAAGCGGTGCGAGTCAGACCGTTCATGCTTATAAACCCTATTGGTTTCATAGGGCGACAGGGCCTGAGATGTCAATTAATCTCAATGTCGAGTAAAAGTCCCACAAAATGGATCCAACGTCTCAAAAATGACCTGTTGATGGACACTTTAAACATCTAATCAAACAAATAAATTCCTTGAAGTGTTTGGGTGAGAAAAATAGTTAATATTGCGGTCGTGGCTTCGGGCTCGTTTTCAGTGAATTAAAGTCTCATGCTCGACAAAACCCTACATGATACTTAACTAAACTGAAAACTTGCTTGAAAATTCCTTGTTTCGGCCTCAATCCCATCATACATTCTATTATTCAGTTCTTAAGCAGGAAACGGCCACGCCCATCGGGGCATGAAGAAATGATGCTTCCACGCAGAGCTGAAGCCGACCCGCACACGAGTACTGGTAATCCGCTTAGAGCATCTAAGCCTGCCCAGGCAAAGCGGTGCGAGTCTGCCCGTCCATGTTAATTAACCCTATTTTATTCATTGGCCGGCAGGGCTTGAGACGTCATTTCATCTTAAGGTCGGGTAAAAGTCCCACAAAATTGGAAGCAACGTCTCCAAAATGACCTTAGCAGTGTTGACGGGGACGTTAAAGCTCAAATCAAACAAACACATCTAAGCAGGAAAATTGATGAACTGTTAGTATTTAAAGATAGCGACCATTACAAATTTAACGCTCGACTGAATTGAGCATGAAAAAAGTTTTATAACCTTTTAATAGCCTGGTCGAGAAACACTAAGATTGGAATGCCGCTTTACTCAAAAGCACCAAAATTAAATGTCCTATATATTGAAAAGGCCCCATTTCTCACTTACTTTCCAATACACTCTAGGCTAATAAAAGTGCTTTTTCAACAGATCTAAGCACTTCACAATCAAACCTTTCATAAAAGTCATCTATTTTAAGGCATTCAAGAGTTCTGCAACGGAAGGCCTGGTGTTTTTTTTTTGTTTTTTTTTTATCGGTACTGCGGTCTTCGACCACATGTGATTAACAATCGGCTCGGTATGAGTGAAATAAACTCGAAAGGACCGTAAAATGATCCCCGCTCCACCGCCCCCCCCCCCCCCCCAAAAAAAAAAAAATCAAGGTTGACATGCTCTAGCTTATTCTGACCTTTTTTATTTGCCGTGTTGTGGTGAGTTGTGGTGCCTATTCAGATTAATAAAAACTTGCTGAGCAGAAGAATTGAGCAGTGTTTTTTCTTACCCAAGTCCCTACATCAATGGATTTGGCCGAATTCATAAATAGAAGCGTCCACTTCAGAAACTCGCGGATGAGAGAGCATGTGTGTGCTGCACTGTAGGGGTTCTGTCCCCTTAAATCACCCAATGGGCCCAACCTAAATAGTGCTTATTGTCATTTACTGGCCATTAGCGACCCAGGATCAAAATTTCAAAACATAAAAAGGAATATGTTGCAATATGGAACAAATTGTTTCCATGCTGCATCATCTTGAACATTTTCGTATTGGTGGCATTTTAACAAGCTGGCTGTTTTTTTAAGCTCACCTGGGCCGAAGGCTCCAGGGGAGCTTATAGTATAGTGGGTCCTCCGTCGTCCGTCCGTCCGTCCACACTTTTGAGCAGCTATATCTCTGCAGCCTGCAGGCTGATCTCAATCATTTCTCATATGTAGCATGCCTCTGGTGGGGCATTGATGACATTAGCTTTTTTTTGAAATCGCATGAAAACTTTGGTTGCTATGGCAATCACAAGGTCCCATAGACTTACAATGGGAAAATGCTTGTCATCACCGTAGCCCCTTCAGTTTTGATCGGATCTTTCTGGAACTTATATATAAGGTGGCTGGGGATAAAACCTCCGATGAGTTCGAAAACCAGCCAAGTTGGTCCATTTATCACAGAGTAACGTCCCTTTGATTGCTGAAAATGCCGATTTTTGACCTTGTCATCACCGTAGCCCTTTCAGTTTTGATCGGATCTTTCTGAAACTTATATGTAAGATGCTTGGGATAAAACCTCGGATGAGTTCGAATACCGGCCAAGGTGGCCTATTTACTATATAGTTATGTCCCTTTGATGGCTGAAAATGTCGATTTTTTACCTTGTCATCCCCGTAGCCCCTCCAGTTTTGATCAGATCTTTCTGAAACTTATATGTAAGGTGACTGGGGATAAAACCTAGGATGAGTTCGAATACCGGCCTAGTTGGCCCATTTATCATATATTTACGTCCTTGTCATCACCATACCCCTTCAGGTTTGATCGGATCTTTCTGAAACTTATATGTAAGGTGGCTGGGGATAAAATCTTGGATGAGTTCGAAAACAGGCCAAGTCAGCCTATTTATCGTAGAGTTATGTCCCTTTGATGGCTGAAAATGTTGATTTTTGACCTTTCATCACCGTAGCCCCTTCAGTTTTGATCGGATTTTTCTGAAACTTATATGTAAGGTGGCTGGAGATGAAACCTCGGATGAGTTCGAAAACTGGCCAAGTTGGCCCATTTATTTGAGAGTAACATCCCTTTGATTGCTAAAAATGCCATATTTTGACCTTGTCATCACCGTAGCCCCTTCAGTTTTGATTGGATCTTTCTGAAACTTATATGTAAGGTGACTGGGAATAAAACCTTGGATGAGTTTGAATACTGGCCAAGGCGGCACATTTATCATATTGTTACGTGCCTTTGATTGCTTAAAAATGTCTATTTTTGACCTTGTTAGCACTGCTGCCCCTTCAGTTTTGATCGGATCTTTATGAAACTTACAAACAAATAAGTCAGGCAGAAAAGCTCGGAAGAGTTTGAAAACTCGTGAGGTTTGCCTTTTTTTTCACAGAGTAACATTCCCTTGATTGCAGCAGTTAATTGCTTATTTTTGAATTTGTCATCACCATAGCCCCATCAGTTTATATCGGATCTTCTTAGCAAGTCAGGAATAAAAGCTTGGATGCGTTTGAAAACTGGTGAGGTCAGCCTATTTATCATTGAGTTACATTCTACTTGATTTGCAGAAAATGCTTACCCTGTCATCACCATGTCCTTCCATTAATCCTTCAGTAAAGGTTGGCACTTCCTGAAACTTTGAATCTGTTAGCTCAGGTGAGCGATACAGGGTCCCTTGTTTTATTTCTGTCTACACAAGCGTGAGTGAAACTGTTTTGAAAATAACACAAATCCTCCACGATTTCAAAAAAAAAAAAATCCACTTTTTCTGAGTCCGGTAAGGAGATAACTACGGCTAATCCCTGCCTTCCTAAATTTAGCCACCCACCCAGCTCATTGCCTCAGGTGCTTAATGTCCCAGGTTCGATCCCCAGCAGCGGTGACAAAATTTCGGCGTCAGAACACGTTCCATTGGCATAATAAATTTTGCAGGTATGAATATATCATAAAGTGCATCGTCCTTCGAATCTGGACGTTAACTGGAGACCACTGTGCAGGGAGAACCATCCTCTGTGCAGGTTAAAGAACCCTACTGTAATTACATGGTGAATGTGTACTCTTTAAGCCTTCAAACCTGGAGTATATGCAGTATACAACGTCTGTGTCCGTCCCCTCTTGGGTTTTAGTTGAAAATGGAAGAAAAATAGCGATAATGCTCATTTGTCACTACTTCGAACGGTATAAAAATTAAACAGCACCGGTCGTTCCGGTCGTTAGTTCATTGATTGAGTAGCCCGGAATCAGCAGAAAAACCAAGCTTCGCGACGATTGTTTTCTTGATCTGTTACATAAAGCGATGTAAAAGTAGTAAAATCTAAATTTAGAGCTGCAAATACATCGTTTTGGATTCAAATTGGTCAAGAGAGGTTCATTTTAATGAAAGACATCAGTTGAAAGCGAAAAAAGTTTCCTCCGTAACACTAGTTCGCTTGTGATTGATGAAAACCTGAAACTTTTTGTCACACGTTTATGCCGAATTTTGCTTTGCTCAGTTAATCCATGCGAGAAAAACATGTTTCCTGCAAGTGACAGACAGAGGCGGATTATTGTTGCAAAGTGGACATATTTAACTTGTATAATTCGTTATAAGCAGGTGAAAAACTGCATTTGCGAAAAAGATACACTGGGTAAAATGAGGTAACCCCCAAAAAATGGAGCCGAAGTTTCCCCCTTGTCTCTAATATAGTACCCCCCAAAAAAAAAAAAAATTTTTTTTTTTTCATTTTTTTTTTCATGATTCAAGCCCCTATGATTCGACTGGTATTTTCGTGCTCCACGAATTGAAGCGTGGAGCGCGATTTACGTTCGACTGGGAGATTCGTAAAATTTCGAACAATTTCGTGGAGCACAACGACCAGGTTTCAAGAAGAGCGCAGACTCGGTCACGTGACTGAATTATTATGGCTGAAACATAATGCGGAAGTAAAAGTAGCACAGAAAAATGGTACTAGCTGCTCCTCGCTTGGCACTCAGATTTACGGGGTAGAGCTAGGACTGGTCGACACAGTGTCAGGATAATGTGACTGGGTGTGGTATCATGTAATGTGTCTGGGACATGATACTTCAGTGAGGCAGCACTATAAAAGGGAGCAATGAGCTCCATGTCGCAACCAGACACCGTTGTGATATGACTGAAAAAATTGTTGAAAGCGACGTTAAACCCGAATTCACACACACACTCTACCTGTTGCAAAAACCTTAACCTGAGGTTACAGGATTACTTACGTACGTACGTACACACACACGTACAGACGGACGTACACATGTACGCACGTATGGAAAACCGAAAAACTATATACCCACGGCATCATGCCGATGCGGGGCATAAAAAAGAAATACGGTAAAAGATAGTATAGCCTGTACACTAAGTGTACTACTGACCACAATCGTCTTGTTTTTGAGAAATGTCTTCCTTTCATTAACTTCGTCTTCAAGTGTTTCTAATTTTTCCTGACTGAAAAGTGTGTATAGTTTGGTTTTCTTTCTTTTGTTTTTGTTATTTTTGTCTCTGCCATTTTTGAAAGATATTGCACAATTTGTTAAAAACACTTTCAAGTAATTGATGCTAATATGAGCTCAGGCATGGCAAATCGGGAGGAAATGTAGAGAAGGGTTCGCCAGTTGTGTGTCATTGTTTCTCATCCCATAGTTTATTTAGAAACTTGCCTATTATGATGCCGCTACCCAAGCGTTTTGTTTTGGCAGAAAATGCTCCAACAAGGCCGCCTTGTTCTTAAACAAACCCCGGTATTATCATTTATAGTAAGATATTAAGCGTTTTTTTTGTTTTGCTATGCCCTGGCTTACAAAAGTTTCCGAAGCGCTTCGCACGAGATTTAAAATTACACAGGTAAATCGTAAGTGGTAAGATGGTCGTAGCTTTATGGAAACGATACGACAGGTTTTCAGTTACCGGCATAACGAGACCATAAATTTTACGGTGGTCACCTTAAGTATGTCTTAAGTACATCTTAAGTTGATATATTTACGATGGCTTCGAGTTACCAACCCCAGGTTTTCATTTTCGTTGGGCAGCATCTTTCTTTTTATTTTCCTTCTCTATATAGTGTCATACGCCCTCGCGGACATTCTTGGCAGGTGTACAGTATATTACATACACTTCAGGGGTTGGTAACTCGAAGCTCTCTTAAGGCTTACGACGACCTTTAGTATATCTTAATCACCTCGTAGCGATTAGTGTGAGTAACTCGAAAGTACCGTAATTTATGGAGACAACTTAACCTTATCGTAAAGTTACGGACAACTCAGGATGCCGTAACCTCATCTTAACTATTGCGAAAGAAACAGACATAGAAGCATAAGACAAGAAGTTGTACATCTATCTACTTTTTTTTTCTCGGCACACAGGGTTTCTTTTAGTCTCGTATGCGATACGTGTATTGGTTGGTATTGTATTAAGGAAGATATATGCTATATTTAGCAGAATTACCTGTATAAAAATACATGCACACAAAGATCTATACATGTCCGATAAACATGTATATAATGTAGTACGTAATTATTATCTACAAGCTGTTTATTTGTGTGTATAATAGTCGTGTCAACAAATACGAAAGAGCATTAGGGCCACTTTAACTTTTATTTTTTTGACTCGTATCTCGAAATTTCGACTTAGTAACTCGAAATTTCGACTTACTATCTCGAAATTTCGACTTAGTATCTTGAATTTTCGACTTAGTATCTCGAAATTTCGACTTACTATCTCGAAATTTCGACTTAGTAACTCGAAATTTCGACTTAATAACTCGAAATTTCGACTTAGTATCTCGAAATTTCGACTTATTAACTCGAAATTTCGACTTAGTATCTCGAAATGTCGACTTAGTAACTTGAAATTTCGACTTAATAACTCGAAATTTCGACTTAGTATCTCGAAATTTCGACTTATTAACTCGAAATTTCGACTTAGTATCTCGAAATGTCGACTTAGTAACTTGAAATTTCGACTTAATAACTCGAAATTTCGACTTAGTATCTCGAAATTTCGACTTACTTTCTCGAAATTTCGACTTAGTAACTCGAAATTTCGACTTACTATCTCGAAATTTCGACTTAATTACTCGAAATTTCGACTAACTGTTCCGAAATTTTGACATACTAACTCGAAACTGACTCTGTGATCTGCGCTGTGCATTCAACTCTGAATAGGGATTAGCCATAACAGGAATTTTGTTATGGTCAACTCAGAGTTGAAAGAAGACCTCAGATCTCAGAACAAACTTTCCACAACATCACGGTTTAAATATGGAGTTTGGATATTTTTGCATGTTTAGCGCCAGAAGTGATGCCTCATTTCGAGAACGAATCATTTGCCACTAGACCCCGCCGTTACGGAGTCGAGACATTGGCTTGGCTAGCTAGAAACCCGGATTTGAATCCCCTGGAACATATTTGGGCGATTCTTGGGCGTCGAATACAGAACATTGAACACCTCCACGCCGCCTCCCCCACCACCACACACACGCGCGGCTAGAGCTGACCAGCCATCAATTTCGACGTCTGACCGATGGGATGAAATGAAGGGTCTTGGAATCTGCTGCTCTGTCAAAATGATACATCTTGAACACGCAACGTTTTCTGATACCGCATTTTCTGTCCGGTTGTTGCTTTGTTAAGTTAGTCATGGTGTTCGTGTTGCATAGTTTACCATCTTTTGTGTCGATTTTTTTTCATTCGACCCAAAGTAATTACCTACAGAAGCTCCTCGCCTCCCATTGTTCACGTGACTATCGCTGACCATCTACACCATGAAGGTACCGGTTATTTAATGAAGCTCTCTTCCGCGGCGTCTGATCAGGGTCTACACTGTTTGCAATGTCCATGTTCACCGGCCCAGTCTACATGGCGCACTGACGTCACAAGGAAAGACTATAGCGCTGCTATAAATAACTGATACCTGGATTTTGAACATGGTCAGTGATAGTCACGAGGTCAATAGAAGTCGGGAAGCTTTTGTAGTTAGTAACTTTTAGTCAATTGATAATTAATCGACCCAAGCGCGGCGTCTGATCAGGATCTTCACGTTTTGCTTATAGTATAGGAATTTAAACGAAACATGTTCAAATCCACACTCGAAGACAATCGACCCACCAGTGCTGTCAGTGCTTTGATCTATACATTATTTTTACAGCACACGATGAGAATTTTGATTCCGAAAAAAAAAACTGTCATATATGACTTTTAGCCCGCTTTTATTTTACTGAAACGGGGTTGAATTTGTTAATTTGATTTGAGGTTTAACGTCCCCGTCAACACTGTATAGGTCATTCGGAAGACGTTGCTTCCACTTTTGTGGGACTTTTACCCAACGTATAGATGAAAAGACTTCTCAAGCCCTGTCGCCTAATGAAACCAATAGGGTTTATAAATAAGCATGGACGGTCCGACTCGCACCGCTTTACCTGGGCAGGCTTAGATCCTCTGAGCGGTTTACCAGTACTCGTGTGCAATCGGATTTCAGCTCTGCATTGAGGCACCATGCAGCCCTTCAATTTCTTCAAGCCCCGATGGGCGGTGGCCGTGAAACGAGATTGAATGCGCGACCGATGGGCGGGGGCCGTGAAACGGGATTGAATGCGCGACCGATGGGCGGGGGGCCGTGAAACGGGATTGAATGCGCGACGTCCTGATGAGACAGAAAACCCTCTTTCTCTTACATGATACATTTGGGCGAAATTTCGAGATACTAAGTCGAAATTTTGAGTTAATAAGTCGAAATTTCAAGTTAATAAGTCGAAATTTCGAGTTACTATGTCGAAATTTCGAGATACTAAGTCGAAATTTCGAGTTAATAAGTCGAAATTTCGAGTTACTAAGTCGAAATTTCGAGTTAATAAGTCGAAATTGCCGAGTTCTTATGTCGAAATTTCGAGATACTAAGTCGAAAATTCGAGTTAATAAGTCGAAATTTCGAGTTACTAAGTCGAAATTTCGAGATACCTATCAAAAGAAAAAAAAGTATACCTGGCCCTAATGCTCTTTCGTAAACAAAGGAAGAAAAGAAGAAGAAAAAAGAAATAATGTAAAAGATAGTATAGCCTGTACAATAAGTGTACTACTGACCACAATCATCTTGTTTTTGAGAAATAGCGGCCATGACTTTTCAAATCACAATGTCTTTCTTTCAGGCCCGCGCTCACAGGGGCTTGAGGAAATATATGGGCTGCATTATGCTTCCACGCAGAGCTGAATCGGGCCCGCACACTAGTACTGGTAAACCGCTTAGAGGATCTAAGCCTGTCCAGGCAGGAACCGCGGTGCGAGGCGGACCGTCCATGCTAATAAACCCTATTGGTTTCATTGGGCGACAGGGCTTGAGATGTCATTTCATCTCAATGTTGGGTAAAAGTCCCACAAAACTGGAAGCAACGTCTCCAAAATGAACAACAGTGTTGACGGGGACGTTAAACCTCAAATCAAACAAACAAAAAATGTCTTCCTTTCATTAACTTCGTCTACAAGTGTCTCTAATTCTCCCTGTGTATAGTTTGGTTTTCGTTTCTTGTAATTTTTGTCTCTGCCATTTTGGCTGTTGCACAATTTGTTTAAGACACTTTCAATATGAGCTCAGGCAAGGCAAATCAGGACGAAATGTAGAGAAGGGGTCGCCCGCCAGTTGTGTCATTGTTTCTCATCCCATAGTTTATTTAGAACCTTGCCTATTATGATACTGCTACCAAAGCCTTTTTTGGCAGAAAAGGCTCCAACAAGACTGCCTTTATGTTAAACAAACCCCGGTATTATCATTTATAGTAAGATGTTAAGCGTAATTTTATTTTGCTATGCCCTGGCTTACAAAAGTTTCCGAAGC
Organism: Lucinisca nassula; assembly: GCA_963580285.1. Classification (NCBI taxonomy): domain Eukaryota; kingdom Metazoa; phylum Mollusca; class Bivalvia; order Lucinida; family Lucinidae; genus Lucinisca; species Lucinisca nassula. The sequence goes on along the minus strand of OY757025.1, from coordinate 67,415,149 downwards.
GCTTTGCACGAGATTTAAAATTACACAGGTAAATCGTAAGTGGTAAGATGGTCGTATATTTATGGAAACGATACGACAGGTTTTCAGTTACCGGCATAACGAGACATAATTTTACGTTGGTCACCTTAAGTATGTCTTAAGTACATCTTAAGTTGATATATTTACGATTGCTTCGAGTAACCAACCCCAGATTTGCAAGATGAAGGCCTAGACACGGTAATCATGTATCACGGTAGGGATCTTTAACCTGCACATGGGCTGATTCTCCCTGCACAGTGGGGCTCCAGTTAACGCCCCGGACGGTGCACTTTGTGGCATTCATCCATGCAAATGAAGCAAAGGGAGCCTGTAAAGACACTAATATTTTATTACCGCTGCCGAGAATCGAACCGGAGGCTTCTAGCATCATTTGCAAGTGCACTAAGTACAGAGCTACAACGCTCCCTTTGATATTTCGTTTCAATGCCGGGTAAAAGTCCAACACATTTGGAAGCAGCATTTTCAAAATGGACCAAATAGTGTTGACGGAGACGTTAAACTTGAGCCCCACTGTGCAGGGAGAATCAGCCCGTGTGCAGGTTAAAGATTCCTACCGTGATACATGATTACCGTGTATAGGCCTTCATCTTCTTCGTAGTCGTTGATCATCAACCTGTCGACGCGAGGGAATACAAAATCAACGTTCGCAGCCGTGGTGTGTTTGAAATAATTACGCTCTAACTTTGTCCCCGCCCATCGGGGCTTGAAGAAATACATTGACTGCATGATGCTTCCACGCAGAGCTGAATCCGGCCAGCACACTAGTACTGGTAAACCGCTTAGAGGATCTAAGCCTGTCCAGGAACCGCGGTGCGAGGCGGACCGTCCATGCTAATAAACCCTATTGGTTTCATTGGGCGACAGGGCTTGAGATGTCATTTCATCTCAATGTCGGGTAAAAGTCCCACAAAATCGGAAGCAACGTCTCCAAACTGACCTTTACAGTGTTGACGGGGACGTTAAATCTCAAATCAAACAAAACAAAAATTCTAACACAGCGCGCCTATATAGGCAATGCAAAATAACTGTGTTTTATTCTGCAACAAATCACAGCTCGGAAGAGCGTGACGTGTGACGTCATTAAAAACTGCAAATTTATGACGTCACTAGTCGATTTACTTGACGTTAGTCGGTGTAACGTCATTTTCTCGCATCGAGAACGTTAGAAAAGGATGTAAATGCATGTGTTTCAGTCGATAATTTTAGCGGGATTTCTTCTAACAATGGCGAAAAGTTGTGAGAATTTGAAGGAAACAACAACATTATTGCCGATTTTCAGCGTGTTAGAATCGAAATAGATCAACTCTAGCCAGTGATTTGTTGGGTAATAAATCACAGTTTGTCGGTCAGTTGTAAGTAGACAAATCACGCGCGCTACGCGCTTGTGATTTGTCTACTTTACAACTGACCTCCAAACTGTGATTTATTACACAACAAATCACAGTTAGAGCTGATCTATTTCTTAAACAAACTAACTTTCCATCCAACGTGTCAAAAATTACAGATCAAGTGCAGTTAGTGGGTCACTGAATTCTGCAATGAGTAATAGTATCTAGCTTATAAGCGTCATAGGATGACAAGTAATATATCCTGATAAGGTAGCTCATGGTGAGCCATCTCATCAGGATCTACAATGTTTGCATAAGTATCTGTGCAGGGCTTCAGGGTTGAAAGGGTTAACCATTACTGTAGTTACAAGCTTAATTATTAGGCAGTAAACAGTCGGATAATTGTACCATTTGTTTGATTTGAGGTTTAACGTCCCCGTCAACACTGTATAGGTCATTTTGGAGACGTGCTTCCCATTTTGTGGGACGTTTACCCGACATTGAGATGAAATATCATCTCAAAGTCTGCCGCCCAATTAAACCAATAGGGTTTATAAGCATCTACGGTCCGACTCACACCGCATTGCCTGGGCAGGCTTAGATCCTCTAAATGGTTTTCCAGTACTCGTGTGGTTTTCAGCTCTGCGTGGAAGCATCATGCAGCTGATCTATTTCTTCAAGCCCCGATGGGCGGGGGCTAAAATATTAACTTTATTTTACATGGAATATGTTGTGTGAACAAGATAATATCTTGTGCGTACAACATAATATCTTGTTCGCACAGCATATTATCTTGTTCGCACAAAATATTATCTTGTTCGCACAACATAGATCTTGTGCAGACTACATATGTTGTGCGCACAACTTCATATCTTGTCCGCACAACATATTATCTTGTTAGCACTTACGGGCCTCCGTGGCCTAGTGGTTAAGAGCGCTGACTCTTGATCATTAGGTCTCTCATCGCTGTGGTTCGAGCCTCGCTCGGGTCACATGTGAGACGCAACGGAAGGTCAGGTGGTTTTTCTCCGGGTACATCGGTTTTCGCCCACCTCTGATTAACGATAGGCTCGATATGAGTGCAATAGTCTTGAAAGGGTCGTAAAACCAAAAACCAAAAAAAAAAAAATCTTGTTAGCAAAATTTAATCACACGCATAAGATATGCAAACACAATTCTATGCTGTGCGAACAAAGTAATATCTTGTGCGTACAAGATATTAAGTTGTGCGAAGAAGATATTATCTTGTGCGCACAAGATATTGTGTTGTCCGGAACAAGATATATTAAGTTGTCCGCACAAGAATAATATCGTGTGCGCACAACATATTTTGTGCGCACAAAATAATAACTTGTTCGCTCAACTTAATATCTTGTTCGCAAAACATATTAAAACAAGATGTGTTTGTGAAACACTGATGCCCCCGGACAGCGCATGTTAAATATGAAAGCAGTATCACTAAGCAATCGAAAGGTATGGCCAATGTTCAAGTCTTAAAAAAGTAGGTCAATGTCACAAGGTCAAAAATTCTGGGGGTCGTTGGAAAGGCCTTGTGACACAGAATACACGTGAAATATGAAAGCCCTGTCACTTACCAATCGAAAGTTATAAAAAGTAGGTCAAATGTCAAGGTCAAGGTCACGAGGTCAAAATGTATGGTACTACTGGAAAGGTCTTGTGAAAAAGAATGCTTTTTTGTTTGTTTGATTTGAGGTTTAACGTCCCCAGCAACACTGTATAGGTCATTTTGGAGACGTTGCTTCCCATTTTGTGGGACTTGTACCCGACACTGAGATGAAATGACATCTCAAGCCCTGTCGCCCAATGAAACCAATAGGATTTATATGCATAGACGGTCTGACTCGCACTCCTTTGCCTGGGCAGGCTTAGATCTTCAAAGCCGTTTACCAGTATCCATGTGCGGTCGGTTTCAGCTCTGCGTTGAAGCATCATACAGCCCCATGGAAAATATGAAAGCCATATCACTTACGAATCGAAAGTTATGGACTATGTTAAAGTTTTTAAAAAGTAGGTCAAACACCAAAGACAAGGTCACGAGGTCAAACATTATGGTACCATTAGAAAGGTCTTGTGACAAGGAATGCACATGTCAAATATGAAAGCCCTACCACTTACCAATCGAAAGTTATGGTCAATGTTAAAGTTTTTAAAAAGTGGGTCAAACATCAAGCTCAAGGTCACGAGGTCAAAACTTATGGTACCACTAGAAAGGTCTTGTGACTCGGGATGCATATGTGAAATATGAAAGCCCTATCACTATCCAATCAAAAGTTATGGCCAATGTTAAAGTTCTTAAAGATTTTGAAAAGTAGTAGGTCAACGTCATGAGATCAAAATTATGGTACCACTGGAAAGATCTTGTGATAAGGTAAACACATGTGATATATGAAAGCTCTATCTATTACTATTCAAAAGGTATGCCCAAGCTGTGATGAAAAATACTTTTCTGGACAATACCAATAAACGTCTTGGTGTCATGCTATTGGACCGCATGGCGCACCGATTCATAAATAAGAGGTCATTACTTGCTTTTGTAGAAAACAAAATGGCCAGCTTACGCTTTGTAATTGCGATTAAATATATATCGTGTTTCTAGGGTCAAGCATTAGAGAGCCCGGTTGGTTGCATGATTATAAACTTGGTGCTTATAAAAGCTGCTTTTAGTATATATAATATTTTGTATGGGTTTGATGAATTCTAGTCATTGCAATAGTGTTACTTGCATTCTGTTAGCTCCGGAAAGCTGAGGAAGAGCACCTAACTCGGAATCACAATTTGATTTAATATGCATAAATTTACTCATTTCCATCTGGTGTTTAGGATAGTGCTTAAGATCTGACAGTATCAGTTTCTGTCGACCATTTTGCACTTTGTAAGGCTATTAACCTTATATTTTATTTTTATTTTTATTTCTACAATATTTTCAGAGGGTGACACTTTTAGCTCAAAGGCCAGTCTACCAAGTGGTCCTCTATAATAAGAGCAAACAACAATAGAATACATAATACATTCGAACAAACATTACAAACAAACATTTACATAAAATGTACATTTTATACACTGGTAAGAACTGCTAAATGTGTGTACAGGATGCAATAAGACAGAGTTGCTTCAAATTTGTTTTGAGCGTATATAATAAATTAGCTGCATATTTATCTAAATTTTGTTCAACATAGAGTTTGTTAAAATTTAAAACTTGACGAAAATTAAGGTTCTCGAATATAAACTTAAAACAGAGCATACCCTCGTATATGATTAAAATATGCATATTAAAAGCGAAAGGCTGCATTGTAAACGGAAATGCATTGTAAACGTTCTAGAGGGCAAATTTTTGCGACTGGATATAATATTTTAAACACGTTAAAAATATTGTTTCACGGATGTTTTAAATTCATTTAAGGAGGTTTTCATTCTTAAAGATGGCGGCAATAAATTCCATTACCGTGAGGCCGAATGTGAGAATGATCTGTCGTATAGCGCAGTTCTTGATCTAGGGACTGATAACAGGCCATTTGAAGATGACCTTAGTGTACGATTGTGGGCTATTGACATTGGTGTCAGTAAATTGGTTAAATATTGTTTAGAGCTTTGTAGGTAAAAGTGGCTTTGTTGTAAAGCAACCGTTTAGGGATTGATAACCATCCAAGCTCTTGAAATATCGAAGCAGAAGGTGTTCTAAACTCAGCGTGTAAAATAATGCGGGCAGCTCGTTTTTGCAACTTTGAGAGTCTTTTATCACAACCTTATTAACCAAAATGAGTATTACAAATACATTTAAAATATCAATATCACCCCTTAGGTTACACTCTGCTTCTTCTGTACGGATTCCCCATTCTATTAAGAACTTTAATACAGGTTGCCTTCGGTATTGGTTAGACCCTTAAATTTGTCTTCTGTAACTTCAGTTAATCTCAAAGGAGCAGGCAATACCAATGTTTTTGGGAGTAGTCTTCGTATAAGACTATCTCCTCTCAAATCGCCCATCCTTCGAAAATATACTAATCCGTGGAAAAGAAGTGGAATGTATCCTAGTATTTCTAAGTGCAATGCCAAGAGGTGCAGATGTTGTTCGCATTTAAGCACTGCGTCTACCGTTACTTCATTTGTAAACGGTAGACGCTTCTCTGTAGTTAACATGTCTGATTTGACATGACAGTCTACAGATTTAATTTATCTAATTACTTGACGTGCTGCAAACTGTAATATGCAGTACGTCGGTCAAACTAACCGCATGCTTAAAACTAGATTGAACGAGCATTATCGTAGAATGAGTAAGCCTAAGAAAACTGACACTTTCTTGTACCGTCACTTTAGACGTACAGGTCATTCTGTAAATAACATTGTTATACAACCAGTGGAAAAACTTTATTACGATGCAAATTCTACATCTAGATTCAAAATAATCAAAAGACATGAAGCTGAACTGAAATGGATTAAATTTTTACAGACCCCTTTTCCACTGGGATTTAATGACAACATTTATCATGAGGGTAATATTTCCAGAATGCCGGACTTTGATATTTTCTCACTCCTGGAATGTCGAAAACGCAGAACTAGATCTCACGGCACCAGGAAAAATGGTAACTTTAAACGTAAATCACCTGCGTTTAAACGAAACAATACTAGACTGAAGTGACTGTCAATTATATTATTAAATCATGGACGCCACTCTATGCTTTCATTTTTAAGTTCATTACCCGTTTCTGTTTTACGTCTTCTGGACACCGAGGCGAATAAATTCTACGATTGTTCTCATCAGTTATATGATGCGGCTCTCTTAACTAGAGGCTATACTCTCCGTCCTTACATTGATTCTGAAATTAATCATAAAGGCCATTTCTTCAAAATATCCTTCATTAATAAGGGTATGGATTTTATAGATTTGCTTAGTATCTTCCGTGAGAGATCGGTGCTTTCTTCCATTCCTGCTTATTTTCAAAATACTGAAACACCTATAATTTGCTATAAATATAACAAACCTGTTAGATCTATCATTTTTAATTTCAATAAACTTGTTTCAGATCTTGATATTTATACTAATACTCCTGATTCATGTGATTGTAAAAACTCAGTATATTGCTATCCTGCTGCTGGTCATGTAATTACTGGCAATTCGAATATTATTCCTGATTCTAGGATAAGGAATATAATTTCTAAAGGACCGAAATATCGGTTTCCTTCTAAAATTGATTTCAGTAAATGTAGAGATGAAATCGCTGCTTCCTTGAATGAATTCGGTAATCGATGGTGTAAGCGAGAGTATGATGAGCATAAAGCCCTTAAGGACTGGAAACTTAGCATTTTAAAACTAGTGAATAAACGCATTTCTTTCTATTCTCAAAATACTAACTTATTACCTCCTAAGCCCAAGACGTCTTTACGTCATCTTAAACTAGGTATTCAAGAATTTCATAAGAAGTTTGTTTTGGCCCCTGCAGACAAGGCCGCTAACAACGTCGTCGTTGTGTGACGGCTCCACTATGTTAACACGCTTAAGCAGGAGCTTGGTGGTACTAAGGCCTATGAAATTCAGCCTTTAGCTGAAGAGAGAGCTATAGTAGATAAACATGTTTGTCTTTCAGCCACCAAGTTTGCTGTGTGTGTAAACGAAGGCCAAGACGGGCTTCCTACGCTATACTGGTTACCAAAACTTCATAAAAAACCTTACAGGGCACGGTTTATTGCAGGTTCTAGCTCTTGCACTGCCGCTGGGCTTTCTGGATTATTAACTTCCTGTCTTACTGCTATTAAAACGCATGTGATTAAATATTGTGATAGAGTCTTTGAAAGATCAGGAAGAAATCTGTTTTGGTCTATAAAAAATTCGAATGAGGTTTTAAATAAATTGAAATCTAGACATTTTCGTGCTTCTAGTCTGTCTACCTACGATTTTTCCACTCTTTACACTACACTTCCTCATAGTCTTGTGAAAGAAAAGCTTAATGATTTAATTGAATGGGCTTTTCGCGGGGAAGGTTCTCTCTATCTTGCATGTAATGTCAGAGGTGCACATTTTTCACTTCTAGGGGGCATAAGAGTTGTGCACTTTGGTCGTGTCGGGGGGTGTGTGGTGCCCTCGCCTTTCTGCTTGGCAATATTTATATTAGATTCGGTACTAAGTTATTTAGACAAATTGTGGGTATTCCGATGGGTACTAATTGCGCAGCTCTTGTGGCTGATCTGTCCTTGTATTGTTGTTGGAGAGACTTCATTTTGTCGCTTTCCATTGATAACCAGTCTGAAATTATTGAAGCTTTTGGCTCTACTTCTAGATATTTAGGTGATTTATTAAATATTGGTGATACATATTTTGGTGGTTTGATCAGTCAGATTTACCCCCTTGAACTTCAGTTAAATAAAGCAAATTCTTCTGATACCGAAGCCCCGTTTTTGGGTTTGCGTCTGTCTGTTGTGGGTGGGTTTGTTTCGTGCAAAATTTATGATAATAGCGATGACTTTGATTTTGAGATTGTGGGTTTTCCTTTTTTGGATGGTGATGTTCCTCGTGCGCCATCCTATGGCGTTTATGTTTCGCAATTAATTCGATTTGCTAGAGTGTGTGGTCATGTAACTGACTTCAACGCTCTTAATGGATTATTAACGGCTGGGCTCCTTGATCGGGGTTGTCGGTACCATAAGCTACGCAAAGCCTTTTCAAAATTTTATGGGCGCCGTTCTGGTTTGATTTCAAAATTCAGTATTGGACTTGGATCTCTTCTGCAACAGGGTCTGTCGGAGCCCGAATTTTATGGTGACTTGGTGTATGGGTTCAGAAAAATGTATGGCCGCAGTGGCTTCGGCGCCCAGTTTCGTGGAGTCGTTCTTCGATATAGGAAGATTGGGTGCAGCATGGGTGATGTGCGGCGGACTGCATGCGTGGTGGTTGGCCCGGTCGCGGTTGGCGGCTTTGCTTCCCTCTTTGGTTGCGCGCCGGTGGGTCGGGCCTCGGGTTCTGTGGCGGCTCCGGCGTAAAGGCTTATTGAGAATTGGAGAGATAATGTTGGTTGGTGCCTGATGCTCTGTCTCTTTCACGGAGATGTTGCACTGATGAGTTAGGAGGCCTTCATGCGGACTGAACAAATTATTTGTCTGAATCGCGACGGAAGTAAGGGCGAGGATTGTGGCCACGTAAAATCGATTTAAGCCCCCCAGTGGAAATCTTCCACTGACCGTTCCAAGGCGGCTCTTCTGTGGCGATTTATTTATGTTGTTGTTTGTTACTTACTGCGTGTATCACTTGTGTCTTTTAATTTTGGATGGCCATATGGCCATTTTGTGGGAAAGTAACTGTCCTTATGGCCTTCCTTTGTTTAGGTTTCCATTATGGTCTGGTCGCTTAATGTTTGTATTTCTTTCCCTTTGGTGTCTTTTATGGGTGGAGTAAGTTAATTGTATCAATTCCTGATCTTTGTTTTACTTCTACTTTTCAATATTTGCGCATGATGTTGTTCCCCAAGTGTTACACCCATAATCAAATAGAGGCAATATATAACTTTTGTAAAATATTTTTTTAATATTTTGTGGCATAAGATTGGATAATTGTTTGAGGAGAGATATTTTAGTTGATATTAGGGAACAAATGTAGTCAATGCGTGGTGTCTATGTTAGACTTTCATCAATAAATACGTCCAGAAGCTTTTGCTTAGTGACTCTTTCGATTTCATTACCATCAATGCATAAATTTAATTTGCTGGTGTCGTCGAGGCGATTGTTTCCTCCTACCAACATATACGAAGTTTTAACACAATGTATCGTCATTTTATTTTGTTTACCCCATGTTTTTGTTCTACTGAGATCGGTTTGTACCTCGTTGTTAATTATGTCTAAATCAGGACCACTCGTATGTAATGTGGCATCATCTGCAAACACGTCAGAAAAACAATATTTCAGTAGGAGGGGTAAATCATTGATAAATAATAAAAACAAAGTGTGTCCCAAGATTGCGCCTTGTGGGACACCAGTTCTAATAGTGGAAGAAGCAGACATTCCTGAACCACTATCTGTGGCCTGTTGACGACATTCTAGATACGAAATAAACCACTGGAGAGACGAGTTATGAAATTTATATGCGAAGAGCTTATTTATTAAGATGTTATGATCGACCAGATCGAATGCATTTCTAAAATCGATGACAAGATCGCCCTTGTCAACACTGGCCATCCACTGGTCTGCTAATTTCAGCTGTTTGGCAGCTATGCCGTCGGCGAAAACCTGATTGACTTTCATGTATAAAATTGTACTTATTAAGGTATGCCATTAAATGTTTGTTCACATGCCTCTCAAAAATTTTGGAGATAGTCGGTAAAATTGAGATGGGTCGGTAGTTCCCCGGATCAGATTTGCTGCCACTTTTGTATATGGGAAAGACTTTAGCAGATTTTAATTGATCTGGAATTTTTCCAGTTTGCAAGCTTTTATTTATAAGTGTGACAATACTGGGTGATAAGGTTGGACCTACTGACTTAATTATTCTTGGCCCAAGACCGTCTAATCCTGTAGCCTTAGATTAGTCAAGAGCTGTGATGAACGTTGAAACCTAATCAGGGGTAATATATGGAATTTTAAAGAATACCTCAATTGGTGTTCTATCATTTACAAAGTTTTTAATTTCTTTTGGTTTTACAAGGGCTTATACAGGGAAAACCTTTAAAAATCTTCTTCTCTGAAACTGCAAGGCCCAGGTCTTTGGTATTTGGTATGAAGCTTCACCTAGTGGACCCCTACCAAGATTGTTCAAATTATAGCCCTGGGGCCAAAAATGCTCCCGCTCCGGGGCCCTTTGGTTTTACATGGACTTATATAGGGAAAATCTTGAAAAATCTTCTTCTCTGAAACCACAAGGCCTAGGTCTTCGATATTTGGTATGAAGCTTCATCTAGTGGACCTCTACCAAGATTGTTCAAATTATAGCCCTGGGGCCGAAAATGCCCCCGCTCCGGGACCCTTTGGTTTTACATAGACTTATATATTGAAACTCTTGAAAAATCTTCTTCTCTGAAACCGCAAGGCCCAGGTCTTTGATATTTGGTATGAGGCTTCATCTAGTGGACCCCTACCAAGATTGTTCAAATTATAGTGCTGGGGCCGAAAATGCCCCCGCCCCAGGGCCCTTTGGTTTTACATGGGCTTATATTGGGAAAATCTTTAAAAATCTTCTCTGAAAACGTAAGGCCCATGTCTTTGATATTTGGTATGAAGCTTCATCTAGTGGACCCCTACAAAGATTGTTCAAATTATAGGGCTGGGGCCAAAAATGTCTCCACCCCGGGGCCTTTTGGTTTTACATGGGCTTATATAGGGACAATCTTGAAAAATCTTCTTCTCTGAAACCACAAGGCCTAGGTCTTTGATATTTGGTATGAAGCTTCACCTAGTGGACCTCTACAAAGATTATTCAAAATATAGCCCTGGGGCCAAAAATGCCCCCGCTCCGGGGCCCTTTGGTATTACATAGACTTATATAGGGAAAATCTTGAAAAATCTTCCTCTCTGAAACCAGAAGGCCTAGGTCTTTGATATTTGGTATGAAGCGTCATCTAGTGGACCTCTACCAAGATTGTTCAAATTATAGCCCTGAGACCAAAAACTCCCCTGTCTCGGGGCCCTTTGGTTTTACATAAACTTATATAGGGAAAATCTTTAAAAATCTTCTTCTGTGAAACCACAAGGCCTAGGTCTTTGATATTTGGTGTGAAATTTCATCTAGTGGACCCCTACAAAGATTGTTCAAATTATAGCCCTTGGGCCAAAAATGCCCCCGCCCCGAGACCCTTTGGTTTTACATATACTTATATAGGGAAATCTTTAAAAATCTTCTTCTCTGAAACCACAAGGCCCATGTCTTTGATATTTGGAATGAAGCTTCATCTAGTGGACCCCTACCAAGATTGTTCAAATTATAGTCCCCGCCCCGGGGCCCTTTGGTTTTACATAGACTTATATATAGAGATAATCTTTGAAAATCTTCTTCTCTGAAACAGCAAGGCCCAGGTCTTTGATATTTGGTGTGAAGCTTCATCTAGTGGACCACTATCAAGATTGTTTAAATTATGGCCCTGAGGCCAAAAATGCCCCTGCACCGGGGCCATTTGGTCTTACATAGGCTAATGTAGGGAATACCTTTAAAAAATCTTCTTCTCTGATACCCCAAGGCCCAGGACTTTGATATTTGGTGTGTAGCTTCATCTAGTGGACCTTTGCCAAGATTGTTCAAATTATAGCCTTTGTTGATATTTGGTATGAAGCTTCACCTTTTTAGACCTCCCTCAACATTATGCACATTGAGGCCCTGGGGTCAATAATGGCCCTCCCTGAGGCCCACTTGTTATTCTATCATATGGATCAGGTGAGCGATCCAGGGCCATCATGGCCCTCTTGTTTGCTGTAGGGCTTACATGTTTTCGGATTGTTGGTTTTATTGAAAGTTGATTTTTAAAATTAAGTTTCTATGTCATTACATTTCTACTTCCGGTACTGGACCGCGTTACTCCACTTCCGCTGTTCGTTCGCTGCATAAAATAGTCCAAAGGAACTCTTGAAAATTAATTTTGCAGGCATGGAACGTCTTTCAAAATAGTTCAGTTTTCGAGACTTTATACCGATTGAATATAAATTGTCACAGAAAGACGAATTCTGAAAAGAAAACAGTACTCTGGGACTATTTTCCTACGCGCTTTCCGATGATACATGTTTTACTCTTTCATTCCTGAGTTTCTAAACAGGACTCTTCTCGCTTCAAATATATTCTTATAGAAAGGGATTTCTGATTAGTTCACTGACATGAAAACAAACGGTGTGCATGTAGATTCTGGCGAGACAGTCTAGCTACGTGCCGTCTTATCAGGATCTGCAAGGTTTGCATAGATACAGTGTATTTCTACCTCGGCGTCTGCACGGTCTACAGGGTTAAAAGGGTTAACTTATCAGTGACCAATTAAACAAGCCTTTACTGACATACAATTCGCCTACTTTCGAGAACTCTAATTACAAAACACGTGTTGCAAGCTGTGTTCCGTACTTTAGCAAATAATGAAGACACCGATCAACATTCTGTGGCCTCTCATCTATGAAACACTTGGCATTTATTGGTTTATGTTTTTAGGACCCCGTACAGGTGGGAATAAACGTATTTTAATTCGCCTTGGGTAAACGCGGCGTCTGATCAGGGTATAATGTCTAAATCAAATGGTTTAAAAATGATCTTGTTTTTTTTTTTGTAGTAGTAGTAGTAGTTGTTTTTTGTCAAATTAATCTCCTTTTTATGTCCCGAAGGAACATAGCTCCAAGCGGCTACACAACGTATTTGCATCTTCGTATCAATGCGACGTTGATGCGACGTTGCTATTTTTGACACCATGTGCCCGCTGTAAGATTATTAGCGGGTACTGAGCTAATTTAGAAATTTATGGTTTGACCATGTAGAAATTGGCAGGCACGTTTATCTTTCTTTCTTTCGTTTTTTTTTTCTTCGTGGGGGTAGTTGAGTGAGGCAATCTTGTGTCACTGTCGAGTCCAGCTAATATTGACTTACAGTTGGGCAACACCTGCTGTCCTTGCAGCAGGTAACGGTAGAAGTGTGTGTGTGTGTGTGTGTGTGTGGGGGGGGGGGGTTATTTCTTCTGTTTCTACACTTAAATTCATTTTCCTCTTTCTCCTCTGTCCCTCACTTTCATCTCCTCTACAACGGCCCCCGCCCATCGGGGCTTGAAGAAATATATGGTCTGTATGATGCTTCCAGGCAGAGCTGAAACCAACCCACACACGAGTACCGGTAAACTGCTTAGAGGATTTAAGCCTGCCCAGGCAAAGCGGTGCGAGTCCATGCTTATAAACCCTATTGGTTTCATTGGCCGGCAGGGCTTGAGATGTCATTTAATCTCAATGTCGGGTAAAAGTGCCACAAAATTGGAAGCAACGTCTCCATAATGACCTTTACAGTGTCGACGGGGACGTTAAACCTCAAATCAAACAAACAAACAAACAAACAGACAAATCATCTCCTCTACTGTCTCTTCTATCTCTTTTCTCCCTTTCTCTTGGAGATGACAAACATGATCCACTAGGGTTGACATGTCGTTTAATTCAAAACAATCGATGAATCATTTTTTTCTTTGTCGAATTTTTTTACCCTCTGGGACCTTGTCAAATCAGAATCAGAATTGTTGCTGGTGACACGTCAAATGACTTTCATACACCAGGACCTGTGATATGGGAAGTTAGTCTCTAGATTTTTTCAACAAAATATCTAGATAACTGCTTGATCTACGACTAACATTGTTATATAATAATTATTCCTCATAAATCAACTTTCCTCAGTACTTTCGGTACTTTTATTAGTTTCCGCTTTCTGTGGTTTAAGAGCTATATTGGGTAGTGAGCAGATGAAATCAGAGACTGTGACACATATCCATATATTTACATTTCCAGTGTAAAGTCTTATGTAAACCTATAGAAAACAATTGCGTTCATACTTCCATGAACGCATCGAATCACATGATTTTCAGTGACGTTAAATGACGTCATTTTAAACCATTGTTCTCTACGGGCGTTGATGACGTCAACGCTGCTCCGCTATTTGTAGAAAAACAGCGTGTAAATGTTTTTCAGCTTTAAAAGTTTGCCCAACAAGCATTTTTTTCGCCCAGTGATGAGGGGCAAATAATGTAAATATAAAAAATAAACTTAATTTTTCTGCTTTTCATGAAAGTATGAACGACATTGGGTCGCTAGCAAAGTTTACATGAACCCCTTCGGGGTTCATTTAATTTGCACGCGACCCACTGCGTTCATACTTCCATGAACTGCAGAAAAATAAATTTCATTTCTTAATTGTTTGTATGTTTGATATGAGGTTACACGTCCCCGTCAACACTGTATAGGTCATTTTGGAGACGTTGTTTCCAATTTATGCGGCTTTTTTTCGACATGGAGATGAAATGACATCTCAAGTCCTGCTCACACCACATTTCCTGGGCAGGCTTAGATCCTCAAAGCGATTTACCAGTACTCGCGTCCAGTCAGTGGCAGCTCTGCGTGGAAGCATCATGTAGCCCAATCTATTTCTTCAAGCCCCGATGGGCGGGGGCCAAACACATACCCGTATTTAATTGTGAAAGTAAATCGAATAGGAGCAGTAAGAAACTGCAAGTGACTAATGATTGTTGGCAACTACTATATCCTTTTTTCAGGTCTTAAAGATTGAGTTGTTAGAATCAAAGCATTTGTGAGATCTAGGGGCTCGTCCTCTTCGTTATTTGCCTTTGTGTACGACTGTGCATTTTATTTTTGCTGTTCTTGGTTTGTAATCTTGTATTTATGACCAGTCTTTGGGATTGTTTAGATGCCTCTTTTCGTTTTCAAGTTGTGCGCATTTAACTTAGCACAGTAACATTTATCACTACATTGGACTTGCGAAAATTAATCAGGCTGCAGGCAAGATTTCTCGGTAAGTAATTATGTCTATCGCAAGAAAATGTCAGCAAGCTCTATTATTGAAAACTTTTTAAGGCAATATCAATATACCGGCCTGTTTAAACGTGTACTTACGTCGGGGTCAGTGATGAAAACAGTTAACCCTTGTCCTGCTGAATATTTATATATGCCACACCCACTACCGATTATCAACCAATCAGATTACTTGATGCAAATAATTGCAACAAATTCACAATCTGAATGGCAAACAATGTGGATCCTGATCATCTGATCTGGATCTACATTGTTTCTAAGATAAGGCATATCCGGGATTAGCAGGACAAGGGTTAAAAATATAAAAAACGCATTTTGTACCGGAAGTCCCGAAATGGAATCCTGGCAAACAGTGCAGGTCCAGATCAGAACGCGGTGTCTGAACAAAATCTGAATGTTTTGCAAAATGTTTTCCAAATAAATTCTAAAGATGACACAACCCGTCATCCCTACATTTTGAAATTGACTTCTATTATTTATAAGGAGGAATATTCCATTTGGAATAAAATGGGTTAAACTAACTGGTTGTTTTCTACTACATGAAGGTTTCGTCAGCCAGATCTTGACCAAACCTAGACCCGAGGAACAGCAGAGATAGAGATCAGTTTCAAAGCTTTAATCTTAAGTTTTCCACTATCGGCTAATTCCGCACACGACAAAATGTTGACAATTTTCTTATCTTTTTTTTTTTCAAAAACCAGGTGTTAAGTCCTGTTCTCCTATGTATATATACTGAACCGAAAAAGAAACGCAACTCCACATATAAATGCGAGTATTTGAAGAAATAATCATGTTTGCAGAAAATCGATTTAATGACGCAATAATAAGATCATTCGTGAATGTAACTACCATAGAGAGTTCAATATGGAACAGGATTTAGGTAAAAACTCAATTATGCAACATTGAGATTGCAATTTAATATCATGTCACTGGCATTTGCAATTTGGATATTCTGTTATGCTATATTCAGTTACAATTGTGCAACACTGCATTATGATATTCATTTTTGTAGTCTGATTTTGGAATTTGTGTAATTTTCTTTCTGTTTCTCGTCCTATTTTGCAACTTGAAATTCCGCTTCTGCTTCTTCTAGTTCTCATTATTCTCGTTCAGTGGCGCTGTGGTCGTTCTTTCGTAAACGTCCGCCTGTATTCGGCAGATACCCCCAAAAATCTGCAAGCGTATTGGTGACACGGAGGAGTGAGAGAAACGAGAGAACTATATTTTTGGCATAAAACGGATGATTTGGGGACACTATACCCTTCCTGGTAAAATCATTTACACATAATTTATATTTTATATGTCAGACCAGGAATAAGCTTTGCTGTGTTTGTTTTGTGTCCAAGTTTTATCTAAATATATCGCAAATGTGTTCAGGCCATTGCAACTCTAAAATATAAATTTGTTGTAAATACAAATAATAATTTTGTACGGCACTTACAGGCTCCTATCGTGTAGACCTTTGTGAGACTGCTCCTTTATGATCACCTGAAAGCAAACATAGTTACAACTCTCTTTTGGGAAAGTGCCTTCAGATGTACTACGACTTACGTTCCCTCTAACATTTATTTTTGATTTAGGGCATATCCAACGGAATTTCTAAAACTAGGCATTTTGGTTCTGGTTTTATTTGATTTGATGTTTAACGTCACCGTCAACACAGTAATGGTCATTTTGGAGACGTTGCTTCGACTTTTGTGGGACTTTACCCGACACTCCGACACTGAGATGAAATGACATCTCAAAGCCCTGTCGCCCAATGAAACCAATAGGGTTTTGTAAGCACCGCTTTGCCTCGGTAGACTTAGATCCTCATAGCGGTTTTCCAGTACTGATGTGCGGGTCGGTTTCAGTTCATGCAGCCTATCTATTTCTTCAAGCCCCGATGGCCGGGGGTCTGATTCCCTGTTTATTTTGTCACATGTTTATATAGATGTTCGTAACTGTTTGTGTTAAATGTATTCATTAAGAAAATAGAAAACTTTCTGACTTTTTATCTATATGGATTTTTGGCTGCAAGTGACAAAACGCAAAGGTTTCCATTTTTTGACAAAACAAAACGCGAAGCAAATTCTTTCATACCGGAGTGCAGGTGAAAAACCCGCACCTGATACAATGTAACATCATATCAAGCGCTGGAAGCCTCTGTGGTGTAGTGGTTATGCTACTCGCCTCATTAACCAGGGATCGCAGGATCGACCCCGGGCTTCTCCAGAATTTCGGATGAGTCTTCCATCTCTGTATGACCTTAGCTGTTGGTGAGACGTAAAACTCACTCACATACCAAGCGCATCCCACCATAAAAAGAAGCCTCCGTGGTCGAGTGGTTACGCTACTCGCCTTGTAAACCAGGGATCGCAGGTTCGATCCCGGGCTTCTCCAGACTTTCGGATGAGTCTTTAAACCGAGGTCCCATTCTCCGTATGACCTTAGCTGTTGGTGGGACGTAAAACTGAAACACTCACTCACTCCCACCATAAAAACAAATCTTTATAATTCTGACCCCCCTCCACCCCACACACACACACACACACACACACACACACACACACACACACACACACACACTCGATCCCCACTTTTATATAGTAAAACTTGGATTTACAGAAGTAAACATTATTTTTCTCATTTCTATTCCAAAATATAGATTGTGGGTACTCGTTAGAACCGCATCGAAGAGGCGCTTCTAACGTGTACCCAAAATGTATATTTTAAGCAACAGTCAGAAAAATATCACGACTTTTCATCTTACAATTTTTGTTTTTGTTTTTTTTTTTCGGCGGTAAAATGTACAAATCTAATGCATCAAAAACAAAAAAAAAATGCTTTTTTTTTCTAGATTCTGTAAACTTTAATAATAAGAAAGTAAATAAATAATGTCGTTAAGTTCCGCCACGTAAACCTGGGTACGCTGTACGCGGTCTAAGAAGAAAAAAAAAACTTTGGTGTAGATCTAATACATGGAAATATATGTAAGTACAAAATGGTTTGGTTTGCCATATCGTTACATGTAGAACTTGAAGAAATATGTAATAGGCTGGTTAAGACAGTCGCGACACCAGCTCAGCAAGGATTTGCTGGCTGGAGACGGTTTGTTTGTTTGATTTGAGGTTTAGCGTCCCCGTGAACACTTTATAGGTCATTTTGGAGACGTTGCTTCCAATTTTGTGGGACTTTTACCCGAAATTGAGATGAAATGACATCTCAAGCCCTGTTGCCCAATGGGCCGGCTTAGATCCTCTAAGCTGCTTATCAGGACTCGTGTGCGGTCGGTTTCAGCTCTGCGTGGAAGCATCATGCAGCCCATCTATTTCTTCAAGCTCCGATGGGCGAGGGCCGAATGGCTGAAGACAGACGGACGGACGAGCTGACTGACGACCATCTAACAGCTATCCTGCCCCAGTCTTACTTATGAAGACAGGCAGACGGACATATGAATAGGACAGCTGTCATTGTGACCCCAGGTGCGTTTCTATGGTTGTGGGTCGGGGCTGAGAAATGGTAAGTACTGTTCAAGTTAATGAACATGAAGTATTTATATCAGAATTATGAAGGGAATTGAGGACAAACAGTTCGCCAGTTTCCGCGTGTTCCAGGGAACGAATCCATGCTGGTATTACCTCTATTCACCGTTGTCGGTGAACAGGGAGACCATTGCTCGGCTTCCCCGGATTACGTCCTATGCATAGTAATTTCTGTAATATCCAAACATTTGAGTTTTGAGTGAGGTTGCAATTAGTAACTAATATCTTTATAAGTAACACGTCAGAAGGATCAGATTTATGAAAATTGTATGCAATAATTGCTCATTTCAAATTCACGGATTCGTCACAAACCAATACCTCATGGTAATTTATTTTAGTAAATGTTCAATGATAGAGTATTTTCCCCTTCGTCAAACAAGTATTGACTTTTAAAAAAAAATCCTGTTTCTCATAAATATATAAATAAGGAACCTCGCTGTAAAATTTATTTTAAAAGATGCAAACGTACACATTAATGTAAATATCCGAATTTTATCTGGATAAAATTTATCCCTGCTGGCTTGAATTTGGCCCCTGGAACAGCGAATGCGATCTTCTCAAATGGACGCTTGTCATCCGAAAAAATACGGCAAACCCACGGACATTACCGAACGTTACCCGCACCTCAATGACTGGTACCCCGTCTAACCACAGCAGAATCAAAACTGAATAATGCAAAATAGGACGTCCAAATGCCATATTTAAATACAAAGGTCTCAAATTAGAATGTGCATGTTGCATATTTGAATAAAGTAGTAAGATATGGAAAGGTTCATAATTCAAAGTGCGGTTTCAACAATTCATATTGTAATTGCACATTGCATAATTGAGTTTTTACCTTAATACTGTTCCATAGTTCAATTTCCAATGAGAATGTTTGGAACACAAATCCGTTTTGTCATAAGGTAGTCATTTCACAAGTTCAAAACATAAGCAGTTAATAGCGAGTATGTCCTCCGTTTGCATTCAGTCCTGCACGCACACGCCTGGTCATGGACATGATTAAACGATTGATCTCTGCCTGTGGAATAGCCTTCCACTCCTGTAGGAGCGCGAGACGCAAGGTTTGACGAGTTGTTGGCGGCTTGGGGCGGTTACGTACGCGCCTATCCAAGACGTCCCACAAATGCTATATAGGAGAGAGATCTGGACTATACGGAGGCCAGTGCATCACGTCAACGTTGTTTTGCTGAAGAAACGCCATGATGAGCCTTGCTACATGCGCCCGAGCGTTATCCTGTTGCAACGTAACGTTGTGCTGTCGTACATATGGAACAACTACCGGTCGTGAAACGACGTCAACGTAACGCTGAGTCGTCAAAGATCCATCAAAGAACCAGGGGCGTTCTATGACCATAAGATATGCCAGCCCACACCATCAACCCACCGCCTCCAAATTGATCACATTCAACCAAACAATTGTCACGATAGCGCTCTTTGTCAGCCCTATACACACGTTGACGGCCGTCAGCTCTGTACAACAAGTACCTGGACTCGTCAGAAAACATTACGTTACGCCACTGACGAAGGAGAAACAGGTTTGGCCTATGTTGTGTGAGCCACGCCATTCTAACCTGACGTCGTCGTGGTGTTGATGGCATACCAACGTACGGACGACGAGGACGTAAGCCTAACTCTCGAAGGCGATTCCTGACAGTATCTGCACATATTCGATTGTTGTGCGTTCCTGGTGTCACCTGAGACGTCTCGACGGCTGTACGGAACCGATTACGAATGTGGGTTACACGGATGTATCGGTCCTGTCGACGTGTCGTGAAGCGTGGACGTCCACTTCTGGGCCTGTCATTTGTCGTTCCCGTTTGACGTAGACTCTGGTACAAGCGAGTTATCGTCGATTTACTCACTTGGAAGTTCCTGGCGATGACAGCCTGAGACGTCCCACGTAGAAGCATTTGGACCGCTACGTTACGTTGATCTTGCGTCAAACGTTCCATATTCCGTAGCGATTTTACCGGACTTTTGAAACTTAAACTCAAGGTAACACAATATGCCAATATGATGAGGTTACTGTATACATTTAATGTACTGCACGAGGAAATGTTGAAAACAACGAATTGCCAAGTGGAACGTTAAACGGTACAGATATCCCCAAATGTTTTCTGCATAAGAAAGTTTGAAAAAGTATGAAAGTAAATCGCAAAATGATTATTAGTCAACCTGATGGTTGCATGAAAATCTTTTGGTTAAAAAATTTCGTTCTTTTTCTGTTCAGTATAATTTGCATGAGATGTCAACTCGTCAAGGCCTGTTTTCTGGAAAAAATAACGATATTTCAAAATGTCGTCTACCGAAAAAAAAAATACACAGCATGCACAGCCTTGGCCAGAGTCTTCACGCATCTCTCTTGTGCCGATGCACATGCTGATCAGTCTTTGATAGTCTCACACGCCTTACTGGGGCTTTTGTCATGTGCTGGCGTACACTAAGATGGTACTGAATCTTTAATAGAGATCAACATACATGGGTACTTAATAATCCTCGGCAATTAATATTGTTAACAACTGTAGTACAAAAAGTCATAATTCATGAAATGAGATGCCACGATTTTGATACTTATATCATCACAATATCCGGACTCAGTGTGCCCTCCATCAGATGTATCTGGTGTGTAAACAGCAATTACAAGCCAGAAGTGAGCCTTGAGGCGAAGATATGAAATTATAATAATTTATTATTGCCATGGCACGTCGTCAGTCCACCATTTGACTGAAGTCAAATTTCATGTGGGGCATCAATGGGATGCGGGAACGAAAGTTTGTTCTTGGGGTCTAGATGCCCATGCCTATATAAGGTAAAAACCTATAACAAATCTTCTGCTCTAGAACCAGTGGGCTGATTGCACGAATATGGTATGTAGCATTGGGGATTCGAGCCAATCATAGTTTGTTCAACTGATGGCTCCTGGAGTATCTTGACCTATTTTCCTCAAGGTCAAATTTGGTCACATAGACTTTTGTATCGGAAAAGCCAAAACCTTGAAGTTTAGGGGAAACTATTACAGCCTGCGATTTGAAAATTGGCAGAGGCAGTAAGCTAAAATGTGTAGTTGAATCTATAGAAGAATTCAAAGTCAAGGCCATTCAGATATGAAAATTACAACTTATTTGTCCCACAAATCACATGACCATTTGTAACCAAATTTCATATGGAAGCTTTAAGGGAAATGAAAATTAACCAATAAGGGTCTGGTCACATGACCAATATTGCCGCTTGATATCTAGCATTGGGGACCCGGGCAAATTTCAGTTTGTTCAAACGATGACCCACAGGGCCTTTCTAACCAAATTGCATAAGAAAACTTCCAGAAACAAGTAAATGCAAATAGATGAACAAGAAAAATAGAAGTGAAGGCAATGTTCAGGAATCGATACAATTAACCCGCAGTTTCCATCAGAGACACCAAAGGGAAAGAAACACAAACATGAAATAACTATACCCTAATGGTAGCATCAATAGCGAAAAGCCAAAAGGACAGTTACTTTCCATTGGCTATCAAAAAAAAAAATACAAGCGAAGACAAACCATAACAGAAACAAGAGCACTGCATGCGGGTGCCAACGCTCGGCTGCAGTTTATTTAAGAAAACAAAAATTCTAAGTCGTAAAAGGGGTATAACTGTGCCAAAAATATTTTTAGGGTTACCTCACCTATTGGTATGAGTTCCCTTTTTCATAATGAACAACTAGTCCGAGTTTCAAGTAAATATGTTCAGTAATGACAGATATATGACAAAGTGTCCACGTTTTTGCACGACGACGCAGACGACGCCAGAGCTATGACAATACCTCGTCGTTTTCTCCGAAAACAGCCGAGCTAATAAAACGCGACAGAAGAACTGCCTTGGAACTGTCAGTGAAACGAATTGCACAGGGGGGATGGGTGGGGGTTGGGGGGCTTAAATCGATTTTACGCGGCCACAATCCTCGGTTTTACTTCTGTCGCGGTTTACACTAATACAGCACGAAACAACTAAAATAATAAAAGCGCCAAAGGCACTGAAATGACAGATTCTATGAGAAAATCACGACACTCTTAATACTTACAGAAAGCCTTTCTGAAACGATCTCAAAATTAAAAAAAAAAAAAAAAAAACAATTCTGCAAATTCAATTATGAAATGTTTGCAGGTACCTACCTATACAACGGTGGTATTATCAAGTGCCATTTGATGTTTCAAATTGTCAAACGAAACCGTTTACGTTTTCAAAATCAAACATTAGTAACCTGGCCAAAAGATGAAGTTTACAGAAGAAATACACATGTAAGAAATATGTCTAACTGTGTAATTTTGCAGATTTGTGCATTTATTAATATACTGGATGAAAACCGCTGTTTGAGTAATTTTCAGTCTCAGAGCAGCTTAAGTTAGGTTTTTGAGATAAATACTGAACAGTTTAGGGTAAGTTTTCTTTTTCAGAACAGATAGAATCTTCTATGTAGCTGTGATGTTCAAAATAATAAAGAAATGCCCATTCAGAGACCAAGACTTCAAGTCATCTAAGAAGTGCCACCTCCAATTCACTAATGAAGTGCCTATTAAGACTCCAAACTTTCAGGTCATCGGTGAGAATGAAGGAGAAAAGGACTGGGAATGGTGTACAGTATAAAACCGATTAATTAACTCTTTACACCCGCGCCTGGTTCTGACTATCATCCAATAACATTACAGCGCCACACAACGTGTAGGCATAGCCCCCGCCCATCGGGGCTTGAAGAAATTGACTGGCCGTACTGAAACCGACTGCACACACGTACTGGTAAACCGCCTAGAGGATCTAAGCCTACCTATGCAAAGTGGTGCAATGCTTACAAACCCTATTGGTTTCAATGGGCGACAGGGCTTGAGATGTCATTTCATCTCCATGTCGGGAAAAAGGCTCACAACATTGGAAGCAACGTCTTCAAAATGACCTATACAGTGTTGTCGGGGACGTTAAACCTTAAATCAGACAAACAAACTAACAACGTGCAGGCAACGTTTGTAATCCGTTGCATCGACATTGATACACCATTTCGTAAACGTCATTTGGCCGATTGGTTAACATAACGCATTCTTTTATATCATAAAAAGAAATGACAAACAGCGTTTATCTTGATCAGAAGCCATCTGATCTCGGTCTACACTGTTTGCAAAAGTCGAAGCGGGGTTGGGTGTTCGTATTCAGTGGCAGTGGGATCAGGGTTATTGTAGTGTCGTTTAAGTATGCGCGGATTCCTATGCAAACAGTACATATAAGATATGCTGTGTGTACTCATTAGAATCGCCTCAATGCACACGCTCATTATAATCGCCCCAAAGAGGCGGTTTTAATGCAGTCACGCAACATATCGTAGAGATACGCTGTGTATACTCATTAGAATCGCCTCAAAGAGGCAGTTCTTATGCATACACACAGCGAATCTTAAGTACATCTATATATGTACGCATTTCAATCGCCTCAATGAGGCGACTCTTATGCATACAGACAACATATCTTACAGACATCCAGTTTAGACAACTCATAATAAGCTAAACAGGATCAACTCTTGTTTTCATCCTATTGATATTTTTTTTGCAAATCCCTGTTTACAACAGTCGGCAAATCTAAATTCAAATTTCTTTTTTTATATTTGTGGATTTCTGTGTAACTTATTTTTACCGTTAAAACTTAAACATTATCCTGCTAAACACGACAACCGCTACCTTTGTCAACAGTGTAGATTCTGATCATTTGACTTTCTGAAGCCATCTGATCAGGAGCTACACTGTTTGTTATGCAGTTGATTTTCTTGTTTGTTTGTATTGTCGTCAAACGGCCGAGTCAACATTATTTAGGTCATTTCATAGCCGGTCAGTTTCCTATCCGCACTTTTCCTTGTCAAGCTTATACGTAAGCGGCTGACCAGTGCAGTGCAAATTCTTTCACCAGAAACTGACTACTGCCCTTCTTGAATCAGTGACCGTAGAACAGATTTCATGATCAGTCTCCGCAAAAGAATGTTGTCGACCCCGGCAGAAATTGAACCCGCGTCATCTTGATCAATTTGATTGATTATTAGTCAGAAATGGTTGCGGCTTAATGGATTTATTCAGCAGGTTAAGACCTAAATTTGTTGTTTTCATCTGTGGTTTTATTCTGGTTTACACATTATCGGATGGAATTAAAGTTTCCCTGAACAGTTACTAAGTCTGTTTTAGCCCGATGCGAAATTCCGCCCCAAACCATAACGCTGCCGCCTCCAAACCGGTCATGCTGAATGACGTTAGCAGGGTCCATTCCTCTATCTCGCCTCAAAACACTTACTATTCCGTCAGATAATTTCAAATTGAATCGGGATTCGTCCGTGAACACAACTTGTTTCCACTGCCGTCTGGTCGAACGACGAAATGTTCTTGTCCAATTGAGTCTAGCCAGTCTGTGGAACTCCTACGTAAGGTTAACGTCCACGTTGCAGCGCAGCTCGTAGTCTATTCCTCACAGTCCTACCGCAAATTCGTGTTCCAATTGCATTCCGAACCATATCGACAATTCTGGTACTGCTGAGAAACCGATTACGTCGAGATGACGTCTTGATATAATTGTCCTCGTGTTGTTTTACGCGGTCTACCAGAGCGTGGTTGCTCCGTCTTTGACGGTGCCATATTGACGACACTTTGACATGGCACTTTCACTAACATGTTCTGCAACCTCCTTAACTTTCGTGCCGCCAGTAAGTATTCCAATAGCCATATTACGCTGGTATAACGTCAGTCCAGGACGGCGCCCCATCTTAGAACATTTATGATTTTTCGACGGTTTATTTTTTTAGGGGCATGGACCACAAAAGTGAAGTGAGTATCATCGATATTGACTACACGTGCATGGCGTGCACGGCGTGAATTGAGTAGAATTACGCCAAACGTCCGTGGTAGTGAGAAAAGTGTGAAAAATTCAGAATTAGTGAGTTTGGTATCAGAACTGACTAATTATACATATTTTATTAAATTAGCACCTCAGAGTTTGAAAAAAAGTGGGCCGATAAAATTGCTAAACGTATTTCCCTTAGTATACTTTTGTTTAGAAAACCAGCTTTAACCAATGCGTATTTCTTGGGTTTAAGGTACGGTTCTTATTTTCCAGAACAGACAGACAATGAAAAAGTGCTCATTCAGCGACCAAACCTTCAAGCTACCGAATAAGTGCCCATTCGAAGAAGAAATCTCAAAGCCGCGAAGTCCAAATTTTTAAGTCACAGGTGAGAATGAATGAGAAAAATACTGGGAATGCGGAACAGTATAAATCAAAGCACTGAAAGTACTGGTGGGGTGTAGGCTCAGAAAAAAGTCATGAACTTAGACTTTTCGTTCAACCCTTAAATTCCAGTATTTTCAGACGCCACATTATTTGGCGTGTGGCGTCTGTTTGGGTATTTAATCATGCTTTGCTAATGCACCAGTCAGGAGCCCAGTCCAAGTTCTTGTGGTTGCACTGGTAGCATTTTGGAGGTTTTCCAGTTTATCTGTCCTTTATTTTCTATGCAATTATTTATTTACTTCTTGACCTAGCTCAACAAATCTTTTCAGCTTTATCGTGTGTCCTTTTGTATACATGAATAGGTTCCAATTCAAACAATTTATATACGATATCCTGTTTGAACTAATTATAATTGCCTCAATGAGGCGATTCTAATGCATAACATATCTTAGAGATATGATGTGTGTACACGTTAGAATCGCATCAGTGAGGCGATTCTAATACAATCACACAACATATATACATCCAGTTGAGACTTATTCCTGTACCATTTAATTGTGATTTTGTGTGTAACCTATTTTTATTGTTTAAACTTTACTCGAATACTGCTGAACAGGACAACCGCTAACTTTGCAAAAGGTGTAGATCCAGATCATTTTGCTTTCTGAAGCCATCTGATGTCTGTTATGCAGTTTGTTAATTTAACGAATACATTATATGAAGTAATTTGATTGTTTATAGTGAGAAATGGTTATGGCTTAATCAAGCTGGATATGGGTTAAACTTGATTTTAACCGGATTAATCTTGTGATTTTATCCTTATCTTTCCTGGAACTTTCTTAAACTTGATTTTACCCGGATTAATCTTGTGATTTTATCCTTTTCTTTCCTGGAACATTCTTAAACTTGATTTTACCCGGTTTAATCTTGTGATTTTATCCTTATCTTTCCTGGAACGTTCTTAAATGTTTACTACATGTATATGTATACAGATATAGGTCTCTCACCGCTGTGGGTTCGAGCCTGGCTCGGTTACATGTGAGAGCCTGTCTCGGGTTACATGTGAGACGCGAAGTTCTGCAACGGTAGGTCATGTGGTTTTTCTCCGGGTACTCCGGTTTTCGCCCACCTCTGATTAACGATCGCCTCAATATGACTGAAATAATCTTGACAGGACCGTAAAACCAAAACTAAAAAGCAAACAGACGGTCTGATTAAGCCATAAATGACGATGTGATCCTCCACCTAATAAGTTTGAAGTGATGCATTACCAATAAAAGGGGTGTCATGTATGTTTTGTTTGTAAGGTACAAAAAGCATGTAGATCGGACGCCACATATCCGGGTCTGCATTGTTTTCCAATGTCCAACAAATAGGACGCTAGGCATATACAGGTTAAAAGAACAGCTTTCATAGCCATTAGAATGCAGTGGTTACTTGCTGCCTAATACCTTAACAACCAAGCCAAGCTTAATTCGTTTACCATGGCTACTTGAACTCGCTTTAGATTTCCTTGAGCATTTTTCCCCATAGCTCTGGACATTCATATATAACTGTTGAGGTTTAACGAGCTCACAAGGTCAGCTTTTGCCATGGCCTGTTGTCCGTCGTCTGTTGTCCGTCCGTCGTAAACTTTTCACATTTTCGACATCTCCTCCAGAACCGGAAGTAGGTTTAAGTTGATACTTGGTGGGAGGCGTCGAGGCAACATGACGATTCAGTTTGCTAAAACGGTTTCGTTCCGATGTCCAAGATGGCCGTCATCTTAAAATTCTTCGAACGACATCTCGCGAACTAAAGGTCAGATTAAGCTGAAACTTGAGGCAGCATCGGTGTGACATGGCGATTTGGATTTGGTAAAATCGTTCTGTCCCAATATCCAAGATTGCCGCAATGGTATTCAGCTTGAAAATCTACAAATGACATCTCCCTAACCAAAGGTCGGATTGGGGAAGCATTAATGCGACATACAGATTCAGATTTGTTAAATCTTTCTGTTCCGATATCTAAAATCTCCGCCATGGCACCTTGATATACTTCAAACGACATCTCTTCCTAACCAAAGGGCAGATCGAGCTGAAATTTGATGGGAGGCATCAGGATGAGATGGAGATTAAGACTTGCTAAAATTGGTCCGTTCCGTTATCACAGTTAGGTGACATGGCGGCCAGCCTGAAATACTTCAACAGACATCGCCCGAACAAAACGTCGGATTGAGTTGAAACTTGACGGATGGCATCGGGATGACATGGAGATTCAGATTTGCTAAAATTGGTCCGTTCCGTTATCACAGTTAGGTGACATGGCAGCCACCCTGAAACACTTCAAATGACATCTCCCGAACAAAACGTCGGATTGAGCTAAAATTTGGCGCCGGGTTGGTATCGGGATGACATTGAGAATCAGATTAGCTAAAATCATTACCTTCTGAAGTTCTGATATCCAGGATGGCTACGATGGCGGCCTTTTTGAAATATTCCAAATGACATCTCCCCACAAAGCAAAGGTTAGATCGAGCTGAAACTTGACAGGACAGGATTGTTGCTTAGGTGATCTACCAAATTAAGAAAGGTTCCACTCAAATGAACAAGAAGGCTTCTACAAAGAAAAAAAAACTGCAAAACTTTGAAATGACAATTCAAAATTTATCTCGCATATTTGGTCCAGCTTCATTCAAACGCTACATAGGCTGTGGCCCCATTTTGCCTATCTCGATAAAAAGCCATCGATTCTTACCTGGAAAGTAGGACAGCTGATTTTTTTGCATATCAAATGCTTAAAGTATAGGTAATTCAAAACCACTGTATGGACATTCGTTGCGGATTGCGAACTGGCATTAAAAGGCTTTTTTGTATGGAAAGCCGTTTTGTTATTAGAATTACTAACGTGACTTCAACGTGTTGTAAATAACGCAAACAGGATTATAAATGACATTTATTCTGCTTAATAATTACTGTTGTATGTTCTGCCAAGAGGAGACGACAGTTTGTTGTGAAAGTATTAAACATCTCGGCTGAAAATAAAAAAAAGAAATAAGTAATGCTTATTATAACACCAGTTATAATACCAACACCCACAAACCCATTCAGCATACAGCAGTTTAGCGAAATATTTGCCCAACGGTAAATAACACTCTGTTCAACAGGCTCCGGACCCGTAAAATCTATGTCTCGTAATATCTTTTACCATTTTGGGTGTTTTAAATTAGCTTGCAAAGCATTAAATTAATGTTTTTGAACGAGTCACTTACTCAATATAAGACGAAAGCACGAAATATAGAATCGATTTTTGGCATTAAAAACTATTTCGACTCCTCTTCGAGTCATCATGATTAGGTGGTATTGCAGATTTCATGAATAGAAAACTTAATTTAAGTGATATTTTTTTCATATTTTTCAGTATGCTATTCTGCTGTAACATGTAAGAAATGAAAACCAGAGGACCAATGGTCCTGAAGACGCTCACCTGACAGCAAGCATTGATTATTTTTAGCATTTGGCTGTATGACCAAGTGGTCCTTAATCACATTCCTGACTCTTGAAGATCAGTTGGAAAATTTTGAGTTTGAATTTTCAGTTATATTTAGCCAAGATAAAGCCTTAGATGAGCTAAAAGGTCAGGAGAAAATATATGGTTAATGGGTGGAATGCTTAACCATTTCTAAAGGGGGTTAGGCCCTCAATTTAACCTACGGTGTCCAAAGATCTATGTAACTAAATGCCCCTTATCACAAGAAAATATATGGTTTATGGGAGAGGATCTGAACAGTTTCTGATATTTGATGCATTTTATGTAATGCAGGGGTGGGGCATGCCCCCAGGGTCTCAAGATGCAAGTCACTTAAAGCCCCTTATCATAAGCAATAAGAATATATATTGTTTATGGGTGGGGATCTGAACAGTTTTCAAGAAATTGGTCACTTTTTGAAAAAAACAAAAAAAGGGGCAGGGTTACTTGAGGTGTTACTTCCAATTCTAAAGGGGGTGGCGGCAGGTCGAAGACTCGTACAATAAAATTCTGTATTTTACAAAACACTGTAGAATAAGCTATTAATATTTAACCAAATCGATGAAATACATGTAATTGTTAAAGGGGTAATGTTATTTCTTTTAAAAAGTTGCTTACTGTAAACCCCAGTACACCTGAATGTAAAGGTTGATAGAAGTCAATGCATGTTTAGGTGGGTGGTTCTGAAGAAGAAACTTTTGAAGAGGTTTAGACTTCTTCAACGTGGGGGGGGGGGTCATGCCCCTCCTCCCCCGGGGCCCGGGGTTCCACAGGTCCATGTCACTGAATGCGCTTTATCATAAGGAACAATAATATATATGGTTTATGGGTGGGGATCTTAACCGTTTCCAAGATATTAAGCATTTTTTGCAATAAAGGGGGTGGGGCATGCCACCCCGGGGACCCTCCGATACCCTGATGTCCAAAGGTCTGTGTCACTGAATGCGCCTTATCATAAGGAACAAGAATATATATGGTTTATGGGTGGGGATCTTAACCGTTTCCGAGATATTAAGCATTTTGTGCAAAGAAGGGGGTGGGGCATGCCCCCCGGGGGGCCCCAGGGTCCCAAAATCCATGTCACTTAATGCGCCTCATCATAAGGAATAAGAATATATATGGTTTAGTGGCATTATTTGTAACAGTTTGCAAGATATCAGACATTTCTACTTTTTCCCATACAAATGCCCATGTTACCAAATTTAACCTTGGCGTAAAATAGGTCAAGGTCATCCCAGGGACACCATTCATGCAATTTATGATGGGCCCATGTCCCAGGTGCTACATGCCAAGTTTCATGCAAATCGGCCCAGTGGTTCCGGAGGAGAAGATTTTCGAAGGGTTTTTACCATATATGGGCATGGCGGCCATCTTGGTCATGTGACCTAGACCAAAAATGCAAACTTTCGTTCCCCCACCCCATGGAGCCTCCACATGAAATTTGACTACAATCGGCCCAGCGGTTCCGGAGAAGAAGACGTTTGAAAATGTGAACACACACACACACACACACACAGAATTTTTGCCTGGCCATACTATCAGCTCACCAATGAGCCTTCGGCTCAGGTGAGCTAAAAATCTACAAAAGATACCCCCTCGATATTTTTTATTTTTTATGCCCCCGCCATTCGAAGAATGGTGGAAAGGGCATATAGTGTTGCCCCTGTCCGTCCGTGTGTCCGTCCGTCCATCCGCACCAACGAAACGACATTTAGGGGGCAACAAATTTGGACAGTTTGACAGTTAATATGTATATATTCAAAAACGGTCAATAACTTTCTCACTTCTGGATGGATTTTGAATGTACTGCAGCGTGTACCGGGTCGTCCACGAAGTCAAGCAACGCGGTCACCCATCCAGGTACTCACCGCAATCTCCATTGCTTAACTTCGTGAATAAGCCAACCACTCTACCCGCGTCGCTAAAAGAGCCGGCTCCTACAGCAAGGCTGTAGAAGTGGTATTTATCCATAACCGTTACATTTCTCCCCCTCAACTCTTGACTTCGTCTCGAAGTCACACATGCCTCACAAGACTAAACCCGAGGGCGGAGTCTATGTAACAAACCAACGGCACTGTTTCCATCCCACCGCTGCCACCGCTGCCACCGGGTCGTCCACGAAGTCAAGCAACGCGGTCACCCATCCAGGTACTAACCACAATCTCCGTTGCTTAACTTCGTGAATAAGCCAACCACTCTACCCTCGTCGCTAAAAGAGCCGGCTCCTACAGCAAGGCTGTAGAGTGGTATTTATCCATAACCGTTACAGTACTTTGCAGAAATATTCACCATCATGAGACGATGTGTCGCTTGCAAAACCCAGGTTTGTACCTCCAAGGTCAAGGTCGTACTTAGAGGTAAAATGTAAAAAAAAAACAAAGGCCCAAAGACGAACGGATGTGCCACTGTATACGTACGCAATTATAGCACGGCCATTTAAAAGTTTACGGAATTGTTCACAAAAATATGTTAACATGCCCTATCCAAATGGCAGCCATATTGGAAAAAGAAATCTTACCGCTTTTGGCGATAAAGTGATCTTAGAATAGTTATCAATTGTGTATGGGGATATTATCTGGTTTAGTCATCTCATATACAAATGAGACTATGAAAACTTTAATTTTTTCTTGTTATGTAGGGTACACAATTTTGATTGCGTCAGGCTAAAACATGTGTCATCAAAATTATAAGGGAATATGAATAATGAATAGAACGGACGTATTTCAACCCCTGAACGCTGTTTTTGTTTCAGTCTGTTAACGCATAATTGAGATAATAACGAATTTTTGAGACTCATACACTAATATTGCATTTATGGGCGACGTTATGCAATTCAGAGAAGTTGTCCATACAGTGGTTTCATATGTAGCATAGATTCAGCTTCAAAGGTAAATCATCAAAAAATGTGCTACTTTCCAGGTAACTATTTTCAAAAACAATTCTCTGGGCCCCTGCCTAACAGGGATATTTATCCAATGGGCAAGGTGTCCGCCAGACCTAAAATAGAAAAACAAACCTTTATTAAAATGGTTTCTACAATATTGATTCAGCTGCCATTTAAACTCCTCCTCACGAAAACACGTCTATAAAATTGTTACTCCATGAAACCCCATTTTTATATTGTAAAACTGGGGTTTTCAGGGGTAAATATTAATTTTCTTATTTCTGTTTTCAACATAGATTGTGTGTACTCGTTAGAACCGCCCTATTGAGGCGGTTTTAACGAGCACCCACAATCTATGTTGTCTTTTGTTTTGTTGTTGTAAACAATAGACAATTAAATAACAAATCTGGGCAAGTCTATCCAACACAATTTGCTATTCATGATACACGCTACGTGACAATTATTCCTTAAATAACCGTTTCCTGGATTCTAGTGATAGTCACGTTGACATCAGCACTGGAGGGGTTCTGTGTCTAGTAACTTCTGTTAAACAGTCAACCCAAACATTGCACGTTTGACCTCCTTCACTTGCTAGCGAAGGTTGCCATGTGCAGAGTGTGGATACAGCTAAATTCATATAATAAGACCACGTTTGGGTCTGTTCAAAAGTGGTTTTTAAGACCCCTTTTGAATAGCCCTTAAAATGTCTCTTACAAAGAGAATGGCACTCAGCCTTACTGCAAAGACCAAGTAAGAATAACTGAAGTCTTTTCAATAACCTTTTAAAAGCAGATTTAGACCCCATTTTAGGTGGTCTTTAAGTGGACTATTTGACCCCCGCCCATCGGGGCTTGAAGAAATAGATGGGCTGCATGATGCGTCCACGCAGAGCTGAAACTGACCCGCACACGAGTACGGGTAAACCGCTTAGAGGATCTAAGCCTGCCCAGGCAATACGGTGCGAGTTGGCCCGTCCATGCTTATAAACCCTATTGGTTTCATTGGGTGGCAGGGCTTGAGATGTCATTTCATCTCAATGTCGGGTAAAAGTCCCACAAAATTGGAAGCAACCTCTCCAAACTGACCTTTACAGTGTTGACGGGGACGTTAAACCTCAAATCAAACAAATCAATAACATTTTAAAAGCAGATTTAGACCCCATTTTAGGTGGTCTTTAAGCGGAATATTTGACCCCCGCCCATCGGGACCTGACCATCGCGTATTGGAGAAATAGATTCGACTGCATGATGCTTCAATGCAGAGGTGAAACTGACCGCACATGAGTACTGAAAAACCGTTTAGACGTTCTAAGTATGCCAAGGTCGGGCCGCCCATGTATATAAACCCCGTTGGTTTCATTGTCATTTCATCTCAGTGTCGGGTAAAAGTCCCACAAAGTTGGAAGCAGCGTCTCCAAAATGACCTATATGTACGTAGTATTGTAGGGGACGTTAAACCTCAAATCAAACAAACAGAAACAGCGGAATTTTACTTTTCTGTTCCGGTCTACAGAGCTGAAAGGGTTAAAAGCCTAATCAGTGGACTGTTATTGTTGGTGGTGGTGTTTCCTGTCATCACGTTTTACATGTACATGTAGGTCATGTTGAGCTGGTCAGTTGACCTAACCCAACTTTTCCTGGATAGGCTTACTAGCAGACAACGTCTCGGCAACGTCGTATCAACATCAAATCAACGTCAAGACGTTGCATAGACGTTGATTCGGCGTTACCTAAATGGGTTAGTTCATAGAACAGTCCACAACTTCATGAATCTGTGGAAGTGGGGGCTAGAATAACTCTAGAAAATGAGTCTACAACAATCTAAGACAGACGCGCATCTTTTTGGAGGTTGATCTGCACCTTCAGCTCGGCTGCGCCCATCGGGGCTTGGAGAAATAGATTTGGTTGCATGGTGCTTCCACGCAGAGCTGAAACCGACCAAGTTTAAGGATTTTACGATATCAGCTGTAGCTAAAAGTCTTGGGTAGTATAAGGCAGTTTAACGCCGCTTAGGGTTTTTGTTTGTTTGAATTAAGGTTTAACTTCCCCGCCAACACTATTAAGGTCATTTTGGAGACATTGCATCCAATTTTGTGGGACGTTTGACCGACATTGAGTTGAAAGGACATCTCAAGCCCTGTCGTCTAATGCAACCAAAAGGCTTATATGCACTCGACGGTCTGACTCTCATCACTTTGCCTGGACAGGCTTAGTCCTTCTAAGCGGTTTACCAGTACTCATGTGTGGCCAGTTTCAGGGTTGCGACTGCAGCGCATATTGTTCACCACAGTTCATTTTGCTAAGTCGATCATGTAGATCGGAAAACAGTATCAATAGTTAATGAACATTTTTTGATACGCATTACAATGATTATCAGAATAAAACATGCTGTGGACAAAGGTGTCCTGTAACGCATTACCGGAGCTGGCTTCGGGCTCTCATCGGGTGGGCCTATTTCACGGTCCAGCGATTTTGCCTTATATCTTGAAGTTTTTTTGATGAATGACACCAAACTTCAATTGACCCGATATTTGACCTTTGTTTGTTTGATTTGAGGTTTAATGTCCCTGTCAACACTGTAAAGGTCATTTTGGAGACATTGCTTCCGATTTTGTGGGACTTTTACACGACATTGAATTGAAATGACATCTCAAGCCCTGTCGCCCAATGAAACCAATAGGGTTTATAAGCATGGACGGACTGGCTCGCACCGCTTTGCCTGGGCAGGCTTAGATCCTCTTAGCTGTTTACCAGTACTCGTGTGCGGGTCCGTTTCAGCTCTGCGTGGAAGCATCATGGAACTCATATATTTCTTCAAGCCCCGATGGGCGGGGGGCCGATATTTGACCTCAAACTAAATGTTGGTCACCATGACCTATATTTCATGGTCCAGTGATTTTGCTTTATTTCCTGAAGACTGTTTGATTTATGAACACCATATGTTGGTACATGTTTAATGAGTCAGTATGATCCGATAAAAAATGTAGGTCACTGTGACCTATATTTCATGGCCCAGAAATTTTGCCTTATATCCTGAAGACTTTTTGATATATGAACTCCATACTTTGGTATTATGAGCCATACTGACTTATACTCCAGAAGTATGGTGTTCATATATAAAAAAAGTCAAAACTACTTTGATGTCCAGCCCCATCCCGAGACATCAAACCTAGGTCAGACGTCATGCTCTCCAGGGTACAGATGATCCAAACATGAATGTTTTCTGATGAGTGGCAGTCGACATACGAAATTTTGAGAGAAAAATAGCACATTGAAGTTGAATAATTTCTCAGTTAAAATGACATAGTGAACAATAAGCGCTGGGATCGCACATGATGGGCAACCGCGACGCTTAGTGTCCATGTGAACTGCAACGCTTATTCATTACGAAAACACGCCTATATAATTTTGACCCCCTTAAACCCCATTGTTATGTGGTAAAACTGGGGTTTGCAGGGGCATACATTATTTTCTTATTTCTGCTCAAACACATAGAATGTGGGTACTCGTTAGAACGGTTCTAAACAGTCTCCACAATTTATGTTTTGAGCAGAAATAAGAAAAATATCACAATTTTTCATCTGAAAAAAAAAAAATGATTCTTTTCGGCGGTAAAATTTACAATGTATGTATAGGCGTGTTTTCGTAATGGTTCACATAGACACTAAGCGTTGTAACAACCCAGGCTGTGTATTCAGACAAAAGTATTCAAAGCGAATGGGTAGCTGACCTAATTTAAGTTTATGTTTTTAACAAAGGAAACCCGTTTATAAAATTTGTCTATGAAATCCATCCAAAAAGGGGTTTACTCTCAAAGGTAAACATGCTCATTGTGAGCACATTCTTTACTTTCAGTGTAGACCACTGTTAAAAATAGACACAGCATTTTCAAAGAGCTATCTCCCCTAGAAGTTTATCTACATGTATTCATTGCCATTAGTAAGACAAATTGAATGTACATATGATGTACATTATATATCTTTGCCAAAAACCCAAGTTTTCTCAACATAAACTTTGCCATTACGAAAAGTTGCCTATATAATTTTGACCCCCTTAAACCCAAATTTAATATAGCAAAACTGGCGTTTACAGGGGTATACGTTGATTTTTTTTATTTCTGCACAAAACAAGGATTGTGGATATTCGTTAGAACAGCCTCCCGCAATCTATGTTTTGGGCAGAAATGTAAAATATCAGAATATTTTTGGTGTCCATTTTTCATTATTTCGAGAAAAATGCGAAAAAGATGTTTTACCCGAAACGCAAAATAAGTGGATTTCTCTTGCATGCAATGCCAAGATATTCTGAGAAACGTTGAATTAATGAGACGATGTGATTATTTCACTGCTTTTAAACAAATAAAGAGGAAAATATTGATTTGTCTGTGCAAAAAGGGGCCTGACTCCAAAGTTAATCAAAGCACTGAGAGTGCTGATGGAGCATAGCTTTGATAATTTGATTTAGCGTCTGATAGATATTTTAAATCAGGCTCACATAGATCCAATGAACATAGCTGTTTGAAGCTATTCTGGGCCAGAAGTCGTGTTAAAGCAACAATACCTATATTGAAATTAACCATTTTAAGCGAATGGAATCCTCAATCTTATATCAGTATGGAATGAGTTCATTTCAAAAATCAGGGATGTCAGGTTGTGGCTTCTACGAAATATTTGGCAAAAATGGCTGAACCTTTTGTAAGTATGTAGTGTAGGTCATAATGAGACTCCGCGTTCTGTGGTATCTGATCTGGGTTTGTCCTTTTTGCCAGTTGCCAGGTTTGGGATTTTACGGTACAAAATGGGCTGTAAACTGGGTTATATGAACTGAGCTATAAAATGATTAGACTGCTGCACAGTTCATCTATTAAAACTATTCATCTATTCCGTTTGAAATAGGTGGTATGTGAAACAGTCTATAAGAGGATACCGCATGGCGTAATAATCTACTCTGTTAACACGGGGCTCTATATTCTCACTGGTGATTAGGTCATACGCAGTAACTCCAAAAGTAGTGCCGAAATCACTTCTCATTTCACTGGAGCTACGCTGCAACAGCTACGCTCCAAAAATCTGGAAATTGCATACAGAAGGTGAACATCAGCGATTGCAAAGTAGATGATTGTGTGAAAATGTGAATGTAACATACGTTACGCATAATTGTCGCAGATCTGCACACAAAGGTCGTAACTTCTTACTGAAATGACTCTATCGGACTGGCAATGAATGGTTTCG
This sequence comes from Lucinisca nassula, assembly GCA_963580285.1. NCBI lineage: Eukaryota > Metazoa > Mollusca > Bivalvia > Lucinida > Lucinidae > Lucinisca > Lucinisca nassula. The sequence goes on along the minus strand of OY757025.1, from coordinate 67,377,918 downwards.
CATTAAATATTGTTCATTTCAGCTTAAAGGAAGAGAACTGATTTTGGTGGACAATGAAACTATGAAATAAACGCGAAGAATGAATTCATGGATTTGGGCCCAGCACGTTGCATAAACCTCCAAAAATGGCCCTCTGTGTAAATCGTCTAAACCTATTTAATTCGACCATCCGCAGCAATGCTGTGGTCAAAGGAAGCTAATACGATGAGGAATAGTGTTTTCTGCATGGTATTATGGTTAACTCGATTTTGCGCAAAAATGGACTTGGGGTCCCTTGTTGCACTGACCCATTCACTCTCGGTTTTTGTTGTTGGTTTTTTTTTTGTGTGTGTGTTTTTTTTTTTTGTTTTTTGCTGTTTTTTTTTTTGTGGAAATTTTTTCAATATATTTAAATAGGCTTGCTATCGTAATTGTTATACGGGCGTTCATATTGGTCGATTATTTGTTTACCAATACTTCAAAAGCTTCCTGCCTGCTATTGTCCGCGTGACTATCGCTAACCATCACGTGAACATGTCCGTGAAATAAACATCCCCTAAACATCACGTTATATGGAGAAAACTGGAGTTTACGGGGGTAAACATTTATCTTATTTCTGCTCCGTGATATAGGTTGTGGGTACTCGTTAGAACCGCCCCAATGAGGACCGCCTCAATGAGGCGGTTCTAACAAGCACCCGCAACCTATTTTGCAGTTTGAAAGCACACGTTAATGTGTCTTGTCATAGGATTGGAATGCCAAATGACAAAGCTGCGCATGTGTATTCTATACATTGTATAAGTGTGCCAGTAAATACTTAAACTTGTATAAAAGCCAAAGAGTCAAAAAGCTGACCCCAGTTTCATTTATAAACAAAATTACCAATCCTTTACTATGACAACCACTCGTACTAAGGAAACGAAAAATCGGTAGAACAGATTCATATGCCCTCTTGTAGTGACAACAAACATAAAAGATGTACTCTATCATCGGTGGGAAGTCAACATCATGTGAAAATAGAAAACAGAGGGTGTGATAAACTTACGGAAGTGTTCCGGTCAATCCCGATTTTTAATCATTATAACAAATTACACTGCTAACCAGTCAATAGAATATAGCATTCAGTCAGTAATGGCCTTTCCTTTAATGCTTCTGGAGCAAAAGTAAATCTTAGGTAGTCTACACCCACAGGGGTAGAAAATAACAAGGATCACATGCTAATAGAAAATTACATTCAACTAGTCATGACCTTTTCTCAAATGCTTCCGGAGCATATTGATTTTCTATTACATGCTTAGGAGAAATCAAAGTTCTGAAAATACTGAGGAAAGTTGATTTATGAGGAATAATTATTACATAACAAAGTTAGTCGAAGATCAAGCAGTTATCTAGATATTTTGTTGAAAAAAACTAGAGACTAACTTCCCATATCACAGGTCCTGGTGTATGAATGTCATTTGACGTGTCACCAGTGACAATTCTGATTCTGATTCTGATTTGACAAGGCCCGAGAGGGTTAAAAAATTCGACAAAGAAAAAAATGATTCATCGATTGTTTTGAGTCTAACGACAGGTCAACCCCAGTGGATCATTTTTGTCTTCTCCAAGAGAAAGGGGGAAAAGAGATGGAAGAGACAGTAGAGGAGATAATTTGTTTGTTTGTTTGATTTGAGGTTTAACGTCCCCATCGACACTGTAAAGGTCATTTTGGCGACGTTGCTTCCAATTTTGTGGGACTTTTACCCGACATTGACATTAAATGACATCTCAAGCCCTGTCGCCCAATGAAACCAATAGGGTTTATAAGCATGGACGAGCCGACTCGCACCGCTTTGCCTGGGAAGGCTTAGATCCTCTAAGCAGTGTACCAGTACTCGTGTGCGGGTCGGTTTCAACTCTTCGTGGAAGCATCATGCAGCCCATATATATTTCTTCAAGCCCCGATGGGCGGGAGTCGTTGTAGAGGAGATGAAAGTGAGGGACAGAGGAGAAAGAGGAAAATGAATGGAAGTGTAGAAACAGAAGAAATAACAACACTCCCCCTCTCTACCGTAACCTGCTGCAAGGTGTTGCCCAACTGTAAGTCAGTATCAGCTGGACTCCCCAGCGACACAAGCTACACATCGCCATTGCCTCACTCAAGTACCACCGCGAAGAAAAAACGGAAGAAAGAAAGATAAACGCTTCTGCCAATTTCTTCATGGTCAAACCATAGATTTCTAAATAAACTCAGTACATATCTGCTAATAATCTTACAGAGAAGTTCTCCTAGCGGGCACATGATGTCTTAGCAACGTCGCATCAACGTCGCATAGATACGACGATGCACACACGTTGTGCAGCCGCTTGGAACTATGCTCCTTCGGGCGTCGGGACATAAAAAGGAGAATAACTTGACAAAAAAATCATTTTTTAACCATTTGATTTAGACATTATAACCCTGACCAGACGCCGCGTTTATCCAAGGCGAATTAAAATACGTTTATTCCAACCTGTACGGGGTCCTAAAACATTAACCCATAAATGCCAATTAATTGTTTCAATACTGGGACATTCTGAAACAGTTAAGATAGATGAGAGGCCACAGAACGGTGCGTCTTATCGGTGTCTTCACTATTTGTTAAAGTACGGAACACAGCTAACAATTAGAGCTCTCGAAAGCAGGCGAATTGTAAGTCAGTAAAGGGTTATTTAGTTGGTCACTGATACTATGCATTGCAGAAAGATTTAGCAAATCGATCGATCCTAGCGCAAAGTTGACATGTCAAATTGTGACGTGAGCCGTGTGAGAATGAGGGTATTTTTGCACGGAAATTTACAACAGTCATTAAAGTCTGTTTCATAAACGCGACGAGAGCGATAAAAAGGAATGCTCAGCGGTTTACGGTCGGTTTCAGATTATGCCGCTCAAATTCAGATTATCAGATTATCAGATTATTCAGATTATCCAAGCCCTGACGGGCGGGGCCTTAGTATATGAAGTTTAAATCTGAATATGATTATGGCGATGAATGTGTCAATTTATGTTTAATCAGCAATCGCCAGCTTTAATGCTAAATGTTGACAGCCATGGACAGAAACCACAAAAGTTCCCTGTTGATATACACGAGCATCAAAAGCTCTGACAAGATCGGCATTGTGTGCAGGCTATAATCAGACATGGACCTTTCAAGCACCAACAACTTTATGGGTCGATTGTTTGTCAATCGACCCAAAGTTACTAAGCATAAAACGCTTCAGTGCTGAAGTCCATGTGACTATCACTGATTTGCATGGGGAACGGGAGGTCTCGGGTTCGATCCCGGGCCGCGACATACCAAAGTCGTTAAAAATGGTACTAGCTGCTCCTCGCTTGGCACTCAGATTTACGGGTAGAGCTAGGACTGGTCGATCCAGTGTCAGGATAATGTGACTGGGTGTGGTATCATGTAATGTGTCTGGGACATGATACTTCAGTGAGGCAGCACTATAAACGTGAGCATTGAGCTCCCTGTCGCAACCAGACACCGTCGTGATATGACTGAAAAATTGTTGAAAGCGACGTTAAACCCGAATTCACACACACACACACTGATTTGCATGAAACCCATATAACTTATTTATAGAAAATAGTAGCGTTAATTTTATCGCAGCAGGTTGTCTATAGAATCTGGACAGGAACCATGAGTCGGGCTTGACAAATGTCGTAGACCCAACTCAGACGCCACAGAACACGACGTCTTATCAGGGTCTGTACTCTTTGCTTACAGTAAAGGAATTAAGGATCAGACGACGCAAAACGCAGCGTCTGATCAAGGTCTCTACACGTTAAATTGCTTAAAAAACTTGAATTTAAGGGTTAAACAAAACCTTTTATGTCAAGGACTATTTTCCCAGCCTACACTCAGAGACAATTGACCCACCGGTATTCAATGCTTTGATTTTTCATCAGCATGTTGATGAAATACCATTCAGAAAAGTTTTGAGATTAATTTCGGCATACACTGTTGCCACGCATCCGGCTGAAAGAGCCATACAAACCGAAGTTGAAAATCTTAGCAAGTGTTCTAATGACTCGGGGTCGATCCTGCGACCCCTGGTTTACAAGGAGAGTAGCATAACCACTGAACCACGGAGGCTTCTGTCTTGCTATTAAGAAGACAGCATGTATGACGGATAGCATAGTCATGGCATTGAGCGTAGAGGAAAATCAGATTCTCCGTCATTGACAAAACCATAAGTACGAGCGTAGTCCTAACTCCATTGTTTGGTCAAAGCAAGCTGAAAGCTTCATATACCTTAACTAGAAGTATGGCGAACTAGTTCACGCTCACATTCTGGCCATTTCATAGAAGACGAAGACTAGGCGGCTCTCTTGAATTCCCACATTCTGTTATTGTTAGGAGCAAATGTGAGGCAATTTTCTGCCATGGTTAAACTGCAAAGTAGTTACACAGTTTCATTGACCATTTCGAGATCGTAACATGATAATTTTTATGACCTATGTTTCATCTTGCAACAACATATCAATCATGGTTATGCGTTAATAGGTCCTTCAATAAAACATGGTGGAACACTTGAAATTTTATCAGTTATTTTCTAACGTTCAGTTCTAATTTACATATTGCGGGAACTACCCTCTAATCAGAATCCTGGTTAGTTGCTTAAATTGGTTTTGACATTTTGTTAACAAATCACAGGCCTAGTTTACATATAGCGGGTGTTTCAATCTATCCGTCGTACCCATGAGCCCATATAAAAGTGTCTTTTAGGCCTCTACACGGGCACAAGCGCGGAATATTTCTTTAAATCACAACTCGTTAGGCATCTGCTATCAGTGATGGCATCTAAAATGGTCCCAGAAGATCTCGTTGACATTTAAGGTCCACATGCAGTTCAGTGGGGACACCCGTTGCTCCTTAATTGAAGCGTCAATGGTGAATTTATACAGCATGACGTATACTGAGTTTTGCAACTTTTTGCAAGAGGTTTAAGTTTCAGGCTCTGAGAGTTTCTTTCCTGGATTTGGAAAACGATTACATAGAACTTACAGAACGTAACTATCACAAAGTTGTGAGTCTTGTGGGAGCACTGACTCATTGAGAATTAATATCAAAGTAACGGAGGGTACCTCGCAAAGGTAGGTCTAAATACATGTACTTAAAACCAGATACAAGAGATGCAAAAATCTCTCAAAGGATTATACGTAAGCGGTTAACCAGTGCGCCAAAAACTGGCAACTGCTCTTCTTGAATCATCGGAATGGAGAGAATGACCGTAGAAAAGATGTCATGATCAATCTCAACGACACCGACAGGTATCGAACCCGCGTCGTCCTGATCGCAAGTCAGACGCGCATCCGACTGAGCTACCGAAGCCGGGCGTTAAGTGTTGGCTACTCGATCATGAGTGTAACTTTACCGAATTCAGTGCGACAGATGTGCACTCGTATGTGTTGCTAGACACAAAAATTTTGAAAAGCAAAATAGATGGGAAGCCTAAATGAGAACGTGTGAGCTAAAATATCTATATGGACCAAATCCCGCTAAAATGCATGCCACATTTTTAACCATTACCTCTTGGATATTTTTGTTCTGCTTTTACGGACCTTTAAAAATCATTTCACATATCGGGGCGATCCTTAATCAGAGTCGGGCGAAAACTGGAGTACTCGGAGAAAAGACACCTGACCTTCCGTTGCAGAACTTGGCGTTTCACATGTGATCCGAGTGGGGCTCGAATCACAGCGGTTAGAGACCCAAAGATTAAGAGTCAGCGCCTTTACCCATCAAGCCAGGAAGGCCCGGTTAATCACTTGGGCATAGTGTTTGTTTGATTTGAGGTTTAACGTCCCCGTCAACACTGTAAAGGTCATTTTGGAGACGTTGCTTCCGATGTTGTGGGACTTTTACCCGACATTGAGATGAAATGACAAATCAAGCCCTACCGCCCATAAAAACCGTTAGGTTTTAAGGAGAGGTCCGACTCGCATCACTTTTCCTGGGCAGGCTAAGACATTAATAATAATAATAATAATAATAATCGACCTTATTTATAGAGGGTAACACATTTAGTAAATTAGTACTAATCTTCCATGTGGCCCTCTTTTCCTGGGTACAAACCAGTACTACGCAATGTGGATAAAGTCTCTTGCTCAAGGAAACAACACTTGCCGCTCGTGGGGATCGAACCCGGTACCTCTCGATCCCGAGTCCGATACTTTACCTCTGCACAACAGCGCTCCACTGTTAACTGTTTACCAGTACTCCAGTTCGGTCGGTTACAGCTCTGCGCGGAAGCATCGTGCAGTCCAATCTATTTCTCCAGGCCCCGATAGTGTCATTGTTTATATCTGCTATCCAGCACAATCTGAAGATGTACCTCTGTTTACCGCAGTCATAATAGCATACTGAAGGTTGTCTTTAACCGCAGCTCGAAGTTCGCTTGTGTGAAGAAGTTTTTTGATGTACTGAAAACACTATTCCACAGGGTTTAATGTGGGCGCGAAAACAGGCGTGAACACGTATTCAGTTCCTGCTTCCTCCAACATTACAACCATAATCTGTCCGACTCGGAACAGTCCAACAATATTGGAAACTACGTCTCAAAAATGATCTACACAGTGTTGAAGGGGACGTTAAACCTCTAAACAATAAAAAAGGTGTATAGCACAGTTGTCTTTTTTAACCAGTTCCTCTGGATTTAAACACATATTTCCATTATTGTCATATGAATGCACGGCCTCTTGAAAAAAAAATCAAAAACCGTATCTATATTGCTGGCCCCACCCACAATATTTGCGGTGTTGGGGTGGCACCGGGCTTAATGAAATAGATGGGCTGCATGATGCTTCCACGCAGAGCTAAAACCGACCGCAAACGAGTACTGAAACAGCTTAGATGATCTAAGCCTGTCAAGACAAAGTGATGCGTGTTGGACCGTCCATGCATGTACACCCTCTTAGTTTCATTGGGTGGCAGGTCTTGAGATGTCATTCCATCTCAATGTCGAGGTAAAAGTCACACAAAATTGGAAGCAACGTCTCAGAATGACCTACATAGTGTTGACGGGGACGATTAACCTCAAATCAAACAACATGTGCGTATGTCATACCGTATACTCAAATAAGCAAACTGAGTTTTCTGCCCGCGGAGAAATTCAACGGCTTATTCCCCCTTTGTCCATAATACATGGTGACAACAAGCGACAGTCCGCACCGCCCATCGGGGCTTGGAGAAAAAAATGGGCCGCGTGTGATGTTGTCACGCAGAGGTAAAACTGACCACACATGAGTACTGGTAAACCGCTTAGAAGGCTGAGCCTGCCCAGGCCAGACCGCCAAATGCATGTAAGCCTTTGGTTTCATTGGGCGACAGGGCTTGAGTTGTCAGTTCATCTTAGTGTCGGGTAAAAGTCTCACATAATTAGAAGCAACGTCCCCAAAATGACATAAATAGTGATGACGGGGACGTTAAACCTCAAATCAATCAATCAACAAGCTGGAGGTTCGTCAAAATAAGGGCTGATGCTGTGGAGAACGTCAATGAAAAACTTGCGTGAAACGGAAACGGACTATAGACAATCATCGGTAACGCTCTTGCACAAAACTACTTCTGATTGGTTATTATGCTTGAACAGTATGACGCAGTTATAAACAATCTGTGATTACGCGAGCCCAATAGATTGACACTTGTACGGCTGTTTTGCTAGATCATTTTGCAATCGATAATAAGCTTACCCGTTTAACCCTGTAGACCTGTGCAGACGCCGAGCTAGAAATACACTGTATCTATGCAAACCTTGTAGATCCTGATTAGACGGCACATAGCTAGAACGTCTCGCCAGAATCTACATGTACACTGTTTGTCATCATGTCAGTGAACTACTCAGAAATCCCTTTCTATAAGAATATATTTAAAGCGAGAACAATCCTGTTTAGAAACTCGGGGATGAAAGAGTAAAACATAAATATCATTGGAAAGTGCGTAAGAAAATAGTCCTAGAGTACTGTTTTCTTTTCAGAATTCGTCTTTCTGTGCCAATTTATATTCAGTCCTTATTACGTCCTGAAAATTGAAATATTTTGAAAGACGTTCCATGCCTGCAAAATTAATTTTCAAGAGTTCATATGGACTATTTTATGCAGCGTTCGAACATGTGTAGTGGAAGTGGAGTAACGCGGTCCAGTACAGGAAGTAGAAATGTAATGACATAGAAACTTGATTTTAAAAATCAACTTTCAAAAATAACTTTGATATAACACTAAACGATCACAGTCAAGTGACTACTACAAGCTTCACTATTCTTACCGCAGTGACATCAGCGTGTAATCCGTAAAACACGGAGCTGGCTCATATACTAGGACACTAGCGATCGGTGTAGACCAAGAGCCACAGAACGGTCATTCTCTCCCTTCCGCTGATTCAAGAATGGCAGTTGTCTGTTTCTGGCGAAAGAATGTGCACTGTACTGGTTAACCGCCTATGTATAAACCTGTCCAGAAAAAGCGTGGATAGGTAAACTGATCGGCTCAAAAATAACCTAAAATAGTGTTGACTGGGCCGTAAAACTCCAATACAAAAACAAACAAACACTAGAATACCCGGGTATTCTAGAGTTAAAAGAAATATTCCAAGTCGCCAATGATTTCAGCTTGCTTGGTCAAGAATGCAAAAATCCTGACACATTTGGATGGAATTCTCAGGTAAACAGAAAAGGTACGTTAAGGAAAAAGGCAGATGACATGTAAAAAATGTGTGCACAAGCTGAATTTTATCTCTAATAACATTTAGTGCACGTGTGGCAAAAGTTTTAAGGATTAAAAATCCTAAGTGGCCTTGTGTGGAGTTAAAACGTATCTGGACCGAGTTGTACAAAACTTATGGTGTCGTTAACCCATTGCATACTAGTGGACACTTCCATGTCCATTTGTCGTATAAGGGGTATCAGGCGTATTGTTTCGTTTTTATTCTATTTTTTATGGAAAATTCTGTTAACAAATAGTGCAAGCCCTGCTTGTGCGGCGTCTGATCTGGGCCTGCACTGTATGCCAAGGTACCCCTTTAGGGGTTTTCCGCATGCAATGGTTTAACATTTAGCTAAACATTATATCATTTGATATGGCAAATACACTAATATTTTGGCTGAAAAATGGGAGTAAGTCGCGTACATGTAAACGAGTCAGTGAGCATATAATGATTACCCCTGTAAAACCAACTTTATATTAGTGTATAGAGAAATCTGGTTTATATGGGTATACGTTATTTTCCTTATTCCTGTGCAAGAAATTAAATGTGGGTACTCATTAGAACCGCCTCAAAATATCACAAATTTTCATTCGAAAAATAACCATTTCGGGAATATGAAAGAATGCACTCTATAACCCGGATGTGATATCCTGACAAGTTTTTGCATGCAAAAGCTGCTCGCATTTTTCAAGAAAAAATTTGTGTGTGTGTTTGATTTGAGGTTTAACGTTCCCGTCAACACTATAAAGGTCATTTTGGAGACGTTGCTTCCAATTTTGTTGGACTTTTACCCGACATTGAGATGAAATGGCATCTCAAGCCCTGCCATCCAATGAAACAAATAGGGTTTATAAGCATGGGCGGGCGGACTCGCACCGCTTTGCCTGGGCAGGCTTAGATCCTCAGTACCTCAGTGTGCGGGTCGGTTTCAGCTCTGCGAGGAAGCATCATGCAGCCCATCTATTTCTTCAATTCCCGATGGGCGGGGCCGAAAGGAAAAAAAGATAACAGATTATAGGTAAGGCCATGTGCAAGGGAGGCAACCAAAGGCTATTTGTCGCAGAAGAATTTAACTAGTTACATACCCTATATCACCAGAAATCTCAAGTACAAACATTTGCTTTCGTATTAAAACCAGACACTATTCTAAGCCCGACACATGGACGGGTTCAGTCACGGTAAATGTGTTATTGGTGTTCGAGACAATGAAATCGCATTGCATTATGTAAAAACGTGCTGGCCTCGTTGGCTTAGTCGACTGCGCGTCGGACTGGTGTCCAGGAGTTCGCGGGTAAGATACCCGCAGGATCGGCAACATTCTTTCGAGGAAATCTTTTCTGCCGTCATTCTCTCCCTTCCACTGATTCAAGAAGAGCAGTTGTTAGTGTCTGGCAAAAATATACATGTGTACTGTTCCAATTAACTGCGTATCTTTTAAGACTGTCCAGGAAAAGTGTGGTTAAGGCAACTGACCAGCTCGATATGACCTAGACAGAAGTGCTGGGTCATTAAACTCCAAAAACATAAGAGAACAAGAAATTTAAAGCTTTGACACAAAGTGCCATATCAAGTGACTCGATGGTGACTGCCTTGCACTCTTTTGGAAAGGAACAGGCTATGAAATCTTACTATTCAACTGTTCAGTTATAAACTTATAAACTCGAATTATTTGACCCTGTTGACATGAACACTGAATTTACAGTATCATATTCAACATGACCGATTGTCTTGTCAGTTTGATCATGTTTGTGGAAAACTGTGTTGAATTTAACAGTGTAACAGAGTTGAATTCGACAATGACTGATCAATGGGCCCAGCCTTAGTGATATGTAACAAACCGACAAGCGCAATCAACAAACAGACTGGTCTTATTTATACATGTTCTTAGCACCCGCCTTTTCAACACCAAGAACAGCAGGAGTCCATTAATGTCTTGCGTGTTTATATTATTATTATTATTATTATTATTATTTTCAACTGAATCATCGTTTTCTATATATATTATTATCTAGCCCCGCCCATCAGGGCTTGAAGAAATAGACGGGCTGCATGATGCTTCAACGCAGAGCTAAAACCGACCCGCACACGAATACTGGTAAACCGCTTAAAGGATCTAAGCCTGCCCAGGCAAAGCGGTGCGAGTTGGCCCGTCCATGCTTATAAACCCTATTGGTTTCATTGGGCGGCAGGGCTTGAGAAGTAATTTCATCTCAATGTCGGGTAAAAGGCCCACACATTTGGTAGCAACGTCTCCAAAATGACCTTTACACTGTTGACGGGGACGTTAAACTTCAAGTCAAACAAACAAACAATTTATTATTATCATTGATGAATTTTTAGCAAGTGTCTATTCATTTTTTACCAACACATATATTACGAGGACTGTTCAAATATGAATGCAACTAAGCACATAAAAATAATTCCGTGATAGATTTCGATGAAAAATTTATTTTGTCCCCTCAAAGTATTCCCCTTTAACAGATATACAAACTTTCAGTCTTCTGATCCAATCATTGAATGCATTATGGTAGTCTTTTCGAGGTATACTATGAAGGCGCTGGAATATTGCAGAACCGAGGTGTTTGCGCTAAACAAATTTTCGACCAGAAAGGTATTTTTTCACCCGCGGGAACCAAAAAGTCACACGGGGCAAGGTCAGGGGAATGAATACGGGGGGTGGGGGGGGGGGGAAGGGAGTTCAACAACCTTTTCCTGCTTCAGATAGTCTTGCACAATGAACGCCTTGTGCGATGACGCATTGTCATGTAGCAATCTGACCTTGGCCAAACCATTTGCGGGTCTTCGTTCTATGAAATATTTCTTCAATTTTCGAAGAACTTTATTCTTGTAAAACTTCGCATTTACAGATTTGCCTTTAGGCACAGCAACCTGAATAGCAGGGCCCTGATTTGAAAAGAATATGGCATACATTGCCTTCTTGACGCTCATGGTCCGCTTTGCAATGCATGGTCTTTTGCAATACTTTGTTGCCCATATTTTGTTCTGAATCTTTCGTTTTGGCTCAAAAAAGTGAACCCATGTCCCGTCACCTGTGACGACATTAGCGAAAGACCGTGCATTGTAATTTGGAAACTTTTTAAGCAACTTCTTGGCGCACTGAACGCGTGTCTTTTTCTGCTCATCTGTCAACAGACGGGGAATCCATCTATCACAGATCTTTCTCATTTCAAATCCCGTTTCAGAGTTGTATGAGCTGCTCCTAATGAGATGCCAACCATACTAGCTATTTGCCTTGTGGTGTATCGTGCATCGGTAGCAACTAGTAGTATAGGCGTCGCTTTAACCCCATGGACTGCGCATGCGCGGGGATGACGTCACGACGCGTCGGCGCGGCAGCCATATTGGATGACCTCGGAATTGCTTTGGCGCCATGGACTGCGCATGCGCGGGGACGACCTCACGGCGTATCGGCCATTTTGGAGGACCTTCGCCACGTCTCTATTGTTTGGTGAAGGCACTAAACAAAAGGTCAACCCAGCTGCTCCGTGACCTCGGAATAAAATCCATTTCTATTGTTTTGTGAAGGCACTAAACAAAAGGTCAACCCAGCTGCTCCGTGACCTCGGAATACAAATCCGTGTCTATTGTTCGTAGAAGGCACTTCAAATTGAAAACAAAAGGTCGAGGTGAAACGACAAGCCCTGGTTTATGGAAGGGCCGATTCGCACCGCTTTAAGCGGTTTTCCAGTGCGCGATTCATGGAAGCATCTACTTCTTAAAGGGATTAAATGTCACCAAAGTTTTGCGGTTTTATAGGAATGTTGGCGAAATGTTAATTTTAGAAAAATCTTCCTATCCATCTTTTGATAGGAAACGGCAATATTGTTAAAAGAGCTGGTCAGTGTTTACTTTTGAACGAATATATTTATAGGATTCTCATTAGAAATCCCCATTTGACAGTTTCCCATCCAAATACAGAAAATTATTAACCCTTTAAGTTGCAAGGGAGCACCGATATTGTTAGCGCATAACAGAGCTGGCCAATGTTTACATAAAAGCTTTTCAATAACCGTTTTCAAGGATTAAATTTTGTTAAAATGTATGAAACTTATAGCTACGTTTAGTTATATATTTATTCTCATTTGAAAGTCGTATTTGAGAGTAAAACAACTGACAATAATTTAATGAACATACCTGGATGACCTCGGCCAGTCCGCTTAACACGGAAACACCTGCCATTAGCTGGACTGCTGAACCCCAATAAAGAAAAAATGTCATCTGCCAGTGGTGATTAGCGCTTTAAGGTTCATTCGCGGTATATTGACTTTTTATTGCTGCGATACGAGTATTGGGCCAGCGAACGAAAAAACCTATAAAAGTAAAACTTTAGCGACAATATATGACCGATCAGCCCGCGTATAAACGCGGTCTCATCACAAAACTAAGGATCAGAAGGGGTACTAAAATTTGAAAATGAACATACCTGGATGACCTCGGCCAGTCCGCTATACACGGAAAATCGTTCTATTTCTTAATTTCCAGGGTGCATCTTTGTTGGTGGGACTCAAACACTCACTCGCTCAAGGGTTCATGTTTAACGCGAATCACCTGTCATTATCAGGACTGCTGAACCCAAACAAAGAAAAAATATCATCTGCTAGTGGTGATTAGCGCTTTAAGGTTCATTTACCTAAGTGATGTTCTTGACATAAATCAAGTTAGAGAAGACTAAACCCTGAACTGTAAGCGAATAGTTTACACACTGATCAGATGTTGTGTGGCGTCTGATCCGAATCTACCATGTTTGCGAAAACCAATAGGCCTTTGTTTTTATCCGAAGGTGATCGCGTTTGGACTCGTCTCAAAGAGATCTACGCGATGAAATTATCTCCCTCGGCTGTTCAGATTATCTCTCTTTGGTCTAATATTTTGCTCAAAATCATAGACTGCGGCTCAGATGCGCTCAGCCTGAACTGTAAGCAACCAGTTTACAAAAGGTCATGACTAGTTGAATGTTATTTTCTATTAGCATGTCATTGTCTATATTGTCCACGCCTCTTGACGTAGACTGCCTAACGTTTACTTTTGCTCCAGAAGCATTAAAAAAAAGATCATTACTGGCTGGATGCTATATTCTATTGACTGGCCATCATTGTTATTTGTTATAATGATTAAAAACCGGGATTGACCGGAACACTTCCGTAATCTAATCACACCCTATTCGCATACAAAATAAACAAGTTTTCTGGGTTCACATTATGTTGACTTCCCTCAGATGATACAGTACATCTATTTCTGTTTGTTTTTACTAAAAGAACGCATATGCATGCGTCCTACTGATTTTCCTTGTACGAGTGGTTTTCATAGTAAAAGATTGTAGTTTTGCTAATGTATGAAACTATTATACAACTTTCGGTATTTACTGGCATACTTATACACGAATAGCTTTGTCATTTGACTTTCCAATCCTTCGACTACTCAGATTGATGTGTGCTAAGCGAAGACCCAAGGTTTTAGTAAAAGCTAATACTCGCAATATTACAAACATTGCTCGGTCCTACGAATTGCCGGAGCTTATCAGTGAAGGGCTTAATACACACTACAATCGCACATCCATCCGGCCATCCGTCCATACACACAACCACGCACATACACACATATACGCACATTCTCTTATACACACGCACATACACACGTACACACACATACACACAATAATACTCACACGCACGCAATAACACACGCACACGTACATACATACGCACATACATGTACATATATACATACATACATACATACATACATACATACATACATACATACATACATACATACATACATACATACATACATACATACATACACACACACTTGCACACGCACATGCATACATAAACACACACTCATGTACATACATACATACATACATACATACATACATACATACATACATACATACATACATACATACATACATACATACAAACATACATGACTCACACTCATGTACATACATACATACACATGCACAACGCAAACAAACTGCTTCAAACCCTAATAAAAAGCTTAAAACGACATACCCGATCCGAGCTCTACGCCATTCTAACAGACAATAACTTCTAATGGATAAAGGCCTATGTTTTAATATGGCTACGACATATTTTGATTGGTTGCTATTAATAACCGACCTATAATACTTATGCTGTAAACAGTCAGTGGGGATCTTTGAGATGGAGGAGGAGCTTTGAATGCGTATAAAAACAAAATGAACAATGCATTATGTAGCTGTTGCGAAAATATGCCTCACAGATACGTATATGAATGCCCTATATGTCATAGAAAGAATGTGTTGTATATTGTTTCTCATTTGAGAAAAGTACACCGTGTGACTGTAGAAGACTGGTTGGAGAAAGTAAAAAGAATACGTGTAATTATTGTAGGTAGTGTTAATAGTTGACCTTTCCAATAGAACGTATAATCTATAATCAAACGTGACTTTCAAAAGCTATTTGAGTTCTAAAAATAAAAACCAATCAGAAAGAAGTATGGAACGTAAGAAGACGAGTTGACGTTTTCATTATGATTCTGACTTTGTTGTGCCTCTGTCACGAATACAGGTTTGGCTATGTATTCGTGACAGAGGCACAACAAAGTCAGAATCATAATGAAAACGTCAACTCGTCTTCTTACGTTCCATACTTCTTTCTGATTGGTTTTTATTTTTAGAACTCAAATAGCTTTTGAAAGTCACGTTTGATTATAGATTATACGTTCTATTGGAAAGGTCAACTATTAACGCTACCTACAATAATTACACGTATTCTTTTTACTTTCTCCAACCAGTCTTCTACAGTCACACGGTGTACTTTTCTCAAATGAGAAACAATATACAACACATTCTTTCTATGACATTTTTTTTTTTTTTTTTTTTTTTGGTTTGGGTTTTACGGCCCTTTCAAGATTATTTCACTCATATCGAGCCGATCGTTAATCATAGGTGGGCGAAAACCGGAGTACCCGGAGAAAAACCACCTGACCTTCCGTTGCAGAACTTGGCGTCTCACACGTGACCCGAGCGAGGCTCGAACCCACGGCGGTGAGAGACCTAATGACTAAGAGTCAGCGCTCTTATCCATTAGGCCACGGAGGCCCGTTCTTTCTATGACATATAGGGCATTCATATACGTATCTGTGAGGCATATTTTCGCAACAGCTACATAATGCATTGTTCATTTTGTCTTTATACGCATTCAAAGCTCCTCCTCCATCTCAAAGATCCCCACTGACTGTTTACAGCATAAGTATTATAGGTCGGTTATTAATAGCAACCAATCAAAATATGTCGTAGCCATATTAAAACATAGGCCTTTATCCATTAGAAGTTATTGTCTGTTAGAATGGCGTAGAGCTCGGATCGGGTATGTCGTTTTAAGCTTTTTATTAGGGTTTGAAGCAGTTTGTTTGCGTTGTGCATGTGTATGTATGTATGTACATGAGTGTGAGTCATGTATGTTTGTATGTATGTATGTATGTATGTATGTATGTATGTATGTATGTATGTATGTATGTATGTATGTATGTATGTATGTATGTACATGAGTGTGTGTTTATGTATGCATGTGCGTGTGCAAGTGTGTGTGTATGTATGTATGTATGTATGTATGTATGTATGTATGTATGTATGTATGTATGTATGTATGTATGTATGTATGTATGTATGTATGTATGTATGTATGTATATATGTACATGTATGTGCGTATGTATGTACGTGTGCGTGTGTTATTGCGTGCGTGTGAGTATTATTGTGTGTATGTGTGTGTACGTGTGTATGTGCGTGTGTATAAGAGAATGTGCGTATATGTGTGTATGTGCGTGGTTGTGTGTATGGACGGATGGCCGGATGGATGTGCGATTGTAGTGTGTATTAAGCCCTTCACTGATAAGCTCCGGCAATTCGTAGGACCGAGCAATGTTTGTAATATTGCGAGTATTAGCTTTTACTAAAACCTTGGGTCTTCGCTTAGCACACATCAATCTGAGTAGTCGAAGGATTGGAAAGTCAAATGACAAAGCTATTCGTGTATAAGTATGCCAGTAAATACCGAAAGTTGTATAATAGTTTCATACATTAGCAAAACTACAATCTTTTACTATGAAAACCACTCGTACAAGGAAAATCAGTAGGACGCATGCATATGCGTTCTTTTAGTAAAAACAAACAGAAATAGATGTACTGTATCATCTGAGGGAAGTCAACATAATGTGAACCCAGAAAACTTGTTTATTTTGTATGCGAATAGGGTGTGATTAGATTACGGAAGTGTTCCGGTCAATCCCGGTTTTTAATCATTATAACAAATAACAATGATGGCCAGTCAATAGAATATAGCATCCAGCCAGTAATGATCTTTTTTTTAATGCTTCTGGAGCAAAAGTAAACGTTAGGCAGTCTACGTCAAGAGGCGTGGACAATATAGACAATGACATGCTAATAGAAAATAACATTCAACTAGTCATGACCTTTTGTAAACTGGTTGCTTACAGTTCAGGCTGAGCGCATCTGAGCCGCAGTCTATGATTTTGAGCAAAATATGGGGTTTACATTAGACCAAAGAGAGATAATCTGAACAGCCGAGGGAGATAATTTCATCGCGTAGATCTCTTTGAGACGAGTCCAAACACGATCACCTTCGGATAAAAACAAAGGCCTATTGGTCTTCGCAAACATGGTAGATTCGGATCAGATGCCACACAACATCTGATCAGTGTGTAAACTATTCGCTTACAGTTCAGGGTATAGTCTTCTCTAACTTGATTTATGTCAAGAACATCACTTAGGTGAATGAACCTTAAAGCGCTAATCACTACTAGAAGATGACATTTTTTCTTTGTTTGGGTTCAGCAGTCCTGATAATGACAGGTGATTCGCGTTAAACATGAACCCATGAGCGAGTGAGTGTTTGAGTCCCACCAACAAAGATGCACCCTGGAAATTAAGAAATAGAACGATTTTCCGTGTTAAGCGGACTGGCCGAGGTCATCCAGGTATGTTCATTTTCAAATTTTAGTACCCCTTCTGATCCTTAGTTTTGTGATGAGACCGCGTTTATACGCGGGCTGATCGGTCATATATTGTCGCTAAAGTTTTACTTTTATAGGTTTTTTCGTTCGCCGGCCCAATACTCGTATCGCAGCAATAAAAAGTCAATATACCGCGAATGAACCTTAAAGCGCTAATCACCACTGGCAGATGACATTTTTTCTTTATTTGGGTTCAGCAGTCCAGCTAATGGCAGGTGTTTCCGTGTTAAGCGGACTGGCCGAGGTCATCCAGGTATGTTCATTAAATTATTGTCAATTGTTTTACTGTCAAATACGACTTTCAAATGAGAATAAATATATAACTAAACGTAGCTATAAGTTTCATACATTTTAACAAAATTTAATCCTTCAAAACGGTTATTGAAAAGCTTTTATGTAAACATTGGCCAGCTCTGTTATGCGCTAACAATATCGGTGCTCCCTTGCAACTTAAAGGGTTAATAATTTTCTGTATTTGGATGGGAAACTGTCAA
Organism: Lucinisca nassula; assembly: GCA_963580285.1. Lineage (NCBI taxonomy): Eukaryota > Metazoa > Mollusca > Bivalvia > Lucinida > Lucinidae > Lucinisca > Lucinisca nassula. Next base: position 67,359,676 of record OY757025.1, on the reverse strand, counting down.
ATGGGGATTTCTAATGAGAATCCTATAAATATATTCGTTCAAAAGTAAACACTGACCAGCTCTTTTAACAATATTGCCGTTTCCTATCAAAAGATGGATAGGAAGATTTTTCTAAAATTAACATTTCGCCAACATTCCTATAAAACTGCAAAACTTTGGTGACATATAATCCCTTTAAGAAGTAGATGCTTCCACGAATCGCGCACTGGAAAACCGCTTAAAGCGGTGCGAATCGGCTCTTCCATAAACCAGGGCTTGTCGTTTCACCTCGACCTTTTGTTTTCAATTTATAGTGCCTTCTACGAACAATAGACACGGATTTTTATTCCGAGGTCACGGAGCAGCTGGGTTGACCTTTTGTTTAGTGCCTTCACCAAACAATAGAAATGAATTTTATTCCGAGGTCACGGAGCAGCTGGGTTGACCTTTTGTTTAGTGCCTTCACCAAACAATAGAGACGTGGCAAAGGTCATCCAAAATGGCCGATACGCCGTGAGGTCGTCCCCGCGCATGCGCAGTCCATGGCGCCAAAGCAATTCCGAGGTCATCCAAAATGGCTGCCGCGCCGACGCGTCGTGACGTCATCCCCGCGCATGCGCAGTCCATGGGGTTAAAGCGACGCCTATACTACTGCAACTATTTCTTTCACTCGAGCAACCATCTTGGCAGATATTGCTCTTTTCGGCCGCCGATCATGTGGTGCATCATCTGTTGAGCCTAGCCCACAGCTGAATTTCTTACACCAACGAAAAACTGTCGGAAAAGACATTTCATTATGCCCATAAACCGAACATATTTCATCAAAAATGTCTTTGCACCGTATACCAAGAATACATAGATTCTTTATATAGGACCTATTTCAAGGGCGTACTCTGACCTTCTTCCAACCATGTTTTGTATTAGTATACAAGAGTAGACAGTGTTTATCGAACGATATACATGGCTAAAGTTGACGGATTTTAACAGGTTTGGTATCAATGTATTGGTAAAATGTTTTTCTACGCTGTGATATTTACTTCCAGGTGATTTTCGCATTAGTGCATGAGAAAACGTTCTACTTGCATTCATATTTGAACAGTCTTCGTATAATGATAATAATAATAATCAAAATCACAATACTTGTTGTAAAAGTAGCAGTAGCAGTTGAAGTAATGGTGGAAATAGTAATAAGTATAATTATTATAATCATCGTTTGGATTATTAAAATTATTATTATCATTATTATTATTGTAGTTGCAGTAGCAGTATAAGTAGTGGGAGTAGTAATAAGTGTAGTATTGTTTGTTTGATATGAGATTTAACGTCCCCGACAACACTTTTTAGGTAATTTTGGGGAAACTGCTCCCAATTTTGTGGGAGTTTTACCCTACGTTGAGATGAAATGACATCTTAAGTCATGCCGCCCAATGAAACCAATACATGAATAGGGTCTATATGCATGGACTAGTGCCACTTTGCCAGAGCAGGCTAGTAGTAAAAGTTGCAGTTAGAGTATAATTATTATTATAATTGTTTTAGTATTAAAATTATCATAAACATAATTAGCAGAAATAGTAGTAGTCGTTTGTTTGAATACCCGTCAACACTATTTAGGTAATTTTGGAGACGTTGCTTCCAATTTTAAGGAGCTTTCATCCCACATTGAGATGTAATGTAATCTCAAGCCCTGACGCCCAAACAAACCAAACTGTTTATATGTAGGGGCTGTCCGACTCGCACCATTTTGTCTGGGCAGGCTTAGAACCTTTAAGCGGTTTACCAGTACTCGTGTATGGTCGGTTTCAGCTCTGCATGGAAACATTATGCAGCACATTTTATTTCTGCGAACCCCAATGGCCAGGGGCCCAAGTAGTTGTAGCAGTTTAATTATTTTCATCGTCGTTTTCATGATTAACATTATTATCAGTTGTAGTAGTAGTTGTTGTGATATTATTATTATTATTATTATTATTATTATTATTATTATTATTATTATTATTATTATTATTATTATGTACATTCCTACAAACAATATTGGCTAGTTTTTATCAAATTTCGTTTTCATCACGTAAACATGCTCTTGTAGTGCCTTTATAAATCATATTTTATGTTATTTACATTATTTTGACAATATTTCAACCAACAAACTTCAATTGAATTGTTAGAAAAATGCAGTTCTTGTAGTCAAGAAACACAGGATTATTATGGATGAATTGTAAATATGATTTCTGTCCTTATGAACGTCATTTGAAACAAATGAGTAGCATAATAAAACGATATCTTGTGAACAGCTTTATATTAATTTTTGTGACAAAAGTGCTTAAAGCAGTTATACGTCTTCTAGGTGAGCATATCCACAGTCAGGGCACAGCAAAATGTACAATTTGTAAGTTTGAAACACAACTTCCCATACAAAGTGTCCACTAAGTTCCTATATTCCTCAATTGATCTTTTTAAATGGTACTCGAGTATTTAAAATAGTCAGAGTCAATCTTTATGCAATTATTCATCAAAATGGGATGTGTAACCTTTTCTTAGACAATGTAATGAACTGCCTGTGTAACAATATATGTACATGTAAGAATTGCCCTGTTGAAGTCTTAAACTATAATATTAGTGACATATGAACAGTTTAGGTCAGTCAACAGTTCCGAGTCACAAGTACTTTTGCAGGAGTTGCCTCTCCTGAAGGTGTTCCCGTTCTTCTTAACTGTTGCGTCGGCTGAACTTTGTCTTTTCCGAAGAAACAGTTTTGCTCCGTGTGCTCTGAAGTCCCAAACGTTGAGGCGAAAGTGTCATGTATTTTTGTCACCTGGGTGTCCAACTGATATTATTTACAGTTGGACAAGGCCTGCTGTCCTTGCACCAGGTCATCACGAAAACATGCCTAATTTTGACCCCCATGAACCCCACTTTTATATACTGAAACTGGGGTTTACATGGTTAAACCTTATATTTATTATTTCTGCTCTAAAAATAGCTTGTGGGTACTCGTTAGAACCGCCTCGACGAGGCGGTTATAACTAGTACCTACAATCTATATTTTGAGCAGAAAAAAGAAAAAACATATCACAAATTTTCACTGTTAAATTTTCAATTTTTTTCGGCGGTAAAGTTTACAATGCATATGTATATGAGTGGTTTCGTAATGCTAGGGTTGAGGGGAGTGTTTTTATTTCTTCTATTTCTTAACTTTCTTTCGATTTCTTTCTTCTCCATTCCTCTCTTTTATTTCCTGTACTACATGTTTCTTTTCTGTCTCTTTTTCCCCTTTCTCGAGGAGACAACACAAAATGACCCACAAGGGTTGATGTGTCGTGAAAGAGTGTTTGATTTCTTTTCGTCTCATCAACATCAACAACTGAGGTCATACGGAGACGGGACCTCGGTTTAAAGACTCATCCGAAAGTCTAGAAAAGCCCGGGATCGATCCTGCCACCTCTGGTTTATAAGGTGAGTAGCATACACACTACATCACGGAGGCTTCTGTTGATGTGTCGTTAAACCCCAATTCAATCAGGGTACCCTGGTAAACAATGCAGGCCCAGATCAGACTCCGCAGAACGCGACATCTGATCAGGATCCTCGCTTTTTGCTAACAGTCAAAAATAAAATAAAAACGAAAATATAGACCTGACACTCCTCAAATGACAAATGGACTTGTCCAACAATAAGCAAAGGTACATGTATAATGTGTCAATGGACCGTAGTTCTGATATAAGGAAAGATACGGGTCCATTTTTTTCAAAACTAATTCATATTGTTAACACTTTTATCATTTCATCATTTGATATGACAAATGCACTGATATTTATGCTGAAAATATGAGTACGTCACGTGCATGTAAACGAGTAATGATTACTCCTGTAAACCCCACTTTATATAAATAAAACTAGGGTTAATAGTGGTATACGTTTGTTCTCCGAGACATAGGTTATTATATCCCTGGCATACGAAGTATGCTATGGGGGTATATAGTTTTCATCCTGCCGTCTGTCCATCCGTGTGTCCATCCGTGCGTGCGTGCGTGCGTGCGTCCGTCCGTCCGTTAACATTTTGGTTAAAGTTTTGCGTCAAAGTTACTGAGAGATTGTATCTTCTGAACCCTTTGATAGATTTAGTTGGTACTTAGACTGAAGTTAAATATTGGTCTAAAGATTTTATTGATGCATTTCCCAGCCCCCTCTGTGACCTTGATGACAAGGTAACAGACATAGAAATTTTACATTTGGTTAAAGTTTTATCACAAAGTTTATAGATGCCTTTATGTTCTATACTCTAAAACAAATTCAGTTGATACTTTTATCGATGTTGCATGACAGTCCAAAGATTTCGTGATGTATGTCCCTTCCCCCAGCACGGTGACCTTGACCTCAAGGTCATAGACTTAGAAATTTTACATTTGGTAAATGTTTTATGGCAAAGATTATAGGTGCCTGTATGTTCTAAACTCTAAGACAAATTTAGTTGATACTTGCATCGGTGTTGCATACCAGTCCAAACATTTCATTGATACATACCCCACCCTGCTGTTTCAGTAACATTGATGCCACCACCCCTTCAGTATCTTTGATGCCCTCACCTCCTCGGTCCATTTAGAAATTATATTTTGGATTAGCTTTTACAAGCACATTTATAGATTCAATTAGCTTCTTGACTTCTTCATTCATATAACATACAAGCTCGAAAGATATATCAGAGGGTGGCACTGATCGGGGGTATACGTGACCCACTGGTCGCTTTCACTAGTTGTTACTCAATGAGGCGGTTCTAGCGAGCACCGATATCCTTCGGGTTTTTTTAGCACTTAAAGGAAAATATTCACAATTTTTCATTCCAAAAATCACATATGAAAGAAAGCTCTATTTCATACGGATCTGATTTAAAAGCTATTCGCGTTTTTTTTTTTTTTTTCGGAAAAAAAAAACAACAACAAAAAACAAAACAAAAAAAAGAGAGTATTAGATACTGTAGTTGAATTTCAGTTTCGACATGGGTTTGTATTAGTAATGGGCGTGATCTGCGAAGGTAAGCGAAATGACATGTTACGTACCATACTGTTAACAACACCACTCAAGAGATACGTTTCTTTAACCTATGCCGCGCGTTATTTCTTCAGTTATGACAGTTTAAGACGAAAATTTCCATCTGCGATGTCTTAATATTCATCTCAGAAATACGACAAAATGTGCGAACATCGCAGATCTCGAGCATTTGATGAAACAGGAACTTCGTACTATCTTTTTAAGACGAAAATACGTCGCAAATGCTTTGATGAAACTGGCCCCAGGACAACCGCTACCTTTTCAAGCAGTGTAGATCCAGATCATTTTGCTTTCTGAAACCACCTGATGGCTGTTAAGCAGTTTGTTAATTTAGCGAATACATTATATCAAGTAATTTGATTGTTTATAGTTAGAAATCGGCCCCCGCCCATTGGGGCTTAAACAAACAAATGGGCTGCATGATGCTTCCACGTAGAGCTGAAACTGACCGCACACGAATACTGGTAAACCGCTCAGAGGATCTAAGCCTGCCCAGGTAAAGCGGTGCGCGTTGGACCTTTCATGCTTATAAACTCTATTGGTTTCTTTGGGCGACAGGGCCTGAGATGTAATTTCATCTCTATGTCATGTAATAGTCCCACAAAATTGGAAGCAACGTCTCCAAAACGACCTATATTGAATCAAACAAAAACTTATGGCTTAATCAAGCTGGATATTTACCCTGTTTAATCTTGTGAGTTTATCCTTATTTGTCCAGGAAATATCCTACATGTTTACTACATGTATATGTGTACAGACTGTCATATTAAGCCATGTCTGACAATGTAATCCTGCACCTAAAAAGTTTGAAGTGGTCCATTGCCAATTAAAGGGGTGTCAAATATGTTTTGTTTGTTTCTTACAAAAAAAGAATGTAGATCGGGCGCCGCATATCTGGGTCTATAGTGTTTTCCAATGTTCAACAAATAGAACGCCAGGCATATACAGGTTAAAAGAACAGCGTTCATAGCAAATAGAATGCAGTGGTTACCTGCTGCCTAATACCTTAACAGCCAAGCCAAGCTTAATTCGTTTACCATGGCTACTTGAACTCGCTTTAGATTTCCTTGAGCATTTTTCCCATAGCTCTGGACATCCATATACATGTACATCTGTTGAGGTTTAACGAGCTCACAAGGTCAGCTTTTGCCATGGCCTGTTGTCCGTCGTCTGTTGTCCGTCCGTCCGTCGTAAACTTTTCACATTTTCGACATCTCCTCCAGAACCGGAAGTAGGTTTAAGTTGATACTTGGTTGGAGGCGTCGAGGCAACATGACGATTCAGTTTGTTAAATGGTTTCGTTCCGATGTCCAAGATGGCCGTCATCGTCGGATTGAGTTGAAACTTGACGGATGGCATCGGAATGACATGGAGATTCAGATTTGCTAAAATAATTATGTTCTGCTTTCAAAACATGATTGGGGCCATTTGAAATAATTCGAATGACATCTCTCCACGAAGCAAAGGTCAGATCTAGCTGAAACTTGACGAAAGGCATCGGGCTGACTTGAAGATTTCGATTTGCAAAATGTGTTTCTTTCTATCTAAGATGGCTGTCATGATGGCCATCCTGAAATTCTTTAAACGACATCTCCACCCGAACAAAACGTCGGATTGAGCTGAAATTTGGCCATTTGAAATACTTCAAATGACTCTCTACGAAGCAAAGGTCAGATCGAGCTAAAACTTGATGAAAGGTATCGGGGTGACATGGAGATTCAGATTTGCAAACAGTGTTTTGTTCTGTTATCCAAGATGGCTGTCATTATGGCCATCTTGAAATTCTTCAAACAACATTTCCTCCCGAAAGTAAGGTGGGATTGAGCTGAATCTTGAAGGGAGGTATAGGGATCACATGGATATTCAGATTTGCTAAAACTGTTCTTTTCTTACATGGCTGAAATTTACTGGAAGCCATTTCGATGACATGGAGATTCAGATTTGCTGAAATTGTTCCGATCTGATGTCCAAGATGACAGCCGTCTTGAAATTCTTCTACGGACATCTGCTCCTGAACCAAAGGTTGGATCTGGGATGCTTTGAGACAATATGGAGATTCGGATTTGCTAAAATCATTCCGTTCTGATATCCAAGATGGCTGTCATGGTAGCCATCTTGAAATTGCTCAAACTACATCACCTCCAGAACCAAAGGTCAGATCGAGCTGAAAATTGATGGGGTGACATGAAAATTCAGATTGAATTTAACAGTTAAAATTGTTCGGTTCTGACTTCAAAGGTTGCTGCCATGGTTGCCATCTTGAATTTTTTCAAACGATATCTTGTCTCGTACCAAAGTTTGTACTGAGCAGAAACTAGAAGGAGATACTGGGTGGCATGAAAATTCAGATTTGCTAAAATCGTTCAGTTCCAATATTCAAGATGGGTGCCATGGCTGAAACTTGATTGATGGCATCGGGGCAACATGGAGATCCAGATTGCTAAGATCGTCCAATTCCGATATCCACGATGGCCGATGCCAGCCATCTTGAAATTTGTCAGACGACAGCTCCTCTGGAACCAAATGTCAAATCGAGCTGAAAATTGAAAACCTTTAAACCACATCAAGTCCAATTGAGCAAGAACTTGACGGGAGGCATTCAGACTCAGGGAGATTCAGACCTGTCCTTAATCATATATATATTTTATATTTTCTAGTCCTTTGGGATCATTGATTTCGCTGGCCACTGATGAGGCCTATAGGTCAGTAAACAACATTACGAGAACAGGCCTATACAAATACATTATAAACTTTATCGCCGAAAAAAACACGAACATTTTAGGCTAAAAAGTTGTGATATTTTTATTTCTGTTCAAAATATAGATTGTGTGTACTCGTCAGATCCGCCTTATCGCGTACGAACAATCTATATTTTAGAGCATAAAAAAGAAAAATAGGTACACCCCTATAAACCCCAGTTTTAATATATATAAGTGGGGTTCGAGGGGGTCATAATTATATAGGCACGTATTCGTGATTGGAAGGCCCGAAAGTTATCTCCCTTTTTGCAGATTGCGAAAAAAAAACCGATCTGCCAGGTGTATTCGCTCCACGAAATGTCTCGAATATAGGCGGGATGAGGAAAAAACAAGTGCTTATAGGGTCCTTCTCCCAAACATACATGAATTTGCTACATTGTTATACAAATCAAAGCCCTGACAGTACTGGCGGGTCGATTGACACGGGGTGTAGGTTAGGAAAATGATCCAGAACGGTAACTTTGACTGTTACATCCGGAGGTTATAATTTTAGCCGGGGCACAGCATTTCTACAACGTGTGCACCAAGCGAAGAATTAGATCAGTCTGCGTATTCATATAGTCTAACCAGAGACTACTCTTGCTGCATGAAGGAGCATTGGGCCCTAAGAGCGCACAACGAAGACTCTGATCAGACTGCACGGATGTGCAAGCTGATCTGAGTCTTCGCTGGGCGCACGTCTTATTGTAGGTTTTGCCGTGCACTGGCTCATTCCATTTAACCCTTACTTGCAAACAATTTGGACCCTGATCAGACTCTGCATTCTATGGCGTATAACCCTTAAATTCCTGTACTGTAAGCAAATAGTGAAGACCCGTTTCAGATGTCACATTCTGTTGGGCCTGATCTAGCTCTACACTGTTTGCCTGAGCCCAACAGATCACACCAGGCCAGAATCTATAGACACCACACATTACACAAATTAGTTTGGCTATTTTCTATAATTAACCATTACATGGGTTTCCTCATTTCAGCGAAAGTCAAGTGGACTCAAGCACTGATTTAAAAGTAACTCCAAAAATGAAATTACTCTGTAAACCAAACGAGTCATTGTAAGTTATGCACTGTGACGTTTCCTCTCGTGCAGTTCTCTGTATATAGACACATGCAAAGTCTACGTCACACAAAGTAAAAGGTCATAAGTCTCGGTTTCTCTAGTGGGCAAAATAATGTCCGGTGCCGTTGATGTAGCACAAATGAGTTTCTGTAATTACAATTGTTTAATCATCGTCCTATTAAAATTGTTGCCATTTCGGACCTTCATCTACTTCTTTTTTGTATACATTTAGGCGGAAACAGACCCCTGTGGCCAACAGGCCTCTGTGGCCTAATATGTAAGAGCGCTGACTCTTAATCATAAGGTCCCTCTCCTCAGTGGGTTCGAGTCTGGCTCGGGTCGTATTTGAGACGCCAAGTTCGACAACGGATGGTTAGGTGTTTTTTTACGGGTACTCCGGTTTCGCCTGCCTCAGATTAACGATCGGATCGAAAACTGGCATCCGCGTCCTAGTGGATAAGAGCGCTGACATCTTCCCATTAGGTCCCTCTCCTAAGTGGGTTCGAGCCTGGCTCGGGTCATGTGTGAGACCCCATATTCTGCAACGGATGGTCAGGTGATTGTTTTCTCCGGGTACTTCGATTTTCGCCTACTTCTGATTAGCGACTGGCTAGATATGAGTGAAATGATCTTGAAAGGACAGTAAAACCAAAATCAAAAAAAAAAAAAAAAAAAAGAAAAAAAAAAAGAAAGAAATAGACGGATAATATATCTGCTTTAATCTAACTTCCCGGCCCCCGCCCTTCGAGGCTTGAAGTAATAGATGGGCTGCACGATGCTTCCACGCAGAGCTAAGACCGACCGCACACGAGTACTGGTAAACAGCTTAGAGGATCTCAGCCTGCCCAGGCAAAGCGGTGCGAGTCGGACCGGCCATGCTTATAAGCCCTATTGGTTTCATTGGTCCACAGGGCAATATATTTCCTTTACATCTCAATGTCGGGTTAATGTCCCACAAAATTGGAAACAGCGTCTCCAGAATGACCTATACCGTGTTGACGGGGACGTTAAACCTGAAATAAAACAAACGAATCTAATTTCCGTTCATCAACTAAGGCGCATTACATGTACCTAAGTTTGGTCATTTGTAACGCTTTTTACGCGACGCAATGAGCAATGTGTTTTAAGTGTTAAGTTTCATTTACAGGTTAGGCGCTAGCTGATAGAATGCAAACCTAGGAAGACTGGAGAAAATGTGGAACGGTGATCATGCAGACTGACTTCTTTTAAAAGGTAGTTTTTTTCTATAGATTTAAGTTAGGCCTAGAAATGTGCATGCATAATTTGTCGTATTCAAGATGGATGCATGGACTACATATATATAACCAACACTGCAAGATATTTTGGTTATATTTATTATTGGTTGCATTGAAGGTTATTTCCTGGACTTAAATGGATAAGGGTCTTTTTTGTCTTAGTGGCCTGGTTTGCATCATTTTCTAAAGATGAAGTCTAAAACCTGGTTGTCTGCTGGGCCAAAAATCTGGTACTGAACTCACACCTCTCTCTCTCTCTATGCATGTAACTACTAACTCTTGAAGTACTAGGTCTTTGGCATAGTAAAATGTGAAGAAAAATCAAACTTTTTTAGGAACTGGTTTATTATTATCTGAAGATCTCATTTGACATCAGAACTGTTTTTTTTTCATATTATTCGGTTTGTTAGTCCATTCATCCATATAAATTACAACATTTCGTGACAAAGTTTGCTGAGGTTTCATTATATCCGCTTTATCCGCATGTTCGTGTGTTTGTACAAACCAATGGGTACTACTGAGATAATTTCAAAAAACGTGTCTACAGATTTTTTTTTAAATTTAGAAATGAAATCAGATTGCGAGTAGACGCAGGCTAAAGTCTTAAAGGACAATTGAAGACCCTGATTACAAGTTACGTTTTCGGCGTCTGATCAGGACAATGTTCGGTTTCGGTGGTATCCATCTGAAGTAAGATATTAAAGCTAAGTACTTGCCCATGACGTCACTTCAACGTCGATGCAACACCATGACATTGCAACGAGGTTGCATACACGTTATTTGCCACTAGGGTTTATTCTTTATATTTTTGGGAACGGGAGGTCACGGGTTCGATCGCGGGCCGCGACATAACAAAGTCGTTAAAAATGGTACTAGCTGCTCCTCGCTTGGCACTCAGGTTTACGGGGTAATGTGACTGGGTGTGGTATCATGTAATGTGTATGGAACATGAAACTTCAGTGAGGCAGCACTATAAAAGTGAGCACCCTGTCGCAACCAGACACCGTCGTGATATGACTGTGAAAGCGACGTTAAAGCCGAACACACACACACACACACACACACACACACACACACACACACACACACACACACTCTTTATATTTTACTTGTAAATATTAAATGAGGTAGATATTGAGATTATATATGGAGAATTATGTACCTTTATTAACATACATGGGCCAGTGCATAGGGATAGGATTAAGTTAGCATATTGTTGATGTTATGTTCAAACTTAAACTCGTAGCATCATTATAAAGTGTTCCTTCCTATGTGTTCAGACTCCTGTATGTGTTGACTATATATCAGCATAAGGGAGGTAACAGTTCGCGCCTCTCGGGACATTCAGCCCTTCAGTGATCTTAAGTTTTACATTATTTAAAAGTTATGGCACTTAAAGAATATTTCATCTATATAAAAGCTGTTCTAATATGGAATCGTGTGGCTGACATGAAGTCAGTCATTCTGAGCGGGATCTCCATTGTATGCCTTAACAACTGTGATCTGGTTTATTCTGGTCTGGCGTGGTCTTATTTTTTGTCTTGTATTGTCTCGTCAGGTCAGGTCATCCCTGCTATAGGTAAAATGTAACCCTGTACAACCTGCGCCATTGTGTGGTAGGGGTTGTGTGTTGAGTGTGGTTCGGTATTGTGTGCTGGGGGTTGGTCTGTTAGGAGTGTGGTTTCGTGTTGTGTGCCGGTGTCTTGTCTGTGTTGAGTGTGGTTTGGTGTTGTGTGCTGGGGTCTGGTCTGTGTTGAGTGTGGTTTGGTGTTGTTTGCTGTTTCCTGGTCTGTGTTGAGTGTGGTTTTGTGTTGTGTGCTGGGGTCTTGCCTGTATTCAGTGTGGTTTCGTGCTGTGTGCTGTGGTCTAGTCTGTGATGAGTGTGGTTTGGTTTTGTGTGCTGTTCCCTGGTCTGTGTTGAGTGTGGTTTCGTGTTGTGTGCTGGGGTCTTGTCTGTATTGAGTGGGGTTTGGTTTTGTGTGCTGTTTCCTGGTCTGTGTTGAGTTTGGTTTGGTGTTGTGTGCTGTGGTCTTGTCTGGGGTGAGTGTGGTTTGGTGTTGTGTGCTGGGGTCTAGTCTGTGTTGAGTGTGGTTTTGTGTTGTGTGCTTGGGTCTGGTCTGTGTTGAGTGTGGTTTGGTGTTGTGTGTTGTTTCCCGGGCTGTGTTGAGTGTGGTTTGGTGTTGTGTGCTGTTTCCTGGTCTATGTTGAGTGTGGTTTCGTGCTGTGTGCTGTGGTCTAGTCTGTGATGAGTGTGGTATGGTTTTATGTGCTGTTCCCCGGTCTGTGTTGAGTGAGGTTTCGTGTTGTGTGCTGGGGTCTTGTCTGTGTTGAGTGTGGTTTGGTGTTGTGTGCTGTTTCCTGGTCTGTGTTGAGTTCGGTTTCGTGTTATGTGCTGTGGTCTTGTCTTTGTTGAGTGTGGTTTGGTGTTGTGTGCTGGGGTCTAGTCTGTGTTGAGTGTGGTTTGGTGTTGTGTGCTTGGGTCCGGTCTGTGTTGAGTGTGGTTTGGTGTTGTGTGTTGTTTCCTGGGCTGTGTGGAGTGTGGTTTCGTGTTGTGTGCTGGGGTCTTGTCTGTGTTGTGTTGTTTTGGGTTTTGTGCTGGGGTCTAGTCAGTGTTTAATGTGGTTTGGTATTGTGTGCAGTTTCCTGATCTGTGTTGAGTGTAGTTTGGTGTTGTGTGCTGGGTTCTTGTCTGTGTTGAGTGTGGTTTGGTGTTGTGTGCTTGGGTCTGGCATTTGTTGTGTTTGGTTTGGTTCTGTGTTCTGTGAGTGTGGTTTGGAATTGTGTGCTGGGTCTTGTCTGTGTTGAGTGTGGTTTGGTGTTGTGTGCTGGGGAATGGTCTGTGTTGTTTGTGGTTTGGTGTTGTGTGCTGTTTCCTGGTCTGTGTTGAGTGTGGTTTCGTGCTGTGTGCTGGGTTCTTGTCTGTGTTGAGTGTGGTTTGGTGTTGTATGCTTGGGTCAAAGCAAGTGGCCATTGGGCCACTGGGCCAGTGTTAGTCTTTTCCCTCGAGTTTAGGGTAAGTTTTCTTTTTCAGAACAGATAGAATCTTCTATGTAGCTGTGATGTTCAAAATAATAAAGAAATGCCCATTCAGAGACCAAGACTTCAAGTCATCTAAGAAGTGCCACCTCCAATTCACTAATGAAGTGCCTATTAAGACTCCAAACCTTCAGGTCATCGGTGAGAATGAAGGAATGAGGTACAGTATACAAAAGATTAATTAACTCTTTACACCCGCGCCTGGTTCTGACTATCATCCAATCAAATTACAGCGCCACACAACGTGTAGGCATGGCCCCCGCCCATCGGGGCTTGAAGAAATCGACGGGCCGAACTGATACTGACTGCACACAAGTACTGGTAAACCATTTAGAGGATCTAAGCCTACCTAGGCAAAGTAGTGCCATGCGTACAAACCCTATTGGTTTCATTGGGTGACAGGGCTTGGGATGTAATTTCATGTCCATGTCGGGGAAAAGTCTCACTAAATTGGAAGCAATGGCTCAAAAATGACATATACAGTGTTCAAGGGGGCGTTAAACCTCAAATCAGACAAACAAACAAACTAACAACGTGTAGGCAACGTTTGTAATCTGTTGCATCGACGTTGATACACCATTTTGTATTTGGCCGATTGGTAACATAACGTTTTATTTTATTTCATAAAAAGAAATGATTAACAGCATTTATCTTGATCAGAAGCCATCAGATCTCGGTCTACACTGTTTGCAAAAGTTGGAGCGCGGGGGGGGGGGGGGGGGGGGTCGTATTCAGTGGGATAAGGGTTAATGTAGTGTCGTTTAACTATGTACAGGTTCCTATGAAAACATTACATATAAGATATGCTGTGTGTACCCATTAGAATCGCCTCAATGCATACGCTTATTATAATCGCCCCAATGAGGCGATTCACGCAACATATCGAAGAGATACGCTGTGCTTACTCATTAGAATCGCCTAAACGAGGCGGTTCTTATGCATACACACAGCGTATCTTATATACATCTATATATGTACGAGGACTGTTCAAATATGAATGCAACTAAGCATATAATAAAGGTTCCTTTTAAAAGGAAAGGCTTGCCTGGTTTTTAGGGTACGGTTCCTAGTGTAAATGTAGCCATATTGCCGCCACATGGATGTACGAGATGATGTAGATGAAAGTACTGGTGAGGAAGCAAGTTGCACTGTTTTTGTTAATGGAACATAGACTTTTGATGCAGTGTACTCTAAGGCAATATATGGTTTATCTACACATTGGAATGGACAAACCCATGAGGTGTCAATTTTCTATGTGGCACTACCCTAACATTTATTTGAAGAAATATTTCAATGTTAAGGTAACTGAGGCATTGACATGTGACCCAATGATCACATTCTCACTTTTGACCAACTATGATAGTAAGGGACCATTGTGATGACCCTTTTTATTGAAATTTGCTCAGTAGTATCTGAATAGTAGTTGGAAGAAGACATTGTTAACAGACAGACAGGAGGAATAATGGACTTATGGAGCACGGACGATATGCGATTTGGCAAGTAGAAATGGACAAACAAAACAAAATAAATGTCCCTAACAGATTTATGAGAGACAATAATGTGGTAGAACAAATCATACATACTGTTTGTTTTGCTAGGTTTTACGCCCGTTCAACAATCTTTCAGTCATATACAGGCGGGTAGTTTCCTTACCATCGTTCCTGAAAAGTACCAGTACCAGACTCCGATCCTCCGACACAAACTACCAAATGTTCTCACATAAACGATCATGGCCGGTAGCGGGGCTCAAACCCATGACCCTCCAGTGATTACATGTCAGCGACCTTAATCACTGGACCACGGAGGCGGTCTTCCATACATACTGAGTATACATTCATGTCATGTGGCCAGTAAACATGTAACTGTTAGGTGACGACACAAATATACATAAAAGGGAGTATAAGACGAAGGAGGAAGAGACATTAAATGTTAACATCTTTTATTAGCAAAGTATAAAAATATTATAAACAAGAGACAACCAAAGTAAACAATGTTACCAATGGTAACAGTTTTTATCTGAAAGTCTAAAAAGAAATAAACAGTATAAAGCTATTTAAGGTGAATCTTAATCTTGATAAAAACTGGACCAATTGACTGTCAGTACGCCGTAAACTTTGTTCATTTATTGGTGGCAGTACCTTCAATATATCTAGAGCTGTCAGTGAAACTGACTAGTGCCCCGGCAGCGCTATCAGAGGAGTAGGAAAATGTTGATGTTAAAAAACTATAAAGAACAAGGAAATGAAAGAACATAGCTCAAAGAATAATTTGAACATGATAACTCGGTTTTAGAAACCAACCTGGGTTTTGCGCACAACACAGCCTCTCATGATGATTAACATTACTGTCAAGTTATTCTAAAATCAATCCAGGAATAAGAAAGATATTGATCGGACACGATAAAAAAAGACGCAGCAGTTCAGTTGACTTACTCTAGTTAACACTTCTGACGTCAGGAATCTCTACCCTATAAAAATTTCAATGCTAGAAAAAGTGTCCATAGGACACGGATGCCCCCGCCAAATGCCATTCATAAAAAATATTACAAGTGTACTTCAAATCAATCATAAAATATATGCACCAAGGGCAGATAATCCAAAACCAAAAATGCAAGAGTTTTCTTCCTTGATCATGACACATCGTCTCAGTGTGATGGATGCACCTGTGAAGTTTCATGAATATATTCCATACGGTTTAGAAGTTATGGCCCGGACACGGTTTACTATATGGTACTAAGTCAAGGGCAGATAATCCAAAAACCAAAATGCAGGAGTTGTCTTCCTTGCTCATGACACATCGTCTCAATGTGATGAATGTACCTGTGAGGTTTCATGAATATATTCCATACGGTTTAGGAGTTATGGTCCGGACACGGTTTACTATATGGTACTAAGTCAAGGGCAGATAATCCAAAAACCAAAAATGCAAGAGTTGTCTTCCTTGTTCATGACACATCGTCTCAGTGTGATGAATGCACCTGTGAAGTTTCATGAATATATTCCATACAGTTTAGGAGTTATGGCCGGGACGCGGTTTACTATATGGTACTAAGTCAAGGACAGATAATCCGAAAGCCAAAAATGCAAGAGTTGTCTTCCTTGTTCATAACACATCGTCTCAGTGTGATGAATGCACCTGTGAAGTTTCATGAATATATTCCATACGGTTTAGGAGTTATGGCCGAGACACGGTTTACTATATGGTACTAAGACAAGGGCATATAATCTAAAACCAAAAATGCAAGAGTTGTCCTCCTTGTTCATGACACATCGTCTCAGCGTGATGAATGCACCTGTGAAGTTTCATGAATATATTCCATACGGTTTAGGAGTTATGGCCCGGACACGGTTTACTATATGGTACTAAGTCAAGGGCAGATAATCCAAATACCAAAAATGCAAGAGTTGTCATCCTTGTTCATGACATATCGTCTCAGTGTGATGAATGCACCTGTGAAGTTTCATGAATATATTCCATGCGGTTTAGGAGTTATGGCCCGGACACGGTTTACTATATGGTACTAAGTCAAGGGCAGATAATCCAAAAGCCAAAAATGCAAGAGTTGTCTTGTTCTTGACACATCGTCTCAGTGTGATGAATGCACCCGTGAAGTTTCATGAATATATTCCATACTGTTTAGGAGTTATGGCCCGGACACGGTTTACTATATGGTACTAAGTCAATGGCAGATAATCCAAAAACTAAAAAAGGCAGGAGTTGTCTTCCTTGTTCATGACACATCGTCTCAGTGTGAAGAATGCACATGTGAAGTTTCATGAATATATTCCATACGGTTTAGGAGTTATGGTCCGGACACGGTTTACTATATGGTACTAAGTCAAGGGCAGATAATCCAAAACCAAAAATGCAAGAGTTATCTTCCTTGTTCATGACATATCGTCTCAGTGTGATGAATGCACCTGTGAAGTTTCATGAATATATTCCATACGGTTTAGGAGTAATGGCCGGGTCCCGGTTTACTATATGGTACTAAGTCAAGGGCAGATAATCCAAAAGCCAAAAATGCAAGAGTTGTCTTCCATATTCATGACACATCGTCTCTGTGTGATGAATGCACCTGTGAAGTTTCATGAATATATTCCATACGGTTTAGAAGTTATGGCCCGGACACGGTTTACTATATGGTACTAAGACAAAGTCAGATAATCCGAAAACCAAAAATGCAAGAGTTGTCTTCCTTGTTCATGACTCATCGTCTCAGTGTGATGAATGCACCTGTGAAGTTTCATGAATATATTCCTTACGGTTTAGGAGTTATGGCCCGGACACGGTTTACTATATGGTACTAAGTCAAGGGCAGATAATCCAAAAACCAAAAATGCAAGAGTTGTCTTCCTTGTTCATGACACATCGTCTCAGTGTGATGAATGCACCTGTGCCGGGACACGATGTCGGGACGGACGGACGGACAAACGAACGGACGGACAGGGGTAAAACTTTATGCCCTTCAGCTATTCTCCATATAGGCGGGGGCATAAAAACCCATCGAGTTTAGATTGGTTCCCTTGTCGTAAATGTCTCCGCTAGGTGGCTACAACATAACGATTGGTAGCTAGCAGAAGCCATTACGTCTATTTATAGCATAAGCACTGACGCGGTATTGGAAATACCCGAGTTCAACAAGGTTAACTGCTGAGTTTGTCATACCTGATGAAACAAAAAGATCGATACTTAGTAAACTGAAATAATTTATATAAATATTTTATTTTACATAGACTAGTGACATTCTTATCATTATCTTTAAATATGTATCTTTTTAACACTCGCAGATACAATTTACAATGAGTAATACATAGCCAGCTGGCCCACTTCTGCAGTATTTTAAATTAACAGGCATGCGCAGTGGTAAGAGTAGGATTCTCTACCTCAAATCAATTTACTCGCTACCTATCGTTATGTGCGTACCGAAGGGGAGGTAATAACGAAGGGGAACCAATCTACATCGAGTTTTGACCTTCGAGTGATTTGTAGACTGCTACACAGATGATTTACGAATGTGGTCAGGTAAACTGTATTGACGGTAGTGCACAGTAGACCTTGGCCTAGTGGATAAATTCGCTTCGGTGTTTAGCTAAACTTTCGCACAGAAACGATAGCTCTGTCACTAGACCATCACTCACTAAACTGGTACTCTATATGGGAAAGCTATTGAGCTATAGGCCGAGGGAACCAGAACACCGGAAAAAGCTGACTGTATCTCTGATTTTTGTTTTTAAAAAAAAACACCTGAGGATCCAAAATAACATAGAAAGAGAAGTCTAAAACCGGAACCACCTTTCCAATCTAAATGGCTTGCAGCCGTCGCTGCAAGCCAAAAATAATTCCGTGATAGATTTCGATGAAAAATTTATTTTGTCCCCTCAAGGTATTCCCCTTTAACAGATATACAAACTTTCAGTCTTCTGATCCAATCATTGAATGCATTTTGGTAGTCTTTTCGAGGTATACTATAAAGGCACTGGAATATTGCAGAACCGAAGTGTTTGCGCTGTACAAATTTTCGACCAAAAAGGTAATTTATTCAGACGCGGGAACAAAAAAAAAAGTCACACGGGGCAAGGTCGGGAATACGGGGGTCGAGGGAGTTCAACAACCTTTTCCTGCTTCAGATAGTCTTGCACAATGAACGCCTTGTGCGATGACGCATTGTCATGTAGCAATCTGACCTTGGCCAAACCAGTTGCGGGTCTTCGTTCTTTGAAATATTTCTTCAATTTTCTAAGAACTTTATTCTTGTAAAACTTCGCATTTACAGATTTGCCTTTAGGCACAGCAACCTGAATAGCAGTGCCCTGATTTGAAAAGAATATGACATACATTACCTTCTTGACGCTCATGGTCCGCTTTGCAATGCGTGGTCTTTTGCAATACTTTGTTGTCCATATTTTGTTCTGAATCTTTCGTTTTGGCTCAAAAAAGTGAACCCATGTCTCGTCACCTGTGACGACATTAGCGAAAGACCATGCATTGTAATTTTTTAAGCAAATTCTTGGCGCACTGAATGCGTGTCTTCTCTGCTCATCTGTCAACAGATGGGGAATCCATCTAGCACAGATCTTTCTCATTTTCAAATCCCGTTTCAGAATTGTATGAGCTGCTCCTAATGAGATGCCAACCATACTAGCTATTTGCCTAGTGGTGTATCGTGCATCGGTAGCAACTATTTCTTTCACTCTAGCAACCATCTTGGCAGATGTTGCTCTTTTCGGCCGACGATCATGTGGTGCATCTTCTGTTGAGCCTAGCCCACAGCTGAATTTCTTACACCAACGAAAACTGTCGGAAAAGGCATTTCATTATGCCCATAAACCGAACATATTTCATCAAAAATGTCTTTGCACCGTATACCAAGAATACAACGATTCTTAATATAGGACTGTATTTCTACGGCGTACTCTGACCTTCTTCCAACAATGTTTTGTATTAGTATACAAGAGTAGACAGTGTTTATCGAACGATATACATGGCTAAAGTGGACGGATGTTAACAATTTTGGTATCAATGTATAGGTAAAATGTTTTTCTACGCTGTGATATTTCCAGGTGATTTTCGCATTAGTGCATGAGAAAACAATCTACTTGCCTTCATATTTGAACAGTCCTCGTACGTATTACAATCGCCTCAATGAGGCGACTCTCATGCATACAAACAACATATCTTATAGTGGGGGCTCGTTGGAGCCGCCTCAACGAGGTGGTTCAAATGAGCCCAGAAGTTCTTTCTCTAGACCGTAAATAAAAATATTCTGAAGAAATCATTGCGGGAGCATACCTATACAATTGTATTGTAAACTATCGCCCAAAAGCGAGTATTTTATAACAAAAATTTGTGATATTTTTTCTTATTTCTGCTTGATGTATGCACTGTGGATACTTGTTAGAGCTGCTTCATCGAGGCGGTTCTAACCGGTACCCACATTCTATATTTTAAGGTTAGAATACAAGAATGGGGTATATCCCAGTAAAACCAAGTTTTACTGTGTAAAAGTGAGGTTTAAGTGGGTCAAAATTGTATGGGGGTGTTCGCATAGTGAATGTCACAAGTTCTCATCCGAAAGATGCCACTTTCAAAACCATAAAAAAGGTCCAATTTTTAATGGGCGTATCAGCATGGTGTTATGTCAGGGCGATGGTTTGTCGTCTTGACCATCCCGACCCCTGCATCTGTTCATTTCGAGCTTAAATGTATACTTTTACCTGTAATGTGCGGTGATCCTCTAGAATATACTTATACAGTTATTTTCAGAGATCATAAAAAGTATAAATATATATTTCTATATTTATGTATATATATGTGCTTGAGCATTTGAAGCTGTTTTCAATTTCGTATATATATATATATATTTTAATTGGTCATGATATGGGGTGGTCGTGTCTAAACCGAGATAAGTGGCGCAAAATTTTAACCGAGATATGAGGCATATATACTATATATATATAAAGCCCCACATTGCAATTTATATATGTCGCCCCACAAACATAATGTTCACGAAAATGTAAATCCTTCGTTTTATGTGTTTTGTTTAGTTCCATTACGCAAGCCAGATATCGTTGATCTCTATATCTATACATTTTTAACCTAGCTAAGTGGTAGAAAATGTTAACTCAGATATGAGGCATATATATATTAAACATATATAGAGCCCCACAATACCAACCCAGATATGAGGCATGTATATATTATACATATATAAAGCCCCACAATACCCTTTATATATGTCGCCCCACAAACATTACGTTCATGAAAAATACAAAAAATCCTTGTTTTTATTCGTCTTCTCTAGTGCCATACGTCCGCGAATTTCGTAAACGTGTATGCCTCTACGTTACGTGGTTCGGAGTAAAGCCTCAGTCTCACCGCTACGTAGTGAGGGCTATGCTTTACTACATGTACATTAATTTTGCGCCGTTTTGTAGGGAAGCGATACCAAGCAATAACTACAAAAAAAAAAAAAAAAAACTGAAACGTAATAAAACGTAGAATATCACGTAGCAAATATATTAAGGCGTAGGAAACCGATTGTTATGCGTATTATCGCGCTATACTGCTTTTTACGTTTTTATACGTATTGACGTTTTAGTGCGTTTCTTTTCGTACGGGTTTTTGCAAGGTATACGCTACGCTAAGAATTTTAAAGCAAACGCAGTTGGGTCACATATTTAGCCATATAAATGTATAACCGTGTGCACTACGCTCGAAATAGCAATTTTGTGGGAAAGTTACTGTCCTGTTGGCTATCCGCTAGATTTCATGATCAATCTTACCGAAAGAATGTTGCCGACCCCAGCAGGTATCGAACCCGCGTCCTCCTGATCAGCAGTCAGACGTGCGTACGACTGAGCTATAGAGGCCGGCGAATACTTTTGTATCACAAAAATTTATCCTGTCCGCGCCCATCAGGCCTGACGAAATAGATGGGCTGCATGATGCTTCAAAGCAGAGCTGAAACCGACCCGTAAACGAGTACTGGTAAGCGGCTTAGATAATCTAAATCTGCCCAGGCAATGCGGTGCGAGTCGGACCGTCCATGCTTAGACACATTATGGGTTTCATTGGGTGGCACGGCTTGAGATGTCATTTCATCTCAAT
The DNA here is from genome assembly GCA_963580285.1 of Lucinisca nassula. Lineage (NCBI taxonomy): Eukaryota > Metazoa > Mollusca > Bivalvia > Lucinida > Lucinidae > Lucinisca > Lucinisca nassula. The sequence continues at coordinate 67,337,934 of OY757025.1, read as the reverse complement.
GTCGGGTAAAAGTCCCACAAAATTGGACGCAAGGTCTCCAAAATGACCTTTACAGTGTTGACGGGGACATTAAACCTCAGATCAAACAAATAAAATCTCAACAATAAATTCAATTTTTGGTCGATTGTTTGTCAAACGACCCAAAAGTATAATGGGTTTTAGGTTTTCTTTGCTAAAGTCCACGTGGTTTTAACAAATTTATAGGAAAATAGCCGCGTTGAGGTCAGAGTATTGCGTCAGAGTGTTATCTATAGAATTTGGACTGGAATCAAGTGTTGTGTTTGACAACCAGTGTAGACACAGATCAGACGCCGTTGAACGCGATGTCTGATCATGGTCTACCGTGTTTGCTTACGTACGCGATATCGTATCAGGGTCTATACAAATATCTTACAATGCAGGTCTGTAAAAGTTAGTGTTGACGGGGACGTTAAACTTTAAATCAAACAAGTAAAACTGTAAAAGTTAAGCGAAATGTCAACAGTTTACTTACCGTTCAGGATCATTTTCCAACCTAGACTCAGATACAAGTGCTTCATTGCTTTGATTTATAAAAGCTTGATATTTTTCATTATTTCGGTTGCAAATGTAGATTGCGGGTGCTCGTTAGAATCATCCGCAATGGTTCAGTGGTAGTTTTTTACGAATGTAGGAAAAAAGGTCACAGGGGGGAAAAAGTTTGGGAAAAACAGTCACGGAAAAACAAGTCACAAAATTTGTTTGAATAATGTTTTCATTAGTGTTATGTGAGTAGCTTACTGAAAAGCATGATTCAAAATTAAGTGTTGACAACGACGAACAACTACAGGCAACGGAGTATTCCATCCTTGTTGATCCCTTAGAGTCTTCACATTTCTGTATTACGCCTGTGCCACTGCTAAAATGTCATCTTTCATGTCAGATATAACATAAGTTAGATGGAAACTTTTGACAGTCTTTGTTATTTTAGCCTAAATATACACTATGGGTCGTTGTTAGGACAGCCTCAATGGGGTGGTGCAATCTATGTTTTTGAACCGAAAATAAGGCATATAATGACTGTTATGTGTTATATGAGGTTCTTATTGATAAGTTCGAATCCAGAATATTGGCAATGACTACCGAGGACTGACCACGGAGTTTCCCATCTTTTAAGACACTTAAGAGTCTTGACATTACAATTACATAACGAAAACAGGCCTATATAATTTTGACCCCCTTGAACCCCACTTTCATATAGTAAAACTGGGGTTTACAGGGGTAAACCTTATTTTTCTTATTCCTGCTCTATAGATTGTGGGTACTCGTTAGAACCGCCTCGATGAGGCGGTGCTACATGTAACGAGTGCCCACAATCTATAATTTGAGCAGAAATAAGAAAAATATCACAATTTTTCATCTTGAACTTTTTATTTTTTCGGCGATAAAGGTGGCAATGTATTTGTATAGGCGTGTTTGCGTAATGATACGCCCGTGAGATTAAACTTAGCTAGAAGTAGCATTTTTCGGATGAACGCATTTTTTCTTATTTCTGTCACAAATATACATCGTGGGTGCTAAATCGAACCGGCTCAGTTAGATGCTTCTAACAGATACCCACAATCTATATTTATAAGCAAAAATGAGGACTGTAATGGATAATCCGTAAACCCTATTTTTCTATATATAGGTTTGGGTTTACCGGGGTATACGCAACAAATTAGGTAGACAGGACCAATATTCACACCTTTGAGCAAGTTATATAAACACTGAACTAATTGACAATAACCAACCATCTTTAACATGGCATCAGAAAAATTGATTAATGTACAATCTTTTATTAGTGGATTTTTTTTTCTATATTTTTTATTTGTGAATTTTTTTCCGTGATTTTATTTTTCCTGTGACCAGTTTTTACTACCTCATATTAACTTGACTGTGCATCGAATAACCTTGTAAAAATGATATTATTTTAATCAAACATTATTTGCGAAATTAAATTTTCTTTTGTAGTTTAATATATTTGTTATTTTCATTTTTTTTATTTATTTATTATTATTTTTTTTTTGTATTTATTTTTATGTATTTGGAGACAGTATAAAAGAGTCCTGGCAATGCATTTTCTACACTTATTACATCCAGCAAAGACACATATCAGCCTAAACATCTGGGTTGTCTGATCGGAGTCCTCACTAGGTGCACGAAGAAACAATGGGTCCTACTTAGCATGCCCAAGGAAATTGGTGTGAGTCAGACCGTCCAGTGCATATTAGCCTTTTGGTTTCATTTGGCGGCAGGGCTTGAGCTTTGTCGGGTAAAAGTCCTACAACATTGAAAGGAACGTCTCCAAAATGACCCTTTAAGAGTTTACGGGGACGTTCAATCTCAATTCAGTAAACAAAAAATAAACAAAAATAAAAAAAAAAAAACTACCCATAATGCGCATCGCGAATGTAGACCTTGCTGTGTTCAGGCTGATTAGTGATGATTATCGTCGATAAAGCAGGTGTCAGTTTCGTAATGCCTAGGTCACATAGCCCGGCCGATGAGGTTTCGATTAGCGAACGATGCGACTTTCGCCAAATACCGGCCGGAATCCTGTGGTCACCGGCCGGCGTTTGGGGCTTAAAACCGCATCGGTGGGCAGCACGGCGAAATTTAACTTCGGAGTTAAAATTCGACGAGCCCTCACCGAGCTGGCTCATCGCAGCCCCATCCTTACCACATGGGAATACGCATCGGCCGGTATACGACTGAGTATCGGCCGGTGTCCCGTGCATCTGAGGCTACCAGAGGACAAGCTTTTGTGAACGAACACCGACCGAGTTTCGGCCGAGGTCCGACCGATGTGGGACTGAGCCTTGGAAAATATAGTACCGGTGGGTGACAGATGTAAGGGACGGTGGCCGAAGCTCGGCCGGACATCGGCGGAACTCGGCCGGATATCGCTGCTTGCATATAAACCGCTCGCTCCAGTCCGTGTACAACATTCAGCTAGTTGTGTTTATACAAGCAACATCTCACACGAGCAACATCAGGATTTCAATGTGTACTCCCTCTTTTGACAGACTTTAAGGATGCCAAAAGTTGCCAGGAAAAATGATGGGGATGAGGAGAAGAGGCCATAGTCATGAAATGACCATTCAAACCATGGCAGGTTGGACATATATACAGTGATGTAATAGCTGACCATCTCCCCCACCCCCGCCAAGTCCGAGTTACAACGGCCGAACATCGGCCAGGCAGTGTTCAAAGACCGTTTACAACCCCTCCGGTGATCGCACAGTGTCCTGTAACCTGCTCGGGTACCGGCCGTATACCCCCCGATGTCCGATCGACCACCGGCCGGTAGTTGCTACCACATAGGCCGAAAAAATCTCCCCTGTTAAGACAGACTCCGTACGGTCATCGACCGGTGTTTGGTCGGTCGCCTGTAGATTTCCGGACGGAGCCCGTTCACGTCACCGAGCTATGCCTCCGATGAGGGGAACTCGGCGACACCCAAAAAATCTACCGAGCTCCACCGATGACGGACATCGGTCGGGCTATGTGACCTAGGCTTAATCGTGTGTATAACGAGCGTTGCTGAGGTTTTGACACTCTACCGCAAACGTGTCATGCTATAATTTTTTCCTATCAATCGACCTTTTGTGTATTTTGAGTTTTACGTCCCATCAACAGCTAAGGTCATACGGAGACAAGACTATTCCGAACGTCTCGAACACGCGACGCAGACAATTACCTTTGTACTAAGGCATTAAACTGTATATAACAATGCAAAATGCTTCTTGTTTTTTTTTTTTGTTTTGTTTTTTTTTTTTGTTCATAAACCTGATGCATTTGTTTTTGCTAAAGCATTTATCCAAAGCAAATACATGAGTGAGCACACACATTCAATGATGTTTTAACTTTCATTCTGTTCTTACTGATTTTGTTTTATTGTTTTAATTTTCTTGTCTTCTTTTTGGTTTTAATCCTCGTAAATATCGGACAGGAAATGTCCCTTCTTGTGTCGGGGTTGGCGATGCTGTTCGGAAAGAAAGGCACTGGAAAAGGCTAATGGAAATAAAGTCACAGATAAAACTTAAAATAAAGTCACAAATAGAAAAAATAGAAATCATCCATTTTCAAAATATATAATGAGTAAATAAAAGTAACGTCAACACCTGCAAACACGACATTTCCCGGTGTCAAACCCTTTGGCCTAAAGATACAAAGAAAACCTGAATTGGAAATTGTTGCCTATTTATCACTGTTTATTCACTCTGCTGCATCTTCTTACAAACTTTTTTAAAAATACTTTTTTTTGGTAAACAGTAAACATTGTAGACCCAGATCAGATTGCTTCACGAAGAGGAGCAAAATATAAAAAATACGAATACCCCCTGTAAGCCCTACTTTTTATGCCCCCGCCTTTCGAAAAATGGTGGAAGGGCATATAGCATTGCCACTGTCCGTCAGTCCGTTCGTCCGTCCGCAACTTAAAAAGGCGAAGTTGGTTGGTTGATTTGTGGTTTAACGTCCCCGTCAACACTGTAAAGGTCATTTTGGAGACGTTGCTTCCCATTTTGTGGGACTTTTACCCGACATTGAGATGAAATGGCATCTCAAGACCTGTCGCCCAATGAAACGAATAGGGTTTATTAGCATGGACGGTCCGCATCGCACCGCGCTTCCTGGACAGGCTTAGATCGTCTAAGCGGTTAACCAGTAGTAGTGTGCGGTCCGAATTCAGCTCTGCGTGGAAGCATCATGCATCCAATAGATTTCTTCAAGCCCCTATGGGCGGGGGCCGGCTTAAACGAAGTCAATAACTTATTTTGGGATGGATTTTGAAATTACTTTGTAGAATTGTTAATTATTATAAGACGATGTGTCACGTGCAAGACCCAGGTCAGTACCGCCAAGGTCAAGGACATACTTAGAGGTCAAAGTTCCAAAAAGGGTCCGAAACTTAAACGCAGTCAATAACTTTCTCATTCTGGATGGATTTTGAAATTACTTGGCAGAAATGTTGGGCATCATGAGACAATCTGTCTGACACAAAACCAAGGTCCTTACCGCCAAGGTCAATGTCATACTTAGAGGTCAAATGTGGAAAAAAGGGTCCAAAACTTAAACACCGTCAATAACTTTCTATGGATTAATACGAACATAGGCATATTTTCACGCGGGGGCATCCGTGTCCTTTGGACGCATTTCTAGTCTCTTCATAAAATGGGGGTTAGAGGGGTGTTCATTGCTCAGACTTGTTAACATTATGAATGGTTGTGATTATCACCAACAATTCTAAGAAAAACAAGATAAAAAACATTTCTGTGACTTTTCTTCCATTATTCATTTCCTACCCAAACCTGTGACTTTTTTCCGTTACTTTTTTCTTGTGCCTTTCGCTCCTTTATTCCTTCCTGCTGCATAATAAACGTAGATTGTCGCTGCATATACATGAGCTGTGAAAAGCGGGATTTTCAAATTACAACATGACGGTTCATCATCATCGTCGTCCTCGTGGCCGTTATGGTCGTCGTCATCATCATAATGCTATATGACGACATTCCACAAAAAGCAGTCTCTGTCCTTATGGCCTTCCTTTGTTTAGGTTTCCATTATGGTCTGGTCGCTTATTGTTTGTATTTCTTTCCCTTTGGTGTCTTTTATGGGTGGAGTAAGTTAATTGTATCAATTCCTGATCTTTGTTTTACTTTTACTTCACTTAAATCCATGTTTCAGATATATCAGGAACAGATTACCTCAGAACATAACGCAGCCAGAATTGTTGCTCTTGTTCACACTTGATTTGTAAACTTTATCCAGTTCACGTACTGAACCCCTCACAAACCCACTTTATGTAGGCAAAGTGAGTTTTACAATGTTATATATTTTTATTCATGCTGCTGTCACACATACATCCGAGTCAACACTATTTAGGTCATTTTGGAGACGTTGTTTCCGATTATGTGGAAATTTTTAACATCCCAAAGAAACCGCAGGGGTTTAAGGCTCGGTCAGATTCGCACCAATATGTCTGGGCAGGCTTTGACCTTCTACGCGGTTTACGAAAACTCGAATGTTCAGTCGGTTTCAGCTCTGAACAGTCCAGTCTTAATCTATTTCTTCCAGCTCCAATGGGTGGGGTGAGGACACATGAGATATTATGTTTTGAGCAGAAATAAGAACGAAGTATGTTAACGTAGTGCGAGTATCGCAGGCGACGATATTTTGACACAGACGTTTAAACTACGAGGGTAGGCTGAAAAGTTCTGAGCCTGACCAAGAAGCAGGCATCGAACAGCCATGAAATTTTGTATTCATTAAATCCAAACCTTTATTACTTGATTTGACTCAAATGAGTTCAAGTTTACCTGCAATAACGTAGAGATTCTAGACTTTGAAAATTGATACTAGCACGTTTTTTGAGGAAATGGACAAAATCTGGCATCGTGGTGTCATCAAGTACCTCCATAAAAATGGGTTAGCTCCTAAGGGCATTCATGCCGATATGGTTGCTACATTAGGGGATGATGCTCCTTCGTATGCAACCGTGAAAAGGTGGGCAGCAAATTTTAAGATGGCAAGGACAGCATTGAAGATGATGACTGGTGTGGACGACCCACAACGGCAACAACTGAGGAAACCATCAGCCAAGTGCACAGGGCCGTGATGGATGACAGGCGTTTTACTGTGAATCAGTTAGCTAACACTGTTGGCATCTCCCGTGAACGAGTAGAGAACATTCTACACAGTGAATTAGGAATGTCGAAGGTTTCCGCCAGATGGGTGCCACGGCTTTTGACGCCTGACCAAAAGTTGACCAGACTGAACCTGTCACAAGCCAACTTGGCTATTTTTGAAGCAGACCAAGATGGTTTTCTTGACCGTTTTGTCACTCAGGATGAGTGTTGGGTTCATCACTTTGAGCCACAGACCAAAAGACAATCCATGCAATGGAAGCACCCTGGCTCACCCCCTCCAAGGAAGGCAAAGGTCGTCTCCTCTGCAGGGAAGGTGATGGCATCAGTGTTCTTGGATGCCAAGGGCATAATATTCATAGATTACTTTCAAAAGGGGAGAACAATTAATGGGGAGTATTATGCAGATCTGCTAAAACAATTGCGAAAAGCAATTAAGGCTAAACGACCCGGAAAATTGACATAAGGGGTCTTGTTCCACCAGGACAATGCGCCTGCTCATAAATCGGTTGTCGCAATGGCTGCTGCGCATGACTGTGGCTTCACAGTCGATCACCCTCCGTATTCACCTGATCTAGCTCCATCAGATTATTTCCTGTTTCCAAACATGAAAAAGCACTTGGCTTGGCAGCATTATCGGTCAGGCGAGGAGGTGATAGCTTCTGTGGAGGAGTTTTCAGGGACCAAGATGGGACCTTCTATACCACTGGGATCCAAGGACTCCAGCATCGCTGGAGGAAGTGTGTGGACAGGAAGGGAGACTATGTTGAAAAATAAGGCACTTTCAGCATGGACAAACCATTGGATCTTGGTCAGGCTCAGAACTTTTCAGCCTACCCTCGTATCAAGTACCAAGTCCGTGTAATAACTTCTCTTGTAGACCCCACTTCATATGAAAACTAGGTCTCACACAGATGCATTTTTTCATTATTTAATTCGATAACACAAACGTATGTTAAAAAGAGGATATTACACAAGTGGTCATTTCATATGAAATTTATAAACGAGCCTTTGGCGAGTTTCATACATTTCATATAAAATGACCGCTCATGTAAGGTTCTTTTTATCATATGGACACTTTAAATTGGATTTCTTCGCCCTTAAATTTGACAAAAAAATCCACATAAATGCATGGCTGACATGGACGTCGTCCTGGCGTTACCGCTAAAGTGTTGTTTCACGTGTGGCCATACGATTTTTATTACACGACGTTATCCACTGCTTATCAACTTCGTCATAGGATAAAAAGAGGATCTTACATGAATGTTCATGTATTATTGAATTTATTAAATGAATTGAGACAAGGGATAAAATGCGAGGCTTGCCGAGCATTTATCCCTTTTCCTCAACGAGTTTAAAGAATTCAGTAATACATGAGCACGAATGCACGCTTCTATTTATCATATGTCATTTAAAACGCATTTTATTCACGATTGTTTTACAAAGATATGAATATTCCGCTATTAGTAAACGCGACGTCGTTAAGGACGTCGTACATGCAACGTAACGGGGCTCATCTTACTAATTTGCATATTTACTCGTAATCCACTAGTGGATTACGGAATTTATTACATGGCGTTATTACCCTCTTAGACGCGACGTCATATGATAAATACAGATCATTCATTCTCCTATTCGAAATATAGAATTTATAAACCTCTGGGGGTAAACCAATCCGATAAAGAAACGAGTGCGAAGCACGAGTTTCTTTACCGGATTGTTTTACCTCCAGAGGTTTAAACATCCCATATTTTAAAACAGGAAAAATGAATAATATGTATTTTACATGCACTTCCATAGACTTTTAGGACAGTTTGGATCTTGAATTTTGGATCTGAATTCCCGTTCAATTGACTGTTTACAGCTCAGGTTAACGGTTCAATCAGCATAGTGCTACAGAAGCTTGGAGGGAAAAAACTGGATGGGCGCCATTATGAAAGCGCTTTATACAGTCTTGAACCAAAAAAGAAGAAACAAAGCCCCCGCCCATCGGGATTTGAAGAAATAGATTGGCTGCATGATGCTTCCACGCAGAGCTAAAACCAATCCGCATAGGAGTACTGGTAAGCCGCTTTGAGGATCTAAGCCTGCCCGGGCAAAGTGCTGCGAGTGTCGGACAGTCCATGCTTGTAAACCCTATTAGTTTCATAGGGCGGCAGGGCTTGAGATGTCATTTCATCTCAATGTCGGGAAAAAGTCCCACAAAATTTGAAGCAACGTCTCATAAATGACCTTTAAAGTGTTGACGGAGACGTTAAACCTCCAACCAAACATATAAAAAAGGGGTTTAGTAATACAACAAATTAATTGTGAGATCAAACATCCTATTCAATGACCATATCCCTGTTTTCTTTTTTTCAGCGTTGCATCCGACTCAAACGCCACGTATTATGAACGTATGTTGATATCGTTTCAGACGTCATTGCAATGACGCAATGAATAACGTCGACGGGACTGAAACTTTCCCGCGTTTGTATATACCGATTTCACCGCAAAAGCGGTATCTTGTATCTTTCATATAAAGTAGTTCCAGCTAAAGGGCTCAGAGGAAATATTTCTGCTTAGCAAAGTTAAGTCATCATGGTAGAAATCATAGTATAGGGCCAATCTCTCTGTTATGCATGTAATATACTGATTTATCATTATTTGGCGATGCGTTTAAGAATGCAAGGTACCTAAAAGTTTCCAAGACTCTTTCTAGAATGTCTGTGTCGTACCTGGTCGCAAACTGCAACAACAGGTTTTCACAAGGGTTTTCTTTATTAATAATGTTAACTAGTCCGTGAAATGAATACCCTCTAAACCCCACTTTATGTAGAGAAAACGGGGCTTTACAGGGGTATACACTATCTTGCTTATTTCTGCTCCAAGACATAGGTTGCGGGTATTCGTTACAATCGCCTCAATGAGGTGGTTCTAACGAGCATCACAACCTGTGCTCTAGGTAAAATTAAGGCGTAACTATACCACATGTAGTGACACAGAGGCCTTTCTGATATTTAATCTTCATCAGTTCATCAGTGTGTCTCAGCCCCAAAGTTCTGAAACCGCACCCCCCCCCTTTGAGCACACACCGACCAACGTACCTCATGAGACAGGTTAACTGGAGGCATCATGCAAGAGACGCCTACCCTAGGACATATAGGCGTCCCCCACCGAGCCAACATCAGCAAACATGGCCCACACTCCACGAAGTCCGGGGCATCAGGAAGGAGATGTCCAAAGTAGCGAGACTTGCAAAAAAAAGATATAACAAAAAATGGCAACCAAATCCGTTAAGATACATGTCTCAGCTGACAAGTCTTAGTTTTAGAAAAATTAGAATTTTATTCTGCCAAAAAGAAATAAAAGTATAATAATAATATAGTTATTTAAATCAGTATTTGAGTTCTGACGTCAGCACCGCATTCAATCTCAGCACTAAGGAACTGATACAGAGCTGATGATACCATCGGGGACGAACGAATCATCCACCAGCAGAGATACCGACCCGCTGGTTGCAATTAAGGCGTAATAAGAAACATATAACAAATAAAGTAGCCTTTTTAGAGGAATGAAAGAATGCACTAGCTCACACGTGTACATTATCGTAATGGATTGACTGCGCTTTCTTGAAGTCTTCAACGTCTGCAAAAAGGTTTGATCACATGATAATGAATACCTTGTTTGGTTTGGTTTGGAATGCATTCGAGGCTGCCAGTTTATCCAATGTTGAAGTTTTATTTTAGAAATAAAGGTAATGGTTGATTTGTAAACACTCGTACAGTAACACCAAACCAAATTGCACATGACTCTTTTTCTATAGTATGTGTTCAACAACCGATCAGTCTCATACGGAACCCTGGAAGGGACAAGCAATTTATTTAATATGTTGTGTGCACACGATATAATCTTGTTTGCACAACATAGATCTTGTGTGGACAACATAAAATATTGTGCACACAACTTATTATCTTGTTCGCACAAGATATTATCTTGTAATCACACGTTATTATCTTGTTCGCCTATTATCTTGTTTTCACAACATAGATCTTGTGCAAAAAACATAATATCTAGTGCGTTCAAGAAATTATCTTGTTCGCACAACTTAATATCTTGTGTGGACAACATACTATCGCACAAGATATTATCTTGCGCTCACAAGTTATTAAATTGTTCGCATATTATCTTGTTTGCACAACATAGATCTTGTGCAGACAACATAATATCTCGTGCGTACAAGATATTGTCTTGTTCGCACAACTTAGTTAGCACAATTTAATCAGGCGCATAAGATACTATGTTGTCCGCACAAGATCTATGTTGTGTAAACAAGATAATATACTGTGCGAACAAGATAGTATACTGTGCGCACATGATATTTAGTTGTGCGAATAACATATTATCTTGTTGGCACAAGATAATATCTTGTTCGCACAACTTAATATCGTGTTCGCTAAACATAATAAAAGAAATACATGTCTCTTCCCAGGTTACGTAGTCTGAGGTACTAGACCATACATATAATTGGAAACTTAAATACAATAAAATTTGACAAAACAAAATGGAGGAAAATGAGCAATAAGTGTAAGACTTAAGTAGTTGCCCAATATTCGCATCAATATCTAGAAAAAAAAATATGTATATAGCTTGGATCACCTTGGCAAAATAGCCTCTAACCCTTATCCTGCGGAAAATGACAACCTCTATCTTGAAAACAGTGCATTATCCAGATCAGATGGCTTTCGAAGTTGCCACCTGATCAAGATCTCCAGGTACCCATACAACACATAGCAAAGCCTTTTCGGACTACATGAATGCACTGGCTGGTCTGAGCTGCATACACTCAAAAACATTTTCACATAGCGCAGTCCGAAACGTTCCCGTCAACACTATTTAGGTTATTTTGGAGGGGCTGCTTCCTATTTTGGGGGTCTTTTACCAGACATTGTGATGGAATTACATCTCAAGCCCTGCCACCCAGTGAAACCTACATGGTTTTTATTGATGGAACAGTCCGACTCACACAACTTTGCCTAAGACCTTCTAAGAGGTTTACCAGTACTCATGTGCGGTCGGGTTCAGCTCTGCGTGGAAGCATCATGCAGCCCAATCTATTTCTCGAAGCCCCGATGTGCGGGGACCAAGTCCGAATACGTAAAAAAAAGTGCGGTTTTCGTTAACTAGTATAAATGGCACAAAATATGAAACCAGTGACCCAGCAGACTGCCGTGTTCATTACTTAAAGATCCATGCAAGGCAAATCCTTGTTGATCCGATTTTGAAAAGAGCAAAGTTTGTTTGTGCTGAGATTTTACGTCCCCGTCAACACTATTTAGGTCATTTTGGAGACGTTGCTTCTGATTGTGAAGAACTTTTACCCGTCAAAAGATAAAATGACATCTCAAGCCCTGCCACCAAATGCTACCAAAATGGTTTATATGTAAAGACGGTCCGACTCCTACCACTTTGTGGTTTACCAGTACGGTCTGTTTAAGCTCGACGTGGAAGCACCGTGCAGCCCAATCTATTTCTCCAAGCCTCGATGGGCGGGGACGTAAATTAGAGTAGAAGTAGCAGTGGTAGTTGTAGGAGTAGCAGCAGCAGCAGCCCTACCACTCAAAGAAACCGCAGGGGTTTAAAGAGCGGTCTGACTCGCACCACTTTTTCTGGGCAGGCTTAGTCGTGAGCCGTTTCTCAGCAGTTTCAGCTCTGCGCGGAAGCAACAGCAGCCGAATCTAATAAAGAACATGGTGAACGATACATTGATTTTTATGAGTGCTGACGCAGATCAACATAGAAAGCACGCGTAAAATACATTATAAACCTGACTTTGTTATAGAATAAAAGTAGGTCTCTTGCCAAGAACTGTTTCCACCCCCCCCCCTCCCCCCCCCCCCACGCCCAAAAAAAAAAATGCACTTCGATATGATAACACCTTTATGAGACGTAAATCGGAGTTTACAAGTGTTAACTTGTCAAAACCTTTACATAAGGAAGAGTAGAACGTTTGTGGTGTTTTTGCCTTCTTTAAAGGTGAAGTGACGCCTTAAAGTCCCCATCGAATGAGGGTGACGATTTTTAAATGCTATTCGCACCATCGTTTAATACACTGAAAAAATGCCTCAATAATAAATTGAAGGTAAGGCTAATTTGTTTTAATGATATCTTTGTCATATAATTTGGCCATTAAGTAAAGGAACTTAATTCCTTCCAAAATGTTTTGAATACCCAGGTGGGCTAAAATAGACGCTGTTTCATTCCTTCCTGGTATATCTGCTTCATCTCTCTAAACACCACATTACATAGAGCAAACTGGGATTTATAGGGGTATTCACTATTTTGCTTATTTCGGCTCCAGGACATAGGTTGTGGGTACTCGTTATAGCCGCCTCAATGAGGCGGTTCTAGCGAGCACGCACAACCCATGTTTTCGAGTTAAAATAAGAAAACAAGAGCTGTCACTGTAAGCGACCAATGCCCCCCGCGGGGACAATTTTTATGTCGGTTAAAGTTTTTGTGACGGACAGACAAACAGACAGACAGGGCAAAAACTATATGCCTCGAGAATCTCAGTCGTGGTGGGGGGGTGCAAAAATATCACAAATTTCCCTCAGAAATATTAACATTTTAGAGAAATGAAAGAGAGCTCTATTTCACACAGATGTGTTATCGATATGTCTGAACAATTAGCAATGTGCATTCCTACAATAATTACACTCTGAGCGGATATGAGTAAAACTGAATATCGTTTGTTTGTTTGATTTGAGGTTTAACGTCCCCGTCAACACTGTATAGGTCATTTTGAAGACGTTACTTCCAATTGTGTGAGATTTCACCCGACCGTACGTTGAGATGAAAGACATCTCTAGCCCTGTCGCCCAATGAAGCCAATAGGGTTTATACGCGCTTTGCCTGGGCAGGCTTAGATCCTCTAAGCGGTTTTCCAGTATTAATGTGCAGTCAGTTAACGCTCTGCGTGGAAGCATCATGCAGTCCATCTATTTCTTCAAGTCCGGATGGGCGGGGGTCGAAATTGAATATCGTGAAAAATAACTAAATAATGCATTTCAACCAATGAAAGTCTTACAGACCCGGTACTCAATTATAAGCATGTTAGTTAAATGACCCTACTGTCCAGCGGAGGATCACTACTGGTGAGATTAGACCACAGATAATTTGACCAGCCAAAAGCAAAAGCAGCATAAACTCCTTAGGTTGGAGACGATTTATGATCGGAGAAAAGCAATCGTTAAAAGCCTTTATTGAGTGTGCAAATTGTATGGCCATTGAAATTGATAATGCTTAATTTTCATTGTAAACAATATCTCAGCAGTTATTGTGTACCCATAAGTTTGGCGTGGTCCATTTCCAATTATAGGGATGTCAGGGTTTTTTTGTGTGTAGAAAGTTTCACAAAAATGTAAGTACGTTAAGCAAAGAGTGTAGACTGAGATCAGACGCCGCGTTGTGCGACATCTGATCTGGTTCCACACTGTTTGCAAATGACCCAAAAAGGACCGCTAGTCATACATGCGTTAAAGTTTTATATTTCTTCCAAAATTTCTAGTTTAAGGAGAGTAGTTAAATTGTTGCGGAAAGTGTTCATTTGCTTTCCGAAAAGTTCATAAAAACTGAACAGTCATCGAGTGGTCAAGAATATTCTTACCACTTTTATATACCAAGAATGTATATACGGGGGTGTGCATGTTTTTCAGTTTGCAGAAACATAAGTAAGGCGATTCTGACAATATCCGAACAGTTCTAAAGGTGATCTTAATGATTAAATTTTGCTACAGAATAGAACAGAATATATTTTATTTGGTACTGTAGGTCTCCGGACCATAATACAACATATACACACAAACCGACCACAGAGTTACTTTGTTTACGGAAAAGTGACCCAAAATGAGTTGAAAATGAGATTCGCCTTAGTTAATTAAGTTCTTTTTTGTGGGAGTAGGGGTGCGTTACGGCCCTTCAAGATTATTTTAAATAATAATAAAAAACAAAAATAACAAGAATTTCACCACAGGCTATGTTCAGTCTGAGATAGTAGTTCTTGAGAAGTGGACTTGAACATTTGGGTTAGCGCAAATGTTCAGGGATTGTCCAACGGACGAACGAACGGACGGAAAACCGATCTCCTTTGTCGCGCCCTGCCAATAGCAGGTGCTTGAGAAAAAAAACAAAAAAACGAAAGAAAAGTTTAAGTTCAATTTCATAGATTTGCACTGCCATCACGAACATGCCTATATAATTTTGACCCCCTTAACCATTTTTTTTTATATATTAAAACTGAGGTTTACAGGGGTAAATATTCTTTTTCTAATTTCTTAGATTGTGGATACTCCTTAGAACTGCCTCGTCGATGCGGTTCTAACTAGTACCCACAATCTATGTTTTGAGACGAAATATCGGATTTTTTTTTATCTGAAAATGTTCATTTTTGGTGGCTAAACTGTCAATATATTTGAATAGGCGCGTTTTCGTAATGCTAAGAAGCGTGACATAGTGCTCAGGCACGTACAAAGTCTTACAGTCAGGAGACGAAACTAATAAATAAAGTCTTTTACACATGCAACCTTGTACAGTGAAGACTGTACCATTGATGAGTGACGAATTAAGGTTTTTTTTTTTGTTTTGTTTTGTTTTTTTGTTCATAATAAGTGCAATGCAGTTTGCTTAAAATTGTACATCTTTAAAATATATTGAAAATAAGAATATTTTTATATGAAATATAACAAGATGTGGCATTCCTCCGAATGCACCCTATACGTTATAAGTCAAAATAATAAATAAATCCTTTTGCTTGCAGAACTGCGCGTACCCATGTTACAATGCGTGTCTGTAATTAATCATGGGCGTAGTGTTTATGCATCACAGTTGATTTTATTGCACAGGTACTCAGAATTGACCATTATTTAATTTTATTGGTCAGCTAGTTCCGTGCCAAAGCCCCCCACCCAGTATTTTCTTTTCTAACTGACAGTTCCAAGGCGGTTCTTCTGTTTTTGTTTTGTTATTATTATGATTATATTGTTATTATTATTGTCTGGAGACCCCACGACCCTTGGTTTGTGAGGCCACTACACCACGGTGTCTTCTGAACACCCTAATCTGTAAAGCCACAATTTATATGAAAAACGGGGTGTCCATATATCACCCCTTATTCTGTCTGATATTTAAGCCCCCGCCCATAGGGGCTTGAAGAAATATATGGGCTGCATGATGCTTCCACGCAGAGCTGAATCCGGCCCGCACACTAGTACTGGTAAACCGCTTGGAGGATCTAAGCCTGTCCAGGAACCGCGGTGCGAGGCGGACCGTCCATGCTAATAAACCCTATTGGTTTCATTGGGCGACAGGGCTTGAGATGTCATTTCATCTCCATGTCGGGTAAAAGTCCCACAAAATTGGAAGCAACGTCTCCAAAATGACATTTACAGTGTTGACGGGGACGTTAAACCTCAAATTAAACTGTCTGATATTTAATTGTACGAATTTGAAGTGCTATACAGACTTAGGTATACACCCCGTATTTTATATCCTTTGTAAATCCAAGAGTTTAGAGAAATTAACGAGCAAAAGTTGTTGGACTGTTATCTAGTCCATCAACAACAACAACGACAATAAAATATGACAAGATCGTGAGTTTACAGTTATGATCTGAATAGACCTATACATAATTCTAACATTAAAAATATCCACGGACAATATTAGGGACGATTGTTTTTGTTTGTTTTTTTTTGTTTTTTGTTTTTTCATAATTAGTGGATTGCATTAAAGGTGAATGATAGCAAAACTGGAATAAAATTGGTCCTTCTATTATATTTAGCAACTGGTTCCATCAAACAGATTGCAAGCTCAAAAATGTCAAAGTCAGAAATAAAACTCTTCCCATCAAATTAAAAAAATGAGGAATGCGTCATCGAATATATACATGTATTTACAAGATATGAGGTGTCGATATACAACCTAGTTAAGTGGTATTTTAACCGAAATATCAGGCGCATATATTGCATATACAAAGCCCCGCAATGTCATTTGTATATGGCATCCACCGTTTGACACAGCGATTTCTTTGCTATCTCCAAAAATAGTTACATTTCTAACGAAAATGTGTGATATTCTTCTTCTTTTTATATTCCAAACATATGTTGTGGTTGCTCGTACGGAGATTATAACGAGTTTTTGTTTGTCTGATTTGAGGTTTAACGTCCCCGTCAACACTGTACACGTCATTTTTGAGACGTTCATCACTTGAACAAGTCCGTGATATAAAGACGCCCCCAACCCCACTTCATATAGAGAAAACGGGGGTTTACGGGGTTAAACATTATTTTCCTTATTTCTGCTCCAAGACAGGTTGTGGGTACTCGTTAGAACCGGCTCAATGGGGCGGTTCTAACAAGCACCCAAAACCTATGTTTGGAGTATAAATAAGAAAAATGTCACAAATTTTCATCAGAAAAAATTGCCTTTTCGAGATTTGAAAATGCAATATAGCACACGGATGTGTTATCGTTTTGTGGGACTTTTACCCGACATTGAGATGAAATTACATCTCAAGCCCTGTCGCACAATGAAACCAATAGAGTTTAAAAACATGGACGGTCCGACACGCACCGCTTTGCCTGGGCAGGCTTAGATCCTCTAGGCTGTTTACCAGTACTCATGTGCGGCCAGTTTCAGCTCTGCGTGGAAGCATCATGCAGCCCATCTATTTCTTCAAGCCCCGATGGGCGGGGGCAGGATTATAACGAGTATCCACAACTTATGATAAAGAAACATAATGTATATACCTATAAACCCCTTAATTTTCACTACAGAATGAGATATAAAGGGGTGTCCATTACACGGTCATGTTATCATGCTGAGCTTTTGGTTCATAAAAACTACAATTTCTACGTTTTCTATGTATTTCCTTTAATTCTGTACACAAGACCTACGTCGGTGAACATACAGCTACTACAGACTGCTACAACTTATACACTTATACAAAATATATACTGATTCTTTTTTTTTTTTTTTTTTGCATTATTATTATTGGTTCAAAATTTGCCAAAAAAAACCAAGCCATTTGGTCCCCCATTTATCACTTTATCAGTGGCGTTATTTTCTTTGTTTTTGTTTGTTTGTTTAATATTATTATTGTTTTTGTTTTACGGCCCTTTCAAGATAATTTAACTTACATCGAGCCGATCGTTACTCAGAGGTGGGCGAAAAACCGAGTTCCAGGAGAAAAAACTCCACATTACCTTCGGTTGCAGAACTTGGCGTCTAACATGTGACCCGAGCCAGGCTCGAACCACAGCGGTGAGAGTCCTAATGATTAAGAGTCATTATCCACTGTGACGTTATGACAGATGTCGGCCCCCGCCCATAGGGGCTTGAAGAAATATATGGGCTGCATGATGCTTCCACGCAGAGCTGAATCGATCCGGCCCGCACACTAGTACTGGTAAACCGCTTAGAGGATCTAAGCCTGCAAAGAAACCGCGGTGCGAGGCGGGACCGTCCATGCTAATAAACCCTATTGGTTTCATTGGGCGACAGGGCTTGAGATGTCATTTCATCTCAATGTCGGGTAAAAGTCCCACACAATTGGAAGCAACGTCTCCAAAATGACCTTTTCAGTGTTGACGGGAACATTAAACCTCAAACCAAACAAACGTTATGACAGATGTGTGCCTAGCGTTGAGGTTTACAAGTACATTGGGTAGTTTCATTATATTTTCGTAAGTATGTCATTTATGTAATAAATGACGCATACAAATTATTGTATATAGAAAGTAAAATCGACATGACAATCTATATCCACCAAACTGATGGTGCAAAAGAACTTGCATTTACATCTTTGAATACGCCTTCGCCTTAAACCAGAAAGGTGGGGCGTACAAACCGCCACTAAAGATAAACAAATTCGGTGGCTCTTACATGATGAAAAAATAAAAATAAATAATACACAACAAACTCAGTGAGTAAAATGTAACAAGTATATGGGTGCTCGTTTGAAATATCCATATCCTAATCAGGAAAATAAGGTTTTCCTACGTAACCCTCTTTGTATTTAAAGTGGAGTTTACAACGGGCCTCCATGGCCTATTTGTTAAGAGCGCTGACTCTTAATCATGAAGTCTCTCACCGCTGTGGTTCGAGCCTACTCGGGTGGAAATGCGAAGTTCTGCAACGGAAGGTCAGGTGGTGTTTCTCCGGGTACTACCGTTTTCACCCTTTTCTGATTAGCAATCAGCTCGAAATAAGTGAAAATATCTTGAACGGGCCGTAAAACCAACCCAAAAAGTGGGGATTACAAGACCGTTCATAACAAGCGATTCTAACGAATAATAACCATTATACAGGGAATAGCGTGGCTTACAAAGATCTACAGTGTTGACTGTGCTTCTGCTCCGAGTCACAGACTGTGGGTAAACCAAGTAAACCTCACTTTCAACAGAAAAGATTGTGTTTACCAGGTATTTCCACATTTCTGCTCAAAATAGTAACTGTGGCTGTCAGTTAATTAAACTAAGACACTAATCACAATTTTTCGCTAGATCTGGGACCAAGTAAATGTAAATTAGGTCCGTGGCTAGATGTGTGTCTTTTTCAGAGACTTAAAAGGGTAACAGTGTCTGAAATTAATGATATGCTCGTAACCCTCAGAAACATTAAAACGTCACGACTTTTCGCCTGAAAAATGACATTCATCCCAAACAAGCCTATAAAATGTTGGGCCCCTTAAACCCCACTTTTATGTAGTGTACATTATTTTTCTTATTTGCGCTCAAAACATAGAATATTGGTACTCATTGGAACCGCCTTGGCACGGCAGTTCTAAAGAGTACCCACAATGTCTGTTTTAGCACAAATGTGAAAAATATTAGAATTTTGTATTTGGAAATTTTAAGATTTGGTATTAAAATCCCAATATATTTGAAGGCCCCCGCCATCGGGGCTTGAAGAAATAGAAAGATGCCATGATGCTTCCACGCAGAGCTGAAACCGACCGCACACGAGTACTGGTAAACCGCTTTGACGATCTAAGCCTGCCCAGGCAAAGCGGTGTGAGTCGGTCTGTCCATGCTTATAAACCCTACTGGTTTCATTGGGCGACAGGACTTGAGATATCATTTCATCTCAATGTCGGATAAATGGCGCACAAAATTGGAAGCAACGTCTCCAAAATGACCTGTACTGTGTTGACGGGGACGTTAAACCTCAAATCAAACAAACAACCAAACAATATATTTGAATAGGCGTGTTTTGAAGACAAAAACTTTCATGTGTGTGTGTGTGAATTCGGGTTTAACGTCGCTTTCAACAATTTTTCAGTCATATCACGACGGTGTCTGGTTGCGACAGGGAGCTCAATGCTCACTTTTATAGTGCTGCCTCACTGAAGTATCATGTCCCAGACACATTACATGATACCACACCCAGTCATATTATCCTGACACTGGGTCGACCAGTCCTAGCTCTACCCCGTAAATCTGAGTGCCAAGCGAGGAGCAGCTAGTACCATTTTTAACGACTTTGGTATGTCGCGGCCCGGGATCGAACCCGACCAAAACTTTCATCATGTTTACAAGTCCATATAATGAGCATTCTTGTAAGCCCACCTTCTATAGGGAAATGTCTGTTTTAATGAGTACAATGGTTTCCGTCTTAATATTTAGTGCGTGGGTAGTCATTAGAACCGCCTCAACGAGGCGGTACATGTACATGAACAAAGGCACACCTAAAGTCTATATCTAGAAAAGAAAAAAAAAAAAAAAAAGAAAGAAAATGAAACAAATTATTTGAAGAGATATGAAATACAATATTACAGTAGTGGTTTGCATCTGTAAATTTGCTTCTATTCAGATTTTATTAGACATCTATGTAGTTTTCACGCAGCGATAACGTCTCCCAAATGGCAATTAAGCCACGTTTACCGTAATCTGACCCCCTTCCAAAACTGCAAATATGTTACATGTATAAATAATAATGACCTGAGAGTAGCATTCCGAACTTTGTCCAAAATACCGCAAAATTCGAGAAGTACATGTATGTCTGTGAGACAACAAAAAATATTTATGATAGACTGCATCGTAATTCTACGGTTATTTTTCTTCAGTCTGTTTGATTTGTTTTGTTTGATTAGAGGTTAACGTCTCGGTCAACACTATAAAGGTCATTTTGGAGACGTTGCTCCCCATTTTGTGGGATTTTTACCTGACATTGAGATGAAATGACATCTCAAGCCCTGCCGCCCAATGAAACCAATAGGGTTAATAAGCATGGACGGGCCGATTCGCACCGCTTTGCCTGGGTAGGCTTAGTTCCTCAAAGCGGTTTACCACAACTCGTGTGCGGGTCGGTTTAAGCTCTAGGTTAAAGCATCATGCAGCCCATATACTTGTTCGCGCCCCTATGGGCGGGGCCGATTCTTCAGTCCAGATTCTCGACGTTTATAAGCATTAGGCTTAAACATTGAGTGCACAACGTGCTTCTTCTTCTTCTTCTTCTTCTTCTTCTTCTTCTTCTTCTTCTTCTTCTTCTTCTTCTTCTTCACCCGCTTTTGAAGTCAAATTACTAAACGCACTGGATGGTCGATTGTCCCAGCGTTTAGGCTGGAAAAGGGATCCTAAGCTTGAACCCAATTCGCTGAACCCTTAATTCGATCAGAGGAGATTCTGATGAACCGCCGTATTCGATTGCGACTGATCCCAGCTTTTGTGAGAATAGTTCCCACCCTGGTCTTACAGTGTTTCTAGCTTAAGATTTTAGAGAATTTAATTTTATGTAATGCTTGTTGGTGCCTGATGCTCTGTCTCTGGTCGGGCCCATCGGAGTCTAAATGTAGTTTTTCTTTTGCTCCAGCATTTCAGTTTCTTCTTGCTGTTGAGTACTCAACGTTGTTTCATCTCTGTGGTTGTTATCGGAGATGTTGCACTGATGCGTTAGGTGGCATTCATGCGGATTGTTAAATCGCATTGCGGGCGCGTAAAATCGATTTAAGGCCCCGCGGTGCGTCTGTTTTGTTCTTATACTTCATCGGCATGTGTATGTCGCTGGTGTCGTTTTGGTTTTGGATAGCTGATTGCCCTTGTTCACAGCCGGCCAACCGGAGTTCGTCCGTTGGTTAATATTTCAGTTGTTCTGTGCTGTATTTGACTAATGCGGTGGTCACAAAGATCGGCCGGTATCCGGGGATAGGGGGTAATCGTGAGTACACCGCTGGTTTTGGCTTTTTTTTCTGACATCGGACAACACCGGTCAAAAAATTTGTCACACATCATTTACATAAATGGCACCGTCCGGAGGCCGTCCGAAAACCGCCTCGTAATCGTACGGCATCTGTTTCCAAAGAGAAATCTTTTGGGGGCCGGCGAGGCAGTGAATACCGACCGAACATCTAATACTAATCGGCAGATTATCCAATGATGTCCGAGTGATAACCGGCCTATTCACCGGACATCGTACGAATATCGCCCGAGTATCCTACGATGCTTGTACCAGGCCTGGCCGAATGTCGGGCGATTACCGGGCGGTGTGATGGAAACGCGCTATAATGATGTACACGGCGACTGATGGGGGTTTATATATTCCGCCCGATGTCCGGTTCTGGCCGGCCGGTGACCGGACGATGTTTGTAACATATCTGGTCCACACCGGTTCAAGCCGATCGGACATCGATGGGTTACTTTCCAATGTGTAAACAGACATCGGCCGGATATCGGCCCATGTCCGGTCCCAACAATTTCTCCTCTGAGGCTACATACACCGGCCGATTACCCCTCGATTCCCGACCGGATATCGGACGATACTTAAACTATGTGTGAAGGATATGTGGCCAATTATGAAAATGTACGGGACACCGGAGAAATTTTAACTTCGAGTTAAAACTCTTCGGGCACCTCTCCGATGCTGCCTGAGAGCCCCGCCACCGGCCGGCCATGTCTGGAGTCCGGCCGGGGACCAGGCCAAAATGGCTAAAAATCAATCCGGGTGTACATCCTAAGCCTAATCGGAATGGATTGTGACCAAAGCATAAACCATGACAGAAGTAAGGGCGAGGATTGTGGCATTTAAGCCCCGCAGTGGCATTCTGTTCACTGACCGTTCCCATGCGGTTCTTCTGTCGCGGTTTACTTTTTGTTATGGTTTGTCTTTGAGTGTGTGTTTTGCATGCATTTTTTTTTTTTTTTTTTTTTTGGTTAGCCAATTGGCTATTTTGTGGGAAAGTGACTGTCCTTTTGGCTTTCCGCTATTGGTGTTTCCATTAGGGTCTAGTTATTTCATGTTTTTTTTTTTATTTTTCAAGGGATCTGTGGGTTAATTGCATCGATTCCTGATCACTGCCTTCACTTCGATTTAATAGAAGCCTCCGTGGTGCAGTGGTTACGCTACTCGCCTTGTAAACCAGGGATCGCAGGATCCATCCCGGGCTTCTCCAGACTTTCGAATGAGTGTTCAAAACCGAGGTCCCGTCTCCGTCTGACCTTAGCTGTTGGTGGGACGTAAAACTCAAACACTCACTCACTTCTATTTATTAATGATTGTTTTGATTGCAGTTAGTACAGTCCTGTAATTTCATTTTGGAATGGTCTAAAGATTAAAATTCAGTTTTTGAAATAGATGTCGGTATGTCTATGGCTGTTTGAAATCGATGACAATATTCCTACACAGAGTATACAATCTTCCGTTTTAAATTATCCGTTTTGATTCCAGTCCATGTTATATCTTGCCTCTCGGAACAGCAAGAAAAGTTTTCCCTACGGGCCTCCGTGGCCTAGTGGATAAGAGCGCTGACTCTTAGTCATTAGGTCTCTCACCGCCGTAGGTTCGAGCCTCGCTCGGGCCACGTGTGAGACGCCAAGTTCTGCAACGGAAGGTCAGGTGGTTTTTCTCCGGGTACTCCGGTTTTCGCCCACCTCTGATTAACGATCGGCTCGATATGAGTGAAATAATCTTGAAAGGGCCGTAAAACCCAAACCAAAAAAAAAAAAAAAAAAAAAGTAATCCCTTTCAACCCTGGAACCCGGTCCAGATACTTATGCAAACAGTGTAAATCCTGACGTGATGGCTCTGAGCAATCTAATCGGGATATATATTGCGTACCATAAAATGGGCGTACACATCCAACTTCATTGATGGAAGAGTGCACTCGTGAATCTCACGGGTGGGCGGATTTGAGGGTAAAGAAATCAAAGCATTGGCAGCACTGTTTGACCGATTGACTCAGAGCGCTGGTTGTGTAAAATGGCCGTGGACTTGGACTTTTTCGGTATACCCTTCGGTTCTTGTTCCTAATGCAGACAGTGTAGACCCTGATCAGACGCCACGTTATGTGACGTCTGATCTGGTCTACACTGTTTGCCAAACCAAACACATGATTCCAGTCCAGATTTTACAGATAACTCTCTTACATGTACGCAGCCATCTGACGTCATAGTGGAACACATAACACGGCTTGTTTTATGTCGATTGGATTGTCAATCGACCCTAAGTTGCTAAGCCGAAAAGCTTTTCCGTGCTAAAGTACACGTGGCTATCACAGTCTTGTCGGAATAACTATTTTATCGAAATTATTCGCAGTGAGATCAGAGTGTTGCGTAAGATAGTTATATTGGAATCAAAGGTTTGGCTTGGCAAAAAATGTAGACCAAGACCAGACGCCACAGAACGCGGCATTTGATCAAGATATACACTAATTGCTTAAAGCAACATATTTTTAAGGTTGAAATAAACATTGACCCAAAATTATTATAAGCATAGACCAAGTTACTATTACTGATTTGAAAGAAATCCAATTAACCTATTTATAGACTAAGGTATTACTAATTAAATGCATAAGAACACAGAGTGAGTGAGTTTTAGTTTTACGTCCCACCAACAGCTAAGGTCATGCGGAGACGGGCTAAGAACACAGAACACATGTTTTTTTTTTTTTTTTCTTTTCATTGTTTAACTGCAGTTCTGCTCCGAAGTTAGCAGACATATGTGCGAGCTTTTACGTCTCTTACCAGACTGAAATATCATGCGGGTAGAAGTTGTATGGATACTAATGCCTAGAAGGGACATGCGATGTGCGAACAAGATAATATCTTCTACGCACAACTTAATATCTCGAGCGCACAAGATCTTGTGCGGACAGCATTATATTTTGTGAACACAACTTATTAGCTTGTTTGTACAAGATAATATCTTTAATCATGGTCTTTGGTTCCTCGAGGCTTTTTAAACAATAAACATTGAAAATTGGTGTTTTCTCGGGGTTTAAGTATGGATTTCTTCGTTCATACGCATTATAGGGTTGAAATATCGCTTTATGGTCGAATATCAAAATTGCAATGTGTCAGAATCATTTTGTCCCCTGAAGGGTTTCCTGGGAGGTTCTTCTGTCGTGGTTTATTTAAGTCAGTATAGTTCGTTTTTGAATAAAAAAAATCCTGGTTGATAGTTATATCCGATTGTGTGCCGCGGTTGATATTCGTATGTGGTAACATTTTTCACCATCACCTTCTCATACGCGATCTTCGTAAAATATATTATAAAACAGATATTAATCTACGTATAAAAAGGGAGAAGGCAGTCAACTCTTATTTTTCTTTTTACTAAAAATATGTGTTTTGAATTGACACGGGATGACTAAAATCAACCCTTACATAACGATGCATGTGAATATAAAATGTGAGGTGAGAAGAGTTGGATATTTTAGTTAAAGTCTTAAAACAGTGAACTACTTTTGCTTTATATCATCCTGAAACGGTGGATCTACAATTTATATAAGATACGGGGTGTTTCAATTTCACCATTTTTATACCCAAATCACAAAGTGGGGAGGGGCATATAGGTTTGCCCTTGTCCGTATTATATACGTACGTACGTACGTCGGTACGTCACATTTTGCAGTAATATTCCTGCCTCCGCAACTCCTCCTACAGTATTTGATGCAGGGCATTGAAACTTGCAACACTTTTAAGACACATTGGACATGTGCATAAAGGAAACAGGATCCCGATCCAGCCCCTTATTTTAGAATTATGTTCCCTTGAAAAACTTAATCATTTTTGTAGACTGGGAGGTTAAATAGTAAAGTTCGTGTCTCCGCAACTCCTCCTACAGTATTTGATGCAGGGCATTGGAACTTGCAACACAGTTCAGACATGCATTGAACATGTGCATAAAAAACAGGATTCTAATCCCCGCATAATTGCTGAATTATGTCCCCTAGAACGACAACTATTTTGGCCATATCAGGATGTTAAATATATTGTGCTGTTCGTGTCCCCACGACTCCACCTACAGTATTTGATGCAGGACACTGAAACTTGTAACACAGTTCAGACATGCAATGAACATGTGCATAAAGGAAAGCCTGGGAAGGCCTTGTTCTTCTAAGTCATGTGATGTGTGGGGTTTATGTCCAAAAACATCTAAGGTCATACGGAAACTGGACCTCGGTTTAAAGTCTCGTAAAATGTTAATGCAAATTTAGATTGGACGACATGGCATGTTTGTTTCTTTTTGGATATCAATAGCCTAGACAACACTATCCAGGATCCGAGGTTATAATTTTTTTTATCTCACCTGAGCATGAAATTGGTCCTGCTCACAAATTTTAAAATGCCAACAATGTTGGCATTTTAAAATTTGTGAGCAGGACACATGTCATTCTCTGCTATCTGAGAAAGGAAAATCGCTCAACTTCTTAGTATTTTATTTTTTATGAGCACCACAAGTTTCATGCTCAGCTGAGTTGAGCATAAAAAAGTTTTATAACCTGGGGGCCAGGTCACCTTCTTCCTGAGCAGGCTTTTGTCATACTGTACATACATTATATATATTTCATAGTCGTTTAGGTGTGCTGATGAAGCGTAAAGTAGCTAGTCTACCCCTCCCCCGCCCTCACACACACACACAAAAATAATAATCATAAAATAAAATAAAATAAAAATGAAAACTTCACATATTTCAGTTCTATGGTGTTTTGTTTGTTTCGGTTGAGCTTTAACCTCCCAACACTAGTTAGGTCTTTTTGAGACGCTCTTCCAATTTCGTAGGACTCACCGGATATTGGGATGAAATGACTTCTCGAGCCCTGCTGCCCAAACAGACTGTTCACATGCAACGTCAAAACTTATTTTCTCTGAGAAATAGTAATAAAAAGAAAGAAAATAAAATATATTTGAAACTGACGCCGGCAAACGTCCTGATTGGCAGTTAAAGGGGATAAACCAACATTTGAAACCTCATATTTCTTTCCCGTAAATTCGTACAGTAAAGGACAGATGAATTGGCATGCCATTTGAAATTATACCCTTTAATATTAGAGAGGAAGACAGCATTTGAAAAATCTTGCCCGCCCGCTAAGGTGTAGTCACCCATATCCTATGTTTGAGACCAAAAATAAGGAAAATAAGGTATTGGTATTCCCATGCAAACTCTCCTTGTACTTAAAGTGGGGTTAACAACGGGACCCATAGTCTTTGGGGTAAAAGCGATAACTCCTAATGTCGGAGTCTCATAACTCTGCGGTTCGATCCTAACTCGGGTCACGTGAAATGTCAACGGAAGGTCAGGTGGTGTTTCTACGGGTACTCCGGTTTTTGCCCACTTCTGATAAACGATGGCTTCGCAATAAATGAAATATATTGAAAGGGCCATTAAACCAAATCAAACACAAGTGGGATTTATAAGGTCGTTCACAAATGAGGCAATTCTTTCGCGTACCTACAACCATTATATAGGCGGAATAGCGGAGTTTACGAAGATCTACAGTATTGCTCGTATTTCTGTCGATAAACCCCATCATGTAGATAAAGTTTGATTTCCCAGGGCTTTACTAAGGCCTCAAAGGGCAGCAGTGTCTCAAATGGGTGAATTATTCGTTACCCTAGACAAATGTGAAAAATATCAGAACATTTGTATCTGAAAATTTTTATTTTGCGTGGAAAAATATTTGGACAAGCCTGCTTTCGTTATGGTAGAAAAAAATGAAGCTTTACTTTCCTGAAGAAGCCCAAAGCTCTCATCGTCTTTACAAGCCCATACGATGAACTATCTTATAAACACCACTTTATATAGGTAAATCTTTCGATAAAATGGGTATCAATAGTATCCGTTTCGTTCTAAAAATATGGAGCGTGGGTAGTTGTTAGAACCGCCTCATTGAGGCAAACGTCTATATCCAGAAAAGAAAAATAAAACTAAAGCGATTCGTTTGAAGAGATATGAAATGCAACATCATAGCTACGAATGTCGTTATGGATTGCATTGGTATCCAGAACAGATTTCCTTTATACGGATGTGCGATAGAGATTAATGGATAAGTTGTCTTATACTTAGGTTCTTTTCTGATATCGGTCGGTAGTGCAATTCTCAGCTACATGTAATGATCAGGTACAGCGATAACGTCTCCCAAATGGCAATTATCCCATCAGTTACCTACAAATAAGTTACAATGACATGATCTGAGATTACCATGAAATCCGAGAAGAGCATATGTTTGCGATGCTACAAAAATGCTGTGTTTTCTTCTTCTTTTTCTTTTTTTTTCTTCTTCTTCTTCTTCTTCTTCTGCTTAGAAGCCTCCGTGGTGCAGTGGTTACGCTACTCGTCTTGTAAACCAGGGATCGCAGGATCGATCCCGGGCTTCTCCAGACTTTCGGATGAGTCTTTAAACCGAGGTCCCGTCTCCGTATGACCTTAGCTGTTGGTGGGACGTAAAACTAAAACTCACTCACTCACACTCTTCTTCTTCTTCATTTGAAGTCAAATTACTTAACGCACTGGTTGGTCGATTGTCCCCGAGTTTAGCAAGAGTCTGAACCCATTTCGTTGAACCCTTCTAAAGCTTTACTTTATGCGAACATATTAGAACCTGATCAGCCGCCGCATTCGACTGATCCCGAGCAATTATTCCCGGTCGTTCAGTGTTTCTAGCTTAGACATTCTCGCAGAGAGAGAGAGAGAGAGAGAGAGAGAGAGAGAGAGAGAGAGAGAGAGAGAGAACGTAAACGAGTGCCTATAAATGGCCTTGTTTATCCCACTGAATACTGAGTATATTGTGAGTACTCAATGAGATGGTTCCAACTTGGCGAGCAGACACAATATATGCTAGGAACATAAATAAGTATTATCCCACTGTATACTGAGTACAAGAGGATATATTTTCTATTTCTACCAATTGTTAATTGTAAGTACTCAGTAAGGCGGCTCATACAAGCAGGTCCAGCACCTACAACTTTTGTTAGAGTAAAAGGAAAGTATATCAATATTTCACCAGAAAAACGTTTTTGAACTATGCAGGATTTGTTATCGTTACAAAAGAGAGAGAGAGAGAGAGAGAGAGAGAGAGAGAGAGAGAGAGAGAGAGAGAGGAGAGAGAAAGAGAGCATGAGAGAGAACGTGTCCGTGTAGTAAGTACCTCTCTAAACACCCTTTCATATAGAGAAAACTGGGGTATACAAGGATATGCATCATTATGACGCGATTATAACGAGCATATAATCTATGTTTGGAGAAAAAAAAGAGAAAAATATCACGCTTTTTATCAGAAAAGTCACCATTTTCGAGTGATTAAAGAATGCACTACGTCGCACGGATGTATTATCGTAAGAGAGAGAGAGAGAGAGAGAGAGAGAGAGAGAGAGAGAGAGAGAGAGAGAGAGAGAGAGAGAGAGAGAGAGAGAGAGAGAGAGAGAGAGAGAGTTTGCTTTATATCCCTTAGTTATGTGTTAGGAATGTCAATACTAGAACTAGAAGCATCAGCTAAAATGAAAGATGGAATTTAAAAGTGAAAATGTTATTTCCCTTCTTTGTTCCAAGCGATGATCTCAACCGTGAGGCGTCACTTTTGCAGATACTAAGAGCAAAATTACAGAAATGTAACAATTATGTTCAAATTTTGACAAGTTTTAAATCCCCATCAGTTCACCCGAGAGTTCTGCGAGTGCTTTGATTATGCGGGGAATGTGCTCTCCCACCTAAGGTAGGTTGCATTACGCTAATAGTTCGGTCTTCGAGACCGCTTATAGATATATGGGTCTGATAAAAGTGTATATATGTGGGTCTGGTATAAGTGTACATGTTTTGATTTGATTGTTTGTTGATTTGAGGTTAAACGTCCCCGTCAACACCGTAAAGGTCATTTTGGAGACATTGCTTCCAATTTAGTGGGACTTTTACCGACATTGAAATGAAATGACATTTCAAGCCCTGTCGCCCAATGAAACCAATAGGGTTTATAAGCATGGACGGTCCGACTCGTAAGCAACGCTTTGCCCGGGCAGGCTTAGACCCCCAAGCGGCGGTTCACCAGTACTCGTGCGCGGGTCGGAATCAGCTCTGCGTGGAAGCATCATGCAGCCCATATATTTCTTCAAGCTCCGAGGGGCGCGAGGAGGGGGGGGGGGGGGGGGGGCAAGTGTACATTTCAATTTACAATTTAAACGAAGTACAAAGCGAATGTGGATGACCTGTCACGCCGACGGCCCATCATACAGACACGCCTATAAAATTTTGATTCCCTTAAACCCCACTTTTATATACTCAAACTAAGTTTACAGTGGTATACATTATTTTACACGGCCCCCGCCCATCGGGGCTTGAAGAGATAGATGGGCTGCACGATGCTTCCACGCAGAGCTGAAACTGACCCGCACATGAGTACTGGCAAACCGTTTAGAGGATCTAAGCCTGCCCAGGTAAAGTGGTGCGAGTCGGACCGTCCATGCTTATAAACCCTATTGGTTTCATTGGGCGACAGGGCTTGAGACGTCATTTCATCTCAATGTCGGGTAAAAGTCCCACAAAATTGGAAGCAACGTCTCCAAAATGACCTATACAGTGTTGGGGGGACGTTAAACCACAAATCAAACAAAACAAACATATTTTACACATTGTGAGGAATCGCAGGATTTTATCTGAAACAAAATGGTGGTTAAATTTTGCCAATGTATTTAAATATTAGGCGTGTGTTCGTTGTGTATTTTTATAATTCCCCTTATTAGTTAGTAAAGTTCGAGTGAGCCTGCACATAAATTTAACATTTCGATTAAAAAAAAACACACACAAAAAAAAAAACGTTTACTTTGTTATTTTTATCTATAGCCTTGCTTTTGCGGTCCTTTCAAGACTATTTCATTTTTTCTACCCGAATCTTCATCAAAGGTGGGCGAAAACCGGATGCCTGGAGAAAAACAACCTTAACTTCCGATACAGAACTTGCCCCCCCCCCCCCCCCCCCCCTCAACTGCCCCTGTCATGGACTACAATGGTACCGTTCATACCTGTACAACCACCATTGTTAGATTATTCAGAAGATTCATTATGTATTTCCTTATTTCAATGTGTATCCTCGTTAGAACCGCCTCAGTTAGTACCCACAACCTACGCTTCAGAGCACAAACAAGGAGTGAGTGAGTGAGTTTTAGTTTAACGTCCCACCAACAGCTAAGGTCATACGGAGACGGAACCTCGGTTTAAAGACTCATCCGAAAGTCTGGAGAAGCCCGGGATCGATCCTGCGATCCCTGGTTTACAAGGCGAGTAGCGTAACCACTGCACCACGGAGGCTTCTAACACAAACAAGGAAACTCACAGGCCATATAAAGATTTAATTGGTTTTAGAATTGAAGAAAGATAATAATCAGATATGAAATCGAAATAAACGCAGGGTAAATGTAATTATTTTGAGTAAAATTTAACCCATTTGTACCAGAAACCCCAAAACGGATATCCTAGCAAACAGTGCAGGCCCAGATCAGACATCACAGAACGCTGCGTCTGATCAGGGCCTCCGCAGTTTAACTTAAAGTTCAGTCATTTTCAAAATATTTTTTTTGAAGAAAACACAACCTGTCACCCCTAAATTTTGAAATGGACTCCTGCTATATATAAGGAGGAAGATTCCATTGGGTACTAAAAGGGGCTAAAGCAAATAATAATTATGATCGATGTAACGGTCTATTTCCCTGTTCTTGTTTCATTTTTCGGAGACACTGTAATATTTTGAGGTAGGATGACAAGTTCTGCAACGGATTGGCAAGTATTTTTTTTCTCCAATACTCCGGTTTGCGGCCAACTCCAATTAATGATCAGCTCAAACAAGTCAAATAGTATAAAAATACCGAAAATCCAAAACCACCACAAAAGTTGTAAACGCACTGCATAATTACGTTTCGAAGGAGAACATTTTCCTGCTGCGCAATGTGGCCGTCAGAACAAGAAATCGATACCACCCACAGCTAAATGAGATTTGTTGTCGGGTGTTATATATACTACAGGTACGTTTACGAGGTGATATATATTCTTATCTTGAAGTTAAATACGCTCTTGTGCTAACCGACACAAGGGAGACTACCGTGAAACCCCATATATATATAATCGCTACAAAACCGTGTTGCTAGCCAACAACTTAGGGAAAGTAAACTCGATGCCCTGAATCCACTGCAGGGCATGAGAAAATGCGGGGTGGTATGAACACCCCACAATTTTTTCACACCCCACAAAAAAGGTTTTATATAGAAAAACACCCCGTATCTGGCAACTTTCTTAGTATATATATATATATATATATATATATATATATATATATATATATATATATATATATATATATATATATATATATATATATATTTTTTTTTTTTTTTTTCTTCACAATAATTTTGTTGTGTAATGATACTCGAATCACAACATTTCGAGATGGTCTGATGGGCACCTACAATCTGTGTTAAGATCAAAAATGATTGTCTTTTTTGAAAGTTTTTAGTTATCCAGGTATAATTTGTATAGTTTTTTAGGTTAGGCTTGAAGCACAGAACTGGACTGCTCATTAGAGTTGCCTCAATGAGTTGGTTCTGATTGGTGCACACAGTCTCTGTTTTTTTTTCTTTTTTGGGGGGGTTAACATGAGTCTCACTGAAAAATGTCATGCTGTTAGGTGTATGTATGCAGGGAAATAACCTGGTCTTCTTGGGGTGCACGAACAATAGATAGATTCTGGGTGCCCACTAGAATTATTTAACACGGCGATTGTGGTGATTGTTGAAGTTGCTAGGGGACGTTGCTCTAGTGGACGGAAAATAAGTGTCGGTGCTGGAAAATCCCATATATTTAGATGTTTGAAAAAAGGAAAATAAGCTGGTTGTCCAAAATCTGTGTTTAGTTAGAAAATGAGTGTCACTTTGAAAAAAGGGGGGGGGGATATAAAATTTAGATTAATGCATATGGAAATAAGCTGGTCCTCCTGGTGTTTGAATCACGTGCTTGGGTGCCCATTAGAGTTGACTCAATGAGGCAGTTCTGATGGACACCCAAAATCTTTGTGTGATTGAGAATGACAGCCAATACTGAATTTCTTTTCCAGAAAAATGTCATATGTCTGACCAGGAAACGATATTCCATGAGTTTGTAGATAGAGTTTATCTCAAATGCTGCTTGCGTATTTCATGGTATTTGAGTTAATTTGAAGCCGTAAAGAGTTAAGTAAATTTCTGACAGCAATAGTGATAAGTATCCCACTGGGCCGTCAACATTTAAACACTTAAGCATCAGCATCGGTGCAGCGTCATGGCGTTGCGTCTACGTTGATGCGACTTTGCAGGGTCGTTTTTTGCCCTCTGGGAGGCACGCAGCAAATTGTTTGTGTAAATAACCCTTTTTGTACCAAGGGGAATATCCCTCCTAATATATAGCGGGGGTTCATGTCGGGGTTTGGGGATATCAGGTAGTGTTTTCTTTGTGATTCATTTGGAAAATGGCTGGGTTATTGCAGGGGGTGTGGACCCTGATCAGATGCCGCATTTTATGGCGTCTGGTCTGGGCCTGCACTGCTTGCCACTTACCCCCTTTTTTTTGATTTCCGGTACCGGATCGGTTAAGTATATGTTTTATTTAATATCTTACAACACACTTTGTCTGATTTTGAAAAATACCCAATACCTGGACCTTATTGTTCTGTAGGGGTGGTTTAGGAATCAGGGGCTCTTATTTAGGTTTGCTGGGGTAAGGCCCCTTTGTGATTCTAGTCATTAAATGTATTTTGTTTCTGATAAGATTTACACCGAAATGAACCTTAATGCAATGTAAAGGTGGTAGGGAGTATGGGGCGGTGGAATTAGCTTTGTTAGAGTAAGGTCTCTTTGCAATACCTGTTATTAAATATGAGCTTCAAATAAATATTAAATTTATTTTTCATCAACGTTTCTCAGGAATTAGTTCACCTACAAAACTTAAATAAGGTACATGTACATCTGTTGGGTATGATTTGGTGTACCATGAAAAAAAACAGGTCTAAAGGGCCATGCTTATAAGTTACATCCCTCTGTAACTTTAATGTCCCCGGTAGCAATTGCGGCTGGCTAATCGGATCTGAAGAGATAATCGATTATCGGTCCTGTCATTGCGATCGATGGTCGATTAGTAATCGCTATGGTTTTTGTCATTATTTTACTTGTCTGGCTTTCTGTCTGAGCATGACTCTTACCATATGTTGCACTTAATCATATGCATATTTGAACAGACAGGCCTGGGCAAACAATGAAGACCCAGATGAGACGCCGCATAATGCGGCGTCGCATCAGGGTCTGCACTGTTTGCCACTTATCCAGCTATTTTATGCATACTTTTGGCTAGTAAATTGTACCTATCAAGTAGTCGATTAAAAGCAAATCAGAAATGATAATCATTTTTGTGGAGATCATCGATCGATTAATCGGTTATACGATTAATCATGTCAACTTCAGTAGCAATAGGGGGGGGGGGGGGCATACTGTGTTTTTACTGTCTGTTGATGGTTTGTTTGCTTGTACATGGATAATTTTATAACTGGTCATAGCTTTTGAACCGTTTGAGATAGAGTATTCATATTTGGCATGAAGGTTCCTTGTGACAAGAGCTTCACATTCATGCAAAAATAAATAAAAATAAATAAATAAATTTCCTGCGACCTTGACCTTTGACTTACGGAAAAGAAAAAATAATATTGGGCATAACTTGTTGAACCGATTGAGATACAGCCTTTATATTCAGCATGTAAGTCCCTTGTATCAAAACCTTTACATTCAGGCAAAAATTAGAATCTGTGACTTTGACCATTGACCTACTTAAAACAAAAATAACATTTTGGTCATTACTTTTGAACCATTTGAGATAGAGCCTTCATATTTTACATGTAGATTCCTTGTGACAAGAGCTTTACAATCACACAATTTTTTACCTGTGACCTTGACCTTCATAAACGAAAAAGTTATCGTAAGTCATAACTTTTGGACTGTCTGAGATACAGCCTTTATATTTGGCATGCAGGTTCAGTGTGACAAAACCTTTACACTCATGCAAAAAAGTGTGACCTGTGACCTTAGACCTCTGACCTACTTAAAATAAAAAATAAATCTCTGGCCATAATTTTTGAACCATTTCAGATAGAGCCTTCATATTTGACATGTAGATTCCTTGTGACAAGAGCTTTACAATCACACATTTTTTTTACCTGTGACCTTGACCTTTGACCTACATAGAAGAAAAAGTTAACATTAGTTCATAACTTGCGAACTGTCTGAGATACAGCCTTAATATCTGGCATGTGGGTTCCTTATGACAAGAGCTTTACATGCATACAAAATTTTTTGACATGCGGCCTTGACCTTTGACCTGCTTGGAAGGTAAAGAAAAATAACATTTTGGTCAGAACTGTTTTGGATAGAGCCTTCATATTTGACATGTATCTTCCCTGTGGTAAGAGCTTTACATTCAGGTAAGAATTTTGACCATGACCTTGACCTTTGACAAACTTAAAAGAATAATTAAAATAAATCTATAACCTTTTGAACGGTTAAGATAGAGCCGTCATATTTAGCATGTAGGTTCCCTTTGACAAGGGATTTACTGCAAACTTTTTTGACATGTGATTTTGACCTATGACTTACTTAAAAGATTTTTTTTTTCATAATGTCATAATGTTTGAACTGTTTAAGATAGAGCCTTCATATTTGGCTTGTAAGTTCCTTGTATTAAGGGCTTCCAACCCCAACAAAAAATCTTGATATAAACCTTGAACTGTGACCTACTTAAAAAAGACCATGTACGGGGACATGTTTTGTATTTCACAAACACATCTTGTTATACTTGAATGTGAATTCTCATTTTTGTGCCATCTAATTTCAACATCCTTTGATTGATTTCACTGAAATTAATACCACACTTGGACCATTTATGCACTGCAGCTATTAGAGCTGGCTAATCGGAGCTGAAAAGATAATCGATTAGTAATCGCTTAGGTTTTTGTCATAATTTTACCTATCTGGCATTCTGTCTGAGCATGACTCTTACCATATGTTGCACTTTACCATATGTTGATTTGAACAGATAGGCCTGAGCAAACAGTATAGACCCAGATGAGACGCCGCATTCTGCGGCGTCTCATCAGGGTATGCACTGTTTGCCACTCATCCAGCTATTTTAGGCATAACTTTGGGTAGTAAATTGTACCTATCAAGTAATCGATTAAAAGCAAATCAGAAATGATAATCATTTTTGTGGAATTTATCGATCGATTAATCGATTATACGATTAATCGTGTCAGCCTTAGCAGCTATGGTGGGAAATTTGTTGCTATGAGGATATGGTTTTTATGATTAATGCTATTTTGTAATTCTTCATATTAAATATTTATCCTATCTGTAATTCTCCCTATTTAGATATTTTCCATCAAAGCTTTCTTGGGAGCTAGAGTACCTTAAACCTTGAATTTTGATATGTATGCTGGGTGTGGTATGTTGCATCCAGGGAATAAATAAGGGTGAAGGGGCTAAGTTTGGGGTATTAATGAGGAAGGCTGGCTAATTGGAGCTGAAAAGATAACCGATTATCAGTCATGTCATCTCGAGCGATGGTCAATTAGTGATCGCTAGGGTTTTTGTCATAATTTTACCTGTTTGGCTTTCTGTCTGAGCGTGACTCTTACCATAGATGGCACTCTACCATATGTATATTTCAGCGGACAGGCCCGAGCAAACAGTGTGGACCCAGATGAGACGCCACATATTGCGGCATCTCATCAGGGACCACACTGCTTGCCACTCATCAAGCAATTTTGGGCATAACTTTGGGTAGTAAACTGTACCTGTCAAGAAATCAATTACAAGCAAATACGTAATGGTAGTCGTTCTTGTGGAATTTATTGATCGATTAATCGATTATATTATTAACCGTGTCAGCCTTATTAATGAGCTAAAGCACACTTCATGTGCATCTCTATTCTGTATGTTAATGTAAAAAGTAAAATATGGATTATATTAGTATTGGGTAGGGGGAGGGGGCGTCTTGATTAAAAGAATTGAATGTAAGAAGTTTAAAAGCACAATTAAATATAGTTAGAAAATATTAATCCAAAAAATTGAAGTTGTGTATCAAGTACATACAATATTTTGTGATTGTAAGAAGCAAGTAATGTACCAACAGTTAGCATTAGCCGGAAAATGAGTTTTTTTATCTCCAGATTTAAGTGTACAATAAAGGTAGGTTTTCTCTATAATAGGATTGAGAAAATAATATTTATCTATTCATACTGCAGTGAATATTATAACAATAGAATATATCTTGGAAAGCATATGTGTTCACACTTCTCGTCTCATCTTTGTTATCATATACATGAAGGAGAATATGGATGACTTGATCACAATTTTCTCACAAAACTGTCGTGGCGGCCTGTCTGTGGCATCCAAAAGGCGTGACCTTTTTCAATACTTTAGGGCCAAAAAATACAATATTGTCTGTCTTCAGGATGTTCACATAAATGAAAAAATGGAATCATTTATAAAGGCTGAGTGGGGGTACGACATTTATTTTAGTTCTTATACAACAATGAATAGAGGGGTAATGGTACTGATTAATAATAATTTTGAACAAAAGGTGAAACGAGTTAAATCTGATAAAAATGGTAATTATTTAATTTTAGATATGGTTATTCAAGATAAAGAAATTACTTTAGTAAACCTATACGGGCCAAATGAAGACAATCCTCAGTTTTATGAAAATATATTAAACAAGATTACAGAATTTGAAAATGAAAATATAATCATGTGCGGGGACTGGAACTTGGTATTAGATGCAGAAATGGATAGTTTTAATTATGTACATATTAATAATACTAAAGCTAGGAAAGTAGTTTTAAACTTATTAGAAGAAGACAATTTTATAGATGTTTGGCGGGTAATGAACGAAAACATTAGGAAATATACATGGTGTAGATTAAACCCTTCAAAAAAACAAGCTCGACTAGACTACTTTTTAGTAAGTGAATATCTTTTTCAATACGTAATAGATTCTGATATTGTTTCTGGCTATAGATCTGATCATTCTGGCATTTGTTATAAAATTAAAATTGCAAGATTATGAAAGGGGAAAAGGATATTGGAAATTTAACAATACTTTATTAAAAGATAGAAAATATATCGAAGAAGTGAAACGGACGGTTGAAGAAGTGAAGCTTACATACAAGACAAATGAAAATTTAGGGCAAAATGAAAATATTTCCGATGAAAACATAAAATTCAATATAAATGACCAGTTATTTTTAGAAACTTTATTAATGATCATAAGAGGAAACACAATAAAATATAGTTCAATAAAAAAGAGAAAAAAATTAACAGAATAAAATAAGTTGGAAAATGAAATAAGTATTTTAGAGGAAGAAATTGGAAGCAATTTTAGTAATGTTAATTTTGAAAAAATCCAAAGTTTAACTCAAATGAAAGATAGACTGGTTGATATAAGGAAAGAAAAAATTGAAGGAGTAATGTTAAGATCTAAATGTAGGTATCAAGTCTTAGGGGAAAAACCATCAAAATATTTTTTAAGTTTGGAGAGCCGAAATTTTACAAATAAAGTAATGACAAATACAAAAGATATTTTAAATTGTCAGAAAAGGTTTTATGAAAAATTATATG
This sequence comes from Lucinisca nassula, assembly GCA_963580285.1. Taxonomy (NCBI): domain Eukaryota; kingdom Metazoa; phylum Mollusca; class Bivalvia; order Lucinida; family Lucinidae; genus Lucinisca; species Lucinisca nassula. The sequence goes on along the minus strand of OY757025.1, from coordinate 67,299,362 downwards.
ATAAACAACCAACTTTTGATAAGAGATCAATTGAAGATATAGTCGGACAAACTACAATTAAATTAAAAGATTTAGAAGCAGAAAAACTAGAAGGGGAAATTACATATGAGGAACTATTAACAGCACTTAAGGGCATGAAAAATGATAAAAGTCCTGGATTAGATGGCTTTACTGTTGAATTCTTTACATTCTTTTCGTCTGATATCGGAATTTTCGTCTTAAGATCTATAAATTATGGCTATAGAGAAGGTGCTCTATCAGTTACTCAAAAACAAGAGGTTATTACATGTTTGCCTAAACCAGGTAAATCAAGGCATTATTTAAACAATTGGCGCCCTATTTCGTTATTAAATGTTGTAAATAAAATGGCATCATCGGTAATAGCTAATAGAGTTAAAACGGTTTTAGATAAACTTATAAATGATGAACAGAAAGGCTTTATTTCTGGTAGATTTATCGGAGAAAATATTAGAATTGTCTATGATATTTTATTTGAAACAAAAAATCAAAATATACCAGGCCTATTATTGTCCATTGATTTTGAAAAGGCTTTCGATACAGTATCCTGGGAATTTATTGAAAAAGTTTTAAAATATTTTAATTTTGGTTCTTCATTTATTGCTTGGATTAAACTATTTCAAGGGGGGGGGGGGGGTCAGAGTCCTGTATCATTCAAAACGGTTTTATGTCGGACTTTTTTAATTTGAAGAGAGGATGCAGACAAGGTGATCCTATTTCCCCTTATGTATTTATTTTATGTGCCGAAATTCTGGGACGAATGATACAGAAAAGTAATGAAATAAAAGGAATAGAAATTAACGAGAAAAGAACTTCGACTCAGCCAATACGCAGATGATACACAAATATTTTTAGATGGTAGTGAAAAGTCATTAAGAGAAACTTTGAACATTTTAAATACTTTTTATCATATGTGTGGCTTGAAAATAAATGTGGAAAAAAACGAAAGCCATTTGGATAGGTAGTTTAAGTAACTCCACAATAAAGCTCTGTAAAGATTATAAACTTGATTGGGCACGGGGACCTTTTAAGATTCTGGCAGTTTCATTCACAACAGAAGTTTTTGACATATGGGATGTTAACGCTAATGAATTTTTTTCTAAGGTAGAAAGTCTATGTAAACAGTGGTCGAAAAGAAAATTAACTCTTTTAGGAAGAATAACCGTCATAAAATCGTTAGCTCTAGCCAAGTTCGTCCATCTTTTTTTAGCTCTGCCAAATCCCCCTGGTGAATTAGTAAAACGCTTGGAGAAATTATTCTTCAAATTCTTGTGGAACTCTGGACCAGACCGAGTTAAAAGAAGCATAGTTATTAAGAACCTAGCATCAGGGGGACTTAGAATGATAAATATTAATATTTTTATAAAAGCTTTGAAAATATCTTGGTTGCGAAGAATTATTCATAGTTCGGAAAACAGATCATGGTTTATACTAGCAAACATTGATTTTAAAAAAAATATTTAGTACTGGATCTGGCTATTTTGAAACAATTGATATCCAAAACCCATTTTGGAAAGATCTTTTAAGAAATTGGGCAGAGTTTTGTCACAAATTGGAGGTAAAAACACCTCAAGATAGTTTAAACTCACCTTTATGGTATAATAAAAAATTAATAAACGGGCAAAACTTTTGTATTCATGATTGGTTTAAAAAGGGTCTAACTATGATTGGTGACCTTTTTGATGAGAATGGAAATATATATGATTTTGACACTTTAAAGCATATTTATGGGCTGAGAGGTACGTTTTTAGATTTATACTCTCTACTAAGGAAAATTCCGGAAAATTGGAAAACGACATTAAGTAATAACAAGCTTTTATGTATTGCCAACCGATTTAATGTTAAATGCAATCTATTAGTAAAACAAATTATTAAGGACAAAAAGGGGGGTAGACATTTTTATGATATAATGATTGATGCAGATAAGCTAGACTTACAAAATAAATGGACACAACAAATAGGAAATATAAGTGATGACGAATGGAAAAAATATAATAAAGATATAACAACATTAAAAGATGTCAAATTAAAATATTTTCAGTATAAAATAAACAATAACATTTTAGTAACCAAATCGTTTTTATTTAAAATAAATAAAATAGACGATGAGTTATGTGAATACTGTAAAGACAAATCAGAATCCATATATCATTTATTTGTGGAGTGTGACAAGGTTAAGCAATTCTGGGATGAACTGAAAGGATGGTTAATAGCTAATTCAAACATATTAATAGATTTAAAAGAAAGAAATATATTGTTCTCTTACCAGGATAATAACCAGATGATAAATTTTATATTCGTCTTGGCGAAATATTATATTTACAGTAACAAGTTTTTTAAAAGTGAGTTAAATATAAATAAATTTATATCTATGATGAGGGAAAAATTTAAAATGGAAAAATATATAGGGTATATAAATAACAATGTAAACAAGTTTTTCTCAAAAATGGTCACCCTTATATAACTACTTCAATACACATTTACGGTAAGATTCAAGAATTGTTGTATTATTATTGCTGTTTATTTTAGTTTATTCATTATTTGCTTATTTATTTATTTCAGCTAACGTTAGATGAGTATGATTGATAGTATCTTTTTAGATATAAAATATAGCAATTTGCATTTTGGGTACAGCAGGCAGTTTTGGTGGGAAGTGATTGTCCATACGTATTAGAAGATTTGAGAAGTTTCTGAACACATTTCTTCCATTATTTGTTATTAAGTATCTAAGGACTTAAATCGTATATTCTGTTTTATTCTATTTTAATATGCGCTAGGAACTGCAAAAAAACCTCCCAACTTTCTATCGTTCTCCTTTATATTTCATACTTCCTTTTTTATTTCTATTTTTTTTCCTCCTTTATATTATTTCTTTTTTTATTTTTCATTTATTTATTTATCCATTTTTTTTTAGGATAATGTTTCATTTTGTAGCTATAGTGCAAATATGTTAAGGAATTTATATATAAAAATGTATTGTGAAATGTTTTGTATATATATAACGAAAATAACGAAAATAAAAAAAAAAAAAAACATATCTTATAGACATCCAGTTTAGACTACTCATAATTAACTAAACAGGATCAACTCTTGTTTTCATCCTATTGATATTTTTTTTTGCAAATCCATGTTTACAACAGTGGGCAAATCTAAATTCAAATTTCTGTGGTTTTTTTATTTGTGGCTTTCTGTGTAACTTATTTTTACCATTAAAACTTAAACATTATCCTGCTAAACACGACAACCTCTACCTTTGTCAACAGTGAAGATTCTGATCATTTGGCTTTCTGAAGCCATCTGATCAGTATCTACACTGTTTGTCATGCAATTGAACAAATACATATTATCAAGTTATTTGATTGGTTAATGGTCAGGAACGGGTTGTGGCATGATCAGCAGGATACGGGTTAAATTTGTTGTTTTCGTCTGTGGTTTTATTCTGGCTTACAATCGCACAATTAGCAATTTAACACCTCGACATCTATCGTCAATACATTAATATGCTGCTAATACGTTAAAAAACATGACAGGTTGTGAAAGAATTTTCGTCTAAAAGCTGTTCAGAAGCACATGATAGAAAGTTAAACCCGAAACGACAATGTTTTCGGCGTTTCTTTTGTTCTTGTTGCAAACGGCAAATAATGTGGTACAGGGAGAAGCCTTATTGCTAAACTACTGGTTGCGTGGTTGTCTGTCTATACAGGAAATATCTGTATTACTTTAAATGTACGGAAGTGGGTCTGATTACACCATATATGACAATAGAATCTTCCTGCCAATAAATTTGTAGGGGTTCATTTCCATTTAAAGTGATTGCAGGTATGATTTACAAATTGTATGTAATTTAAGCAAGCAGTGTATGCCCAGACTGGACATTGCGTTCTATGGCGTCTGATCTGGGTCTACACTGTCTGCCAATGTCCAGCAAATGACACAAAAAGGCATATATGGGTTAAAGGAACAGCTGTCATGGTCGTTAATACGGTCTTAATATAGGAATTTTACTGTGTATAGTTATAGGTGAAAATTTTATTTTCCAGGTTAACATGGAAATGAATTCGCGACTACAACAAGACATGGACCATGATCACAAGTTCCATCTTGAATATAGCCCAGAGTTCAAATGCTCTGCACCTCGGTGTAATTCAGTATTTAGCCATTGGGTAAAGTGTCAACATAATATGACATAACTCGTTGCCACACGGGGGGTGGGGGGGAGCATTAGACAAAAATGCATGTCGTTGTTTTAAACAACTATTACATTGACTCTCTGGAAGTTCAACCACCGGTTCCCGTAGAATCTAATCAGGAAAGACTTTCAGAAAAGGAGGAGATGAAACGACTGGCCCAAGGACAAAGAGAAACCTAGGTGGCGCAGAGTCAAGATAAATTAAGAGTTCGACATTTGGAAGTAGTGTAGTATGTAGGGACGAGGACCTTATATTTATTGACGGCTATTGTTATAAAGTTACAAGAGGTTTGGCGGGACAGAGAGGCCGAGTGGAACCATATGAGAAAACGTCGTTCTTTCAACAACTGACCGTTTATTTTGAGGAAATTGAGTCAGGTTGATCACGATACGTCACGCCTTGTGGGTCGTTTAGTGTATACTTCGAAAAAGTAGGGAGAAAAGAGATAGGATAAAAGAGATGAAAGTGTGTGACAGAGGAGAACTGGCAAATGGATAGAAGAAATAACGTTACATTGTACCCTCCCTATCCGTACCTGCTGCAAAAGCACCAGGCCTTGCCATACCAGTTGGACGCCCCAGCGAAACAGCAGGAAGAGTGAAGTTTAACCTTTACCACAGTTTGGTCTAATTCAGCAGACAAACATTTTTTTTCTTATTTTTCCCAGAAATAGGATTTGGCATAGCGAGGAATATGTGCCCATCTTGCCTGTCAAGGAACAAAATAACGAATTTGTTGTACTGCAAAGCTTTTTCATGAAATTTTGTACATCGTTCCAATGTTTTCTTTTGTAGCGGACGTCGTGAGATTGATTGATTTTGGTTTTTACGTCCCCGTCAACACTATTAAGGTCATTTTGGAGACGTTGCTTCCAATTTCGTTGGACTTTTACCCGACATTGAGATAAAATGACACCTCAAGCCTTGCCGCCCAATGAAACCAAATGGTGCATGGACTTGCACCATTTTGCCTGGGCAGGCTTAGAGTCTCTAAGCGGGTTACCAGTATTCATGTGCGCTGTCGGTTTCAGTTCTGCGTGGAAGCATCGTGCAGCCCAATCTATTTCTTCAAGCCCCGATGGGCGGGGGCAAAAAAAACCGTCGTGAGAAGTAAATGTAGATGTTTATATGTGACGTCATCAAACGAGCTCTTCTGCACCCACTTCACCAGGGCGCTCAGTTGAAAAATGTTTACATGTTAAAATGAGAGTCAATGAAATAAAAATTCCCAATGAATGAGAAACAATCAAAAGTTTCTATTTCATTGTGGTGTATAAAATTATTGTGCTTCTATTTTTTATCACCTGCAGTAAATCCAAGATGGCGGACATCGCAGTTCAGCAAGAGCAAGCGCGAGAGGGGTATATATTTTTGCTCACGGGATATAAGGAAAATAATTGTCCTTGCGTTGTCCAACCAAAAACCCGGAGATTTCTTTGTAGAATAACAAGGTGCAATATCATAGCACCTAGTGCATCATTACATTAACAAATCTGTGTCATGAGTTGTTTGTTTGTTTGTTTGAGGTTTAACGTCCCCGTCAACACTGTAAAGGTCATTTTGGAGACGTTGCTTCCAATTTTGTGGGACTTTTACCTGACATTGCGATGAAAGGACATCTCAAGCCCTGTCGCCCAATGAAACCAATAGGGTTTATAAGCATGGACGGTCCGCCTCGCACCGCGGTTCCTGGACAGGCTTAGATCCTCTAAGCGGTTTACCAGTACTAGTGTGCAGGCTGGATTCAGCTCTGCGTGGAAGCATCATGCAGCCCATATATTTCTTCAAGCCCCTATGGGCGGGGGCTCATGTTTTATCTGAATACAAGAATATACCGTTTTTTTTTTCTTGTGTTTCTTTTTAAAACTAGATTGCTGGCACTCGTAACAACCGCCTGAACAAGCCGGTTCTAATGAGTATCACGTCTAGACTTGGACAAGTGTGTGTGTTTGAGGTTTAAGTCCCACCAACAGCTAAGGTCATAAGGAGATAGGACCTCAGTTTAAAGACTCATCCGAAAGTCTGAAGAAGCCCGGGATCGAACCTACGACCCCTGGTTTATGAGGTAAAAAGATGCGAAACAGTCAGTTATAGATAGACTCGGAAGGAATCAATAGTATTATTTTCGTCGACTTTCAGTGTGTTAGGGTCGAAATCAGGCATTCTAGTAACCTAATAAAGGGGGTCGAATAACTACACGCTATAATCGGTAGTGACCTATAATACCTTCTACTGCAAGTTAAAATGTTTTCAATATTCATTTAAACAGATTATCTGAAATTTCCGCTAAATTCTTACCTGCTGGGCCTTTCCTGGTTTGAACGGCCCGTTGGAAAAACTGCACACTGCTTTCGCGGTTGCGTCTCAACCTCGAAAATATTTTTTAACGTTTAAATAAACTATTTATTTGCAGATTCTCAAAACATGCCACACTGTCATCTATCGTCCTTTGCTTAAATTTGCTTAATTATTGCAAAACCCCTTGATTGTTTTGGATTGCGGTATAAACTAAATACATGATTAGTGTCTTTAATAATAAAATATAATCGGTTTGCCGCAACAATTGTATAGGGCTCAATTAATCGCTAGTGTAAGTCTCACCGATTATATTTTATAATTAAAGACATTAACCATGTATTTACTATAGATCAGCTCTAGTGCCGTGATTTATTGAGTGAGATATCACTGTTTGTCGGTCAGTTGTAAGTAGAAAATCACTCGCGCTACGCGCTCGTGATTTGATCTACTTTACAACTAACCTCCAAACAGTGATAATTATACCACTCAATAAATCTCTGCTAGAGGTGATCTTTTTCTTCACTATGCTAGTAATTACTATGAAAAAGTATCAAAGCTCTGATAGTACTGGTGGGCTGATTGTCTCTAAGTGTGGGCTGGGAAAATAGTCCTGGGCAGAGACTTACCGTAAACTGTTTCGTTTGACCCTTAATTTCTTGATTTTTGGCAACAGGTGAATATCATAATAACACGCTGCATGTTGCGGCGTCTGACCAATCATTGCCTGCGCTGTAAGGAAACAGTGTAGACCCTGATCAGACGTCGCTGCGTCTGATCTGGGTCTACACTGTTTGCCAAGCAAAACCAATGATTCCAGTCCAGATTCTATAGCTAATCCTTTTACGCAACACTCTAACAGTCAAAGCTGCTATTTTCTATAAATATATTACCTGGTCAGTATTCGTGACGTATGGGAACACCTGGCAGATTTTCCGCCATTTTTGCGAAGGGACACAACGTTCGGGACTTCCTGTTCGCTTTTCTATAAGCCCTGTCCGACTGAAAAAAGGGGTCTACTCTTAAAGGAAAGAATTTTCTCCTCAGTAGCAAATCCTTTCTTTTAAGGACATGGGGCACAACAATACTTCTGCAGGAATTGCCTCCCCTGGAGATGTATGCTGATCTCCTGATATTACTGTTATTTCATCATGAAAACACGCCTATATAATTTTGACCTCCTGGAACCCCACTTTTATAAAGTAAAACTAGGGATGCAGGGGTAAACCTTATTTTCTTAATTTCTGCTCTCAATTATAGAGTGTGGGTACTCGTTAGAACCACATTGATGGGACGGTTCTTACGAGTACACACAATCTATATATTGAGCAGAAATAAGAAAAATATCACATTTTTTTTGCATCTTAAAATTTTCATTTTTCGGCGATAACGTATATTTATGTCACAGAATATCGAAAAGAAGTCCCAAAGTTATCCCCTTTATTGCTCCGGGCAGTAATCCTTAGTGCCTTTTCGAAGTTTCGTTGTCTCAAAGGTCCTCGAGCCATTGGAGGTAGACTGTATTGATCATTTTCATTTTTGATATACAAAGAAGCCTCGGGCCCCCGCCCGTCGGGGCTTGAAGAAATAGATGGGCTGCACGATGCTTCCACACAGAGCTGAAACCGACCGCATACGAGTACTGGTAAACTGCTTAGAGGATCTAAGCCTGCCCAGGCAAAGCGGTGCGAGTCGGACCGTCCATGCTTATAAACTGTATTGGTTGCATTGGGCGAGAGGGCTTGAAATGTCATTTCATCTCAGTGTCGACTAAAAATTCCACAAAATTGGAAGCAGCGTCCCCAAAATGATTTATACTGTGATGACGGGGACGTTAAACCTCATATCAAACAAACAAACAAACAAACAAACAAACAAAGAAGATTCCGTCAGTTATAAGAATGTTCGTCCCTTTAACATGTTGGCCTTAGTTAACAAATCCGTGTAATGCACACACTTCTAAACAGAAGTGCCGTCAATGATCAGAAATCAGTACAATTACACCACACCTCCAGTCCAAAACACCAAAGAGACAGCAACAAGAACATAAAATGAATACGTTACAAGCGGAGAACCAAAAGGACAGTTCCACAAAATGGCCAAACAGCTAGCCGAAATAAAAAAGATATTAGCAATGCATAAATGCAAAGACAAACTATATATCTTCACTTCTGTTTTAAAGCGGTAGACATTTAATTCCTTGCTTTTGCTCAAAATTATAAATTGTGAGTACTCGTTAAAACCGCTTCATTGAGGGTGTTCTAACGAGTTCCGCAATGTATCTTTTGACTTACAGTAAGAAACTATCAACAATTTTATTTGTAAAAACAAATGATTGCTAAATATATTATATGAAAGCCGCTATTTTAACCCTTAAGACGCCGAGAAAAACTGCATCTGAAAATGTCGTATGCTTATGTCGTCTACTGATTTTTTTTCGCAAGCATTTTAAAGATCTTGTTTCACACAGGCAAATAGTGTGGGTCCAGATCAGACATCTCTTACAGAAGCAGTCTGTTTGATAAACATACCTTTTAGATAAGTGACAGATGGCAAAGCAAACGATAATTGTGATTGGCATTTTTGGGGGTTAAGAGATATGAAAGACGTCATTATAGGACACATCCCGCGCGGAATTCTGACCACACACACTGGTTTAAACAATATTTTATTCAAACTTAAGCGATATAAGCAACACAAATACATAGATACGGAATATCTGAGGATCTGAATGGAAGCCTAAGCCGAATGGTAGAGTTCATTTCCACACACCTTGTCGCTGGTGCCGGGGCTGCACTGCATTGTGCAGGCCAAAATGGGTAGACACTTGGATCGTTTGAAGAGGAACAGCCTGCCAGTAACACCAGCAAGGAACAGGTGAAGACACTAGCCTATACTTCTCGGAACTTCGGCCGTTTTAATGCCTTCTTCGCTCAGACGGGTACTGGCGATGGAACACGATTCGCAGGTCGGAACTGACTTCTTTCCATAGCCGCGCGATTGATTTCCCATCAATGTTCAGACAGCCAGTCGAAAAAGACAACTTTCTTCTTAATAGCACCGTTTCTGAGACGAGAGGTGTACATCGGCCCCGATGTATCCCTCCATTCAAAATCGTTTTAGAAAAAAAGGGGGAACACTACATGTAATCCTGGACTCGTTCCAGGGGTAGCCCCTATCTGCTTACAACGCCCGATTATCTTGGGACAGGGAATGTGTTATCGTAATGGTTTATTTGTTTGTTTGAATATGAGTTTAACGGCCCAGTCAACACTATTTAGGTAATTTTTGAGCGGGTCAGTTTACCTATCCACAATTTTCCTGGGCAGGCGTATACGTAAGCGTTTAACCAGTACAGTGCAAATTCTTTCGCCAGAAACTGACTACTGTCCTGCTTGAATCAGCGGAAGAGAGAGAATGACCGTAGAAAAGATTTCATGATCAATCTCCACGTAAGAATATTGCTTATCCTGTTCACCAGTCAGACGCTAATCCGACTGAGCTACCGAGGCCGTCTTCGCAATGGTATTTTTTCCTGGGGGAAATTCCATTGAATGATTTAGCATAAAAAGTGAATGGAAATTATTTTACTAATTTCTCATTCATGACACCGGATCAGAGTGCTCCTAAAACTGCCTCATCGAGGCGTTTCTAACGAGCAGCTACTGCATCATTAAACCAACATTATGGAAAAGTATGGTATCTTTTTATAAGAAAAAAACTCGTGTATACATAAGGGTATGACAGACAGCTTTAAATCTTTGTTGTTTTCCTAGCGCGTCCTACTTCCCCACAAACCAACCCCGACTACAGCCCCTCCTCCTACACGCATATTAAACGTTGTTGAAAAGCAAAAGTCCAACTAATGAATACCCTTATAGAAACCAATGTATATATAGACATATACCATCGGGGCTCGGAGTTAAAGACTGGGTTGCACGATACTACAACGCAGATCTATAACCGACCGCACATGAGTAGTGGTAAATCGCTTAGAATGTCTAAGCTTGTCCAGGCGGGATTGCCCCTGCATATAAATCATATTGGTTTGTTTGGGCGGTAGGACTTAAGATGTCATTTTATCTTAGGGTCGACAAGAAGCCTATGAGGTGTAGTGGATAAGCTACTCGCCACATAATAGTCCGGACCCCGCCCATCGGGGCTTGAAGAAATAGATGGGCTGCACGATGCTTCACCGAGTGTACACGAGTACTGGTAAACCGCTTAGACGATCTAAGCTTGCCAAGACAAAGCTAATAAACCCTATTGGTTTCATTGGGCGACAGGGCTTGAGATGCCATTTCATCTCAATGTCGCAAATTGGAAGCAACGTCTCAAAAAAGACCTATACAAAAAAGACGGGGACGTTAAACCTCAAATCAGACACAATACTAGCTAGTGTTCGGTCCCGGGCTTCTCCAGACTTTCAGATGAGTCTTTAAACCGAGGCCCCGCCTCCTTATGACCTTAGCTGTTGGTGGGACGTGAAACTCATCTCAATGTTGGGTAATTTCCCACAAAATTGCAAACAAAGTCTCAGAAATTATCTAACTATCGTGCTGACTGGGACGTATACCTCAATTAAACATATTCAAACAAAGTACATATTTTATGTCTATAATCGTCTACGCATTACGAAAACACGACTTTATAAATTCATTGTAAACTTAATCGCCGAAAAACGAAAATTATAAGATAAAAATTTGTGATATTTTTCTTATTCAGCTCAAAATATAGATTAGGTACTCGTTAGAACCGCATTATCGAGGCAGTTCTAACGAGTACCCACAATCTATATTTTAGAGCAGAAATAAGAATCAAAGAAAGGAGGGTTTCTTTTTGTCGAGTATCAAGTATCCAGTTGTAAAAGTCGAGTATCGAGTCATAATTGTCGAGTATCGAGTCTAAATTGTCGAGTATCGAGTCAAAATTGTCGAGTATCGAGTGAAAAATTTCGAGTATCGAGTGAAAAATTTCGAGTATCGAGTAAAAATTGTCGAGTATCGAGTTAAAAAAGTCGAGTATCGAGTTAAAATTGTCGAGTATCAAGTTAAAAAAGTTGAGTATCGAGTCAAAATTGTCGAGTATCGAGTTAAAATTGTCGAGTATCGAGTTGAAGTTGTCGAGTATCGAGTTGAAATTGTCGAGTATCGAGTCAAAAATGTTGATATATCGAGTTAAAAAACTTCAGTATCGAGTTAAAATTATCGAGTATCGAGTTAACATTAACATAATTCTGCAGCATGACTTTGAAGGTATGTGAGTCGTCTTATTTGAACAAGGAATAACTCAAAAATAATGACTTGTGTTTGTTTTATCCTAAAATATGTCATCATTTTAACAAGCTAATTTTGCTGATCTAGGGCAGCAGTGGTCCTGAAGTGGTCTATCCCTAATATACCAAATTTTATAAATTTAGTATGCAACACATCTACACTGACATTTTTATTTTTCCTCTTTTTTATTGTTCATTTAACCCTTTTTGTACAGGAAACCAAAACAGTAATTAGTAAGCAAACAGTGCAGGCCCAGATCAGAAGACGCTGAACGACCTTCAATCATCACGAAAACACACCTATATAATTTTGACCCCCTTAAACCCCATTTTATATAGTAAAACTGGGTTTTTCAGGGGTATAAATTATTTTTCTTATTTCTGCTCAAAAACATAGATTGTGGGTACTCGTTAGAACCGCCTCGTCGGGGCGGTTCTTACGAGTATCCACAATATATGTTTTGAGCAGAAATTAGAAAAATATCGAAATTTTTCACCTGAAAATTGTCATTTTTCGGTGGTAAGAATTATAATATATTTGTATAGGCGTGTTTTCGTAATGATTTGCAAAATTTCAAGTTTTACATAGAAATATTTGGAAAATCTTTAAAAATCTTCTCTGAAACCAGAAGGGCTCATGTCTTAGATATTTGGTATTAAGCTTCGTCTAGTGGACCTCTACCAAGATTGTTCAGATTAAAGCCCTTTGGTCAAAAATACCCTCGCCCTGGGGCCCTTTGGTTTTACATTGACTTATATAGGGAAAATCTAAAAAACAATTCTTCTTCTCAGAAATCGAAAGGCTCAGGTCATTGATATTTGGTGTAGAACATTCATCTAGTGGACCTCTATCAAGACCTCTATCAAGATTGATCAAATTATAGCCCTCGGCCAACAATGCCCCCGCCCCGGTGCCCTTTGGCTTTACATAGACTTATATAGGCAAAATCTTTAAACATTTTTGAAACTGCAAGGCCCAGGTCTTTGATATTTGGTGTTAAGCTTCATCTAATGGACCTCTATCAAAATTAATCAAATTATAGCCCTGGGTGACTTATATAGGAAAAACCTTAAAAATCTTCTTTGAAACCGCAAGGCCGAGGTCTTTGATAATTGGTGTGTTTGTTTGTTTGATTTGAGGTTTAACGTTCCTGTCAAAAGGTCATTTTGGAGACGTTGCTTCCAATTTTATGGGACTTTTACCCGACAATGAGATGAAATGACTTCCCAAGCCCTGTCATCCAATAAAACCAATAGGGTTTACATGTATTAGCATGGACGGTCCGCCTCGCACCGCGGTTCCTGGACAGGCTTAGATCCTGTAAACGGGTTTATCAGTACTAGATCTTTGTTTTACTTCTACTTTGCTTATCAGTACTAGTGTGCGGACCGAATCAGCTCTGCGTGGAAGCATCATGCAGCCCATATATTTCTTAAAGCCCCTAAGGGCGGGGGTATATATATTTGATGCGAAGCTTCATCTAGTGGACCTCTATCAAGATTGTTCAAATAATAGCCCTGGGGTCAAAAATGCCCCTGCTCCGGACACCTTTGGTTTACATAGACTTATATAGGGAAACTTTTAAAAATCTTCTTCTCTGAAACCAGAAGGCCCAGGTCTTTGATATTTGATAATATGAAGCTTTGTCTAATGGACCTCTTAAAAGATTGTTCAAATTATAGCCCTTGGGCCGAAAATGCCCCCGCGCTGGGGGCCTCACAGGTTTTACATAAAACTTATATAGGGAAAATATTTATAAATCTTCTCCGAAACCAGAAGGCTCAGGTCTTTGATATTTGATATGAAGCTTTGTTTAGTGGACCTTTAAAATTTACAATGCTTTTTGGTTTGGTCGCCATGAGGCGGGCAAACCGGGTATAATGACCAGATTGTAACTGTTCCATGGAGGGGCACGTGACGCGATCAACCAATCAGCTTTAACGATGATGCAATACTATACTGCAATTACAGGAAACAGCCTGTCTGAATAGCGAAACAGACCGAAAAGCAAGCGTTTTAACTCCAACAATAAATATCTTAAGGGAAATGGAAACACCTGGCAGGTGTGGCAGTTACGGTAAATGACCAATTAATTCGAAGAGTAAAAAAAAAATACTGATCCGGGTGTTCGAATTATTAGAAAATATCAGATTGGAAATGTATCAGTGTTCGAACTGTTTGATCTGAAAGAATTCCATGCATTGGACCAGGCTGGGTTCAATATTTTAAACAACTACGTTTTTCCCCCGCGGCCCTGACAATCCGCAAGTGATTAGAAGTTATAAATATCACTTATGCAGTGCAGAACCGTTTGATCTATAAAAAAGTCAGTGTGTGCAGGGGGTCTTCGAATGCGAGCTTATCATGTAGTTACAAGTATAAGGTTACGCATTGTCATTAATGCCATTTACACCCATTGAACTATCACTATTCCCTTTAAAATGGACGAGTCAATTTGTGATCTCAGGAATAACAGAAATTGATTTGTTTGGAGCAAATTCTTTTCTTAAGAGAAGCCCATATATTTTTCAAAGAATTTCCTGATAGTCTGTAATATTTTTTTTGTTCCGGCTACACCGCAGCAGACAAATTCCAGCTACATGTATATGTGGGATGTGATGTTGAAACCCGCACGTGCAGCTATCCAGTGGAGCTAGGCGCATAGATACTTCACCCCCCCCCCTCCCACACACACACCTATATTGTTTAAAAGCATAGTGAAGCCTCAGGCGAGACTGCGCAGCCTTGTTTGTTGTTTGTGTGTTCTCTGTTTACTCATAAGCTGTCTCAAATCAGCGTAAGCCGGGGACATGTAGCAATTCAATGCCCATCGAAGAAGTCCGCTGAAGACTGATTAGACTGCGGATGCAAAACCATCATGTTATTTAGATAGGCAAGTAACAAGAAAAAGAAAATGCGGACATCATACACAATTTTAACGTGTGCATGTGCGATCTTCACTTTGTGCGCGATGAAACCTTTCAAACCTCTTCAACATTGAAGACACAATCCCGAAGACTTACCAGTCTTTTCTGTACGCACATGCGCAATAAGTATTTTACTCGAGATAGGAGATCTGAACAGACTGATCCTTGCACTTGGTAGCTTAGAATGTGTTTGTAATGTCGCGAGCAGATTTGGCCGGTTAAATGTACACAGTCGTTTTAAGCCGGCGCACGGCGAAAAATAAACGTTTCAAACGAAGGACCAAATCAGCCTGCGCATCCAGCAAATGTGGCCATTGTTTTCACCTGTTGTTCTTTGATTAGCACAAAGGCCATGGTAGGCACATACGAACAACGAAGACTGTTCAGACTGCATGCGAGTGCAGGCTGACGGCGCCAGGCTGACCTGAGTCTTCGCCCATCGCATATGACTTATTTTCTTAATCATGTTCCCCGAAATTACTTCCAATAAAACCTTGTCACCGTGAAATAAATGGGCATATTGACTTGCTCCTCAGAAAACCAGGGTAACCCAACAGGTAACCTGAATTAAACTACCTTTTTGAATGCAACAACCATGAATGCTGAAAGACGTAATGTGGAAAAAAGCGGGAAACTCTCAATTAATATTTAAAGGGGCGCTTCTGCTATCAAAGAGGCATTGAATCAAATGCCGCAGCACATGGAAAAAGGGTAACACTGTCACACAAATAATAATGAAAGTGGAAGCTACGCTCCAAAGAGTCTGAGAGCAAAGCGAAAACACTTGCATATGCATGGTGATCCAAGCCTTTGTAGGCCACAATGCTACATCACCGACTAGGATCAGCCTGCACATCGATGCAATGTGATCAGTCTTTACTGAACCCTTAAATCTTACGAAGTCACAAGGCTAAGTGAACCCCTTTGCCTTACATACCGGTAGTGGGTGCGCATGTTCAGTGTTTGCAGGTCGTTTAGAAACCAGCGAAGACACATCTTAGCGTACTCATGCAATCCGATTAGAGTCTTCGCTGATCGCATGAGCCTGATGCAGACGATGGGATTTCACAACATAAATAAGCTAAACTCCTGTGGCTCATCAAGGTTGATCTAAGTACTCGCTGCCTGCGTTTCTCACAGTCTGATCAGTATTCGGTGAGGGTATGAACCTTCCATTATCACAGGGCTATCCAAGTGAGAGAAGCGAAGACCATTTGCCTCACAGAGTGCATGTTAATCCGAGTCTTTGGAAGTCGCACATATTTCATGCTAAGTTTTCTTTTTTCGTGCGCTAGCTCATATACGACCAGTACGATGTTGTAATGATAAACCCGGGAACGGTCCGAAATGCTTGTTCTGGATGCATTTTTCGGCATTTTTTGTGTGTTCAAAGTATTAAAAATTCTGATTTCTGAAAAATTTTGGAGTTCGATTTAATTGAGAAAGTTTTCAGCCACAGATTCGAAATAATTTTGGGTGTTCGAACTGCTAGGGTGTTCGAACTGATTGGTCACCTACCGTAGTCTACCATTTTTACCGTATTTCGAAACACACCTATTCAAATACATTGTCATTTTTGGCCAAAGAAAAAGAAATTTTAAAAAGAAAAATCGGAATACTCAAGTCGCTATTTTTGCTCAAAACATAGATTGCGGGGAGTCGACAGAAATGCCTCGACGAGGCGATTCAATCGAGTACCCACAATCTAGTGTCTCAGAGCATGAATACGGAAATTAATGTATACCCCTGCAAACCCGAGCTTTACTATATAAAAGTGTAGATTATATTTTCTTGTCCCTTGGGATCATTGATTCCATTGTGGAATTTTGAAAATATCTGAAGGTCACTGATGAGGCCTAATTGACTGAAACTAGCTAGTCTGGCCCAGAAAACATGTACACTCCATATTGTTCAGTTCTGTGATGTATTCCTTGCTTCCAAAGGATAGCCCTTTTATAGAACATATTTAACTTCACTACAACTGGTGTGTGGGAATTTTGTTTTGTTTTGTTTGATTTGAGGTTTAACGTGCCCGCCAACACTGTAAAGGTCATTTTGGAGACGTTGCTTCCAATTTTGTGGGACTTTTACCCGACATTGAGATGAAATGACATCTCAAGCCCTGTCGCCCAATGACACCAATAGGGTTTATTAGCATGGACGGTCCACCTCGCACCGCGGTTCCTGGACAGGCTTAGTTCCTCTAAGCGGTTTACCAGTACTAGTGTGCGGGCCGGATACAGCTCGGCGTGGTAGCATCATGCAGCCCATATATTTCTTCAAGCCCCTTTGGGCGGGGGCCAGGTGTGTGGGAATGTGTGGCGGCTGTAAAACGTCTCCCTGCCCTACATCATAGTGTAGATTATATTTTCTTGTCCTTTGGGATCATTGATTCCATTGTGGAATTTTGAAAATATCTTAGGGTCACTGATGAGGCCTAATTGGCCGAAACTAGCTAGTCTGGCCCGGAAAACATGTGCACACGATATTTTTCAGTTCTGTGGTGTATTCCTTGCTTCCAAAGAGTAACCCTTTTATAGAACATATTAAAGGGGATCACAATTCTATAGGCATGATTTCGTGATGGAAATACAACTTTAAGGACCTTATTGCTGCTACTCTGTTGACTCTGTCCAACTGAAAAAGGGGTCTACTCTAAAAGGGGAAGAATTTGCTCCTCAAGGAGTCTACTCTAAATGGGAAGAATTTACTCCCCATGAGCAAATTCTTTCCATTAAGAGTATACCCCTTAGACATATCAAAAGAGAAATTAGTTTTGCAGGAGTAGCAGTCATTTTCGCAAATTTTACGTTTTGCAATGTCATTAAGGAGTAAGTCCATGGGGCCATAGAAACGAAAAACAACAGAACTCACAAAGTGTGGCTGGCTGCGGTAGCTCAGTCGGGTGCAGTCTGACTGGCGATAAGGAAGACTCGGGTTCGATACCTACCGGGGTCGGCAACATTCTTTCGTGGAGATTGATTATGAAATCTTTTCTATGGTCATTCTCCCCCTTCCGCTGATTCAGGAAGGGCAGGGATCAGTTTTTGGCGACAGAATGTGCACTGAACTGGTAAACCGCCTACGGATAAGCCTGCTCAGGAAAAGCGTGGATAGGTACACTGACAGGCCCAAACATGACCAAAATCAGTGTTGACTGGGCCGTTAAATACAAATAAACAAAACTTGCAAAGTTTACTTCACACAGATAGGAACAGATTTATATATTCTGAACATCTTTCGGTACGGTGGTAGCTCTAATACTACGTAAATGTTGGAAAGACAGAGAACGTTATTTTTCCTCATTTATAAAGATCGCTGGGTGTAACGGGCCTCCGTGTGGCCTAGTGGATAAGAGTTCTGACTCTTAATCATTAGGTCTCTCAACGGTGTAGCTTTGAGCATGGCTCAGGTCACATAATGAGAAGTTCTGCAATGGAAGGTCAGGAGGTTTTTCATCGGGTACTCTAGTTTTCGCTCACCTCCGATTAACGATCGGCTTGATGTGAGTGAAATAATCTTGAAAGGAACGTAAAACCAAACATAAAAAAGATCGCTGGGTGTGTAAAAAAATTTCATGTCTTTGCTACTAGAATAAACGGCAGTGCCAATGTCGAGGGTTCTAACTCTTCCAAATATATAAAATATTTAGGGAGCGAAACAAAGTCATAACGTTGATGGGTCGTTGTTTATTGTTCTTGAACCCAGCACAGATAGCAATAGTTTCTGTTCAAAACCTTCATGACTACTAAGTGACCTACCACCAGTTGCAGACTGAGTTGTTAAAAGACTTTTTGGCGCATTCAATGGGAGCTATTGTATCTGATAAGCCGAGAATGGTGTTCTTTATTTCCACTCAATACTTGACGTTTTACTTATCAGTTTCATTTACAATTAAATTGTGATCCAGAAAGATATACAAAAGGATTGCAAATTTCAGGTTTTTGCGGAGGTACCGCTCAAAGAAACGGCCGAGGTTTAAGATACAGTCTGATTCGCAGCACTTTGTCTCGGCAGGCTTAGATCTTCCTAGGCGGTTCAGCAATACAGCAGTCCAATATACTGCCCGAAGGTCTGATCGGCCCCAGTCCATCGGGGATTGAAGAAATAGATTTGGCTGCATGATGCTTCCACACAGAGCTGATACCGGCCGCACATGAGTAGTGTTAAATCGCCTAGAAAGTCTAAGCCTGCTCATGAAAAGTGGCTCGAGTCGGACTGTTCATGCATTTCAACCATTTAGTTTCATTGGGCGACAGGGCTTGAGAAGGAGTTTTATCTGCCCGTTTTATTTCAGTACTGAGTAAAAGTCCCTCAAAATTGGAAGCAATGTCTAAAAAAAGACTCATACAGTGATAACAGGGACGTTAACAATTACAAATGAAATAGATAACCAAGGCCCTATAGAAGGCCTGATGACTTAGGAAAAATCTTTTTATATGCCCGTTTGAAAAACAACAACAACAACAACAACAAATACAAAAAAAAAACGGTCGTATTAAGTTGTGGGGTTGGTGTCCGTCCGTCCGTTCGTAAACTTTTTTTCGTTTCCGTATAACTCCTACTATACAGTTTTCATCCGATCAAGCCTAAAATGTGTATGTAGTAAGGCTAAGATGTGAAGATATGCCACCAATTACTAACAGACTTATGACCCTTTGAAAAATTCGGTTTACATTTTCGTTTGGTTAAGTTTTGTGCTATACATGTGTAAACCATATGTAAGTTACATTTAGTTTATACTTGCCATGGCGTTAAGCAATTTACCACAGAATACTCATCACTACCTACCCCTCCTGATACCAAGGTCACAGACTTCGAAATTTTATATACACGTTTTGTATTAAAGTTTATTATTTTTACTCAAAAAATGCATTAAGTGGGATAATGATATCAGCTGGCTCAAATCAGAATGTAGACTGACAAGACCAAACCTATTGGATGCTTTTTGAAAGCAGCCAACTTGTCTATTTTTAGCTCTGGCTGCCATTTTGTTCATCGGAGCGAGATCATTGCAACTATATTGGTATAGGGTCATCTAAGCAAGATCCCTACAATGTTTGAATGAAATTGGCCCAAGGGTACAACAGAAGTTGTCATTTTTTTCTATTTTAGCGGTGGTAGCCATCTTGTTCGTCAGAGCGCAACAATTTAGCTATTTTGGTAGGGAGTCACCTTGGCAACATTCCTGTGAAGTTTGAATCCAATTGGCCTAAGGGTTTATGAGGAGTTCGCGTTTGATGCAAATTTACAATGCTTTTCTGTTTTTAAGCTCTGGTGGCCATTTTGTTCATCGGAGTGGGATCGTTGTAGCTATTTTGCACAACATTTTTCACCGTGATAACAAGTCTGTGTAATGAATAGCCCTCTAAACCCCACTTTATATGAGAAAACTGGGGTGTACAGGGGTATACAGTATTTTCTTATTTCTGTTCCAAGATATAGGCTGTGGGTATTAGCTGGAACCGCAATGAGGCGGTTCTAACGAGAACCCATAACCCATGTTTTGAGTATAAATAAGACAGATACCGTATTCGCTCTAATTACCGCACCCTGCCCTTAGTTTTTTTTCGTGTCAAAAAATCATGAAGAAAAATCTACCTAATTAGCGCACAGTTGATATGAAAAAATAGCTTCCGAGATGATGCATACTGATATATAATGGAATGGAAAAGGATACTTAAGCATTGCCTTCACTGTTGAAGAAATAATGGTAAGTTTTTTTTATAGATTTACTGTGAGAGCTTCAAGGGGATGTTACTGTAAAGTGTGTGCTTATGCATTTCCTTTTCAAAAATAGCTTTGGTGTGCACATATAAACTCCTTTCAGAAAATCTGAATCATCGATTTTTTCGTTTCTTCCTTTTAATACTCATTTTAGCCAATTTTAGCTCATTTTCTCTGTGAAAAGTTTTAGACCTGACCCTCCGCCGACTTCTTCAACAGGTCATATGCCTCTTCGACAGTCAGGGAAGGCTGTGATTTTTTGGAGAAAATTGCAAAACAAAGAAATGAGACCACAGACTAAGTCCATTTGACGATGATTGTCAGGTAAAATAATAAATATTCAAATCCCTGTGATGCACTTTATAAATAGATATGCAGTTGAGACACACCTTACATTCGAATGGCTAGATAGAGGCTCACTAGGAATGGGGAGCCACTGGCGCAATGTGCCGTCAACAGTGGTCAAAAAGAAATATACCGATATCGGATGTGGTGCCACAGCTAATGATTTTCCATGAAGTGATCGTGCAAATAAAACATAACGCCCTTGTAATTTACAAGAGCAGTAGCCACTTCTATATGGTTTAAAAGGGTGTGTCGAACCTGTCAGAATGTCTTAGTCTGTGGAAGAAAATTTAGATGTCGCACCTTTCTCCAAATAATCACAGCCTTTTCTGGCTATCGAAGAGGCATACGACTTGCTGGAGAAATCGGCGGAGGGTGAGGTCTAAAACTTTGGCATAGTGATGTATGGGCTAAAATGAGTATTAAACGCGAGAATCGAAAAAATCGATGATTCAGATTTTCTGAACGGAGTTCAGGAGCATGTGCGGTAATTAGGGCGAATACGGTGTCACAAATGTTAACCAGGAAAGCAACCGTTTTCGAGATATGTTAAATGCTCTTTGTTTGTTTGTTTGATTTGAGGTTTAACGTCCCCGTCAATACTGTAAAGGTCATTTTGGAGACGTTGCTTCCAATTTTGTGGGACTTTTACCCGACATTGAGACGAAATGACATCTCAAGCCCTGTCGCCCAATGAAACCAATAGGGTTTATTAGCATGGACGGTCCGCCTCGCACCGCGGTTCCTGGACAGGCTTAGATCCTCTAAGCTGTTTACCAGTACTAGTGTGCGGGCCGGATTCAGCTCTGCGTGGAAGCATCATGCAGCCCATATAATTCTTCAAGCCCCTATGTTAAATGCTCTATGCACAAGGTTGTGTTATCGTAATGTACAAGTGTGACCCAAATAGGGAATGTTGGCGGGATTCGGATACAATGCACTCAGTTGCACTGACTCCTATTTATCATTTCTGTAATCACCCTAAAACATGGGCCTCCACGGCCTAGTATATAAGAATGCTAGCTCTTAATCATCAGGTCTCTCACTGCTATGGTTTGAGCCTTGCTTGGGTCACATGTGAAAGGTCAAGTTCTGCAATGGATGGACCTTACAACTAAAACAAAAAATAAATTACCCTCAAACTTTAACTCAGTTGCCAAACCGCATCGTATAGGGTCCAATGAATGTCATAGAATTCAGATCTTCTTGGATCTGGATCTGCACTGTTTGTCCAGACACGTGCATTGGTCATGTTGGTATTTATTCATTTTGTTGGGAGCAGGCTCTTTGGATTTCAAAGCAAACTATTTTGCAAATGCCATTGACATCATTTACCTGACCAGTATAACAACATAAATAAACCCCTTAACAGACAATAAAAGTCAGATTAATGGATACGTACTTAGCTTAACTTTACGATAGCTGGGGTCAGTCTGTAGCTTTTGGTGAAGCAGAGATTTAACCCATTTTAATGAAACCCCAAAACAGGTAGTTGGCAAACAGTGCAGGCCCAGATCAGATGCCGCAGAACGCTGCATCTGATCAAGGCCTACAATGTTTGTAAAACGTTCAGCCAATTTCCACATACATTTTGAAGAAAACAAAACCTGACACCTCTAATTTTGAAATGGACTCACGCTATATAAAAGGAGGAAGATTCCATTTGGTACAAACTAATTAATTATCAACATCCATACCTATATGTTCTTGGGAATATTCTGTGGTTCAATCTACTTTAGACCGATGCTCAGTCTCATAATTGTTCCCTCTTTAATAGAAGCGGAATACGCCTAAATCAAGCAAAAAAAAAAAAAAAAAAAAAAACATAGAAAAGAACTAAGAGGGAAAAGGAGAAACAGAAAAAAAATGATAATAAAAGTAGGAGACTTGTACAAGTGTATATAACTTAAAATTTGATCTAGAAGCCTGAGATTTTGACCAACTTTACTCGATACTCGACAATTTTAACTCGATACTCGACATTTTAAACTCGATACTTGACATTTTTGACTCGATACGCGACAATTTCAACTCGAAACTCGACATTTTTGACTCGATACTCGACAATTTCAACTCGATACTTGACATTTTTGACTCGATATTCGACAATTTCAACTCAATACTCGACATTTTTTACTCGATACTCGACAATTTCAACTCGATACTCGACATTTTTGACTCGACATTCTACAATTTCAACTCGATACTTGACATTTTTGACTCGATACTCGACAATTTCAGCTCGATACTCGACATTTTTGACTCGATACTCGCAACTTTACAAACCGTGAATATCCAAAGAAAGTACTGAGGAAAGTTGATTTATGAAGAATAATTATTATGATAACAATGTCAGTCGTAGATCAAGCAGGGTTAAAAATTCGACGCAGAAAGAAATGATTCATCGATTGTTTTTATAGTCCGGGATTTGAGACCAGATTTCGAAAAATTTAATGCACCCATAATTCTCACGCTTTGTTTGTGCTGTTTCATTGAGAAAGAAGCCTAACCTATGTGACATGTGATTATTTAGCAAATCGGTTGAAAATTCTATGAGTTTACACCCAACCCCATGCGAATGGAATGGTTGGATTAAGTTTAGTTATGTGTACATGTAGCTTGCGCTTAAAACTGAATGTTGATTTATTGCATCAGCCAAAATATTTGTCATTACTCGAAGATACCACAATTCATGATAAGACGTAACTACATCCGGCGTTACCATAAATTTTGACCATTGGAAATTTGGTAAATTTTACACTATTTTTGCGCTAAAGGATTTTTAGTATTTTTTTAAACGATTTCTTTTCCGTCAGTATGCAGGACGGTTATTTTTCCACATGCATGTGCAACTTGATGAATCTGTGTCAATCTGGGCATGAACAAGGGACTCAGATACCTATGGACCCTCTTGCTGTTTTTTCCTGCTGTGTCACAGATCGTGATAAAACACGGGTGGTAATCAGGGGAACTAGCTCGAAAATGAGTCAATGGAAATTTGTTCCCTCGACACATCCGGGAACTCTCGAGCTAGCTCCATCGCCACGAAACTTGTAAACAAAGGTAGGTGTTGAAGAGTTTTATCACCATTTTCTCCTTTGTAAGCTTTTTATAAAAAAAATCCGGCAATGCAGTTCCACATAGAAATGATTTAACTTTGTACCCCGCTAGAATTTGCCATGCAAATTTGCAGCGCTGGAGTATGAATGAAACTAAACTTTTTATCACGGACCTGAAAAATTGTCAATTTATGTCAACACGGAGATTTTGGCCGACGATTTTCATTTTCCGCCAAAAGTACGCCCTTTACACCCCCAGAAGCAACAACCCTAGTGAAATGAAACATGGAGCGTTTGAAATAAGCAAAAAAATTTGGCCGTGTTTACGTAACTTGCGACTTATGACGAAATTACTGTCCGAGCTAGTCTTCTCGACAAGGAGCTAGTTCACACGACATGGAGATATTGCCCTCAAAAAAGGAAGATGAAACATCCATCAGATGAATGGGGCCTGATTCGATGTCTTTCTATGGTAATTTATCCAACTGGTTTCTTTACCTCTGTCTAGTGGGGTAACAAGATACTATGCCCACAAGACGGCCCCTCTGTCATTTCTCCCTGGTCGTTTCGCCCCATTTTGCACCCTTAGCTATTTCGTCCACAAAGCCTGGTCTTTTCGCACCCTGAGTCATTTCGCCCACCTAGTTGCTTTGCCTCCTTCCAATTCACTCGACTTGTAGATATTGCCCTCAAAAAATGAAGATGAAACATCCATCAGATGACTGGGGCCTGATTCCATGTCTTTCCAGGCAATTTATCCAACTGGTTTCTTTACCTCTGGCTAGTGGAGTAACAAGATACTATGCCCACAAGATGGCCCCTCAGTCGTTCCCCCCTGGTAGTTTCGCCCCATTTTGGACCCATAGCTGTTTCGTCCACAAGCCTGGTCATTTCGCCCACCTAGTTGCTTCCAATTTAGAACGGATCAATGGATGGATGGATGTTGGTTGGATGGATGGGTACACTTCAGAGAGGGGTAAGTAAGTGGGTATTAAGATGGATTGGTCCATTGGAAGACGGATGAACGAACGAACACACGTACAGACGGATGGACAGACAGACAGACAAAAGCCTCTATCGGATAAAATACTCAAAAGGTAGGGATGATACTTAGTCAAATGATTCATGAATAACTATAATAATCTAGGGAATAAAAAGTAAAGAGGTGCCCGATTATCTAGCACAGGAATATATATATTTATTTTTTTTTTGTTGCATGTCCGGTATTTTTCTGCTCAGGAATAGTCCTTTGGAACTTTTGCCTTGGAAAGCGCCGATTTGAAAAGAAAATCGAACATTCAATATAAAAATGTATTATGTCAAATCTCAATTTGAGTTTGCAGCTAAATGGTTAAACCAGACAGACAGCGCACTTAACCACCAGGCCAACTAGCCAGAGGTAAAGAAACCAGTTGGATAAACTGGGTGGGACCATAGAAAAACATCGAATCAGGCCCCAGTCATCTGATGAATGTTTCATCTTTGAGGGCACTATCTCCATGTCGAGTGAACTAGCTCGATTGTCGAGAAGACTAGCTCGTACAGTAATTTCGTCATAAGTGGCAAGTAACGTAATCACGGCCAAAATATTTTGCTTATTTCAAACGTTCCATGTTTCATTTTACTAGGACTGTTACTTCTGAGGGTGTGAAGGGCGTACTTTTGACGGAAAATGAAACAATCGTCGGCCAAAATCTCTGTGTTGACATAAATTGACAATTTTTCAGGTCCGTGATAAAAAGTTTAGTTTCATTCATACTCCAGCGCTGCAAATTTCCATGGCAAATTCTAGCGAGGTTAACGTTTAATCATTTCTATGTGGAACTGCATTGCCGGATTTTTTTATAAATAGTTTACAAAGAAAATATTGGTGATAAAACTGTTCGAGACCTACCTTTGTTTTCAAGTTTTCTGGTGATGGAGCTAGCTCGAGAGCTCCCGGATGTGTCGAGGGAACAAATTTCCATTGACTCATTTTCGAGCTAGTTCCCCTGATTACCACCCGTGTAAAACCCATATTAAAACATACATAAAATAAATTGTTTTACTGGCTGGTCACAGATGTATCATAACAGGGGCCAACAGATATATTTTTAAAAAATTACTGATGACCATTTCCTTCTGGTTTTTGGGGGCGAAGCCCCCAATTTCACTACACGATTCGGATGACCTTATTTCCAAATTAACTCAAAAAGGCTGTATCCCTGCGCATTAAAAATAGGTCAGAACTATCATCGACATCAGTACCAGAATATTTATCAAACTTCCATATTTAACACTAATTTGCATATAATTACTTCAATGAATGAAAATTCACCAATAAAAGGGGTAAGGTATTCCTAATTTGTTGTAGACAAAAATAAGAATTCCTACGCTTATTTCCTCAGCTGACCTCAATACAGAATTAACTCACAAAGGCTGTACATCTCCGAGCATTTAAATAGGCCCGAACTTCCATCAATAAGCACAAAACATGTCGCCTATTTTCATGTTTTGTATTTCTTTTTAAACGAACTACATATTGTTACTATTATTTGTGTTTATCCGATACAACTAGCGAATACGATTTAACTACGCATTACCTGCGGTAGAATCACAGCAAGGTCAGGCTGTGTAGCGAGAAACTGTATCGTACCGCTACTGCAACATGTCAAATCAGCCATTACTTTATCTTTTCACACGTAATGTAGATCTTTGGTTTAGACGAAGAACTTTTGTTTGATTTAGATGAAGAACTTCTGTTTGGTTTAGACGAAGAACTTTTGTTTGATTTAGAAACAAAAGAGCAATAAAAACGCAGAAACCATCCGTGCAAAGGTGCATGTCATAGTACTATCCATGGAACGCTGGATCTATTAATAGCGACAAGGTCAAACAAGGCAGGACATCTATTTATAATAGCGATGATGTCAAAATGTTTTTGCAAATACACAAAATTTGCTGTCTTCTTCATGTTGTCTTCTTCGGCGACGACCTGGGTCAACGTACGCTGTTTGCAGCTTGGAACATTTTAGGCGCTAACTGAATCAGGCATTGAGAAACTTGCCGTCGGGTTTGCGCCGGGCATGACCTGCCCAGCTTCGCATGCTATAGAAACTAAAGGTTTTGAACTAAGTCAAACAATTTAACTCGCGAACACGAAAATAATTTTCGAACTACGCGAGTGCACATGTTTTGGCAACTGAGAAGTTAAGGTTTTCTCATGACGTGACCCATGGATTTGAATCGTTCTATGGTCAATTTTCATGTTCGACTAGTTTGTTTGTTTGTCAGACTGATTAGATAACGTCCCCGTCAAAACTTTATACATGCAGGTCATCTGGAGATGTTGCTTCCGTTTTGTACGTGACTATTTTATCCAATTACATCTCAAGCCCTGTGGCCCGATGAAACCAATAGGGTTTATACCCGCACCGTTATGGCTGGGCAGGCCTAGGCCCTCTAAGCGGTTTACCATTTCGGCCGCGTCTACGTGGAAACACGATGCGGTCCCGTCTTCTCTTTTATTAAGTTTATCATAGAAATTGTGCAACACAAGGAAACCCGTCTACCATACCACTTCGCCAGAAATAAACAACTGCCCTTCTTGAATCAGCGGAAGGGAGAGAATAGCCGAAGAAAAGACTTTTAAATATTATCAGTCTTCATGAACAAATGTTGCCGAGCCCGACAGGTATCGAACCCCGTCCTCCTGATCACCAGTCAGACGCGCTGAGCTACCGAGGCCGGCCGAAAGTGCAGATATGCCGGTAAAGATCTATCCTTAAAACTGTAAATCAAATACAGGCATACCTTATTAAGGCACAGTCTGCAGAACTCGAGTAAAGATTAGAAATACCAGCTTCAGCAACACCTGAATCTGTCTCTGAACGTATTGAAAGGCGCATTATTCATACACTAATGCGCTGCCTGAAACATTAACGCTGTTCCGCCCCCACCAATTGGGGCTTACAGAAATAGACTGAGTTTCATGGTTCTTCCACGCAGAGCTGAATCTGACCAGACGAGTACTGCTAAACCGCTTAGGACTAAGCCTGCCGAGGTAAAGTTGCGTGAGTTAGACGAATGCACTTAAGCCATTTTGTTTCATTGG
Organism: Lucinisca nassula; assembly: GCA_963580285.1. Lineage (NCBI taxonomy): Eukaryota > Metazoa > Mollusca > Bivalvia > Lucinida > Lucinidae > Lucinisca > Lucinisca nassula. Next base: position 67,271,433 of record OY757025.1, on the reverse strand, counting down.
GCGGCAGGGCTTCAGGTGTCGTTTCAACTCAGTGTAGGGCAAAGACGCAAACAATTGGAAGCAGCGTCTCCAAAATGACCTGAATTATGTTGACGGGGACGATAAACCTCAATTCAAACAAACGCAAATTACCGCCCACTTAATATAGGCTGGTCTATCGCTCAGTCGGATGCGTGTCTTACTGGTGATCAGGAGGTTACGGGTTCGATAGCGCCAGGGTTGGCAACGTTCTATCATGGAGATTGATCACGAAAGCTTTACAACGGTCATTCCCTTCCGCCGATTCAAGAAGGGCAGTTGTCATTTTCTGAAACTTATGTATAAACTTATTAATCGCTTATGTATAAGCCTGTCCACGAAAAGTGTAGCTAGGTAAATTGGCCGGCTAAAAAATTACTTAAATATATTTGTGTTGTCTTGACCGTTAAACTCCAATACAAACAAAACAAACAAAAACCGCCGGCCTAATAAACCGGACTGACAAACATTAATATTGAAACTCGTCATAATCAAAGCACTGAAAATACTGGTGGGTCGATTGTCTCCGAGTGTAGGTTGGGGTAATAGTCCTGGACTGAGATTTAAACTTTTTCATTCAATTCTAAAATTCCAGTTTTAAGCAATTGGTGCAGATCTTCATCAGCCGCCACATTCTTCCGCGTCAGATCTGTGTCTACACTGTTTGCCAAGCCCTCCCTATGATTCCAAGATAAGCATCTTTTGTCTTACCTCATTGCGGCTCTTTCTATTTAAAAAGGGTTATTCCGATAAATCAGTGACAGTCACGTGGACCTGAGCACTGAACAGCTTTTCGTCTTAGTAACTTTGGGTCGATCGCAAACAATTAACTCGAACTTAGCAGCATTATTTGTACCTCTATGAGGTCAGAGCCCGTATCAGAGTAAGTGTGTTGCCTGTAAATTCCGAACTGGAATCAACTGTTGGATTTACAGTGTTTGCCAAACCCAACGCATGATTGCTGTCAAGATTCTCTGTTCTACATATAACATCGATTAAATAGCGAGTCTATTTTCTATTAATAACGATAACACTTGTTTATCCAAATCAATGAAGGTCATGTGGACAACAATACTTATCGAAATTCTGTCCTTAATAGCTTTGGGTTGATTGGAAAACAATCTACCCAAAACAACTGGTGAAGGTTACATGTACAGCAAGTTACAGTATGTCAAGCTAGAACGGTAACACTCAGCACAGACACAAAAATAAATACATTGAATGTCAACTAGAACTCATAACCCCCGCCCATAGGGGCTTGAAGAAATATATAGGCTGCATGATGCGTCCACGCAGAGCTGAATCCGGCCTTCACACTAGTACTGGTAAACCGCTTAGAGGATCTAAGCCTGTTCATGGACAGCGGTGCGAGGCGGACCGTCCATGCTAATAAACACTATCATTTTCATTGGGCGACAGGGCTTGAGATGTCATTTCATCTCAATGTCGGGTGAAAGTCCCACAAAATTGGAAGCAACGTCTCCAAAATGACATTTACAGTATTGATGGGGACTTAAAAAAAAAATCAAACAAAACTATAGAACTCATTCTTCTCTCTGGTAAGGGTATTATTATGCGTAAATTCCACATAAAATCGACATAGCAGTATAAATCATATTTGCTAAACTTTTTTAAAAATTTAGCAAAATTATAAAAATAAATAAATGATAAATATTTTTTTAAATATCTTTTTTTCACAAATCTGTGAGACAGTTGGAATTTGGATAAAACCATATTGTTTGCTTCATTAAGCCAGATTATAGTTTCTGTTTTTCTTAGGCACCTGGTCATCAAGGATCATAAAGGAACTGCTAAAACATACTTAATCATAATCTCCTCATGAGAAGGAAATATCGAAACCATATTGTGACAACAAATGTCCAGACGGGCCTCCGTGGCCTAGTGGATAAGAGCGCTGACTCTTAGTCATTAGGTCTCTCGCCGCCGTAGGTTCGAGCCTCGCTCGGTCCACGTGTGAAACGCCAAGTTCTGCAACGGAAGGTCAGGTGGTTTTTCTCTGGGTACTCCGGTTTTCGCCCACCTCTGATTAACGATCGGCTCGATATGAGTGAAATAATCTTGAAAGGGCCGTAAAACCAAAACCAAAAAAAAAAAAAAAAAAAAAAAAAAAATGTCCAGAATCAAACACTGAGACAGATTATAATTGATATGGATATTTTGTTATTAAACACAAATCTGTTCTTATTGTTATCCTTGATGACCATGGCTTGGGAGAGGATAAATGCCTAAACAGGTAGCTTTCCTCTTGAGCAATGTTTTGATAAGTAAATAACAACATGCAAATAAAAAGCGAGTCTTTTTAGGTTATGACACAATTCACAATCATATTATAGTGATTTTATGCATGATAGACTGGATTTTGCCGTCTTAATTCTGGAATTACCAGTGTTTAAAGTGGACATTTCATATTACACTGGAATTTGCCGTGTTATTAGTTAAAGAACATTTACAAGAAAGGATCAGCCTTCTTACATATTGACTGGATATCCAGCTCGGACATCTTTTCACATTAATATTGGGAAAACTTTGTATGTTATTATTTTATGTTGGTGAACTTGCTTAAATACAGAAAAATACAATTTAAACAATTGTTTTCAGAACCGGCGTTCCTCATTATTTTTCATAAGGACTTTTGCGCCTCTCAGTAGTGCGTAATATCTGGTGGAGAATCCGGGTGTACGTGAACTTCAAAAACCTCTCATAAACTAGCTAAGGGAGAAAGTTCCCTAAATTAAAGTAAACTATGGGACGCCGAATCAACCAAATTTCCTGGAACAGACATAATTCTCAAGTGTTGCCAGTAATTCTTTACTTAACACTGCCAGCAGTCACATCAAGGCACAATAAAGAATTTATTGATGGAAAAAGGATAAAGAGTGCAAAACAGAAAGAACTGGATCAAAAGAGACTACAAAACTTCATTGAACGTAAGTCTTTATGTCCTCTATTTCCTTTCTATTCAATGGAAAATGATGAATTTTTGACTCTGTTGCCAAAACATCTTCCTGATCAAAATTCTGATTCAAGACAAGTGAATAAGCTTCAAAGAGATATTTTGGACTTGAACTCATCAAATACTGTTTTGGAAAAGGATTTGAATAGCGCTTATTACAAACTTAAATCATCAGAATGTGAAACCGCTACACTAAGGGATTGTATTTCTCAACAACAAAACACATTGAGATCTTTGGAAGTAGAAATTTCAAATCTGCAAAAGGAGTTATGCCAGAAAACAAGACAACAACAGGACTCAGACAGCATGATTTTTAACTTAACAGAAGAAAATAGAGAATTACGTGAAAAGTTTAACAGGGAAATAGACAATAATGAAAGAATTCGAAAAGAATATTCTGTGGAAGTGAAACAACTAAAATCAAAAATAATCAGCTTGAAATTACAAATAAAAGGTAGTGTCCCAACAGACGGAAACAGTAAACAGTGTAAGGCCAGTTCAGTCTGCCGTGAACCACTCCATAAGACCAATAAGATTAAGGGTGCTGAAAACAGCCTCAAAAAGCCTATAGAAAATGTTCTGCAAAAGATGCCTTCTGATCTTACTGTACATAACCAAAGTTGCCACAGATGTTCAAGCCTATATTCATTCCATCAGCCTAACCACTGTCCTGCAAGGAACTTTGTGTGTGAAAACTGTTCGAAACGGGGACATCACTCACTAAGTTGCTTGCATATTTGCAAAGGTTGTGGCGTAAAAGGCCGTTTGTATCACAAGCCTGAGGACTGCGTTGCAAGAGAAATGAACTGTGCATACTGTAATGTCAGGGGGCATCTTGAATATGTGTGTTTAAAAAGGCGGTATGACAAAGAAGGCTTTTAAAATTAGTGAAACATGAAAAGCTGACTGCTACATGTATGTACATTCATAATTCTGAAATAATCTCTTCTTCTCTAAATCTATATTTTTAAAATAATGTACTTTGTGTTTGACAAAATTTGCAAATATTTGATGCACCTTCAGCAGATTTTTTCTTAGAACTGCCATATCCATATTACTGTCAATGCATCATTGAATTTTGAAAAGAAATGTACATATTTAAATATATTGTCATCCTTAAATTTTGGGGACCAAAATCTTCAAAGTAGGGGAGAGCTATTATGCAGTAAATTCCACATAAAATCGACATAGCAGTATAAATCATATTTGCTAAACTTTTTTAAAAATTTAGCAAAATTATAAAAATAAATAAATGATAAATATTTTTTTAAATATCTTTTTTTCACAAATCTGTGAGACAGTTGGAATTTGGATAAAACCATATTGTTTGCTTCATTAAGCCAGATTATAGTTTCTGTTTTTCTTAGGCACCTGGTCATCAAGGATCATAAAGGAACTGCTAAAACATACTTAATCATAATCTCCTCATGAGAAGGAAATATCGAAACCATATTGTGACAACAAATGTCCAGACGGGCCTCCGTGGCCTAGTGGATAAGAGCGCTGACTCTTAGTCATTAGGTCTCTCACCGCCGTAGGTTCGAGCCTCGCTCGGGCCACGTGTGAGACGCCAAGTTCTGCAACGGAAGGTCAGGTGGTTTTTCTCTGGGTACTCCGGTTTTCGCCCACCTCTGATTAACGATCGGCTCGATATGAGTGAAATAATCTTGAAAGGGCCGTAAAACCAAAACCAAAAAAAAAAAAAAAAAAAATGTCCAGAATCAAACACTGAGACAGATTATAATTGATATGGATATTTTGTTATTAAACACAAATCTGTTCTTATTGTTATCCTTGATGACCATGGCTTGGGAGAGGATAAATGCCTAAACAGGTAGCTTTCCTCTTGAGCAATGTTTTGATAAGTAAATAACAACATGCAAATAAAAAGCGAGTCATTTTAGGTTATGACACAATTCACAATCATATTATAGTGATTTTATGCATGATAGACTGGATTTTGCCGTCTTAATTCTGGAATTACCAGTGTTTAAAGTGGACATTTCATATTACACTGGAATTTGCCGTGTTATTAGTTAAAGAACATTTACAAGAAAGGATCAGCCTTCTTACATATTGACTGGATATCCAGCTCGGACATCTTTTCACATTAATATTGGGAAAACTTTGTATGTTATTATTTTATGTTGGTGAACTTGCTTTAATACAGAAAAATACAATTTAAACAATTGTTTTCAGAACCGGCGTTCCTCATTATTTTTCATAAGGACTTTTGCGCCTCTCAGTAGTGCGTAATATCATTCCCAATTCGCCCCCATCAGTACTCTCAGTGCTTTGATTATTTAGTGAGATGAATATACATCACCAAGCATATTTGTCAGCGATGAAGTATCAAGTGATTCTCTAAACTGGTGACTTGAATCTATCAACATTTAATTAATACATTGTATATTTCAAGATTCATTATCCAAAGTTTCCAGTTTGTGCTGAAGGCTCCCAAACTAGCATTGACATTATTATATTTTAAACACGTAAATGGTATTGACCACTACAAGGTCTCTATTGAAATCTTACTGGGTACCTTATTTTCTGGTAAGTCGCCCGATTAAAACTAAATATACACCGAGCTTTAATGTAATGTAAAGCCACCCCTTGAACATTCTTCCTTCTTCCCTTTCCCCCGAGTATTGGTATAACCTGTAAATGTGCATCTTAAGATGTCACCTCAACTTACTTTCTACCTTTTCATTGGACAACCTGCCTTAGATAACCTTGTCCCTCTATTCGCCATTAGCTCTTAATTATCCTGTGTCTCTTGCCACACATTACGATAACTCACCCGTGCGACATAGTGCATTTTTCACATCTCCAAAATGGCTACTTTTCTGATAAAAATCCTTGATATGTTTGTTATAAATGTTCAAAACTTAGGTTGAGGGTGCTCGTTATTACCGCATCAGGCGGTTCTAAGGAGTATCCACAACCTATGTCTTGGAACAGAAATAAGAAAAATAATGTTTACCCCGTAAACCCGTTTTCTCTATATAAAGTTGGGTTTAGGGGTCTTAAGTTCACGGACTTGTTCACGTGATGCACTGATTAACCTGTTCTTTGTCTACTTTTATAATAGTTCCTTTAACTGATATTAGTCCCATATATTGATTGTTTTGGGTTTAAAGGCACGCCCACCCTTGTTGGTCATTTTGTGTCTTCTCCCTTTGAAAAGCGACAGAAGACATAGTAGAGCAGATGAAAGTGAGGGACAGAAGAGAAAGAGGAAAATAAATGTATAAGTGCAGAAACAGAAGAAATAACAGTATTCCCCCTCTACCATTACCTGCTGCAAGACCAGCAGGTCTTGTCCAACTGTAAGCCAATATCAGTTGGACGCCCTATTGACGCAAGGTAAACGTCACCTTTGCCTCACCCAACCACCCCAAGTGTCCCATACAGATTTGCCAAAAGGGCCTTCTGTGTCAAGCCATCAGGAGTTATCATGATTTGACAAACAGAGTGTAGGCAATGATCAGGTACCTATACAAAATGAAACGTCACGAAATGGAAAGCCAGAAGGACAGTTATCTCCCCTCATGGACAAGCAGCTATCCAAAATAAAAACGGCATTAGTAATACATACATCTTAAAGACCAACTATAAAAATAAGAAACCACAACAGAAGGACCGTCTTGGAATGGGGTCAGTAAGAAGTTTGATGTTGGGGTTTGGGGTAATTTAAGGTGGCCTCAATCCTCATTCTCGGTTGTCTTGGTTAAAACCCATTAGTTGTTCAGTCTGCATGATGGATTTCTAGCTCATCAATGCAACATAAAATCTCCGCGAACATAAAATCAAACGAATAAGGAGATGAGACAACGACAAGGACTCAACAGCCTGGATTAGCTAGAATTCTGCAGGAAAGGAAACCCATAGTTAGGCTCCGATAAGCCCTACCAGAGACAGAGCATCAGGGACCTACCTTCAGGCGTTCTGGTGGAAATGCATTCGTACTTATGAAAGGAACTGAATGAAAGGTTAACTTACTTGAGGTTGACACCTTATAGGTCAGATATTTTGAACAGGGGCGATGTTTGGCATAATAAATGTTACGATTCCTATGTAAATCAAGCTTCTTCTTCTACACTTTTGTCAAGAAGGGTGGGAACATTGGGTTCAACACAGACTCATGACTGACCTTATCTGCATCTTCATGTAACTCGGACACCACAATTTGCGCATGTTTGCCAAAAGATCAACCAAAACCAGTCATTCAATCAGCAAATTAGCTGAAGTATATCAAATCCGCAGTTGGATGCTGATATTTAAATCTAGTAGAGTATCTTTTTCTGCAGCAAATTAATGGTACCTATAAAACATTTATGTAAAATCGTCGTTCTACCATGCAAATACTATATAATGTTTCTTTTTTGTTGGCAGACAAATTTCGCAGACTTTCAGTCAAAAGGAGGCTGGATTGTTCAGAGGCGTGAACTGATTAAAATACGTCTTTTCTTCAATTATGAAATACTGGACGAAACTCTGCCAACCCTTTGAAAAAAGACTTAAATAGGGTCGCGTTGTTAAATTCACTGAACACTGTCGTCTTTCAGCGGTATTGTTGTCATGGTAACTTCATATCAAACTACAACTGGTAATCGAATAAATGGTTTATTTATGAAGGCAGGAAAATGCAGCTAAGCAATAAGCGCAATCAGTAAAGCAGAAAACTGGCTCTGTATCATGACAACGCCAATTAAATATGGTTTATGCTTGCCACCAAGCTTACGTGACTTTTAATAACTACCCTGAACACAAAGTTATAAACAAGCAGCCCATGGGAAACTACCCTCACCAGAGCTAAAATGGGCACAAATTATCCCACCCTTGGTGGCCATTTATTTTAATCGACCATAATGGTTTAGTAGAGGCAAATCGCAGGACCATTCCTGTCAAATTATTTTTAAATCAACCATTGTTTTTGTTGCCGTCACATACATTATTGTCAGCTTTGAACAATCTCAGCAGGTCTAAAGTCCAAAATGTTGCATACCAAGGTCTTGTATTTCCTGAGATGCAAAATTCAAAATCACTTTTGGCCCATTAGCGTCGTTGACAGTTGGCGTCGTTGTCGCATCTCCTTATTGGTGTGACAATCACACAGATCCCTCAAACAAACTTTGATTTCTCGACCACACTGATAATATGGTATCAGTAGCACACGAATTTTGGAAAAAAATAGAAATATGTAATCTTATGGCCCCGGGATCATTTAGCTGGCTGCAAATATTAACTCTGATGTCATAAGCTGCAACAGAACCAGAAAATCCTGTCTTTGCCATACAAAACCCTAAGTGACCGTATGTGACCTTGACGTAAGAAAGGTCAAGGTCAACCAAATGTCATCATTTGAACAAATGTGAAAGGGACCGCGTCCCCAATATTGTATAGCAAGTATCAAGGTCATCGGTCTATTGGTCCTGAGAACGGGCGATTTCAAAGGTTTTTACCATATATGGGCATGGTGGACATTTTGATCATGTGACCCAGACATTCAGAATATATGTTTGTTCTTCCACCACATGGCGGCTTCACATGTAATTTGGACCCAATCGGCCTTGTTTTTCAGAGTAGATGTCGTTTGGATTTGTTTGGATGTTCAAACGAAAAAAAGAGGGTAGGTACATTTATCTCCCCTTTTATGTCTTTTTCCCCACTTTTTTGATTTTCTAACTCCATTTTCAAGATGCTGAGAGACCTCTCAATAAATTCATATCATAGTTAAGTGTGAGAAAATAAGGTGCATTAAACTCCTTAAATACGTGTGCTACGAATTTCAAATTCCGACTATTAGTTTAAGACAGGTCAACTGGATGGAGAAACGAGATAGAAAAAGATAGTAGAGGAGATGAATGTGAGGGACAGAGGATAAAGAAGAAAATGAATGGAAGTGTAGAAACAGAAGAAATAACACCACAACTCTTCTACCGTTACCTGCTGCAAGGACAGCTGCTGCAAGCTGTAAGTCAATATCAGCTGGACTCCCCAGTGCTGGACTCCCCAGCTGCTGCTGCTGCAAGCTGTAAGTCAATATCAGCTGGACTCCCCAGTGACACAAGATACACATCACCTTTGCCTCGCCCAACTAACCCCCCCCCCCCCCCGAAGAAAAATAAAGGAAGAAAGAAAGAAAGATAAATCTGTCTGCTAATTTCTTCATGGTAAAACCATAAATTACTAAATTATGTCAGTACATTCATTCTGTGCTTGTCCCATCTGCTAATAATCTTACAGAGAAGTTCTCCTCATGACGTCTTAGCAACGTCGCATCAACGTCGCGTTGAAACGACGATGCGCATACTTTGTGCAGCGGCTTGGGGGCGTCGGGACATGAAAAGGAGAATAATTTTACGAAAAAACGAGAGAGATCATTTTTTAAACCAACTGATTTAGACATTATAACGCCGCGTTTAGCGAACTTCGACTACCCAAGGCGAATTCAAATACGTTTATTCCAACCTGTAAGGGGTAAAAAAATCATTAACCCATAAATGCCAATTGTTTCAATACTGGGACAATCGGAAACAGTTAAGACATGTTATAGGTCACAGAATGTAACGTCTGATCGGTGTCTTCACTATTTGATAAATGTACGGAACTTGATTTAAAACTCACAGCTTGCAATACATGTTTTGTAATAAGAGCTCTCGAAAGCAGGTGAATAACTGTGTTCGATGTCGGTCAGTAAAGGGTTGTTTAGTTGGTCACAAGCGAGCTAACCCTTTTAACCCTGTAGGGTAGAAATACACTGTATCTATGCAAACCTTGCAGATCCTGATAAGATGGCACGTAGCTAGCACGTCAAGCCAGAATCTACATGTACACTGTTTGCCATCATGTCAGTGAACTATTCAGATATCTTTTTCTATAAGAATATATTTAAAGCTAGAAGAGTCCTGTTCAGAAACTCAGGGATGAAAGAGTACAATCTCAAACCAGTTACATAAATATCATCGGAAAGCGCGTAGGAAAATAGTTACAAAGTATTGTCTTTTCAGAATTCGTCTTTCTGTGCCAATTTATATTCAATCCGTATAACGTCTCGAAAAATGAAATATTTTGAAAGACGTTCCATGCCTGCAAAATTAAATTTCAAGAGTTCCTTTGGACTAGTTTATGCAGCGAACGAACAGCGAAAGGGAGTAACGCGGTCCAGTACCGGAAGTAGAAATGTGTTGACACAGAAACTTGATTTTAAAAATCAACGTCTCGAAAAATGAAATATTTTGAAAGACGTTCCATGCCTGCAAAATTAAATTCCAAGAATTCCTGCAGCGAACGAACAGCGGAAGTGGAGTAACGCGGTCCAGTACCGGAAGTAGAAATGTGTTGACATAGAAACGTGATTTTAAAAATCAACTTTCAAAAATAAGGTTTACCCCTGTAAACGACAGTTTCACTACATGAAAGTGGGGTTCAAGTGGCTCAAAATTTTATAGGCGTGTTTTCGTGATTAACGATCTGTTTCTGAAGCACAAATAAGACTGCATATCATCCATGAAATGTCTGTCTTTGGCCTTTTTCTATCACGTAAGACACAAATCAGCCTGTTCAGCTACACAGGAATAATGACGCCATCCGTGACAATCCTATGTTTTCTTTGGAACGTCTTCTTCGGCGATAAAATCCGATTTAAAACTTATATGATAAACAGAACCTTAAACTCGTGGTCATTTCAAACGTATTTTTTTGTAAACTCGCCGAAGGCTCGTTTAATAAATATCATATGAAATAACCACTCGTGTATCTTACACTTGTGGTCATTTCATACGTTCGGCCCCCGCCCATCGGGGCTAGAAGAAATAGATGGGCTGCATGATGCTTCCACGCAGAGCTGAAACTGACCGCACACGAGTACTGGTAAACCGCTTAGAGGATCTAAGCCTGCTTAGGCAAAGCGGTGCGAGTAGGACCGTCCATGCTTATAAACCATATGTGTTTCATTGAGCGGCAGGGCTTGAGATGTCATTTCATCTCAATTTTAGGTAAAAGGCCCACACAATTGGAAGCAACGCCTCAAAAGTGACCTTTACAGTGTTGACGGGGATGTTAAACCTCAAATCAAACAAACATTTCATACATGAGTTAGGAAACTCGCCGAAGGCTCGTTTCATAAATATCATATGAAATGACCTCTCGTGTAAGGTCCTCTATATTCTCACATACCATTGCCTATGAGACTGAGACATCCCTGTGTTTACTCGCCAGTGTAAAAGTCTGTCCCAAAACAGAACCCGTACGGGACAACAATCTGTCCCAACAACACGCATTATGATAACACAGCCGCATTTTTTCCGCATCTCCAAAATGGCTACTTTTCTCATGAAAGTGCGTGATATTTTTCTTATTTATACGGCAAACATACGTTGTGGGTGCTCGTTAGATACGAGTACCCACAACCTATGTCTTGGAGCAAGAGTTAGAAAAATAATATTTACACCGGTTAACCCCCAGTTTCTTCTGTGTAAAGTGAGGTTTAGGGGGTGTTCATTTCACGGACTTGTTAACGTGATGCAAACACGCCTATGTAAATTTCTTACCCCTTAACCCCATTTTTATACACTAAAGCTGAGGTCACAGGAGTATACAGTTTTCTTCTTACTTTTGCTCAAAATCGTGTTTGAGCAGAAATACAAATATTTTTATATAATTTTTATTTGCTTTGGTGGTAAAGATTTTCACTATATTTTAATAGGTGTGTTTTCATAATGCACTGGCGCCCATATGTGTGTAGTTCACGCGTCTTTTGACATCATGACGTTTCAAATTACCGGAGCCTTTCAACACAAGTGACATTCGCTGCAGAATTTAAGCGTCCCTATTAACGTCATTTCTGAATAGAAACTTCAAGTTTTTAACTTATCAAAACGAAAATTTTGGCACCAAAATTACCGAATTTATAAAATACATGTATTTGGTTTTGTCTCTATTTCCCAAACTTTCCTAAAGAAAAAGGCTGTACTGAGTTCGTCATATTCAGACTGTATCTGAGAAAAAAGAATCGTTCATTGGGGACAGGAAATCCAAGCCCTCGGGTCTAGCGGTCACGTGGGAATCTCTGCAAAAGCCTCGTTTCCAACGTGACCGCTGGACCTTGGGGTTTGGATGTTTCTGTCATTACTTGAACAAGTCCGTGAAATGCTCTTCCCCAAAACCCCACTTTATATTGAGAAAACTTGGGTTTAAGTGGGTATGCACAATTTTTCTTATTTATATTGAGAGTACTCGTTGGCACCGCCTCAATGTGGCGGTTCTAACGAGCATCGACAGCCTCTGTTTGCAGTATTTATAAGAAAAACACGGATTTTCATTAGAAAAGTAGCTATTTCGGAGATGTGAAAAAATTCACTATGCATTGTAATGTTCTGATTGAACAACAATGGTGGATTCTATTTATCTTTGAAGGCTCTGAAATAACCTTTTTTATTTTTTATTTTTGAAAAAAGAAAAAATACCTTGAACTGATGTTCTTATTCATGTTTTTAAAGATACCCAGTAGTTCTGACACACTCCAATTTATATTATGCTAAAATTCATACCATCACGTGAACAAGTCCGTGAAAGGAAGACCCCCTCTACCCCACTATATATACATGTAGAGAAAACTGGGGTTTACGGGGTATACATTATTTTTATTATTCTTGCTCCAATACATAGGTTGTGGGTACTCGTTAGAACCGCCTCAATGGACTCAAGGAGGCGGTTCTAACGAGCACCCACAACCTATTATTTACAAGAAAATATATCACGGATTTTCATCCCAAAAATGGCCATTTTGGAGATGTGAAGAATTGTACTGTGTCGCACGGGTGTGTTATCCTAATGCAGAAGACAGAGACAAAATTTGAGACAAAGCTGTCTACGATATTTTTCATCAGGTTAACAAGTCTGTGTAATGAAGACCCCTCCAAATCCCACTTTATATACAGAATAGTGGGTTTACAGGTGTATACATTTTTTTCTTATTTTTTGCTTAAATATAGATTGTGGATACAGAAGCCTCCGTGGTGCAGCGGTTACGCTACTCGCCTTGTTAACCAGGGGTAGCAGGATCGATCCCGGGCTTCTCCAGACTTTCGGATGAGTCTTTAAACCGAGGTTCCGTCTCCGTATGACCTTAGCTGTTGGTGGGACGTAAAACTAAAACAAACACTAACTCATAGATTGTGGTTACTCGTTATAGATGAGTTTAGGACGCCACCGGTCGCTAAGGAAATGCTATCCCACGATTCCGTATTTTTGCGCATGCGCTATCTATCTATTTTCTTATACTGAGTCGATCATTTTTGGCCATTACCGCAGTTGGTCGGGTGGCTAAATTTAGAATTTAGCTATAAAAAAAGAGACACTGGATGCGTCCTTAAAACTATTTACAATCTGCATAACAGAGGTGTCCTAAAACGCATACCTCTGAGTCTCAATCTTACACTGTGCGGGCTTTGAACTCTTCTGCGGACTTGGCATACACCGCAGAGGAGGGAAGACTATTCCATTGGGGAATAGTTCTAGGAAAGAAGGAGTTCTTATAGGACTGGTATCTACGATATTGTGAGTCGTTTACTTTTGATGCCCTTGTTTGGGTCGACACTGTTACAGGGGTCAAGTACCTATCTTTATTAATAGACACTGAATGTATCTTATAGAAGAAGGTTAAAGAGGACTGCTCACGACGGGCCTCCAGGGACGGCCACTCTAGCTCATTAAGCATGCCACCGACGCTACTTCTATTTCGCCATCGCCTGCAGGTCCATCGAACAGCTGTCCTCTGCACCTTCTCCACCTGCTGAGTCTGAGTTTTAACATAGGGATGCCAAATGGGTGCATATTCAAGTTGAGGGCGAACCAATGTTTTATATGTAACATCCGTTGTCTGCCTAGGTACAAAGGCCAAGTGACGTCTAAGGAATCCTGATGTCCTAGTTGATTAGATTTACTCGCAGAGATATGTTGACCCAAATCAAGATCAGTGATGGTTATACCAAGTTATTTGGCGGATTAAACATGCTTCAAAATTTGCTGGTGAATTGTGCAGTCAAACTTAATTTGCTTGTCCGGAGGGTGTCGTGACACCCTCATTGAGTGACATTTGGCCACATTGATTTTCATCTGCTAATCGGCCTCCCACTGTGCACGTTGATCCAGGTCATTTTGTTAAATAAGACAGTCAGAAGGAGAATATATGTTCCTATACAGGACACAATCATCAGCAAACAAACGGACCGATGACCTTATATTATCGGGGAGATCATTGATGAAAACCGAAAAGAGGACCGGTCCAAGGACCGAACCTTGGGGGACTCCAGATAAAACAGGGACTGGCTCAGACGCTTGGCCATCAAGTACAACTTGTTGTGAGCACCCAGAGAGCCATGAGCTAATCCACCTTTGTCAGTCCTACAAAATACTGATTTTTTTCTGAATTTTCTCTATTTTGTTATCAGATTTTAATCTCTAAACTAAACAATTTGTCTGCTTTGGACTGTCAGAATGGGTATTTTATTACCAGAGCTGGCAAAAATCTGGAAACAATCAAGAAGTTGGTGAACAGCTAACTATGCAGATAGGAAAAAGAAACAGGTAGTGAGTGAGTGAGTGAGCACGCGAGCTAGCAAGTGAGTGGCTGAGTAGATAAGTAAGCAAGTAACCCTGCAGGCACACAACGTTGACTCAACTTTGATTCAACATTGAAACAAAGTTTTAAACTTGTCCAAGTCGGTTAATTAATTGTCCATTGTATAACTAATTGTTAAAAAATAAAATAAAAAATAAATAAATAAAAAGCACAATTCCCCTGTATGAACAAATTAACACCTACATTCAGAGATAAAGACTAAAAAGACTTTTACATATTTTTTTTGTTGAAAGGGACTTCATCATTGTGTAGTTTATATTTTCTAGTCCTTTGGGGTCGTTGATTCCACTGTGGAATTTCGCAAATTTTGAGGGTCACTGATGAGGCCTAATTGGCAGAAACTAGCTAGTCTTGCCCAGAAAACATGTACACTCCATATTTTTCGTTCTGTGGTGTATTTTTTGCTCTCAAAGGATAACCCTTTTATAGAACATATTTCATTTGATATAAAAAGAATGTAAAAATATTTAAAAGTGTAAATGTAGGGACTTGGGCAAGTCTAGTAATGAGGAAAAGTCACAAATTAATAAAAAAAAAATAAAAATAAAAATAAGATAAATAAATATTCCCCCCCCCCCACACACAATTTGTACAGAATGGGATCTCCCATCCCACAAACAGAATGAGTGCATTTAAGACTCAAGGGGTGCCATACCGAGTAGAATTAATTTAAACATTGATAAAAATTGGTACGGTACTGCACTGTTTGCAAGGAGTGATAAGCTGTTTCCATATTCCTTTTTACTTATTCCTTTGTCCTTATTCCAGATTTATTTTTTGAACCTGATTCATATTAGGAAAGGTCCATTTTCGGCCCCATAATAATAATAACTTTACGCTTGGCTCCTATCAAAATAAGACGACTTTACATAAATATGCTAAAAAAAAAAGACTTGGTAAGATTTTAACACAATCCATCGGATGATGCCGGGGCATAAAAATACTGATAATTATAGATATCAATAATGTTTAAGTAAATATATCTATAATTTGATTTATAGATATATATAATTTGATTTATTGATATCTATAATTTGATTTATAGATATCTATAATAAAAATATAGGATATCAATAAATATAATTAGATATCTATAAATAATATTAGATATCTATTATTTATTTTATGATATCTATAATACGTTAAGTGATAGCTATAATTCCAATTATAGATATCTATTTTTCGCTATATAGATATCAAATATTGAAGAACAAGTTTGGATATCAATAATTACATTTATTGATATCCATGATATATTTTCTGAAAGAAATAGATTTGGTTGCATGATGCTTCCACGCAGAGCTGACACCGATGGCATGCGAGTACTGATAAAACGCTTTGAGGTTCTTAGAGCCTGCCCAGGAAAAGTGGCGCGAGTCGGACCGCCCATGCACATAAATTAAACCCTATTTGTTTCATTGGGTGGCAGGGCTTGAGACATCATTTCATCCCAATGTCGGGCCAAAGTCCCACAAAATTGGAAACATCTCCAAAATGACCTATACAGTGTTTATGGGGACGTTAAACCTCAACAAACAATAAAACCTATGATTGGTTGCATTTTATAATGTAAAAAAAATACTGTTAATTATAGTAATCAGTAATGTTAAGTATACATATCTATAATTTGATTTATAGATATCTATAATAAAATTATAGATATCTCGGATATCTCGAAATTGTATTAAATAGTAAAACGGCACCCCAATAAAAAAAAATACTGTTAATTATAGTAATCAGTAATGTTAAGTATACATATCTATAATTTGATTTATAGATATCTATAATAAAATTATAGATATCTCGGATATCTCGAAATTGTATTAAATAGTAAAACGGCACCCCAATAAGAACAGCCTCTTGTCCACAGTCAGAATCAGCGTTCACCATGCGTTCAGTAGCTTCTTTGTAGGTTCAGTCAGACTGCATAGATATAGATGTGCAGACACATCTGAGCATTAGCTGGGCACATATGGTAAATTTTAGGCTGGAAATGCCCCCCCCCCCCCCCCACACACACACACACCGAAACAAGTTCAATACATTTTCATTACCCATTAAAGCCCAGTCAACACTTATACACTGGACAAGTCCATTTGTCATAGGGTTTTCTGGTACTTAATCAGAATATGTATGTAATATTGTATGCAAGCCTTCAAATATACTGAGTAAAGACCCTGATCAGATGGCACCTTATGGAACGGCTGATATGGATTTGTTCAGTTTGCCTATTTCTAATTCATGAGACACTAGGCTTAAATGGGTTAACTTTTTTTTTCTGCCTTGGGTTACATAAGTCTTTAATAGCAAAGAAACAGCTATCCAGTATCCATAATTAATAACTGTAACAACTAATGTCTTGATCATAATATCAAACCATTGAAATGGAGTATTGTGCACAGCCTAGTCAGTGAATACTAAAATTGGTTTGCTGGAAAATATTCAACCCTGCTAAAGTCTGGAGAACTCATTATACTGTGCGTCAGTGTACCTTTTTCTAGAATTTAATCAGATTGTCTGACATATTATCTGATTTACAGTCTTTTGCTGGGTTTTGTTTGTTTTAGCTGTCAGTGCTTGCAAGATCAAAGCCACTCAGATTGAGGAAACTTTGGTCCGTTTTTGGTAGAAGTGTATGTGTGGATCCTCTAATCCCATAGTACTCCAGTTTATATAATAGCCTTCTGTGAGGTACCTTGTCAAAGGCCTTAGCGAAGTCCATGATGATCAAGTCAGTCTGTTTGTGGCCGCGGTTTATGGCCCCATCCAGATTGCTCACAATGTCACGGTGAAATTGAACAAGTTGCGTTTCGCAAGACCTTTGACTCCGGAAACCATGTTGACAGTCAGCAAGAATGTTCTCAAAGGCTAAATGCCTGTTGATGTTGCTTACTAATATATGCTCCAGGGTTTTGCAACAGATGCATGCTAGCGATATTGGTCTATAATTTGCTGCATCATATTTTCCCCTTTTTTATAGACCGGGGTAACATTTGCTTGTCGCAGTCATCTAATACAGTGCCCTGGGCAAGTGATTCATTGAAGATAAAGGCCAACACAGGAGAGATTTCAGCACTACATTCCTTAAGTACCCTGGCATTAAGGTCGTCGGGCCCAGATGCCTTATGTATCTTGAGCTTAACTAACAGAGTAGCGACCCCCTTGGGGTCAACTGTTTTGTCCCCCATAGAGGGGAACGGACTTGTACCTTTAGATGGTAGCTCACCATCATTTTCACGCGTAAATGCTGATTGAAACTGTTTATTGCAATTTGTTACAGATAATTCATTACTTATCTCTTAATTATTTTATTATTATCTCTTCAGCTATTTCTGCTTGTATATATTTGCTAGTATTGAAAAAATAACCACACAAGAACAAAACAATAAATTTTCACTGTTTGATAATTTCATGATCTAACTAAAATTTTAGTGGTAGCAAATAATGGCCTAACTTGTCCTTTTAACTAAACAATAATTTCAAGCAACCACATGACAACCCCAAAACAAAGACCAAGATCAAAGACGAAAGCCCAAAGATCACGCACCCACATTCTCACCCTTTATATACCAAACGAGAAATGGACTATCATTACTCATAGTAGCAAGAATTTAGCGAAATACCTTGACCAAATATGGTGGTTGGATACAAAATTAGCATGATTATGCTTTGTTCTTGCTATAAGCCATTCCAAATCCAATCATAATCAAATCCAAAGCGAATCATAATGATTAAAACTGGATTCTGGCTTCAGCATACAGACATGCGAATTCACTGGATATTTAATTTATGAATCTCATGGAATTGTTGCTTGAGACAAACTGTAACACCACCCCCTATCTGAACAAATATCTCCTGATAAATTTCCTCAAGCAGGTATAAGCAACATTCAGTATCATTTTACACTAGGAGATAATGATAGCCAATAAAGAGAAATTAGTGACCTCAATGGTTGCTAGGAATGCTATTTATAATCCCTGCAGCATCCATAAGTATTAATTTATTTGTTAGTCCTTGAATCTGACAGTTTGTAAACTAAAGTATTAGCTTTTGTAAAAATCCACTTTAGCAGTTCGATTTGGTAGTTCCATGTACTTGTTTATAAACCTCAGAGTTCATTTTATTTACATGTCGTTTCCCAACACATACACACACTCACACATTGAAATGCAATTTTAAAATGAAACTCAGTTTTAATCTAACGTCAAGTCACTTGGTGACATACAAATTTAGACCTAAATAAAAAAAATGTTAACGTAAACATTAAATGAAACCGAAGCTAAAAGTAGACTTATTAACTTAAATGGCACCTATTCTGTCCTTATAGCACCTGTTTACAAGTCCGGCTGTGCATCGATCCCATCTCAGGGAAACCATACCCAGGAAACCAATCATATTCATCATGTGTCCAGATGAACTGTAACCCAATCTCAGACTTATTGGAAGAACGTATCGTTAACCCATCCGCAATCGTAAACACGTATCATTCCCGGCCTCAATCGTAAACACGTATCATTCCCGTAGGTACATTTATGTTTTTTTTTCCTGTGTTTCATGACATAACTTTAAAGACTATGTTTCATGTTAAAGTGTTTTGTCTAGTTCGATCAGATACGTACACTCGCATATTGTTTCTGCATTTTGTAACAAAATGTTTCATTGAAGCATTCAGCTCCTAATTGCAATGTTTTCATTTGGAGTGTAAAATAAAAGTCCCAGAAATATGTTATATGTGAAATGTCTCTGCATATATATACTCAGAGGCAATGAAATGTATACAGTTTTTGATTTGGAATACCGGATCTGGTATTGCTATCTGTAATAAAATATGCCTGTGTCCGTTTTTCCCAAACGTCTAAGTTCTTTTCTTTTTCTGTTCCAGTCACCCATGTTGGAGTTATTGCCCTTAATTCATAATCAATATTTCAAACAAAATCTCGTGTTGTACAAATCTATGCGCACCGCAAAAGTCATGTACGAATGATCATCGATAAGACGCCATCATTACTTTGCCATTAAACCCAAACAAACAGCTTCAAACTCAATTGTAATTTCTGCCTGTTCCGGATTATCTCCCTTTCAATTAAAATCATAATGAATTAAATGAGTCTTTTTCTCAAATCGTGTAAGAGATATTCATTTGAAACTTTCACATAATTTTCGTTTTCCTCGGCGTTTTATGCTTACTTCATGGTGGTGCCTCGAAAATTACTCAAAGAAAAGTAAATCACCAATACAAATCCAAAGAAACATAAAGCATTTAATCAAAGGAAGAACGTAAAAGGCGAAAATGACATTTTCTTTGACAAAAAATGCTGCATTTTACCTTGTGTTTAATTTAAATATGGGATATATTCTTGCCAATCAGTTCCCCTTCTTTTTATCTGTTGCACGAAAAATCATTTATTGAATAACACTTATTCGAAATACATGTTTAAAGGGAAACTACTCAAGACAAAATATTGGATCAGACCCCCTGCCCATTTCAAGTGACACAATTTCATTTTCCATTAATCAATGTTAACGGAAAGTGCTGCAAATTATGCGGAAGTGGTTGTTCTTATGTATGATGCCACATATGTATGTAGAGAGGGAGACATTTGGACGCAAATCGGCTTCCAGCAACCTGTATACTTACTTTTGCCACTCAGTATATCTTCTAAATTAGTGCCTATTCTGTTGGATTCTGTCCAGTTGCAACTGCCAACGATCTATATATGGCCGCGGGGTAACTTCGCGACCGCCTAGGTCCGACAAAAGAACCTGGCTACTTTTGTGGTCACGGGGTAACATCGTGACAGCCCAGATCCTGTAGTAGAAACCAAGCGATTCTGTGGTCACGGGGTAACATCGTGACCATTCCTAGTGCCAAGATGGAAATCCTATGAGTGTGGGGTAACATCACACCCAATTTACCTGGAATCTATTGTAAATGCAGAGTATATCCGTACTTCAAACAAAACTTCATTGCCGTCACTTCTATTTTGTAATTATTTATATAAAAAACCTCTCTGACTCTTGTAGAATCCTAACTCTCCATATGAACAATATGACTTACTGGAACACTGAAAACTGCAGCATAATGCACAAACTAAAAGAAACTAACACTAATGACTATTATGACATTACGTGATACCATAGGTTAATCCTTATACACAACCTTTCTTGCTTAGCACTTCTTGATAATAATGACAATAATGTGATGAATATAGAATACTACACTTCAAAAATAATGAAAACAACATGAAGCTAATCACAAAACACACATCCTTTAACTCCTTATGATAATATACATCATACCCAAATTTAACACTGAATTTTTTCCTCTACTGTAACCTCTCCTGGGTTTTATCAACCTGTACCGCTTTAAGCAAGGAGTTGTTAAAATCCACAATTGATTTAATTATGTCCTTTGTTGAGGAATTCCGCAACATATCCTTCAAGGACCCTATTATCCTTTTGTAGTGCACCCGCCAATGATCTGCTGTAATATTGTTGCCACTGATGTGCTTACAATTTGGTTCTCATTATGAGATTGGAGTTGATCTAGCCTCCGTTCAAATTTGTCTAATTTTGAGTCAATTAGCTCTAATTTTTCCACCACAAGATTGGATGTCATATTTTCTTCACCACTGGAAATTTTCATTTTCTTTGGTACTGGTTCTGGAAGTGTTTCCATATCTGTGTGTGACTTAATATAGTCTTCCAGATCACTATAAATGACTGTTGTGGCTGTTGAGCTTGTACTGCTAGCTGTTGGAATATTCAATGGCCTAAACTGAGCCCAATTATCTCCCGGTAAGGTACTCTGTTGGTTTTCATCATTTACAGGGGTACCCACATTACTTATGTTTTCAAATTGTTGATTACTGTTACAGGTATTATCCCCCTGATCCAGGTTTACACTACAATGTGATTGAAAATTTTCCATACTTTGAATAGATCATCACATGTTGAACATTTAAATATTAATCCCAAAGTATTACAAGATTAATGTTTATTTCTTATATGTCTTAACAAATTTGGCTTGGAAGTATAATTTCTAGAACAGTCTCTACATTTGTGTGTACCCTTAGAAGGCATAGCAAGGAATGCTTATCATCGCTTGAGCTTGATCAATTATATCTATCTGGATTCATTTGTCATAAACCCTTTTTTCCCTATCCTGACAGTATAAAAACTGTAACTGTAGAGAGATATACTGGAATAATTGCAATACGATTTGCTTAATTAGATCTGTCTAAGCTTGATATCTTTCAGGGGGGTTTCGTTCCCTTTTCCCAAGGATTTGTTCTGGTTCCTTGCAAAGTTCCTGATTCTGGTTTAATTTCCTATTGTTCTTTGCTAATTTACTTGGATTTTGTTTTCTTCTCTTAATTTCTTTAGTGACAGTATTATCTACAAAACTATTTCCTGCTTTCAAACTCTGTTGCAATGATAAAGTAGAAGTAAAACAAAGATCAGGAATCGATACAATTAACTTACTCCACCCATCAAAGACACCAAAGGGAAAAAAATACAAACAATAAGCGACCAGACCATAATGGTAACCTAAACAAAGGAAGGCCATAAGGACAGTTACTTTCCCACAAAATGGCCATATGGCCATCCAAAAATAAAAGACACAAGTGATACACACAGTAAGTAACAAACAACAACATAAATAAATCGCCACAGAAGAACCGCCTTGGAACGGTCAGTGGAAAGATTTCCACTGAGGGGCTTAAATCGATTTTAAGTGGCCACAATCCTCGCCCTTACTTCCGCCGCGATTTAGACAAATAATTTATTCAGTCCGCATGAAGGCCTCCTAACTCATCAGTGCAACATCTCCGTGAACACAAATAATCAAAGAACCACAGAGGTGAGACAACGGTGAGGACTCGACAGCAAGAAACCACTGAAATGCTGGAGCAAAAGAAAACCAACAGTTAGACTCCGATGGGCCCAACCAGAGACAGAGCATCAGGCACCAACCAACATTACCTTGCATTAGATCTCTCTAATTCTTAATAAGCCATTGTGGAATTGTGTTACATTAAAAGGGCCCCATCCTATCATGATGAATAATTTTCAGCTTTGATTTTGTAGGTCCCTTAAGCTCATACAGAATGTCACTGATTTTTCTGGTCACAACAAAAGGTCCCTTCCACACTTGTCGCTTTAATTTGGGCTTTTTCCCACAACCCTGCTGTTGCCCAGTACATAAGCAATGTCTCCTATCCGCATATGTGAATGATGATAAATCATCTAAATAGATTATCACCACAGCCCACAGAAGCCCGGCTCCTGTAGCCATTCCTTTCTCAGATTTAATTCTCAGACTTCCTTCCTATCCTCATCTACAACCTTACTGCACTACTTTATCCGCTGATGAGAAGTTTTCCCTCACAGACAAATCCTCATGCCTGCTTCAAAATATTCACCATCAGCACAACCTGAACTAAACTATATTTCTAATTAAATAAACTTGCAATAAAATTCATTTCCCCAAGTGCATGCATGGCACGAAGACCAAACATTACGTCTTCTGATGAGATGCTTAATAGTGTTATCGATCCAAGGTGCACTATATTTTGTTTTGGTCATTTTCGTTGGTATAAACCTTTCCATTACCGTGGTTATTTCGGACCTAAAACTGACCCACAAGTCATTAACTGACATGTTCGAGGGGTCAGGGGGAAGGAACGAATCTTTAAATCGCGCCTTATGGTCTCGCAGACAATCAATATCCGCATGTTTGTAGAGAAATACTTTACGCGGGACTTGTCTGATTCGTTTAGCTTTTATGTCATATTCAACAAGGACTATGTCGTGATCGGCTTTGCCAGTCGGGGACATCCCCTTAACTCGGCTTACTGAGGATGGAGAATTTATAAACAATAAATCAAGGGTCTTTTCTTGTCTGGTGGGTATGTTTACAACTTGGGCCAGACAGTGTTCTTTAAATATGTCCAAAAGTTGTTGCAGTGTCTGCCTTTTAGGCACCAAATGGGGCACCTTCAATGTCACCACAACTGAAGTCTCCGCCAGCCAAAATATATGGGCGTTTGCATTTGACATTATCCTAGACAAAGATGAATTAAAAGCCTCAAGATATTCTGGGTCAATCTGATCTGGTGGGCGATAAAAAGAACCAAGGTACAAAGTCCAACATCCAATGATGTTCAATTTACATCAAACTAGTTCACAGTTGGTGTCCAACTCCGGAGTTTCTGTGCAGAGTAGGTCTCTCTTGAAAGCCACGACCGCCATGTGCATCCCCAACTCTGTCTTTCCGGATGGCCTCAAAGGATTCATAAAAATTTCCGAGTTTTTTTTTATTTCTGGGGTTAACCAATACTCATTGCCCAAGATATATCTGGTTTCGCCGAGTCGATAATGGTATGAAGTTCAGCCCTTTTATTCTTTATTGAGTAACAATTCATGATCAATATTCTGAGGGGATGGTTAAGGACCGCCTTTTTGGTCTTTAGTTTAGCCTGTTTTTTCTTTTGCGCAGTTTTGTGTGGCAGATAACCGTTGTTCAGACTGATCCGATAGCAGTTATTAATTTCTTTGAATTTGACATTTTTAAGTAGAGCGTAAGGTAAATAAAAATCAAAAATGAGTTCCTTTAAGAGCAATGAAAACATTCATAAGAAAGAAGATGGGTCATACTACGTAGTTTCGGCTAATAAAGCCTCATCAGTGACCCGGCAATGATCCGGCAACGAAAGCCAGAGGAAACATACTGCAATTTTGCGAATTTCGAATAGGCAGTCGATTCAAAGACTGATATACATCGAAATGGGGTCCAAATAATTAAAAACCTGTCTAGAATATGAGTCTAAACCAATAATTTATTTCCGATTTCTCAGAATATTTACGCTGATCTCAAAGGACCAAAAGTAAAATATAAACTGCACTATGGTTGATGTACGGGGAGGCGTTTTACGGCCGCCACACGTATGTCTTGCGTCACTGTTGCGTCCAACTGATATTGGCTGACAATTGGGTAAGACCTGCTATCCTTGCAGCAGGTAAGGGTAGAGGGGAGTGCCCTTATTCCTTTTGTTTCTACACTTCCATTCATTCTCCTTTTTCTCCTCTGTCCTTTGCTTTAACCTACGATCTCTTCTATATTTTTTCTCCCTTTCTCTGGGAGACGAGACAAAATTACCCACAGGGTTGACATGTCGTTAAACCCAAAACAATTAATAATCGAATTGACAATAACAATGGTCGCGTCATGTTGCGCTAATCGCAAGACAATCGATGTGACAGTGAAGATGATTGGTTGGTTTGTTATATTGTGGTTTAATGTCCCCGTCAACACTATTTAGGTCACTTTGGAGACGTTGCTTCCCGTTCTGTGGGACTTTTACCCGACATTGAGATGAAATGACATTTCAAGCCCTGTCGTCTAATGGAATCAAAAGATTTATATGCATTTGACGGTCTGACTCACATCACTTTGCCTGGGCAATCTTAGTCCTTCTAACGGTTTACCAATACTCATGTGTGGTCAGTTTCAGCTCCGCGTGGAAGCACCATGCAGCCCACTCTATTTCTCCAAGCCCAGATGGGCGGGGCGAGACAGTGAAGATGAATCGAAGGATTACCACCCCGGCGGATTCAATATGAGGGCGATAAAGATCAATCGTTTACAACCAGTAACAGGGTTGCTTGAATATTGAAATTCACCGTCCCCCCGACCCCCGCTCATCGAGGCTTGAAGAAATAGATGGGCTGCGTGATGCTTCCACGCAGAGCTGAAACCAACGCACACGAGTACTGGAAAACCAATTAGAGGTTACGCTGGGCATGCGCAGTCTTGTGTAGCAAAAAGCCCGTGCGGGTACAGTTAGCTGAGGAAAAATAAGATTTTTAAGCATGGTGTTTGTCATTTCTTCCACAACATTCATAGACTTTTATACTGCAGTTCAGCGCCACCCGCCCATCGGAGCTTGAAGAAATAGATAGGCTGCATGATGCTTCCACGAAGAGCTGAAACCGACCCGCACACGAGTACTGGTAAACCGCTTAGAGGATCTAAACCAGCCCAGGCAAAACGGTGCGAATCGGACCGCCAATGCTTATAAACCCTATTGGTTTCATTGGGCGACAGGGCTTGAGATGTCATTTCATCTCAATATAGGGTAAAAGTCCCACAGAATTGGTATCAATGTCTCCAAAATGACCTATTCAGTGTTGATGGGGACGTTAAATATCAAACTAAACAAACAAAAAAAATATGTCCCCGCTAACACTATTTGGGTCATTTTTGAGACGTTTCCAACATAGGGGCTTGAATCATGAAAAAAAAAAAAAAATAAATTTTATGGGTACTACATTTGAGACAGTGGGGGGGACTTCGGCTCAATTTTTTGTGGGGTTACCTCATTTTACCCAGTGTGTCTTTTTCGTGAATGCAGTTTTTCACCTGCTTATTATGAATTATACAAGTTACATGTAAATATGTCCACTTTGCAACAATAATCCGCCTCTGTCTGTCACCTGCAGGAAACATGTTTTCTCGCATGGATTACCTCAGCAACTCAAAATTTGGCATAACCGTGTGCCAAAAATTTTCAGGTTTTCATCAATCACAAGATGACTTTTGATGATGAAGTGCTTAGATCTGGGAATGAATTGGGAAGTAAGTGAGAAATGGGGCCTTGTAAATACATAGGGCATTTAAAAGTTTTGGAGCTGTTGAGTAAAGCGGCGTTTCTCGACCAGGCTATTTAAAGGTTATAAAACGTTTTGCCCGCTATTTTTAAATACTAACATTTCAGGCATTTTTCCGGCTTAGATAAGAACTTTGTTTGTTTTTGTTTGATTTGAGGTCTAACGTCCCCGTCAATACTGTAAAGATCATTTTGGAGACGTTGCTTCCGATTTGGTGGGACTTTTACCCGACATTGAGATGAAATTACATCTGAAGCCCTGTCACCCAATGAAACCAAAAGGGTTTATAAGCATGGACGGTCCGACTTGTACCGCTTTGCTTGGGCAGGCTTAAGCGGTTTACCAGCACTCGCGTGCAGGTCGGTTTAAGCTCTGCGTGGAAGCATCATGCAGCCCACCTATTTCTTCAAGCCCCGATGGGCGGGGGCCTTTCAGATAAGAACTGAATAATAGAATGTATGATTTGGTTGAGACCGAAACAAGGAATTCTCAAGCAAGTTTTAGTTCAGTTAAGTATCATGTGGGGTTTTGTCGAGCATGAGACTTTCATTACAAAAAAACACCCGTGCAAATTGGTCATTTTTACTTATCTCCAAAATGGCCATTTTTTCTGATGAAAATCAGTGATATTTTTCTTAAAAACACTGCAAACATAGGTTGTGGGTGCTCGTTAGAACCGCCTCATTGAGGCGGTTCTAACGAGTACCCACAACCTATGTCTTGGAGCAGAAATAAGAAAAATAATGTTTACCCCCTTAAACCCCAGTTTTCTCTATATAAAGTGGGGTTTAGGGGGGTCTCCATTTCACGGACTTGTTCGCGTGATGTAATTCACTGAAAACGAGCCCGAAGTCACAACCGCGATATTAATTATTTTTCTCACCCAAAAACTTTAAAGAATTTATTTGTTTGTTTTGATGTTTAAAGTGCCCATCAGTTCGAGCCTCGCTCGGGCCACGTGTGAGACGCCAAGTTCTGCAACGGAAGGTCAGGTGGTTTTTCTCCGGGTACTCCGGTTTTCGCCCACCTCTGATTAACGATCGGCTCGATATGAGTGAAATAATCTTGAAAGGGCCGTAAAACCCAAACTAAAAAAAAAAAAAAAAAAAAAGTGCCCATCAACAGGTCATTTTGGAGACGTTGCTTCCATTTTGTGGGACTTTTACCCGACTTTGAGAGGAATTGATATCTAAAGCCCTGCCGCCCAACGAAACCAAACCTTCCTTTGTTTAGGTTTCCATTATGGTCTGGTCGCTTAATGTTTGTATTTCTTTCCCTTTGGTGTCTTTGATGGGTGGAGTAAGTTAATTGTATCGATTCCTGATCTTTGTTTTACTTCTACTTATAAGCATGAACGCATGACTCGAACCGCTTTGCCTGGGCAGGCATATATTCTCTGAGCGGTTTACCAGAACTCGCGTGCGGTCGGTTTCAGATCTGCTTGGAAGTGTCACGCAGCCTATTTCTTTAAGCCACGATAGGCGGGGTCGAAAACTTTAAAAAATGCGTTGTGAATGGATAAACTATTTGCAAAGACTGCACAAATATACAGAAATTAATAAGCGATAATGCACATTCACAATAGTAACACAACAAAAAGGTAAGTCATTTAATATTCATACCTCCTGAAGAAAATCGTCATCATTTTTCCAGTGACCAGCCAAAGTTTGTGTCTAAAGCATCCCTATACGAGAATGATTCCGTGATAGATTTTGATGAAAAATTTATTTTGTCCCCTCAAAGTATTCCCCTTTAACAGATATACAAACTTTCAGTCTTCTGATCCAATCATTGAATGCATTTTCGTAGTCTTTTCGAGGTATACTATGAAGGCACGGGAATATTGCAGAACCGAGGTGTTTGCGCTGTACAAATTTTCGACCAGAAAGGTATTTTTCAGCCACGGGAACAAAAAAAAAAGTCACACGGGGCAAGGTCAGGGGAATACGGGGGTCGAGGGAGTTCAACAACCTTTTCCTGCTTCAGATAGTCTTGCACAATGAACGCCTTGTGCGATGTCGCAATGTCATGTAGCAATCTGACATTGGCCAAACCAGTTGCGGGCTGCGTTCTTTGAAAGATTTCTTCAATTTTCGAAGAACTTTGTTCTTGTAAACCTTCGCATTTACAGATTTGCTTTTAGGCACAGCAACCTGAATAGCAGGGGCCCTGATTTGAAAAGAATACGGCATACATTACCTTCTTGACGCTCATGGTCCGCTTTGCAATGCATGGTCTTTTGCAATACTTTGTTGCCCATAATTTGTTCTGACTCTTTCGTTTTGGCTCAAAAAGTGAACCCATGTCTCTTCACCTGTGACGACATTAGCGAAAAACCGTGCAATGTAAATTGGACACTGTTTAAGCAACTTCTTGGCGCACTGAACGCGTGTCTTTTTCTGCTCATCTGTCAACAGATGGGGAATCCATCTAGCACAGATCTTTCTCATTTTCAAATCCCGTTTCAGAATTGTATGAGCTGCTCCTAATGAGATGCCAACCATACTAGCTATTTGCCTAGTGGTGTATCGTGCATCGGTAGCAAATATTTCTTTCACTCTAGCAACCATCTTGGCAGATGTTGCTCTTTTCGTGCGACGATCATGTGGTGCATCTTCTGTTGATCCTAGCCCACAGCTAAATTTCTTACACCAACGAAAAACTGTCGGAAAAGACATTTCATTATGCCCATAAACCGAACATATTTCATCAAAAATGTCTTTGCACCGTATACCAAGAATACAACGATTCTTAATATAGGACTGTATTTCTACGGCGTACTCTGACCTCTTCCAACCATGTTTTGTATTAGTATACAAGAGTAGACAGTGTTTATCGAACGATATATATGGCTAAAGTGCGCGGATTTTAACAGGTTTGGTATCAATGTATAGGTAAAATGTTTATCTATGCTTTGATATTTACTTCCAGGTGATTTTCGCATTAGTGCATGAGAAAACGTTCTACTTACATTCATATTTGAATGTACATTTAAGAAGCAAATGAGAGGGTGCTCCCCTAATCGCATGGATAACAAAACATGCTATAGAAGACGGTTTTGATAAGGTATTTACCGCCAGCTCAACGTGGGTGTTTTGCAATGATTGACATATTGAGTTAGCTAATAAACCCTAGAGTGAGGCAGCAGTATGAGGCAAAGAAAACAGACACTTAAGAAATGAAATTTATTTTTCTGCTGTTCATGATAGTACGAACGCAGTGGGTTGCCTGCAAATGAAAATGAAACCCGAAGAGGTTCATGTAAACCTTGCTGGCGACTCGCTGTCGTTCAAGCTTTCATGAAAAGCAGAAAAAAATAAGTTTATTTTTTTTTATAATTGCATTCTTTGCCCCTCATCACTGGGCGAAAAAAAAATGCAAACTTTTTAAACTGAAAAACATTTACACGCCGTTTTTTTTTTCTATAAAGAGAGGTACAGCGTTGTCCTCACTAACGTGCGTAGTGGTAGGGTGACAATCTGGACAAAAAAAAATTGGAACCCATACCCCCCCCCTCCCCCCGTATAACAAGACAAGTCATATACCAAAATGTTCGTCAGGATCCGTAGTACCTGAAACGGCCGGCATAAATTGGCATAAATGATGGCGAGCTGAGAAATCCAAGATGGCGTCCAAGATGGCCGCCATAGCTGTAAATTCCAATTTTTCGTAAAATATGAATATAAATACCACAAATCATCTTACAAACTTATTTTAATTTATTTTTCTGGTGTAGAAAGAAGGTTTGTGCTAGAATATTGATCAACTTTTTAGGTTTCACTTGAAAACCGGTGAGAAAATGATATTTTATTGTTTTTGCGTCTAGTTTCATAGTTGGTACATAAAAGCAATTCTGATGTTTCAAAATTTAAACAGTTTTTACATATCTATTGTTTTATTTTAACTAAGACACTACTCTAAAATACATTTAACACTATTCTAATATACATTTATGGTTGGTTATGACTTTTTTACCATCAATTTAGCCCCAGAATTACCCCACCCACTCAGTTCACCAGTAAAATTCATTCACATAAATGCTCACAAACAAGGGATTTGTAGGCGTGTGCTTCATTTGAGACAATTAAGTAGTAGAGGACATTCACAATAATGCTTAGTTCTGTTTTCATGTCGTCTCAAAAACACGCCCATATGTTTTTGACCCCCTTTAACCCTTAATTTTTTATAGACAACTAGAGTTTTCAGGGGTAAGCATTATTTTTTTTGAATTTATGCTTAAGGACATAGCTTGTGGGTGTTTGACAGCATCGCCACATTGGGAGGGTTCTAACGAGTCCCCACAATCTATGTTTTGAACAGAAATAAGAAAAATATCATTACTATCTGGATTTTTTTTTTGGGGGGGGGGGGCGGGGGGAGGGGGTGAGGGGGTGGTAGTAAAATCTTCCAATAGATTTGAATTATGCTTGTTTTCATAATGTTATATATTTAGCCATTTGAAACACCACCTCTTTATAATACTCTTTTCTGAATCCAAGCATAAACCTCTTAGTTAAACAGTGTTATATCCAAATAAAAGGGTAGAATAGTGTAAAATAACTTCCTTTACATGTTTTTTTGTCATTTTTTTCTATGCAAATAGTTAGGGGTTTGTGCTTTGAACAGTGTTATATAAAATGTGTTATGTGTTATAAAACGATAGTGCTGTACTAATAGGCCATATCAGACTACAAGTACTTTTTAAAACTGTCGTAGTCCTCGGTATAAACATGAGCTAGTATTGTCAACAAGTTCACACAAATGTTAGTTTTTGTTTGTTTGTTTGTTTGTTTGTTTGTTTGAATTTGGGTTTAACGTCCCCGTCGACATTATTAAAGACATTTTGGAGACGTTGCTTCCAATTTTGTGGAACTTTTACCCGACATTGAGATGAAATGACATCTCAAGCCCTACCGCCCAATGAAACCAGAAGGCTTATATGCATTGGACGATCTGACACACACCGCTTTGCCTGGGCAGGCTTAGTCCTTATTAAAAGCGGTTTACCCGTACTCGTGTGTGGTCAGATTCAGCTCTTCGTGGAAGCACCATGCAGCCCAATCTATTTCTGCATGCCCCGATGGGCGGGGGCGACTTACAAATGTTAGTTTGCTTGTTTGTATTGGGGTTTAACGGCCCAGTCAACACTGTTTAGGTCATTTTTGAGCTTGCCAGTTTACTTATCCACACTTTTCCTGTGCACGCCTATACGTAAGAGATTAACCAGTACAGTGCACATTCTTTCGCCAGAAACTGAAACTGCCCTTCTTGAATCAGCGGAAAGGAGAGAATGACCGTAGAAAGGATTTCATGATTAATCTCCACGAAAGAATGTTGCCGACCCCAGCAGGTATCGAACCCGCGTCCTCCTGATCACCATTTAGGCGCTTACAAATGTAAGACCTATTCAAACATGCTTTACTACTTGCAAGCTTGAGTACATGGTTGTACTTTCTATGAGCAAATGCAGTCATCACTATACTGATCAGGCTATTTACAACCATATTAGTTAAAAGAGAGAGGCTGCTTGCATCTGTGTTATGAGCTGTGGAATGAATAACCCAGTTTCAGGATCAACCATATGCCCTAGGTCTATAGGGCTAGGCAAATTAATCTAAGATTTTATACCTCCCCATCAAATCAGTAGCTGATATGTACACCTGTACAAATGGAGCAAAAAAAAAAAAACTATCAGTTGGTGGTATATGACTAGGTCTAACTCTGGATTTTTTGAGCACTGTCACCACGCAAAATGTTACAACGACGCAAAATGTTATAAAATTATAACATTTTGCGTCGAGGTGAATTTTTCCCCCAACGCAAAATGTTATAAAATTTGGATGACTGTTTTTCTAGCATATTTTCGCTTCGGGGAGGCAGATGAAGTGACGAAAGATGTATTCAGTGACTACACGTCCATTTTAACTCCAAACATCATTATATTTTCATGATTTAGGTTTTCATAAGTTACAACATTTTGCGTCGAGCTTTATTTTTCACCCGACGCAAAATGTTGTAAAAATTTGAAAACAGATGTCTCGCCTATTACAGACTCGGCGAGGCGTAGGTTGTATGGACATATAGTTATAGTGCAAATAAGTTGTTTTTAGCTCTCAGCAACCTAACTTTACGACGATAAAGAATGTTATAAAAGTTATAATATTTTGCGTCGTGCTTAATTTCTCCCAACGCAAAATGTTATACAATTATAACATTTTGCGTCGAGGTGAATTTTTTCCCCCAACGCAAAACGTTATAAAATTTGGATGACTGTTTTTCTAGCACATTTTCGCTTCGGAGAGACAGACGAAGTGAAAAAAGATGTGTTCAGTGCCTACACGTCCATTTTAACTCCAAACATCATAATATTTTCATGATTTAGGTTGTCATAAGTTACAACATTTTGCGTCGAGCTTTATTTTTCACCCGACGCAAAATGTTGTCAAAATTTGAAAATAGATGTTTTGCCTAATACAGACTCGGCGAGGCGTAGGTTGTATGGACATATAGTTACAGTGCAAATAAGTTGTTTTATCTCTCAGCAACCTAACTTTACGACGATAAAGAATGCTATAAAAGTTATAACATTTTGCCTCGTGCTTAATTTTTCTCCCAACGCAAAATGTTATAAAATTATAACATTTTGCGTCGAGGTGAATTTTATCCCCCGACGCAAAATGTTATAAATTTTGGATGACTGTTTTTGTAGCACATTATCGCTTCGGGGAGGCAGACGAAGTGAAGAAAGATGTATTCAGTGCCTACACGTCCATTTTAACTCCATACATCATAATATTTTTATGACTTAGGTTTTCATGAGTTACAACATTTTGCGTCGAGCTTTATTTTTCACCCGACGCAAAATGTTGTAAAAAATTGAAAATAGATGCCTTATTACAGACTCGGCGAGGCATAGGTTGTAAGAACATATAGTTATTGTGCAAATAAGTGGATTTTATCTCTCAGCAACCTAACTTTAAGACGATAAAGAATGTTATAAAAGTTATAACATTTTGCGTCGCGCTTAATTTTTCTCCCAACGCAAAATGTTATAAAATTATAACATTTTGCGTCGAGGTGATTTTTTTCTCCCAACGCAAAATGTTATAAAATTTGGATGACTGTTTTTCTAGCATATTTTCGCTTCGGGGAGGCAGATGAAGTGAAGAAAGATGTATTCAGTGCCTACACGTCCATTTTAACTCCAAACATCATAGTATTTTCATGATTTAGGTTTTCATAAGTTACAACATCTTGCGTCGAGCATTATTTTTCACCCGACGCAAAATGTTGTAAAAATTTGAAAATAGATGTCTCGCTTATCACAGACTCGGCGAGGCGTAGGTTGTATGGACATATAGTTATAGTGCAAATTAGTTGTTTTTATCTCTCAGCAACCTAACTTCGCGACGATAAAGAATGTTATAAAAGTTATAACATTTTGCGTCGTGCTTAATTTTTCTTGCAACGCAAAATGTTATAAATTTATAACATTTTGCGTCGAGGAGATTTTTTCTCCCAACGCAAAATGTTATAAAATTTGGATGACTGTTTTTCTAGCATATTTTCGCTTCGGGATGGCAGACGTAGGAAAGAAAGATGTATTCAGTGCCTACACGTCCATTTTAACACCAAACATTATAATATTTTCAGAAGTTAGGTTTTCATAAGTTACAACTTTTTGCGTCGAGCTTTATTTTTCACCCGACGCAAAATGTTGTAAAAATTTTAAAATAGATGTTTTACTTCTACTTTGCATATCAGGGCTGTTTTGTTTGTGCCGTGTGGCGGCTGTAAAAGGTCTCCACGTACATACATTTAATGCTCTTATTTTTCCAATCCTCAGGGATTGTTTATGCAATTGCTTTTCACTGTTCCATCAATTGACATCCTTTATATACCTGTTGAAGGTCATTATTAAACCGCTGTTCGTTTCTCGTTGTATAACAACTGCTTGTTTGACATCCCTGGACTTTAAGTAGACTTAGATGTTTTGTGGGCTTTTGTTGTACCTTCCTTCTATTCGAAGGAATTTTCTACAGTAATTTTATATGCTGTTTTATTTAATTACCGGTATGAAGATCGCTTTAGTTTTGACGGTATCATAACCTTATTAACCCATATTAAGTATCACAAATACATTTAAAATATCAATATCACCCCTTAGGTTACACTCTGCTTCTTCTGTACGGATTCCCCATTCTATTAAGAACTTTAATACTATGTTGCCTTCGGTATTGGTTAGACCCTTAAATTTGTCCTCTGTAACTTCAGTTAATCTCAATGGAGCAGGCAATACCAATGTTTTGGAAGTAGTCTTCGTATAAGACTATCTCCTCTTAAATCGCCCATCCTTCAAAAATATACTAATCCGTGGAAAAGAAGTGGAATATATCCTAGTATTTCTAAGTGCAATGCCAAGAGGTGCAGATGTTGTTCGCATTTAAGCACTGCGTCTACCGTTACCTCATCTGTAAACGGTAGACGCTTCTTTGTAGTTAACATGTCTTATGACGTGCTGCAAACTGTAATATGCAGTACGTCGGTCAAACTGACCGCATGCTTAAAACTAGATTGAGCGAGCGTTATCGTAGAATGAGTAAGCCTAAGAAAACTGACACTTTCTTGTACCGTCACTGTCGACGTACAGGTCATTCTGTAAATAACATTGTTATACAACCAGTGGAAAAACTTTATTACGACGCAAATTCTACATCTAGATTCAAAATTATAAAAAGACATGAGGCTGAACTGAAATGGATTAAATTTTTACAGACCCCTTTTCCACTGGGATTTAATGACACAATTATCATGAGGGTAATATTTCCAAAATGCCGGACTTTGATAATTTTTTCGCTCCTGGAATGTCGAAAACGCAGAACTAGATCTCACGGCACCAGGAAAAATGGTAACTTTAAACGTAAATTACGTGCGTTTAAACGAATAAATACTAGACTGAAGTGACTGTCAATTATATTATTAAATCATGGACGCCACTCTATGCTTTCATTTTTAAGTTCATTACCCGTTTCTGTTTTACGTCTTCTGGACACCGAGGCGAATAAATTCTACGATAGTTCTAATCAGTTATATGATGCGGCTATCTTAACTAGAGGCTATACTCAGCATACTCTCCGTCCTTACATTGATTCTGAAATTAAT
This sequence comes from Lucinisca nassula, assembly GCA_963580285.1. Lineage (NCBI taxonomy): Eukaryota > Metazoa > Mollusca > Bivalvia > Lucinida > Lucinidae > Lucinisca > Lucinisca nassula. The sequence continues at coordinate 67,235,959 of OY757025.1, read as the reverse complement.
CATAAACGCCATTTCTTCAAAATATTCTTCATTAATAAGGGTATGGATTTTATAGATTTGCCCAGTATCTTCCGTGAGAGCTCGGTGCTTTCTTCCATTCCTGCTTATTTTCAAAATACTCAAACACCTATTATTTGCTATACATATAACAAACCTGTTAGATCTATGATTTTTAATTTCAATAAACTTGTTTCAGATCTTGATATCGATACTAATACTCCTGATTCATGTGATTGTAAAAACTCAGTATATTGCTATCCTGCTGCTGGTCATGTAATTACTGGCAATTTGAAAATTATTCCTGATTCTAGGATAAGGAATATAATTTCTAAAGGACCGAAATATCGGTTTCCTTCTGAAATTGATTTCAGTAAACGTAGAGATGAAATCGCTGCTTCCTTGAATGAATTCGGTAATCGATGGTGTAAGCGAGAGTAGGTTGAGCATAAAGCCCTTAAGGACTGGAAACTTAGCATTTTAAAACTAGTGAATAAACGCATTTCTTTCTATTCTCAAAATACTAACGTATTACCTACTAAGCCTAAGACGTCTTTAAGTCATGTTAAACTAGGTATTCAAGACTTTCATAAGAAGTTTGTTTTGGCCCCTGCAGACAAGGCCGCTAACAACGTCGTCGTTGTGTGAGCAGGAGCTTGGTGGTACTAAGGCCTATGAACTTCAGCCTTTAGCTGAAGAAAGAATTATAGTAGATAAACATATTTGTCACTCAGCCACCAAGTTTGCTGTGTGTGTTACCGAAGGCCAAGACAAGCTTCCTACGCTATACTGGTTACCAAAACTTCATAAAAGACCTTACAAAGCACGGTTTATTGCAAATTCTAGCTCTTGCACTACCACTGAACTTTCTAAATTATTAACTTCCTGTCTTACTGCTATTAAAACGCATGTGATTAAATATTGTGATAAAGTCTTTGAAAGATTAGGAAGAAATCTGTTTTGGTCTATAAAAAAAATCGAATGAGGTTTTAAATAAATTGAAATCCAGACATTTTCGTGCTTCAAGTCTGTCTACTTACGATTTTTCCACTCTTTACACTACACTTCCTCATAATCTTATAAAAGAAAAGCTTAATGATTTAATTGAATGGGCTTTTCACAGAGAAGATTCTCCCTATCTTGCATGTAATGTCAGAAATTCATTTTTCACTTCTAAAGAGCATAAGAATTATACACTTTGGTCATGTCAGAAAGTGTGTGATGCCCTCACCTTTCTACTTGACAATATTTATATTAGATTCGGCACTAAGTTATTTAGACAAATTGTGGGCATTCCGATGGGTACGAATTGCACACCTCTTGTGGCTGATATATTCTTGTATTGTTATGAAAGACACTTCATGTTGTCGCTTTCCATTGATAACCAATCTGAAATTATTGAAGCTTTTAGCTCCACTTCTAGATATTTAGATGATTTATTAAATATTGTTAATACCTATTTCGATGGTTTGATCAGTCAGATTTACACCCCAGAACTTCAGTTAAATAAAGCAAATACTTCTGATACCTAGGCCCCGTTTTTAGATTTCACCTCTGTGGTTCTTTGATTTTTGTGTTCACGGAGATGTTGCACTGATGAGTTAGGAGGCCTTCATGCGGACTGAACAAATTATTTGTCTAAATCGCGACGGAAGTAAGGGGGAGGATTGTGGCCACGTAAAATCGATTTAAGCCCCCCAGTGGAAATCTTCCACTGACCGTTCCAAGGCGGCTCTTCTGTGGCGATTTATTTATGTTGTTGTTTGTTACTTACTGTGTGTATCACTTGTGTCTTTTAATTTTGGATGGCCATATGGCCATTTTGTGGGAAAGTAACTGTCCTTATGGCCTTCCTTTGTTTAGGTTTCCATTATGGTCTGGTCGCTTAATGTTTGTATTTCTTTCCCTTTGGTGTCTTTTATGGGTGGAGTTAGTTAATTGTATCAATTCCTGATCTTTGTTTTACTTCTACTTTACATCTATCTATTGTAGATTGGTTTGTTTCGTGCAAAATTTATGATAAACGCGATGACTTTGATTTTGAGATTGTAAATTTTCCTTTTTTGGATGGTGATGTTCCTCGTGCGCCATCCTATGGCGTTTATATTTCGCATTTAATTCGATTTGCTAGAGTTTGTAGTCATGTAACTGACTTCAACACTCGTAATAAATTATTAACGGCTAAACTTCTTAATCAGGGTTATCGGTACCATAAACTACGCAGAGCCTTTTCAAAATTTTATAGACGCCATTCTGATTTAATTTCAAAATTCAATATTGGACTTAAATCTCTTCTGCAACAAGGTCTATCGGAACCCGAATTTTATGATGACTTAGTATATAAATTCAGAAAAATATATAACCGCAATGACTTTAGCACCCAATTTCGTAAAATCATTCTTCGATATAAAAAGATTGGGTACAACATGGATATTATACGACAGACTGCATGCATGGTAGTTAACCCAACCACGGTTGGCAACTTTGCTTCCCTCTTTAATTGCACGCCGGTGGTTCAGGCCTCAGATTCTATGACGGTTCCAACGTAAAGGCTTATTGAGAATTAGAGAGATCTAATTCAAGGTAATGTTGGTTGGTGCCTGATGCTCTGTCTCTGGTCGGCCCATCGGAGTCTAACTGTTGGTTTTTTTTTTGCTCCAGCATTTCAGTGGTTTCTTTCTGTTAAGTCCTCACCGTTGTCTCACCTCTGTGGTTCTTTGATTATTTGTGTTCACGGAGATGTTGCACTGATGAGTTAGTAGGGTTTCATGCGGACTGAACAAATTATTTGTCTAAATCGCGACGGAAGTAAGGGCGAGGATTGTGGCCACGTAAAATCGATTTAAGCCCCCCCCCCCCGTGGAAATCTTTCCACTGACCGTTCCAAGGTGGTTCTTCTGTGGCGATTTATTTATGTTGTTGTTTGTAACTTACTATGTGTATCACTTGTGTCTTTTTATTTTGGATGGTCATATGGCCATTTTGTGGGAAAGTAACTGTCCTTAAGGCCTTCCTTTGTTTAGGTTTCCATTATGGTCTGGTCGCTTAATGTTTGTGTTTCTTTCCCTTTGGTGTCTTTGATGGGTGGAGTAAGTTAATTGTATCGATTCCTGATCTTTGTTTTACTTCTACTTTATATTGTTAACAACTTCAAACCAAAACTCACACACAGCTGCTCTGAATGAGCGCCGTTGCTATGAGCTGTTTACCTTAGATACCGTGGTTGTGTAACGTTTTTCCCGCGCGGTACGTTTCTTACATACAATGATAAAGGGGTTAAAAAGAGTTATAAGATAAATAGAATTTTCCGTTAGGCTGCCTGCCTGATGATTAGGTTTAAATACATTTAAAACTACCTTGTTTAAGCTATAAAATGTTATTATCAATTCATTGTAACGCAAAAAATGAAATCAAGCATAAATCAACACAAAACGTATATTTGGGTTCAGCCTGCCCTAATAAACCTTCCCGTTATTTGGACCTTCAATTAACCCAAACAATTCAACTGGGAACCTCCTTCTAACATCAAACACTGGTCCAGCCTGGCTAACACTTGAGCTTAAAACACTTCTGCTTCCCAAGAACTATGCCTGAGTCTCGTCGTCCAGACTATCGCAATGATCGTCTTGAACGGGTTTCAACAATCGCAGTGAGCGTTGAAACCACCAAGCCTCAGACGAGTTCAGCACTAGTATGAACTTAAACACTAAGGGCAAAAGCTATCGCAATGATCGCTACTTACCCTATTATGTCTAAGTTCGTGCCACGAAGCTATTTATTTGTTTTACCTGTATATTTACACCTTATGTGTGCTCTCTTCACAGAAGTCGGACAGAGAATCCCTTTACCATGCTGAGCAGTCGTATTTATACTGACTCGTGGTCTGTTCCCAATGTGAACGAGGGGGTGGCAGGTTGAAACCAAATTACAGATTATTCTTTGAATGCGATTTTACAACTGAATCTATCTATGATAAAGTTTAAATCATTTCCTCTTTATATTTAAAGATATTTGCTTCCATACATGTAACCCAGAATGACAGATAGTTTCTATCGGAATTATCCTGTTATCCCTACCAAATCAATGTTTTGGTCTATTCTCGGTCCTTTTCGGTTTTTATCATTGTCAAAAAGAAAGATGGCTGCGCCCACATAATTTCATTTCCGGGTTAACAAAATCTCGATAAAATGGTAGAATAAGACAGTACAACCCATGGATCTATCATTTTTAGACATTTTAGAACATCGATGATCACGGAAAGTAAAAGAGGCATCTCTCACAGGCAAGGTATGCTGTTAAAATCGGTGCGTAGGTAAATTTCTACCTGTATATTTGTCACACTACCCACGCCTCCGACTTCATGCGTCCCGCATGTACTATTAATAATCTGGGTAAAACGCATTCAAGCAAGACTTTGTAATTGGACATATACTTTTTTTTTTTTTTATTATTATTATTTTTTTTTTACTACTATTTTACTGAATACCTTTTCAGCTTTAGAAGTAACTGCCTCTCATACATTTATGTTAGACAATAATATAGATGCTTTGTTACATCCGCGCTTAAACAGATCTATATGGAATGGGTTCATACAAGTAATCCTGCAAGACAGCTCAGCTTCCCTGAGCATTAATGTAAATGAAAGAAATTAGACATTTATGACTTCCTTGTCAATTTCACATAACTGGCAGTTTAAACTGAATGGAATCTTCCAAGGTGTGAGTAAAATCCATATTTGGTCTGACACATTTCACCCTCAGCCTCATATCCGAACTATGCAACGCATCAATAAACTGTTCTTTCGCTAGGGTTTCTCTGACATCGTATGGGGCTGTAGGATATGCAAGATTTGTGAGTCTTCTTATTTCTTGGCCCAGAGCTGATAGAGTTTCTGATGCACTTTGTCTGCGTTCCCTTAGCTGGACTCTATACAGTTCGGTTTGATTTGGGGGAGCGAACCGTTCTTGTAAGGCAAGCACCAGCTTGTCATAGTCCTTTGAATTAGTTGAAATATTACCGAACACCCCTTGCGCTTGGCCCCTCAGTGATACAGCCAAGTACAAACCTTTTTCTGTTTGATTCCATCCATTTATTTCAGCGACAGCGTCAAAATGGGCCTTGTAGTCCAACCAGGAGCCTGTCCCATCGAAAGTTGCTGGCTTAACTTTCACATTACGACTTCCGGGAAGTTTAGATTGAGAAGCACTTGATGTTAAACTTTGAGGTTCAGTCGTACTTGGTGTTGAGGTTTGTGGCTCAACCTTACTGCTCTGAGTAGGCTGTGGTAATGGTGTGAAACTTCCTATATCTATGCTATTTTCATCATATAAATGCAACTTAGGTATTTCTAGTGTCTCAAAACTAACCCTATGGCTTTCGGGTATGTCTGGCAGATGTCGCCTTGGCTTCTTTTCACCAGTTTCAACTTGTTTGGTGCATCCTTCTTGCTCCATCTCTAACTGGCGAAGCTCACGCTCCAGTGTCAAAATGTCACTGCGAATAAGACTAGCCTCATTCTTTCTCTTCATAACTTCTATCCGTTTCTCAAGCACTTTCATTGAGGTTTCAAACCTGTCAGAATGATCCATTCTGTTCCTCTATGAATATACGTATAGGTCCGTGATACAATAAATATATCAAAAATATCCCACCGCTGCCACCACTGTAACGTTTTTCCCGCGCGGTACGTTTCTTACATACAATGATAAAGGGGTTAAAAAGAGTTATAAGATAAAAAGAATTTTCCGTTAGGCTGCCTGCCTGATGATTAGGTTTAAATACATTTAAAACTACCTTGTTTAAGCTATAAAATGTTATTATCAATTCATTGTAACGCAAAAAATGAAATCAAGCATAAATCAACACAAAACGTATATTTGGGTTCAGCCTGCCCTAATAAACCTTCCCGTTATTTGGACCTTCAATTAACCCAAACTATTCAACTGGGAACCTCCTTCTAACATCAAACACTGGTCCAGCCTGGCTAACACTTGAGCTTAAAACACTTCTGCTTCCCAAGAACTATGCCTGAGTCTCGTCGTCCAGACTATCGCAATGATCGTCTTGAACGGGTTTCAACAATCGCAGTGAGCGTTGAAACCACCAAGCCTCAGACGAGTTCAGCACTAGTATGAACTTAAACACTAAGGGCAAAAGCTATCGCAATGATCGCTACTTACCCTATTATGTCTAAGTTCGTGCCACGAAGCTATTTATTTGTTTTACCTGTATATTTACACCTTATGTGTGCTCTCTTCACAGAAGTCGGACAGAGAATCCCTTTACCATGCTGAGCAGTCGTATTTATACTGACTCGTGGTCTGTTCCCAATGTGAACGAGGGGGTGGCAGGTTGAAACCAAATTACAGATTATTCTTTGAATGCGATTTTACAACTGAATCTATCTATGATAAAGTTTAAATCATTTCCTCTTTATATTTAAAGATATTTGCTTCCATACATGTAACCCAGAATGACAGATAGTTTCTATCGGAATTATCCTGTTATCCCTACCAAATCAATGTTTTGGTCTATTCTCGGTCCTTTTCGGTTTTTATCATTGTCAAAAAGAAAGATGGCTGCGCCCACATAATTTCATTTCCGGGTTAACAAAATCTCGATAAAATGGTAGAATAAGACAGTACAACCCATGGATCTATCATTTTTAGACATTTTAGAACATCGATGATCACGGAAAGTAAAAGAGGCATCTCTCACAGGCAAGGTATGCTGTTAAAATCGGTGCGTAGGTAAATTTCTACCTGTATATTTGTCACAGTTGTATGTCAAAGTAAACAACTCGAGAAAGTATGGATCAATTTATTGAATATATTTACCTCGCCTAGTGAAACCAAAACTCACACACAACCGCTTCTGTATGAACGCCGTTGCTATGGTCTTGTTTACCTTAGATACGGTGGTTTGTTTGTTTTGTTTGATTTGAGGTTTAACGTCCCCGTCAACACTGTAAAGGTCATTTTGGAGACGTTGCTTCCAATTTTGTGGGACTTTTACCCGACATTGAGATGAAATGACATCTCAAGCCCTGTCGCCCAATGAAACCAACAGGGTTTATTAGCATGGACGGTCCTCCTCGCACCGCGGTTCCTGGACAGGCTTAGATCCTCTAAGCTGTTTACCAGTACTAGTGTGCGGGCCAGATTCAGCTCTGCGTGGAAGCATCGTGCAGCCCATATATTTCTTCAAGCCCCTATGGGCGGGGGCGTTGGTTTGGGCGGACTTGTTTTGGGTTTAAATGACTTAAAGTGTTGAATGGAGCTTGTCTCGGTGGTAGATATTTGGGTGTTGGGAGGCTTTATTTGCTGAATTGAGCGTCTGAATAAATTCTGCGCCAGAACCTGCAAAGTGAATACTGCATCTATTTCCAAATTTTTACAACATTTTGCGACGGGTGAAAAATAAAGCTCGACGCAAAATGTTGTGACTTATGAAAAACTAAATCATGAAAATATTATGCTGTTTGGAGTTAAAATGGACGTGTGGGTACTGAATACATCTTTCTTCACGTCGTCTGCCTCCCCGAAGCGAAAATTTGCTAGAAAAACAGTCATACAGATTTATGACATTTTGCGTTGGGGTAAAAAAATCACCTCGGCGCAAAATGTTATAATGTTATTACATTTTGCGTTGGGAGAAAAATTAAGCACGACGCAAAATGTTATAACTTTTATAACATTCTTTATCGTCGTAAGGTTAGGTTGCTGAGAGATAAAAACAACTTAATCGCACAATAACTATATGTCCATACAACCTATGCCTCGCCGAGTCTATAATTGGCAAGGCATCTATTTTCAAATTTTTACAACATATCGCGTCGGGTTAAAAATAAAACTCGACGCAAAATGTTGTAACTTATGAAAACCTTAATCATGAAAATATTATGATGTTTGGAGTTAAAATGGACGTGTAGGCACTGAACACATCTTTCTTCACTTCGTCTACCTCTACGAAGCGAAAATTTGCTAGAAAAACACTCATTTAAATTTTATAACATTTTAAGTTGGGGAAAAAAATTCACCTCGACGCAAAATGTTATAATTTTATGACATTTTGCGTTGGGAGAAAAATGAAGCACGACGCAAAATGTTATAACTTTTATAATATTCTTTATCGTCGTAAAGTTAGGTTGCTGAGAATTAAAATCAACTTATTCGCACAATAACTATATGTCCATACAACTTATGCCTCGCCGAGTCTGTAATATGCAAGGCATCTATTTTCAAATTTTTACAACATTTTGCGTCAGTGAAAAATAAAACTCGACGCAAAATGTTGTAGCTTATGAAAACCTAAATCATGAAAATATTATGATGTTTGGAGTTAAAATGGACGTGTAGGCACTGAACACATCTTTTTTCACTTCGTCTGCCTCCCAGAAGCGAAAATATGCTAGAAAAACCGTCGTCCAAATTTTATAACATTTTGCGTTGGTGGAGAAAATTCACCTCGACGACAAATGTTATAATTTTATAACATTCTGCGTTGGGAGAAAAATTAAGCACGACGCAAAATGTTATAACTTTTATAACATTCTTTATCGTCGTAAAGTTAGGTTGCTGAGAGATAAAATCAACTTTTTTGCACAATAACTATATGTCCATACAGCCTATGCCTCGCCGAGTCTGTAATAGGCAAGGCATCTATTTTCAAATTTTTACAACATTTTGCGTCGGGTGAAAAATAAAGCTCGACGCAAAATGTTGTAACCTCTGAAAACCTAAATCATGAAAATATTATGATGTTTGGACTTAAAATGGACGTGTAGGCACTGAACACGTCTTTCTTCACTTCGTCTGCCTCCCCGAAGCGAAAATATGCTAGAAAAACAGTCATCCAAATTTTATAACATTTTGCGTCGGGGGAAAAAAATCACCTCGAAGCAAAATGTTATAATTTTATAACATTTTGCGTTGGGAGAAACATTTAGCACGACGCAAAATGTTATAGCTTTTATAACATTCTTTATCGTCGTAAAGTAAGGTTGCTGAGAGATAAAATCAACCTTTTTGCACAATAACTATATGTCCATACAACCTATGCCTCGCCGAGTCTGTAATAGGCAAGGCATCTATTTTCAAATTTTTACAACATTTTGCGTCGGGTGAAAAATAAAGCTCGACGCAAAATGTTGTAACTTATGAAAACCTAAATCATGAATATATTATGATGTTTGGACTTAAAATGGACGTGTAGGCACTGAACACATCTTTCTTCACTTCGTCTGCCTCCCCGAAGCGAAAGTATGCTAGAAAAACAGTCATCCAAATTTTATAACATTTTGCGTCGGGGGAAAAATATACCTCGACGCAAAATGTTATAATTTTATAACATTTTGCGTTGAGAGAAAAATTAAGCACGACGCATAATGTTATTACTTTAATAACATTCTTTATCGTCGTAAAGTTAGGTTGCTGAGAGATAAAAACAACTTATTTGCACAATTACTATATGTCCATACAACCTATGCCTCGCCGAGTCTGTAATAGGCAAGGCATCTATTTTCAAATTTTTTACAACATTTTGCGTCGGGTGAAAAATAAAGCTCGACGCAAAATGTTGTAACTTATGAAAACCTAAATCATGAATATATTATGATGTTTGGACTTAAATTGGACGTGTAGGCACTGAACACGTCTTTCTTCCCTTCGTCTGCCTCAACGAAGCGAAAATATGCTAGAAGACAGTCATCCAGATCTTATAACATTTTGCGTCGGGGAAAAATTCACCTCGACGCAAAATGTTATAATTTTATAACATTTTGCGTTGGGAGAAAAATTAAGCACGACGCAAAATGTTATAACTTTTATAACAGTCTTTATCTTCGTAAAGTTAGGTTCCTGAGAGTTAAAATCAACTTATTTGCACAATAACTATATGTCCATATAGCCTATGCCTCGCCGAGTCTGTAATAGGCAAGGCATCTATTTTCAATTTTTTACAACATTTTGCGTCGGGTGGAAAAATAAAGCTCGACGCAAAATGTTGTAACTTATGAAAACCTTAATCATGAATTTCAAAATATTATGATGTTTGGATTTAAAATGAACGTGTAGGCACTGAACACATCCTTCTTCACTTCGTCTGCCTCCCATAAGCGAAAATGTGCTAGAAAAACAGTCATCCAAATTTTATAACGTTTTGCGTCGGGGGGAAAAATTCACCTCGACGCAAAATGTTATAATTTTATAACATTTTGCGTTGGGAAAAAAATTAAGCACGACGCAAAATGTTATAACTTTTATAACATTCTTTATCGTCGTAAAGTTAGGTTGCTGAGAGATAAAATCAACTTTTTGCACAATAACTATATGTCCATACAGCCTATGCCTCGCCGAGTCTGTAATAGGCAAGGCTTCTAGTTTCAAATTTTTACAACATTTTGCGTCGTGTGAAAAATAAAGCTCGACGCAAAATGCTGTAACTTATGAAAACCTAAATCATGAATAAATTATGATGTTTGGACTTAAAATGGACTGAACACGTCTTTCATCCCTTCGTCTGCCTTCCCGAAGCGAAAATATGCTAGAAAAACAGTCATCCAAATTTTATAACATTTTGCGTTGGGGGAAAAAAATCACCTCGACGCAAAATTTTATAATTTTATAACATTTTGCGTTGGGAGAAAAATTAAGCACGACGCAAAATGTTATAACTTTTATAACATTCTTTATCGTCGTAAAGTTAGGTTGCTGAGAGATAAAATCAACTTATTTGCAGAATAAATATATGTCCATAAAACCTATGCCTCGCCGAGTCTGTCATAGGCAAGGCATCTATTTTCAAATTTTCAACATTTTGCGTCGGGTGAAAAATAAAGCTCGACGCAAAATGTTGTAACTTACGAAAACCTATATCATGAAAACATTATGATGTTTGGACTTAAAATGGACGTGTAGGCACTGAACACGTCTTTCTGCACTTCGTCTGTCTCACCGAAGCGAAAATATGCTAGAAAAACAGTCATCCAAATTTTATAACATTTTGCGTCGGGGGAAAAAATTCACCTCGACGCAAAATGTTATAATTTTATAACATTTTGCGTTTGGAGAAAAATTAAGCACGACGCAAAATGTTATAACTATTATAACATTCTTTATCGTCGTAAAGTTAGGTTGCTGAGAGATAAAATCAACTTATTTGCACAATAACTATATGTCCATACAGCCTATGCCTCGCCGAGTCTGTAATAGGCAAGGCATCTATTTTCAAATTTTTACAACATTTTGCGTCGGGTGAAAAATAAAGCTCGACGCAAAATGTTGTAACTTATAAAAACCTAAATCATGAAAATATTATGATGTTTGGACTTAAGATGGACGTGTAGGCACTGAACACATCTTTCTTCACTTCGTCTGCCTCCCCGAAGCGAAAATGTGCTAGAAAAAACAGTCATCCAAATTTTATAACATTTTGCGTCGGGGGAAAAAATTCACCTCGACGCAAAATGTTATAATTTTATAACATTTTGCGTCGTTGTAACATTTTGCGTGGTGACAGAGCACCATTGTTGCCTAATGTGTTTGTCTGAACAGCAAACCTACAGAAAATTGCTGCTTCCTTAACTGGCCCTGAGACATTTGACTCAATACCAAGATCTGAAATCTCTTGAAGCTTGAAGTCTGATTTAGGCATTCTTCTTGCCTATACTATGTAAAGAAGAGCAGGTATCACATCCTGTAAGACAATACAGACAGCATAATTGCCCTTTCATCTGGCGCTAGCTTCCTGAAAACAGTGTGAACTGGAATACCTGAAACTGAAACCAATACAGCTTATAAGCATGGACGGTCCGACTCGCACAGCTTTGCCGGGACAGGCTTAGATCCTCTAAGGGGTTTACCAATACCCATGTGCGGTCGGTTTCAGCTCTGCGTGGAAGCATCATGCAGCCCGATGGGCGGGGTGGGGGGGGGCAAACATTTGGACAATATAGCTACTGAAGATGAGAGATACGATAAGAAGTTTGATAAGTTGCCATAAAATGGGTCAAAAGCCATTTGAGTCATTCATGCAGGAAAGGCTCATACCCATAGCTAGTTAGGCAGTCCAAAGAACACTCTTATGAGCCTTTGCTTGGGTCAAAACTCCAGACTATGAGAGATATCAGGTCAATGGCACAGGTGTCTGGGGAAACCAGTCTGAGGAACTGACTGCCAACGGTGAAGAGATATATGCTTTCTATACATCAATTCATTCATTCAAGGTCTTGTCTTTCAAAAATGCTCATGATCACACAAGTTTGTTTACAGATGAAGAATGCATGATGTCTACCAATAAGTCGGATTTTCTTGAAAAACTAGAAAGACTTGCTGGTCGTATAGTATTTGACGGGATGTCTGTACTTAAAATGTTGCAGCATTCATCATGTCTCAAACTGACATATCAACAGATGGCTGCTATGTTTTGGTCTTACAGTCTTTTTACTATTATTTGGGTAGCTGCCATTCACGTCGGTTTTGACAGGAATGAGGGGAAAACAGTCTCAAATCACAGACCCAACAAAAGTGTGGAAAGAATGGTCCTTCACACGTGCCTGTGTCTACGAGGAAAAACATAGTAACTGGTGATTGATAGATACTTTCAAGCAGTAAAAGCAAGAACTTTACACTAGATACCTTACTGAAAATTGTCATGAGCTTCTTAAGAAGAATGCTACTGTTGTTGGTGCAGGTTGACTTTAGAACAAGGCTCTGAAGTTTCCGCTAATGGAGCGCTGTAGTGCAGTGGTAAAGCATCGGATTTGAGATCGAGAGGTAGCCGGTTCGATCCCCGCAAGCGCCACGTGTTGTTTCCTTGAGCAAGGAACTTTATCCACATTGCTTAGTACTGGTTCCTATCCAGGAAAAGAGGGCCACATGGAAGATTAGTACTAGTACTAAATGTGTTATCCTCTATAAATAAGGTCGATTATTATTATTATTATCATGTTGTTCCTGTTCAGCATGAACTTTATTCCAACCGTGAAGAAGCTGATAGTAGAATGATTTGCAACTAGCCGTTGCAGGTTCTCTTGTTGTCAGTTCTTATACCGATGTTTTCTTTCTACTTGTGCATCACTTTAACCTACTTTATGCTGATGACAGGCAGAAAAGGTATTCATGCTGACTGCACCAGGTATATTCCAGTTCACACTGTTTTCAGGAAGCTAGAGCCAGATGAGAGGGCAATTATGCTGTCTGTATTTCCTTATGGGTTGTGATACCTGCTCTTCTTTACATAGTACAGGCAAGAAGAAGGCAATTCATGTTCTGCCTAAACCAGACTTCCAGCTTCAAGAGATTTCAGATCTTGGGACTGAGTCAAATGTCTCGGGGCTAGTTATAGCAGTAGCAATTTCTTTTTAGTGCACAGGTGTGCATATATGCTACCGAATTGATTGGGAGCTATAAAACCTAAGATTAATTTGCCTAGCTCAGTAGACCTAGGGTATACAGAGTAAACCGCTTAGAGATTCTAAGCATGCCCAGGAAATGTGGTGCAAGTTGGACCATCCTTGCATATAAAACTTTTTGGTTTAAATGTGTGGCGGGGCTTGAGATGTCATTTCATCTCAATGTCGGGGAAAGTCCCACAAAAAATTGGAAGTAATGTCTCCAAATTGCAAAATGACTGATACAATGTTGACGGGGGACGTTGTACCTCAAATCAAACAAAATATAACCTAATGTGTAGCATGTCCACTTTATAACACGTTTTTATAACACAGTTTTGGATATAACACTTTATAACCCAAAAAATCTAGCCAGTTACAGAGCAAAAATGACAATAAAAGTCATTTTGGATCAATTTGATAAACACTATTTTGCTATTTTGTTTGGATGTAGCACTGCTTAATTAAGACGGTCAATGCTCAGATCCCGAAAACAGTGTTATAAAGAGGTGGTGTTTCCTAATGGCTGATCATATAATATAGTATGAAAACAGAACTAAGCATTATCAATGCCCTCTTCTACGTGTTGTGTAAAATGAAATCCTCGCCTGCAAATCCCTTGAGTGTGAGTATTATGTGAATGAATTGTACTGGTAAACTGAGTGGGTGGGGTAATCCTGGGGCTAAATTTATGGTAAAACAGTCATAACAAATCATACATGTACTTGGAAATAGTGTTAAATGTATTTTAGAATAGTGTCTTAGTTAAAATAAAACAATAGATAAATAAAAAGTGTTTAAAATTTTGAAACATCAGCATTGCCTTTGTGTACCACCTGGGAACTTGACACAAAAACGATGAAATGTCTTTTATTTCACCGGTTTTCAAGTCAAACCTAAAATGTTGATCAATATTCTAGCAAAAATCGTCTTTCTATACCAGAAAAATAAATTAAAATAAGTTTGTAAGATGATTTGTGGCAATATTATGTGAATAAATTTTACTGGTAAACTGAGTGGGTTAATCCTGGGGCTAAATTGATGGTAAAAAAGTCATTACTAACCATAAATGTATTTTAGAATAGTGTTAAATGTATTTTAGAATAGTGTCTTAGTTAAAATAAAACAATAGATATGTAAAAAATGCTTAAATTTTGAAACATCAGAATTGCTTTTATGTACCACCTATGAAACTAGACACAAAAACAATAAAATATCATTTTTTCACCGGTTTTCAAGTCAAACCTAAAAAGATGATCTATATTCTAGCACAAACCTTCTTTCTACACCAGAAAAATAAAAAAAAATAAGTTTGTAAGATGATTTGTGGTATTTATATTCATCTTTTACGAAAAACTGGAATTTACAGCTATGGCGGCCATCTTGGACGCCGTCTTGGATTTCTCAGCTCGCCATCATTTATGCCAATTTATGCCGGCAGTTTCAGATACTACTGATGCTGACGAACATTTTGGTATATGACATGTTTTGTAATACGGGGGGGTATAGGTTACTACCAGAAATAGTGGACTTTTTGGCCCATTGTCACCCTACCATAGAGAACCATGGTTTAGAATGACGTCACTTGACTTCACTGAAAAATCATGGGACTCGATGCGTTCATGGAAGTTTTCTAGGTGTTTACATTACATTTTTTTTTGTTTTATTTATGAGCCGGATAAAATACATACCCTATCAGTTGAGCATGAAAAAAAGTTTTATAATCCTTGGGCCAGGTTGGTGCAGTTTAGATCTGTACACCGTTCTTTCTACCTCTGGAATGAACAGGACACAATATTTCCATGCCCCTCTACTTAATCTTAAGACCTCCACAAATTTCTTCCAAATATCTGAGAGAGAGAGAGAGAGAGAGAGAGAGAGAGAGAGAGATAACAGAAAACATTAGACAAACTACATGTTGAAACGCTTTTTCCTCATAAAGAAAGAAAGAAACAGAAGGAAAAATCCTACAGGCCTATTAGCACCAAAACAGTCATTGTTATTTAGGTAACAGCTTAAAGTCGTCAGTCATTCCGACCACTATGAATCCAAATTTGTAAAACAATTTAAAAAAGTTATTTCTAGCCGTATCTCTTTTAACTTATATTCTGAACCATTTGGCTTAACACTGCTGCATATTCTTTGCTTAGCTAACCGTTGCCGTGTACCGGGAACGACCGTTTAAACACAAGGTGACGACGTCATGTGCACACGTTCTTAAGCACTCTGCCAAAACACATAAGCCACATAGATATTATATGATACCCGTTGTGCAAGAAACTGACAAACATTTCCCTTCAATGCGAGCACTCTAGCCATCTCCTCGATAACGTGGGTTGTGCCCGTCCCAGCCTGGACATATACAAGACAGTTGTGCCTTGTTTTTATCAGATCTAAGGCCGTCTTCTGCTTTTCAGTAAACATTTTATGTCCCTTTCTGCGCATGTATCAAAAAAGTTACAGCAGCTGAATTGGAAGTTGACCGCAAAGCGATGCAATACAATATTCCCAGAGCACAGCCCATTATACGTAGAAACACCATACAGTTATCTGCGTATACGTGTATACGTAGTCCTTGCAGAATTTTACATTGAAAAAAAAAATCAAAGGAGAAATAAAGGCTATCACACACATTTTAACAGTAACCATAGTTACTCCACTGCCGGACGTAGTTTGCAAAGTACCGGATTATATCTGTACGTCTCGCTTTTGAAACAGCACGTCCCGCTTTTTAAACACGACAATGATTGCAAGCGCCCTGGTTTCTGTTCAGATCTTTGACAGAACACAGCGGAAAGTGAAGCAAAAGTAGGAAAACCAAAATTTAGAGCTGCGAATACATCTTTTTAGATTCATATTGGCCAAGAGAGCTAAAGTTAAATGAAAGACAAGGAGTGAAAGCGAAAATAGTTCCATCCGTAACACTAGTTCGCTTGTGATTGATGAAAACCTGAAAATTTTTGGCACACTGTATGCCGAATTTTGAGTTGCTGAGGTAATCCATGCGAGAAAAGCATGTTTCCTGCAAGTGACAGACAGAGGCGGATTATTGTTGCAAAGTGGACATATTTAGCTTGTATAATTCATAATGAGCAGGTGACAAACTGCATTTGCGAAAAAGATACACTGGGTAAAATGAGGTAACCCCTCAAAAAATTGAGCTGAAGTTTCCCCCCTTGTTTCTAATATAGTACCAAAAAAAAAAATTTTTTTTTTTTTCATTTTTTTTTATGATTCAAGTCCCTGTGGTTGCCAACATTGAGATTAAATAACAGCTCTGCCGGCAAATAAAAAAAATGTGGTTTATAGTGGTTTACCAGTTCTAATTTGCGGTCAGTTTTAGCTCTGCGAACCAAGGGCCTCTCGTGTACCGTACAAACACTCTACCGACTGAGATATCGAGCCACACCTTCGACCCCTGCCTAATGAGATTCGTCCCGAATCTCTAAGTGCTATCCAGTCTGGCTATGGTGCTTTCATGTTCAGGTTTTTCAAAGTTTCGCTTCTGAAACTCTGCCAGTAATGTTTTTGCTTAACTGCTCATTTTTTCTTGCAGGTCAAGTCAGATCAAAGATTTATTCAGGGCCACTTAACTCAGGGTATGAGAATTAAACAAGCATTCATTTAAAACATACAGCAAACAAAAATAGCATGTACATGTATATTGGAATAGTAAAATAACCTATACAATCGGAGAATGCGGACATTCGGACATGGTATATGCTAAGTACTATAATTGTGATTCCAAAGATTGTGAACTGCAGTTTTTGTTTCTTTAATTTGAGGTTTAACGTCCCCGTAAACAATGTAAAGGTCATTTTGGAGACGTTTCCAATTTTGTGGTACTTTTACCCGACATTAAGATGAAATGATTTCCCTAGCCCTGCCGCACAATGTAAGCAATAGGGTTTATGAGCATGGAAGGTCCGACTCGCACTGCTTTGCCTGGGCAGGCTTAGATCCTCTAAGCGGTTCACCAGTACTCGTGTGCGGGTCGGTTTCAGCTCTGCGAGGAAGCATCATGCAGCCCATCTATTTCTTCAAGCTCCGATGGGCGGGGTGGGGGGGGGGGGGGCTGAACTGCAGTATAAAAGTCTATGAATGTTGTGGATGAAATGACGAACACTATGCTTAAAAAATCTTACTTTTCCTTAGTTTACTGTACACGCACGGGCTTTTTGCCACACAAGACTGCACATGCGCAGCGTAACCAAGGAAGTTAATCAGTCTAAACTCATCTATAACCGTCTAACCGAGGCAGTTCTAACGAATACCCGCAATCTTTGTTTGGACTGGATATAAAAGAAAACTATTAAAACACATCTAAAACTGCTCTTTCGATAGGTAAGAAAGACGACACTGTAGCTCACGGATGTTTTGTCGAAATGTGAAGGACAGAACGGCCTTCAAAACGGAAGGAGTACTTTTTAGATCATATGAGTTCTTTAACGTGTATTATTAACACTAGAAAAAAAAAAAAACAGATTCATTACGAAAACACGACCATTGTAACCTTTATCGTTGAAAATAAAAAATGCAATTTTTAAGATGAAAATTGTGATATTTTTCTTAATTCTGCTCTCAAAATATAGATTATGGGTACCCGTTAGAACCGCCTCATTGAGGCGCTTCTAACGAGTAACCACAATCTATATTTTAGTTTAAGAAAGAGAATGAGACCGTAAACAGAGACGTTTTGTAGTATAAACTTGATATTTATTTACAATAACGTCTTATTTTCTGTTAAATAAAATGGTTTTCTGACAGACTTGCAGTGCATTCATGCAAAGACAGACTATAACCAATAACAAACGACGATAACATTTAGTTTATTGTACGAGTTTTAACTACATGTAACAACTGACATGCACTGTAGGAAATCGTTGTAATTATTAAGGTGTCAAAGCCCCAGTCACACTGTTACGTATTAGGGGGTAGCTAGGTTTTACTACTTTTAATTTTATGCCGTTTTGTGGGAACGGATACTTAGGAATGCCTACGGAAACATACCGAAACGTAATAAAACATAACATTATAAAATCATAAACATACAGAACAGGGGAAAAACAACTAAGGGCTTTCGGATTTCGCCTTCAACAGAGTTTTTTTTTTAACTCACCAGAGCCGAAGGTTCCGGGGGAGCTTACGGGATAGGCATTTGTCCGTGGTCGTCTGCGTCTGCTTCGTCTGCGTCCGACAACACTTTCAAACGACATCTCCTCTGAAGCCACTGGGCCTGTGGGCCCAAATTTTATCTGTAGCATCCTTGGGCTGGGGGATTGAAATTTTGTGTTTTTATAAAATTCGGCTCATTAGTTTGGTTCTAAGGGCAACTTAGAGTTATCATAGACTAAAATGGGGAAAAGTGAATAATGGCATTTGCTACCAAGCCTCTGCAGACATTTTGACAAAACTTCCATAGAACTGTTCTTTAGGCAATCTACTATCTGCCATATGATTTTAAGCCTACTGCTCATTTGCATTGGTTGTCATGGAAACCAAAATGAAAACAAAAATAGAAAAAAAAACTTAAAAATCATCTCCTCAGAAACTGTTTGCTCTGTGAGGCTGAGAGTTTATGGAAATATTCACTATGTATGCCTTAACAGGTTTTGTGTGTGTGTGTGTGTGTGTGTGTGTGTGTGTGTGTGTGTGTGTGTGTGTGTGTGTGTGTGTTTATGAAATTCGGCTCTTTAGTTTGGTTGCTTTGGCAAGTTAGATTTTCCATACACTTATAATGGAGAAAATTGAAAAATTGCATTTACTGCCAAGCCTTTGCTATTATCTTGACACAACTTTCATAGAAAGTTTCCTTAAGTAATCTACCATCTGCCATATGATTTAAGGTCTTTTGCTCATTTTTACTGGTTGCCATTGAAACCAAAATGAAAAAGAAATAATAGAAAAAAATACTTATAATCTTCTCCGCATGAACCGTATGCTCTCTGAGGCTGAGAGTTTATGGAAATATTCACCATATTTGCCTTTACAGGTTTTATGGGTTTTTTTTCATGAATTTCGGCTCTTTAGTTTGGTTGCTATAGCAACTTAGATTTTCTAAAGACGCATAATGGGGAAAATTGAAAAATGGCAATAACTGCCAAACCTTTGCAAATATTTTGACACAACTTTCATAGAAATGTTCCTTAAGCAATCTGCCATACGATTTTTGGCCTATTGCTCATTTTATACGCCCGTTTAAAAAAAACGGTCGTATTATGTTATGCATCGTTTCCGGATAACTCCTACAGTTTTCATCCGATCAAGTTAAAACTTCATACATAGTTAAACCATGATGTTGGGCAGCGCATATTGTTTCGAGATTAGGGTCCATCAAATAATAATAGAGTTATGCCCCTTTGAATTTTTTTTGTAAACTTTTGGTATCCGGATAACTCCTAATACTGTTTACGATCAAGCTGAAACGTCATACATAGTTAGACCATGATGTGGGGCAGGGCATATTATTTTAGGGTTACAGTCCGCCATATATTAATAGAGTTGTGCCCCTTTGAATTTTTTTTGTAAACTTTTCCTTTCCGGATAATTCCTCCTACAGTTTACATCCGATCAAGCTGAAACTTCATACATAGTTAGACCATGATGTTGGGTAGCACATATTGTTTCGAGGTTTCGGTCCACCAAATAATGATAGAGTTATGCCCCTTTGAAATATTTTGAAAACTTTTTGTTTCCGGATAACTCTTCCCACAGTTTACATCCGATCAAGCTGAAACATCATACATAGTTCGACCATGATGTGGGACAGCGCATATTGTTTCGAGGCTAGGGTCCACCAGATAATTGAAATTTTTTGTAAACTTTTCGCTTCCGGATGACTCCTCCTACATTTTACATCCGATTTCTCTGAAACTTCATATATAATTAGACCATGGTGTGGGGCTTCTTTAAGTTACTTCAAAAGTCATGTTTGCAAACAGTGTGGGCCCAAATCTGGCTGCTCCTCTAGTAGATGTCGTCTGATTTGGGTCCACACTGTTTGCCTGTATGCAAAAGTACTTTTTAAAACATTTGCTAAAAAATTCAGCAGACGATATAAGCAGACAACATTTTCAGATGTAGGGTTTACAATTCCATGTATTGAACACGACTGTAAAAACCTATTTTGTATGGAGAAAAATTGGGTTCACATAGCTAAACAATTTCATTTTTTCATCAAAACCGAGATTATGGCTACTAAATAGAACAATCGCCTCATTAAGGCGATGCCAACGAGCACCCACAATCCATGTAAGTACAGAAAAAATCGCAAATTTTCAGTTAAAATGCATGAAAGCAATTTTAGCACTTGAAGGTATTACCGTACCTGGAAATGTTTCGTTCAATTCGTGTGGTATTATATTTTTAGGTTAGTTAAGAGACTCTGAAGGCACAAACATTATAGCAACACTTCGTCTTGTTAAAATGGTGTTGTTGTTTTTATATTTAAAGAACAAACACTTTTCATATGGATATTCTTGGCATTTTCCTTATTTTTGCGCCAAACGTTGAATCCGCCTCATCGAGTAACGAGGACCCACAATCTATGTGTTTGAGCAAGAATAAGATACATATTGTAAACCCCTGTATATATCACTGTTCTCTTTATAAAGTGGGATTTACGAGGCTGTTCATTGCATGGACTTATCGTGATGGTTCGGATAACAGTTGAGAAGCCTAGGCTACAAATTATGCTTTCAGGCCCGGTAAGAGGTGCAAAAGTCTGGTAACGGCCATAAATAAAAAGCAACTAATGGAGAATTTTTGTGTTGGGGTGAGGGTGGTGGGGCCCGGTTTCGACCCTTTCAAGCTTATTTCACTTCTGTCGAGACGTTCGTTAATCTGAGGCTGGTGAAAATCGGAGTACCCAGAGAAAAAACACCTGATCTTCCATTGCAGAACTTAACACATCAGTTTCTGGTTTGTTCAAGGTGCAAGAACATTTAAAAGAAAGAATGGGGATTTCTTGGTTTGGGTTATAAGGCACTTTCAGGATAATTCCAATTAGTTCAAGTCCATCCTTAATCAGGTGGGAGGAAACTAGTGATTCCAGAGCAAAATCACATGACCTTTAGTTGCGGAACATGGCGTCTCACAATCGTCATGTGGCCTAACACAGTCGAGAAAGAAAGAAAATGAAATAATGTTGTAAATGTATATTTCTATTCGTATTTGGAAAAGTACAATTATTACAATGTTAAAGTGATACAGCTGTCTATTTAAGGGAAATAGGAACACCTGACAGATGGTTCCTCCATTTTACAAAGGTAGACAACTTTCGGGACGTCCTGTTCATTTTTCAATAAGTCCTATCCCACTGAAAAAGGGATCTTCTCTAAAAGGAAAGAATTTGATTATCATGAGCAAATTCTTTCCTATAAGAATTGGCCCACATTGACATGGGAAACAAAACTACATTTGCAGGAGTTGCCTCATCTGAAGTTGTTCCCATTCCCCTTAATTATAAATTTGCACATAACCAAAGCACACTAAAATATTTGTACATGCATATGGGGAACCCCTTCTATCTGTGCTTGGAGAAATAGATTAGGCAGCAAGAGCTGAAACCGACCGAACATGAACACTTGTTAATAACTTGGAGAGTCTCAACCTGCATATGGGGAACCCCTTCTATCTGTGCTTGGAGAAATAGATTAGGCAGCAAGAGCTGAAACCGACCGAACATGAGCACTTGTTAATAATTTGGAGAGTCTCCGCCTGCATATGGGGAACCCCTTCTATCTGTGCTTGGAGAAATAGATTAGGCAGCAAGAGCTGAAACCGACCGAACATGAGCACTTGTTAATAACTTGGAGAGTCTCAACCTGCATATGGGGAACCCCTTCTATCTGTGCTTGGAGAAATAGATTAGGCAGCAAGAGCTGAAACCGACCGAACATGAGCACTGGTTAATAATTTGGAGAGTCTCCGCCTGCATATGGGGAACCCCTTCTATCTGTGCTTGGAGAAATAGATTAGGCAGCAAGAGCTGAAACCGACCGAACATGAGCTCTTGTTAATAACTTGGAGAGTCATAGCCTGCATATGGGGAACCCCTTCTATCTGTGCTTGGAGAAATAGATTAGGCAGCAAGAGCTGAAACCGACCGAACTTGTTAATAATTTGGAGAGTCTCCGCCTGCATATGGGGAACCCCTTCTATCTGTGATTGGAGAAATAGATTAGGCAGCAAGAGCTGAAACCGACCGAACATGAGCACTTGTTAATAACTTGGAGAGTCTCAGCCTGCATATGGGGAACCCCTTCTATCTGTGCTTGGAGAAATAGATTAGGCAGCAAGAGCTGAAACCAACCGAACATGAACACTTTTTAATAATTTGGAGAGTCTCAGCCTGCATATGGGGAACCCCTTCTATCTGTGCTTGAAGAAATAGATTCGGCAGCAAGAGCTGAAACCAACCGAACATGAGCACTTGTTAATAACTTGGAGAGTCTCAGCCTGCATATGGGGAACCCCTTCTATCTGTGCTTGGAGAAATAGATTCGGCTGCCAGAGCTGAAACCGACCGAACATGAGCACTGGTTAATTATTTGGAGAGTCTCCGCCTGCATATGGGGAACCCCTTCTATCTGTGCTTGGAGAAATAGATTCGGCTGCCAGAGCTGAAACCAACCGAACATGAGCACTTGTTAATAACTTGGAGAGTCTCAGCCTGCCAAGGCAAAGTGGTGGCAGTCGGACATCCTTGCATATAAACCCCACTGGTATCATTTGGTCGCAGGGCTTTAAATATCATTTCATGTCAACATTGGGTACAAATCCAACACAATTGAAACAACGACTTCAAAATGATCTATATCGTGTTAAGGGGGCGTTAAACCTCAAATCTAACACCAAAACGTCACGTACCAACTATATACGCCGGTCTCAGTCAGTTTCGCGTCTTACTTGTGATCAGGAGGACGCGCGTTCGATTCCTGCCGGGAACGGCAGAATTCTTTCGTGGAGATTGATCATGAAATCTTTTCTACGGTCATTCTCGCCCGCTGATTCAGGAAGGGTAGTTGTCATTTTCTAGTATTAACCGCTTACGTTTACAGGTACATTTTCTTTTTATTATATCCCTTCCGCTGAGTCAAGAAGGGCAGTTGTCAGTTTCTAGCGAAAGACTTGCACTGTACTGGTTAACTGCTTACGTCTCAACCTGCCCAAGAGGTGTGGATAGGTAAACCGACCTGCTCAAAAATAACCTAAAACTGTTGACCGGGCGTTAAGCTCAAATACAAACAAACATTTTTTTTTCTTTTGTACAAATAGTGTGCTCTAGTTGAAGAACACTTTTGAACAAACCCTAAGGTGGTCTTAATATAGGAATTTTAATGACTTGCACAAAAAAAAAACGAAAAAATGCCTATTCAAATATATCGAAAAGTTTACCACCAAAGTTTGAAAATTTTCAGATAAATAAAATTGAGAGTTTTCATATTTCTGCTCATGACATAGATTGTTGGTACTCGCTAGAAGCCTAGAGCCGCCTCAGACGGTTCTAACGAGTACCCACAATCTGTGTTTTTGAGCAGAAATTAGAAAAAGCTATACCCCTGCAAACCCCAGTTTTATTATATAAAAGTGGGGTTTTAGGGGGTCAAAATTATGTAGGCATGTTTTCGTGATGATTTGACCTTTTTTGACGTCGTCTGCTGAAAATATCCTAGCAATCAAAGGGTCAAAGCGTTTCCTTTTAAGATCTGGCAGCCATTGTTCAGCGTGGTGGAGCAATTGTGAACTGATTTTACTGCTTATTATTTTCAGGTCTGGTGTTTATATTATTCAGTGGAACCCTCTCTGAAAATTTGGCTGAGCGTCACCCGAGAATTAGTTCTGATTTTTCTTCTTTTTCCTTTTTTTCAAATCGGACTATTAGCTCAGGAAGATATATCATTTCAAGTTTTTTTTTTCTATTTTAGTTCTACCGGACACCCAAGATCAGAGGGTCACCCAAGGACTATTTCTGTTAAATTATTTTATTTCGTAGTTTAGGAGATGGGAGATTGAAAGAAATTGCTGACAGACGGGACTGACGGACACGTTGTGATCACAATAGCCCACCTTCGCAGGGGAGCTTAAAATGATTAAGCGCTGTTTATTAGATGCCGCCCGCAAGTTACTAGTCCACAAAAACACTGCTTATTAGATGCCACCGGCAAGTTAGTAGTCCATAAAAACACTGCTTATTAGATGCCACCGGCAAGTTAGTAGTCCATAAAAACACTGCTTATTAGATGCCACCGGCAAGTTACTAGTCTACAAAAGCACTGGTTATTAGATGCCGCCCGCAAGTTACTAGTCCACAAAAACACTGCTTATTAGATGCCACCGGCAAGTTATTAGTCCACAAAAACACTGCTTATTAGATGCCACCGGCAAGTTACTAGTCCACAAAAAGTGTAATGGACACTAATGAATTACAAAGGGGAGTAACTTAATCAGCATTCTAATGCACCGGCGTATGTAACGAAACGTCTGATTGGGTAACGTCAAAAATTTGCGACAGTATATTCTGCGATATACTGTCGGAAACCCGACGTCATGTAACGTCGTTTTTCATTGGCTGGCATTTGGTTTTATGCAGCGTTTGTGCAAAATAGTACAATTTTTAACAAAACAACCAAATAATTGCATTAGAATGGGGATAACGGTATTGGAATTTCTCATTTAGGAAGGTAAATCGTCGGTTTTACGGTCGCAAATTACGTTTAACGAAACGAAATGTCCGACCGTAAAACTCCGATTAACCTCCCCAAATGACAATTTTCAATACAGTTATCCACCAATTGATCCATTGACCATTTTCAGTTGCTGTAACATCTCATGTATATCAACATCTATGATAATATTCAGAATGTTATTACTTAAGATATGCAAGAAAAACAACTTCAAGAACTACAGAGGAGAATATTAAACTATGAAAGTACTGATCCACGGAACCTTATTTTTTTCCAGCATAAATTGCTTATCCATATCAACTGGTGTGTAAAATGTGATAAAATTCCTACAATCATGACAATTTTTACACAAGATAGTCAGGAAAAACAAAAATTCAGAACTACAAAGGGGAATAACAATAACAGTATTATCTACTTTACCGTTCTTTTTCAGTGGCAGTACCATATTTATTCAAAATATGATGATTCCTTTGATCATTAAGAAAAGACAGATTGGAAAAACGTGTTATGGATACCAAAGTACACAGTGAAATAACTATAGCAGTATTGACCCCGTAACCTTTCTTTTTCTGTAGCAGCCACGTCTCGTGGATATCAACGTTTATGTAAAATACGATAAGATTCATACATGTCTATCTCAATATATACAGGAAGAAAAGAATTACAAAAGTGAATAACCATAACAGCGTTAATCAGGCGACCTTTAGTTTTTCTATGACAGCAGAATAAGTATCAGCATTTATGCGAAATATGATAAGATTCATACAAGTAATCAAATTTTGAAGGCAAACATCAAAGTGTCACTGGCAAACGGGCAGATGAACAACGTGAAAACAGTACACCCCTAAAACTAAGGGTTGGTTAATTTGAAAGCATTCGCTGCAGCTGTTTTCGATGCTCTTACATACAAGTCGATGGCTTCTTGACAATATATATTTAATGTTAAGTGCACCAAAAACAACTGCACCCAGGGACTGGGACGTGGACCCTGCTTTCGTAGTCCCCCAGACAACGGATGCTAAAGCTACAAGAGCTAATGGCAATAGCGGCTACACGTGCCTGTGTAGCCTAACGCTTCACAGACACTGAGTAGCCAAAGACTGGTGGTATGCTTATCAGTCTAGTTCCTTGATGTTGTTCCGATTCACGGCTCTAACCCCAGACCTTGGCGTAAGATAATGTCGTACGGCAAAGCGAAACCCTGACTTGTGCTATGACGCAGAGGTGACAGGCAGGGAATCCATTTGTCTTGCCCAGGACAGCCGGGTACCCTACCGGCTGCATAACCTATTACAAAACCTTACTGCAGGCTTCGGCGAAACTGCTACTTGGGAAGTCGCATACAAAAAGCCAGCCTGTAAGCAGACAACCAGCCTATAGAAAAAAATGAAAAAAGAAACAAGCTACAAAGGAAAAATACAAATTAACAACGACGCAAAACAAAATTGAGGCTGAAAAGCAAAGCAAAATTAGCAAGCTGAAAAGCAAATAATTAATTAATTAAATAAATAAATAAATAAATTACGCGACACGCGATGACACGACAAAACGACGCGGCACACCACATACCCCACCCCACCACACCGCACATGCTGCAAAGCAAAGAACAAATAGTACAAACATATTTTACTGCATCATAAATCAAGAAAGAACAAATTAACAACATGCAAAGCAAAGCTAGAAAGGGAAAATACAAATTAACAACAAAGCAAAACAAAACAGAGGCTGAAAAGCAAAGCAAAATTAGCTAGCTGAAAAACAAATATAACTGATTAAATAAATAAATAAATAAATAAATAAATAAATAAATAAATAAATAAATAGCGCGACACGCGATGACACGACAAAACGACGCGGCACTCCACACACCACACACCACCACACCACCACACCACACATGCTGCAAAGCAAAGAACAAATTAACAACATACAAAGCAAAGCTACAAAGGAAAAATACAAATTAACAGCAACGCAAAACAAAATAGAGGCTGAAAAGCAAAGCAAAATTAGCAAGCTGAAAATCAATTAACTGATTCAATATATATATAAACCTTTAAATAAATAAATAAACAGCGTCACACGCGATGACATGACAAAACGACGCGGAACCCCACACACCACACCCCAACACACCACACAAGCTGCAAAGCAAAGAACAAATTATCATCATACAAAGCAAAGCAAAATAACATAACAATAACAAGACAAAACAGAGCGAAAACTACGAGAAAACAACAACAACAACAACAAAAAACATTACGCGACAAACAATTAACCACACGACCACATAACCAAACAACCGATTAACCAACAGAATAGCCAAACGACAAACCATTCGAAGAACCTACCAACCGAATAATCAAACGACCAACCAACCAACCGAATAACCATCCAACCGAATAACCAAATAACCAACCAACCAAGCGTATAACCCCACGACTGCCAAACCAACCGACCAACAACTAACCGAATTACCTAATGACCAAACAAACAACCGAATAACCAAACGACTTACAAACCAAACTACCAACCAACCAACCAACCAAACAGACCAACCAACTAACCAAATAACCGAACGGCCAAACAACCAACCGAATTACCAACCATCCACAAACCAACCAAATAACCAAACGACCAACTGAACGAACAAACAAACGACCAACCGAACGACCAACCAACCGTTTAACCAACCGAACAACCTACCAACGGAGTAACCAAGCAACAAACCAACCACCAACCGAATAATCAAAACAACCATCAAACCAAAAGACCAATGTAATAACCAAGGAACCAAGAAGAGTAACCACAAAACAAGCCCACCTCGAATAACCAACAACCATCCAACCAACCGTATAACTAAACAACCAACCAACCGAATAACCAAGATCGACCAACCAACAAACCGAATACAAAACTATCAAACGAAACAACCGAATAACCACGACCGACCAATCAACCTACCCAATAACCAAACGAACAAACGAATAACGAAACGACCAACGGACCAACCACAAAACACTGCCATGACACAGATAGTACTGGATTACATGGTACCAGTAGAGGGCTCGACCCGACCCCATCTGACTGGACTGTGCCACTGCAAAATATCGAACCATTCACCACTTCATATACGCATAAAAATAAGAAGCCTGTTAAGCAAACCAATGATAATTACAAATACAATTAAAATGTTAAAGAATAAACAAAACAACAACTAAACACGCGAATCGCCTCAGCAACACAAAGATAGCGACAGTACAAAACAAATTTTCTAACCATATAAAGCGAGAAAAAACAACCATATGATAAAAGAAACACAGCAAAATAAGTCATGGAACATTACCTAACTGTTAGTAACCATATGTCATTGTCCCAGCAGGCACACGTCGCTAGGGCAACGTCAAATCAACGTCGGTGACGTTGCACCGACGTAGATGTGACGTTGCTTGAAAGCCATGACGTTGTACCGACGTTGATGTGACGTCACAATTACGTCATGGTCCTGCTGGTTGTATTTGGTCACATTTTGACATGATATTATCCACCAACTAACAGCCCCATTAGATGATAAACAGTTTTATGAAAGAGACTTACCGTAAAGATCCTAAGTAATGGGACAGACAGGCCTAAGCAAACAGTACAGACTCAGATCAGACAAGTCAGGGTCTACACCGTTTGCCATTCCGTCTCCATTTTTGACACTTTGCTGGATTGAGACACAAACTTGTTAAAATTTGAAGTCCTGAAGGTGTCAGAAATTTTAGGAATTTTACAGTAGAAGGTATTGTTATCCCTATTCTTATCTCACTGTACAACAATCAGTCAGCAACCTGTCGTCCTGTCGGCCATATGTATCCATACTACCATTTATACTCTACATGCTGTCACATGGAAATCCAGATTTGGCGCTATTATGACAAAATACAGTCTTCCCCTTTCCGTTCATGATGACTTTATAGTGTTGTTCCGATCTGCCTACAAATGAAAAGAGTGATGTGAGTCAGATGCATATCAGCCTTTTGGTTTCATTGGGCGGCAGGGCTTGAGATGTCATTTAATCTCTGTGTTGGGTAAAAGACGCACAAAATTGGAAGCAACGTCTACAAAATGGCCTAAATATTATTGACGGGGACGTTAAACCTCAATTCAAACACACTAAAAATTTAAGAGGATCTTACACGAGTGGTCATTGCATATGAAATTTATGAAATAAACATTTGGCGCGTTTAATAAATTTCACGTTTAATGACCACAAGTGTAAGCTTCAGTTTATCATAACGTTTCTAAATTGGATCACATGTATATCGCCGAAGAAGTTCAAAAGAAAACAAAGCCAGGTTGTCAGGTGCGACGTTATAACGGTATTCGTTAGTACCCATGTGTCATTACTCCTATCCATGCTTGACGAAATAGATTGGGCTGCATGATGCTTCCACACAGAGCTGAAATCGGCCGCACACGAGTACTGGCAAACCAATTAGATATTCTAAGCTTGCCTAGGAAAAGTGGTGCGAGTCGGACCGTCCATACATATAAACCCTATTGGTTTCATTGGGCGGCAGGGCTTGAGATGTCATTTCATCTCGATGTCGGGTAAAAGTCCCAAAACATTAGTAGCAGCATCTCCAATGTGACCTGTACAGTGTTGACGGGGACGTTAAACCTCAAATCAGAATCAGAATTGTGTGACACCTCAAATGACATTCATACACCAGGATCTGTGATGGGAAGTCAGTCCTTAGCTCTCACCAAAGAGGTAATCTTAGCTACACAATCCTCAGCACCTTCAGCCGTTGAAATAATCGAATCGGGAAGGCCATTCTAATCTCTAATGGTTCGGGGGAAGAATGATTCTTTATAAATGTATTGCAGCAAGGGTCTGAAACGCCAATGAATGATGATTTCTATAGTGCCTAGCTGGGGGAACAAGGTCATCTGTTGGAATGCTGGCAGCACCCTTTAGACCTTTGTTTAAAAGTATGAGCCTACTGTCTTTTCTTCTTTTCTTGAGAGACTCCCATCTTAATTTTCCTAGTATTCCAGTCATGCCCCCAGTTTCAAAGCAGTAATTGCTTGTTACAAATCTAGCAGCTCTATTCTGAACTTTTTCAATTTCTTTTTCAAAACAAACAAACAAATTACACGTGTTCATATGATCTATAACATGACGTTATGTCTTAAATGACAGCGACATAGTTCAGGCAGTCCCAGATATTTACGGCATAATTGTTCTTATTTCTTGTCAGCAGTATATGATGTGGGTACTCATTAGACTAATCTAAATTAGTTCCCAAAACATATTTTTATAAAGAGGTGAAAAAATAAATAAAACACTGAAAACTAGAATCCAGGTTTTACTGACACATGTCTGCTATAGAGAAGTATAATCAAGTAAGGTGATAGATAAAGAAACCACTTATAGTTACTGACCCATATATGACAATGGAATCTTCCACATAGTATGTTTGGTGTGGTCCATTTCCAATTATAGCAAACAGTGCAGACCAAGATCAGACGCCGCATTCTGCGGCATCTGATCTGGGTCTTCACTGTTTTCCAATTTCTCAGGAAACGGTCGCTATTGGCATACAAATGTTAATCCTTTTCTTGCCAAGAAAATTTGCCCTAGAATTGTTTACTTATGTCATCTGCTGTATAGTCTTCAAACTTTTCAAACATTTTTTGTAAATAAGCATATATTGCGGACACTGATCAGACTTCTCCACATAGATATAGTATATATCTGAAGAGTGTTGAAATATGAATTAAGTGTGCTTTACCTTCCAAAAAGCTGCAAACTGGTTTACCCACTTGACCACGCTTTGTTTAAAACATTTTCCAATAGGTTTTCATGACCTGGAAAATACAAATCAATCAAGAGAGCACATCTACCATTTTAATATATATCCCCTTATACCCAACTTTGATGTAGTAAACCTAGGGTTTACAGGGGTGTAAATACTTGCTAAAAACAATATTATTTGTACTCTATATAACCGCCTCGTACCACAATCTATATTTTGAGCAGGTATACGAAGAAAAGCAGAATTTTTTATCTGAAGGTTTTAATTTTTTTTGTGATAAAATTTTAAATATATTTGAATCGCCAATCTCCAAGACATGAGTTGAGGGTACTCATTAGAACCGCCTCAGTATTGCTCAACTCTAGACAACCTCCAAGACATTAGTTGTAGGTACTTATTAGAACCCCTCATTTTCGCCCACCTCCAAAACAAGTTGTGGGTACTCGTTAGAACTGCCTCATTTTCGCCCACCTCCAAGATATAAGTTGTTGGTACTCATTAGAACCGCCTAATTTTCGCCCACCTCCAAGGCATAAGTTGTGTGTACTCATTAGAACCCCTCATTTTCGCCACCTCAAAAACATAAGTTGTGGGTACTCGTTAGAACTGCCTCATTTTCGCCCACCTCCAAAATATAAGTTGTTGGTACTCATTAGAACCGCCTAATTTTCGCCCCCCTCCAAGGCATAAGTTGTGTATACTCATTAGAACTCCTCATTTTCGCCCACTTCCGAAACATAAGTTGTGGGTACTCGTGAGAACTGCCTCATTTTCGCCCACCTCCAAGATATAAGTTGTTGGTACTCATTAGAACCGCCTAATTTTCGCCAAGCTCCAAGGCATAAGTTGTGTGTACTCATTAGAACCTCTCATTTTCGCCACATCAAAAACATAAGTTGTGGGTACTCGTTAGAACTGCCTCATTTTCGCCCACCTCCAAGATATAAGTTGTTGGTACTCATTAGAACCGCCTAATTTTCGCCCACTTCCAAGACATAAACTGTGGGTACTTATTAGAAACGCTTCAATTTTTCCCACCACCAAGACAAAAGTTGTGATTACTCATCAGAACCGCGTCATTTTCGCCCACCTCCAATACATACACTGTGGGTACTGGTTAGATTTGCTTCATTCTCACCCACCTCCAAGACATAAGTTGGGAGTACTCATTAGTCCCACCTCATTTTCTTCCAACTCCAAGACATAAGTTGTTGGTACTCATAAGAACCGCCACTGTTTCTCCCACCTCCATAGCATATGTTGTGGGTACTCATTAAAACCGCCTCATTTTCGCCCACCTCCAAGACATAAGTTGTTGGTACTCGTAAGAAACGCCTCATTTTCGCTAACCTCTGATCAACTGAACGATTGGATTTCTCCCAACAACAACAATTACTTGCTTTTAAGGCAAAGTCCGATATTGGTATTTTTAGTGAATACATCTGTCATTTTGCGATATATGAGATGGAATCTCCTATCTTGTATTTATAAGACAGGTGCATTTCAGATTATTGTGGTGCCAGAATTTTTGGTTATTGCAAGCTTAACAAAATTCTATGTACTTCAAGAGTACAGTGAAGATCCCGAAGAGATCCCCATACCCCATTCTCTAAGTGATAACAAACATAGACATACACAGGTTAAAACATTTTTACACGAAGCTGTTAGAGAATACGAGAGACCCTTTGTAAAGTGGTTTACTTTTGAAGGAAAAAATAGCTCCTCAGCTAATTATTTGAAATCACTGCATATACAATGTATGTGGTTTTAGTTCCGCCATAATTCAAAGCACCTCAATTTAGTCAGCTCTGCGACATTAACATATACAAAGCAAGGACATATAAAAAACCAGGCCTGTATAATGTTGACACCCCTTGAACACCACTTTAATATAGTAAAACTCGGGTTCACAGGGGTATACCTTTTTTTTCTTATTTCTGCTCTGAAATATAAATAAAGATCGTGGGTACTCGTTAGAACCGCCTCGATGAGGCGTTTCTAACGAGCACATACAATCTATCTTTTCAGCAGAAAAACATCAACCTTTTTTTTCATCTTAAATTTTCGTTTTTTCGGGGGTTAAAGTTTACAATGTACTTATATAGGCGTGTTTTCGTATTGAAAACAAGGACTCGTACCAGCAGAATAGTTCACACCATTTTTTTCCAACATTTGTCACAGCTTTTGGAACCGTTTTCGCCAGAAACAGCATCTGATGGAGGCTGTCCAGGATTTTTATTAGTTCAAACGAAAGCCAGGGTATAAATAATATATGTGTAGCTGTCCCTGATGTCTTTCCCATAACACGGGTCCCCCTAAAACATATCCATGATACACATTTCTATATAAACAGAAACCAAGATTTAAAATATGAATCTACAGTATCACTGTGGCACTCATGACACCCTGTTGTTTTTCTCACAATCTGGGGTTCCTCTTAAACCTAGTCTATAACATAATATATAAACATTTACCAAGATATAAAATAGAAATTGTTACTGTGGTGCTCATGACACCCTGCTGTCTTTCCCATAACCTGGGTTTCCTCTTAAACCTACATCTACAACATAATATATAAACATTTACCTATAAAATATGAAATTGTTACTACTATGACTGTGGTGCTCATGACACCCTGCTGTCTTTCCCATAACCTGGGTTTCCTCTTAAACCTACGTCTATAACATAATATATAAACATTTACCAAGATATAAAACATGAAATTGTTACTGTGTTGCTCATGACACCCTGCTGTCTTTCCCATAACCTGGGTTTCCTCTTAAACCTACGTCTACAACATAATATATAAACATTTACAAAGATATAAAACATGAAATTGTTAATGTGGTGCTCATGACACCCTGCTGTTTTTCCCATAACCTGGGTTTCCTCTTAAACCTCCGTCTACAAAATAATATATAAACATTTACAAAGATATAAAACATGAAATTGTTACTGTGGTGCTCATGACACCCTGTTGTCTTTCCCATAACCTGGGTTTCCTCTTAAACCTACGTCTACAACATAATATATAAACATTTACAAAGATATAAAACATGAAATTGTAACTACTGTGACTATGGTGCTCATGACACACGGTTGTCTTTCACATAACCTGGGGTCCCTCTTAAACCTACGTCTACAACATAATATATAAACATTTACCAAGATATAAAACGTGAAATTGTGACTGTGGTGCTCATGACACCCTGTTGTCTTTCACACAACTTGAGCCCCTCTTCAACATACATCTACAACATAAATTATAAGCAGAAATCAATGTTTAAAACTTCCAAACTTTCACTGAAACAATCAATGCAGGCTTGTCTGGGTTAAGGGTCACTTTTCAACAGACATCTACACTAAAATTCTAGATACACAGGTATCAATGTATAAAATGTTAAATCTTGTACTGTGACACGTAAAAGCACTCTTATCTTTTCCGTAACCTTGGTCCCTCACCAACATACATCTACAATAAAACTTGTAAAATACATTATAAATAGAAAACGTTTTTAAATATTAAAACTGTCAGTGTGATGGCACCCTGTTGTATTCAGCATATAACAGAAATCAGCAAATAAATCTCAGCTTCAAAAATAGGAAGCTAGGTTTGTACAGTGGTATAGGTGATACAATACATTAGGATGTGTCTTTGGATGTGACACGCGAGATAATATTATCTGTTATAACCCCCTACAATTACCTTTTCCCAAAGAGATTCGAATTGTTCTTAGAAACATGTCGCGTGCCGCGCATGCCGTCGCGTGTCGTGTCATATCGTTTAGCGTGTAAACATATTGAATGGCTTCATACCAAGGCACACATTATTTTTCGTCAGTTTTGTTCAAACACATATATTCAGGATACTCGTTTCTTACGTTCTCGATGATAGTAGGTGTAGATGCAGCATAGGCAATCGTGATAAACAGTCTATAAACTCTGAAACAGCGGGTTTGAAAAATACATAAAACATATAGCAATATAGGAAATCATACCTAAAACATTTTAAGAGTAAAAGACATGAAACAGATATATTACACCGAAGTAATGGAACAGGTAGGCTTGAGCATACCGCAGACCCAGATCAGACTGCTCCTGAAGGACTACATGCTGCATCGTGAAACAAATTTGTTAAAATTTTAGATGTGCGAATGTTTAGGATTTTTACCGAACTCTGCCATGAAGACTGTCATTTAAATCATTATGCATTTTACAACAATCATCAAGAGAGGTGGACACAATAGTCAATCAATTTGAAATGTATATAGCAGTATTTTGTCATGTTTTACGGCCCTTTCAAGATTATTTCACTCATATCGAGTCAATCGTTAATCAGAGGTGGCGTAAACTGGAGTACCCGGAGACAAAACACCCGACCTTCCTTTGCAGAACTTGGTGTCTCCCATGTGACCTGAGCCAGGCTCGTACCATAGCGGTGAGAGACCTAATGATAAAGAGACAGCGCTCTATACACTAGGCCGCGGAGGTATATGGAGGTATAAGTTCCAACATACAGCATCAGTTTCTTTATGTTAGTAGTTTCTAATATGCTTCTTTATCTTTATCCTAAGCCACGGGATTTGGCTGTGGTCACTGGTATGTTTCAATCGAATTTACAGTCGCATTGTGTTTCACCAGGACCATCTTCTGCAGTGCACAGAAACTCCAGTCATCCACACTTCTCTTTCAGTATAAATCCGCACTGAAAACAAAAACATAATGCAAACATACCCATTCAACCACATTGAAAACTTAATCACCAAAAACTGGAATTTTTCAGATAAAAATTTCTGATTGTTTCGTATTTCTACTCAAAACATTTATGAGTACTTGTTACAACCGCCTCGGCTAGGCGATTCTAAGGGGTACCCACAACCTATGTTTTTAAACAGAAAAAATAAGGACTCCTCAAGCCAAGCATTATACGCCCATGGTAAGCACTCGGCTGTAGCATATACAGCTATACTGACAAATAGTAGGTGGGGTTAGCCAAAAAAGAAAATTTCATGGATTAACAGTGGAAATTATTCTGCTAATAACCTCTTAACAAAATGCACTGCTTCATATCATGTTCTTACTGTAAATCACCGTTCAACTTGATGGATGTAAACTAAAGGAGGATTTAGCTGCAAGTGTCTGTAGGGAATAACTCTGCTAATACTCGGCGGATAGTAACCTCAAAATAGTATGCGCTCCTCCACATAATGTTCTAAATTTTTACAATGTTTCAGCTTGATCTAAGGTAAACTATCGGAAGAGTTAGCTTATGAAATTTTCAAAGGGCCATTACTGTCGATATTTGGTGGAATGTAACCTCAATACAAAATGTGTGACTATTATTCAAGAAGGTTCAGCTTGATCAGGAGAAGTTTACAGAAGCTTTCAAAGGAGCCTACCTCTGTTAATATTTGGTGAACTGCGTACTTGAAAAACAAGAGGACCAAGATGGTCCTGTATCGCTCACCTGAGCTAACAAATTCAAAGTTTCAGGAAGTGCCAAACTTTCCTGAAGGATTTATTGGAACACAAGGTGATGACATGGTAAGCATTTCCTGCAATCAAGTAGAATGTAACTCTACGATAAATCAGCTACTTTCACCGAGTTTCAAACTCATTCAAGCTTTTATTCCTGATTTGCTTATATTTAACTTTCAAGTGACAAGGTCGAAAATCGGCATTTTCAGCAATTAAAGGGATGTTACTTATGATAAATGGGCCGATTCGACTGCTTTTAGAACTAATTCAAGTTTTTATCCCTAGCCACCTTACATATAAGTTTCAGAAAGATCCAATCAAAAATGAAGGGGTTACGGTGATGACAAGGTCGAAAATTGGCTTTTTCAGCAATCAAAGGGACGTAACTCTATGACAAATTGGCCGATTTGGCTGGTTTTCGAACTCATCCAAGTTTGTATCCCCCGCCACCTTACATAGAAGTTTCAGAAAGATCTAATCAAAGCTGAAGCGGCTACAGTGATGACAAGGTAAAAAATCGGCATTTTCAGCAATCAAAGGGACGTTACTCTATGACAAATGGGCCGATTTGGCTGGTTTTCGAACTCATCCAAGTCGGAATCCCCAGCCACCTTACATATAAGTTTCAGAAAGATCCGACCAAACTGAAGGGGCTACAGTGATGACAAGGTATAAAAAATCGGCATTTTCTGCAATCAAAGGGACGTAACTCAAAGACAAATGGGCAGTCTTGGCTGGTATTCGAACTCATCCTAGGTTCTATCACCAGCCGCGTTACATATAAGTTTCAGAAAGATCCGACCAAAACTGAAGGGGCTACGGTGATGACAAGATCTAAAATTGGCATTTTCAGCCATCAAAGGGACGTAACTCTATGACAAATGGGACGATTTGGCCGATTTTCGAACTCATCCAAGGTTTAATCCCCAGCCACCTTACATATAAGTTTCAGAAAGATCGGATCTATGATAAATGGGCCGACTTTCGAACTCATCCGAGTTTTTATCCCTAGTCACCTTACATATAAGGTTCGATGGGCATGGTGGGCGAAGCTTGCTTACCAAGTAATGCTTAATATTCGCGGACGCCTGATTACACTCTTCTGGAGTCCATGTCTGTTGTTCCGAACATTGATATTTGCCATTTTGTCTATGGATGAACGAGTTTGAATTAACGCTTTGGTACTACGACCTCAACTACTTTCAGAAAGATTCGAAAAAAACATAAGGGGCTTCCGTGATGAATAGGTCAAAAATCGGCTTTTTCAGCAATCAAAGGGATGTAACTCTATGATAAATGGGCTGACTTGGCCGGTTTTCAAACCCATCCGAGATTTTATCCCCAGCCACCTTACATAAAAGTTTCAGAAAGATCCGATCAAAACTGAAGGGGCTACGGTGATGACAAGGTCGAAAATCGGCATTTTCAGCAATCAAAGGGAAGTAACACTATGTTAAATGGGCGGACTTGGCCGGTTTTCGAACTCATCCTGGGTTTTATCCCCAGCCACCATACATATAAGTTTCAGAAAGATCCGATCAAAACTGAAGGGGCTACGGTGATGACAAGGTCAAAAATCGGCATTTTCAGCAATCAAAGGGACGTAACTCTATGAAAAAAGAGCCGACTTGGCCGGTTTTCAAATTCATCCCGAGATTTTATCCCCAGTCACCTTACATATAAGTTTCAGAAAGATCCGATCAAAACTGAAGGCGCTACGGTGATGACAAGCATTTTCCCATTGTAAGCCTATGGGACCTTGTGGTTGCCATAGGAACCAAAGTTTTACAGCGATTTCAAATACAAGTTTATGTCATCAATGCCCCACCAGAGGCATGCTACAGATGAGAAATGATTGAGATCAGCCTGCAGGATACAGAGATATATCTGTTCAAAAGTATGGACGGACGACGGACGGACGACGGGCGACGGAGGACCCACTATACTATAAGCTCCCCTGGAGCCTTCGGCCCAGGTGAGCTAAAATGCACTGCCTCGCATTTTATCCCTTTTCCTCAACTCGTTTAGTAAATAAAATAATACATGAACACTCATGTAAGATCCTAATTTATTAAAGGCATAAACTGTTCAGAGAATCCTCGCATTTTATCCCTTTTGCTCAACTCGTTTAATAAATTCAATAGTTCCTCTATATACACTGTTTGCATGCTTATATTGCATTAACCCATATCCCGCCGAATACGAAAATCCACGACCTTTGCAAAACAATGTAGATTCAGATCGGATTGCTTCTGATCATGATCTACACCATCTGTCACGTTATGCAATGAAAGAATCGGTTATACTGACCAACCGGGCAAATGACGTTTACACAATTTCGTAGATTTGTCAGCCTCGATAGCGCAATGGTTAGCGCGTTCGACTCATGATCGAGAGGTTGTGCGTTCGAATCCGGCCACCGGTATCGAGGTGTGTCCTTGGGCAAGACACGTAATGACACTGCCCCACTCCACCCAGGTGTAAATGGGTAGCAGTGGTGTAAAAGCCACTGCCTCTCTCTCTCTCGCGCGCGTGAAAACACCCGGAATGAGTGTTCGAGAGCGATTCAATAAGCTTGAAGCTTTCATCGCAATCGAACTAAAATGAATTAGTATAAACTAATGTCGATGTAACGTCCTGCCGTTGTATCGACGTTAATACAAGGTCGCCTACATACTGTGTGCCCGCCAGAAAGTAATTTGATTGGCTGACAGTTAAAACTGGGTGCGTTTAGATAAGTTAAAAACTTATCTTTTTTAAACTATACCTCATTCTCATAATTTTCTGATTCATTCTCACCGGTGACTAAACGGTTTGGACTCGGAAAAGGTACTTTTAGTGACTTGGAGGTTTGGTCATGGAATGAGCACTTCTTCGGTGACTGGAAGGTGTGGTCTTTGAATATGCATTTCTTAATTATTTTGCAGGTCGCAGCCACGTGGAAGTTCCTATCTGTTCTGAAATAAGCAAACTAACCCTAAACTCAAGGGAAAAAGACTAGCATTGGCCAAGTGGCCCAATGGCCACTGTGGCAAATCTGCCAATGGGCGGTCACCGGGAAGACCAGAATCACCGAAATCTATCAAAATCACCGAAATCACCACAGAAATCATCCTGAGAATGACAGAAATCACCACTGTATGGTTGGTTTGGGTGATATAGGGTGTGGTGGGTGTGCTGTGCGGCTGGGAGGGGTAAGATAGGGCAGGGGTAAAGGTAGGATAGTAGTATATTGAAATCTCAGTGGAAATCGCCGAAATCACCATTGTTTTTAGTGCGCGATACCAACATAAAGTTTTACTGTTGTGAATAAAAGGAGTTCTTGACAGCCAGCTGAGAAGAAAGGAAAATGTAGAATGGTAACACATTCAAATGAATTTAATTTATATATATACATGGCAGATGCTGAGCTGATGAAACTTAAAACTTGATTAATGTTCACAAAATCTGTACAATATCCATTAATTAACAACCAATTAACACATTATTATAAACAGAAATCATTATTAAGTTATTCTTCAGTAATAATAGTACTATTTTGATTAATAATACATTCTGTCAATGCTTAATCTGATTTCGGCGATTTTGATTTGCATGCTTAATTAACTGACGATTATTGATAATGCTAGAGTTAAATAATAAAAATAAATAAATAAACCACACCCATCACAGACCAGGACAAACAACACACAACACAAACCAGACCAAACCACTCAACACATACCAGACCACACACAAAACAGACTAGACCACACCACAACACACCAAGTGCACCATGGCACAGGTTGTACACGGTTACATTTTCCTGACCTGACGAAACAAGGCAAGTACCAGGTAACAAACGTTAAGACATACATTGTAGATCCTGATCAGATTGACTGACTTCGTGCCACCCACACCACACGATAATAGCTGCCTTTGAATAGGTTAAATATACTTGAAGTGCCATAGCTTTCGACTTATGTAAAACTTAGATCACTGAAGGGCTGAATGCCCTGAGTCACGCCAACTGTTACCTCCCGTATTCTGTTAAATAGCCAAAACATACAGGAGTCTGAGCACATAGAAAGTGGTGCAACCAATAAAGTTTGAAATCAACCTGCTCACCACAATGTCCATAATATGCAAACTGTACAGTAAATATTAAACCGTCGTATCAACAACATCTAACATTAACAAGTAAACTATGAAGAATAAGCCCTGCTGACAAACAATGTGTATGCAACGTCGTATCAACTTCGATGCAACGTTATGACGACGTCGTGACGTTGCATCGATGTTGCTTAAACGTCAATAGTCCTCTAGGAAGATAGATCATTAAAGACACAAATTATAATTATGGTATATCTTAATACCAATTGGTTTGTACAAACATTCGGAAAAGCTGATATACATGTACATATAGTGAAGTCGGATTATGGAATGAAACCAAAGCAAAGTTTGTCACAAAATGTTGTCATTTATATGGACGGATGGACCAACAAAGCGAATTATTATACTCAACATTATGACAACATTATGAAGAAGACTGTTCTGTTGTCAAATGAGATCTTCAGATAATAATAAACCAGTTCCTTAATCATAAAAAGTTTACTTTTTCTTTACATTGGACTATGCCCACTGCCTAGAGCTACGTGGTTACATGCATGGTGAGAGAAGGGTTAGTGGTTGCATGCATTGTCACAGAAGAGCGAGTTGAGCACTAGGGTTTGGGCCTAGCTAATAATCAGTTTTTTAGACTTCATCTAATCAGGTCACTATCTGAAGGCCATAAAAGTTCCTCTATCCATTTAAGTGCAGGAATTAACTTTTCATACAACCAATAATAAATATAAGCAAAATGTCTTGGTGTGTTCGTCACATGTATCCCAGCAGGCACACATCGCGAGGGCAACGTAAAATCAACGTTCTGGCGGGGCACCGACGTTGATGTGACGTTGCATAAACGTCATAACGTTGTACCGACGTTGATGTGGCGTCACAATTACGTTATGCGCCTGATGGGTAAGCTACATGTAGCTGGTTAGTCTATGCATCCATATTAAATACAACAAATTATGTACACACATTTCAAGGCCTAACTTAAGTCTATTTAATCTACCTTTTAAAGGAAGTCAGTTTGCATGAACACCATTCCCCATTTTCTCTATTCTTTGCAGTTTTGAATCTGTAAATGAAAATTAACACTTACAACATGAAGCAGAATGGGGGCAGATGATATTATATTTGCTTTTGTCTATTTCAGAGACAATCACCTTGACATGTCAGGTGAATCTTTTAAAACCTAAACCAGTAATTTAGCCACACCCATTTCAATCTTTTAACTAATCGGATTACTTGATGTAATTTATAGCTACAAATTTACAAACTGAATGTCAGACCGTGTAGATCCTGATCAGGTGGTTTCTTCTTATCTGGATCTACATATGTACACTGTTTACAAAGGTAGGGGTTGTGTGTGTGTGTGTGTGTGTGTGTGTGTGAATTCGGGTTTAACGTCGCTTTCAACAATTTTTCAGTCATATCACGACGGTGTCTGGTTGCGACAGGGAGCTCAATGCTCACGTTTATAGTGCTGCCTCACTGAACACATTACATGATACCACACCCAGTCACATTATCCTGACACTGGGTCGACCAGTCCTAGCTCTACCCCGTAAATCTGAGTGCCAAGCGAGGAGCAGCTAGTACCATTTTAACGACTTTGGTATGTCGCGGCCCGGGATCAAACCCGTGACCTCTCGTTCCCCGGAGCGGACACTCTACCAACTGAGCTATCGGGGCCGGTGAGGTAGGGGTTGTTGTAAACAGCTTTATACGGGTTAATTCATGTGAAAAGAACACGCCTTATTATATCTGGAAATAGAGGATCTTATAGGAGTGTTCATGTATTATTGAATTTATCATGTTAATGTATCATTGAATTTATCAAACGAGTTGAGGAAAAAGGAAAAAATGCGAGGCTTTGCTGAGCATTTTATCACTTTCCTCAACGAGTTTAATAAATGATTGATTTACAGGAGCTTACAAGTGTTCATGTATTATTGAATTTATTTAACGGGATGAGATAAAGGTATAAAATGCAAGGCTTTGCCGAGCATTTTATCCCTTTTCCACAACGAGTTTAATGAATTCAATAATACATAAGCCCGAATGCAAGATTCGTTTGGGGGACTTAACAAGTAGCCCGATGTGCAACGATTGCTCACCTGAGAACTAGACCAAATACTTAAGGATCAAGCTTGTTTAATGTGTGTATGGCCTGACATATGGACGATAGAACGGCTGGAAATTTTTATCCCTATATTGCGCTATGCTTAAACAGGCATGCCAGAAACTGGAGACAAACTCCTAAATTCAAACTCAGCATAGACTTTAAGCGTGTTTTGGTTATCTGCAAGCAAGTCAGAAGTGGTCGAGAAAAATTGGAGAATTTTCTCCATTATAAGTCTATGGAACTTTTTGTGGGCAACCACAGTTCTGATCAAAACTTGCTCATACCTTATGTAATGCCCCCCCCCCCCCACCTACTTACGATGGACAGACGGAAGCCTAATAGGCACTGGATATCTGTCTATACAACACGCTCACCTTTCAAGCCGTTGGCTCTGGCGAGCTAAAAAGAGAACCATCTAAATGCTGTAGGGTTGCATTGACCTTTAAAGAACATGGCTTAAAATAAACAAAGAAACAAAAAGCCAATTAAAACACAAAGTACATGTAAGATATTCTAGTGACACAACTTTGACCTTCTAATGCGCTGTCGTTCAATACCGTAAAATACTGAAGGGGCTGTCTTCTATTCATAACAAACCACACTCAGCACAGACTACATTAAACCGGACTCAGCACAGACCGAACCACACACAACATAGACCAGAACAAACCACACTCAACACATAACAAACCACATCCATCATAGACAAGAACAAACCACACTCAGCACAGATTTTACCAAACCGCTCTCAACACAGACAAAACCACACTCAACACAGACCAGAACAAA
Organism: Lucinisca nassula; assembly: GCA_963580285.1. Classification (NCBI taxonomy): domain Eukaryota; kingdom Metazoa; phylum Mollusca; class Bivalvia; order Lucinida; family Lucinidae; genus Lucinisca; species Lucinisca nassula. The sequence goes on along the minus strand of OY757025.1, from coordinate 67,192,597 downwards.
CTACACTCAACACGGACCAGAACAAACCACACTCAACACAGACCAGACAAAACCACACCCATCACAGCCCACAGCAAGACAAATTCAGCACAGACTAGACCAAGCCGCTCTCTCAACGCAGACCGAACCACACACAACACAGACCAGAACAAACCACTTCCATCTCAGATGGGAACAAACCACACTCAACACAGACTAAAACAAACCACTTTCAGCACAGACCAGAACAAACCGCACCCATCACAGATCAGAACAAACCACAATCAACACAGACCAGAACAAACCACATCCATCACAGACCAGTACAAACCACACTCAGCACTGACTAGACCATACCACACACAACACAGGCGAGTACAAACCACACTCAACACAGAACAAACGCACTCAACACAGACTAGAACAAACCGCATCCATCACAGACCAGAACAAACCACACTCAACACAGACCAGAACAAACGCACTCAACACAGACCGGAACAAACCGCACAAACCACATATCAGAACAAACCACACTCAAAACAGACCAGAACAAACCACACTCAACACGGACCAGAACAAAACACACTCATCACAGACCAGACAAGCCACACTCAATACAGACCAGAGCAAACGACACTCAACACATACCAGAACAATCTACACTCAACACATACCAGAACAAACCACACACAAGATAGAACGGAACAAACAACACTTAACACAGACCTGAACCAACCGCACCCATCATAGACCAGAACTAACCACACATAGCACAGACTACACCAAACCACTCTCAACATAGACCAACCCACAAACAACACAAACCACACTCACCACAGACCAATAAAAACTACAGACAACAAAGACCAGAATAAACCACACTCAACACAGACCAGAACAAACCACACTCAGCACAGACTTTACCAAACCGCACTCAACACAGGCCGAACCACACACAACATAGACCAGAACAATCCCCACTCAGCACAGAACAAACCACTCTCAACACAGACTAGAACAAACCGCACCCATCATAGACCAGAACAAACCACACTCAACACAGACCAGAACAAACCACACTCAACACAGACCAGAACAAACTGCACCCATCACAGACCAGACAAACCACACGCAACACAGACCAAAACAAACCACACTCAACACAGACTAGACCAAACCACTCAACACATACCTGACCACACACAACACACCATGGCACAGGTTGCACAGGGTTACTTTTTACCTGTAGCAGGGGTGACCTGACCTGAAAAGACAAGACAAAAACCGGATCAGACTTAACCAGGTCACAAACGTTAAGACATACAATGTAGATCCTGATCAGATTTACTGACTTCGTGTCAGCCATAGCACACGATACTAGAGCACCCTTTATATAGATGAAATATTTTTGAAGTACCATAACTTTCAAATTATGTAAAACTTAAGATCACTGAAGGGCTGAATGCCCCGAGTGGCGCCAACTGGTACGTCCCGTTGCTGTATAGCTAGATCATACAGGAGTCTAAACACATAGAAATGAACCACTTATTATGGTGCCATCAGTGAAGTTTGAAATCAACCTGCTCCCCCTAACTTAATGAATTTTATTTTTCTGCTGTTCATGAAAGTATGAGTGAGTGTTCTACGTCCCACCAACAGCTAAGGTCATGCGGAGACGGGACCTCGGTTTAAAGACTTATCCGAAAGTCTGGAGAAGCCTGGGATCGATCCTGCGATCTCTGGTTTACAAGGCGAGTCGCGTAACCACTACACCACGGAGGCTTCTAACATGAAAGTATGAATGCAGTGGGTCGCGTGCAAAGGGGTTCATGTAAACTTTGCTAGCGACCCGCTGACGTTCATACTTTCATGGAAGCAATCCAATTAAAGATCAAATGCAACGATTTTTTTTTATTTTCTGAAAAGTCAATGAAAGTAAAGGCCTTGTTTCACAGAATATGGTATTGAAAACCGCATTGAAAACTTCCAAACGTTTCCAAAGATACAAAGTTTTGAAAATCGCCTTCTGTCATCAAATTCCTAAAAGGTTTTGCATTGCTCATTAATATTACTGCGGGAATTTATGACGTCATATGAGGCTTTTGAAACATTTAAAAGTGCTGCATTTTTTTAAAACATTTATATTCTACTTATTAAGCACATACCGACAAATTCTACTGGTATTATTGTTATAATACGTGTACTTAAGAATATCTATTGTTAATGTAAACTTAAAAATGTGATAATTATGAGGATTTGTTTTTTAGAATTAAATTTCACTTATATTTTTTTTTAGTATAGTTGACATTTGTTTCTTGCGGTTCCTTTTCAACTTGTTGTAATAAGAAGGAGTAAAACATTTTTCTTCATTTTATGACATGTTATTATTTCATAATATATTTTGAGTTGTTTAAACATTTTTTTTTTAAATCTTAATTAAATGGTTATATTATAGTTAAATTTGCATTTGACATTTATTTAATTTGCATTTGACATTATTTATTGTAAATACAAGTGCTTTTATTATCGTGTAGCCAGATATTACTTACATCAATCCTGTTTTTATAATAAGAAAGATGAATTTTTAAGTAAAATTTTAAACCTCATATGACATCACAAAATGATACCTTGTGGGACATATGTCTATTTATAGTAACAAAAACTGGTCTGACATAATAAGTTATGACTGACTTCGAACAATCACAACGTCTGAACGAATTGAATTTTTTTTAATGCGGTTTTCAACACATTGGTCAGTGATTGATGATCTTTAAACTAAATATTATAATCAAAAAAGTAAAATTTTCATTTCACTTGACCTTTAATTGTATTTTGTATATTTACATTCTTTGCCCCTCATCACTGGGTGAAAAAATGCTTATAGGGCAAACCTTTAAAGCTGAAAAACATTTACACGCTATTTTACTACAAAGAGCAGAAGAGCGTTGAGGTCAATGAAAATCAAGTGATTCGATGCGTTAAGTAAGTAAGTAAGTAAGTAAGTAGACTTTATTTATAGAGGGTTACTCAGTTGGCATAGCCAATCTTCCCTGAGGCCCTCGTAAAACATATATAGTGATTACATACATAACAATTATATTAGACATTTAAGCAAACACAAGAATTAAACAATCATAGATTTTAACATGAAATGGATGGAAAAATGAGACGGACGCATGAAAAGATAATAGTTACATGCAAATACTCGCTCACCCATATAAAAATCTCGCACGTAATCAACAAATTATTCATGAAAACGTGCAATATATACAATCATGCTATTGCACAGCTACAAATACTTAATGTTAAAAATGTGAAACAGGCATGCAGAAATCATATATTAATTGCCAAGTTTTCTACTCCCGATGCCTTCGTTTGGTACCGTTTTATGACGATACATTGGATGACGTCGTACGGCAATAACGTTGCGCGAAAATTTGTCAAATTTATGCTTACAAGTGTAAAATCAAAATTTGGAGCTTTGAAACTTGCTAATACACAGAAATAACAAAACATTTATCTGTTTACAATGAAAGGGCTACAACACTGATAACTGAGGCCCCCTTCCCATCAGGGCCTGAAGAAACAGATCTGGCTGCATGATGCCCTTAGGCAGGGCCAAAACCGACTGCTCATGGGCACCGGCAAATCACTCAGCGTCTCTAAGCCTGCCCAGACGAAGATGTGCGAGTAGGACCGTTCATTCAAGCATACACCTTATTGGTTTGATTGGGCGACGGGGCCTGAGATTTCATTTCATCTCGACCTCGGGCAAGAATCCCAACACATTGGAAGCAACGTTGCCAAAATGACCTTTACAAAGTTAATGTAATGGGGGGGGGGGGGGAGGCTAAACTTCAATTCTAATCCACTTACGTATTTAACGAGGCCTTTAATTGGATAGCGTCAGAAAAAAATCAATAGTATGTCCTGCGATATTATGTAGGAACCTGACGTCATGATGTAATGTCGCTTTTCATTGGCTGACGCTTGGTTTTACGCAGCTTAACGCTTTGTACAAAGAAGCACAACCGAAAAAGTGCATCAAAATTGGGATAACTGTATTGAAAACCGCCACTTGGGGAGGCAAATCCCCGGCACCACAGTCGAAATTCACTTTAAGGGTTAGTTGTTGCATGCATTGTGACAGAAGAGTGAGTTGAGCACTAGGGTTTGGGCCTAGCTAATAATCAGGGTTTTTAGACTTCATCTAATTAGCTCCGCCCCCGCCCATCGGGGCTTGAAGAAATATATGGGCTGCATGATGCTTCCACGCAGAGCTGAAACCGTCCGAACAATAGTACTGGTAAACCGCTAAGTGGATCTAAGCCTGTCAAGGAACCGCGGTGCGAGTCGGCCCGTCCATGCTTATAAACCCTATTGGTTTCTTTGGGCGGCAGGGCTTGAGATGTCATTTCATCTCAATGTCGGGAAAAAGGCCCACAAAATTAGAAGCAACGTTTCCAAAATGACCTATACTGTATTGACGGGGACGTTAAACCTCAAATCAAACAATCATCTAAGTAGACCACTCACTGAAGACCATTTAAATTCCCTTATCTATTTATGCGCAGGAATTAACTTTCTTCTATACAGTGCAGGAATCAGACCAAAGACGGGCTCTAGTATGTGGTGACGTGTTGCCAATTTCGACTGCCAAATATGTCTTGGAGTGTTCAACGCGTGTATCCCAGCAGGCACATGTCGCGAGGGCAACGTCAAATCAACGTGGACGCAACGTTGCACCGACGTTGATGTGACGTTGCATAAACGTGATGACGTTGCGCCAACGTTGATGTGACGTCACAATTGTGTCATGTACCTGAGGTCCATGCAGCCATATTTAAATACAAAATATGTAGACACATTTCATATATAAAAACTACCTTTTAAAGGAAATCAGTTTGAATGAACACCATTCCACATTTTCTCTAGTCTTCGCAGCTTTGAATCTGTAAATGAAAATTAAAAGATTCATTTGGGGGCAGATGATATTATATTTCCTCAATCAGCTTCACATGTCATGTGAATCTTGACTTGATAGATTTTGTAAGGTAACCGGGCGCTAAAAGCACATAGGGGCTACCCCCATCTCGCTAAATGGGATTAGTTTATGAACTGCTCTTCCCAGGGCCTCCAATGTGCTGGCACTTGTCAATTCGACAGGTGTCAGCTGACCAATTGGAATATACTGAACTCTTAATCGGAGGAAGGCACAAATCGCACCAATGGAACAGCGTTTGTCCTAAGAAACACAGTTCTGTAGCGATTTTAGAATTTTGAGTGCAGGAATCAGACCCAAGACGGGCTCTAGTATGTGGTGACGTGTTGCCAATTTCGACTGCCAAATGTGTCAGAGCACAGCCCTGTTTTCGAATGTCTGGCCGAGGAAAAAAAGCTAACATACATTATCAGTTCTGGCCTCCATTATTCTCTGCCTCCACCCCATGACATGTCAAAGAAAACGCCTTCGTCATGTGAATCGTCTAAAACTTTTACCCTTATACTGCTGGATAATTAATTTAGTCACACCCACTTCTAACTATGAACCAATCAGATTACTTGATGTAATTTATTGCTACAAATTTACAGAGTCAAAATCAGATCGTGTAGATCCTGATCAGATGGTTTCTTCTGATCTGGATCTTCACTGTTTACAAAGGTAGGGGTTGTTGTGAACAACAGTATAAGGGTTAAGGGGAAATTATTCGTATGAACCGAGCACACCTTATTAAATCTTGAAATAGAGGATCTTATATGAGTGTTCATGTATTATTGAATTTATTAAACGAGTTAAGGGAAAGGGATAAAATGCGAGGCTTTGTCGAGCATGTTATCCCTTTTCTTCAACGAGTTCAATAAATTAAATAATACCTCAGCCCGAAAGCAAGAGTCTATTTAACATATATTTACATTTCCAGTGTAAAGTCCAATGTAAACCTATAGAAAACAATTGCGTTCATACTTCGATGAACGCATCGAATCACATGATTTTCAGTGACGTTAAGTGACGTCATTCAAAACCATTGTTCTCTACGGGCGTTGATGACGTCAACGCTGCTCCACTTTTTGTGGAAAAACAGCGTGTAAATGTTTTTCAGCTTTAAAAGTTTTCCCTACAAGCATTTCTTCGCCCAGTGATGAGGGGCAAATAATGTAAATATAAAAAATAAACTTAATTTTTCTGCTTTTCATGAAAGTATGAACGGCAGTGGGTCGCTAGCAAAGTTTACATGAACCCCTTCGTGGTTCATTTACTTTGCACGCGACCCACTGCGTTCATACTTCCATGAACTGCAGAAAAATAAATTTCATTTCTTAAATGACATTTGAACGCATTTTATTCACGATTTTTTAATAAAAATGTCAACATTAAGTAAACGCGACGTCGTTAAGGACGTCGTACGTGTAACGTTACGGGGCGCATCTAATTTGCAAATATAATCCGCTAGTGGATTACGGAATTTATTACATGGCGTTATTCCCGCCCATCTGGGATTGAAGAAATAGATGGGCTGCATGATGCTTCCACGCAGAGCTGAAACTGATCCGCACAGGAGTACTGTTAAACCGCTTAGAGGATCTAAGCCCGCCCAAGCAATGCGGTGCGAGTCGGCCCGTCCATGCCTATAAACCCTATTGCTTTCATTCGGCGGCAGGACTTGAAATATCATTTCATCTCAATGTCGGGTAAAAAGTCCCACAAAATTGGAAGCAACGTCTCCAAAATGACCTTTACAGTGTAGACCGGGGACGTTAAACCTCAAATAAACCAAACATGGCGTTATTACATTCTCGAACGCGACGTAATATGATAAATATGGGAGGGGATATGAATAGTGTCTTAGATACTTGGGTCTTTCAGGAAGTGGAGGGTTGTGGTGCGGTCACGGCGCACCACAGGGTACGGTTTGATTCCCCATTCGCAAACAGCATATTGCTGTCTATCATGTACCCCGAATTTCAGAAAAACAAACATCTTGCGGATACTTAGAACACTTTCGGATAGAATTCTGGCGGACTTTTGCTTGCGCCCAGAGGGACTTTTGGATCCGCGTTTCCGTGTTTGGAAACCCTCTTGCACGAATTCATATAGATATCCATCATACCTAAATATGTCAGAACAATCCTCCCAGTGGCTACGGAAAATTCGTCCGAATACAATTTGGGCGGAAAGAAAAACAAGTCACCCAGCGGGCAACGATCGCTCACCTGAGAAATAGCACAGGTTAGCTGATTCAAGGTAAATTCGGACTCATCTGAGATATTGTGCTTGTCTTCGTTTACTAAAAGTTTCAAAAAGGTCAGATCGAAAACAGCTGTGAAAAAGAGGACACCATTTTCGCTCATATTTATACTCAAGGGTAGGTGGTTCCAACGCTGTTGGTCCTGCGAGGCCCAAATTCGAACTCAACGTAGACTGTATGTCTCTCCTGGTTATCTGCAAGTTTGATAAAATTCGGATCAGAAATAACTGAGAAAAGTTGGTAACGTCGTTTTCCATTGTAAGCCAATGGTAAAACTTTTCACGCTCAAGGGAACGTAAATGCGAAACCGGTTGTCAGATCCGAATTCGAGAGATTACAGTATGCTTGTCCTTGATTTCTAAAAAGTATAAAAAGATCCAATCGAAAACAGACTCAAGGCTAGGTAACTCCAAAGCTGCTGGTCCTGCGAGGCCAAAATTGGAATTCGACGTAGACTAAAACTAAATGCCTCTCCTAGTTATCTCCAAGTTTGATAAAGCTCAGATTCGAAATGGCTGAGTAAAGTTGGAGACGGCGTTTCCATTGCATGCCTTTGGTAAAGACTTTTCACGCTCAAAGGAAGGTAACTGCGAAACCGATCGTCAGATTCCATTGTAAGCCATAGAAGCCTCCGTGGTGTAGTAGTTATGCTACTCGCCTTGTAAACCAGGGGTAGCAGGATCGATCCCGGGCTTCTCCAGACTTTCGGATGAGTCTTTAAACCGAGGTCCCGTCCCCGTATGACCTTAGCTGTTGGTGAGACGTAAAACTCAAACACTCACTCACTCCATTGTAAGCCTATGGTAAACTTTTTCGCGCTCAAGAGAAAGTAAATGCGAAACCGGTTGTCAGATTCGAGCCTAATTCGAACTCGTCTGAGATATCATGCTTGTCTTGTTAACTAAAAATGTAAAAAAAAATATCCTATCGAAAACAGTTGAGAAAAAGTGGAGTCACCGTTTTTCGCTTATTTTTATGCTCAAGGAAAGCCGTTGGTCCTGCGAGGCCCAAATTCGAACTCGACGTAGACTGAATGCCTCTCCTGGTTACCTGCTAGTTTGATAAAGATCAGTAATGGCTTAGAAAAGGTTGGAGACGTCGTTTTCCCAATTATAAATCTATGGAACTCCATGGCAACCACAGTTCTTATCAAAACGGGTCTTAAACCTCAGACAGGCAATCCTACAACCCAATAGTGCCGCACCTAAAATTTGGTCAAGATTGGCCAGCTAGTAAATGAGATATTGACGTTCAAAGGTGTGGACGACGGACGGGCGACGGAGCCTGCCTATACTATAAGCTCACATTGTGAGCCTTCGGCTCAGGTGAGCTAATAAGTGAAATAATAATAATAAGAAGAAGAAGAAGAATGAAGAAGAAGAAGATAAAGAAGAAACACAGCAAAATCAATAAGTCTCTCAACGTCGTTTGAGAGACTTAATATTTAAAATAATAATGAAGAAGAAGAAGAATCACACTACTACTAGTAATAATAACTAGAATTTGTTTTTCTACAAAAACACAGATGTCTCCCCCTTTTTGACCCCTAAGTATGACCTTGACATTGGAGGTATTGACCTGAGGCTTGTTTGCAGCACATTTCTGCAAAATAACTTTAAAAAGGTCAGAGAGAAAAAAAAAAAGTTATTGACCGTACACTTATAAGCCCCTTTTTACCTTTTACCTCTAAGTATGGCCTTGACCTTTGAGGTACAACACTTCGTCTCATGATGGTTAACATTTCTGCCAAGTAATTTCATAATCCATCAAAGAATAAGAAAGTTATTGACTGTACACAAAAAGAGCCCCTTTTTTACCTTTGACCTCTAGGTATGACCTTGACATTGGAGGTATGACCATGGTCTTGCACACGACTCATCGTTTAATGAAGGTGAACATTTTTGCAAGGTTACTTTTAGTACGACCTTGACCTTGGACGTACTGACCTGGGTCTAGTGCGCAACATATCGTCTCATGATGGTTAACATTTCTGCCAAGTAATTTTAAAATCCATCTAAAAATAAGAAAGTTATTGACCAAACACGAAAAAAGGCCCCTTTTTATCTTTGACCTCTAAGTATGACCTTGACCTTTTAGGTACCAACCTGGTTCATGCACGTAATACATCCTCTCATGGTGGTTAACATTTCTGCCAAGTAATTTCACAATCCATCTACAAATAAGAAATTTATTGACCGAACCCCAAAAAGCCCCTTTTTTACATTTGACCGCTATGTATGACCTTGACCTTTAAGATATCAAACTGGGTCATGCGCGCAACACATCGCATTATGGTGGTTAACGTTTCTGCGAAGTAATTTTAAAATCCATCTAAAAATAAGAAAGTTATTGACCAAACACGAAAAAGGCCCCTTTTTTACCTTTGACCTCTATGTATGACCTTGACCTTTGAGATACCAACCTGAATCATATGTACAACACATCGGCTCATGGTAGTTAACATTTCTGCCAAGTAAATTAAAGTTCTATCTAAAGATAAGAAAGTTATTGGCAAAACACGAAAAAAGGTCATTTTTTTGCCTTTGACCTCTAAGTATGACCTTGACCATTGAGGTACGAACTTGGGTCATGCACGCAACACATGGTCCCATGGTGGTTAACATTTCTGCCATGTAATTTCAAAATTCATCTAAAAATAATAAAGTTATTGACTAAACACGAAAAAGGCCTCTTTTTTTTGCCTTTGACCTCTAAGTATGACCTTGACCTTTGAGATACGAACCTGGGTCATGCACGCAAAACATGGTGGTTAAAATTTCTGCCAAGTATTTTTAAAATCCATCTAAAAATAAGAAAGTTATTGACCAAACACGAAAAAAGGCCCCTTGTTTGACCTTTGACCTCTAAGTATGACCTTGACCTTTGAGGTACCGACCTGCGTCATGCGCGCTACACATCGTCTCATGGTGGTTAATATTTCTGCCAAGCAATTTCAAAATCCATCTAAAAATAAGAAAGTTGTTGACCGGACACGATTTGCCCAGACATACATACATACCGACCAACTTCCAAGGGAGATAACTCAAAAATTATAAATGCGGGAGTTATAGTTCTTGCGCTCTGCACGTCGTCTAATATTGATTAATAATTATATAAAGTTTCGTGATGATAGCTTTAACGGTTTTCATGTTATAGAGCGGACACGATTTTGTGACAGACGGACAGACAGACGCCCGGGGGAAAAACAATATGTCTCTCTAAATTTTTTTTTCGGGGGAGACATAATAATAGCTAGAAATGTTTTCAAAGGTAAACAATGTCCCTTCCCCCCCCCCCCCTCCCCCATAAATATATCTTAATTAATCATTTGACTTTAATAACTAGGTTAAGGTCACCAAAATGTAAGATGCAAACAAGCCATTTTTGGTCAAAAACAGACAGCAAAGCTCGCCCGTGAAAGTGTCTGCGTGACTATGGGCATAGGTTGGGGGAATAAACCTAATAAACCTTCGGACCTATCATCATACCTATCAGCTAAATACGTACCAAATCAATCGCATAGTAAGGATAATCTTGACTCTTACATAAAATTACATAGATCGTGACCCTGACCTTGAGGTCATGGGCATGTGCGGGGAATTTCTGAATACAACATGATATCTATATCTTATTATCATACTTGAAATGAACCAACTTCCATCACATGATTTTGGAAAATATGAGCTGTAACAAATATAAACATAATTTGTCTAAGTCTTTGACCTTGACCTTGAAGTCATGGGAAGAGTTATTGCTGAATTAAAGATTGGACTTATATCAATTATCCTACCAAATATGAATTAATTCCATCATATTTTTTAGAACTTATGACCTGGTAAAAACACACTAACAACAATTCTCAGTTCGTGAACTTGACCTTGAGATTATGACCATGAGTGTGGTTATAAAACTTTGGACCTTTGTCTATCATCACGTCAAATATTGACCAAATCCATCAAATGGTTTAGAAAATATGACCTGTCAGAAAACTTTAACATTAAACAGTTGTTTAAGTCTGTGACCTCCATCTTGATGTTTTGGACATGGGCGTGAAACGAATGAAATCGTGGACCTATATCTAAAAAAAGAAGAAAAAAAAAACAATGCACGTTCGTTGCCTCGACCTTGATGCCAGAGGCATGGGCGTCGGTATTGCTGAATAAAATATATATTGGCCTCATACCAATGTCATCATACCAATTAATCATATGTTTGGAAAACATGAGCATTTTAAACACACACACACACACACACACACACACACACACACACACACACACACACACACACACACACACACACACACACACACACACACACACACACACACACACACAAGAAAATAAAATTTGTTCTTCTACAAAAACACGGATGTCTCTCCCTTTTTGGCCTCTAAGTATGACCTTGACATTGGAGGTATTGACGGTATTGACCTGGGTCTTGTGTGCAACACATCATCTAATGATGTACTGACTTGGCTCTTGGGCGCAACACATCGACTATGATTGTTAACATTTCTTCCAAACAATTTCATAATCCATCAAGGAATAAGAAAGCTATTGACAGTACATGATATAAAGGCCCCTTTTTTACCTTTGACCTCTTTGTATGACCTTGACATTGGAGGTACGGACCTTGGTCTTGCATTCGACACACCGTCTAATGAAGGTGAACATTTCGGCAAGGTTACTTTGATAAGTCCATCCAGAAATAATTAAGTTACTGTCTGGACACGTAAAAAATACTTTTTTGACCTTTGACCTCTAAGTATGACCTTGACCTTGGAGGTACCGACCTTTGTCTTGCACGCTACACATCGTCTCATGACGGTTAACATTTCTGCCAAGCATTTTCACAATCAATCAACGAATAAGAAAACTATTGGCTTAACGCAAAAAAGACCCCTTTTTAACTTTGACCTCTAAGTATGACCTAAACCTTTGAGGTACCAACCTAAGTTATGCGCGCGACATATCGCCTCCTGGTGGTTAACATTTCTGCCAAGTGATTTTAAAATCCATCTGAAATAAGAATTTCAAAGTAATTGACCGAACACGAAAAGGGGCCCCTTTTTTACCTTTGACTTCTAAGTATGACTTTAACCTTTGGGATACCAACCTGGGTCATGCGCGTGACACATCGACTCATGTTGGTTAACATTTCTGCCAAGCAGTTTAAAAAACCACCTAAAAATAAGAAAGTTATTGACTGAACACTGAAAAAAGGCCGCTTTTTGACATTTGACCTCTAAGTATGACCTTGTCCTTTGAGGTACCCACCTAGGTCATGCGCGCGAAACATTGGCTCATGGTGGTTAACATTTCTGCCAAGTAAATTTTAAAATCCATCAAAAATAAGAAAGTTATTGACCGGACCCGATTTGCCCATACAAACATACATTACATACATACCGACAAACTTCCAAGGGAGAAAACTCAAAAAGAATAAATGCGAGAGTTATAGTTCATGCGCCCTGCACGTCGTTTACTGTTGATTAATATTTATTACTCATTGCAGAAAGATTTAGCAATTAGAGTGACCTGCACTTGATCTGTAATTTTTGACCCGAAGACAAGTTATTTTAGAGCGTAATTATAGCCTGTTTCAAAACTACCACGGCTGCGAACGTTGATTTGTTACCGGTTGATGATCAACGACTTCGAAAGAACATCAGTTTAACGTCCCCGTCAACACTATTTAGGCCATTTTGGAAACGCTGCTTCCATTTGTTAGACTTTTATCCGACATTAAGATGAAATATCAAAGGGAGCGTAGTGGTTCAGGAGGGAGCGTGGTAAGCGTGGTAGCTTTGTGGTTAGTACTCTTGCCAATGATGCTAGAAGGCCCCGGTTCGATTCCCTGCAACGGTAATAAAATATCAGTGTCCTAACATGCTCCCTTTCGGCCCCTGCCCATCGGGGCTTGAAGAAATAGATGGGCTGCATGAAGCTTCCACGCAGAAGTGAAACCGATCCGCACATGAGTACTGGTAAACCGCTTAGAGGATCTAAGTTGCCCAGGCAAAGCGGTGCGAGTCGGACGGTCCATGCTTATAAACCCATTTGGTTTTATTGGGCAGCAGGGCTTGAGATGTCATTCCATCTCAATACCGGGTAAAAAGTCCTACAAAATTGGAAGCAACGTCTCAAAAATGACCTTTACAATGTTGACGAGGACGTCAAACCTCAAATTAAACAAAACATGCACCCTTTGCTTCATTTGCATGATTGAATGCCACAAAGTCACCGTTCTTCGGATCGGGGCGTTAAATGAGGGAAAACTATCCCCTGTGCAGGTTAAAGATCCCTACCGTAATGCATGATCACCATGTATAGCATTTTGTATTGCAGATCTGGGGTGCATATAATATACACCTGCCTAGAATGTACGCGAGGGCGTATGGCAGTATATAGAGAAGGAAAATAAAAAGAAAGATATGACAGCTCAGGTCATGCGACCCAATAAAAACCAAATGGGTTAATATGCATGGTCCGACTCGCATTGCATTGCCTGGACAGGCTTAGGCGTCCTAAGCGGGTTACCAGTACTCATGTGTGGTCCGTTTAGGCTCAGCGTGGAAGCCCAGTCAATTTCTCCAAGCCCCGATGGGCAGGGTCCAAACGAACATGCGTGTGTTTGTTTGATTTGAGGTTTAACATCCCCGGCAACACTGTATATGTCATTTAAGATACTTTGCTTCCACTTTTGTTGGACTGAGATGAAATGACATCTCAAGCCCTGCCGCCGCATGAACCCAATAGGGTTTATATGCAAAGACGATCCCCATTCGCATCACTTTTCCTGGGCAGGCTTAGAACCTCTAAGTGGTTTACTAGTACTCATGTGCGGACAGTTTCAGCTCTATGTGAAAACATCATGCAGCCCAATATATTTCTCCAAGCCCAGATGGGCGGGGGTCTGACTGAGTGTTTGTATTGGGCTTTAGCAACACGTCAATCCCGTTTGGGGGACCAACCACGTATGTGGGACTAAGCCTGTACGCGGCATGCAAGGTTCTTATGGGTGCTTGGCGCAGTCAAAGCGATAAAAAAATCCAGCTTTTGGCTAAAACACATAGCATGTTATATCATAAATGTGTTATGTGACATTGTAAGGCTGGGCGTAGGAGCGGCTGTGCTGCAGTGAATAAGTCACTCCCATTGTAATTCGGCGTGGGATGAGGGATCGCGGACTCTTTAATGCTTCAAAAGATTCACTTTATCAAAATCGAAAGTCGTCTCAAGTCAGACAAGCTGGTATCGGTTATCAAATCCTCTTCAATGGCCCTTAAATGTATAATTGGATTTTTGATAGTAAATTTCAAAATGCATAATGGTGTGTTGAATCCCTAAAAAGTCTGAAAATGAGCTATTCAGATGAAACTTATCCTAATTTCCAAACATCAACATCATCGAAAATATTCTTTTCCGAATAAGCTCAGTGAACTCAAACGAAAACAAAATCTACATCAAAGTGAAGTCAGGGCGATGCTTCATCGACACCATAACCGGCCTGACTGGTGATCAGGAGGACGCTGGTTCGATACCTGCCGGGGTCGGCAACATTCTTTCGTGGAGATTGATCATGAAATCTTTTCTACGGTCATTCTCTACCTTCCGCTGATTCAAGAAGGGCAGTTGCCAGTTTCTGGCGAAAGAATGTGCACTGTACTGGTTAGCCGGTTACGTATAAGCCTGCCCAGGACAAGTGTGGATAGGTAAACTGACCGGCTCAAAAATGAACTAAAAAGTGTCGACTGGGCCGATAAACTCAAATACAAACAAGCAATTCACCGCCACCACACAGTCCCATAACGCCACTGTAATGAAGGTAAATAAGGCTTAAAAGGATGCCCTTTGGGAACTACTAAATTATGCAAACAAAGCACTGGTGATTCAGTTCGGGGGCTCTGTATATGACTCGACAGCACTCCATTCACCCAATACTATGCCAAATTGTGGGAGGATCATGCCTTGCACGTGCACAAATGTGACTCGCAATTCGTTCATATCTTGCCCCTGTAGCTTTGCGAAAGAAGATGACCTTTACCATTCAGACAATGTTTTGGAATATCATAGCAGGTAAAATATTAAATAGATTTTTTCTCAGGATGCTGAATGGCATGCCTACGCAAAAAAAAAAAAAAAAAAAAAAAGCTAATTCTGCAAAATTCTGTCGATGCTATTCAATGCAATTGTGATTTTAATTTTCTTCGCGGCCCGAAAATATATTGGACAACCCATTGCTTTGAGCTTGCGACCGTTACCAAATCGACTTAGCCGCCCCCGCCGATCGGGGCTTGAAGAAATAGATGGGCTCCATGATGCTTCCACGCAGAGCTGAATCTGACCGCACACGAGTACTGGTAAACTTCTTAGAGGACCTAAGCATGCACAGGCAATGCGGCGCGAGTCTCACCGTCCATGCTTATAAACCCTATTGGTTTCATTGGGCAGCAGGGCTTGAGATGTCATTTCATCTCAATATCGGGTAAAAATTCCACAAAATTGGAGGCAACGTCTCTAAAATGACCTATACAGTGTTGACGGGGACGTTAAACCTCAAAGCAAAAACAAACAAAACCAAAACGACATCGAGACTGTCTTAAAGCTCACTGTAATTACCGATCATTTTGTACTTTACCTTCGCAAATCACGTCAAAACAGCAAATAAAATGATAAGGCTACTTCGAAAAAAAGTTCGAGTGGCTTAATCCATTGAAATCATGTTGCTCCAAACCTTTTTTTGTTGGTGCACTATTGTCAGCTGAAACTACAACAAAAACAACATACGATCATTTATGATTTCGTTACTTGGTCATGGGGGCCCCCGCCCAAAGGGGCTTGAAGAAATATATGGGCTGCATGATGCTTCCACGCCGAGCTGAATCCGGCCCGCACTCAAGTACTGGTAAATCGCTTAGAGGATCTAAGCCTGTCCAGGAACCGCGGTGCGAGGCGGACCGCCCATGCTAATAAACCCAATTGGTTTCATTGGGCGACAGGGCTTGAGATGTCATTTCATCTCAATGTCGGGTAAAAGACCCACACAATTGGAAGCAACGTCTCCAAAATGACCTTGACGGGGACGTTAAACCTCAAATCAAACAAACAAATACTTCGTCATGACCGATTTACCGAATTCAGTGCGACAGATGTGCAATGACCCCAAAAATGTGAAAAGAAAAAATGATGGGAAGCCGAAGTCAGAACTTGTGAGCTTAAATATCTATATGGACCAAATCCCGCTAAAATGCATGTCACTTTTTTGGCCATTTTAAACCATTTCCTTTTCGATATTTTTGTTCACATATCGGGAAGATCCTTAATCAGAGTCGGGCGAAACCGAAAGTACTCCGAGAAAACCACCTACCTTCCGATGTAGAGCTTGACGTTTCACATGTGATCCTAGCGGGGCTCGAACCACAGCGGTTAGAGAACTAATGATTAAGATTCAGCGCCCTTACCCATTAAGCCACGAAGTCCTGGCTAAATCATTTAGGCATAGCGTCAGGGTTTACATCTGCAAATAGAAAATATGTCTATTAAAACCGCAATCATAATAGCATTTAACGGTTTTCAATCATTTCGTACCCAAGTCATTTCGTACCCTAGTCACTTCGTACCATTTTGGTCATTTCGTACCCGTTTTTTTTGCAATTTGGTCATTTCGTACCCACTTTGGTCATTTCGTACCCTATTTGGTCATTTCGTACCCACTTTTATTTTTTTTTATGGGAAACGTTTTTGGTTATTTCGTACCCAGTTTTTCAAACCAAATGTCTTTGGTATGATATGAATTGTTTTAAAGCTTTTCTGTAGGTCACCTGAGCCGAATGTTCAGGAGGAACTGTTGTTACTGGTCACCGTCCGTCGTCGTCGTCCGTCCGTATGTCCTTTCACAATTTCTTTAAATGACATCTTCTCAACCACTGAAGAGATTTTGACGAAACTTGGCAAAATGATCTGTGGATGGACCTCTCTGAAAGATGTTCAAAGAATTCCATTCCATGCAAAACCCTGGTTGCCACGGTAACAAAAAGGGGAAAACTAAAAAAAAAAAACTAATAAAAATCTTCTTGTCTTGAAACCAGAAGTCCAATGTCTTTGATATTTGGTATGACGCTTCATCTAGTGGACATCTACCAAGACTGTTAAATTTAGAGCCATGGGCAAAAATGTGTCCCCGCCCCGTGGCCCAGCTGTTTTACATTGGCTTATACATGGTAAACCTTTAAAAATCTTCATCTCTGAAACCAAAAGGCCTAGGTAATTGATGTCGAGGCGGCTTTAACGAATTTCAGCAATCTTTGCTTGGAGCAGAAATATGAAAAATAGCACAAGTTTTTATCGGAAAAGTCCCTTTAATAAATAAGTAAAGAAGGAAAGAAAGAAAAAATAAGATATAATAAATAAATAAATAAATAAATAAATAAATAGTCACTTAGTCTGTCGGTCTTTCCCAGATACGAAATGACCAAATGACTTGGGTACGCATTAACTATTTCAAAGTCATTTCGTAACCGTTTTGGTTAAATTCGTACCTTTTGGTCAATTTGTACCCAGATACGAAATGACCAAATGCCCCCCGCCCATAGGGGCTTGAAAAAATATATGGGCTGCATGATGCTTCCACGCAGAGCTGAATCCGGCCCGCACACTAGTACTGGTAAACCGCTTAGAGGATCTAAGCCTGTCCAGGAACCGCGGTGCGATGCGGACCGTCCAAGCTAATAAACCCTCTTGGTTTCATTGGGCGACAGGGCTTGAGATGTCATTTAATCTCAATGTCGGGAAAAAGTCCCACAAAATTGGAAGCAACGTCTCCAAAATGACCTTTACAGTGTTGACGGGGACGTTAAACCTCAAATCAAACAAACAAACGAAATGACCAAAACGGTTACGAAACGACTTAAGTACGAAATGGTTGTTAGCGGGTACGAAATGACCAAAAACACTGGTACGAAATGACCAAAATGGTACGAAATGACTAGTGTACGAAATGACTTTGGTACGAAATGACCGGTTACCCATTTAACTATAGCCCGACGTTCGCTTGACTTGATGTTCTGACAATACAATTTCACAGGGTTTAATGTGGGCGAGACACATATTCAATGCCTACTTGTCCCAACATTACAACCATAATCTGTTCGGCAATGCTGAAATCGACCGCATACGAGAACTGGTAAACAAACCACTTAGAGGTTCAAAGCCTGTCCAGGCAAAGTGATGCGATTTGGACCGTCCATGTAAATAAACCCTCTTGGTCTTGAGATGTCATTTCGGTAAAAGTCCCATAAAATTGGAATCAACGTCTCCAATTTGACGGGGACGTTAAACCTCAAATCAAGCAAACAAACAATAAGTGTAATGTTTGGAGTTTTCTGTCCCGGAGAACTTCAACGGCTAATTCCTCCTTTCGAGAATGTCCATATACTGGGACCGGCCTCGGTAGCTCAGTAGGATGCGCGTCTGACTGATGATCAGGAGGACGTGGGTTCGATACCTGCCGGGGTCGGCAACATTCTTTCGTGGAGATTGATTATGAAATCTTTTCTACGGTCATTCTCTCCCTTCCGCTGATTCAAGATGGGCAGTTTTCAGTTTCTGGCGAAACTGGTTAACCGCTTACGTATCAGCCTGCGCAGGAAACGTTTGGATAGGTAAACGGACCAGCTAAAAATAACCTATTTAGTGTTGACTGGGCCAGTATATGGATTTGCTTGTATTTGGACTCATATATAAGCAAATCCATATACTGGGTGATAAAAAGCGGCAGTTAAATATCAGTTTCGTCTAAATAAAGGGCTGATGTAATGGAGAGCGTCAATGAAAACTTGCGTGTACAGAAACGAACTATAGATAAATATCGGTGACACTTTTGAACAAAACTTCTGATTGGTCATTATGCTTGAAAAGTATGACGCAGTTATAAGCAACCTGCCTAACAGTTTGACAGCTGTACGGCTGTTTCCGGCCCGCTCACGGGCGGTCGGATATACGATAGGAATTTCGCAAAGAAATTGCGAAGAAATCCAAAACGTTACAATTGGCAAAAGGAGTTGTTTCCTGGCTCAGTCTCTTTCATTTCTGTTGCTGCTGAAAACCTGTCACTTTTGAAACTCAAATAGTTATTGGCTATGTTAAGCTCGGCCAATCAATTATGCTTTTTCTTAGTAGTTCAGGCTTATGTGTGCAGCCACCTAGCGGATGTTCTGTTTACATCACGACGGTTAAAACTGTAGACGTTACCAGGTTACCACTGCGTAACGCACGTGAAACAATCATCGGTTCTGTAGCGGTTGGTAATGTTTAACTAGTCTGACCCAGAAAAACACGCACACTTCACAATTTTTAGTTCTGGGCCCAGGATTACAATCGTTACTTAAGTTTAGGTCGACTTAACGATTTAAGGAGGAATTCTGATCTTAGTAAAGTATTTCCTTAAAAAGTGCATTCGAAAGCCACCTATTTCATTTACTTAGCTAAGTATTTAACTTCGGATGAAGCCGTAATTTTGACGGAAATTTTCACGAAGATTAGCACGTAAGTTTCAATTACACATTGATGTAGGCGGCCCACAACTTTCCCGCGATCTGTCAAAAATCTTAGCTTCTGTTTGAATGGATGGAGACAATAGAAAATATGATGGTTTAGTTTCCATTTCACTGCATAAACCATGAAAAATGTTTTATATACTATAAAACCTGTTTAATTGAAGGATCACACTCGATCTCAAATTGTGCGGGCAAACATTGGTCACAAAGTAGCACCACGACATATTCAAAACGCTGTTTCTATGGGGTCCCTTCAGAAACAAGAACTCATACAATATTTGAATATGCAAAGCTCGGTTTTATGGAGTCTTATTTGAATGGGGGTTTAACGTCCCTGTCAACACCATGCAGGTCATTTTGGAGACGTTGCTTCCAATTTGGTGGGACGTTTACCGACTCTGAGATGAAATGAAACCTCAAGCCCTGTCGCCCAATGAAACCAAAAGGCTTATATGCAGTGGACGGTGTGACTCACACCACTTTGCCTGGGCAGGCTTAGTCCTTCCAAGCTGTTTACAAGTACTAGGGCATCGGGAAAATACGCTTATATAATTCTGACCCCCTTGAACCCCACTTTTATTTTGTAAAACTGGGGTTTAGGGGGGGGGGGGGTCGACTTTTATTTTTATTTATTTCCGCTCTAAAATATAGAATGTGGGTACCGGTTAGAACCGCCTAACGTGTGCCAAAAGTCTATATTTTGAGCAGAAATAAGAAAAACACCACAATTTTTCATCTTAAAAATTTCCTTTTTTTTGAGGCAAAATTTATAATGTATTTGTATAGGCGTGTTAACGTTATGTGTGGTCAGTTTCAGCTCTGTATGGAAGCACCATGCAGCCCAATCTGTTTCTTCAAACCCCGAGGGGCGGGGGCGGAATCGGTTTTATGGAGTCTGTCCATGATTCAACCCTTCTCATGCCTTTAGTCGTATTGAATAATATTCAAAACAATCTGGTAGAGTCGAAACTTAAGAAAATAAACATATTCTGCGCTATGGTGAAGAACAGGGAAGACTCCGACACTTTACCCAAGCTACGATATTGTTTTCGGATGTCATCATTATATGTATGTAGCTGATATAGTCGATAAGGACACGATCAAACATCATACAGACAAACACGGAGAAAACCGTAGCTCCAGTCGGAGTAAAAACAAAAAAAAAAAAAAAAAATAATAATAAAAAAAAAACATGAATATAAAATCACTGTACATTCGATCTTGGATTTCCCCGTCTTTTTATGAGTGAGGTGAGACATAAAGCCCTCACTCACTCACAAACACACTTAATTACTCACATGTACGAGCTTACAAAGGGAGGTGGAACGCCTCAAACTCATTTTTATTGAGCATTTCCAGACAGGGAGAAGAGGCAAATGATTGGATGTGCAGAAACAGAAGAAATAACAAAATTCCCCTCTACCATTACCTGCTGCTAGGAAAGCAGGCCTTGTCACAATCAGCTGGACGCCCCAGTGACGCAAGATAGACGTCACCTTCGCCTCACCCAACCAGTACACAACAACCACACGCGACCTCCAGTAACCACTTAGAAGGTCTAAGCCTGCCAAGGCAAAGTGGTGCAAGTCGGACGGTCCATGCATATAAATCTTGTTTGTTTCATTAGGCGACAGGGCTTGAGATGTAATTTCATCTCAATGTCGGGTAACAGTCCGACAAATTGGAATCAACAGTTCCAAAATCAAACCTAAATAGTGTTGCGAGGACGTTAAATCTCAAATCAATCAGTCAATCAATCAATCAATCAATCAATCAATAAAAAAACTTATTTGTATTTCATTAATTTTGATAACGAGAATCTTACACAAATGATCCTTTCATATGAAAGTTACGAAACGGGCCTTCGAATTGGATTTTAAATAGGATTTTATTGCCTTTACCTTGCCCATTTGCCCAACAAATGTACATCGTTGACATACGTTACAGTTGTTCACGCCAAAATAGTTAATATTTACATTTCAAGTGTAAAACCTATTGTAAACCTATACGCCTGTTCATACTTCCATGAACTCATCGAATCACATGATTTTCAATGACGTCAAGTGTCGCAAGTCTACACCCTAAACCATGGTTCTCTATGATCTCAATGGGCGTTGACGACGACAATGCTGTTCCGCTCTTTGTAGAAAAAAAAACAGCGGGTAAATGTTTTTCACTTTTAACAGTTTGCCTTATAAGAATTTTTTCGCCGAGTGATGAGGAAAAAAGAATGTAAATATAAGAAATATTTTTTCGGATGTTCATGAAGGTATGAACGACAGCGGGTCGCTAGCAAAGTTTATATGAACCCCTTAAAACTTCATTTACTTTGCAGGCGACCCTGTTCGTTTATACTTTCATGAACAGCAGAAAAACAAGTCGTTTCATAAATGCACGTGGCGTCATACTATTTCATGACAATGAATATAAAGACGGCATATGAACGTTGTGAACAGTGTATGCGTAAAACTATTAGGGCATAAGCGTAGGAACATGGACCCGATGTGCCACAGGATCAGTTTTAAACTAACCGACAAAAGTGATATGCGCTGACCCCCCCCCCCCCCACCCCCCCCCGCACACACACCGACACACACACACACATACACACACCTACCATGACAAAAACAACCAAGTCATTTAGGATCCCCTCTCACGTATAAAAACCTTCCCGCACCAAACAATTAATTATTGCCCTGTCACCAGTATTATATAGAGGGTCTTACACGAGTGGTCATTTCATATGAAATTTATGAAACGAGCCTTTGGCGAGTTTCATAAAATTCATATGAAGTGACCACGAGATTCTGTTTATCATATAGCCACTTGAAATTAGATTTTATCGCCATCAAATATGACACTTTTCTTCACAGAAAATGCATGGTTGACATGAACGTCGTCATGACGTTACGTAATCCCGCCAAAGTGTTATTACACGTGTGGTCATACGATTTTTATTACACGACATTATCCACTGCTTATCAATAACGTCATATGATAATTAGAGATTATCACATGGGATTTTGGTTATCGCCCGATGTATCAACCCGAGACCCCATTATCTGCCCGAAGGCTTTAGCCTGAGGGCAGATAATGGTCGAGGGTTGATACAGAGGGCGATAACCAAAACCCCATGTTATAATTTGTTTATCACATATTCAGATCCTATTCTTACTGTGTTTGACGTTCATAAATTGACAAAAAAATGTGATAAAAATCGTGATTCAAGCAAAAAAGCGCGTAACGTCACGTCTAACTATTCGCGTTACGTCATGTAATTGGCAACGTCACATTAACGTCATGAGTAGGCTGATAACCGATGTCCGTTTCCGGTTATCAGCCCGGGCGGGCTGATAACCGGAAATGGAAACAAGCATTATCAGACATGCAAAACATGGGTTATCATGTTATATGTAGTACTGAATATGTGATAAACAGTATTATGTAAAAGAAAATTTTTACACAGCTCTGTTCGTCGCACACTTTGACACATCAAGGGAGAGATACATCCCAGTACCTATATGGCAAGTAGACTTGCCCCACAGGGAGGAAAAAAAAAATGGCCCGACCGGGACTCGAACCCAGGACCTCTCGCATATAAAAAAAAAAAAAAAACACTCTACCGTTTGGAGCTACCGAGCATCACTGAAGCACTCGAGTAAATAAAAGCCCTAAGGTTTGCCGTTATTATGCCCCCAACTTTGAAAAAGTTTGAGGGGCATATTGCTTCTGCCTCGTTCGTCCGTTCGTCCGTTCGTCCGTCCGTTACGCTTTTGATGCATAGCATAACTAAAGAACCGTGTATGCTAGGGTTTTGAAATTTCATATATGGATTCCTCATGGAAAATTAGCGGACGCGTATTTTTTTTCTAGTCCGGATTATGCCCCCTTCAAGAGTTATTGCCCTTTGAAATAAGAACTGATTAACTTTTGACAAAATTCTGAAAAATACTTTGTGAGTTATGGCCCTTTGTCATTTTGGTAATTTGTGCCCATTGTAATGTATGCTAAAAGTGATGCATAGCATAACTTTAGAACCGTGTATTCTAGGGTTTTGAAATTTCATATATGGATTCCTCATGGAAAATTAGCTGACGCGTATTTTGTTTCTTGTCCGGATTATGCCCCTTTTAAGAGTTATTGCCCTTTGAAATTTTTTTAATAAAATTTTGTCAGCAAGATATCTAAAAAATTGTTGGAGCTAGAGCCTTGAACGTTGGTGAATATATTGGTGGTGATGAGTAGATGAACTGATTAACTTTTGACGAAATTCCGAAAAATACTTTGTGAGTTATGGCCCTTTGTCATTTTGGTAATTTGTGCCCATTGTAATGCTAAAAGTGATGCAAAGCATATCTTTAGAACCGTGTATGCTAGGGTTTTGAAATTTCATATATGGATTCCTGGTGGAAAATTAGCTGATGCGTATTTTTTTTCTCGTCCGGATTATGCCCCTTTTAAGAGTTATTGCCCTTTGAAATTTTTTTAATAAAATCTTGTCAGCAAGATATCTCAAAAACTATTGGAGCTAGAGCCTTGAAAGTTGGTGAATAGATTGGTGGTGATGAGTAGATGAAGTGATTAACTTTTGACAAAATTCCGAAAAATACTTTGTGAGTTATGGCCCTTTGTCATTTTGGTAATTTGTGCCCATTGTAATGTATGCTAAAAGTGATGCATAGCATAACTTTAGAACCGTGTATTCTAGGGTTTTGAAATTTCATATATGGATTCCTCATGGAAAATTAGCTGACGCGTATTTTTTTTCTTGTCCGGATTATGCCCCTTTCAAGAGTTATTGCCCTTTGAATTTTTTTTAATAAAATTTTGTCAGCCAGATTTCTCAAAAACTATTGGAGCTAGAGCCTTGAAAGTTGGTGAATATATTGGTGGTGATGAGTAGATGAACTGATTAACTTTTGACGAAATTCCGAAAAATACTTTGTGAGTTATGGCCCTTTGTCATTTTGGTAATTTTTGCCCATTGTAATGTATGCTAAAAGTGATGCATAGCATATCTTTAGAACCGTGTATGCTATGGTTTTGAAATTTCATATATGGATTCCTCATGGAAAATTAGCTGACGCATATTTTTTTTCTTGTCCGGATTATGCCCCTTTTAAGAGTTATTGCCCTTTGAAATGTTTTTAATAAAATCTTGTCAGCAAGATATCTAAAAAATTATTGGAGCTTGAGCCTTGAAAGTTGGTGAATAGATTGGTGGTGATGAGTAGATGAACTGATTAACTTATTACAAAATTCCGAAAAATACTTTGTGAGTTATGGCCCTTTGTCATTTTGGTAATTTGTGAAAAACTTTGTCATCGTTCTAGCGCCTACATTTCTTCACCAATTTCAATATAACTTCACACAAATGTTCCTTATAAAAAAAACTCGAGCGAGTTCGACTTTCAAGGTCATGACCTCAAGGTCAAGGTCACTGTGGCTATTTTTAGAAAAACTTTGTCATCGCTCTAGTGCCTACATTTCTTCACAAATTTCAATATAACTTCACACAAATGTTCCTTATAAAAAAATCTCGAGCGAATTTGACTTCAAAGTCATGACCTCAAGGTCAAGGTCACTGTGGCTATTTTTAGAAAAACTTTGTCATCGCTCTAGCGCCTTCATTTCTTCACCAATTTCAATGTAACTTCACACAAATGTTTCTTATGACAATATCTCAGCGAGTTCGACTTTCAAGGTCATGACCTCAAGGTCAAGGTCACTGTGGCTATTTTTAGAAAAACTTTGTCATCGCTCTAGTGCCTACATTTCTTCACCAATTTCAATATAACTTCACACAAATGTTCCTTATAAAAAATCTCGAGCGAGTTCGACTTCAAAGTCATGACCTCAAGGTCAAGGTCACTGTGGCTATTTTTAGAAAAACTTTGTCATCGCTCTAGGGCCTACATTTCTTCACCAATTCAATATAACTTCACACAAATGTTTCTTATGACAATATCTCAGCGAGTTCGACTTTCAAGGTCATGACCTCAAGGTCAAGGTCACTGTGGCTATTTTAAGAAAAACTTTGTCATCACTCTAGCGCCTACATTTCTTCACTGATTTCAATATAACTTCAAACAAATGTGCCTTATGAAAATATCTTGAGCGAGGTCGACTTTCAAGGTCATGACCTCAAGGTCAAGGTCACTGTGGCTATTTTTAGAAAAACTTTGTCATTGCTCTAGCGCCTACATTTCTTCACTGATTTCAATATAACTTCACACAAATGTTCCTTATGACAATATCTCAAGTGTGTTCGACGTTCAGGGTCATGACCTCAAGGTCAAGGTCACAGTAGCTATTTTTAGAAAAAAAATTGTCATCGCTCTAGCGCCTACATTTCTTCACCGATTTCAATATAACTTCACACAAATGTTCCTTATGACAATATCTCTAGCGAGTTCCACTTTCAAGGTCAAGGTCACTGTGGCTATTTTTAGAAAAACTTTGTCAATGCTCTAGCGCTTACATTTCTTCACCGATTTCAATATAACTTCACACAAATGTTCCTTATGACAATATCTCAAGCCATTTCAACTTTCAAGGTCAAGGTCACAATGGCTATTTTTAGAAAAACTTTGCTATCGCTCCAGCGCCTACATTTCTTCACCGATTTTAATATAACTTCACACAAATGATCCTGATGACAATACCTCGAAAGAGTTCGACTTTCAAGGTCAATGTCACTGTGGCTATTTTTAGAAAACCTTTTTCATTGCCCTAGCGCTTACATTTTTTCACCAATTTCAAAATCGATTCACACAAATGTTCCTTATGACAATATCTGTAGCGAGTTCCATTGTCAAGGTCAAGGTCACTGTGACTATTTTTAGAAAAACTTTGTCAATACTCTAGCGCTTACATTTCTTCACCAATTTCAATATAATTTCACACAAATGTTCCTTAAGACAATATCTCGAGCTATTTCGACTTTCAAGGTCAAGGTCACTGTGGCTATTTTTTGAAAAAAACTGTCATCGCCCTAGCGACTACATTTCTTCACTGATTTCAATATAACTTCACACAAATGTTCCTTATGATAATACCTCGAGTGAGTTTGACTTTCAAGGTCAAGGTCACTGTGGCTATTTTTAGAAAAACTTTGACATGGCTCTAGCGCTTACATTTCTTCACCGATTTCAGTATAACTTCACACAAATGTTCCTTATGACAATATCTCGAACTATTTCGACTTTCAAGGTCAAGGTCACTGGGGCTATTTTTAGAAAAACTTTGACATGGCTCTAGCGCTTACATTTCTTCACCGATTTCAGTATAACTTCACACAAATGTTCCTTATGACAATATCTCGAACTATTTCGACTTTCAAGGTCAAGGTCACTGGGGCTATTTTTAGAAAATCTTTGTCATCGCTCTAGTGCCTACATTTATTGATGGATGTTAATAGAACTTCACACAAATGTTTATGGTAATATCTCGAGTTGCTTGGTCATGACCTCAAGGTCAAGGTCACTATGGCTATTTTTAGAAAAACTTTGTCATTGCTCTACCGCCTACATTTATGATTTTAATCTAACTTCACACAAAAGATGCTTATGATAATATCTTGAGCAAGATCTACTTCGCGGCCATGGCCTCAAGTCAAGGTCCCTATGACTCTTTTTAGAGAAATATTGTCATCACTCTAGAACCTACATTTATGGATGGATTTTTAAACAAACTTTACACAAATGTTGCATATGATAATATCTCAAGCAAGTTGGACTTTTGCCATTTCAGTGTTTTCCACACACGAAGTTGTCTTGTGCGAGGGGATTTGTATCGCATGCGATGCCTTGTTTTTTTTTTTAATAAAATCTTGTCAGCAAGTCCATATCTTGAGAACTATTAGAGCTTCATTAATCATTCTTGGTATAAACTTGCATCCAGGCATTGCAACTTCAACGCAAGCATCCATATCTGACATTGACCTATATTTCATGGTTCACTGACTTCGTGAATTATTGCGACCACCCTGACTTTCACCATTTCTCGAAAACTATTAAAGCTTTTTAAATTATAATTGGTACAAACTTGCATCTAGGAATTCCAACTGCAACGCAAGCATCCATATTTGACTTTTACCCATATTTCATGGTTCACTGACTTTGTGAATTATTGCGACCACCCTGACTTTCTATCTTATGTAAGAGTCCATTTCTCAAGATCTATTAGAGCTTCATTAATTGTATTTGGTACAAGCTTGCATTTAGGAATTGAAACTTCAATGCAAGTATCCATTTCTGACCTTGACCTACATTTTATGGTTCACTGACTTTGTAAAATAGTGTGACAACCCTAACTTTGACCCTGATGTAAGAGTCTGTTTTTAAGAGTTACTTGGTACATGCTTGCAACTAGGAGTGAAATTTTTATGCAGGCATCCATATTTGACCTTGACCTAGATTTCATGGTTTGGTGACTTTGCGCCCCCACAGGCGCGACATAGCCTTCGGGGGAATTCTTGTTGTATGTTTTTGAGTCTTTAACAATATTTGTTGAATATTTTGCCAGCTAAGGTCAAGCAAAGGTTGGGGGCATTGTGTTTTACAAACACCATTTCTAGTTGATATATACATTCATGTGTCAAGGTCAAATCTTAAAAGTTAAGGTACCTACCTGGGTTACCTTAAATATTTAAGTATTTTCTTTGGTTAAGTATCGACTTAAACGAACGAATTTCTTTGTAGTTCACTTTATACGCCAGTTAAGACAATACTTAGTTTAAGTAGGTACTTAAAATTTAAGTACGCATTGTAATCCTGGGCCCTGTTGTGCATTTCTTGCAGACTTACGTCAATATTGAGGCGACTAGCTCAGATTCGAGAAAAAAAAGCTTAAAATGCAATTAATCCAGATTTTGTTTTCAGATGATGCTGGAGAAATTGTCAGGATACAAATACGATGTTTTATTAGAAACGTGTGTTTACATACACATTCTTAGAACTTGTCTCTTTATGTAAGTGCATTGTGGGTGTATCAGTCGGCGGTACAATTCGTTAGTCTTCCTATCCTATCTTATCTTGAGTCGGTCTCTGACCATTCCCGCGGTTATGTGGGTGGCTACATCTAGATTTTAGCTAAACACACTGGCTGAGTCCTTGAAACTATTTCGAATAAACAATTATTTAGCAGAGGTTTCCTTTCACAAATCTACATCATAGGGCCTTTTAACTCCTTTGCAGCCTTTGCATCTTCAGATCTACCAAAGAAGGAAGGTAATCGTAAGCTAGAACAGTTCTGGGGGAAAACATTCTTCAGGACACCCCTGTAGAGGACTGGTTTGTACACGTACAAGCACCTAAAGAACAGTGTGTTGTTTAATTCTAATGCATCTTTTACACTACAGCAGCAAAGTCATAGTAGATTCTTTGGCGATATGGCTTGAGACGTCATTTCATTTTAATGTCGGGTAAAACTCTCATGGAATTGGAAGGAACGTCTTCAAAATGACCTTAATAGCGTTGATGGGGACGTAAACCCTTCGCATAAACAAATAAAACTGGTTCAGGTATCTTTAACAGGTTTAGACAAAGTATCAGTAATTATCTTTTAAAGAATGTTTCAGGAGAACTGTTCTCGACAGGACTCCAGGGATGGCCTCTGCAATTCGTTAAGCACGTCACAGATGCTAATTTGTTCCGCTATTTCAAACAATCATACATATGGGAAGTTGGTCCCAATCTCTCACCGAAGAGATAAACTTAGCTACACTATCCTCAGCACCGTAAGCTGTGGAAATGTTTGAATCGGGAAGGGAATTCCAATCTCTAATGGTCTTAGGCATGAAAAATTCTTTGTAAATGTCAGTTCTGGTAATAGGGGTCTGAAACGCCAGTGAATGATGATTTCTACAGCGCCTAGCGTCTAGCTGGTGGGACAAGGTCATCTGTTGAAATGCTGGCAACACTCTTTAGACCTTTGTATAGCAGTATAAACCTACTGTCTCTTTTCCTTTTCTTGAGAGACTCCAATCTTAACTTTTATAGTATTCCAGTCATACTCCCAGTTTCGAAGCAGTAATTGCTTGTTATCTAGTAACTCTATTTTGAACTTTTTTAATTTCTGCATTGGGTCCCAGATACAACTACCGAATTCCAAGATTTGGCGAACAAGTCCTTAATATGCTACCTCTTTTACATATTGAGGACACCGATGAAGATTTCGCCTCAGGAAATCAAGCGTTCTATTTGCCTTATATACATGTTGCCACATGTAATGTGTGTATTCAATCTCAAATCGTGTGTGATTGTCAGACCAAGGTATTTAATGGAATCCGTATTCTCGAGGGCCGTTTTCTCCAAGGTGTAAGAAGCCTCCATTTTATTGGTTCTCTTTCTAGTCATCTGTAACGGGCTGAAATCGCATGCCCCATTTTCGTGACCAACATACTAGTCTATCTATATCGTCCTGAATTTTCACCGAGTCCTCTTTTCTCTAATTCCCCGGTAGCAAACACAGACGTCTTATTTCTGAGTCAGTGTCAGTGGAAATATCACTAATGTACAGGGAGAATAACACTGTACCAAGAACAGTCCCTTGTGGGACCCCAGACAAAACTGACGCACACTCCGAAGATTCACCAGTAGCAACAACTCGCTGTTTTCTATAGCAAAGAAAGGAATGCATCTGTTTGAGAGTCTCCCCGCCCCCTAATGCCGTAGCCAAATAATTTTGATTCCAGGTGTTCATGAGGGAGTGGTGTCAAAAGCCGTCTCAAAGTCCAGAATAAATGTGTGTCCATTGAGCCGGGGTTTGTATCATCTTCAAAACAAATAGGACATTCGTATTTCTCAATACAAAAAGGAACACTAATAAGACGTGAATGACTATGCCAAAAAGGACCATGAATGACTATGCCAGAAAAACTAACGTCTCTTCATTGTTGCACAAGCTGGATTGGCAACCCCTTGAAGAAAGACTTTCAGTGGCACGTCTGTGTCTTTTCAACAAGATAATCCCGTACTCATAGGATTCCATAGTACTGCCATTCTACGACATTTCGTCAAATTCATACTGGCAACGATAGATATAAGTATTCCTTCTTTCCACCGAAAAAGGGAAAACAATTAATTTTCTTATTCTATCGTAGCCTATGACATGAAAATAGAATAGTGCAATCAGATGACTGAACTTTTATAAATACCAAAAGTTAAGGTCTTTTCTAGACGTTTCTCCTGAATACTACGGATTAAGTTATTTTATTTTCGTTACCTCTGACACTACTGGGTGAAATCACATATGGAGCCCGGGGATTGGGAAATTAATGTTGTTCGTAAGATCTGGGTCTCATGATCAAGACGGCCACCATGCCCATACACGGTAAAAATTTGCAAATCTTCTTTTAGGAAGCTTGAAACTTGGTATGCTGCATTGGGAGACTGCTGCCCAACCGGATTTGATGACAATTGGTTTTTTCTTGCCTTTTTTATGTCAAGATTATCCGGCCCCCGCCTATAGGGGCTTTAAGAAATATATGGGCTGCATGATGCTTCCACGCAGAGCTGAATCCGGCCCGCACATTAGTACTGGTAAACCACTTAAAGGATCTAAGCCTGTCCAGGAACCCCGGTGCGAGGTGGACCGTCCATGCTAATAAACCCTGTTGGTTTCATTGGGCGACAGGGCTTGAGGTGTCATTTCATCTCAATGTCGGGTAAAAGTCCCACAAAATTGGAAGCAACGTCTCCAAAATGACCTTTACAGTGTTGACGGGGACGTTAAACCTCAAATCAAACAAACAAACAATGTCAAGATTAAATGTATTTGAATGGAAAAGTGGCAAAACAGTGTATTTTTCCTAACTTACTTTCAAGATACGCAGTTTCATTTTCACTTCATTGCAGCTGGTATTAAAAATCGTGTGGTGGCGATCGAGCGTTTCCTAGTGCTTCATCATAGTATAGATTATATTTCTATTTCAAATGAATTCACTGAGCCAGATTTGATGTCTTGAAAATAAATGAAATACTGCTCAAATGATTGTCAGAGTAAGCGGTCCTGCGACGTAAAGTGGTGCTCTTTATGAGTCTTTATAAAATCTGTGTCTATTATTTACCCGTTTCTAAAGGCACTTTTATACAAAAAAAAATCAGATTTAGCCCCACCTTGAAATCCACCTAATTAACGTTACCACCCGATTAATAAATGTGCCACGAATTGTCTGTTGTTTGTTATTCTACATTTAACGAACCACATTTTTCATACAACATGTTCCATGAAAATATACATGTAAGTTGAAGAAAAAGTTGAAATATTCATTCACAGCTGTTACGTTTATTGATAAAACATGAGAATCAAATTCTAGGCGGGCCGTTTCAGCTTTTTTAAAAGCTACCCTTGTTATGATACACGGTGGATAGGCATAACGGAGTCTGGTCGTCCAAAACAGCGTTTCGTGGTTCTGGTAAGGCCGCGTAAGGGAATCTGGTCGTCCGGTTGACCAAAACGTGATGGACAGCATGGACGAAACATGAAATTTGTAAGGAGAAATAAAGTGAGTTTCAAGAATAAATAAGTTTCATGGAACGCTATAATACTTCTTCCGTCTTTTTGTATGTCGGCAACATCTGACAGTCGCTGTATTACTGAGATTAAATGATCCGAAGTCTAAGTGGTATGAACAGAATATGCGTTTGTATCACTAAAAAGAGGTTATTTTGTAATAAAAGAGAAAGCTTCTGGTTAGTTATGCGTTGATAATGCAAAACATATCTGTTTTGTACATCTATATTGCATTTATTTGTCGTCTGATGTAAGTCCATAAGACACTCAAATGATTTAAAAATGCGAGACGAAAATAGAGTGGCACGGGAGTCTGTTTTGTCATCTTCAATATCTCTGAAATGTGGCACCGGCTAAAAATTTGTGCATGGCAAAGGATTCTTGTCAGTAAAGAGATAGTTTATTAAAATGCAGGAACCACTTCGCTTAAGAAAACGTGCCTTATAAATACGTTGTACTAGTACGAACTACTTCCCAAACACATATTCTTACCCAAAGTTTTATAATTACTGAGCTGCTGGGCAGTTCCCATCTCATTTACTTTCCCAATTATGGTATCACCTTGTCACCACTGTATCGAATTACCTTTAACTACAGACGAAAAAGAAAATAAAAAGACATGTTTCTGGCTCCTCAAACGAAAACACCACCGGTCTGTGCTTAGTAAATTTGGCTCGTTTGACAAACAGTAGACTAAATGTATTGGTGTTGACTTTGACCCTCCCCACGTGGACGTTTGTTTGATCCCGTCAACAATATTAAGGTCATTTTTGAGACTTTGCTTCCAATTTTGTGGGACTTTTACCCGACATTGAGATTAAATGACATCTCAATATGTTCTATAAAAGGGCTATCCTTTGGAAGCAAGGAATACACCAAAGAACTGGAAAATATGGAATGTACATGCTTTCTGGGCCAGACTTGCTAGTTTCGGCCAATTAGGCCTCATCAGTGACCCTCAAATATTTTTAAAATTCCACAATGGAATCAATGATCCCAAAGGACAAGAAAATATAAACTACACTATGATGTAGGGCAGGGAGACGTTTTACGGCCGCCAAACATTCCCACACATCAGCTGTAGTGACGTTAAATATGTTCTATAAAAGGGCTATCCTTTGGAAGCAAGGAATACACCAAAGAACTGGAAAATATGGAGTGTACATGTTTTCTGGGCCAGACTAGCTAGTTCCGCCATAGCCTGTCGACCAATGAAACCACTAGGGTTTATAAACATGGACGGTCCGACTCGCACCGCTTTGCCTGGGCAGGCTTAAATCCTCCAAGCGGTTAACCAGTACTCGTGTGCGATCGGTTTCAGCTCTGTGTGGCAGCATCACGCAGCGTATCTATTTCTTCAAGCCCCGATGGGCGGAGGCGGTTTAGGCCCCGTTTAACCGGTTTAAACCTCGAAGAAAATATAACTGACCGTCCCAAGGCGTTACTTTCGTTGCGGTTTCATTTTTTTTTTTTTTTGTCCGATGCTGTCTATCTTTATATGTTGTCATTTTAACACTTTTGAATTTCAAATTTGACTAGTTTAGTAAAGGTACCACCTGTTTGGAAAAGAGCTACTTACTCAGCTTGTCGCCTGTGATTAGCTCACCCGAGCCGAAGGCTCCTGGGGAGTTATTGTGATCAATCCCTGTCCGTCGTCGTCGTCGTCCGTCCGTTTGTCCGTCCGTCCGGATGTCCGTCCACAATTTCTTTAAAAGACATCTCCTAAACCACTGAACAGATTTTGACCAAACTGGGAAGATATGATATTTGGGTGGTTCTCGCTTAAAGTTGTTCAAAGAATACAATTCCATGGTTGCTATGGCAATGGATATGAGAAAATAAGAAAACAAAGCGTTTAAAAATCTTCTTGTCTGAAATCAGAAGGTCCATGTCTTTCATATTTGGTATGAAGCTTTATCTATTGGATCTTTACCAAGATTGTTCAAATTATACCATTGGAGCCAAAAATGCCCCACACCGGGGCCCACTGGTTTTACATAGGCATATATAGGAAAAAAAACATTAAAACTCTTCTTGTCTAAAACCTGAAGGCCCAGGTCTTTGATATTTGGAATGAAGCTTCATCTAGTGGGCCCCTCCCAAGATTTTCAAATTATAGCCCTGGGACCGAAAATTGCCCCGCCCTGGAGTTCACTGGTTTTACATAGGCCTATATAGGGTAAACTTGTGAAAATATTTTTGTCTGAAACCAGAAAGCCCAGGTCTTTAATATTTGGTATGAAGCTTCATCTGATGGGCCTCTTCCAAGATTTTTCAAATTATAGCCCTGGGGCCAAATATGGCCCTGTCTTGGGACCCAAATGCTTGCCATAGGCTTACATAGAGAAAACCTTTAAAAATCTTCTTGTCTGATACCAGAAGATCAAGGTCTTTGATATTTGGTATGAATCTTCGTCTAGGGGACCTCTACCAAGATTGTTAAAATAATTGCCCCAGGGCCAACTGGGTATAACAGACTTACATTGGGAAAACCTTTGAAAATCTTCTTGTCTGAGACCAGAGGGCCCAGATCTTTGATATTTGGTTTGAAGTTTCACCCAGTGCACCTCTGCCATGATTGTTCAGATCATAGTCTGGGGTCCAAAATGGCCCCGCCCCGGGGCTCGCTGGTTTTACATAGACTTATATAGGGAAAACTTAAAAAAAACATCTTGTCTGAAACACAAGGCCTTGGCCTTTGATATTTGATATTAAGATTCATTTTATGAACCTCTACCAAGATTGTTCATAGTACAGATCTGTGGCCAAACATTGCACCGCCCCAGGTCCACATGTAAATCTGTCAGCTCAGGTGAGCGATATAGGACCATCCTGGTCCTCTTGTATTATTGTTTGTTAATTAAGACAGCTAGGCCGTCTTACCCTTTGATGTTTGGGATAGGCTTTAGGTTCTGATTCGACCAGTTTCTGGAGTAACTTTACACATTAATTTACAGAAAATGTTTGCCTTAAAGATGGGTAGTTACATTATCACAAAGAGTCCATAATACCCTTATTTGCCCTTTTTAGAGGCAAGCTTCCATGACTGCTAAGCTCTTCCCATTTGTTTTCGTCTTATAGTTACGAACAGAACCCGGTGCCTGATTTACATTAGTACAACCAAAACCCGATGCCACTTTTTGTATGGGGAAGACCAATACCCTGTGCCAAGTTTTGTTACAATTTTCCAGGAAGGCGAATTTGGTGTGATTTTCGTTTTTCGTTTTTCGATATTCATTTTCAGGTGAAGTTGGTTTGATTTTCGTTTTTCGTTTTTCGATATTCATTTTCAGGTGAAGTTGGTTTGATTTTCGTTTTTCATTTTTCGATATTCATTTTCAGGTGAAGTGAGTTTGATTTTCGTTTTTCGTTTTTCGATATTCATTTGCAGGGGAATTTGTTTTGATTTTCGTTTTTCGTTTTTCGATATTCGAATTGAGGCCGAATATCGTATTTTGACATTCAAAATCCTAGTTTGGCATTCGATTTGGCGAAGAAAATCGTATTTTGACATTCAAAATCCTATTTTGACATTCGATTTGGCAAAGAAAATCGTATTTGGACATTCAAAATCCTAGTTTGACATTCGATTTGGCGCTGAATATCGTATTTTGACATTCAAAATCCTAGTTTGACATTCGATTTGGCGAAGAAAATCGTATTTTGACATTCAAAATCCTAGTTTGACATTCGATTTGGCGAAGAAAATCGTAGTTTGACATTCAAAATCCTAGTTTGACATTCGATTTGGCGAAGAAAATCGTAGTTTGACATTCAAAATCCTAGTTTGGCATTCGATTTGGCGCTGAATATCGTATTTTGACATTCAAAATCCTAGTTTGACATTCGATTTGGCGAAGAAAATCGTAGTTTGACATTCAAAATCCTAGTTTGACATTCGATTTGGCGAAGAAAATCGTAGTTTGACATTCAAAATCCTAGTTTGACATTCGATTTGGCGAAGAAAATCGTAGTTTGACATTCAAAATCCTAGTTTGACATTCGATTTGGCGAAGAAAATCGTAGTTTGACATTCAAAATCCTAGTTTGACATTCGATTTGGCGAAGAAAATCGTAGTTTGACATTCAAAATCCTAGTTTGACATTCGATTTGGCGAAGAAAATCGTATTTTGACATTCAAAATCCTAGTTTGACATTCGATTTGGCGAAGAAAATCGTAGTTTGACATTCAAAATCCTAGTTTGACATTCGATTTGGCGAAGAAAATCGTAGTTTGACATTCAAAATCCTAGTTTGACATTCGATTTGGCGAAGAAAATCGTAGTTTGACATTCAAAATCCTAGTTTGACATTCGATTTGGCGAAGAAAATCGTAGTTTGACATTCAAAATCCTAGTTTGACATTCGATTTGGCGAAGAAAATCGTAGTTTGACATTCAAAATCCTAGTTTGACATTCGATTTGGCGCTGAATATCGTATTTTGACATTCAAAATCCTAGTTTGACATTCGATTTGGCGAAGAAAATCGTATTTTGACATTCAAAATCCTAGTTTGACATTCGATTTGGCGAAGAAAATCGTAGTTTGACATTCAAAATCCTAGTTTGACATTCGATTTGGCGAAGAAAATCGTAGTTTGACATTCAAAATCCTAGTTTGACATTCGATTTGGCGAAGAAAATCGTAGTTTGACATTCAAAATCCTAGTTTGACATTCGATTTGGCGAAGAAAATCGTAGTTTGACATTCAAAATCATAGTTTGACATTCGATTTGGCGAAGAAAATCGTATTTTGACATTCAAAATCCTAGTTTGACATTCGATTTGGCGAAGAAAATCGTAGTTTGACATTCAAAATCCTAGTTTGACTTTCGATTTGGCGAAGAAAATCGTAGTTTGACATTCAAAATCCTAGTTTGACATTCGATTTGGCGCTGAATATCGTATTTTGACATTCAAAATCCTAGTTTGACATTCGATTTGGCGCTGAATATCGTATTTTGACATTCAAAATCCTAGTTTGACATTCGATTTGGCGAAGAAAATCGTATTTTGACATTCAAAATCCTAGTTTGACATTCGATTTGGCGAAGAAAATCGTAGTTTGACATTCAAAATCCTAGTTTGACATTCGATTTGGCGAAGAAAATCGTAGTTTGACATTCAAAATCCTAGTTTGACATTCGATTTGGCGAAGAAAATCGTAGTTTGACATTCAAAATCCTAGTTTGACATTCGATTTGGCGAAGAAAATCGTAGTTTGACATTCAAAATCCTAGTTTGACATTCGAAAATGACAACACACATCTTTTATACAGCATCTCATTTAGAGGTTGGCCTGACGTTGCATCGACGTTGCAGTGTGGTTATGTAGGTCGCGATCCAATTTCAACAAAAATACAACGTCTCTACAACGTCGCATTCTGACCTTGAACTGACATCGCAGTTACAACGTTGTATCGATGTTGTGTTGTGTTGTGTTGCGACCTAAATACAAACAATACCAATGTTGATCCGATGTCAGGCGTTTGCTTGGAAAATATCCTAAATCATTAAAATAGTGTTATTTGGCCATTAAATCTAAATTTAAACAAAAATAATTAAATGGAGGCCTCGCTTATGTGGTCCGGCCTCGGTAGCTCAGTCGGGTGCGCGTCTGACTGGCGATGAGGAGGACGTTGGTTCGATTCTAGCCGGGGTCTACAGCATTCTTTCGTGGAAATTGATCATGAAATATTTTATACCGCCATTATCTCCCTTTCGCTGATTCAAGAAGGGCAGTTGTCAATTCTCGTTCTGGCGAAAGAATGTCCTCACGGACTACGCTCCAGGTTAGTTCACTGCAGAGGAGTCAAGATATTCACCAAAGGACTAGTACGGACTCCGTCTCGTTTAAATTCAATGGAAACTTCACCTCAGATGAGGCTTAAGTTGAGTTCAGTGGAAACTTTGCCTCTGGTGAGTTCTCTGGAGACTTCGCCTTAGGCAAGTATCTTATGTGTTCATGTCAAGTGAGTAAGATCGCTCTATCAAGCAGAGGTGGGGAGGACATAATTTTGGTGCGTATTCCGTTTGCATCGGTGTTGGCGTCAGTGAACCCTGTGTTAACCAATGTGAAGCCTACATGGTGGCATTGCTGTGTTGAAGGATTTCATTTTAAAGGAAAAAGTCCAAAAACTGTCACTTTTGAGTAAAACACACTGTTTTCTCCGTTTCGCTAGATCCGCCTTCTAATATAGATAAATTACAGTTAAAGGCAACGTTGAGAACGTCCTAGCGTTTTTCTCCGTCATCGGCATCGGTATCCGTATTCTGTATTGGTGTAAAATGTCTAAGAAAGAAATGATGGATTTTGATCAAATTTTGCATATGAATTGATATTGACAATGTCTAGCTTGGGATTGTTACACTGCTTTTCGCGTCAATTTTCAACAGAGTTATGGCCTTAGAATGATGCCAGAAAATGATTTCCGCTCAACATATATCTTAAGAAAAAAATGATTGATTTTAATCAGATTTTGCAAAAGAATTGATATCGACAACCTCTAGCTTGGGATTGTTACACAGCTTTTAGCGTCAATTTTCAAAAGAGTTACGGCCCTTGAAGGATGCCAGAAAGTTGTTTCCATTTGATATCTTAAGAAAGAAATGATATATTTTGATAAAATTTTTGCATATGAATTGATGCTTGGGATTGTTACACGGCTTTTGCGTTAATTTTCAACAGAGTTATGGCCCTTGAATGATGCCAGAAAATGGTTTCCACTCAGTATCATAAGAAAGAAATGATTAATTTTGATCATATTTGGTATATGAATTTATATTAACAAGATCTAACTTGGGATTGTTAAGCGGCATTTTGCATCTATTTGCAGCAGAATTATGGTCCTTGAATGACATCAAATATTTTCTTCAGTACAATATTTTGAGAAAGAAATGATGAATTTTGATCGAAATTTGTATGTGAATTTATATTGACAAAATATAGCTTGGGATTGTTACATGGCATTTTGCGTCAATTTTCAGCAGAGTAATGGCCCATGAATTATGTCAGAAATTTGTTTCCGCTCAATATCTTGAAAACACATTAATGGATTAAAACTCTTCTTGTCTAAAACCTGAAGGCCCAGGTCTTTGATATTTGGAATGAAGCTTCATCTAGTGGGCCCCTCCCAAGATTTTCAAAATATAGCCCTGGGACCGAAAATTGCCCCG
This sequence comes from Lucinisca nassula, assembly GCA_963580285.1. Taxonomy (NCBI): domain Eukaryota; kingdom Metazoa; phylum Mollusca; class Bivalvia; order Lucinida; family Lucinidae; genus Lucinisca; species Lucinisca nassula. The sequence goes on along the minus strand of OY757025.1, from coordinate 67,153,115 downwards.
CCCTGGAGTTCACTGGTTTTACATAGGCCTATATAGGGTAAACTTGTGAAAATATTTTTGTCTGAAACCAGAAAGCCCAGGTCTTTAATATTTGGTATGAAGCTTCATCTGATGGGCCTCTTCCAAGATTTTTCAAATTATAGCCCTGGGGCCAAATATGGCCCTGTCTTGGGACCCAAATGCTTGCCATAGGCTTACATAGAGAAAACCTTTAAAAATCTTCTTGTCTGATACCAGAAGATCAAGGTCTTTGATATTTGGTATGAATCTTCGTCTAGGGGACCTCTACCAAGATTGTTAAAATAATTGCCCCAGGGCCAACTGGGTATAACAGACTTACATTGGGAAAACCTTTGAAAATCTTCTTGTCTGAGACCAGAGGGCCCAGAGCTTTGATATTTGGTTTGAAGTTTCACCCAGTGCACCTCTGCCATGATTGTTCAGATCATAGTCTGGGGTCCAAAATGGCCCCGCCCCGGGGCTCGCTGGTTTTACATAGACTTATATAGGGAAAACTTAAAAAAAACATCTTGTCTGAAACACAAGGCCTTGGCCTTTGATATTTGATATTAAGATTCATTTTATGAACCTCTACCAAGATTGTTCATAGTACAGATCTGTGGCCAAACATTGCACCGCCCCAGGTCCACATGTAAATCTGTCAGCTCAGGTGAGCGATATAGGACCATCCTGGTCCTCTTGTATTATTGTTTGTTAATTAAGACAGCTAGGCCGTCTTACCCTTTGATGTTTGGGATAGGCTTTAGGTTCTGATTCGACCAGTTTCTGGAGTAACTTTACACATTAATTTACAGAAAATGTTTGCCTTAAAGATGGGTAGTTACATTATCACAAAGAGTCCATAATACCCTTATTTGCCCTTTTTAGAGGCAAGCTTCCATGACTGCTAAGCTCTTCCCATTTGTTTTCGTCTTATAGTTACGAACAGAACCCGGTGCCTGATTTACATTAGTACAACCAAAATCCGATGCCACTTTTTGTATGGGGAAGACCAATACCCTGTGCCAAGTTTTGTTACAATTTTCCAGGAAGGCGAATTTGGTGTGATTTTCGTTTTTCGTTTTTCGATATTCATTTTCAGGTGAAGTTGGTTTGATTTTCGTTTTTCGTTTTTCGATATTCATTTTCAGGTGAAGTTGGTTTGATTTTCGTTTTTCATTTTTCGATATTCATTTTCAGGTGAAGTGAGTTTGATTTTCGTTTTTCGTTTTTCGATATTCATTTGCAGGGGAATTTGTTTTGATTTTCGTTTTTCGTTTTTCGATATTCGAATTGAGGCCGAATATCGTATTTTGACATTCAAAATCCTAGTTTGGCATTCGATTTGGCGAAGAAAATCGTATTTTGACATTCAAAATCCTATTTTGACATTCGATTTGGCAAAGAAAATCGTATTTTGACATTCAAAATCCTAGTTTGACATTCGATTTGGCGCTGAATATCGTATTTTGACATTCAAAATCCTAGTTTGACATTCGATTTTGCGAAGAAAATCGTATTTTGACATTCAAAATCCTAGTTTGATATTCGATTTGGCGAAGAAAATCGTATTTTGACATTCAAAATCCTAGTTTGACATTCGATTTGGCGAAGAAAATCGTAGTTTGACATTCAAAATCCTAGTTTGACATTCGATTTGGCGAAGAAAATCGTATTTTGACATTCAAAATCCTAGTTTGACATTCGATTTGGCGCTGAATATCGTATTTTGACATTCAAAATCCTAGTTTGACATTCGATTTGGCGAAGAAAATCGTATTTTGACATTCAAAATCCTAGTTTGACATTCGATTTGGCGAAGAAAATCGTAGTTTGACATTCAAAATCCTAGTTTGACATTCGATTTGGCGAAGAAAATCGTAGTTTGACATTCAAAATCCTAGTTTGACATTCGATTTGGCGAAGAAAATCGTAGTTTGACATTCAAAATCCTAGTTTGACATTCGATTTGGCGAAGAAAATCGTAGTTTGACATTCAAAATCCTAGTTTGACATTCGATTTGGCGAAGAAAATCGTAGTTTGACATTCAAAATCCTAGTTTGACATTCGATTTGGCGAAGAAAATCGTAGTTTGACATTCAAAATCCTAGTTTGACATTCGATTTGGCGAAGAAAATCGTAGTTTGACATTCAAAATCCTAGTTTGACATTCGATTTGGCGAAGAAAATCGTAGTTTGACATTCAAAATCCTAGTTTGACATTCGATTTGGCGAAGAAAATCGTAGTTTGACATTCAAAATCCTAGTTTGACATTCGATTTGGCGAAGAAAATCGTAGTTTGACATTCAAAATCCTAGTTTGACATTCGATTTGGCGAAGAAAATCGTAGTTTGACATTCAAAATCCTAAGTTGACATTCGATTTGGCGAAGAAAATCGTAGTTTGACATTCAAAATCCTAGTTTGACATTCGATTTGGCGCTGAATATCGTATTTTGACATTCAAAATCCTAGTTTGACATTCGATTTGGCGAAGAAAATCGTATTTTGACATTCAAAATCCTAGTTTGACATTCGATTTGGCGCTGAATATCGTAGTTTGACATTCAAAATCCTAGTTTGACATTCGATTTGGCGAAGAAAATCGTAGTTTGACATTCAAAATCCTAGTTTGACATTCGATTTGGCGAAGAAAATCGTAGTTTGACATTCAAAATCCTAGTTTGACATTCGATTTGGCGAAGAAAATCGTAGTTTGACATTCAAAATCCTAGTTTGACATTCGATTTGGCGAAGAAAATCGTATTTTGACATTCAAAATCCTAGTTTGACATTCGATTTGGCGAAGAAAATCGTAGTTTGACATTCAAAATCCTAGTTTGACATTCGATTTGGCGAAGAAAATCGTAGTTTGACATTCAAAATCCTAGTTTGACATTCGATTTGGCGCTGAATATCGTATTTTGACATTCAAAATCCTAGTTTGACATTCGATTTGGCGCTGAATATCGTATTTTGACATTCAAAATCCTAGTTTGACATTCGATTTGGCGAAGAAAATCGTATTTTGACATTCAAAATCCTAGTTTGACATTCGATTTGGCGAAGAAAATCGTAGTTTGACATTCAAAATCCTAGTTTGACATTCGATTTGGCGAAGAAAATCGTAGTTTGACATTCAAAATCCTAGTTTGACATTCGATTTGGCGAAGAAAATCGTAGTTTGACATTCAAAATCCTAGTTTGACATTCGATTTGGCGAAGAAAATCGTAGTTTGACATTCAAAATCCTAGTTTGACATTCGATTTGGCGAAGAAAATCGTAGTTTGACATTCAAAATCCTAGTTTGACATTCGATTTGGCGCTGAATATCGTATTTTGACATTCAAAATCCTAGTTTGACATTCGATTTGGCAAAGAAAATCGTATTTTGACATTCAAAATCCTAGTTTGACATTCGATTTGGCGAAGAAAATCGTATTTTGACTTTCAAAATCCTAGTTTGACATTCGATTTGGCGAAGAAAATCGTAGTTTGACATTCAAAATCCTAGTTTGACATTCGATTTGGCGAAGAAAATCGTAGTTTGACATTCAAAATCCTAGTTTGACATTCGATTTGGCGAAGAAAATCGTAGTTTGACATTCAAAATCCTAGTTTGACATTCGATTTGGCGAAGAAAATCGTATTTTGACATTCAAAATCCTAGTTTGACATTCGATTTGGCGAAGAAAATCGTAGTTTGACATTCAAAATCCTAGTTTGACATTCGATTTGGCGAAGAAAATCGTATTTTGACATTCAAAATCCTAGTTTGACATTCGATTTGGCGCTGAATATCGTATTTTGACATTCAAAATCCTAGTTTGACATTCGATTTGGCGAAGAAAATCGTATTTTGACATTCAAAATCCTAGTTTGACATTCGATTTGGCGAAGAAAATCGTAGTTTGACATTCAAAATCCTAGTTTGACATTCGATTTGGCGAAGAAAATCGTAGTTTGACATTCAAAATCCTAGTTTGACATTCGATTTGGCGAAGAAAATCGTAGTTTGACATTCAAAATCCTAGTTTGACATTCGATTTGGCGAAGAAAATCGTAGTTTGACATTCAAAATCCTAGTTTGACATTCGATTTGGCGAAGAAAATCGTAGTTTGACATTCAAAATCCTAGTTTGACATTCGATTTGGCGAAGAAAATCGTAGTTTGACATTCAAAATCCTAGTTTGACATTCGATTTGGCGAAGAAAATCGTAGTTTGACATTCAAAATCCTAGTTTGACATTCGATTTGGCGAAGAAAATCGTAGTTTGACATTCAAAATCCTAGTTTGACATTCGATTTGGCGAAGAAAATCGTAGTTTGACATTCAAAATCCTAGTTTGACATTCGATTTGGCGAAGAAAATCGTAGTTTGACATTCAAAATCCTAGTTTGACATTCGATTTGGCGAAGAAAATCGTAGTTTGACATTCAAAATCCTAGTTTGACATTCGATTTGGCGAAGAAAATCGTAGTTTGACATTCAAAATCCTAGTTTGACATTCGATTTGGCGAAGAAAATCGTAGTTTGACATTCAAAATCCTAAGTTGACATTCGATTTGGCGAAGAAAATCGTAGTTTGACATTCAAAATCCTAGTTTGACATTCGATTTGGCGCTGAATATCGTATTTTGACATTCAAAATCCTAGTTTGACATTCGATTTGGCGAAGAAAATCGTATTTTGACATTCAAAATCCTAGTTTGACATTCGATTTGGCGCTGAATATCGTAGTTTGACATTCAAAATCCTAGTTTGACATTCGATTTGGCGAAGAAAATCGTAGTTTGACATTCAAAATCCTAGTTTGACATTCGATTTGGCGAAGAAAATCGTAGTTTGACATTCAAAATCCTAGTTTGACATTCGATTTGGCGAAGAAAATCGTAGTTTGACATTCAAAATCCTAGTTTGACATTCGATTTGGCGAAGAAAATCGTATTTTGACATTCAAAATCCTAGTTTGACATTCGATTTGGCGAAGAAAATCGTAGTTTGACATTCAAAATCCTAGTTTGACATTCGATTTGGCGAAGAAAATCGTAGTTTGACATTCAAAATCCTAGTTTGACATTCGATTTGGCGCTGAATATCGTATTTTGACATTCAAAATCCTAGTTTGACATTCGATTTGGCGCTGAATATCGTATTTTGACATTCAAAATCCTAGTTTGACATTCGATTTGGCGAAGAAAATCGTATTTTGACATTCAAAATCCTAGTTTGACATTCGATTTGGCGAAGAAAATCGTAGTTTGACATTCAAAATCCTAGTTTGACATTCGATTTGGCGAAGAAAATCGTAGTTTGACATTCAAAATCCTAGTTTGACATTCGATTTGGCGAAGAAAATCGTAGTTTGACATTCAAAATCCTAGTTTGACATTCGATTTGGCGAAGAAAATCGTAGTTTGACATTCAAAATCCTAGTTTGACATTCGATTTGGCGAAGAAAATCGTAGTTTGACATTCAAAATCCTAGTTTGACATTCGATTTGGCGCTGAATATCGTATTTTGACATTCAAAATCCTAGTTTGACATTCGATTTGGCAAAGAAAATCGTATTTTGACATTCAAAATCCTAGTTTGACATTCGATTTGGCGAAGAAAATCGTATTTTGACTTTCAAAATCCTAGTTTGACATTCGATTTGGCGAAGAAAATCGTAGTTTGACATTCAAAATCCTAGTTTGACATTCGATTTGGCGAAGAAAATCGTAGTTTGACATTCAAAATCCTAGTTTGACATTCGATTTGGCGAAGAAAATCGTAGTTTGACATTCAAAATCCTAGTTTGACATTCGATTTGGCGCTGAATATCGTATTTTGACATTCAAAATCCTAGTTTGACATTCGATTTGGCGAAGAAAATCGTATTTTGACATTCAAAATCCTAGTTTGACATTCGATTTGGCGAAGAAAATCGTAGTTTGACATTCAAAATCCTAGTTTGACATTCTATTTGGCGAAGAAAATCGTATTTTGACATTCAAAATCCTAGTTTGACATTCGATTTGGCGAAGAAAATCGTATTTTGACATTCAAAATCCTTGTTTGACATTCGATTTGGCGAAGAAAATCGTATTTTGACATTCAAAATCCTAGTTTGACATTCGATTTGGCGAAGAAAATCGTATTTTGACATCCAAAATCCTAGTTTGACATTCGAATTGGGTCCGAATATCGTATTTTGAAATTCAAAATCCTATTCTGACATTCTATTTGGCTGTACTGGGCCCCTTTGAGCGTGACCTTGATCCCCAAGGTCAAAGGTCAAAAAGTAGGACATGGGCATATCTTCTAAACCGTTGGGAGTTACACTTCTGAAACTTGGTCATTGGATGGTCCTTGGAATTTAGAGTGTACTGGGCCCCTTTGAGCGTGACCTTGATCCTCAAGGTCAAAGGTCAAAAAGTAGTACATGGTCATATCTTCTAAACCGTTGGAAAAATGCATGCTTGGCACCAAGGTCAAAGGTCAAAAAGTAGGACATGGTCATATCTTCTAAACCGTTGGCGTTACACTTTTGAAATTTGGTCATTGGATAGTCCTTGAAATGTAGGGTGTACTTGGCCCCTTTGAGTATGACTTTGACCCCCAAGGTCAAAGGTCAACAACTAGGACATGTTGATATCTTCTAAACCGTTGGAGTTACACTCCTGAAACTTGGTCATTAGATGGTCCTTAGAATGTCGAGTGTACTGGGCCCTTTTGAGTGTGACTTTGATCTCCAAAGTCACGGGTCAAAAAGGAGGACATGGTCATATCTTCTTAACCGGTGGAGTTACACTTCTGAAACTTGGCCATTGGATTGTCATTGGAATGTATGGTGTACTGGGCCCCTTTAAGTGTGACCTTGACCCCCAAGGTCAAAGGTCAAAAAGCTGGCCATGGTCAGATCTTCTAAACCTTTGGAGTTACAATTCTGAAACTTGGTCATTGGATGGTCTTTGAAATTCGGAGTGTAGTATCCAAATTATGATTTGACCCCCTAGGGTTATGTAGAGCCGATCGTCCGCTTCAGAAGGGCGAAAATTGTGTTTTGTATTTAACAGAGAGAGAGAGAGAGAGAGAGAGAGAGAGAGAGAGAGAGAGAGAGAGAGAGAGAGAGAGAGAGAGAGAGAGAGTTCAACAAGTATAGTAACGTAACAACACAAAGGACACACTCAAATGAGTCGCCCTCGTCCACCGGGGACTGAAGAAATAGATGAGCTACATGATGCTCCCACGCAGAGCTGAATTCGACCGCATACGAATACTGGTAAACCGCTTAGACGATCTAAGCCTGCCCAGGCAAAGCGGTACGGACCATGCTTATAAACATCGGACGACAGGCTTTTAGACGTCATTTTATCTCAATGTCGGGTAAAACTCACACAAAATCGGAAACAACGCCTCCAAAATGACCTATATTAAGTCCCCACCCATCGAGGCTTAAAGAAATATATGGGCTGCACGATGCTTCCACGCAGAGCTGATCGCGACCGAACATTAGTACTGGTAATCTGCTTAGAAGGCCTAAGCCTGCCCAGGAAAACTGCTGCGAGTCGGCCCGACCATGCATATAAACCCTTTTGGTTTTATATGACGGCAGGGATTGAGAAGTCATTTCATCTCAATTTTGGGTAGAAGTCTCACAAAATGGGAAGCAACGTCTTCAAAATGACCTAAATAGTGTTGACGGGGACGTTAAACCTCAAATCAAACACAATGACCTATACAGTGTTGACGGGGACGTTAAACCTCAAATCAAACAAAACAAAACACTCCAATGCGGTGTCTGATTATGCTCGTTGATTATAGATGATTTTCTAGTGTTCGTTCGAACCAGACTTTTTGTCTGAATCCTTGACCAACGTCTAAGCAACGTCGCATCAAAGAAGATAAAGTTTTAACTTGACAAATTCATATATTTAAGGTCAATGTCACCCAAATCAAATAAAATATTTTAAGTGGCAATGATATATCGAACCAAGTTCGACCAAATTTCATCTAAGGCGCTCCATAAAGTATGTTCTATAAAAAGTCTATCCTTTGAAATCAAGGAAGACATCGCAGAACTGAAATTATCATCACGAAAGCACGCCTATATAATTTTGACCCCCTTGAACCACACTTTTATACAGCAAAACTGGGGTATATAGGGTTAAACGCTATTTTTTCTTATTTATGATAAAAAAAAACTTAGATTCTGGGTACTCGATAGAACCGCCCCATCGAGTCGGTTTTATCGAGTCCCCGCAATCTAGGTTTCGAGCAGAAATAAGAAAAATATCAGAATTTTCAAAAAAAAAGTTATTTCTTTTGGATTTAAATTTCCAATACATTTAGACAGGGCCTGTTTTCGTAATGGAAGTGTGTATGTTTCCTTGGGCAGACTAGCCATTTAGGCCTCATAAGTGACCCTCCGATATATTAAACATTCAACAGTGGCAACAATGATCCCAAAGGACAAGAAAATATAAATTACGCTATGATGTAGGATAGGGTGACTTTTTTACGTCTGCCTTAACACCAGCTGCAGTGACGTACTATATAAAGATTATCGTACGCATTTTTTTCATGTTATACCCCATATGAGCTCGAGGGTTGATGTGGGGTATGATATGCAATATGCCTTTTCGCAATACGAAAACACCCCTCTTACCCCCCTTGAACCTTAGGTTTACATAGGTAAAACCATGGGGGTTACAGGAGTATACATTATTTCTTCTTTTCTTATTTCTCCTCTAAATCAGAGATTGTGGGTACTCGATAGAGCACCTCGTCGAGGCGGTTCTATCGAACCCCGCAATCTATGTTTTGAGAAGAAATAAAAAAAAAAATATTACGCCGAAAAAAAAATGACAACACACATCTTTTATACAGCATCTCATTTAGAGGTTGGCCTGACGTTGCATCGACGTTGCAGTGTGGTTATGTAGGTCGCGATCCAATTTCAACAAAAATACAACGTCTCTACAACGTCGCATTCTGACCTTGAACTGACATCGCAGTTACAACGTTGTATCGATGTTGTGTTGTGTTGTGTTGCGACCTAAATACAAACAAATACCAATGTTGATCCGATGTCAGGCGTTTGCTTGGAAAATATCCTAAATCATTAAAATAGTGTTATTTGGCCATTAAATCTAAATTTAAACAAAAATAATTAAATGGAGGCCTCGCTTATGTGGTCCGGCCTCGGTAGCTCAGTCGGGTGCGCGTCTGACTGGCGATGAGGAGGACGTTGGTTCGATTCTAGCCGGGGTCAACAGCATTCTTTCGTGGAAATTGATCATGAAATATTTTATACCGCCATTATCTCCCTTTCGCTGATTCAAGAAGGGCAGTTGTCAATTCTCGTTCTGGCGAAAGAATGTCCTCACGGACTACGCTCCAGGTTAGTTCACTGCAGAGGAGTCAAGATATTCACCAAAGGACTAGTACGGACTCCGTCTCGTTTAAATTCAATGGAAACTTCGCCTCAGATGAGGCTTAAGTTGAGTTCAGTGGAAACTTTGCCTCTGGTGAGTTCTCTGGAGACTTCGCCTTAGGCAAGTATCTTATGTGTTCATGTCAAGTGAGTAAGTTCGCTCTATCAAGCAGAGGTGGGGAGGACATAATTTTGGTGCCAATTCCGTTTGCATCGGTGTTGGCGTCAGTGAACCCTGTGTTAACCAATGTGAAGCCTACATGGTGGCATTGCTGTGTTGAAGGATTTCATTTTAAAGGAAAACGTCCCAAAACTGTCACTTTTGAGTAAAACACACTGTTTTCTCCGTTTCGCTAGATCCGCCTTCTAATATAGATAAATTACAGTTAAAGGCAACGTTGAGAACGTCCTAGCGTTTTTCTCCGTCATCGGCATCGGTATCCGTATTCTGTATTGGTGTAAAATGTCTAAGAAAGAAATGATGGATTTTGATCAAATTTTGCATATGAATTGATATTGACAATGTCTAGCTTGGGATTGTTACACTGCTTTTCGCGTCAATTTTCAACAGAGTTATGGCCTTAGAATGATGCCAGAAAATGATTTCCGCTCAACATATATCTTAAGAAAAAAATGATTGATTTTAATCAGATTTTGCATAAGAATTGATATCGACAACCTCTAGCTTGGGATTGTTACACAGCTTTTAGCGTCAATTTTCAAAAGAGTTACGGCCCTTGAAGGATGCCAGAAAGTTGTTTCCATTTGATATCTTAAGAAAGAAATGATATATTTTGATAAAATTTTGCATATGAATTGATGCTTGGGATTGTTACACGGCTTTTGCGTTAATTTTCAACAGAGTTATGGCCCTTGAATGATGCCAGAAAATGGTTTCCACTCAGTATCATAAGAAAGAAATGATTAATTTTGATCATATTTGGTATATGAATTTATATTAACAAGATCTAACTTGGGATTGTTAAGCGGCATTTTGCATCTATTTGCAGCAGAATTATGGTCCTTGAATGACATCAAATATTTTCTTCAGTACAATATTTTGAGAAAGAAATGATGAATTTTGATCGAAATTTGTATGTGAATTTATATTGACAAAATATAGCTTGGGATTGTTACATGGCATTTTGCGTCAATTTTCAGCAGAGTAATGGCCCATGAATTATGTCAGAAATTTGTTTCCGCTCAATATCTTGAAAACACATTAATGGATTTTCATCAATTTTTGCATATGAACTGATATTGACAACCTCTAGCTTGGGGTTATTACACAGCTCAATTTTGCGTCAATTTTCAACAGCGTTATGGTCCTTGCCCGATGCCAGAAAGTCTAATTAATTTTGATCATATTTATATGTGAATTTATATCAACAAGAGTTAGCTTTGGATTGTCATGCCAAATTTTGTCTCTATTTTTAACAGAGTTATGACCCCTGAATGGCATCAAAAATTCGTTTCTGCTCGATATCTTGAGAAAAGAAATGATGAATTTTGATCTAATTTGGTATGTGAATTGATGTTGACCAAATATAGCTTGGGATTTTTACATGCCATTGTACTATTGCGGGGGGGGGGTATTTAGTAAGCCCTGCTTACTGACATCTAGTTGGTCCTGAAGCGCTCACCTAACAGCTCAAGAAGGGGTAAGGGACACCCTGGGATCCCAAGATCCATGTCTCTTGGTCATGAATCGCTCACCAGAAGAAGAAGAAGAAGAAGAAGAAGAAGAAGAAAGTAGTAAAACTAGATATTATGCAATTGATGAAATGAGGGAGTGGGGCATGCCCCCGTTGTACACTCTAGGGTCCAAAGATCCATGCCTCTAAATGGCCCTTATCATAATGAACAAGAATATATATGGTTTATGGGTGGGTATCTGAACGGTTTCAGAGATATTAAGCATTTTACCATATATGGGCATGGCGGCAATCTTGGTCATGTGACCTGGACCCAAAATGGTCTCCGGATTAAATGTCCCTTATCATAAGGAACAAGAATATATATGGCTTATGGGTGGGGATCTGAACCGTTTCCGAGATATTAAGCATTTTACCATATATGGGCACGGCAGCCATCTTGGTCATGTGACTTGGACCAAAAATGGCCCCCACTAAATGCTCCTTATCATAAGGAGCCAGAAAATATATGGTTTAGGGGTGGTATTCTAAACCGTTTGTAAGATATCATGCATTTTCACTTTTTCCCATATAAATGCCTATGTGACCAAATTTGGCGTTGGCAAAAATAGGTCAAGGTCATCCCAGGGTCACCATTTATGCAATTTATAATGGGCCAATGTCCCACATGCTACATACCAAGTCTAATGCAAATCGGCCCAGTGGTTCCGGAGAAGAAGATTTTAGAAGGTTTTTTTTTACCATATATGGGCATGGCGGTCATCTTGGTCGTGTGACCTGGACCAAAAATGCAAACTTTCGTTCCCCCACCCCATGGAGGCTCCACATGTTCCAGAGGAGAAGACGCTTGAAAATGTGAACACACATACACACACGACACAAGACAGACAGACAAACTCTGGCCACCCTGTAAGCTTACCATTGAGCCTTCGGCTCAGGTGAGCTAATAAATGGTTCATATGTGGGGATCTGAACGGTTTCTGAGATATTAAGCATTTTACCATATATGGTCACGGCGGCCATCTTGGTCATGTGACCTGGACCAAAAATGGTCCCCCCACTAAATGCCCCTTTTCACAAGGAACAAGTATATATATGGTTGGTTGGTGGGGATCTGAAAGGTTTCCAAGATATTAAGCATTTTACCTTATATGGAAATGGCGGCCACCTTGGTCATGTGACCTGGGACAAAAATGGTCCCCGGACTAAATGCCCGTTATCGTAAGGAGCAAGAACATGTATGGTTTGGGAGTGGTATTCTGAACCGTTTGTAAGATATAATGCATTTTCACTTTTTCCTATACAAATGCCTATGTGACTAAACTTGACCTTAGCATAAAATAGGTCAAGGTCGACCCAGGTCAACATTTTAACAATTTATGATGGGCCTACGTCTTAGATAATACTTACCAAGTTTCATGAAAATCGGCATAGCGGTTATGGAGATTTTAAGGGTGTTTTACCATATATGATTATGGCGGCTATCTTGGTCATGTGACCTGGAACCCATTAGCAAACTTTCGTTCCCCCATCCCATTGAGGCTCCACATGAAATTTGACTTCAGTTGGCCCAGCGGTTTCTGAGGAGTAAAAGTTTAAACATTTTACCATATATGGACATGGCGGCCAGCTTGGGCATGTGACCTGGGCCAAAATGCCCCCCCCCCCCACACACACACACACACACTAAATGCGCCTTGTCACAAGGAGCAAGAATATATTTGGTTTAGGGGTGGTATTCTAAACCATTTGTATGATATAATGCATTTTCGATTTTTTTCCATACAAATGCCTATGTGGCCCTCGTCCCAGATGCTACATGTCAAGTTTCGTGGAAATCGGCCCTGTGGTTCCGGAGAAGAAGATTTTTGAAGGGTTTTACCATGTATGGGCCTGTCAGCCATCTTGGTCATGTGACCTGGACTGAATGTCAAAATACGATTTTCTTCGCCAAATCGAATGTCAAACTAGGATTTTGAATGTCAAAATACGATTTTCAGCGCCAAATCGAATGTCAAACTAGGATTTTGAATGTCAAAATACGATTTTCAGCGCCAAATCGAATGTCAAACTAGGATTTTGAATGTCAAACTACGATTTTCTTCGCCAAATCAAATGTCAAACTAGGATTTTGAATGTCAAACTACGATTTTCTTCGCCAAATCGAATGTCAAACTAGGAATTTGAATGTCAAAATACGATTTTCTTCGCCAAAACGAATGTCAAACTAGGATTTTGAATGTCAAAATACGATATTCAGCGCAAAATCGAATGTCAAACTAGGATTTTGAATGTCAAAATACGATTTTTTTCGCCAAATCGAATGTCAGAATAGGATTTTGAATGTCAAACTACGATTTTCTTCGCCAAATCGAATGTCAAACTAGGATTTTGAATGTCAAACTACGATTTTCTTCGCCAAATCGAATGTCAAACTAGGATTTTGAATGTCAAACTACGATTTTCTTCGCCAAATCGAATGTCAAACTAGGATTTTGAATGTCAAACTACGATTTTCTTCGCCAAATCGAATGTCAAACTAGGATTTTGAATGTCAAAATACGATTTTCTTCGCCAAATCGAATGTCAAACTAGGATTTTGAATGTCAAAATACGATTTTCTTCGCCAAATCGAATGTCAAACTAGGATTTTGAATGTCAAACTACGATTTTCTTCGCCAAATCGAATGTCAAACTAGGATTTTGAATGTCAAACTACGATTTTCTTCACCAAATCGAATGTCAAACTAGGATTTTGAATGTCAAACTACGATATTCAGCGCCAAATCGAATGTCAAACTAGGTTTTGAATGTCAAACTACGATTTTCTTCGCCAAATCGAATGTCAAACTAGGATTTTGAATGTCAAACTACGATTTTCTTCACCAAATCGAATGTCAAACTAGGATTTTGAATGTCAAACTACGATTTTCTTCGCCAAATCGAATGTCAAACTAGGATTTTGAATGTTAAAATACGATTTTCTTCGCCAAATAGAATGTCAAACTAGGATTTTGAATGTCAAACTACGATTTTCTTCACCAAATCGAATGTCAAACTAGGATTTTGAATGTCAAAATACGATTTTCTTCGCCAAATCGAATGTCAAACTAGGATTTTGAATGTCAAAATACGATTTTCTTCGCCAAATCGAATGTCAAACTAGGATTTTGAATGTCAAAATACGATTTTCTTCGCCAAATCGAATGTCAAACTAGGATTTTGAATGTCAAACTACGATTTTCTTCGCCAAATCGAATGTCAAACTAGGATTTTGAATGTCAAACTACGATTTTCTTCGCCAAATCGAATGTCAAACTAGGATTTTGAATGTCAAAATACGATTTTCTTCGCCAAATCGAATGTCAAACTAGGATTTTGAATGTCAAAATACGATTTTCTTCGCCAAATCGAATGTCAAACTAGGATTTTGAATGTCAAAATACGATATTCAGCGCCAAATCGAATGTCAAACTAGAAATGGTGTTTGTAAAACACAATGCCCCCAACCTTTGCTTGTCCTTAGATGGCAAAATATTCAACAAATATTGTTAAAGACTCAAAAACATACAACAAGAATTCCCCCGAAGGCTATGTCGCGCCTGTGGAGGCGCAAAGTCACCAAACCATGAAATCTAGGTCAAGGTCAAACATGGATGCCTGCATAAAAATTTCACTCCTAGTTCCAAGCATGTACCAAGTATCATCAATGAAACTCTTAACGAGAATTCTATGTTTTTTAATTAAAGGGGAAATAATTCAAGAAGGGGAGATAATTTGGACAAGAAAAAAAATACGGGTCAACTATTTTTTCATGGGGAACTCATATATGAAATTTCAAAACACTAGCATACACGGTTCTGAAGATATGCTATGCACCAGAAAGCAACACAATTGAGTAGCAAAAAATTACAAAGGGCCATAACTCTAACAAAATTTTATCGAATTGGTTGAAAATTTAATCAGGTAGTCTCCTCCTTAGTCCCAATCACTATACCAAATATCAAGGCTGTAGCTCAAATACTTTTTGAGATATCTTGCTAACGAGAATTCTATGTTATTTAATTAAAGGGGAAATAATTCAAGAAGGGGAGATAATTTGGACAAGAAAAAAAATACGGGTCAACTATTTTTTCATGAGGAACCCATATATGAAATTTCAAAACACTAGCATACACGGTTCTAAAGATATGCTATGCACCAGAAAGCAACACAATTGAGTGGCAAAAAATTACAAAGGGCCATAACTCTAACAAAATTTTATAGAATTGGTTGAAAATTTAATCAGGTAATCTCCTCCTTAGTCCCAATCAATATACCAAATATCAAGGCTGTAGCTCAAATACTTTTTGAGATATCTTGCTAACGAGAATTCTATGTTATTTAATTAAAGGGGAAATAATTCAAGAAGGGGAGATAATTTGGACAAGAAAAAAAATACGGGTCAACTATTTTTTCATGAGGAACCCATATATGAAATTTCAAAACACTAGCATACACGGTTCTAAAGATATGCTATGCACAAGAAAGCGTGACGTACGAACGGACTAACGGACTAACGGACGAACGGACGAACGGACGGACAAGCCAGAAGCAATATGCCCCCCAACTTTTTTAAAGTTGGGGGCATAACTAGGATTTTGAATGTCAAACTACGATTTTCTTCGCCAAATCGAATGTCAAACTAGGATTTTGAATGTCAAACTACGATTTTCTTCGCCAAATCGAATGTCAAACTAGGATTTTGAATGTCAAAATACGATTTTCTTCGCCAAATCGAATGTCAAACTAGGATTTTGAATGTCAAAATACGATATTCAGCGCCAAATCGAATGTCAAACTAGGATTTTGAATGTCAAACTACGATTTTCTTCGCCAAATCGAATGTCAAACTAGGATTTTGAATGTCAAAATACGATTTTCTTCGCCAAATCGAATGTCAAACTAGGATTTTGAATGTCAAAATACGATTTTCTTCGCCAAATCGAATGTCAAACTAGGATTTTGAATGTCAAAATACGATATTCAGCGCCAAATCGAATGTCAAACTAGGATTTTGAATGTCAAAATACGATTTTCTTTGCCAAATCGAATGTCAAAATAGGATTTTGAATGTCAAAATACGATTTTCTTCGCCAAATCGAATGTCAAACTAGGATTTTGAATGTCAAAATACGATATTCGGCCTCAATTCGAATATCGAAAAACGAAAAAACGAAAATCAAAACAAATTCCCCTGCAAATGAATATCGAAAAACGAAAAACGAAAATCAAACTAACTTCACCTGAAAATGAATATCGAAAAATGAAAAACGAAAATCAAACCAACTTCACCTGAAAATGAATATCGAAAAACGAAAAACGAAAATCAAACCAACTTCACCTGAAAATGAATATCGAAAAACGAAAAACGAAAATCACACCAAATTCACCTTCCTCAATTTTCCGTATTTATGACGTTAAATAGAAAATCTAGCTCACCGTAAGAGTTCTGTATAAGAGCTGAGCTAAGCAAATAATAAATGGCTTTGTGACCGAAGCTTTGACTACTAGTCCATTGAAAGGATAAAATTGAAAGAAAAGGGACCGAGTTTAGCAATCGTTTAATGAATAATCAGCGGCAGATCTCTTGGAACAAAACAGAATTTAGAAAAATAAGGTTTACCCCTGTAAACCCCAGTTTTACTAAAGAAGAGGGCCATGATGGCCCTGGATCCGTCACCTGATCCACACGGTAGATATAAAATGGCAGGTAATATTATAGTAAGGTACCTTGTCAGAAGGAACACACATGCCAAATATTCAAAAGTTATGATAATGTAGGTCAAAGGTCACGGTCATAGGTCAAACATTTTGTAAGGGTGGGAAGCCATTGTCAGATGGAACATACATGCCAGATAAGAATGTTCTATCTCAAAGGTTATAATGTAGGTCAAATGTTAAGGTCACATGTCAAATTTTTGTATGGATGGGAAGCCCTTGTCACGAGGAACCTTCATGCCAAATATGAAGGCTCTAACTCAAATGGTTCAAAAGTTATGGCAAAGTAGGTCAAAAGCCAAGGTCACGGGTCAAATTTTTTGTATGGGTGGGAGGCTCTTATCTAAAGGAACATACACGCTAAATATGAATGGTTAAAAAGGTATCATAAAGTAGGTCACAAGTCAAGGCCAAGGTCATTGGACAAAATGTTTATATGGGTGGGAAGCCCTTGTCACAAGGAACATAAATGCAAAATATGAATGTCCTATCTTTAATGGTTAAATTTTACGAAAAAGTAGGTCACAGATCAAGGTCATTGTCACAATAGTTTGTATGAGTGGGAAGCCCTGTCACAAGAAACCTACATTCCAAATATGAAGGCTCTATCTCAAATGCGTAAAAAGTAATGACAACGTAGACCAAAGGTCAAGGACACCGGTCAAAATGTTTTGTATGAGTGGGAAACCCTTGTCACAAGGAACTTACATGCCAAATATGAAGGGTTTAAGTCAAATGATTCAAAAGTTATGACCAAGAAGGTCAAAGGTCAAGGTCACAGGTCAAATTTTTTGTTTGTTTGGAAAGCACTTGTCACAAGCAATATACATGCCAAATACGAAGGATCCATCTCAAACGGTTCAAAAGTTATTATTTAGTAGGTCACAGGTCAAGATCAAGGTCACAAGTCAAAATTGTTTGCATGCCTGGGAAGCCCTTGTCACAAGGAACCTACATGCAAATATGAAGGCTCTATCTTAAATGGTTCAAAAGTTATGGCAAAGTAGGTCAAAGGTTAGTGTAACAGGCCAAAAGTTTTGTATGGTTTGGAAGACCTTGTCACAAGGAACCTACATGCCAAATATGAAGGCTCTATCTCAAATAGTTCAAAGTTATGATAAAGTAGTTTACATGTCATGGTCAAGGTCACTGGTCACTTCTTGTTTTAATATGAAGGCCTTGTCACAATAAACCTGCATGCAAAATATGAAGGCTCTGTCTCAAATGCTTCAAAGGTTATGACAAAGTAGGTCATAGGTCAAGGTCATAGGCCAAATTTTTTGTATGGATGGGAAGTCATTGTCACAAGGAACATACATGCTAAATATAAAGGCTCTATCTCAAACGATTCAAACGATATGACATAGAAGGTCAACGGTCAAGGTCATAAGCCAACATTTTTTATGGATGGGAAGACCTTGTGACAAGGAACATGCATACCAAATATGAAGGTTATATCTAAAAAGGTTCAAAAGTAATGATAACGTATGTCACAGGTCAAGGTCAAGGCCACAGGTCAATGTTTTGTGTACGAGTGGGAATTGGGAAGCCCTTGCCACAAGGAACCTACATGCCAAATATGAAGGCTCTATCTCAAATAGTTCAAAGTTATGATAAAGTAGTTTACATGTCATGGTCAAGGTCACTGGTCACTTCTTGTTTTAATATGAAGGCCTTGTCACAATAAACCTGCATGCCAAATATAAAGGCTCTGTCTCAAATGCTTCAAAAGTTATGACAAAGTAGGTCATAGGTCAAGGTCATCGGCCAAATTTTTTGTATGGGTGGGAATACATTGTCACAAGGAACATACATGCTAAATATAAAGGCTCTATCTCAAACGCTTCAAACGATATGACATAGTAGGTCAACGGTCAAGGTCATAAGCCAACATTTATTTGTGGTTGGGAAGACCTTGTGACAAGGAACATGCATACCAAATGTGAAGGTTATATTTCAAAAGGTTCAAAAGTAATGATAACGTATGTCACAGGTCAAGGTCAAGGCCACAGGTCAATGTTTTGTGTACGAGTGGGAATTGGGAAGTCCTTGCCACATGGAACCTACGTGCCAACTATGAAGGCCCTATCTCGAACGAATAGAAAGGTATGACAAAATGACCTACTGGTCTACTTTTTTATTCGACATGACCCATATTTAAACTTGACCCAGATATTGTCAAGCTGATCATTCTGAGCAAGGTTTAGGATAATTCGACCAAAACGGTGGCCTCTAGAGTGTCAATAAGGTATTTCTATGATTTGATCTACTGATCTACTTTTTATCCGACATGACCCATATTCAAACTTATTTGAGATATTGTCCAGATGATCATTTTGAGCAAGTTTGATGATGATCGGACCAAAACTGACCTATAGTGTGTTCACAATGTTTTTCTATGATTTGACGTACTGACCTGCTGTTCACCCGACATGACCCATATTCGAACTTGACCGAGACATTGTCAAGAGGATCAATCTGAGGAAGATCGATGATGATCGGACCAAAACTGTGGCCATTAGTTTGTTCACAAGGTTATACAATAATTTGATCTACTGACCTACTTATTTACCTTACATGACGCATACTCGAAGATGTTCGAGACATTGTCAAGATGATCATTCTGAGCAAGGATGATGATCCTCGGACCAAAACTGTGGCCTCTAGTGTGTTCACATTTTGATTTGACCTACTGACCTACTTTTGCATCCTCTATGACCAATATTCAAACTTGACCGAGACATTGTCAAGATGATCATTCTGAGCAAGATCGATGATGATCCGATTAAAACTGCGGTCTTTAGTGTGTTCACAAGGTGTTCTATGATTTGATCTACTTGACCTACTTTTTGACCTAACATGACCCATATTCTGAACAAGTTTGATTATGATCAGACTAGTACTGTGGCCTCTAGTGTATTGAAAGCTTTTGTATGATTTGACCTACTAACCTACTTTTTCACCAAATTTGACCCATATTCGAACTTGACCGTGACATTGTCAAAAAGATCATTCTGAGCAAGTTTGATGATGGTCGGACCAAAAGTGTGGCCTCTAGTGTGCTCACAAGGTGTTCTAAGATTTGACATACTGACCTATCTTTGATCCGCCATTACCCATATTCGAAATCGACCGCGATATCGTCAAAATAATCATTCTGAGCAAGTTTGATAATGATCAGACCAAAGCTTTGGCCTCTAGTGTGTTCCCAACGTTTTTCTATGATTTACCTACTGACCTACTTTTTCACCCGACATGACCAATATTCAAACTTGACCGAGACATTGTTAAGATGATCATTCTGAGCAAGATCGATGATGATCGGACCAAAACTGTGGCAATTAGTGTGTTCACAATGTTTTTCTATGATTTGATCTACTGACCTACTTTTTGAACTGATATGACCCATAGTAGAAGTTGAGTGATATATTGTCAAGATGATCATTCTGGGCAAGTTTGATTATGATCGGATTAAACCTGTGGCCTCTTGTGTGTTCAAAGTTTTTTTTCTATGATTTGACCTGCTTTTTCACCAAATATGACCCATATTCGAACTTGACGGTGACATTGTCAACATGATCATTCTGAGCAAGTTTGATGATGGTCGGACCAAAAGTGTGGCATCTAGTGTGTTCACAAGGTGTTCTATGATTTGACCTTCTAACCTATTTTTGATCCGACATGGCCCATATCCGAATTTGACCGAGACATTGTCAAGATGATCATTCTGAGCAAGTTTGATGATGATCGGACCAAAACTATGGCCTCTCTTGTGTTCACAAGGTTTTTCAATGAGTTAATCTACTGACCTATTTTTGACCCGACATGATCCATTTTCGAACTTGCCCGAGATATTATCAAGATCATTCTGACTAAGTTTGATGATGATTGACCCAAAACCGTGGCCTCACAAGACAAGTTTATGCACGCTCAACGAACGACGAACACCGCACGACGCAGAACGAACGACGACGCCGGACATCTTACAGTCACAAAAGCTCCCCATGACCAGGTAAAATAGTGGGGTCAAGGGGGGGGGGGGTCAAAATTATATCGGCGTGTTTTCGTGATGTTATCATCGTTGGTTCATTCTATCTTAAGCTATCCAAGCTGGCACACAACGTTTATGGAACGTCGCGTCAACGTCGGTGCAACGTCACATCTACGTTGACACAACACTCTACACCGATTTATTACTGTGTTATTGTTATCATCATGTCTATCTATTTTCGTATACTGCTTACGCCCTCGCGTGCATTTTTAGCAGGGTCTGTTTGTTTGTTTGATTTGAGGTTTGACGTCCCCGTCAACACTGTAAAGGTCATTTTGGAGACGTTGCTTCCAATTGTGTGGGACTTTTACCCGACATTGAGATGAAATGACATCTCAAGCCCTGTCGCCCAATGAAACCAATAAGGTTTATAAGCATGGACGGTCCGCCTCGCACCACGGTTCCTGGACAGGCTTAGATCCTCTAAGCGGTTTACCAGTACTAGTGTGCGGGCCAGATTCAGCTCTGCGTGGAAGCATCGTGCAGCCTTAGCAGGGTCTGTGTGTCGTGCTTTAAATACAAAAGTAAAAGCATGATAGAGAGATAGGATAAAATATAGATCGACAAGAGGTTGAGACCTAAAAATGAATGACCGGGACGGATTAACCTCAAAAGGACTGAAGTATGAAGCTGGGCTTAAAAGGCTAAAAACAGTTTAAAACATGCATATCTGTCTAGGGCTTGGGGAACTGCAACTGTCCAATCTCTGCCTTGAATATATCGGGACAAAATCACAGTGTTAAAGGGAGGCCATTCCACTGAACAATGGTCAGTGGAAAGAAGGAATACTTGTATGTATCCTTGCCAGCATGAATTTGACGAAATGTCATAGAATGGCAATACTTTGAAATCCTATGATTACCGGGCTGGATATAATCAGGAAGGGGCACAGCCAAAAGGCCATTGACAACATTGTAGAAAAGACAAAGACGTGTCACTGAAAGGATTGCCAGCCCAACTCAACTTGTCTTGTACAACAATGAAGAGACACAAGTTGTTCTGGCATAGTCATTCATGGTCCAACGGGCTGCACGTCTTTGGACCATTTTAACCTTATGGGGGTTCCGCTTTGAATGGGGGTCCCATATGGCTGAAGCGTACTCCAGCTGGGGTCTGGTATGCCATTTCCCGGACTTTGGGTGACTTTGTTTTTATACTTCTCTTTATAAAGCCGAGAGACATGTTTGCATTTGCTTTAACACTGTTCACGTGAGGGTGCTAGTTAAGTTTCTTGATAGTGTCCACCCCCAAGTATCTGGCACTAGTGACCACCTCCAGAACCTGGTCATGAAGTATTATTCTGTATTTAAGGGGGTCATTGACACTTGGATGGGTTAAATTCAATATCCCACTTTGATTCTCATGTCTGTAGTCGGTCCAAGTCACGTTGTATGCAGTCACTTATAGCAAGTCCATGTAATGAACTCTTATCTAAACCAAACTTTATACAGAGAAAAATGGGGTTCAGATTGTGATTTTCTTATTTCTGCTCAAAGACATAAGTTGTGGGTATTTGATATCCGTCAATGAGGCTGTTCCATCAGGCACACAACACCCGTGTTTTATTCACCATTTTATCATTATTTGCTGGCTCCCAGCTTACACATTATCAATATTGGAAAAACAGGAAACCAGACCCCCTGACCTTCAAGGTCAGGGGTGGTCTGGTTACCTGTTTTCCAAACACTGAAAACCTTCAGACTAGGAACCAGCAGATAACAGTACATATTATTTGGAGAAAAATAAAATTCTTATCACGAAAATACACCCGTCCTTTCATACGTGAATAGTATAAATAAAAATAACCCCATTTTTTCTTCAGAAATAAATAAACGTGTGAAAGGACGGGTGTGTTTTCGTGATGAGAATTTTTTTTCTCCAAATAATATGTACTGTTTTTTTTTTTTTTCCTTCTTCAATCTTCTTTTTCAACATGGCGTGTGTGTACTCATTATAGTTAATCTGTGTAAGTTTTCATGGTCTAATTTGTTATATATCAAGTTTTTTTTTATTATTATTTGTTTTGCTTGTTTTGTTTATTTATGTCGTAAACGTGGATTGTGTTTAAATCAAATACCCGAACATCATAGCCAATGGTCATTTTGGAACTCTTACTGTCAACACGAAAACACGCCTATTGATATTAACTAAAAATTTTATCGAAAATAAAATGAAAATTTTCAGAAATAAAATCATATAATTTTTAAATCACCTGGGCCGAAGGTTGCAGGGGAGCTTGTATGATGGAAGTAGTCCCTCCGTCGTCCGTCGTCGTCCGTCCAGACATTTGACCAGCTATGTCCCTGCAGCCTGCAGGCTGATCTCAATCACATGCACCTGGTGGGGCATTGATGACATAAGCTTTTTTTTTCGAAATCGCACGAAAACTTTGGTTTCTATGGCAACCACAAGGTCCCATAGACTTACAACAGGAAAATGCTTGTCATCACCGTAGCGCCTTTAGTTTCGATCGGATCTTTCCGAAACATATATGTTAGGTGGCTGGGGATTAAAACTCGGAGGAGTTCGAAAACCGGTCAAGTCGGCCCATTTAAAATTGAGTTACGTCCCTTTGATTGCTGAAAATGCCGATGTTCGACTTTGTCATCACCGTAGCCCCTTTAGTTTTGATTGAATCTTTCTGAAACTTATATGTGACATGTAAGGTGACTGGGGATAAAACCTCGGATGAGTTCGTAAACCGACCAAGTCGGCCCATTTATCATAGAGTTACGTCACTTTGATTGCTGAAAATGCCGATTTTTGACCTTGTCATCACCGTAGCCTCTTCAGTTTTGATCGGATATTTCTGAAACTCATACGTAAGGTGGTTGCGGATAAAAATTCGGATGAATTCGGAAATCGGCCAAGTCGGCCATAGAGTTACGTCCGTCCCTTTGATTGCTGAAAATGCCAATTTTTGACATTGACTTCACCGTAGCCCCTTCAGTTTTGATCGGATCTTTCTGAAACTATTATGTAAGATGGCTGGGGATAAAAACTGAGTATGTTCGAAAACCGGCCAAGTCGGTCCATTTATCGTAGAGTTACGTCCCTTTGATTGCTGAAAATGCTGATTATTTTAGCTCGGCTGTTTTCGAAGAAAACGACGCGGTATTGTCATAGCTCTGGCGTCGTCTGCGCCGTTGTCGTCTGCGTCTTCGTGCAAAAACTTGGACATTTTGTAATATCTCTGTTATAACTGAACATATTTACTCGAAACTCGGACTAGTTTGTTCATTATGAAAGGGGAACTAATACCAATAGGTGAGGTCACCCTCAAAATATTTTATGCACAGTTTCGCCCCTTTTTCGACTTAGACTTTTTGCAGCCGAGCGTTGGCACCCGCATGCGGTGCTCTTGTTGACTTTGCCATCACCGTAGCCCAATGAATTTCCCGTCAACACTGTATAGGTCATTCTGGAGACGTTGCTTCAAGTTTTGTGGGACTTTTACCCGGCATTGAGATGAAATGACATCTCAAGCCCTGTCGCTCAATGAAACCTATAGGGTTTATAAGCATGGATAGTCCGACTCGTACCGCTTTACCTGGGCAGGCTTAGATCCTCTAAGCGGTTTACCAGTACTCGTGTGCGGTCGGATTTCAGCTCTGCGTGGAAGCATCATGCAGCCCATCTATTTTTTCAAGCCCCGATGGGCGGGGGCCGCAATCGTTTCATATTACTACTAAAACATAAGATCTTTGGAACTCGTCAAAACGGTCTCGGTGAGCCGTTTTTTTACGTGTACCCACAATCTCTGTTTTTGAGCAGAAATGAGAATAATAAAGTATACGGTTTGTTAATTTCATGGACTTGTTCACGTGATGCTGAGACAAAAATTAAAGCAAACTTACTTTGACATATCTTCCCCTCAACACGCTTTCTACATGTACATGTATCTTCTACCTTCTACATGGCCGCAAATCTATACTGGCCTCATTCTCGCATGCGAGTTTGATCATTAGATCATGAGTCACACAAAAAATCATGCAACCATTGACCAATAGCATGAAAACAATGCACAAGTCTTAATCTTTCATGTGCCCGAAGCAAACAACATCTAGTGGAACAGTTATATTAACTTCTCAATATAATTATATGGCCACTTAGCAACCCTTTTTGGTACATTGGCAAACGGTGCAGACCCAGATCAGACGCCGCAAAACGCGGCGTCTGATCTTGGTCTACACTGTTTGCTGAAAATGCAAGCATTTTTGCAAAATATACTGCTAACAAGACAACATGATACACCTATAATTGAAAATGGACCACTCCAAACTTATTAGGTGGAAGATTCTATATGCAAGGGATGTTTAATGCACCAGTCATTTGTAACCACAATAACCGGCCCCGATAGCTTAATTGGTAGAGTGTCCGCTACGGGGAACGGGAGGTCTGGGGTTCGACCCCGGGCCGCGACATACCAAAGTCGTTAAAAATGATACTAGCTGCTCCTCGTTTGGCACTCAGATTTACGGGGTAGAGCTAGGACTGGTCGATCCAGTGTCAGGATAATGTGACTGGGTGTGGTATCATGTAATGTGTCTGGGACATGATACTTCAGTGAGGCAGCACTATAACTGTGAGCATTGAGCTCCCTGTCGCAACCAGACACCGTCGTGATATGACTGAAAAATTGTTGAAAGCGACGTTAAACCCGAATTCACACACACACACACACACACACACACACACACACACACACACACACACACACACACACACACACACACACACATTTGTAACCACTGCCCCCCCCACCTCCGCCTACGGGGATAGCGGGGACAATGACTTTTCACTTTTCACAGCCCTGCTAGAAGCCCTGTACTGCGGGGTACCTCCAGAAGGTCAAAGCCCCGCTGTTTATAATAGTTCATTCCACTGGGGGTATATTTGCACAATATCAAAAACCCCGCATTAACCCGGCACTGCGGGGGAACACAGGGGGTAACTACCCCGCACATTAGCCCTGCTATCCCCCGCCTATCGCCGTAGGTGTGTGTGTGGGGGGGGGGGGTGGCGGCAGTGGTTACAATTGATTAGTGCATAATGCGCACAAGGAGAGTGTTTTTTGTGCGTTTACGGCCCAGTCACAAGGTGTTATTATGATTTCTGCTTTGATTTTTTTTTTCATTTTAACATATTCTGCTAGGACTACGTATACGCGTATACGCAGATAAGATAAGTGTATGGGGTTTCTACGTATAATGGGCTGTGCTCTGGGGATATTGTATTGTATCGCTTTGCGGTCATCTTCCAATTCAGCCGCTGTAACTTTTTTGACACATGCGCAGAAGACATTAAATGTTTACTGAAAAGCAGAAGACGGCCTTAGATCTGATAAACTGCCTTGTTTATGTCCAGGCTGGGACGGGCACAACCAACGTTATCGAGGAGATTGCTAGAGTGCTCCGCATTGAAGGGAAACGTTTGTCAGTTTCTTGCACAACGGGTATCGTATAAAATCTATGTGCTTTTGGCAGAGTGCTAAAGAACGTGCGTACATGACGTGTTTAAACGCTCGTTCCCGGTACACGGCAACGGTTAGCTAAGCAAACAAAAATGCAGCTGTGTTACATGTAAGCCAAATGGTTCAGAATATAAGTTAAAAGAGATACGGCTAGAAATAACTTGAAATTGTTTTACAAATTTGGATTCATAATGGTCGGCATGTCTGACGACTTTAAACGTATGTTCTAATGTTGTTACCTAAATAACAATGGCTGATTTGGTGCCAACAGGCCTGTAGGATTTGTCCTTTTTTTGTTTGTGATTAGTTAAAACCAAGCGTTCCAACATGTATTTTGTCTAATGTTTGCTTTCTCTCTCTCTTTCTCTCTCCCCCCCCCCCTCTCTCTCTCTCTCTCTCTCTCTCTCTCTCTCTCTCTCTCAGATATTAAAAAGAAGTTTGTGGAGGTCTTGTAATTAAGTAGAGGGGCATGGAAATATTGTGTACTGTTCATTCCAGAGGTAGAAGGAACGGTGTACAGACCTAAACTGCACCAACCTGGCCCAAGGATTATAAATCTTTTTTTTTTTCATGCTCACACTGGTAAAGGCAAGCGCGCAGGGTAAGGAACAAACACACCGGATAAGGAATTTTTTCCGATCAGGATAAAAAAGAAAATGGCGGAATGGGTATCACATGTGCAGGTTTGTTGTTGTTCTAGATCTCGTGTTATGGTTACTTATCAATACGGCTGCTCACACTAGCTTCACGGAAGACACATATTATTCACAAATTTATCTTCGATGGTCCGAATTCGACAGTTACATCCAGTCAAACGGAGAACCGGACACAGTGGAGCTACTCCACCGCGAAATCTCATTATTTTACATGAAACGCTCTTCTGGGAAGATGGCATGCACTTTTTTTGTTGGTTGTAGACATACACATGATAAATCGGACTGTTGCAAATACGATTTAAGGAAAATTTGAAATTAGAAGGCACGCAGCGAGAAATCCTGGTTCAATTTTCAATACAACGCCCACGGGCAAGGAAATGGGTACAACGCATATGATAAGACACAAAATTTTCCTGGGAAAATGGTTGTTGTATGGTCGAAGCACTACCATCTCAGCTTAGGTTTTCCGATATTAATAATAAGTCCTACATAGTTTAAAGCACCGATTGTGATCTTTAGGAAACGTTCAACGTTTTTGTGCACTGCATTGCTCTGGTTCCAGCAATGTACCCCTATACACCCCCCCCCCACACACACACACACAAATACACATACACTATGAATCTAGGACGATTTGGCCCGGACGATTTGACCTAGGAGAATTCGGACAAGGAGAATGTGGTCCGTAAATATATATTGGATAGGACAACTTGGCAAGGCTAATATAATGTCCTGTGCAAATTAACATTTAAATGCTTTGGGTTTGTTTTCAGTAATGCCTCTTGGTTTGTTTGTTTGTTTGTTTAAGAGTTTAACGGCACTGTCAACACTATTTTAGGACATTTTTGAGCCGGTCAGTTTACCTATCCACACTTTTCCTGGGCAGGCTTATACGTTAGCGGTTAACCAGTACATTGTACATTCTTTCGCCAGAAACTGACAACTGCCCTTCTTGAATCAGCGGAAGGGAGAGAATGACCGTAGAAAAGGTTTCATGATCAATCTCCACGAAAGAATGTTGCCGACCCCGCAGGTTTCGAACCCCTGCCCCCTCCCCCCCCCCGATCACCAGCAGACGCGAATCCGACTGAGCTACCGAGGCCGGCATAATCATTCAGTTACCAATACATGTACTTACTTTAATATTTGCCTTGCCCATTGGGGCTTAAGAAATAGATGGGCTGCATGATGCTTCCACGCAGAGCTGAAACCGACCCACACACGAGTACTGGTAAACTGCTTAGAGGATCTAAGCCTGTCCAGGCAAAGCGGTGCGAGTCGACCCGCCCGTGCTTATAAAGCCTATTGGTTTCATTGGGTGGCAGGGCTTGCGATGTCGTTTCATCTCAGTGTCGGGTAAAATTCCCACAAAATTGGAAGCAACGTCTCTAAAATGACCTTTACAGTGTTGACGGGGACGTTAAACCTCAAATTAAACAAACACTATTTGCCTTATATCCGACAACGAACTGTGTGCAAAGGGCCTGTTAAGATCTCCAATTATATCTGCCCGGGTTTCTAATGGCACTTTCTATTGTCTTTTTCTTTCGAAGGGGTATACTTTTATACCCCCCCCCCCCCGGAATATTTGTTTCATAAATGTTGTATGATGATTGATAGCCAAAGGAAAAAATATATGAACAGATACAACTTCAAAGAAAAACAAATCAATAAAATGTTTGGTCATTCACAGATAAGGTATGTTTTACCATGATTTAACCCCTACCCCCAGCTGATTGTGACCAAAATAGCAAAATTTGTCACCTTTATGGCTTTCAAAATATAATAGCCAAGCCTTGCCTGTACATATTTTATATTTTGTATACAGATACAGTTTTGATATGTTAACATGTGATGAAAATATATAAAAAAATATGAACTGTGAACTCTGTGTTTATTTTTTTATAAATTAATTTTTGGCCATTATCAGAAATGTCAACATAAAATTGCCATAACTCCGTTCATAGTAAAGCCAAATATATGCTGTTATTACTCATTTTCTTAGTTAGAAACCAAGGAATAATTTGATACCTGTTTCATTTTGATCCTGTACTTTTTCATTTTTCGTATATCTCCATGATAACGCAAGTGGGTGGGGATAACAAGATACGACTCGCTTAGTGTACAAACGATGAGCAGTGCTACCTGATATATTAATGCGCCAATTGAAACCGGGTTTCTAATGGCACTTTCTATTGTCTTTTTCTTTCGAAGGGGTATACTTTTATTACACTTTTCTTACTATTTTCGTCACAATTTTTTTATCTCAATAGAGACACATCAAACGTCAAGTTATGCTGAAAATACTTGAAGACGAAACAACTCGTTTCTGTGTATGTTTCCATTAACGACGCCTGTTAGCAAGTGAAACGTCGCACACTGAAGAGGATTTGAGTGAGGGTCAAAAAGAAGCCAAATCATATCAGGCCCTTTAATAACCATGTAACAGGTGTGTCTCACGAATTTGGCGAAGTTATCTACCTTATTTTCAGCCAAAAGAACAAGCATACAATTTTCTACCAGAAATACTGCATGGACTAATACATCATTTCTCTAGTTCATGATCGCGATGTACCCAATCCATCTATCACCCATAGGGGATGATTATATTGCTAGAACCACAGCAATGCGCATGCCAAGACAATGCACACAAACTTTGGACGTTTCCTAAAGGTACCAGTTGGTGCTTTAAACTATGTAGGACTAATTATTAATATCGGAAAACCTAATCTGAGATGGAAATTTACTAGTGCTACGACCATACAACAACCATTTTCCCCGGAAAATATTGTGTCTTATCATACGCGTTGTACCCATCTCCTTGCCCGTGGGCGTTGTATTGAAAATTGAACTAGGATTTCTCACTGTTGGCCTTCTAATTTCAAATTTTCCTTAAATGGTATTTGCAACAATCCGATTTATCATGTGTATGTCTACAACCAACAAAAAAGTGCATGCCATCTTCCCAGAAGAGCGTTTCATGTAAAATAATGAGATTTCGCGGTGGAGTAGCTCCACTGTGTCCGGTTCTCCGTTTGACTGGATGTAACTGTCGAATTCGGACCATCGAATATAAATTTGTGAATAATATGTGTCTTCCGTGAAGCTAATGTGAGCAGCCGTATTGATTAGTAACCATAACACGAGATCTAGAACAACAACAAACCTGCACATGTGATACCCATTCCGCCATTTTCTTTTTTATCCTGAGCGCAAAAATTTCCTTATCCGGTGTGTTTGTTCCTTACCCTGCGCGCTTGCCTTTACCAGTGTGCTAATAGGGTATGAAACTTATCCGGCTCATAAATAAAAAAATGCAATGTAAACACATAGAAAACAATGTAGTTCATACTTCCATGAACGCATCGAGTCACATGATTTTCAGTTACGTCAAGTGATGTCATTCTAAACCATGGTTCTTTACGGGCGTTGGTGAGGTCAACGCTGTTCCTCTCTTTGTAGAAAAACGGCGTAACTTTTTGACACCATGGTTCTCTACGGGCGTTGGTGAGGTCAACGCTGTTCCTCTCTTTGTAGAAAAAAAGGCGTGTACATGTTTTTCAGTTTAAAAAGCATTTTTTTTTTGCGCCCAGTGATGAGGGGCAAATATTGTAATTATAAAAAAAAATAACTTAATTTCTCTGCTTTTCATGAAAGTATGAACGACAGCGAGTCGCTAACAAAGTTTACATGAACCCCATCGGGGTTCATTTACTTTGCACGCAATCCACTGAGTTCGTACTGTCATGAACAGCAGAAAAATAAACTTCATATCTTAAGGGTTTGTTTTCTTTGCTTCATACTACTGCCTCACTCTAGGGTTTATTAGCTATCGTTGCAAAACACTCACATTGAGCTGGAGTAATTTTGTTTTAAAAACCGTCTTCGGTGGCATTTTTTGTTATCCATGCAATTAGGGGAGTACCCTCTCAGTTTCTCCTTAAATGTACATTTTAACAGACAAAATGACATGTCCTTATCAACTTTTAATGAAATGGACATTCAATTTGTCATCAAACTGCTGTCAAGTGTCAAGGAAAGCAGGTCATGAAATGTACATGCACGGGGTTTTATTTCATGTGTAGCCCTTTACATGTCAATGGATGCTTTAGACACAAACTTTAGCGGTTCACTGGAAAAATGATGACGGTTTTCTTCAGGAGGTATAAATATTAAAAGACTACTTTTTTTGTTGTGTTACATTTGTGTGAATGTGCTTTATCGCTTAATAGTTTCTGTATATGTGTGCAGTCTTTGCAAATAGTTTATCCATTCACAACGCATTCTTTAAAGTTTTTGGCCCCACAGATGTTTGGGGTCAGGTCTGATTAGCTTTCTATCTAGCCCGACAGAACAGGCCTACTATCGATAAAACTTGTTTGAAGGCATTAAAACACTGTTTTAAGGCAAGTGTATATTACAGCCTATCAGTGATGGGGACGTTTTTTAAAACATTGTTTTAAGGCCTTCAAACAAGTTTTATCGTTAGTAGGCGGCCTGTTCTGTCGGGCTAGAAAGCTATTCAGACCTGACTCCAAGCATCTGTGTTCGGCCCCGCCCATCGGGGCTTAAAGAAATAGATAGGCTGTGTGACGCTTCCAAGCAGACCTGAAACCGACCGCACGCGAGTACTGGTAAACCGCTCAAAGAATCTTTGCCTGCCCAGGCAAAGCGGTGCGAGTCGGACCGTTCATGTTTATGTTCAAAACTCCTTTTGGTTTCATTGGGCGGCAAGGCCAGAGATGCTTGGGGTCAGGTCTGATAAGCTTTCTATCTAGCCCAACAGAACAGACCTACTATCGATAAAACTTGTTTGAAGGCCTTAAAACAATGTTTTAAAAAAGGTCCCCATCACTGATAGGCTCTAATAGGTCCCCATCAATGATAGGCTCTAATATACATTAGAGCCTATGAGTGATGGCACTTTTGTTTAAAACATTGTTTTAAGGCCTTCAAACAAGTTTTATCGATTGTATGCGGCTTGTTCTGTCGGGCTAGAAAGCTAATCAGACCTGACCCCAAGCATCTGTGGGCAAGGCTTGAGATGTCAATTCATCTCAATGTCGAGTGAAATTCCACCAAAATGGAAGCAGCGTCTCCAAAATGACCTGTTGATGGGCATATTAAAATCAAACCATACAAATAATTTTTTTAAAGTTTTTGGGTGAGAAAAATAATTAATATTGCGCTTATGACTCCGGGCTCGTTTTCAGTGAATTAAAGTCTCATGCTCGACAAAACCCCACATGATACTTAACTGAACTGAAAACTTGCTTGAGAATTCCTTGTTTCGGCCTCAGCCCTATCATACATTCTATTCTTGCACACCAGACAAGGAAATCCGTGATTTTACCCTGGGATAGAAATTTATGTTCTGACCCTGGTGTTCCAACCCAAAATCGAATATAATCGCGTGTTTGATAAATGCACTGGTTGATTACGACGTCGTAAAGGTTGACGTCACAGCAACGTCACTAAACATCCTGCAGTGTCAACACAATATGGCAGACGTTGGTAACCGAAGTGACTGCAGCATTAAAAATCCGCTTTAAGAAATGGGAGGTATGCAAGAAAAAGAATCCAATATGGGTGTGAGGGGTGGATAGAAAAATCCGTCCCACGGGATCACTGTCCGGCATCACTCGGCAAGCCTCGTGATGCCGGACAGTATCCCTCGGGACGGATTTTTCCATCCACCCCTCAAACCCATATAAGATTCTTAAATTATTCAGTTCTTGTCTAAGCAGGAAAATTGCCTGGACCAAGGATTACAATCGTTACTTAAGTTAAGGTTGACTTAACGATTTAAGGAGGAATTCTTATCTTAGTAAAGTATTTCCTTAAAAAGTGCATTCGAAAGCCGCCTGTTTCATTCACTTAGCTAAGTATTTAACTTCGGATGAAGTCGTAATTTTGACGGAAATTTTCACGACGATAAGCACGTATAAGGTTCAAATACACATTGATGAAGGCGGCCCACAAATTTCCCGCGATCTGTCAAAATTCAAGTCGTCTGCTTGATTGAATGGATACAATAGGAAATATGATGGTTTAGCTGCCATTTCACTACATAAACCATGAAAAATAATTTATACACTATAAAACCAATTTCACTGAAGGATCACACTCGATCTCGATTTATGCGGACAAATATTGGTCACAATGTAGCACCACGACATATTTAAAACGCTGTTTCTACGGGGTCCCTTTAGAAACAAGAAATCATACAATATTTGAATGCAAATCTCGGTTTTATGGAGTCTTTTTTGAATTGGGGTTTAAGGTCCCCGTCAACACTATGTAGGTAATTTTGGAGACGTTGCTTCCAATTTTGTGGGACTTTTACCCGACACTGAGATGAAATGACGTCTCAAGCCCTGTCGCCCATTGAAACCAAAAGGCTTGTATGTAGTGGACGGTCTGACTCAATCCACTTTGCCTGGGCAGGCTTAGTCCTTTAAAGCTGTTTACCTGTACTCGTGCCAGTGTGGTCAGTTTCAGCGCTGCATGGAAGCACCATGCAGCCAAATCTGTTTCTTCAAGCCCCGAGGGGCGATGACTGAATCGGTTTTATGGAGTCTGTCCATGATTCAACCCTTTTCATGCCGTTAGGCTTATTGTATAATATTCAAGTCGATAATTAAGAAAATAAATATATTCTGCGCTATGGTGAAGAACAGGGAAGACTCCCACAGAAACCACCCCACAGTTAACTCCAGCTACAATATTGTTTTCGGATGTCATCATTGTACATGTATGTAGTTTATATAGTAATTAAGGACTTGATCAAACATCGTGCAGACAAACACGAAGAAAACCGTAGCTCCAGTCGGAGTAAAAAAAATGGGATATAAAAATCTTGGATTTCCCCGTCTTTTTTATGAGTGAGGTCCTTATCTGCGTATAACCTTACAGTTGGTGAGACATAAAGCGCTAACACACTCACCTCATAAACACGCTCAATTACTCACAATCGCGAGCCTACAAGGGAGGTGGTACGCCTCAAACGTATTTTTTATTGAGCATTTCAAGGCAGGGAGAAGAAGCATATGATTGGGTGTGGCCAATATCAG
This sequence comes from Lucinisca nassula, assembly GCA_963580285.1. Classification (NCBI taxonomy): domain Eukaryota; kingdom Metazoa; phylum Mollusca; class Bivalvia; order Lucinida; family Lucinidae; genus Lucinisca; species Lucinisca nassula. Next base: position 67,119,021 of record OY757025.1, on the reverse strand, counting down.
TTGGATGCCCCAGTGACGAAAGATACACGTCACCTTGCCTCAACCAACCAGCACAAGCCGACCACACGCGGCCTCCAGTAAACCACTTAGAAGGTCTAAGCCTGTCCAGGCAAAGTGGTGCAAGTCGGGCCTACCATGAAAATAAATCTTGTTGGTTTCATTGGGCGACAGAGCTTGAGATGTAATTTCATCTCAATGTCGGGTAAAAGTCCGACAAAATTGGAAGCAACACTTCCAAAATCAAACCTAAATGGTGTTGCGAGTACGTTAAATATCAATTCAATCCAAATCAAAACAAACAAAAAGAAAAAAAAACTTCTTTTCATTTCATAAATTTTGATATCGAGAATCTTACACAAATGATCCTTTCATATGTAAGTTACGAAACGGGCCATCGAATTGGATTTTAAATTTGATTTTATTGCCTTTGCCATGACCATTTGCCCAGCAAAAGTACACCGTTGACATACGTTACAGATGTTCACGCCAAAAAAGTAATTATTTACATTTCAAGTGTAAAGCCTGATGTAAACCTATAGAAAACAATGCTGTTCATACTTCAATGAACGCATCGAGCCACATGATTTTCAATGACGTCAAGTGACGTCAGTCTAAACCATGGTTCTCTATGATCTCATTGGGTGTTGACGACGTCAGTGCTGTTCCGTTCTTTATAGAAAAAAAGCGTGTAAATGTTTTTCAGGTTTAACAGTTTGCCTTATAAGCAAATGTTTTTCAGGTTTAACAGTTTGCCTTATAAGCATTTTTTCGCCCAATGATGAGGACAAACGAATGTAAATATAAGAAATATTTTTTTCGATGTTCATGAAGGTATGAACGACAGCGGGTCGCTAGCAAAGTTTATATGAACCCCTTCGGAGTTCATTTACTTTGAGGCGACCCTGTTCGTTCATACTTTCATGAACAGCAGAAAAATAAAAGTCATTTCTTAAATGCACGTGGCCCCATACTATTTCATGACACTGAATATAAAGATGACATATGAACGTTGTGAACATTGTATGCGTAAAAGTAGCAGGACATGCATAAGCGTAGGAACATGGACCCGATGTGCCACTGCAGGATCAGTTTTTAAATAACAGACAAAAGTGATATGCGCCAGCCTCCCTCTGCCACCCCCACACACCTGTCGGCCCCCGCCAACCCATCGGGGCTTGAAGAAATAAATGGGCTGCATTACGCTTACACACAGAGCACACGAGTACTGGTTACCCATTTAAGGATCTAAGCCTGCCAAGGAAAAGCTGAGCGAGTCGGACTGTCCATGCTTATAAAATCTATTGGTTTCATTGCGCGACGGGCTTGAGATGTCATTTTATCTCAATGTCGGGCAAAAGTCCAACAAAATAGGAACAACGTCTGCATAGAGTCGACGGGGACGATAAACACCAAATCAATCAATCAAACATACACACACCTACCTTGACAAAACAAACAAGTCGTTTAAGGCTCCCTTTGGCTTGTAAGAACCTCCCTACACCAAGCAATAAATTCTTGCCCTGTCCCCAGTATTATACAGTATTATGTAAAGGGAAGTTTTTATACAGCTCTATTCGTAGAAAACTTTGACATACCAAGGCAGAAATACATCCCAGTAGCATAATGTCGACTTGCACCACAGGGAGAAAAAAGTAGTTCGACCGGGTCCTGAACCCAGGGCCTCTCGCATGTGACGCAAACACTCTACCGTCTGGGCTACCGAGAATGACTGATGAGTTTGTGCAAATAAAAACTCTCATGTTTGCCGTTGTCGATATATACATTCATGTGTCAAGGTCAAATCTTAGAAGTTAAGGTACCTACCTGGGTTACCTTGAATATTTAAGTATTTCCTTTATTTAAGTATCGACTTAAACGAAAGAAATTCTTTGAAGTTCATTTTATACGACAGTTAAGTAAATACTTAGTTTAAGTAGGTACTTAAAATTTAAGTACGCATTGTAATCCTGGGCCCTGAACTGTTAGTATTTAAAAAATAGCGAGCATTACGAATTTCACGCTCGGCTGAATTGAGCATGAAAAACATTTTATTACCTTTTAATAGCCTTTGGTCGAGAAACGCCAAGATCTAAGCCTGTCCAGGATCCGCGGTGCGAGGCGGACCGTCCATGCTAGTAAACCCTATTGGTTTAATTGGGCGACAGTGCTTGAGAAGTCATTTCTTCTCAATGTCGGGTAAAAGTCCCACAAAATTGAAAACAACGTCTCCAAAATGACCTTTACAGTGTTGACGGGGACGCTAAACCTCGAATCAATCAAAAAAACTTGTTCTCAACAAAACCAAAACTTTTAAATGCCCTTTGTATTTACAAGACCCCATTTCTCACTTACTTCCCAATACACTCAGGCTGATACAAGTACTTTTTCAACAGATCTAAGCACTTCACAATCAAACCTTTCATAAAAGTCATCTATTTTAAGGCATTGAAACGGCCCCGCTCATCTGGGCTTGAAGAAATAAATGGGCTGCATGATGCTTCCACGCAGAGCTGAAGCCAACCGCACACGAGTACTTGTAAACCGCTTAGAGGATCTAAGCATACCAAGGTACATGTAAAGCGGTGCGAGTCCGACCGTCCATGCTTATAAACCCTATTGGTTTCATTGGTCGACAGGGCTTGAGATGTCATTTCATCTCAATGTCGGGTAAAAGTCCCACAAAATTGGAAGCAACGTCTCCAAAATGACATTCACAGTGTTGACGTGGACGTTAAATCTCAAATCAAACAAACAAAATAAGGCATTGAAGACAGATTTCGTTACTTAGTAATGTCGATAAAGCGTCTTTTTTCAAGGACAAAGTACTTGGTATAGTAGCAGGGATTAGACCCACAACCTCTCGCTTTCGAGCCAAATGACTTGTCACTGCATATATTAAAAGACCACTTTGCTTGTTCAAATTAACGTTTGTTACGCTTCCTCCTTTCTTGAGCAACCATTTTGCCTTTCCCAAGTGTGTAGCTTAACGGCTGTTTCGCTCTATCCAATGCCATTGCTCAGTGTGCCTGCTCCAGTGTGCAGTTTGAGTCCCCATTCTTGAAGCAAGTTTTAGTTTTCCCAAAACATGTACATGTATTCTGTCAGAGAATGTCCTTCTAGGGACAGAAAATGTAGTAGATGTTGTGCAACCAATAGCTTTTTGCAGGTATGGTTCGGACCCTTGTCTTCGCTGCAGCTAGCTTTCTACCTATATTGGATACATTGATAGCAGACAGTAACCAGTGCTTCAGCTGAAGTGCACGACCCGCCGGATGCTTTTAGCTTTATGAGTGTTACCATATATGGGTATGGCGGCCATTTTGGTCATGTGACCTGGACCTAAAACGGTTCCCCCAATAAATGCGCCTTATCTAAAGGAGCAAAAATATATCTTATACTATAGTACTGTATTCTGAATCGTTTGCTGGATAAAATGCATTCTCACTTTTCCAATACAAAAGCATATGTGTCAAAGTTTGACCTAGGCACAAAGAAGGTCAAGGTCAACCCAGGGTCACCATTTTAGCAATATATGATGGGCCTACGTCCCAGATGCTATTTATCAAGTTTCGTGGAAATCTGCCCAGTGGTTCTGGAGAAAACTATTTTTGAAGGGTTTTTGCCATATATGGCTTGGCGGCCATTTTGGTCATGTGACCTAGACCCCATGAGCAAATTTTGGTTTTCCCCATCCAATAGAGGCCCCATATGAAATTTGACTTCAATCGGCCCAACGATTTCCGAGAAGAAGCAGTTCGAAAATTTTCACATTTTTCGCCTCGGCGAGGCTATACTAAATGGAATGTAATATTTTGCAAGTTCATTGGTTAGATCTCATTGATATCTATCAGTATGCCAAAAATTGTTTAAATATTCCAAGCGGTTAAGTCACTATCACCAATTTTCACAAACGGGTTGCGGACGGACAGACAGACAGACCATTTATGGCTTGGCGGCCATTTTGGTCATGTGACCTAGACCCCATGAGCAAATTTTGGTTTCCCCCATCCCATAGAGGCTCCATATGAAATTTGTCTTCAATCGGCCCAACGGTTTCTGAGGAGAAGCAGTTCGAAAATTTTCACATTTTTCGCCTCGGCGAGGCTATACTAAATGGAATGTAATATTTTGCAACCTTATGAGTTAGATCTCATTGATATCTGTCAGTATGCCAAAAATTGTTTAAATATTCCAAGCGGTTAAGTCACTATCACCAATTTTCACAAACGGGTTACGGACGGACAGACAGACAGACAGACCATATATGGCTTGGCGGCCATTTTGGTCATGTGACCTAGATCCATGAGCAAATTTTGGTTTCCCCCATCCCATAGAGGCTCCATATGAAATTTGACTTCAATCGGCCCAACGGTTTCTGAGGAGAAGCAGTTTGAAAATGTTCACATTTTTCGCCTCGGCGAGGCTATTATAAATGGAATGTAATATTTCGCAACTTTATGAGTTAGATCTCATTGATATCTATCAGTATGCCAAAAATTGTTTAAATACTCCAAGCGGTTAAGTCACTATCACCAATTTTCACAAACGGGTTACGGACGGACAGACAGACTGACAGAATGACACGGTGATTTTAGGGCACTCTTAGAAATCAACCGACTTCAGTCGGTCACTTTTTCTGCGGGTCAAGCAATTCACAAGTCAGGTTTGTTAGTTTGTTTGATTTGAGGTTTAACGTCCCCGTCAACACTGTAAAGGTCATTTTGGAGACGTTGCTTCCAATTTTGTGGGACTTTTACCCGACATTGAGATGAAATGACATCTCAAGCCCTGTCGCCCAATGAAACCAATAGGGTTTATTAGTATGGACGGTCCGCCTCGCACCGCGATTCCTGGACAGGCTTAGATCCTCTAAGCGGTTTACCAGTACTAATGTGCGGGCCGGATTCAGCTCGGGTAATGTCGGGTAAAAATCCCACAAAATTGGAAGCAACGTCTCCAAAATGACCTTTACAGTGTTGACGGGGACGTTAAACCTCAAATCAAACAAACAAAATCAACTTACAACATTCGACTTCCAACTTTCGACTTCCTACTTATTACTCCCGATTTCTTTCTTCAGACTTTTAACGCCCGGCTTCGTACTTCCATTTTCTTAGTCCCGACAATCTACTTCTAGCGCCCGTCTTCCTACTTCTATAGTCCCTCCAGGGCTTCCATTGCATGTGCATCAAAGGCCGAGACGAAGTCCGAGACGAAGGCCTCACGTTACTTGGATCTTCGGATCGGAAAGTTCGAGAGATAGAATAAGGCCCTGTGCAGAAAAAAAAAAACTCAACAAAATTACAGCGAAAGTTTAATTGCCGTTTCATGGTTGAATCGTCGTTTCATCAACCATGATAGATTCGAACTGGATCTTGATTCCCTATAGGGCCCAACATATATGCTTGTTATAAGCAATAAAATATGTTTCATTTCACATTTCCTGGGGAATTCTCTCAGCTTCTAGGGATGTTTTCTCGTACCACATTTCCTGGGGGAATTCTCTCAGCTTCTAGGGATGTTTTCTCGTACCACATTTCCTGGGGAATTCTCTCAGCTTCTAGGGATGTTTTCTCGTACCACATTTCCTGGGGAATTCTCTCAGCTTCTAGGGATGTTTTCTCGTACCACATTTCCTGAGTAGGCTTAGACCCTCTAAGCGGTTTACCAGTACACGTATGCGTTCGGTTTCAGCTCTGCGTGGAAACACCATGTGACCCATCTATTTCTTATAGCACTGATGGGCGTGGCCGTCTTAAATTTAGGTAACAAAAATATACCTCTTTTCTACCCCAATTAAAGATATTAAGGTCGTGGTTCAGGACACTATTATCTCAAGGTTGAGACGGGCCTCCGTGGCGTAGTAGATAAGAGCGCTGATTCTTAAATAATAGGTGTCTCACCGCTGAAGGTTCGTATGTGATCATATGAAGGTTGGTATCGGATCATATGTGAGACACCGAGTTCTGCAACGGAAGGCCAGATGGTTTTTCTCCGGATACTACGGTCTTCGACCACATGTGATTAACGACCTGCTCGATATGAGTGAAATGATCTCGAAAGGACCGTAAAACGAGCCCCGCTCCGGCACCCCACCCCCCAAATAAAACCCTCAAGGTTGATATATTCTAACTTATTCTGACCTTTTTGTTTGCTATGTTGTGGTGGCCTATTCAGATTAATACAAACTTGCTGAGCAGAAGGATTGAGCAATGCATTTTACCAAAGTCACTACATCAATGGATGTGACCGAATTCATAAATAGAAGCGTCCACTTCAGAAACCCGCGGATGAGAGAGCATGTGTGTGCTGCACTGTAGGGGTTCTGTCCCTTTAAATCCCTGTTGGAAAAGGACCTAAAGGGCCCAACCTAAATAGTGCGTATTGTCATTTACTGGCCATTCGCGATCCAGGATCAAAATTTCAAAACATAAAAAGGAATATCTTGCAACTGTTTTGACGTCCACGATTTCAACAAAAAATACATTTCACTTTTTCTGAATCCCGTATGGAGATAACTGCGGCTCATCCCTGCCTTCCTAAATTTAGCCACCTAGCTCAGTGGTTAGTCCATTTGCCTCAGATGCTAAAGGTCCCAGGTTCGATCCCCAGCAGCGGTGACAAAATTTAGGTGTCCGAACACGCTCCATTTGCAGGTATGAATGTCATAAAGTGCATCGTCCTTCGGATCTGGACGTTAACTGGAGGCCCCCTGTGCAGGGAGAACCATCCCCTGTGCAGGTTAAAGAACCCCACCGTAATTGCATGATTACTGTGTACTCTTTCATCCTTCAAAACTGGAGTATATGCAGTATACACCGTCTGTGTCTCCTCTTGGGGTTTTTGTTGTTGATTTGAGGTTTAACGTCCCCATGAACACTGTATAGGTCATTTTGGAGACGTTGCTTTCAATTTTATGGGACTTTTACCCGCCATTGAGATGAAATGATATCTAAAGCCCTGTCATCCGATGAAACCAATAGGGTTTATAAGCATGGACTCGCACCACTTTGCCTGGGCAGGCTTAGCTCCTCTAAACGGTTTACCAAATTTCATGTGCGGTCCGTTTCAGATCTGCGAGGAAGCATCATGCAGCCCATCTATTTCTTCAAGCCCCGATGGGCGGGGGCCCCTCTTGGTGTTTAGTTGAAAGTGGAAGAAAAATAGCGATAATGCTCATTTGTCACTACAATTAAACAGCACCGGTCGTTCCGGTCGTTAGTTCATCGATAAAGTAGCCCGGAATCAGCAGAAAAACCAAGCTTTGCGGCGATTGTTTTCTTGATCTATTACAGAAAGCGAAGTGAAAGCAGCAAACTCTAAATTTATAGCTGCTAATACCTCATTTTGGATTCAAATTGGTCAAGAGAGGTTCATTTTAATAAAAGACATCAGTTGAAAGCGAAAAAAGTTTCCCCCGTAGCAATAGTTCGCTTGTGATTGATGAAAACCTGAACATTTTTGGCACACGGTTATGCCGAATTTTGAGTTGCTGAGGTAATCCATGCGAGAAAAACATGACAGGCAGTGACAGGCAGGGGCGGATTATTGTTGCAAAGTGGACATATTTAACTTGTATCATTCATAATAAGCAGGCGTGAAAAAAAAGATACACTGGGTAAAATGAGGACCCCCCCAAAAAAAAAAAAAAAAATAAAAAAAATAAATAAATAAATAAAAATGAACCGAAGTCCCCCACCCCCCTTGTCTCTAATATACATGTAGTACCCAAAAAAAAATAAATAATAATAATTTATTTTTTTTTTCCTTTTTGTTTTTCATGATTCAAGCCCCTATGGTTTTGAAGTAGCCACCATGCCACGTTAGTTTTACGGTCGCATCTGAAGAGGTGATATGGAGTTGTTTGGCGTTTACGTCACAATTTGTCTCAGGAAATGCAAGAATGACAATCATTCATGTTTATTTCATTGCAATGCCTGGTCCATCGGAAGATATTCAGACAGCTTCCTTGGGGATCCTGCAAATGTTATGCATGATCTCTGTATTTGTTCTATATTGGAAGGTCACTTATGAGGTCTAATCTGTCGAAACTAGCTAACCTGACCTAGAAAATGGGTTCACTTGATTTTGTTTTATTCTTCAGGTTAAGTTCAGTTTTTTTTTCCAGACCATAAACCTTTACGGAAGGCATTTACTATACCTGATATAAAGAGACTCTTTGGTCACCGAAATTGTTTTCACTGATATTCTTGTTCCTTTTCATTATAAAAGATTTTCGAAAAAAAAAAAAAAGTTTATATTTCTTTACCTTTATTTGCAAGTATTCCAGCTGATTAAATGTGAATTGGGTTTAACGGCCCAGTCAACACTATTTAGGTCATTTTTAGCTCATCAGTTTACCTATCTACATTTTTCCTGGACAGGCTTATACGTAAGCGGTTTTTCAGTACAGTGCACATTCTTTTGCCAGAAACTGACGACTGCCCTTCTTAAATCAGCGAAAGTGAGAGAATTACTGTAGAAATAATTTAATGATCAATCCCAGCGAAAGAATGTTGCCGACCCCGACATGATATGATATCTTTATGTTCACACAGCCCCCGTTGCCTAGTGTAGGGCGCAGACTCTTAATTATTACATTACGAAAACATGCCTATCTAAATATTTTGAAAATTTTACCACCAAATACTGAAAATTTTCTGATGGAAAATTGAAATATTTTCCTTATTTCTGCTCAAAATATAGATTGTGGGTACACGTAAGAACCGCCTCGGTGAAGAGGTTCTAACGAGTACCCACGATCTATGTTTGTGAGCAAAATGAAAGATAATGTATACCCTGTAAACCCCAGTTTTACTATATAAAAGTGGGGTTTAAGGGGGTCAAAATGATATAGGTGTGTTTTCGTGATGGGTCTCTGAAAACCAAAATAACATTATTGCTTGTTATTGATATAAACACCCCCATTTACCCATTTATGCCTAGCGTCTTTTTGGGCGCATTTTGTAATCATTGCAGACCCAGATCAGACGTCACAACGAGCGGCGTCTGATCTGGGTCTAAACTGTTTGATGAAAGTGTATATTACTGCTAACAATACAAACCTGACTCCCCTATAATTAGACATGGACGACTCCAAACTGATAAGCTTTGACATCGTGCGATATTTTCTATCGAGCTATAATAATTTCGGTTGCACGTAGCGTACTGGTGTTGTCCGAAAAAGAACGGCTACGTCATTTGTATAATTCACGCGGTTACTTACTTACATATTTACACAAGTTCTAGTCGCATTGTTTTAACATATGGGGCGGCTGAATCCATGGATCTACTTGATGCAGTTCAATGCATAACACCAAAGATATTGCGGCGTACCCAGTTTGACCTACACTATTTGGGCATTTAATTTTCCAGTTTGCTGAATATCGAAAATATTGTTTGGTTTTCTAGCATGCGCTTAGAATATGCTAGATATGAAAACCAAAATACACCCCTTCTCTGCCCCACCCTCTCTCTCTCTCTCTCTCTCTCTCTCTCTCTCTCTCTCTCTCTCTCTCTCTCTCTCTCTCTCTCTCTCTCTCTCTCTCTCTGATACACAACTTTAGAGTGATAGCACAATTTGCCCCTGATGCTAGTAAAGATCATGGATTTGATCCACGGCACAGGCGATAAATTTCATATGTATTTCAATGACGACAGTACTTAAGATGCACACTTGAGTGGGATTCGAATGAGAGCACAAGTGCTTATAGAGTTATTCTAAGACTGACATCATTTACAGAGACAATTGTCACAAAATGCGTCATCTTTCGAATCTGGGCCCAGGATTACAATGCAGACTTAAATCTAAGTACCTACTTAAACGAAGTATTTACTTACATGTCGTATAAAGTGAACTTCAAAGAAATTCTTTCCTTTAAGTCGTTACTTTACCAATATTTAAGGTAACCCAGGTAGGAACCATAACTTTTAATATTTGACCTTGACATATCATATATATATCAACAGCGGCAAACATTAGATCTTTTGTTTGCTCTATATTACTTTATGTGAGAGGCCCCGGGTTCGAGTCCGGGTAGAGATATTTTTTCTCTCTCTGTGGCGCAAGTCAACTTGTCGATGATGTATAATGCTACTGGGGTGTATTTTACCCTTGATATGTTAAAGTGTGCGTCAAATATAGCCGTGTGAAAGCTTCCTTTTATAATACCTTTTTTTCGGCCCCAGCCAATAGGGCTTGAAGAAATATATGGGCTGCATGATGCTTTCACGCAGAGCTGAATCCGGCCCGCACACTAGTACTGGTCAACCGCTAAGAGGATCTAAGCCTGCCCAGGAACCGCTGTGCGAGTAAACCCTATTAGTCCATGCTAATAAACCCTATTAGTTTCATTGGGCGACAGGGCTTGAGATGTCATTTCATCTCAATGTCGGGTAAAAGTCCCACAAAATTGGAAGCAACGTCTCCAAAATGACATTTACAGTGTTGACGGGGACGTTAAACCTCAAATCAAACAAATAAACAAACAAATCCTTTTATAATACTGTATATTACTGGTGACAGGGCAACAATTTATTGATTGGTGTAGAAAGGTTCTTACTAGTGAGAGGGGGCCTTAAACGACGTGTTGTTTTTGTCAGATTAGCAGAGTAGGTGTGTGTGTGGGGGGGGGGGGGGGAGGGGGTGTGGAGGGAGGGTCGGCGCATATCACTTTTGTCCATATTGCCATATTGCTACGCTTATTTATGTACTGCTATTAATTAAAGTATGTACCAGGGCCCAGGATAACAATCGTTACTCAAGTTAAGGTCGACTTAAGGATTTAAGGAGGAATTCTTATCTTAATAAAGTTTTTCCTTAAAAAGTGCATTCGAAAGCCGCCTATTTCATTTACTTTTCATAAACTTCGGATGAAGTCGTAATTTTGCGGAAATTTTCACGAAGATTAGCACGTAAGTTTCAATTACACATTGATGTAGGCGGCAAACAATTTTCCCGCGATCTGTCAAAAATCACTTCTTCTGCTTGATTGAATGGAGACAATAGAAAATATGATGGTCTATTTTCCATTTCACTACATAAACCATGAAAAATGTTTCATGTTTCATTGATGGATCACACTCGATCTCGATTTGTGCGGACAAACATTGGTCATAGTGTAACACCACGACATATTCAAAACACTGTTTCTACGGGGTCCCTTTAGAAACAAGAAATCATACAACATTTGAATATGCAAAACTCGGTTTTATGGAGTCTTTTTTGAATTGAGGTTTAACGACCCCGTCAACAATATGTAGGCCATTTTGGAGACGTTGCTTCCAATTTTGTGGGACTTTTACCCGACACCGAGGTGAAATGACGTCCAAATCCTGTCGCCCAATGAAACCAAAAGGCTTATATGCAGTGGACGGTCTGACTCACACCACTTTGCCTGGGCAGGCTTAGTCTTTTTAAGCTGTTTATCAGTACTCGTGCCAGTCTGGTCAGTATCAGCTCTACATGGAAGCACCATGCAGCCAAATCTGTTTCTTCAAGCCCCGAGGGGCGGGGGCGGAATCGGTGTTATGAAGTCAACCCTTTTCATGCTGTTAGGCGTATTGCATAATATTCAAAACAATCTGGTAGGGTCGATAATTAAGAAAATAAATATATTCTGCGCTATGGTGAAGAACAGGGAAGACTCCCGCAGAAACCACCCCACATTTAACCCAAGCTACAATATTGTTTTCGGATGCCATTATTATACATGTATGTAATTGATATAGTCATTAAGGACTAGGTCACAACCACGGAGAAAACCGTATCTCAAAAATAGGAGTGAAAAAAAAAAACGACCAAAAATGGGAGATAAAAAATCACTATACATTTGATCTTGGATTTCCCCGTCTTTTTTACGAGTGAGGTCCATATCTGCGTATAACCTTACAGTTGGTGAGACATAAAGCACTCACACACTCACCTCACAGACACACTCAATCACTCACATGCACGAGCTTACAAAGGAGGTGGTACGCCTCAAACTTATTTTATTGAGCATTTAAAGGCAGGTAGAAGAAGCATATGATTGGTTGCGGCCAATATCAGTCGGACGCCCGAGTGACGCAAGATACACGTCACGTTGCCTCACCCAACCAGCACAAGCCGATCACACGCGACCTCCAGTAAACCATTTAGAAGGTCTAAGCCTGTCCAGGTAAAGTGGTGCAAGTCGGGCCGTCCATGCATATAAATCGTGTTGGTTTCATTTGGCGACAGGCCTTGAGATGTAATTTCATCTCAATGTCGGGTAACAGTCCGACAAAATTGGAAATCAAATCTAACTAGTTAGTGTTGCGAGGACGTTAAATCTCAAATCAATAAAAAAAACTTCTTTGTATTTCATAAATTTTGAAATCGAGAATCTTACACAAAAGGTCCTTTCATATGAAAGTTACGAAACGGGCCTTCGAATTGGATTTTAAATTGGATTTTATTGCCTTTACCATGACCATTTGCCCAGCAAAAGTACATCGTTGACATACGTTAAAGTTGTTCACGCCAAAATAGTTAATATTTACATTTCAAGTGTAAAGCCTCTGTCTGCAATATAAACGGGGAAACTGCCCTGCACATTCATCAGAATAGTAGCCATGCATTTTGGAGATGTGGAAAAATGCACTATGTTGCACGGGTGAGTTAACGTGATTAACAGGGCTGCGCATATTTTCGTACGTTATAAGGGCAAACCAGAAATGTGCAAACCCAGCCAACCTGAGTGACTAGATGGCCGATTCTTTACGTCTGATCCGTCATCTGGGCCCAGGATTACAATCGTTACTTAAGTAAAGGTCGACTTACATGTATCGACTTGAATATTATACAATAAGCCTAACGGCACGAGAAGGGGTGAATCATGAACAGACTCCATAAAACCGATTCCGCCCCCGCCCCTCGGGGCTTGAAGAAACAGATTTGGCTGCATGGTGCTTCCATGCAGAGCTGAAACTGACCACACTGGCACGAGTACTGGTAAACAGCTTTAAAGGACTAAGCCTGCCCAGGCATAGTGGTGTGAGTCAGACCGTCCACTGCATACAAGCCTTTTAGTTTCAATGGGCGACAGGGCTTGAGACGTTATTTCATCTCAGTGTTGGGTAAAAGTCCCACAAAATTGGAAGCAACGTCTCCAAAATGACCTACATAGTGTTGACGGGGACGTTAAAAATCAATTCCAAAAAAGACGCCATAAAACCGAGTTTGCATTCAAATATTTTATGATTTCTTGTTTCTAAAGGGACCCCGTAGAAAACATGCCGTGGTGCTACATTGTGACCAATGTTTGTCCGCACAATTCGAGATCGAGTGTGATCCTTCAATGAAACACGTTTTATAGTGTATAAAATATTTTTCATGGTTTATGTAGTGAAATGGCAACTAAACCACCATATTTCCTATTGTCTCCATTCAATCAAGCAGAAGAAGTGATTTTTGACAGATCGCGGGAAATTTGTGGGCCGCCTACATCAATGTGTAATTGAAACTTACGTGCTAATCTTCGTGAAAATTTTCGTCAAAATTAAGACTTCATCCGAAGTAAAATACTTAGCTAAGTAAATGTAATAGGTGGCTTTCGAATGCACTTTTTAAGGAAATACTTTACTAAGATAAGAACTCCTCCTTAAATAGTTAAGTCGACCTTAACTAAAGTAACGATTGTAATCCTGGGCCCTGGGTTACCTTAAATATTTAAGTATTTTCTTTGGTTTATTATCGACTTAAACTAAAGAAATTCTTTGTAGTTCACTTTATACGCCAGTAAGTAAATACTTAGTTTAAGTAGGTACTTAAAATTTAAGTACGCATTGTAATCCTGGGCCCTGGTTCTATAATACATGTGTCCGAAGAGGGACAGTTCTGACGAGACTGGGTGTATTCGCAGTCACGTTAGAGCCCTCTTTTCTCGGAAAACATACGTCAGGCGCTATCGTGACGGGGATTCATTTACTGTCAGCTACTATAAGCGACATGATCCACAACCAGCCAGTGATGACGCGCATCGGACGGCGCTGTGTGTGACGTCTTGTCTGCGTTAACACTCAAGACGGTTAGATCTGTTTTAGTAGAAAACTGTATTGCATACCTTAAAAATAACAGAACTTATTAAATGACGAAAATCACATGTCGCAAAATACGGCCTTTAGTCCCCGTCCAAACTGTCTGACCTGACTGAAGGTTGGGTGATCTGTTATGTCCACGATGTAGGCCCTAATTGTGAGCTATTTTTTTTAGAAAAAATGCTGATCGGAGCTGCATAGGATTCTCACTTTCGAGTCATCACTGTTAAGCCTAGTTTTGAAAGTGAGCAAATGTGTTCGTTTAGCGACTAGATAAAATTTATGTGGAATCCGTCACGTGAACAAGTCCGTGAAACGGATACCGCCACAAAACCCTACTTTATATAGAGAAAACTGGGGTTCGGGGGTACCCACTATTTTTCTGATTTCTGCTCCAAGACATGGGTTTTTATGCTCGTTAGAGCCGCCTCAATAAGGCAGTTCTAACGAACACCAACGGCCTATGTTTGCGGTATTTATGGGAAAGAAATCAGTGATTTTCAAGCCCCCGCCCATAGGGGCTTGAAGAAATATATGGGCTGCATGATGCTTCCACGCAGAGCTGAATCCGGCCCGCACACTAGTACTGGTAAACCGTTTAGAGGATCTAAGCCTGTCCAGGAACCGCGGTGCGAGGGGGACCGTCCATGCTAATAAACCGTATTGGTTTCATTGGACGACAGGGCTTGAGATGTCATTTCATCTCAATGTCGGGTAAAAGTCCCACAAAATTGGAAGCAACGTCTCCAAAATGACCTTTACAGTGTTGACGGGGACGTTAAACCTCAAATCAAACAAACAAATCAGTGATTTTCATCAGAAAAGTAGCTATTTTGGAGATGAGAAATATGCACTACATCACACGGGTGTGTTGTCGTAATGTCATGCTAGTGTACGAGCTTGTGGCACCGAGCATTGGGAACATTGATGAGACTCCGCACTTTGCGACGTCTGATCTGTGTAAACTTTGCTAGGTTTACATTAGACTTAACACTGAAATTGTAAACATTTGCTTTTGTGTAATGATGATACGAGGACTGTTCAAATACGAATGCAAGTAGAACGTTTTCTCATGCACTAATGCGAAAATCACCTGGAAATAAATATCACAGCGTAGAAAAAACATTTTACCTATACATTGATACCAAAATTGTTAAAATCCGTCCACTTTAGCCATGTATATCGTCCGATAAACACTGTCTACTCTTGTATACTAATACAAAACATGGTTGGAAGAAGGTCAGAGTACGCCGTTTAAATACGGTCCTATATTCAGAATCGTTGTATTCTTGGTATACGGTGCAAAGACATTTTTGATGAAATATGATCGGTTTATGGGCATAATGAAATGTCTTTTCCGACAGTTTTTCGTTGGTGTAAGAAATTCAGCTGTGGGCTAGGCTCAACAGAAGATGCTACACATGATCATCGGCCGAAAAGAGCAACATCTGCCAAGATGGTTGCTAGAGGGAAAGAAATAGTTGCTACCGATGCATAATACACCACTAGGCAAATAGCTAGTATGGTTGGCATCTCATTAGGAGCAGCTCATACAATTCTGAAACGGGATTTGAAAATGAGAAAGATCTGTGCTAGATGGATTCCCCATCTGTTGACAGATGAGCAGAAAAAGACACGCGTTCAGTGCGCCAAGAAGTTGCTTAAAAGTTTAGAAATTACAATGTACGGTCTTTCGCTAATGTCGTCACAGGTGACGAGAGATGGGTTCACTTTTTTGAGCCAAAACGAAAGATTCAGAACAAAATATGGGCAACAAAGTATTGCAAAAGACCATGCATTGCAAAGCGGACCATGAGCGTCAAGAAGGTAATGTATGCCATATTCTTTTCAAATCAGGGCCCTACTATTCAGGTTGCTGTGCCTTAAGGCAAATCTGTAAATGCGAAGTTTTACAAGAATAAAGTTCTTCGAAAATGGAAGAAATATTACAAAGAACGAAGACCCGCAACTGGTTTGGCCAATGTTAGATTGCTACATGAAAATGCGTCATCGCACAAGGCGTTCATTGTGCAAGACTATCTGAAGCAGGAAAAGGTTGTTGAACTCCCTCACCCCCTGTATTCCCCTGACCTTGCCCCGTGTGACTTTTTTTTTGTTCCCGCGGCTGAAAAAATACCTTTCTTGTCGAAAATTTGTACAGCGCAAACACCTCGGTTCTGCAATATTCCAGTGCCTTCATAGTATACCTCGAAAAGACTACCAAAATGCATTCAATGATTGGATCAGAAGACTGAAAGTTTGTATATCTGTTAAAGGGGAATACTTTGAAGGGACAAAATAAATTGTTCATCGAAATCTATCACTGAATCATTTTTATGTGCTTAGTTGCATTCATATTTGAACAGTCCTCGTACGTAGGAAATGGACCGGCCCCGATAGCTCAGTTGGTAGAGTGCCCGCTCCGGGGAACGGGAGGTCACGGGTTCGATCCCGGGCCGCGACATACCAAAGTCGTTAAAAATGGTACTAGCTGCTCCTCGCTTGGCACTCAGATTTACGGGGTAGAGCTAGGACTGGTCGATCCAGTGTCAGGATAATGTGACTGGGTGTGGTATCATGTAATGTGTCTGGGACATGATACTTCAGTGAGACAGCACTATGAAAGTGAGCATTGAGCTCCCTGTCGCAACCAGACACCGTCGTGATATGACTGAAAAATTGTTGAAAGCGACGTTTAACCCGAAATCACACACGCACATAGGAAATGTACATTTGTTTGAATCCAGCAGTGATGCGCATACATTGCGGCTTCTGAATGTGCCTACATTGTATGGCTTATTTCTTCTAAAGCATTGCTTGTTTGCATAATATGGTAAGCAGGTTCATTTATTTATTTATTTACTATGAGCCGTTATATTGGATTCTGGCGGTCATGTATGCAGCGGCACTATCTAAATGCCCAAGAGTTGATGTCTGATGATGAATTTCACATGGTTCATTTACCTAATTATGTTCAAATATTGAAGGCTCATGCGACACTGTGTATATCCATGCGCAGCTACGCCAGGGCCTTCGCTGCTCATATAGGCAATGAGTACAGAAATCTTATGCTCGGCATTTTATGTAATGCATGCGATCGAACCACGTATAAAAGAATGACCTAACCCACTTAGTGACAAATGGAATCTTCCTCCTCATATATGGCAGGAGTCCGTTTCGAAGTTTGGGGTTGACAGGCTGTGTTACCGTTAAAATTTATTTGGAAACTAGCTGAACTTGTTGCAAATAATGTAGGTCTGATCTGGGCCTGCACTGTTTGCCAGGGTTCCCGTTTTGGGATTTCTGGTACAAAGTGGGTTGACTGTGTTCATCGTGTTTTCATGCAGAAATACACTATATTATCTTGTGCAAACATGGGTGGCGTTGAGTTCGCTATGCATCTTGCGATGTCTGATCGCCGTCTGCACTGCTAGACATAGGTCTTGCTACATGTAGAACTCGACTTGCTGTGCTCAGCACCGGCAAACTTGTTCGTTTTTGTCGCGCCTGATATTAACATGGCGTGATACAGGAGCCCCCTTTTCCGCCTGCATGTCCGTTTGGTGTGCGATCTGACTGATCATTTTGTTATGCCTTAAGACAATTTGTAATTTTCACTATTCCACCAAGATTATTATCACCTATTTGATGTTTACATATCTACATGTATTTATTATATCAACTTATCCATATCAACTTTATAAATGCTATACTTATCCTTATTGCATGCGTCCTTCGGGTTTCTTACATTGTCATTGCAACACTGAGGTGGCCTGTGGAGACCCCCGCAACTGTTTTTTTCGCTAGTATTAGTGGGTGTTTCCCTTGATCAGTGGCGGATCTCCATACGCCTATTTCATTGTTGCACTATTGGCAGCTATCAGACCGTCATGATTAGATGTAGTTTACTGAGTTTTTGGTGGATGCTTCTGACAAAGCTTTTATTTATAGCTAAATACGCCAGCTACGTGTGTTTGCAGTGTTAGAATCTTCGTTATTTAATATACACTTTTTCTAGTTTTGATTCTTCTACTAATAGAAGCTGGAGATGTTGAGAGCATTCCAGGTCCAGACAATGAGCACTCGTTATCTATCCTTCATCTAAATATTAGGAGCATACGAAACAAAATTGCCTATATACAAGATTATCTTTCGGATTTTAACATCTTATGCTTCTCTGAGACGCATCTCGATGCCAACGTATCCTCTGAACTACTCACTATTTCAAATTATTTTAGTGAACCGTATCGGAAAGACAGGAATATGTATGGAGGTGGATTGCTCTTGTATATAAGTTCTAGCCTCAGGCACCGACGTAGACCTGATTTAGAAATATAGTCGATGTTAATCAGGATAGCTTATTGATAGGTTTATTTTATTGTCCAACCACTGCAGATAGTAATTTCTTTAATAATTTTAATGCAAATATCGGAAAAGCCTCGGAAATTAGTAAAACACTTATACTTGTAGGAGATTTAAATGAAGATTCGCTTAACATGAACTATCGTAATCTGCGTGATATTTTATTAATTAACTCTATGAAGAATGTTATAAACGTTCCAACAAGGCAAAATGCGAGTCTTGATCCGATCATAATTTATGATGATATGTCCTATACATATTCCGGAGTAATAGACACACCGAATCATATTTCTGATCACAAAGCCACTTACTTAATTATTCATTTTCACTATGAAATTCACGCAGCATACACAAGGCAAGTCTGGTTCTATAAAAGGGCGAATTTTGATAGTCTTAAACATCAAGTTGGAAATTATGATTGGAGTTGTTTGAATGACGGTTCCTTGGACGAAGCCTGCGTCAAATTCACAAATATTTTTCTTGATATGGTAAAATCGTGCATACCTTCAAAAACAGTAGTAGTAAGACCGAATGATAAACCATGGTATGATCATGAGATTAGACATTTTTCTACTAAACGCGATAGAGGGAAAAAGAAACTTAATACATCAGACAGCCGCTACCTGAGAGAACAATACAAAAAAAAAAAAAACAAAAAAAAAAAAAAAAAACTACGAAATAAAATAAATAACTTGAAAAAAGCATGCTAAAGAAAAATTTTATAACAATCTAGAATCTTCCTTAAGTGACTTTTATAGTAATGATAAAAAACAATTTTGGAATATTATTCGCCACTTTGTTAAGAACAATTGCAATACTAGCTTAATACCTCCTTTGAAAACTAATCAAAACTTACTGTTATTCAGAGCGAGAAAAAACTGGATGTTTAAATGAATTCTTCACACCCATCTCTACAATTCAGGATGACAACTGCGACTTGCTTGCTTTTGAGATGAAATGCCAAAATAAGTTATTAACTATAGAATGTTCTCATGAAGAAATAAAGTCCTTAATAGAAATCTTGAACCCAAACAAAGCCAGTGGACCTGATGGAATAAATAATAAGATGTTAAAACCCGTTGCTAAAGAGGTGGCGGTGCCTTTGAGTATTTTATTCAATAGGTCATTTAGGGAGGGTAAATTTGCAGAAAGTTGGAAATATTCAAATGTTATCCCACTACGGAAAAAAGGTAATAGTTCTGATCCATCCGATTTTAGACCAGTATCTCTTCTATGTGGACCAGGAAAATTGCAAGAACGAATCGTGTTTAAACATATTCATAACTTTTTAAATGAAAATGATCTTATTTATAAATACCAGTCTGGATTTTTACCAAATCATTCTACGACTTTTCAGTTAATTGATATTTATCACAGTATTTGCCTAGCTATTGATAATAATCAATTTGCTTGCATGGTATTCTGCGATGTGTCGAAAGCATTCGACAGAGTTTGGCACAAGGGACTCATTTTTAAACTTAAACAATTTGGAGTAGATGGGGAAGTGCTTAAATGGATTTCAAATTATTTAGATAATAGACAACAACGAGTAGTTACTAAATCGTCTAGGTCAGGCCGCGTTTAGAAATACTAATGCTGGAGTCCCACAGGGATCGGTATTAGGTCCATTGTTATTTTTAGTCTATGTAAATGACATCGTTGAATCTCTATTAAGTTTAACGAGACTATTTGCTGATGACAGTTCATTGTTTTGTTCTGCTTCTAACATTCGTGAAATCGAAGGAATTATTAACTTTGACCTCCAAGTACTTGTTGCGTTGGCTAAATGTTGGCTAATAAATTTCAATCCGGCTAAAACAGAAGCAATCCTCTTTACGCTTAAACAGGTGGGGCAATTTCCCAACTTGAACGTCCAAATACCGTTCGTGGAATTTCATAAACATCTTGGGTTGACTTTAAGTAAAAACGGACAATGGCATGAGCACAATCAAAACATATTAACAAGTGCTGCAAAGATTGTAGGTATAATGAGAAAGTTAAAATTTACGCTCTCTAGAACTGCGCTAAACCGAATATATCTTTCATATGTACTACCTATTCTTGAGTATTTTTCAGTCGTCTGGGATGGATGTTCTCTCCAAGACTCAAATGCTCTCTAAAAGCTTCAAAATGAGGCTGCTAGAATAGTAACTGGTCTCACGAGATCGGTTTCCTTGGTTAATTTGTACCGGGAATGTGGCTGGCCATCATTACCAGATAGACGCAAACAACAAAAAATGAACTTTATGTACAGATCAACGAATGGGTTAGTTCCAAGCTACATATAACTGATTTAATCCCTCCTGTTATAAGGGAAACTACCAATTATCCTCTTAGAAATAAAAATAATATTACTCAACCGTGAAACTGAACTATTTAGGAAATCTTGTATACCGTCAGGAATGACGTTGTGGAATTCTCTGGACGAAAACTTACGCAACAGCCCCTCCTTAAATTCATTTAAATATCAGACAAAAAGACACCATCTAGATGTTCAAAAAGTACCGCCTCACTATATTAATGACGTCAGATATTTGTCAGTTATGCATTCTAGAATTCGAAACAATTGTAGTAACTTATCAAATGATTTGTATATTAACCACTTAACAATGAATCCACTTTGTACATGTATATGTAACCAAGAAATAGAAACCGCAGAACACTATTTCTTTCGATGCTCTAAATATGAAAACGAACGGTTGAGATTTTTCCATGAAACGCGCGAGTTACACCCCTTGAATATCAACCTGATTTTATTTGGAGATGATCGCATATCCCTCGAAAGTAATACTACACTTTTTAGTGCTGTCAGAAATTACATTAAAATACGAAACGATTTTCTGATTAGTATTTTAGTGGATGCCAATCACTCCATTCTCACCCGAGAAGGCGCACACTATTTATTTATTTATTTATTTATTTATTTATTTATTTATTTATTTATTTATTTATTTATTTATTTATTTATTAGTTCGTTCATATCATTATCACGTGACTGTAATTTATTGATGTCATTTTGTAGTCTTTCTAAGCGATTAACCAGAACTCATGTGTGGTCAGTTTTTATCACTGCGTGGAAGCACCATGCAGACCAATCTATTTCTCCAAGCCTCGATGAGCAGGGGCACTCTTCGTCATTCATTGTGTTCGTAGAAAGGGTTACAGCTAAGGTTCACATATCAGTCGAGACGACTGTGTCGCTACAAAAGTTATTATTCATTAATATAGGGCCGATTTCAACTAATAAAATGGATGTATGCCTTTTGTACATTCTGATAACTGTATATCGATTACTTTTGGCTCATGTACTGAACTATAACAAGAAATATCTTTAAAAAAGATATGCGGCGTAGATTTAATTGGAAGGTCGTTTAGAAAACCAGTGCTTCAGCTGAAGTGCAGGACCCGCCGGATGCTTTTAGCTTGATGAGTGTTACCATATATGGGTATGGCGGCCATTTTGGTCATGTGACCTGGACCTAAAACGGTTCCCCCAATAAATGCGCCTAATCGTAAGGAGCAAAAATATATCTAATACTTTAGTACTGTATTCTGAATCGTTTGCAGGATAAAATGAATTCTCACTTTTCCAATACAAAAGCATATGTGTCAAAGTTTGACCTAGGCACAAAGAAGGTCAAGGTCAACCCAGGGTCACCATTTTAGCAATTTATGATGGGCCTACGTCCCAGATGTTATTTATCAAAATTCGTGGAGATCTGCCAAGTGGTTCTGGGGAAGACTATTTTGAAGGGTTTTTACCATATGGCTTGGCGGCCATTTTGGTCAAGTGACCTGGACCCCATGAGCAAATTTTGGTTTCCTCCATCCCATAGAGGCTCCATATGAAATTTGACCTTAATCGGCCCAACGGTTTCCGAGGAGAAGCAGTTCGAAAATTTTCACATTTTTCGCCTCGGCGAGGCTATACTAAATGGAATGTAATATTTCGCAAGTTCATTGGTTAGACCTCATTGAAACCATCAGTATGCCAAAAATTGTTTAAATATTCCAAGCGGTTAAGTCACTATCACCAATTTTCACAAATGGGTTACGGACGCACAGACAGACAGACCATATATGGCTTGGCGGCCATTTGGGTCATGTGACCTGGACCCCATGAGCAAATTTTGGTTTCCCCTATCCCGTAGAGGTTCCATATGAAATTTGACTTCAATCGGCCCAACGGTTTCCGAGGAGAAGCAGTTAGAAAATTTTCACATTTTTTCGCCTCGGCGAGCCTATACTAAATGGAATATAATATTTCGTAAGTTCATTGGTTAGATCTCATTGATATCTATCAGTATGCCAAAAATTGTTTAAATATTCCAAGCGGTTAAGTCACTATCACCAATTTTCACAAACGGGTTACGGACGGACAGGCAGACAGACTGACAGAATGACACGGTCATTTTAGGGCACTCTTAGAAAATCAACCGACTTCAGTCGGTCGCTTTTTCTGCGGGTCGTGCAATATGAGCTACAAAAGTGACAGCAACAATTGTCTAGCTATGAACTGGTTTACTGTATTCAAACAATTCAGATGTCACGCGAGGAAAAATAGCTTTGCAGAGGGCGGCGTCCCGCCTGTTTGAGTCAAGGTCAATGTAAAAGGTCAAGGTTAAAAACATGACCTCATTTCAAGAGCATATGATCTCAAGTATATGCACAACAAATAAGAAAACGTTATCATTTACTGTTTTTGAACACAAATTCTAGGGTTGACATTCCGGGTTGTCGCTATGGTGAACGTAAACGCATAGGCGGACGAACAAACGGACGAGCAGACAAACGGACGGAAACTTGATCTTATGTGCACCTAATTAAAACTCAAATTACACTTATTCCTTTTCAGAATTTATATAACATTAATGATATTCGAAAATGTCCATTTTGTGTTAAAATGGAGGCCATAAAGTATGCTGAAGACAAATGATACACTGCAACTTTTATTTAGCATATATTGTAAATTAAACATCTGTCAATTTGTAATGCGATTATTACATGTTTTTGTCATGCTATATCTCTTTATTGGTTTCATTGGGCAACAGGGCTTGGGTGTAATTTCATCTCAATGTCGGGTAAAAGTCCCACAAACTTGGAAGCAACGTCTCCAAAATGACCTACACAGTGTTGATGGGGACGTTAAACCTTAAATCAAACAAACAATTCCTTTCGCAGAAAATTCTTCCTTTCGCGAAATGGTTCCTTTCGCTATATAGACCAACCACGTGAAAATTAGGTCAAAATAGCTATTCACCGCAGCAGTTACAGAATTCACTAGAAACACAATTATACATATGACGTATGGTCATCAAAGGACAAGACGGTGAGCAAGCCGAAACTGTATATATATTTTTCATTCATGTCTCACATAAAAAACGAAACATTTCCTATGTTAAAACTTCAGTAAACTGTCGTACTTTTGAGTAGATTTATTTATGCAAATCATTGACCAATGAACTGGTCATCTCCTTGGACATGTGGTTTTATTGACCAATGTAGGACAAAAGCAAAACCATAACGGCTACGCCGTAAAAAAAAATCTTGTGGTTTGTGAACTCGTCGAGAACAGTTGAGCAGCTAACAGTGTTTAGTGATTGTATCGGATTTTAGGTCGACAATTTGGACCACAAGCATGTTTTGTTTATTTGACTTGATGTTTAACGTTTTGGTGACACTGCTTCCAATTTTGTGGGCCTTTTACCCGGCATTGAGATGAAATGACATCTCAAGCCGTGTCGCCCAATGAAACTAATAGGTTTATAAGTGTAGTAGGCCTTTTTGCGAGTGAGCTTTGTTAAAGGGCTTGCTCGGGAGGAAAATGAAGGAATAAACTTGAGGCTAGGATAAAGCGTCTAGTCCGAGACCAACCACTAGGCTAATAATTTGCCAACATTCAGAGGAAAACTCTTATGACTTCGCGTTGTGTTTTGCTAGAAAAGTTAAGTCTTCCTGGGAACAGTGCCAAGAAAATCACCTGCCTGTCGGGTAACTGACTGACGGACAGACGGACGGACGGACAGTCAGACAGACGGACGGACAACAGGTAAGTTTTCAGGTTCGTATCACTGGATATGGTGATACGGTGATCACAGAGAATAGCAACATGTTTTTAAATTTATTTACAATTAGGTATCAGCTAGGTGTTTAAATTGAAAGCTGGTTAAGAAAATGAATGCACTATATGAAATTCTCGCCCCCCCCCCCTGGTTGCCTCGGGGAGGCAAAAAGTAGGGATAAGATTTAAACCCTTAGATTTTGTAGAAAGCAAGATATGTTGCTTAACTACAGACGCTTGGTGACCGGTTCGGCCAAAATTGATCTAAACCCGTAACTACTTGGGTGTCCTATTGGGACAAAAGTAAGGAACAGGTATAAGTCAGAGTTGCCCACCTTGCAAACAACTAAATTGACTGGCTAACTGAGTTGTTGTTGTTGTTTTCCAGTTTCCCCGTGTCGCGGGTCGTCAGCTGGTGGGGTCCCAGGGAACGAATCCATGCTGGCACTACACCGTAGCCGTTCGGTGGTACCCCTATTCCCCGTTGCCGGTGAACAGGGAGGCCATCGCTCGGCTCCAGCCCCGTCCGTCCATGTTTGTCGTCTCACGTCTCAGGTGTCTCTGAGCCCACGGGCATCCCCTTGCCCTGTAGCCAATCGCCGAGCTCCGTCCTGAGAGGTTTGTGAAACGGTGCCGTGACCTTTCCAGGTCTCGGTGGGGCTTATGCTTTGTCTTCCCGTTTGCTTCAGGAGTGCATGTGTCCTGTCGCTAAAGGGCATCTTTAAATGTAGGAGTTTCTGGGCTAGGCGTGCTTCATATTTCAAGGGCTGTGGATATGTTGCACAGTTCCAATGTGAGCCTTTGTTTTTGTGCAACATAGTTTAGTTGTAGTAATTTGGAACTCCATTCTAAAGGTTTGGCTACGTGATTGCACTGCGTTTAAGTTATAGCAGTGCTGTGCCTTGGGTTTTTGCGGTTTGCCGCAAAGGGGTGTGGGTTGTTTTGTGTAACAGGGTGGGCTCCGAGTTTGAACTTATCATTAAGGGGATCGTTTAGCAATTAATTTTGTTTGAAAGTTTCATTGCGATTTGGAAGACGTTTCTAAAGATTGCTATACACGTTTCCATGTTACGTGTTATGCACCTTATATTCAATCAGGTGGTTCGAGACAAAGTTTTTTAGCCATTTTGTGGTGCTTATTTGCACCACAAAATTGTAGAGTCCATCCATTTCTTTCTTCTAGCTTGTAGCTTCAGCCGCATCTACACCCTCACGCCAGCACCATGTCTATGGATGTCGTCTACGCTTTTTGTATCAATTTTGATATTGGTATTTTTGTTTTTTATTTTTTTTGTTTGATTTTTGCATATTTTTGTAACGTATGTACATTTTTACATTATTTGGTCTGTGCCCCCAGCTTATTGAGTATATATGCGGCGGATGTGCTCGCCCCGCCATGGACCTGTCGTGTTTGTTTTTCTTGTGCTTTAAAGATGGTGTTGTCCGTTTTGGGGCAAGCCCACCCGCTCTCTTATGCTGGTTAGGACAGTTTTTGTACCTGCAAGGTTGTGCTTGTAGATTATATTTTGTGATTTTTGTTTATTCTGTACATACAACATATAGTATAGTGTGACGGCCTCCGCCGTCTCGGGCCCAAGCTCGTGTTTATTTTAGTTTGTGGGTGACCTCTATCGAGGAGGATGTGGAAGTAGGTCAATCCCCTTTTCTGCATTTTTTGTTAAAGTTAGGAAAATGTGGTGCCCTCCTCCACGTAGGATGTCATGTTCTGTGGGACCGTAAGTGGGTCATTCTGAGTCGCCATGTTTACATGTCATTTTCGCATCCTACGTGAAGGAAGGCACCATAGGAGGAATTGTATTCCTACCTAGTCGTTTGAGGGCCCGAGATATCGTGTGCCGATCTCGTTAGTTTGTTTGTTTGATTTGAGGTTCAACGTCCCCGTCAACAACATTTTGGAGACGTTGCCTCCAATTTTGTTGGACTTCCACCCGACATTGAGATGAAATGACATCTCAAGCCCTGTCGCCCAATGAAACCAATAGGGTTTATTAGCATGGACGGTCCGCCTCGCACCGCGGTTCCTGGACAGGCTTAGATCCTCTAGGCGGTTCACCAGTACTAGTGAGCGGGCCAGATTCAGCTCTGCGTGGAAGCATCATGCAGCCCATATATTTCTTCAAGCCCCTATGGGCGGGGGCTTCCGATCTCGTTAGCAATGCAGTTAGAACAAATTCATATAATCATGTAGGTCGCATACAAGCGTCCGCCTGCGCATGTGCGCAGTCGAGCACTCCTATGCGATCTTGTTTTTATGTGTCATATTTACAGTTAACAATGCTTGAAATCGCTTTTTGGGAAATAAACTCTTCTTCTTCTTCTTCTATCTCCAGGTCTTTGATCTCTCTATTCCTATACTATCCTCTCTACGGGATTCCTACTCTACAACTATTTTACAACTATCGCTTTATCTACCTAATTTAGCATTGCGTGGGTGGATGTATGTTGTTTTAGTTTTGCGTGGGTGGTTGTGTGTTGATGCCCTCCTTCAGGGTCGCGCTAAGTCATGCCCTAGTTAGTTAGTTTATTTCCCTTATCTGTATAAATATATGGTCGTCTTGACCGTCCGTTTTAATTACGGTCATGGCGCGATTTGCTGTTTTTTGGTGATTCTTATGTTAAACGACAAGGGCAGTTCCGAGGGCTGTTTGATGTACCAGGCGAGGTTCGGTCTTTCGGCCATGGTGGTATGCGCGTGGTGAGCTATGGTGTTGACTTGTGGGACAGCGTTTCATATTTTCCGAAGGCAAAGTTGGGACAGCGATGGCCGCCTCCACAGGCACTATTATAGGGACCGTATTGATTTGTCAAGGGAGGGACAGAAACAATACCATGTGTGCTTAGAGAGAGCCTTCCTGTGATTTTTCTGCTAGTCAGGTGTTTATAAAAGGGTCCTTTTGTGGCCCCCAGATCATTCCGTTTGGGTAACCTTATAATGTACATCCTTTATTCGAAAGCGAAAAAAAGAAAAACAAAGAGATGTGATAAGGCCTATTGTTTCTTATTTCTGTCCCACTAATCTATGTGCATTCCTGAAGGAGAGCATTTTGTTTGCTAGTGTGTTGGTGTGCCGTTCTCCTTTGGGTTGTGTGGCTCTCGATCAGCCAGGATTTTGACGCAACGCTGCTCAGTGCCAAAGTCCTAAGACCGCAAACCCCAGCGTTACATCTCGTCCTGATTTCCCGTTTGCCTTCCCCCCTCCGGAGAGGCCGGGCGATGGATTTTCCTTGTGGTGGATCCATGCCCAGTTCCGGCGTGTTCTCGTGTGATCCTATTTCGGGCAGTGTGGCTCCCGATCAGCTAGGATTTCGGTGCAGCGCTCATAAGTGCAAAGCCAGTGGGCCGCAACCACAACGCTACACCTCGTCTTAACCTCTCGCTTGCCACACTCCTTTGAAGGGTGGGTCGGGACTATGGATTTTCCTTGTGGTGGGTCCATGCCCCGTTTGGCTAACTGACACTTGTTTGAAGGATAAGTGTATAATATTAAATATTACTATGAAATGGTGTTATCTATTGGTTCCGATGCAAACCAATAGTATTAAAACGTTTGTAAAACGTTGGTGATTTCAAGGGAGGCAACTATGGCTGAAAATAAGTCATTTCACTGGACGCTTTAAAGGCGTTCTGATGATAAGTTCAGATATATGGAAAACGAAAGTAGATTCTATTATTGTGTTTTCACCATAATAAATCCTGAAATTGTTTTGGTATTTCACTCACGTGGAGGCACATAAAACACACGAAAATAACTAAGGTACTGACCTGTCTCTATCACATTCCTCCCCTGTAAAGAAAATTTATTTCATGAAAATTCGAAAAACAAATATTCATAAAATAAATTTGAATTGCATCTACTGTAGGTAAAATTTTAGATTCAGGATAGTGACAGGTTTAATGTGATGTTTGAGTTTCTGCGTTCCGTAGATACAAATAATATATTTATTCCAATCTTATTCGCTTCCTCTTTGATGGAGATTCCCACATGTAAGTGTCCTTGTACACTTTTCCATGTCTTTCTACTACTCTTTCATCACGACAAACATGGTGTTTAACTTCCTCTACAGACAACTCCGAATGTCTCCTTTGCCATTCTAAGGCATCAACTTTCCTCTTAGCAGATGCCAACTCTCTTTGAACTTTCCTCATATCATTTCTGAATTCTTAAGTTCCCAACTGATATGGTAGTTTGTCTTTTGGGTCAATATAATTAATGTTCGGTTTGACAATGGTTTCAAACTCGACATGTTATCCTGAGTGACATTTTGCCTTTTCATGCGCCTTCTTGTGTTTAATTGTTCCATACAGACGTCTGCATATTTTACACTTATAGGAAGAGTCAGTTTCTGTGTGGACAGATTTCCAGTGGTCCATAAAATCACGAAAGGAACTATATGCTCTGGTCTGATCGCATTCCGCCACAGTACATGATGTAGGAGCTTGAGGCCACAGGGGCCGCTCATGTTTAAGAAAATCAGTAACTTCACTGTCCTTTGCTACTATTGATATCTCTTCCATTCTGTAACAGACGAAAATAACTTTGCAGAAAATCTGCAGTGGACAACATCTTCTTGGTATAATACGATGTGACTTGGTTTGAGCCAGTTTTATTTATATATTTTTACGAGGGCATTTTGTTATGAAAAATAAAAGTGCATTCATTTTAGATTGATATTTATTTACATATTTTATGTTTTACAGGTTTAACATATTTTTATCCATCTTCCTTTTGAGATGAAAATATTATGTTTTAACCTTTATATTCACATATATTTATTAACATTGTTTTACAATATTTTATATGCTTGTGATATTTAAGCTTTTGAACTCTTTTACAACAATTTTGCATGAAAACTAACATTTATAAATGTCTTTTATCAAAGACTATATTTACATCATATGGTTTATATTTACATATTACCAATCTGTTTTACATTATAATTGTCTTTAGATTTTAAGATGGCGACCAAATCTGTCGCGGTTTTACTGCTCTTTCTGTTCGTGACCTGATTGTGGATAGACCTGTCGTTGGTCTTTTATCATTGTCAGGCTGATAGCTTTGTTTGGGACAATCTAATGATTCGTCTTCGTACCTTTGCATTTTATCTGCATTGGCGAGATTTTCATTGGAAATGTTTGTGCTTTCATACGGCAGTGGAATTTCACTCTCTACCATATCTGATAAATCTCCATTTGATATGCTTGGATTGTCATTGGCGACATTTGATGTGTCTATGACAGTTAACCAACTTTTTGGTGCATTTTGTCCTTCATAGGGTTTTATATGATCGACATGGGCATTTACAATGGGAGAAGCCTCGGACTTTTGTATGGAATACATGAGGTCTGAAAACTTATTTACTATTAAGTATGGCCCAGTCCATCCCAAACCAAGCTTTAGACTTTCAGTAGGTGGATAGAAACGCCATACCCAGTCTCCTACATTGTAATTTCTGGATTTTAAGCCACGATCATAATAGGTTTTCTGTCTAGTTGCAGCTATTCCTAATTCTTTGAATACGAACCCATGGGTTATGTTCATTGCCGACTTCACCCATTCTACATATTGAATGGGACAAATATCGTCTAATGTATTAGGTGGTAGTCCTACCATAAGATCAAGGGACATGCTATCTCTTGCTGTAGAAATAGCAAATTCGGCGTGCAACCGGTGCTGTTATGCTGGGAAGCGCGATAAGCCATTAATAGATATGGTAAATGATCGTCCCAATCTCGTGGATTTTCTGCGCTAAACGTCCTTAGCATTTGTTTGAGGGTTCGGTTAAACCTTTCCACAAGACCATCGGAATTTGGTCTTTATGGGGCAGTTCGCGTTTGTTCTATTCCGAATTTTTCACACACTAATCGGAAGAGTTCGGACTGGAATTCTCTCCCTTGATCGGTATGGATCTGAGCTGGGCAGCCATATTTTGTGAAGAATTCAACAACTATCTTATCTGCTACCGTTTGTGCAGTGTGATTGGGCACTGCCCACGCATCTACCCATTTAGAAAAATATTCACCTAACACTATTATATACTGATTTCCATTTTCTGTCAATGGTAAAGGACCGAAAATATCAACGGCTACACAACTTCATTTACGCGGAACTGTTTAAGTGCAGACTCCCGTACATCAACCATAGTGCAGTTTATATTTTACTTTTGATCCTTTGAGATCAGCGTGAATATTCTGAGAAATCAGAAAAAAATATTGGTTTAGACTCATATTCTAGACAGGTTTTTATTTATTTGGAAACCATTTTGATTTGTATCAGTCTTTGAATCGACTGCCTATGCGAAATTCGCAAAATTGCAGTATGTTTCCTCTGGCTTTCTTTGCCGGATCATTACAGGGTCACTGATGAGGCTTTATTAGCCGAAACTACGTAGTATGACCCATCTTCTTTCTTATGAATGTTTTCATTGCTCTTTAAGGAACTCATTTTTGATTTTTATTTGCCTTCACTGCAGCTGGTGTTGTGCCGTGTGGCGGCCGTAAAACGTCTCCCCGTACATCAACCATAGTGCAGTTTATATTTTACTTTTGATCCTTTGAGATCAGCGTGAATATTCTGAGAAATCAGAAAAAAATATTGGTTTAGACTCATATTCTAGACAGGTTTTTATTTATTTGGAAACCATTTTGATTTGTATCAGTCTTTGAATCGACTGCCTATGCGAAATTGCAGTATGTTTCCTCTGGCTTTCTTTGCCGGATCATTACAGGGTCACTGATTAGGCTTTATTAGCCGAAACTACGTAGTATGACCCATCTTCTTTCTTATGAATGTTTTCATTGCTCTTTAAGGAACTCATTTTTGATTTTTATTTCCCTAAACCAGGGCATGGCTTTGCTCTTGCGCATATGTCACATTCCTTTATCCACCGACTTATATCATTTCTTAATCCAGG
This sequence comes from Lucinisca nassula, assembly GCA_963580285.1. Classification (NCBI taxonomy): domain Eukaryota; kingdom Metazoa; phylum Mollusca; class Bivalvia; order Lucinida; family Lucinidae; genus Lucinisca; species Lucinisca nassula. The sequence goes on along the minus strand of OY757025.1, from coordinate 67,087,608 downwards.
CCAGTAATATCGAGACTTTACACTCTCAATTGTTCGATCCCGACCGAGGTGGCCCGCGGTTCGCGCTGAGTGAAGATTGGTAAAAATGAGCTGGCGTATAGCTTCGGGTGCAACTACCTGGAAGACTGTAAAACCCTTGTTATCTTCACCTTGCCGGTATAGAATACCATTTTTTATTTCCAATGTATCCCATTGATACCATAAAGCCTTGACAGTGGAATTAGCTTTACTAATATCTTCCGACGTGGGTTTCTGATTTGCTAACTTACGTTCTAAAAGTAAGCCAATGGAATTGTCTTCCATTTGCATTTCGCTCAATTCGTCATGGCTCCAAGTTGGAGGCCAATTCGGCGTGCTATCCCTGTCATTATTCGGACGCGTTTCAGGAAGTACTTGGCTGATAGGTGACCCGTAGTTACTATGTGCACCTAGAGTCAAGACGGTCGATGGGACTGTCTTCCTATCTGGTTGCCCGGCGCGGGACTAGAAGGAGTGGCAGGGGACTCGTAGGAACACATACTCTCCTCGTTCACTTCGGTCGATGTGACCGATTGCCTGTCATCGGCTCCCCCATTATTGTCCATACCTAAATCAGGACTGCAGGGATAGCAATCGAAACAGGACAAATTTGGACATTTTCTGTTTGGTTTTCTAGAAAGGGCGTCTGCATTTTGGTGTTTTCTGCCCGGTCTGTATTGTATTGTGTAGTGAAATGTCTCAATAGTGCTTATCCATCTAGCTATGATACCTTCAGGTTCTTTGAAATTTCTTAACCAAATGAGTGGTGCATGGTCTATTCTGATGGTAAACCTTTGACCTAGTAAATAGGGTTTAAAGTGCTTCATGAAAGTTACCACTGCAAGAAGCTCTCTTTTTGTTGTGCAGTATTGTTGTTGTGCTGTGTTTAGTGTTCGACTTGCGTATGCGATAACCTTCTCTTCGTTGTCTTGGATTTGTGATAGTACACCTCCTATTCCATGCAAGCTTGCATCTGTATCAAGAACAAACATTCCCGAAGACTTTGGGAAGGCAAGTATGGGACTGTTTATCAAGCAGTCTTTCAGATCTTGCAAAGCATTTTCACATTCTTGAGTCCAGTGGAATTTCGCCTTTTTGCGAGTGAGCTTTGTTAAAGGGCTTGCTCGGGAGGAAAATGAAGGAATAAACTTTCTGTAGTAGCCTATCAATCCAAGAATTGATCGTACTTCAGCTTTGTTTGTCGGACTTGGCCAGTGTTTGACAGATTCAATCTTTGAGGTATCGCAGGAAATTCCTTCTTCTGACACCACATGACCTAAATATGTTTTCCTTGGCTGAAAAAGGAAGCATTTCTTAGGTTTGAATTTTAGATTGGCTTGACGAAGACGTTGGAATACCATCGTTAGGTTTTCAAGTGCCTGATCAAATGTACTTCCAAGTATAATTATGTAATCTAGGTAACATAAGCACTTCTGAGGGGTTAGGCCGAACAGCACTTTTTCCATGAGTCTCTGAAATGTTGCGGGGACATTAGTAAGCCCGAATGGCATTACATTAAAATGAAATAGTCCACGATGAGGAGTTACAAATGCGGACTTCTTTTTACTCTTCTCAGACAATTTTATCTGCCAATAACCGCTTGCCAGGTCTAATGTGCTAAACCACAGTGATCCAGACAAGGAATCTAACGTGTCGTCAATGCGTGGAAGGGGAAAAGCATCTTTAATTGTAACCGCATTCAGTTTTCGAAAATCTATACAAAATCGACAACTTTCATCTTTCTTCTTTACCAAACAAATTGGGGCCGACCATGGGCTGTCGCTTGGTTCCACTATTCACTGATCTAACATCTTCTGTAGCTCTTCATCAACTTGGTCACGTTTGAAAATCGGGATTCTCCTAGGCGGTAGTTTTATTGGCCTATTATCTCCTGTTTCTATCTCGTGCTCTACGAGGTTTGTTTGTCCAAGTGTACCATCAGGAGTTGTGAAGATATCCTGAAACTGCATAAGTACTTCCGAGAGTTTTTGTTTTTCAGCTGCTGTTAATTTGTTTTAGGCATTCTGAAGTAGAATGTCCAAGTGGCCAGGTAGTTTACTTGTACTTTGCGAATAAGTGTTTGAGTATGTGTGCTCCGTGAAGACTTCCTCCGCTTCTTCTAATTTCCCTAGTAGTGAATGGTTGTTAATTTTCACTGCCTGATCACCTAAGTTTATAACAGACATTACAACATCTTCACAATTAGGATCAACTAAAGTCCTTGCAACAAAACAACCTTTGCTTGTGAGGTATCTTGCAGGTTCTATGGAACTGAGCTGCTCCTTTCTTATGCACGGTTGATCTACTTTTGCTTGTATAAGTCGTTCTGTACTTGCTTCTATAATAATGTTATCAGCACTGACGATACGCGCACATGCATTGGAACTCTGTTGATGCAGCTTAAGCTTCACTCTTGATGTTTTAAGAATGTGTTGCTTTATCTTTAAACTACCATCGTACTTTGTGAGAAAGTCCATGCCTAGGATTCCTATGATGCCCTGAATTTTAGTAATAATAAACGCTTGTTGACAGGTTTGGCCTTCAGAAGAGAAATCTATGAGTGCTTTACCTCGTACCTCTAAATAACTACCGTCAGCAGCAGTTAACTTGACAACATCGTGTGACAGTTTTATTTTGTGCTTAGCTTGCAGTTTTTCGAAGTATTGGATGGATAGAATTGAGTAAGGGGATCCTGTATGAAGCAGAAGCTTTGACTTAGACTGGTACATTTCTGTCGTCAAGTAGAGACAAGAAGCCGCAGTCAAATCGGTTTTCATCTCACAGTTGCTGTCATAGATCTGATTTGTGATGACAGGTTTAAGGGGCTGCTCTTCAAAAACATTGCTGCTGTACTTCTTGTTTTCGCACAGTTTAGGAAGCACATATGAACTTTCTTCCGGGGTTTCTAGGCTGATTGCCTGAATGTTTGGGACATCTGCAGGAGTGACAACTATCTCAGGTATAGCCTTTATCTGAAGCTGAGTTGTTATAACGTATGCAGTGTCCTTGGTTTCTGGATCACCTTGTTTTTCTTGTTGCTTTCGTTCATGAAATTTACGTCGTCTGCATTCAGCTATGGTATGTCTGTATCGCTTACAGTATGTACAAAATTTATCAGCCCTCGAATTATCCATTCTGGCACCAGTAGACTGAGTAGTTGATGGAGGTTCTTTGTTTTCCGTTCTCGGTTTAGGTGACCTTTGAAACCTTGAAGGAGCAGGGCTGGTACTTCTTGATCTTGTATTCACAGACAAGGTATTCAGCTTCTTATCAAGTAGTTTATCAATCTGTTCGAGGGTGATGCTACCTATTTGCGGTGTATGTGTAGTTTGCGTGATAATTGGTGCTATATTCTCTGTTCCTATGGAAGGTTTCTTTACTCTATCCACAGAGCCTTCAAGCGCTTCAAATTCAGTTGCTAGGCCAATGGCTTCATGTAATGTTTTGGGATGGCCAAACTGAACATGCTTTTGTAACTCGTAGTTACCAAGTCGCGTGATGAATTGATCCAGGACGTGTATTTCAAGTTGGTTTAGCGTCATTTGGATAAGCTTTCTGAGAAAGTCTAGTTAGACGATACCCATTATCCGATGCACTCTCGCCTTTCTCTCTTTTGCAGATTCTAAACTGGCATCTGTAAGCAACATCTTTTTCCTTGGGCTCATACCGATCAGAAGCAATTTGTCTCAATGCATAGAGGTTTGATAACTGACCTACAGTCAAACCACTTAGCAGTCGCTGTGCTTCGCCTCGAAGGTGGATACTTAGCATCTGTGCCTTCTGTGAGTCAGACCATTGATTCCAATTGGCGCATTGCTCGAAGTGCACGACGTAGTCTAACCATTCTGTTTTGCCCGAACCATCGAATATGTCAGGATGAATCTCCTTCTTGTTTGGAATGGTTTGCTTTGGCGTAGGGTTGCCTGAATCCATTTGCACATATGCAGGAATATTCAAAGGTGTGCCAACCACAGATGCTGATTTAGGTATGGTATGTAATTGCGTTTGTACTGAATTTGGCGTTTTAGTTACTTGCCATGTATTTCCCTTATGATACTTATCAGTTGGAGAAGCGAGCGATGTATTCTGCACTTGCTGTGTCTGACAAGCATTCGATGAAGTTGACGTTACCACCTGTGGTATGGGTACTGGGTTAGGTGTTTGCTCTTCATGACATGTATTTAATGTGGAATAAATTGGTGCATGTGCAGAAACAAGCTGATTTGGCAATTGAGGCACTTGACATCTTACTGAGGCAGAATTTATAGCATGAGGTGCGGGTAAATGATAAGACGCTTGTTGAGCCTTGTTTGAATTTACTGACGTGGGGTTTAAAGCTCGTGGGGCAAACAATGGGTTAGCCACTTGCTGTGCTTGATTTGTATTAATCGGAGTTTCATTTATGACATGGTAAGCTGTGGGACTGTATTTTGCCATAGGATATTGTCTGTGATTTGAGTGGATTGTAGAACTATTTTCAAACTGATTCGGCGTCGACCTCGTCACTGGTATTTGCACTGGAACAGGTAAATTAGAACCATTTAACTTGTAACCGGATTGCATATGTGAGGGTTCATCATTCGAATACATTGGTAGCTGCTGCGTTGCTGTGTTACGTGGTTGATCGATGGGCATAAATCTACTTTGTTGCTGTGAAGCAAAATCCGAGGGTCGCTGAATAGATGTATCCCTTGGTTGCTGGGTTTGTATAGTGTTTGTTTGTAAATCGTAATTCTGTGTCGTTGTTTGTTGTTGTCCAAAGGGTACATGATCGTATGTTGAAACTCCTATATTTGTATCGTTACCCCAGAATAAGGTAACTTGTGGTACTGCCTGTTGTGCTAATGTTGACTGAGGTATAGAACGAGCTGCCTGTGCTTGTTCTGTACGTTGTAAAGCACCGTGCTGTGCATGTGTCATAAGATCAGTACTTGGAGCTGGTAATGAACCGTAATATTCCAGTGAACAGCTTTGTTCTGGAAATAGTAATTGCGATTGCTCTTGTGCTATATTATGTTGCTGTCGCTGTAGAAATGAAAGTTTCTGAAGTTGCAGCTGTATTGTTCTTATTTGTTGTTGCACCTGTGTTTGAATCAACTGTATACTTTGATCATTGTTGGAATTATCTCCTGCATGATTTTGTTGCTCTATGACTGAATACAAGGTTTGTCCATTTGTATTAAGTTGAACACCACTGTCATGGAGGGTATTATTCGGTGTAGAGACTGAATGCAACTGCAAAATGTTATGGTTGACAGCTACTGGTTGATACCTAGACTTGACATTAATACTTTCTGGAAGAAGCATGCTACTGTGAAAGCCGTTTTCCTGTTGTGACATTGGTGCATTTAAAGGTAGAAATGCTTCATGGATATATGCCTCTTGTGACACTGGCGTATGTAAGGGTACAAATGTTTCAGGGCTGTATGCTTCTAGTGAAAACAAGCCATCTAATGACTTTGCATGACTTTGCTCCAGGGAATCCCCTCTTAAAATGCTATCTTCTGACCCTAAAGAACCATCTGACAAAGGTTCCCAAGTTTCTGATTGCATGTGAGTGTTTGCAGGGGTGGAGGCTGCTATTGGGTTAATGGATAGTTGTCCCTGCGCAGTCTGATCATTATAATCATTGTTATCAGTGTAAGGGGCATTATTGCTGCTGTTGCTTGCTTTTAAATTAGATTGCCCATTTTGAATGTCATTTGCACTTGATGTATTGAAAGTAACTGATTTGCTCTTATTCGTATCCATTACTACTATTTCTCAGAGAAATCTTCACTTTTTACTTTTTGATAGCTTAAATTATTAACTTTTTATTACACACTTTGATTTTCATTTTCTAGATATGGATGTTATGATCACCGCGTAAACCATATCCTGGTCACGGACTCACCAATCTGTAGTAGGCTAGAGGGGGTCAGGCTAGGATAAAGCGTCTAGTCCGAGACCAACCACTAAGCTAATAATTTGCCAACATTCAGAGGATAACTCTTATGACTTCGCGTTGTGTTTTGCTAGAAAAGTTAAGTCTTCCTGGGAACAGTGCCAAGAAAATCACCTGCCTGTCGGGTTACTGACTGACGGACAGACGGACGGACGGACGGACGGACAGTCAGACAGACGGACGGACAACAGGTAAGTTTTCAGGTTCGTATCAATGGATATGGTGATACGGTGATCACAGAGAATAGCAACATGTTTTTAAATTTATTTACAATTAGGTATCAGCTAGGTGTTTAAATTGAAAGCTGGTTAAGAAAATGAATGCACTATATGAAATTCTCACCCCACCTGGGTGCCTCGGGGAGGCAAAAAGTAGGGATAAGATTTAAACCCTTAGATTTTGTAGAAGCAAGATATGTTGCTTAACTACAGACGCTTGGTGACCGGTTCGGCAAAAAGCGATCTTAACCCGTAACTACTTGGGTGTCCTATTGGGACAAAAGTAAGAAACAGGTATAATTCAGAGTTGCCCACCTTGCAAACAACTAAATTGACTGGCTAACTGACACTTGTTTGAAGGATAAGTGTATAATATTAAATATTACTATGAAATGGTGTTATCTATTGGTTCCGATGCAAACCAATAGTATTAAAACGTTTGTAAAACGTTGGTGATTTCAAGGGAGGCAACTATGGCTGAAAATAAGTCATTTCACTGGACGCTTTAAAGGCGTTCTGATGATAAGTTCAGATATATGGAAAACGAAAGTAGATACTATTATTGTGTTTTCACCATAATAAATCCTGAAATTGTTTTGGTATTTCACTCACGTGGAGGCACATAAAACACACGAAAATAACTAAGGTACTGACCTGTCTCTATCACATAAGCATGGACGGTGCGACTCGCACCTCTTTGCCTTGGCAGGTTAAGGAACTATTAATTTGTTGTTATCCTGTGATGCCAGCAAAATGGCTGTTATTGCATACTCGAACAGTAAAGGTTAAGGCGAGCCTACGCATCAGTACAGTCTCGTCAGAATCTTCGCTGCTTGCTCAAATAAACTGCAAATCAAGGAAACCTTCTGCCAAAGAACCAGTGTTCAAGCTCGTGTTATGGCTGAGCATGCGCACTGAAACAATTACCATTACACAGCCTTGTGACATAGTGCATTCTTTCATACCTCAACAATGTCTACATTTAGATACTCCAAACATAGGTTATGGGTGTTCGATAGAACCGCATCAACTTATGGGTGCTCGATAGAACCGGTTCTAACGACTACTCACAACCTACGTCTTAGAGCAGAAATAAGCAAAAACACCAGTCCGCACAAAACATATATTTTTTCATGGCTCCCAATGAAATATGCCCTATAGTATTAGTAATCTCAAATGGATAGATTCCTTTCTTTGCTACAGAAAACGGCGCGTTGTTGTTAATTGTGAGTGGGCACCAGTTTTGTCTGGAGTCCCACAAGGGACTGCTCTTGGTCCACTGTTTTTCTCCAGGTACATCAATGATATTTCCACTGATAATAACTCAGAAATAAGACTGTTCGCAGATGACTGTGTTTGCTACCGGGAAATTGGAGATAGAGGACTCACTGAAACTTCAGAAGGATGTAGGTAGATTAGGATGTTTGGCACGAAAATGGGGCATGAGATTTCAGCCCGTTAAATGCAATATTATACAGATTACTAGAAGAGAGCAAATAAAATTGAGGCTTCTTACACCTTAGAGGGAACCGTCCTCGAGAACGTGGATTCCATTAAATACATGTACCTTGGTGTGACACACACACACAATTTGAAATGGAATACACACATATTAACAACATGTGTACAAAGGCAAACAGATCGCCCCGCCCGTCGGGGCTTGAAGATATAGATGCGCTGCATGATGCTTCCACGCAGAGCTGAATCCGACCGCATATTCGTACTGGTTAAAACCGCTTAGAAGATCTAAGCCTGCCCAGGCATAGCGGTGCGAGTCGGACCGTCCATGCTTATAAACACTAATGGTTTCATTTTGCGGCAGGACTTGAGATGTCATTTTATCTCGATGTTGGGTAAAAGTCCAACAAAATTGGAAGCAGCGTCTCCAAAATGACCTTTACAGTGTTGACGGGAACGTTAAACCTCAAATCAAACAAACAAAACTAAGGCAAACAGACCGCTTGGTTTCCTGAGGCGTAATCTTTATCAGTGTCCTCAGGATATAAAAGTGGCAGCATATAAAGGACTTGTTATATGGTAGTTGTATCTGGGACCCCAGCGAAGTGGTCCTTAATGAAGAAATTGAAACGGTTCAGAATAGAGCTGCTAGATTTGTAACAAGCAATTACTGCTTTGAAACTGACAGCATGACTGGAATACTAGGAAAATTAAAATGGGAGTCTCTCAAGAAAAGGAGAAAAGACAGTAGCTATTTATAGGCTCATACTTTTATACAAATTTCTAAAGGCTGCTGCCAGCATTCCAACAGATGACCTTGTTCCCCCTGCTAGGCACTGTAGAAATCATCATTCATTGGCGTTTCAGACCCTTACTGCAAGTACTGACATTTATGAAGAATCACCACCACCCCCCCCCCACCCCCCCGAAAACTGAAGGTACTGATGATTTTGTAGCCAAGTTTACCTCATTGGTGAGAGTTATAGGGACTAACGTCCCATCACAGGTCCTGGTGTATGAATGTGTAGTTCTCATATTTTGTCGACAGCCCTATGAATCAGAAGACGATATCATCGACGGTCGTATCGGTAATAATCGACGTCCGTATCCCGACATTTTTCAAAGGTCTATAAAACCTCCCAGAGTGCATGAATTATGTAAAACTCACGTTGTTGTTGAAGTGTAAATGGTAGTTAAAATATATATTATTAAGGCGTTTTATTGCTTTCGTACTTTTCATAAAGCATTAGATTAATGATATTCCATGAAAACTGATTTTTTCGAAAGAACCGGTATTTCATAGTGTTTTTCAGCGTCACAGCTTTCTTTAAGTGAACAGACAATTAACACATTGTCTCCTAAAAAATCGACGTCGTTTGTAAATGTTTAAACTTACGATTGGCCTCCCCAAGGGCGTCAAAATCATGATGTTCCTCTGTCGACATCCGTACTGCTCGGTCGAAAACCGTATTTCTCGGTCGACAGCAGCTTTACACACTACCGACTCGGTCGACAACACAGGTATAGAAAACGGTATTACCCTCGTGAACATTTCTTTCATGGTTTATGTAGTGAAATGGTAGCCAAACCATCATATTGTCTTTTGAAACAGAAGAAGCGATTTTTGACACATCGCGGCAAAGTTCTGGGCCGCCATTGAAACTTACGCGCTAATCTTCGTGAAAATTTCCGTCAAAATTACGAATTCATCCGAAGTTAAATACTTAGCTATGAAATAGGCGGCTTTCGAATCCACTTTTTAAGAAAATACTTTACTGAGATGAGAATTCCTCCTTAAATCGTTAAGTCGACCTTAACTGGACCCTAGTCTATACTTGTACGCACGGCACCACGTTAACAAGTCCGTGAAACGAACACCCACTTTATATGAGAAAACAGGGGTTTACAGGGGTATACAATATTTTTCTTATTTCTACTCTAAGGCTTTCACAAAAGCTAAGACTGTTCTCTATTCTGGTTCATTTTCATGCTCGGGCCCAAAGCTCTGGAATACGCTTCCTTCATCAGTCAGGCTATCTTCGTGTCTGAATATTTTCAAGAGAAACGTTAAAGAATGTGATCAACTTATACAATAATATCACATATTTTAAGACTGTAATATTTTTTTATCTCTCTCTCAAATTCAAAAAAGTATAATGTATAAAAGTATAAAGTTATAATGTACAAGCCCACTTTTTAGATTTTAGACTTCCTCATTATTTAAGCTGTTCCACGTGCAGTCTTTTACCTGCTTAGATTAAAATAAAATTTTATAACATACAAAACAGGTTTTAATAATCATTATTGCCTTTCTTGGTGTTAGTATTTTATTAAATCTTGGTAATAATATTTTTATGGTGTATTTCACCTTAGTTGTATATTTTGAGTGTTTTTGTACATATTGCATTGTATGTTGTAATTGTTTCTGTGTTTTATGTTTTAATACTTTTGTTATGGAGGGCCACATGGTAGAATGACTTTATAGCTAAATGTGCTACCCTCTGGAAAAATAGTATAAATAAATAAAAAAAAATAAATAAAATGTGTTGTGGGTGCTCGTTAGAACTACCTCAATGAGGCGTTTCTTACGAACACCCACAACCTGTGTTTGGAGTATTTATAAAAATGCAAAGTGCGGCTTCAACAATGCATATTGTGATTGCACACTGCAAAATTGAGTTTTTTTCCTAAATAGTGTTCCATAGGGGTTCACGGGTGTTTACATCATTTTGCTTCTTTCTGCTCAAAGACATAGGTTGTGGTTACTCGTTAGGTTCTAACGAGCACCCAAAATCTATCTTTGGAGTAGAAATAAGGAAATATATCACACGGTTTCATCATAAAATTACCTTTGGTGAGGTAGGAAAAAATACACGATATCACATGGATGCCAAAGAGAAAAACAACAACAACAATAACAACAACAAGAAAATGCTTTTTTTACTTTGTAACAATTCTCGCCGCAGTATCTGCAACAGATGCGTAATGTAACAACCCTTTCAAATAGAGATTTATCGTTTAATACCCCGATGAAAAGATTCGGGAGATATAGCTATTGGTCCGGTGTCCGTCCAGACGTACTAGCGTATGGACACGTACACATTTTAGGTGACACAAATGTGAACTGTTTACCCACTTGATAGTCATTTCTGAGAACAAATGCGATTTTTACCGTAAAATTGACATTAAAGTTGCAAACATTTGCTCTTAGGTTGCTGATTTATCACGACCAGCATTTCTTGCACACAAGACAAGGAAATCCGTGATTTAACCCTGGGATAGAAATTTATGTTCTGACCCATATGTTCCAACCCAGGCAACTAACATAAATGCGCTTCAATTCTATTCAACTGTCGGAACTACTTCCGCACTGCTTTTATTTTGTAAATAATATACATGTAAGAGCTGTCAAAACTAACCGGAGGTGTTGTGCAAGAAAAAGAATCAAATATGGGATTCTGTTGTAGATGGGCGTTTCCAACCCTCGGGATGACGGTCATCCCGAGGGTTGGAAACGCTCATCTACAACAGAACCCCATATCAGATTCTTATATTATCACCCATGTTTCCCTACTAGAATTTAAAGAATTTTCTTGTTGCTTTAGGAGTTTGGGTTAGAATTAAAAACAAAACCCGGATCGAAGTCTTTTCTTTATCAAGCATATTGAACTTGTGTCAGCTGTTTCATGTTTTTAGGTCTTTACGGTTATTTAACTGATTCAAAAGAAAATCTATTCACATGAATACAAACGTTTGGTGACAGCTTGTATATTTCATATGAGGGTCAATCAAAAATGCGGAAACTTCAAACACATTAAAAAACCGCGATAAGAAATACCCTTTGTTATTTTTAGATGACCTGTTGTACAACGAATCAAACAGATAGTCACCAAAACTGACAATTTTGCAAAGAATGGTAGAGAATACACCAGGTGTGGTGTGTATCACCTTGTACATTTTTGCAAAGCTTTTGATTGTGTGTGCAACAGGCCAACCCTCGAAAAGTAAATATGCTCTATAGCAGAGCTAACGCAACCTCAAAAGGAAACGAGACAGGATGTGCACTAAAATGCCATTCTGCTATGTGCATTACTTGATGTCGTTCGTGAATAGTGATACATGTATTTCTCCATCCATATCTCCGCCTCTGTGTTTGTTTTGTTCAGTTCATTGTATATACACGGTTTAAGAAAAGTGGCACAAGTTAGCTTCACTAGCTACTCTTCTCTGTGGTTTTCCCCTTTATAACACGTACATGAATATGGAAGGATATAGAATACAAAATAATATCAGGATACTACAAGGTCTAAAAGTGAACAGCAACTGTACACATTACATAAGGGCTGCTCGGAAAGTAAAGAGACTGGCTTAATATCTTAAATACTGTTCATCAGGTATCTTAGAAAATGTGTACCGACAGAGAACCTTGTTCGCCTATGACGTTTTTCTTCACACACTTGCACGAATCGCCGTCGCCATAGTAACTCCACCTTGCGATGAGCGGGGCAATTTAAAGGATAGTCTTTATTTTTGTTTTAAAAGTCTGTTTACATTTTACATGATTTATAGACTGGGCGATCTAAATAGTATAGACTGGGCCTTTAAACTCCAAACAAAGAATTTATATGAATTCGACAATAATATATCGTAAATTGAAAATATTTTACAACAAAATCGTGAAGAGTGCACAGCTAGAAAAATTTGCAGCATTAAAAAATAAGTTGATGTCGCGTAAACCAGGCAGGCAACTTGGAGCCTTGGGTTGAATGTTTACAAATATATTTAAGAGGTCAGTGCAGACATTAGGCTACCATTTGTACAAACACAAGGAGATCATTTAAAAATAACTATAGTGATTCACACAAGCCGTAATAAGGATGTAAGGAGAAAAATGATATTTCCAACGGTCCTTTCGACATTTTTTCTGATAATATCCTGACGGTGCGGGTGAATGTAACTATTATATCTATTAATTCAAAGACGCGGTACCAAATTAACTGTCTCCTCTAGGAAAACCTGCAGTAAATTTTTGATAAAATATTAATTATAAAAAAAGAGATTCCTGTCATTTGCGCATGATATTAACAAGATTATGAGTCTCGACCATTATGCTGCCTCTCCGAGCTTCCTAAGACTATGCTATGGAAACACATTTACTTAACGTGTGCTTTACGTTACATAAAAATAGAAAACATTTCGTTCTACTCGCGCAAAAGGTTTCGTTACTATCAGCGCATTAGTCATTGAGGTATACCTCAGTAGGGCACACGTCTTAACAACGTCGATGCAATGTCATGATGTTGTGTCGACGCTGATTCGACGTTCCGTTGTATTGAAGTTGATGTGTCGTTGCTGAAAGTAGGATGAAAGCAGTCTCGTTACTCTCCGAACAGACCTTGTTACATTATAAATATGGTCTCAGTTAAGCATTAACTTCATAAAGTGAATGCGTTCAGAGTGTTTTGGAGCATATGAAACAAATCTATCACAACATATTCGAGATAGTTTAATTTTTAGGAATAATATTAAATTTGGAATCTGTTTAAAATAAAAACCAGTTAATGGTATGCAAATCACTGTGTTGAGAAACACACTGCAGCAACAGTATCCTGAAAAAAAAAAAAAAAAAAAAAAAACAAGTTTTGCTTCACGATCGTAGGCCTAGAAAACTTTTTGGACGACCATTTTAAGCTAAGTATACAACGTAGGCAGTTTGTAATTTGTAGACAGAATATATGTGCGCATTTGTCTGTGTATGAACGGAGATACGCTGGTATGCTTTTGAATTCCTGTAGATGGATAATCCTATAGAAACTCTGTGACTTGTTCTAAAGGAGACAGCTTTTTCTTTCTTGGGAATCACTAACGAGGTTTCTTGGAGGGATTAGATATACCTCCATGAGACGCAACTCTTTCAGAGCCGTCTCTGTTGTCAATAGGGGTCTACTCTTAAAGGAAAGAATTTGTCCCTAAACAGCAAACCCTTTCCTTAAAAAGTAGACCTATTTTTGCCGCATATTACCGGAAAGCAAAAATAAGTGCAGTATCAATCATTGTCAAACTTCTTGTGAAAGGACATACGAGATAGCAGGTGTATCATCCTCTTAACCCTTTTTGTAGCAAATGGAATCTTCCTCCTTATATATAGCAGGGGTCCATGTCAAAATTCAGGGGTGTCAGGTTGTGTTTTCTTCAATATTTATTTGCAAAATGGCTAAACCTTTTGCAAACAGCGGAGGCCCTGATCAGACGTCTGATCTGGGCCTGCACTGTTTGCCAGGGTACCCGTTTGGGGGTTTCTGGTACTAAATGGGTTAAGCGAGTTGCCATCAGTGAGCAACTTTTGTGTTGGCTGAAGTCATAACATGCGTTACAACCAAAACTTTCGTTAAAAAACTTTATATGTTTTTTTCTACAGGGGAGACGTCACTTCAAAAAGTAACAGAACGTTTTCAATACGGCAACAAAAATGTTGAGAAAAGGCATGCTTAGAGCGACTACAGGACGGATAGTGCTAATTGTTACTCTTGTATGGTTTGCGTCCATTTTACTGATCTTTCTTCATGTAGATGATAAACTGAACAAAGTACGTTATGCACTGAAGCATCCTTCTCACGAAGACTATTCCCACTTATATGGTAGTTTTGGTCAATTGCGAAATTTAACTTACGCGTATAATAATCCGTCCAGCAGATTAGCAGTTTTAAACGATATTGTATCCCTCATGGAAACCGGTGCTAACAGGACAGAAGATATCTTAAAAATGGTAGATGCAGAAATTAAAAGGATACTTAGAGCAAATACCGATGTGTTAAAAGGAAAAGAGAGCGGTGATGACAAAAAGGAAAAAATCCTGTATAAGAAAATTATAGCTTTGCAGAATCGGTTGAAAAATGTAGTTCGGCAAACCAAAATGAACTTTACCTCCCCAGTTGTAGTAAAGCAACGGACAGAAAAGGAACTGGTAGGTAACCACAAGAATGAATCACGAGTTTTATCACACACACATACACACACACACACACATCAGCAAGTCCATGTAAGAATACCCTTAGTCCCACTTTATATAGTTAGACAAAGGGGGAGTTCAAAATCTGCCCACGCATAGATTTTCTTGAAACTTCAGTTGTTGTTTACTTGAGGTCTATCAACTATATATATAACTTTGTTTCATTTGATACACTGCTATAGGTCTCAGGAGAGCTCCCTGAGGTAATCCCCTGTAGAGGTCTTAAACACCTGCAGTGTGAACATTTCATTCTTAAATTAACGGGTTTGATTATTTTCAAATTTTGTTGCTTTGATTGGCAACAGAACTCTATAAGGATTAATCAAATATGAAAAATGTGAATGTGTCTATGTCTTTTTTTTTGTTTTCTGTTCAATTTATTTACAAAATGTCTTCGATTTTTAATGAAAATGTATAAAAAATATGATGTTCGTCATAAGTATTAGATGAGTTACTGATCTTGTCACCCCAAGATATTTCATATGAAATAGGCCATATATATCCTCTATATAGAAAACAAATTTCAAAAAATCAGAAACCGGTTAAATTGTTTTTGATTGCTAGAAAAGTGTTAGGGTCTATTTTTGTGCTAAAATCAGTTGCAATATCAGGAGACAAGATTTTCTTAAAGTGTATTTATATGGTGTTTTATGACGATTTAATGCCACCTTATCATACATAGCGTAGCATAGGCATAGCATATAATAACACCCTGCCCCTGGTCTCCACCCCCCCCCCCCCCCCCCCACTCCCAAAATAAATGTAATTGAGAACATACATTAGCAACATATACAAGTTCTATCCGAACATTTTTAAAGAGAAAAAATAAAATGCATTCATGCATTGTTCATGATGAATGTTAGTGTTGACAGTACTGGAAAAATAACAATGATGAAAAAATATATTATGACACAATAGGAAAAAGACAAGGTCTACTTTTTGCCCTATTTCATTTGGTATTTTTGTAAACCATAAATCTTGCAATACAAAGACACTTGATGTCAGTAATACACAATGCAGTATTGAATTTGCTAAATAAATTACTTTCATAATCCTGTTTTATTCTTTAATTATTCTTTTTGTCATTTTCTACTTTAAAATAAAACAGCAGTCAATAATTTGCCAACTGTGAAGGGACAGACTGATTTTCTGATTTGTTCTTTTGGTTGATCAGTCCAGGTATTGGTATTTTTTTACATCATTTGGTCAAAGAGACTCATACCCCGCGCCAGCACCAAAGGTTTTGTGAGATCATGAAAAACATTTTTTTTGCATTTTTTTTCTAGGTTCATTAAATAAAACATCTGCAAAAGTGTAAGCTACAATGTTTTAGTCTTCAGCTAGACTCACTGGAACTAGTTGTACATTTGGCATTTCGCATACACTTCCCTAAATGAAATAGTTGGAAGGCAAGTTGCTGTAACGAATTCATTTGATAGCTGATCTTATATTTTGATGTTGTAATGTCATTCGCATATTTAGTCATTTGTATGCAGTACTTGTCATCTATGTTAAGTTTTCTAGCTCTGTATTTATCAGTTTTACAAATGGCGTAAATCAGCTGTTAGATGTATACCTGGCATATTTGCTGAACCAAAATCTGCATTTGGCTTTACATTTTTCTATAGCACTGATAGCATATGTACTGTTTGCTCTTTTCTTCGTCTGAAATCTTTTGACAGTTGAACTGTACAGTCTTCTCTATATTATATCAATTCATGTTTCTCAAAAATAACTGCTTGTTTTCTGGATTCTATTTTGACTGACGCTTATGACCCACCAAGAGGGTTGACGCGTCGTTAAACACGAAATCATCATCATCATCTGGATTCTATTTAAAAATATAACTAGATCATATTGGTTTTACATAGACTTATATAGGGAAAACCTTTAAAAAATCTTCTTGTCTGAAACCAGAAGGCTCAGGTGTTTGATATATGGTATGAATCTTAGTCTTGTGGACCTCTATCAAGATGTCTTCAAATTATAGCCCTAGGGCCAAAAATGCCCCACCCGGAGCCCTTCGGTTTTACAGTGACTTATATAGGAAAAATATAAAAAAATATTCTCCTCTGAAACCGCAAAGCCCAGATCTTCAATATTTGGTGTGTAGCTTCATCTAATAAAATTCTCTACCAAGATTGTTCAAATTACAACCCTGGAGCCGAAAATGCCCCCGCCCCAGGACCCTTTGTTTTTACATAGACTTACATGTACATATGGGAAACCTTTAAAAATCTTCTTGGCTGAGATCAGAAGGCTCAGGGGTTTATAATTTAGTATGAAACTTCGTCTTGTGGACCTCTATCAACATTGTTCAAATTTATAGCCCTTGGTCCCTTTAGTTTTACATTGACTTATACATGTGTAGGAAAAATCTTAAAAATCTTCTCCTCTGAAACCACAAGGCCCAGGTCTTTGATATTTGGTGTGTAGCTTTATCTAGTGGACCTCTAACAAGGTTGTTAAAATTATAAGCCCTTGCGCCAAAAATGCCCCCGACCCGGGGCCCTTTTTTAGCTCACCTGAGCTGAAGGCTCGGGTGGGGGGGGAGCTAGTGTGATCGGTCACCGTCCGTCGTCGTCGTCCACAATTCCTTTAACCGACATCTCCTCCTAAACCACTGAAGATATTTTGACCAAACTTGGCAGAAATGATCTTTAGGTGGTCCTCTCTCAAAGTTTTCAAAGAATTCCATTACATGCAGAACTTTGGTTGCCATGGCAACAAAAGAGGAAAATAAGAAAAAAAAATGTTTAAAAATCTTCGTGTCTGAAACCGGAAGGCCGAGGTCTTTGATATTTGGTTGAAGTTTTATCTAGTGGACCTCTACCAAGATTGTTCAAATATTGCCCTGGGGCCAAAAATGGCCCCGCCCCGGGGCCCACTGGTTCTACATAGGCCTATATAGGGAAAACCTTTAAAAATCTTCTTGTCTGAAACCAGAAGGCCCAGGTCTTTGATATTTGGTATGAAGCTCCACCTAGTGGACCTCTACCAAGATTGTTCAAATTGTAGCCATTTGGCCAAAAATGCACCCGCACCAGGGCCCACAGGTTTTACATAGGCTTATATAGGGTACACCTTTAAAAGCTTCTTGTCTGAAACCAGAAGACCAAGGTCTTTGATATTTGGTATGAAGCTTCATCTAGTGGACCTATACCAAGACTCTTCAAATTATAGCCCCCGCACCAGGGCCTCCTGGTTTTACATAGGCTTATATAGGGGAAACATTTAAAAATCTTCTTGTATGAAACCAGAAGGCCCTGGTCTTTGATATTTGGTATGAAGCTTCATCGAGTGGACCTCTACCAAGTCTGTTCAAATTATAGCCCTGCGGCCAAAAATGCACCCCCCACCTGGACCCCTTGGTTTTACATAGGCATATATAGGGAAAACGTTTAAAACTCTTCTCTTCTGAAACCAGAAGACCAAGGTCTTTGATATTTGGTATGAAGCTTCATCTAGTGGACCTATACCAAGACTCTTCAAATTATAGCCCCCGCACCAGGGCCTCCTGGTTTTACATAGGCTTATATAGGGGAAACATTTAAAAATCTTCTTGTATGAAACCAGAAGGCCCTGGTCTTTGATATTTGGTATGAAGCTTCATCGAGTGGACCTCTACCAAGTTTGTTCAAATTATAGCCCTGCGGCCAAAAATGCCCCCCACCAGGACCCCTTGGTTTTACATAGGCATATATAGGGAAAACGTTTAAAAATCTTCTCGTCTGAAACCAAAAGACCAAGGTCTTTGATATTTGGTATGGAGCTTCATCTAGTGGACCTTTACCAAGACTGTTCAAATTATAGTGCTGGGGCCAAAAATGCCCCCACACCAGGGCCCCCTGGTTTTACAAAGGTATATATAGGAAAAAAACTTTAAAAACTTCTTATTTGAAACCAGAAGGCCCAGGTCTTTGATATTTGGTATGAAGCTTCATCTAGTGGACCTTTACCAAGTGTGTTCAAATTATAGCCCCGGGTCCAAAAATTCCCCCACACCAGGGCCCCCTTGTTTTACAAAGGTATATATAGGAAAAACCTTTAAAGAACTTCTTGTTTGAAACCAGAAGGCCAAGGTCTTTGATATTTGGTATGAAGCTTCATCTAGTGGGCCTCTACCAAGAGTGTTCAAATTAAAGTCCTAGGGCCAAAAATGCCCCCGCACCAGGGCCTACAGGTTTTACATAGGCTAATATAGGGAAAACCTTTAAAAATCTTCTTGTCTGATACCAGAAGGCCCAGGTCTTTGATATTTTGTATGAAGCTCCATCTAGTGGACCTCTACCAAGATCGTTCAAATTAAAGCCATGGAGCCAAAAATGCCCCCGGACCAGGGCCCATATGTTTTACATAGGCTTATATAGGGAAAACCTTTAAAAATCTTCTTGGCTGAAACTAGAAGACCCAGGTCATTGATATTTGGTATGAAGCTACATCTAGCCTAGTGGACCGCTACCAAGTGTGTTCAAATTATGAGCCCTGTGACCAAAACAATGCCCCCTGGTTTTACAAAGGCATTATAAGGAAAATAAAAATCAAAAATGATGAATAAAAATCAAAAATGAGTTCCTTTAAGAGCAATGAAAACATTCATCAGAAAGAAGATGGGTCATACTACGTAGTTTCGGCTAATTAAGCCTCATCAGTGACCTTGTAATGATCCGGCAAAGAAAGCCAGAGGAAACATACAGCAAGTTTGCAAATTTCGAATAGGCAGTCGATACATAGACTGATATAAATCAAACTGTCTAGAGTATGAGTCTAAACCAAAAATTTATTTCTGATTTCTCAGAATATTCACGCTGATCTCAAAGGACCAAAAGTAAAATATAAACTACACTATGGTTGATGTACGGGGAGACGTTTTACGGCCGCCACACGGCACAACACCAGCTACAGTGAAGGCAAATAAAAATCAAAAATGAGTTCCTTTAAGAGCAATGAAAACATCCATAAGAAAGAAGATGGGTCATACTACGTAGTTTCGGCTAATTAAGCCTCATCAGTGACCCTGTAATGATCCGGCAAAGAAAGCCAGAGGAAACATACAGCAAGTTTGCAAATTTCGAATAGGCAGTCGATACATAGACTGATAAAAATCAAATTGGGGTCCAAAAAAATTAAAAACCTGTCTAGAGTATGAGTCTAAACCAAAAATTTATTTCTGATTTCTCAGAATATTAACGCTGATCTCAAAGGACCAAAAGTAAAATATAAACTACACTATGGTTGATGTACGGGGAGACGTTTTACGGCCGCCACACGGCACAACACCAGCTGCAGTGAAGGCAAATAAAAATCAAAAATGAGTTCCTTTAAGAGCAATGAAAACATTCATAAGAAAGAAGATGGGTCATACTACGTAGTTTCGGCTAATTAAGCCTCATCAGTGACCCTGTAATGATCCGGCAACCTTTAAAAAAACGTCTTGTCTGAAACCAGAAGGCCCAGGTCTTTGATATTTGGTATTAAGCTTCATCTAGTTGACCTCTACCATGATTGTTCAAATTATAGCCCTAGAGCCAAAAATTGCCCCGCCTGGGGCCCACTGGCTTTACATAGACTTACGAGGAAACCTATGCAAGACCTATATAGGGAAACTTTTAGAAACCTTCTCGTCTGAAACCAGAATGCCCAGAACTTTGATATTTGTTATTAAGCTTCATTTAGTGGACCTCTACCAAATTTGTTCAAATTATGGACCTGACGCCAAAAGTTATCCTGCCCCGGTACCCACATACAAATCTCTTAGTTCAGGTGAGCGATATAGGACCTTCATGGTCCTCTACATTGACTTATATCGGAAAAATCTTAAAAAAAAAATCTTCCAGGGCCCCCTGGTTTTACAAAGGTATATCTAGGAAAAAAAACTTTAAAAACTTCTTGTTTGAAACCAGGCGGCCCAGGTCTTTGATATTTGGTATGAAGCTTCATCTAGTGAACCAAGAGTGTTCAAATTATAGCCCCGGGTCCAAAAATTCCCCCACACCAGGGCCCCCTTGTTTTAAAAAGGTATATATAGGAAAAACCTTTAAAAATCTTCTTCCCTGAAACCGCAAGGCCCTGGTCTTTGATATTTAGTGTGAAGCTTCATCTAGCGGACCTCTATCAAGATTGTTCAAATTATAGCTCTGGAGCCAAAAATGCCCCCGTCCCGGGGCCCTTTGGTTTTTACATTGACTTATGTAGGAAAAATCTTAAAAAAATATTCTCCTCTGAAACCTCAAGGCCCAGGTCTTTGATATTTGGTGTGTAGCTTCATCTATTGGACTTCTACCAAGATCAAATTATAGCCCTGGAGCCAACAATGACCCCGCACCGGTTTTACATAGACTTACATAGGGAAAACCTTTAAAAATCTTATTGTCTGAGACCAGAAGGCTCAGGTATTTGGCATTTGGTATGAAGCTTCATCTTGTGGACCTTTATCAAGAATGTTTGAATTATAGCCCTTGGGCCAAAGATGACCCCGCCCTGAGCCCTATTGGTTTTACATTGACATATATAGGGAACACCTTTAAAACTCTTGTATGAAACCACAAGGCCCAGTTCCTTGATATGTGGTATTAAGCTTTGTCTAGTGGACCGCGACAAAGGTTGTTCACATTATAGACCTTGGGCAAAAAATGACTCTGCCCCTGGCCCACTCGTTTCAAATAGACTTATATAGGGAAAACCTTTAATCATCTTCTTGCCTAAAACCAGAAAGCTCAGGTCTATTTGGTATGAAGCTTTGTGTAGTATACCTCTACCAAGATTGCTCAAATTATAGCCCTGGGGCCAAAAATGGGCCCACCCCGATACCCTATGGTCTAACATAGACCTATATAGGGAAAACCTATGAAAATGATGAAGACCAAGGTCTTGCTGTCGAGTCCTCACCGTTGTCTCACCTCTGTGGTTCTTTGATTTTTGTGTTCACGGTGATGTTGCACTGATGAGTTAGGAGGCCTTCATGCGGACTGAACAAATTATTTGTCTAAATCGCTACGGAAGTAAGGGCGAGGATTGTGGCCACGTAAAATCGATTTAAGCCCCCCAGTGGAAATCTTCCACTGACCGTTCCAAGGCGGCTCTTCTGTGGCGATTTATTTATGTTGTTGTTTGTTACTTACTGTGTGTATCACTTGTGTCTTTTAATTTTGGATGGCCATATGGCCATTTTGTGGGAAAGTAACTGTCCTTATGGCCTTCCTTTGTTTAGGTTTCCATTATGGTCTGGTCGCTTAATGTTTGTATTTCTTTCCCTTTGGTGTCTTTTATGGGTGGAGTAAGTTAATTGTATCAATTCCTGATTTTTGTTTTACTTCTACTTTGATGTTTGGTATGAAGCTTCATCTAGTGAACCTCCACCAAAATTGTTTGAATTATAGCCCTGGGGCCTGAAAAGGGCCCATCCCGGGGCCCATATGTTTTACATACATCTTCTTGTCTGAAACCAGAAGGCCAAGGTCTTTGATATTTGGTATGAAGCTTTGTCTTGTGGATTTCTACCGAGATTGTTCAAATTGTAGCCCTAGGGCGAAAAATGGCCCCGCCTCGGGAGCCCACATGTTTTACATATAGACTTATATAAGAAAAACCTTTAAACAAATCTTCTTGCTTGAAACTAGAAGGCTCCGGTCTTTTATATTTGGTATGAAGCTTGACCTTTTAGACCTCCCTCAAGATTATGTTATTTATAGCCATGGGGCAAATAATTCCCCTCCCCGGGGCCCACTTGTTATCTCGGCTGTTTTCGAAGAAAACAACGAGGTGTTGCCATAGCTCTGGTGTCGTCTGCGTCGTCGTCGTAGTCTGCGTCGTCGTCGTGCAAAAACTTTGACATTTTGTAATATCTCTGACATTACTGAACATATATACTGGAAACTCGGACTAGCTGTTCATTATGAAAAGGGGAACTCATACCAATAGGTGAGGTAACCCTCAAAATATTTTTGGCACAGTCATGCCCCTTTTTCGACTTAGAATTTTTTAAGCCGAGCGTTGGCACCCGCATGCGGTGCTCTTGTTACACCACGGATCAGGTGAGCGGTCCAGGGCCAACATGGCCATCTTGTTTATTTTTACGTTCCTTACAGAATTATTTCACACATCAAAACAAGCAAAAAAAACACTAGTCGATAACTAAAGATGATGAGTGTCCCCGCCAAACGCCTCTTGTTTGACCTATGGAGTAGACAGGCACACCTTATATCTAAACTAGACACTGCAACATTCTCCAAGAAATATATGTCTAAATGTTTAAGTCGTTCAAGAGGACATGATTCTTGAAAAAAAGCGGCTGGATCAGAATCATGATTTTAATTCCTTTATGAACTTTTTCAATGTCCTGCACCAAACACTGGAGGAGTTATGAAGACACGAACAGTACTATATAACCTCCAATGCTACTCATATGGCCAAAATGGTTTTAGTCGTTCAAGGGGACATACTTCTGTAACTTGAGAAGGGCCTGGATTAGAATCTTGTTCCTTTAGGCACATATCCAATGCATGTCTGAACGGCGTTGCTGCATTAAATACTGTAGGAGTTGCGGAGACACGAACAGTACTATTTACATCAAACACTAGAAACTGTTTAAGTCGTTCAAGGGGACATTATTTAGCAAGAAGGGATTGTATCAGAATTCTGTTTCCTTAATGCACATGTGCAATGCATTTCTGAACAGTGTTGGAAGTAAAATGTCCTGCATCAAATACTGCATGTCGAGTTGCATAGACACGAACAGTACTATTTAACCTCCTATGCTACACATATGGCCAAATGTTTAATTAAGCCGTTCAATGGGACATAATTCTGCAATAAGGGACTGGATAAGATTCCTGTTTCCGTTATGCACAATTTAAATGCTTGTCTGAACTGTGTTTCAAGTTTCAATGACCTTTATCATATACTGTAGGAGAAGTTGTAGAGACAAGAACAATGTTACAATGTTTGACGTAGAGACTTACGTACGTACGGACAACTATATGCCCCTCCTCACTTTTTGGCGGGGGCATAAAAACAGAGCACCGGATAAGAAAAAATCATCTGACCTTCCATTACAGAACTTGGCGTGATCATATGTGGCCACAGCGGTGAGAGACCTAATGATGAAGATTCAGCGCTCTTACCCTCTAGGCCGCAGAAGCCCGAACAAAATGGGCTATTACAGCTGTTGGTTTGACATCTACCAATAGTGTTTGGGTATGCAGGTCTAGGCCCGGGTCTAGGCAACAAGTGCACGCCCAGATAAGTCAAGGATCACGTGTTGGGTTTGATAAACATTGTCGACCCAGATAGATGCCACGGGAAACGGCATTTGATCACGATCTACAGTATTCTCTTAAAATAGTGGTATTTCAGGGTTAAATCGCAGTTCAGGACTGTCGACAAATCAGTGCTATCACTAGAACAGCTGCGACTGTTTATATCGTCTGCTTTACATACTTTTCAAACTTTTTACACATATTTTTGCAGCTAGGCAACAAGTGTGGATGCTGATCATAGTGGAGCTGTTCGATCTGGCTCCAGATTGTTTGCAACAATGACAATAGACAACAAAGCAGACGGAAATCGTTGTGATTGACATCTTAAGCGTCTATCGTATGTAGACGGAATCAACCGATGCCCACTGACGGACCTCAGCGGGCGCTTAACGGAAACTAGTGAACATTGCACGACCTGCAGAAAAAGCGACCGACTGAAGTCGGTTGATTTTCTAAGAGTGTCCTAAAATCACCGTGTCATTCTGTCAGTCTGTCCGTCCGTAACCCGTTTGTGAAAATTGGTGATAGTGACTTAACCGCTTGGAATATTTAAACAATTTTTGGCATACTGATAGATATCAATGCGATCTAACCAATGAACTTGCGAAATATTACATTCCATTTAGTATAGCCTCGCCGAGGCGAAAACTGTGAACATTTTCGAACTGTTTCTCCTCGGAAACCGTTGGGCCGATTGAAGTCATATGGAGCCTCTATTGGATCGGGGAAACCAAAATTTGCTCATGGGGTCCAGGTCACATGACCAAAATGGCCGCCAAACCATATATGGTAAAAACCCTTCAAAATAGTCTTCTCCACAACCACTGGGCAGATTTCCACGAAACTTGATAAAAAGCATCTGGGACATCATCGATTCAGAATACAGTACTAAAGTATAAGATATATTTTTGCTCCTTACGATAAGGCGCATTTATTGGGGGAACCGTTTTAGGTCCAGGTCAAATGACCAAAATGGCCGCCATACCCATATATGGTAAAATGCTTAATATCTCATTCTGTCTGTCCATCCGTTCTTTTAAAAAATTGGTGATAGCAACTTAACCGCTCGGATTATTTAAACGATTTTTGGCATACTGATATATATCAATGAGATCTAACCAATGAACTTGTCTAATATTACATTCCATTTAGTTTAGCCTCGCTGAGGCGAAACATGTGAAACTTTTCGAACTGCTTCTCCTCGGAAACCGTTGAGTCGATTATAATTAAATTTCATATGGCGCCTCTATGGGATGGGGGAAACCAAAATTTGCTCATGGGGTCCAGGTCACATGACCAAAATGGCCGCCATGCCATATATGGTAAAAACCCCTCAAAATAGTCTTCTCCGGAACTACTGGGCCGATTTCCACGAAACTTAATAAATGGCATTTGGGACGTAGGCCCATCATTATTTGCTAAAATGGTGACCCTGGGTTGACCTTGACCTTCTTTGTGCCAAGGTCAAACTTTGACATATGCTTTTGTATTGGAAAAGTGAGAATGCATTTTATCCTGCAAACGATTTAGAAGACTATCCAGAACTACTGGGCCGATTTCCACGAAACTTAATAAATAGCATTTGGGACGTAGGTCCATCATAATTTGCTAAAATGGTGACCCTTGGTTACCCTTGACCTTCTTTGTGCCAAGGTCAAACTTTGACACATATGCTTTTGTATTGGAAAAGTGAGAATGCATTTTATCCTGCAAACGATTCAGAATACAGCACTAAGGCGAAAAAAATAATAATAAGATTCTCAGGCACTGCTGCATCTATTAAAAAGGTCCCGCATACTGGGCAGATTTCCACGAAACTTGATAAATAGCATCTGGGACGTAGGCCCATCATAAAGTGCTTAAATGGTGACCCTGGGTTGACATTGACATTCGTTGTGCCTAGGACAAACTTTGACCCATATGCTTTTGTATTGGAAAAGTAAGAATGCATTTTATCCTGCAAACGATTCAGAATACAGTACTAAAGTATAAGATATATTTTTGCTCCTTACGATAATGCGCATTTATTGAGGGAACCGTTTTAGGTCCAGGTCACATGACCAAAATGGCCGCCATACCCATATATAGTAACACTCATAAAGCTAAAAGCATCCGGCGGGTCATGCACTTCAGCTGAAGCACTGGTTCTGAGCTATATACAGATAGATTGATTCCGACGAGCAAAACAAGCCTTAGAACATGCATTAAGTGGTCAAAATGATTTAACACAAAAATCCTTTCCAGCAAAGCTTGTTTTGCATTTGCGCTTGAGCACTATCAATGGAATATTGTAATGCAGTAAGATGAATCTGTTGTGTAGCTCCAATTTAGTGCATACATTTAGACAGAAGGGCACACGATGAAGCTTAAAAGATTTTGGGCTAGGTCAAGATAGTAAAATAAATACATAAATGCAAATAAAATTAAAGATAAATAAACTGGAGAACCTACAAAATGCTATGATTTGACTGGTGATTTAGCAAACCGTGATTAGATAGATAAACAGACGCCACACAAGGCAACATAACGCGGCGTCTGATCAGGCCTATACTTAAAATACTGGAATTTAAGGGTTGAACGAAAAGTCTAAGTTCATGACTTTTTTTTTCAGCCTACACTCACAGATAGTCGACCCGCCTTTCCTTTCAGTGCTTTGATTTCTTTTGTGCATTAAAAATAAAATGCTTTCTGCAACACTTCATAACAGTATAATTATAGCATGACATTCAGTTAATTTCATTTTATCAAAACAGTGCCTGCAATCGAAACCAACAAGCTGTCACACATAAAGTGTAACGTATGAAAGCTGACAAATGAAATGTTTTGTTTATTAACTGACTTATATGTCATATTCGGTGTACCTATCAAAATGTCTACCTGGCACGTACACCCCTATGGTTCGAGCCTGGCTCGGGTCACATGTGAGACGCCAAGTTCTGCAACAGAAGGCCAGGTGGTTTTTCTCCGGGTACTTCGGTTTCGCCCACCTCTGATTAACGATCGGCTCGATATGAGTGAAATAATCTTGAAAGGGCCGTAAAACCAACCCCCACCCCCCCCCACCAAAAAAAAAAAAAAAAATCTGGAACGCAGGCTAAAATTTACGGTACATTGTATTTACGGTTGTTCAGAATGTTGACACGTTTCTAGAAACACAGCCTATAATGTTCCAAATTATATGCATAGTCACAAAGCATGCATGATATTAAAAAGTGTGTTTTTGTCGTTGAAAGAAATAAAAAATCACATTGGATTCAAAATGGCAAACTTTTTCAACATCTACCTATCGATTTTCCCTCCTCAGAAACATTATGCATTTACATCAACCTGCCACAACGAGAAGTGGTTGTTTTTCAAAAAAACTGTCATTATAACATTATATCATTCCTTCTAAAACCTATACATGGTCGGTTCTAAAAGGGTATTAATGTGCTAATCGTGGGTAATGTCTAGCAAAATGGATTTTGTTATAGATATTTTTATGCTTCCTTCATTCTTCTGAAAATTTGGTGAATATTATCATGCATACAATAGATACAAGTGGGGAAAATTGTTGGGTTTTGTCGAAAAGATATAATAAGGATTTGATAGAGTTACTTTTATCATAGTGAACTGTACATATTGGTAGCGGTGTTGTCGCCATGGATTTAATCTTATGATGGCTAGTTTTGTTAGCTCACCTGAGCCGAAGGCTCCGGGGGAGCTATTGTGATCGGTCACCGTCCGTCGTCGTCGTCGTCCGTATTTCCGTCCGTTCACAATTTCTTTAAACAACATCTCCTCCTAAACCACTGAACATATTCTAACCAAACTTGGCAGAAATAATCCTCTCTCAAAGTTGTTCAAAGAATTCCATTCCATGCAGAACTCTGGTTGCCATGGCAAAACTCCTTTAAAAATCTTCTTCTCTGAAACCAGAAGGCCTAGGTCTTTGATATTTGGTATGAAGCTTATCTATTGGACCTCTACCAAGATTGTTCAAATTATAGCCCTGGGGCCAATAATAACCCCGTCCCGGCGCCCACTGGTTTTACATAGGCTTATATAGGGAAAACCTTAAAACATCTTGTCTGAAACAGGAAGGCCCAGGTCTTTTATATTTGGTATGAAGCTTCATCTAGTGGACCTCTACCAAGATTGTTCAAATTATAGCCCTGGGGACAAAAACTGCCCCGCCCCGGGGCCCACTGGTTTTATATAGTATTATATAGGGAAAACCTTTATAAATGGTCTTCTCTGAAATCAGAAGGCCTAGGTCATTTATAGCAAACACACGAAGTGTTTGCTTTACTGTAGAGAGGCTGGAACAACATACTTATGCACCCAAATTTCACCTGGAATCTCGTTCAAATTCTCGCGATAATCCGCCATCTTTACAGAGTTCATGAGAATTGTATTCACATCCAAAAAATGCTTCTCAAAACCAAAAGGAGTCAAGTCCCATAATAACCGAAACACAAAAATCGTCGAAATAATTTTAAGAGGCTCTTTTCGAAGACCGTTCCATCAAACGCTGAAGTTTGATCGCGGGAAAGTTTCAAAACTGCGTCACGCGTTTAAATTAACTGAAACGTACCGCACTGAGCCGAAAATGTTAGCCGGTAAAACCCAGCACCGCGCTTGGACCAACGAGTTACCGGAGCATTCACCGAAGCATTTACCGGAACTTCTCGATAGGGTGGAAAGCGCTTCTCGTCTGGTCAAGCAATTAAAACTTTTCACAAACTATTACTCAGGGACATAAAATAAAGCCATGGGCATAGTAAGAGGCACAATGAGCTATCTGGCTACCTGTGGATTTCTACCTTCCAAAGATTTACAAAGTGATATGAGCCCCAATTCCAATCATATCGCTAATGCTCCAGGATACTTTAGAGTGTCCATGCTAGAAATTAACTCAGTCACCCTATGTAATTTTCTGCCCATTAAATGCACACAGGACTAACACTAGAGCATCGACATACTAAGGCTATGTGCAATGCGGCGGTGAAGCTCAAACAATTATTTTGGGTTTAACGACGGGTCAACCCTGGTCGGTCATTTTGTGTTATCTCCAAGAGAAAGGGAATAAAGAGATAGAAGAGGCAGAGAAGAGAGAGAGAGAGAGAGAGAGAGAGAGAGAGAGAGAGAGAGAGAGGGGGGGACAGGGGAGAAAGGGGAACATGAACAAAAGTATACACATAGAAGAAGTAACAACACTCCCTCTGTACCCCTACCTGCTGCAAGGACAGCAGGCCTTGCCCAAGTGTAAGTCAATATCAGTTTGACTCCCGACACCTTTGCCTCACAACAGAACAAATTAAAAACTTTGAAAAATAGTTTTTAAGTAGTTAAGGGAGGATCCCTCTTGAAGCCCACAAGGATCCCTGAAGTGACAATATTCTTTGGAAATTTGCCCTTAACTCTGATGCCCGTACCGATGAAGGAGAGCTGATAGCAGATGTCGGTCCATATACTCCGGGGAGTATCCTCTACTGTTCGCTGCTTTCGGGTCGGAGAACCTGCAAGCATGGTTGTCCACTTAGCCCAGAGAAAGATCATGCCCAGGATTGACATATTGATGTCAATGCTGGTGAGTTTGCCGGCCAAGGTGTTGTATCACTCGGGAGGTAATGCTGGTTGTGTGGTAGTCACCTCTGACAAACCGAGCTGCTCACTGTTGCACCGTCTCGAGCTGCTGGATGCTATATGCGGTCCCGTGGTGATGTGGCATAATCCAGGATAAGTCTAATCATGGTCTCTACCTGGCATCATGCTTTAACATATTCAGACCAGCTGGTTATTTTCCTTCCAAAGAAACTCCAGGTTGCTGTTTGCCTTGTAACAGTTGCATCAAAATGGGATTCCCATGATCTGCCTACCCTATCCTTGCCCCTACACTACCCCTACCCAGGACAAACGCCTACGTGGTAATCATGACATTACGGTAAGGATAGATTTCATTCTTCCCCGGCAGGTGGGGGCGGGGGCTCCAGTTAATATCCCGATCCAAAGGACCGTGCACTTTGTGGAATTTCATCCATACAAATGATGCCATTGGAACATGTTCGGATACCAAACATTATTGTCGCTGCCGCGAATCGAAGCGGGTATTTTGATGTTCTACCCCACTAATCTTTTTTTCTATATATACTGCAACAACCCCAACGAGGATTACCTGCAGGTGTAAATTACATACACGCAAGGTTTTCAGGATGAAAGCCTACACAGTAATCATGTAATTAAGGTAGGGATCATTTGCTTGCGGAGCGGATGGTTCTCCCTGCACAGGGGGAGGGGGGGGGGGTGGGGCGGGGGGGGGGGGGCTGGGGCCAAAAACGACCCCGCCCCGGGGCACCCGGGTTTTCTGTACATAGGCTTATATATGGAAAACCTTTAAAAATCTTCTTTTCTGTAACCAGAAGGTCGAGGTCTAATATAGGGAAAACCTTTAAAAATCTTCTTCTCTGAAGCCAGAAGGCCTAGGTCACTGATATTTGGTATGAAGCTTCATCTAGTGGACCTCTACCAAGATTGTTCAAATTATAGCCCTGTGGCCAAAAACGACCCCGCCCCGAGGCCCACTGGTTTTACATAGGCTTATATAGGGAAAACCTTTAAAAATCTTCTTTTCTGAAACCAGAAAGTCGACGTCTACTCGTATTTGGTATGAAGCTTCATCTAGTGGACCTCTACCAAGTACGACGATGCTCCAGAGTGGGCCCTGTACTTTATGGGGAGAAAAAGAAGAAGATTGTTCAAATGATAGCCCTGGGCCAAACACGGCCCCGCCTTGGGGCCCACTGGTTTTATATAGGCATATATAGGGAAAACATATAAAAACCTTCTTCTTCTGAAACCAGAAGGCCTAGGTCATTGATATTTGGTATGAAGCTTTATCTAGTGGACCTCTACCAAGACTGTTCAAATTATAGCCCTGGGGCCAAAAACGGCCCCGCCCCGGGACCCACTGCTTTTATATAGGCTTATATAGGAAAAACATATAAAAATATTCATCTCTGAAACCAGAAGGCCTAGATCATTGATATTTGGTATGAAGCTTCATCTAGTGGACCTCTACCAAGATTGTTCAAATTATAGCCCTGGGGCCAAAAACGACCAAGCCCCGGGGCCCACTGGTTTTACATAGGCTTTACCGGCCCCAATAGCTCAGTTGGTAGAGTGTCCGCTCCGGGGAACTGGAGGTCACGGGTTCGATCCCGGGCCGCGACATACCAAAGTCGTTAAAAATGGTACTAGCTGCTCCTCGCTTGGCACTCAGATTTACGGGGTAGAGCTAGGACTGGTCGACCCAGTGTCAGGATAATGTGACTGGGTGTGGTATCATGTAATGTGTCTGGGACATGATACTACAGTGAGGCAGCACTATAAAAGTGAACATTGAGCTCCCTGTCGCAACCGGACACCGTCGTGATATGACTGAAAGATTGTTGAAAGCGACGTTAAACCCGAATTCGTACATTTACATAGGCTTATGTAGGGACAACTTTTAAAAATCGTCTTTTCTGAAACCAGAAGGCAGAGGTCTTTGATATTTGGTATGAAGCTTCACCTAATGGTCCTCTACCCAGATTGTTCAAATTATAGCCTTGGGGCTCAAAACGACCCCGCGGCGGGGCCCTTTGGTTTTATATAGGCTTAAATAGGGAAAACATATAAAAATCTTCTACTCTGAAGCCAGAAGGCCTTCGTCACTGATATTTGGTATGAAGCTTCATCTAGTGGACCTCTACCAAGATTGTTCAAATTATAGCCCTGTGGCCAAAAACGACCCCGCCCCGGGGCCCACTGGTTTTACATAGGCTTATATAGGGAAAACCTTTAAGAATCTTCTTTTCTGAAACCAGAAGGCCGAGGTCTTCTCGTATTTGGTATGAAGCTTCATCTAGTGGACCTCTACCAAGATTGTTCAAATAATAGCCTTGGGGCCAAAAACGGCCCCGCCCCGGGGCCCACTGGTTTTATATAGGGAAAACATATAAGAAACCAGAAAGCCCAGGTCTTTGATATTTGGTATGAAGCTTCATCTAGTGAACCTCTACCAAGATTGTTCAAATTAAAGCCCTGAGGCCAAAAATGCCCCCGCGCAAGGGCCCACTGGTTTTACATAGGCTTATATAGGGAAAACCTTTAAAAAGCTTCTCGTCTAAACCCAGAAGGCCCAGGTCTTTGATATTAGGTATGAAGCATCATCTATAGTGGACCCCTACCAAGATTGTTCAAATTACAGCCCTGGGGCCAAAAACGACCCCGCCCAGGGGCCAAATGGTTTTCCATAGGCTTATATAGGAATAACCTTTAAAAATCCTCTTCCCTGTAACTACAAGGCCAAGGTCATTGATATTTGATATGAAGCTTCATCTGATGGACCTAAACCAAGATTGTTCAAATTATAGCCCTTGGGCCAAAAATGCCCCAGCGCTGGGACCCACTGGTTTTACATAGGCTTATATTTGGAAAACCTATAAAGTAGTATATACAATGAGGGTTTTCGGACACGTTCACATCGGGCACACATGTGCATGCATGTCGCACATGTCGTAGAGACACCAAGCATGCACACACAGAAAGGGACAGGGTAGGGACACGCCGCATGCACACAGGTAGGGACACCCAGCATGCACACAGATAGGGACAGGGAGGGACACCCAGCATGCGCACACCAGAACACAGGTAGGGACACCCCGCATGCACACATTCAGGGACAGGGTAGGGGCACCCAAAATACACACCAAAACACTGATAGGGACACCCAGTATGCACACACATATAGGGACAGAGTAGGGACACCCAGCACGCAAGCACCAGATAGGGACAGGGTAGGGACAACCTACTAGAGAAGTGGGGACGCAAAGCATTTCAATACCTGGGAAAACACAACTGTCCGCGGAAGCCATTCGGCACATCCTTTCGGGCGAGATTGGGATACGGGTAGCGAAGTCGAGATATGGGATATGCGAACGACGGGTACTCCGTATTCGGCAAGGCTTGGAGAACGAGGAAACCAAGGACGAGGCAAAGCAAGCGCGAGCCGAAGCCAAGGACGAGGCAGAGCAAGCACGAGCCGAAACCAACCGAGAGAAACAGACACAAATAGAATTCTAGAGCTAGAAGCCGACTACGATGACCTCGCAGAACTACAGCACACAACGATGAGCAAGCTTGCAATGTACAAAGCACAGGCGGACAAGGACACCTCGACCATTGCACGACAGGCCCGCGGAGAAGGGGCGGAATGGCGGCGAGAGGAGCTGGAGAAGGAGAATGCCAAGATGCGCAACATAGCATTGTGGAATGTGGGACTACAGATAGCTTGCAAAGAACGACAGCGGCGGAGGGAAGTGGAGACCGAGAACGCAAAACTACGAGTCGACCTTGCGGAAGCCCGGAAAGAAAGAGCGAGGAGCAGCTGGAGGTCGAGAACGCAAAACTGCGAGAAGACCTTGCGCGCTCGGCCCTCCTGCGGGGAAGGACAAAGCGCCGGAAGAAGGGGAAGAGGGTATAGTGCCGGAAAAGTCGCAGCAGACTCACGTCGAGGTCGAAGACACCCTGCTACGAAAGTGTACCTCTGCCCCCTAGAGGCTCGGCTTCCAGATACACCAAAGTGTACTTCCAATTAGAGAAATAGAGGTACAGGGCATACACAAAAAACATGCCTAGAGCCTAGCTGTCGCGAGAGGCCTACGCCGAAATCCGATCTGGCAGGCTATCTGTCCGAGAGGCGAAGAAAAAATACCACATCTTCCAAGCCAGGTATGCAAGAATTCGAGGCAATACAGAGGAACATACTCCTGCACGAACCCAGGACCAACCAGATAGGGCAACTTGGGAATCTCTCCGAGAAGGACAAAGAAATTTTGGAACTCTCGTGGCACACGTTCTACGAAAGATACCAAATCCCCGGCAATTTCTCGAGATATATATTCTCGTTGCCAGGGAGCTTGTAGAAAGCGGCATAGTAGTGGACAGTGTCTGTATTTTCCATCCAAACCAATTTCGACCTTCTGCAGGGAAGATTCGATTTGTTCTTGCGGAATCAGAGCCGGCAGAAAGACATAAAGGGAAATGTATCGACTGCCTTGCTACTATGTCCGACAGCGGCGTACCACTACTCCTCTTGGATGGCTCCACTTGCAAATGCGGGGCCATAGACCACTGCGTTGCTAGCGAGGAATGCGCTCTTTGGAAAACAGGGATCTTCCCACCGGACCCCCACCAATGCTACCACCGCTAGAGATTCCAGAAGAGATCGAAACCGCGGACGTTGTTTGCAACATCGAGAACTTGTACGACGACGACTGTCTAGGTTGGACTCTTTGATATGTACACCTTGTCGGAACTATGGCAGAGGTTTGCCCATGCAAACGCGATACATGTACGTGGCGGATGCTGGCAGGAGACGATCTGTGCAAAAATCTTGGACTAGAGCCTCCGCGGACCCCGCTTGGAAGAACACCCAAAATCCAACGTCTAGATTTGCCAAACACAAGCATGCCCAGAGGAAGATTGGAATTGGACACAACCCCACCCTTCGCCGCGTGGAAAAAAAGCCGGCGATCTTTCGGAGGGGACCTACCTTTGCAAAAACTTCTCGATAGGTCGAAACAAAAAGAAGAATAGCCTACTTCTTCTCTTGTCGGGTCCCAACGAAGAACCCTCCACCACCACTCCAGTGTACGGGTATCGCATCCAAGAAACGACGCGACTCCAAGGCGGAAAAGAAAGCCTTCGAATGCTCGACCAACCATTTCTTTGCAAACTAGGCAAAATCTGTGAATCGCCCATTTCGAAGAAAATGGACCATCGAGAAGTGTCCTTTGTGCTCCAAAACCGGAAAGAGATGCCAGGGGGGACTAGGCAACATAGGGAAGCCGAGAGATACTACTAGAGAGCAATCTTGTGCCAGACATCGCCCGGATCGACTTTCTGGCCGGCAACCTTGGCTGCACCCACCTGCGGCCCCTGGACGGGCTTCCGGCGTTCGTCAAGGACGTCTGTGTCTACGGCTAGCTGCACCGCGAGGACTGCGTAGCCACAGGAGATAAGGCCAACCCTGGCGGAGAGCCAAAATGGAGCCTAAGACCTAGGTGCTGCTTTCTACTCCATGTAGAAGGGGTGTCCGGGTTTGTATGTCTTTTCTACTGGTGGCGGTGGAGGCGCAGCAGTATGCCCTTGTTTTTCCTGTTGCTGCACAGAGGCCGTGGATATGCTCCCAGGAGAATATCTCTGCAGACGGTTCTGCTCGCAGATGTTTTGGGGGAGCCCCCAGAATGCCGGGATTGCCCGATATTTCGGGCGGATATACTGGAAACCAGGCAAGGTGCGCGGGAGGACGGCGAGGATTCTATCCTATTCTCTCCGCTTCGCTGCTATACCAAAGACGCTGGCTCCGCGACGATCCTGACCGCCTGCAACAAAACCGACAGCCCTGCACCCAAACGGGCCGGATCCATCCACCTTTCTTCCACCGACCGACAAGGTATCCTGGGTGTGGAGGGAAAAGATGTAGGCACCAGCTCCAGCTGCTCGAAGGTACTCGAAGATACTTTGTGGTTCTTCGACTATTCCATGTAGAAGGGATCCCCGACCGGCGGTGGCTTCTGTGCTAGTTGTTTCGGAGGAACGTCCGGCGGGTTGGTGTTCGGCGGCTTCTTCGCGTTTGGCGGAGCCATGGGCGTACAATGGTTCCAGGTCTTTGCGGCCACCGCCCAGACGACAGCCGCGGCAATGGAGATGTATACCCATCCTCGGGCCGTATCCGCCATTTGCCCTATTATCTCGAGGACAGTCCGGGTGTCTTGTTGGGCCTCCTCTGTTTTTTTCCATTATCTCTTCTAGGAAGGCATCGAGATCTTCGTCTTCTTCTTTGTCTGTGTTGTCCGCCAACTGGGCCAGCACCTCCTCCAGAAGTCTCGTAGATTGCTCGTAGATTTGTCGAGGTGTCCCTGTCCCCCTGTGCTTTGTACTTTGCAAGCTTGCACATTGTTGTGTGCTGTAGTTCTGCGAGGTCGTCGTAGTCGGCTTCTAGCTCTAGAATTCTATTTGTGTCTGTTTCTCTCGGTTGGCTTCGGCTCTTGCTTGCACTGCCTCGTCCTCGGCTTCGGCTCGCGCTTGCTCTGTCTCGTCCTTGGTTTCCTCGTTCTACAAGCCTTGCTGAATACAGAGAACCCGTCGTTCGCCTATCCCATATCTCGAGTACGCTGCCCGTATCCCAATCTCGCCCGAAGCGATGTGCCGAATGGCTTCCGCGGACAGTTGTGTTTTCCCAGGTATTGCAATGCTTTGCGTCCCACTTCTTTAGTAGGTTGTCCCTACCCTGTCCCTATCTGGTGCGTGCGTGCTGGGTGGCCCTACTCTGTCCCTATCTGAGTGTGTATACTGGGTGTCCCTATCTGTGTTCTGGTGTGTATTTTGGGTGCCCCTACCCTGTCCCTGTCCACGTATTTGATATTTGGTATGAAGCATCATCTAGTGGACCTCTACCAAGATTTTTCAAATTATAGCCCTAGGGCCAAAAACGACCCTGCCCCCAGGTCCACTGCTTTTATATAGG
The DNA here is from genome assembly GCA_963580285.1 of Lucinisca nassula. Lineage (NCBI taxonomy): Eukaryota > Metazoa > Mollusca > Bivalvia > Lucinida > Lucinidae > Lucinisca > Lucinisca nassula. The sequence goes on along the minus strand of OY757025.1, from coordinate 67,051,151 downwards.
CTTATACATATAAAATTCTTCTTGTCAGGAACCAGAAGGCCAATGTCTTTGATATTTGATATGAAGCTTCATCAAGGGAACCTCTACCACGATTGTTCAAATTATAGCACTGGGGCCAAAAACGCCCCCGCGCCGGGGCCCACTGGTTTTCCATAGGCTTATATAGGGAAAACCAGTGGACCTCTTCTTTGATTGTTCAAATTATAGACCTAGGTGCAAAAATTGAACCGCCCTGGGACCTACATGTTAATCTCAGGTGAGCGATATAAGACCATCCTCTTGTAAAAACTACTGCTCGTTTCTAGTACACATGTATTTGTGTAAAAGTGTAATGTTTCTGAAGAAAGATGATGGAGAAACAAATGTCCAAAATTGGACTGTTTTGAAACGAAATTTTCTTTCAGAATCAACTTTGTTTCCTTCCAACAACAAACATACATTTTAAATATTGCATTTTTCATTATCATTCCTACAATCTTAAACAATGTAGGTTATTTCAACGTTCTGAGCAACAGTAAAATTTACCCAACGTGCCAGATAGGCATTTTGATAATCTTTAATGGTGTATGTTTAATTTTAAAAAAATGGTGAAGCTTTTTTTCATTTTGAAATATAGACTTCGCCTTACCGTGTGGTTAGCGCACAAGGATATCCGAATTGTATCCGTGAGTTAAAATCTCACATCATATTCTTTTATTATTATTATTATTATTATTAAACTTAAAAAAATCCTGTTCTTTTTACTTATTCCGCATGATAAGAAAACATCTTTCTGAACATGGGCGTTTCACGTCATTTGCCCTGTAGTAATTTACATTCACAGACAGAACGTCAAATCTCTCCACTCACTGGGTCACAGGCAAAGCAGATCGTTTCAAATTGTTACCAGCCTCTTTGACGCTCATATATTTAACGCATCGCAAAAGTGACTTTTAGCAGCACGAACATGGCCGGTTGAATAGAATGAGATGTAGTATGTTATTACATTGTGTATATTTCAGTCATTAAAAGTAAAAGGTTATAAATGAGGAAAAAGAAACATATTAACATTTGGAAAAAATAAATAAATCATTGAAAGGTACATCACGTAGAACTCGAACTAGTCTGTGTCGAATGGGAATCTCGTGCAAAATTCATGACGATTTTTGACGACCTATACCAAATTAAACTTTAGGGCATATGTAATGATTTCAACCAGTTCGTCGCCCTGAGACCCGCGTCTGGGGAAAAAAATGACGTCATTAAAATGGCGGCCATTGCGCTATTTAAACACATTCATATTTAATGAAACTGAAAGTATGTAAGCTTGATAAAAGTTATTTTATCACTTTAAATGTCTTTGTGGGTCCTTATGTGTGATACGCAACTGTTCGTATCATCAACATGTGCACCAAAACGCAATACCGTACTCGCTCCATAAAACGCCCCGGGCGTTTAAAATTTGATAAAAAGCAGGGGTGCTTAATATACACAAAGCTGCCACCAGATTGTGCATTTAAGTCTGTTAAAATGAAAAAAAAATGCAATTATCTAAACAGCATTGCAATTTTGTTGCTTTAGAATCCATTACCATATTTGCTCCAAAAACGCCACGTGCGCTTAACATTTGATAAAAAGAAGCGGTCCATAATATGAAGAAAGCACCTACCAGAATGCACATTCTAGACTGGGAACTAAGTAAAATGTCACTTGTCATAAGCATTTTGATGTTTACGCATATCAAGTGAGAAACAGTAATCACAGACTCATTGGGATGGTTTGGACATAGAATGCAGAGAGCCTGAGATATAGGGGGGACACAAACATTCCTTGCATGATAAATTCTAAAGTAGACTAAGGCTACTGATTCAGAAATATTCGTTTTTGGTTAAGTAAGTAAATTGTTCTTTAAACGCGGAAAGAGCTATCCTTACATTTTCTTGGATAACAGGGGCGCTTATGGAAGCAGGGGCGATGCCTGAGATGAATACAGTATGCTATCACAGGTACATTACCACAGTATTGTACGTTGTACTCCAGTCACACAAAACAGTAACATACCATTTCTGATAAATGACCGAAGTTTTTGCTATCATTAAGATACATTTCCCTGAAAGGACATAACTTGCCAAACTAAAGGCACGCTAGACTCCACAAAAGTCGCCGTCATAAAACTCAGCAACAATGTTCTTGCATGAATCTGCTTCAGCTCCACAAGAGCACAAGTCAGTGCAAAACAAATTATTGGACTTGCATTTGCAGCGCGAAGTGTCGCAAGCAGATTTACTGCAACCACATTTTACCAGCTGGAGCAGGGTCTCTGGAGCAGGAGGCAAGGTAGTCATATTAGGGATATAAATGTCACCATCCCGTCTCCAACCATGGTTTTCAGGCAATGGTATATTGGGAGTAGGTTCAGTTGCAGATTTCCATATGATGCACTGATAGTGGGACCTCTCTACACTTTCCAGGAAAGCAGCTCTAGTTGGTGGTAACTTGTTGGATTCGGCCTGTTTTCGACGAAACATCCACTACCTTAACTCAGTGAGATTACTTATTAATGTTCCTGGTTGATACAGCAGACAAACATATTTTTCGAGAGCTGTCCTAGTGTCGTCCTGCAATGGGACCTGGCCAAGCTTGTTGAATGCTTCATGAATAGAGGATTCTGCGTTACTGAATGCCTGCCAACATGATATGTTACCCTTGCCTGACATTGACCCAGTAATATCTGCATCGGAAAAGGCATGCAATCCAATAAGAGCCCTGCTTTTGAGATCACCAAGGGCATCGCATATAGCTGCTAGCTTTATTTTCCTTCTCCTTTGGCCACTTCCTGTGAGAAAGAGTGTATCCTCTGGTAATTTGTCAAAATGGGCAAGGCACAGAATGAAGACATCCGTGTCAGTTGAATGAAAATCAATTTTAGATACTCCTTGTCTGGACACGTCGACTGCATGGAGGATTATTTTCGTGTCTGCTTCTTCCTGACTACTGGCGAGGTGCTCATAGTCGCCTTTAGTAGCTACGACCTTGTCCCGATACGTTACCACATATGATTTGTCTGTTTCTTTCACATATTCTATCAGCTTGACAGAAAGGTAAGCTGTCAACTCATCCTTTGTTGTTGAACTTGACAGCAGCACTTTCATAGATACATTCTCAATTCGACTTGAGTCTGTGATATGGTATGCAATACTTTGTTTACTGCGAAGTCTTCTTGTTCGAGTTTCTGTCTTGAGTGATCTTTCAACATCGTATCTGTCAAAAATCAAATGCACTTCTTCGTAACGGTTGTAAAATCGTGTTACTTTCTGACAAAAATGATCTGAAAGATCTTTGCATGTCTTGATGGACTTGGGCTTGTCCAGGCCTTGCACTATAACCATCGCGTCAACAACTGCAACTCTGCCTGTTTCGCTGGTTACAGTAGGTGCGTCGTTTGACAAAACACGTTGCACCGCTTGTTTCTCCAGAACAGCCATTAGTTGACTTTTGTCAGAGCAATGATTCATTAATCCATCTGCTGCAAACAACGAATTCGGCACAACTGATAGCTCATAAGTGCCTATAGTTCTCTCCAGGCTTATGTCAGGTCTAGAATTGGCGACAATGAGCATTCTTGCAAACAAACCCCTGTCTTCTTTCAACTCCACAGTTTTGTCGCCAACTTTAAGCTTTGTTTTCTTCAATGAAGCCTTCCGTGTTTTAAGTGAAATCTTTTTCATGGGGTCCCAGACATTTATTCGCTGTGTCTTCAGTCTTGATTCAAGAAAGTCATCCAGACTTTCTGATCCTACTTTCTCGATCTTTGCCAGGTCACTTTGGACATTTTCAGGAACTACAGCTTTTGTTACTATATTGACAATGTCATCACCCTCGTATTCAAACGGGTTTGTAAAACCTTGTAATGTCGTTGAAAGAGACAAAGCTGAGAAAAACAACGTATTACGAGCTGTGTTTGACAGTTCGTAATGCTTTGATGAGGGCTTTTGGTCAAGGTTGGCTAATTGTTTTGACTCTGCCTTAAGTCTCGCTAACTCCGGGGCTACCAAAAAGAACCTTGTCCTTGCGGTCTGATTCTGAGTTATTCCAACTATTCCACTAGCTACCTTCATTCAACGATTTACCTGCTCCAATGCATGATCTGCACCAAGCGCACAAGAAGCAACTTGGATTTTGTTCACCACCCAATTTCCTGTTGAGAATTCGTGCCATAACGCGGGATCGCTTTCCTGTAATGCAAACATTTCTGAAATATAGAGTGGCGTCATTCTAGCGTAGTTCAGTTTGTCAAATGCAAAAAAGTACTTGACAAATGCTGCGAGGAAATACAAATGCCCTTCCCAGTCACCATTACGAACTGCTCTGATAAATTGTGACATCAGGGTAACCATTCTCATATACACCAAAATGACTTGATGCATCAAATTGCCTTCCTTGTTAACATTTGCAAACTGGAAACTTAGCATTTTAAAACTAGTGAATAAACGCATTTCTTTCTATTCTCAAAATACTAACTTATTACCTCCTTAGCCCAAGACGTCTTTACGTCATCTTAAACTAGGTATTCAAGAATTTCATAAGAAGTTTGTTTTGGCCCCTGCAGACAAGGCCGCTAACAACGTCGTCGTCAAGGCCGCTAACAACGTCGTCGCTCCACTATGTTAACACGCTTAAGCAGGAGCTTGGTGGTACTAAGGTCTATGAACTTCAGCTTTTAGCTGAAGAGAGAGCTATAGTAGATAAACATGTTTGTCTTTCAGCCACCAAGTTTGGTGTGTGTGTTAACGAAGACCAAGACAAGCTTCCTACGGCTATACTGGTTACCAAAACTTCATGAAAGACCTTACAAAGCACGGTTTATTGCAAATTCTAGCTCTTGCACTACCACTGATTTTTCTAAATTATTAACTTCCTGTCTTACTGCTATTAAAACGCATGGAATTCAATATTGTGATAAAGTCTTTGAAAGATCAGGAAGAAATCTGTTTTGGTCTATAAAAAATTCGAATGAGGTTTTAAATAAATTGAAATCCAGACATTTTCGTGCTTCTAGTCTGTCTACTTACGATTTTTCCACTCTTTACACTACACTTCCTCATAATCTTATAAAAGAAAAGCTTAATGATTTTATTGAATGGGCTTTTCACAGAGAAGATTCTCTCTATCTTGCATGTAATGTCAGAAATGCATTTTTCACTTCTAAAGAGCATAAGAATTATACACTTTGGTCATGTCAGAAAGTGTGTGATGCCCTCACCTTTCTACTTGACAATATTTATATTAGATTCGGTACTAAGTTATTTTAACAAATTGTGGGTATTCCGATTGGTACTAATTGCGCACCTCTTGTGGCTGATCTGTTCTTGTATTGTTATGAAAGAGACTTCATTTTGTCGCATTCTATTGATAACCAATCTGAAATTATTGAAGCTTTTAGATCCACTTCTAGATATTTAGATGATTTATTAAATATTGATAATACCTATTTTGATGGTTTGATCAGTCAGATTTACCCCCTAGAACTTCAGTTAAATAAAGCAAATTCTTCTGATACCGAGGCCCCGTTTTTTGGATTTACATCTATCTATTGTAGATGGATTTGTTTCGTGCAAAATTTATGATAAACGTGATGATTTTGATTTTGAGATTGTAAATTTTCCTTTTTTGGATGGTGATGTTCCTCGTGCGCGATCATATGGCGTTTATATTTCGCAATTAATTCGATTTGCTAGAGTGTGTAGTCGTGTAACTGACTTCAACACTCGTAATAAATTATTAACGGCTAAACTCCTTAATCAGGGTTATCGGTACCATAAACTACGCAAGCCTTTTCAAAATTTTATAGACGCCATTCTGATTTAATTTCAAAATTCAATATTGGACTTAAATCTCTTCTGCAACAAGGTCTATCGGAACCCGAATTTTATGGTGACTTAGTATATAAATTCAGAAAAATATATAACCGCAATGACTTCAGCACCTAATTTCGTAAAATCATTCTTCGATATAAAAAGATTGGGTACAACAATGTATATTATACGACAGAGTGCATCACGGTTGGCAACTTTGCTTCCCTCTTTAATTGCACGCCGGTGGGTCAGGCCTCAGATTCTATGACGGCTCCAACGTAAAGGCTTATTGAGAATTAGAGAGATCTAATTCAAGGTAATGTTGGTTGGTGCCTGATGCTCTGTCTCTGGTCGGGCCCATCGGAGTTTAACTGTTGGTTTTCTTTTGCTCCAGCATTTCAGTTGTTTCTTGCTGTCGAGTCCTCACCGTTGTCTCACCTCTGTGGTTCTTTGATTTTTGTGTTCACGGAGATGTTGCATTGATGAGTTAGGAGGCCTTCATGCGGACTGAACAAATTATTTGTCTAAATCGCGACGGAAGTAAGGGCGAGGATTGTGGCCACGTAAAATCGATTTAAGCCCCCTAGTGGAAATCTTCCACTGACCGTTCCAAGGCGGCTCTTCTGTGGCGATTTATTTATGTTGTTGTTTGCTGCTTGCTGTGTGTATCACTTGTGTCTTTTAATTTAGGATGGCCATATGGCCATTTTGTGGGAAAGTAACTGTCCTTATGGCCTTCCTTTGTTTAGGTTTCCATTATGGTCTGGTCGCTTAATGTTTGTATTTCTTTCCCTTTGGTGTCTTTTATGGGTGGAGTAAGTTAATTGTATCAATTCCTGATCTTTGTTTTACTTCTATTCGCCTCAAAGTCTGAAGATCTGATATAGTCTTTTATCACTTCATATCCGCTGGAAATTTTCTCAAGGGATGACAAATCATTGCAGTTCTCAACGAATTTCCTGATTTCAGCTTTGCATTCATCGACGACTTCTGGGGCACGCTTAGAAAATGCTTCCATATTCATAGTGAACAACGACAGGAGGGTCACGGTATGTGCTCTCACTCCCCTTTTCACATGGTTACCATCTAGTAACTGTTTTATAGTCGTTTGACCATACAGGTCGGCATGAAGCCAAGCTGCGTCAATTCCCGAATTGTCAATGAAACAGCCAATTGTCCGTAGCATAGCAATAACTATGTGGAGTTCACCCGGACGTAGCACAATATTTTGAGTTCATTCTTCTTTGCCATGAGCAGTTTTTGAGCAGGTTTGTGCAGACCCATGTCAAGTATTACAACGGTCTTGTGCTCATCTCCAACAAGAACTGTGTTTATCTTCTGAGCTTGTTTTAGAACCGTGAGAAGTGTGGAAAATTCATGTGCTGGAGCAGCAATCAATGGCGGTGTAGCAACTCTGGTCAAAGGCAATTGCTTGTTCAAAATAGAATTTAGAGCTGACCATGTTGGTGGACAACCAGCTTGCCGTAGAGTCCCAGAGTCCGGTTCTAACTCCGGTTCCATTTTGTTTTTGAGACCAACGAAAGCTGCTGCAAGCCAGCAAAATTCTTTGGTATTTGCAATCTCAGTTCCTATCTGATTTGGAAATGTGCTAAATATTTCACAGTTTGGCTTCGTATCGTTTGATAAATTGCATTCTTCAATCTCAGTGATGGTTTTGGGTAGGTCGTAAAGCCGGCGATCTTCAATCTTGTCATCAAAGGCAAAGCTGGTTACTCCATCGTTGTCACTGATTCTCTGATATATATTCATGACTGTGCCATGCAATGTATTTTTTCCATCCGCAGTATCTTCTTGAATGTCACAGTTGTCGACAGCAAAGAAAATATGTCTCCCAGGAATGAAGCTTCTAGGGACATAGACTCCTTCGTTTCCATACATGCTTACTACAGCTTGATTAGCGAGCTGAGTTTCAACTGCTATGATACGCCTGTAATCTACTGATAGGCAAAGTCCATGCAGAAAGTCTATAAGTTCCTTGCTTCGAAATGTTGTATGTACCGTCAAACCAACACTTAATTGCAATGGCCATTCATTAGAATGCTGCAATGTTAGGGTTTTCTTATTTTCACTGAGCTGCTTTCTTGTTAAACAAGCATACATTGCATGCTGAGCTCGGGTCAAAGCTCTTTTGTGAACCTACTCATCAACATTGCCGTCATCCATGGCAAGTTTTGAAGGTCCTTGAATTAACCATCGCGAGAAAATTACGAGCGATTTAGGTACACACTTACCAAGTATCTCGTTGTTATCTACAGAGCCGGAGAACCTCCAAGACTCAACATTCAACATTTGTTGACGTAAGGTTTTGGCAACACTGAACATATTTTGCATGTCGGTTTCTAATTGGGTTTCCTCAAAAGCCTGAATGGCCCTGTCACTTGTCTTTTTCAGAGCTATCCTTTCAGATTCATTTAATCTGCTGGGCTTACTGAATTGTAAGTCATCAATATTTTCTGTCAAGATTTGTTTCATTTGAATTTTCGAAATTCCTGATTGTTCAACCCCATTGCTTTCTCTAATTTCTCAGAACTTTATTACTAAATCGTTCATTGTTAAAATCTTGCCTCTGTTGAGACTTTTCTCAACTTCGCCAAGAAATTCAATTTCGGCTGCCAATTCAGATTCGACCGTTTTAGACTTCGAACTGTCTTGGGGCTCGGTCCGCAATACATTTGTTACATGGTTAACGTAACAGTTGTTATGGTACCTTACATCAATTGCATGAGCATCGTCAGGATTGATGGCAGTACTAAGACGAACCTGGAAAACTTCATTCCCTTACTTCTCCACTGCTTTGCGTAATTTCTTACCAGCACTGTCTGTTTTCAGTTTAATCAATGCATGGGCCACAGGGAAGATTAGTACTAGTTTACTAAATGTGTTACCCTCTATAAATAAGGTCGATTATTGTTTTTTTGTCTCGCCCTTTTGGCAAAAGAAACATACTCTGTTATCAAAAGATTCAACAGACCGACGAGTTAGTATCGGGCTAGCCCGACTTTGTTTAGATTCCTCTAAAACATAGCTTGGTCCAGCACGGCTTGCTATCGCTTTCTCATATCGAGCTTTCGCTCTTGCAATATTGTTTTTACTTGTGGTGTTTTTGTAACACTCTTTATGCCAAGTTACACCTTTTTCTTTCAGCAAAGTGGTTGATATTTCACCAAGCTGCCTACTTCTCTCTGGGTATATCCCGTCCCCGTATTTCCCGCGAGTATGGATGGAATCAAGTATTTGTTCGTAAGAGCTCGGTTTCTCCCACAGAAGCTTGGCTTTATCGTCTGTTTGACAGACAATACCAAGGGTCACTTGGTCCACCCTCGTCGACGTCGGACATAGTTCAGAACAAATATGAATCAACAGGAAATAAACATACACAAAAACTAGTTCAACTAATCAGATTGGGGAAGATAGGCTCACAGGAAATAGGAATAGAAAAAGGTACAACGAACAGACAGATTGACAGACAGATAAACATACATATGGAAATATTGACAAAAGAGTAAGTTATATTAAACGAATAATGTAGGTAGACAAAACTGTCACAAAAATCAGCACGAAAATGAAACATAAACAGCGAAATAACACTTTCAATGCGTGGTTATTTGTCAAGCAAAAGGATTGAAATCAATCAATTACAAGGCTACACGCGTGGTCTATGGCTCGTGGCAACAGACAAACAAACGCGTAGTGAATTACGTCACGCAGAGAAAACAATATCCGGCTATTAATAGATGGTGAAAATACATCGTGCATATATTGTCACGGTAAGATTTGTGGCAAGTTATCGTTCTAGATACCCAAAAATACCCCTATATAATATATGAACCAGCGCATGACAAAACATATAAGAAGGTTTGAGCGGCCAGCGAAGACTCAGATCAGCCTCCGCGTTCGCTGATTGCATGTACCTACTATAGGCTACGATCTATACAGAGATACATAAGCAAATGGTCTTGTCATAGTGGATGGGTGCGCAGGTTGATTGAGTATCTTCTTATTGTATGTTTTGTCATGCACCGGCTCATATAGGCCCTATGTTCTCTTGCATTAAAAAAGTCATTTTTGTGTAACTGTCGTTTGTTTGAAAGCCTTTTCAAATTTTTATAGACGCCATTCTGATTTAATTTCAAAATTCAATATTGGACTTAAATCTCTTTTGCAACAAGGTCTATCGGAACCCGAATTTTATGTTGACTTAGTATATATAAATTCAGAAAAATATATAACCGCAATGACTTCAGCACCCAATTTCGTAAAATCATTCTTCGATATAAAAAGATTGGGTACAACATGGATATTATACGACAGACTGCATGCATGGTAGTTAACCCAATCACGGTTGGCAACTTTGCTTCCCTCTTTAATTGCACGCCGGTGGGTCAGGCCTCAGATTCTATGACGGCTCCAACGTAAAGGCTTATTGAGAATTAGAGAAATAATGCTGGTTGGTGCCTGATGCTCTGTCTCTGGTCGGGCTCATCGGAGTCTAACTGTTGGTTTTCTTTTGCTCCAGCATTTCAGTGGTTTCTTGCTGTCGAGTCCTCACCGTTGTCTCACCTCTGTGGTTCTTTGATTTTTGTGTTCACGGAGATGTTGCACTGATGAGTTTGGAGGCCTTCATGCGGACTGAACAAATTATTTGTCGAAATCGCGACGGAAGTAAGGGCGAGGATTGTGGCCACGTAAAATCGATTTAAGCCCCCCAGTGGAAATCTTCCACTGACCGTTCCAAGGCGGCTCTTCTGTGGCGATTTATTTATGTTGTTGTTTGTTACTTACTGTGTGTATCACTTGTGTCTTTTAATTTTGGATGGCCATATGGCCATTTTGTGGGAAAGTAACTGTCCTTATGGCCTTCCTTTGTTTAGCTTGCCATTATGGTCTGGTCGCTTAATGTTTGTATTTCTTTCCCTTTGGTGTCTTTTATGGGTGGAGTAAGTTAATTGTATCAATTCCTGATCTTTGTTTTACTTCTACTTTAGAAGGCAAAGACTTTTAAAACTTTTCAATCTCAATTAGACTCAATTACTTGAAATTCCATTACTATTTATAAACGTATATATAGACAGCGTTATAGCCGCCATTTTGATGATGTCATACTACCCCTCAACCAACGAATTAAGGATATCCATAAATCAGCCGAAAAATGGGTATCCATAATTCGAATCATAGATATCCATAAATCAAACAATGGATATCCATAATTCGATTTGTGTATATCATCAATTCAGATTAATGTATGGATATCCATTATTCGAATTATGGATATCATATATTCGAATTATGGATATCCATAAATAATCATTGATATCCATAAATAATTATGGATATCCATCACTTGTTTAAGTTATGGATATCCATAAATAATTATGGACATCTATAAATAGGGAATAAATAGTAAAACGACAACCCATACATACTAGTTCTATGTGTGTCTTATTTTAAGTTTAGGATACCCGTTACAACCGCCTCAATCGGGCAAACATATTCAGCCCTGTCCCGCGCGTATGACAGTATGACAAGAAAACTATCGACTATTTTCATGTGAAGATTTTTAGTTCAGTTTTAGGTTATATACTGTTTAAGATCTATTCGTACAGCTGTTGCAACTTCTATTGTTTCCTAAAGTTTTATCCGAGAATATCGTATTTCTGTCATTGGAAATTGTTAGATTTGTGACAGCTGCAATCAGTATATTTTTTTTATAAATGAATCTGGACAGACAACATCCAAAAAGATATGAAAGATAACTATTTCTCACATATCAATGCTTCAGAGACCGAGGCATTCCTGTGTGTGCTCACCAGTTGCGAAATTTGTCCAACATGGGCGCCCATACTGAACAGAACTCTGTTTCGCATACTGGACAGAAACTTGTCCAACATGGGCACCAATACTTGACAGAAATCTGTCTCACATTGGCACTGGACAGAAATTTTTGAAAAACATGTGACAAAAATCTGTCTCCCATGGGCACTCTCATACTGGACAGGAATTTGTCTCACATGGGCATTCTCATTCTGGACAAAAATCTGTCTCACATTGGCACTCACATACTGGACAGAAATCTGACCTCATCTGCCACGCTCTGTTATGCTCGCGTCGCGTCGGCATACTTTACACCTGTACGTCGAAAAACCCGTAAACGACCATGGGCGTGATCGACGCAGAAGCGTGATTCGTCACTGAAACGCATATCATGCCAGTCGCTTAGATGCCCATTTACGTCGTTCATACACCAGCGTAAGTGGTCTGTCCTGCGTCGACGCGTTAACATTGGCCACGATAGGGACGTCTAGCTCTCAAGCCTGCATCACATAAGGGCGACATACGGTGTCAGCGCACATAAGGGCGACATACAGTGTCAGCGCTTATTAGTCGGTTGTAGAGGCTTCTTGTTTGTCTACAGGTAGCAGCTGCCGACTGAAATCCGTTTCGCAGGTTCTTCAGACGGATGAATCTATCTTTACATACTGGCGTCACCGTCAGTCGTCCGCTACGTTGATGTCCATTAGTGTCTCCCGTTCCAACAGACATAGACTTGTGATACCCAAAATCAGAGGCAACGTCATCGGTTTTCCAACCAGCTGACACGCTCACGATCCTTTAATGAAAGACGTTGCATTACGTTTTGACTTAATAATGATTTTTGAGAACAAATTTCAGTTTTCTTCGTCGCTAGGCATGGCCTTTCATTAACAATAAAATTTTGTCCTAAACATTTGGTTTCTCCCTGTGCTGGTGTAAAGATGGTGCACGGGATGGACGTGGACGGATTGGTAACCAGTTTGGGACTGGGAACAAGATTGATTTGTCAAAATATGTTAGATAAAAGAAACTTGATTGCAGTTCGTATTTCGATCTTTACATAGAAGAGAAACTTTTGACAGCTGTGTCAGGAATAGAATGATGCAGCTAAAACTAAATTTGTTGTGAGAAAAAGGTCATGTCTTGTTGAATGTTTTGTTCTGTTGACAGGGTCATCAATGTAATATTTAATTAAGTCAAAATGATTAAAACCTTGTATTGACCCAAACGCTTCCTTAAGTTTATTACACACTCTAGTGCCTTCAAAATAATAGACATGCATTCTGGGTTTACACGATGTTAACTTCCTTCCCATAATACAGTAGATCTCTTTTTTTCTATTTCAAAAAAAACAAATGTAAGACATTTAGCTTGGATGGTATGTTTTTCCACAGGTTAAACTACAATGTGATAGAATAAATGGTGGATATGTACCTGTCTTTACCGGCCTCCGTGGCCTATTGGATAAGAGTACTGACACTTAATCATCAGGCCTTGCACCGCTGTGGTTCGAGCCTGGCTCGGGTCACATGTGAGACGCCAATTTGTTTGATTTTAGGTTAAACGTTCCCGTCAACACTGTAAAGGTCATTTTGGAGACGTTGCTTCCAATTTTGTGGGACTTTTACCCGACACTGAGATGAAATGACTTCTCAAGCCCTGTCGCCCAATGAAACCAATAGGGTTTATAAGCATGGACGGTCTGACTCGCACCGCTTTGCCTGTGCAGGCTTAGATCCTCTAAGCGGTTTACCAGTACTCGTGTGCGGGCCAGTTTCAGCTCTGCGTGGATTTTGATTTGAGGTTTAACGTCCCCGTCAACACTGTAAAGGTCATTTTGGAGACGTTGCTTCCAATTTTGTGGGACTTTTACCCGACATTGAGATGAAATGACATCTCAAGACCTGTCGCCCAATGAAACCAATAGGGTTTACTAGTATGGACGGTCCGCCTCGCACCGCGGTTCCTGGACAGGCTTAGATCCTCTAAGCGGTTTACCAGTACTAGTGTGCGGGCCGGATTCAGCTCTGCGTGGAAGCATCATGCAGCCCATATATTTCTTCAAGCCCCTATGGGCGGGGGCGGTCAGCTCTGCGTGGAAGCATCATGCGGCCCATCTTTTTCTTCAAGCCACGATAGGCGGGGGCCGGTGAGACACTAACCGAAGGTCAGGTGGTTTTTCTCCGGGTACTCCTGTTTTTGCCAACCTCTGATTAGCGTTCGGCTCAATATGAGTAAAATAATATTGAAAGGGCCGTAAAACCAAAACCAAAAATATGTACATGTACCTGTCTTATGGAATTTCCGTTTCGTTAGTACCCGACGTTGCCATGGTGATGATTTGTAGTTTTGTTTACAAAGCTTACGTGAACATTACGAATCTTCAGCTATTATACACTCGCATTTTACTTGCACATTAATGCAATATACACATGACTAGTTACCAGTTTTAAGACAATCAGGCCCCGACCATCGGGGCCTGAAGAAATAGAATGGGCAGCATGATGCTTCCACGCAGAGCTGAAACCGACCGCACATTAGTAGCGGTACATCGCTTAGAGGTCTAAGCCTGTCTGGGAAAAGTGGCGCGAGTCGGACCGTCCATGCATATAAACTCTATTGATTTCATTGGGTGGCAGGGTTTGAGATGTCATTTCATCGCAATGTTGAATAAAAGTCCCACACATTTAAAGGCAACGTCTCCAAAATGACCTATAAAGTGTTAACGGGGACGTTAAACCTCAACTCGACAACACAAAGCGTAAACTCAACCTTCTTGTAAAAAACTAAACTTGTCACAAACCTGTAAATTCGCACCTCAGTCTAACAACCTATCTTATGTCGTGCGCTTCAATGAAGGAAAACACTTTTCTTTGATGTTTGAAGTTTTGCGGCGTGTAACTAATTATTTTCCACGCAACGCTGAATCCGACCCGTCAAACGAGTATTGCTTAACCGCTTAGAGGATCTAAGCTTGCCCAGGCAAAGCGGTGCGAGTCGGACCGTCCATGCTTATAAACCCTATTGGTTTCATTGGGCGACAGGGTTAGAGATGTCATTTCATCTCAACGTCGGGTAACAGTCCCACAAAATTGGAAGCAACGTCTCCAAAATGGCCTATACAGTGTTGACGGGGACGTTAAACCTCGAATCAAACAAGCAAACAAAAAAAAAAAAAACTAATTTTTTATAACATATGTACTTACAGAAGTTATTCAGATCTACAATGGATTTGGACAGCGCCATCTGTTTGGAGTATATTATTGCTGGCTTGCTACAATCACGTCTTTAGCATTTAAATAAGACTGTGTAAGCTCAGAGATATCTTACACTTTCAGCCATTTAGCCCGGTGCAGATACCTATGCAAACAATGTAGAGCCCGGTGAGATGGCTCATAATGAAAAATCTCATCCTGGTCTACATGGCTTGTCATTCTGTTGACAATTATTGGCTAGAAACCCAATTTACATGTAGTAGAATGGACGTGTACAAATTCAGTGATAGAAGAGTGCACTTGAAAAACTCTTGGGTGAAAGTGCTAAATCTTAACCTGACCATTTTAACCGTAGCAGAGGTCATTTCATTTTTTTTTAGCTCACCTGAGCCGAAGGCTCCGGGGGTAGCTATTGTGATCACTCACCGTCCGTCGTCGTCCGTCCGCCCGTCCACAATTTCTTCAAACAACATCTCCTCCTAAACCACTGAATAGATTCTGACTAAACTTGGCAGAAATGATTTCTAGGTGGTCTTCCCTTAAAGTTGTTCAAAGAACTCAATTCCATCAAGAACTCTGGTTGCCATGGCAACCAAAAGGGGGGAAAATAAGGAAAAATCCTTAAAAATCTTCTTCGCTGAAACCAGAAGGCCTGGGTCTTTGATATTTGGTATGAAGCTTCATCTAGTTGACCTCTACCAAAATTGTTCAAATTATAGCCCTTGGGCAAATAATGCCCCCGCGCCGGGGCCCACTGGTTTTACATAGGCTTAATATAGGGAAAACCTTTAAAAATCTTCTTGTCTGAAACCGAAAAGCGCAGTCTTTGATAGTTGGTATCAAGCTTCATCTAGTGAACCTCTACCAAGATTGTTCAAATTATAGCACAGGGGCCAAAAACGACCCCGCCCCGGGGCTCATTGGTTTTATGTAGGCTTATATAGGGAAACCATATAAAAATCTTCTTGTCTGAAACCAGAATGCCAAGGTCTCTGATATTTGGTATGAAGCTTCATCTAGTGAACCTCTACCAATATTGTTCAAATTATAGCTCTGGGGCCAAAATACCCTCACGCCCGGGCCCACGGGTTTTACATAGGCTTATATAGGGAAAACCTTTAAAAATCTTCTTCTCTAAAACCAGAAGGCCGAGGTTTTTGATATTTGGTGTGAAGCTTCATCTAGTGGACCTCTACCTAGATTGTTCAAATTATATCCCTGGGCCAAAAACGACACAGCCCTTGGGCCCACTGGTTTTACATAGGCTTATAAAGGGAAAACATTTAAAAATCTTCTTGTCTGAAACCAGAACGCCAAGGTCTTTGATATTTGGTATGAAGCTTCATCTAGTGGACCTCTACCAAGATTGTTCAAATTATAGCCCTGGGGCCCAAAACGGCCCCGCCCCGGGGCCCACTGATTTAATGTTGGCTTATATAGGGAAAGCATATAAAAATATTCTTGTCTGAAATCAGAAGGCCCAGGTCTTTGATATTTGTTATGAAGCTTCATCTAGTGAACCTCTACCAAGATTGTTCAAATTATAGCCCTAGGGCCAAAAACGCACTCGCGTCGGGGCCCACTGGATTTACATTGGCGTATATAGGGAAAACCTTCAAAAAATCATCTTCTCTGAAACCAGAAGGCCCAGGTCTTTGGTATGAAGCTTCATCTAGTGGACCTCTTCCAAGATTGTTCAAAGTATAGCCTGGGGCCAAAAATGCCCCCGCGCGGGGCCCACCTCTTTTACAAAGGCTAATATAGGGAAACCCGTAAAATCCTCTTCTCGGAAACCAGAAGGCCCAGGTCTTTGATATTTGGTATGAAGCGTCATCTAGTGAACCTCTACCCAGATTGTTCAAATTATAGCCCTGGGGCTAAAAATGCCCCCACGCCGGGGCCCACTGGTTTTACATAGGCTTATATTGGGAAAACTTTTAACAATTGTCTTGTCTGAAACCAGAAATCTCAGGTCTTTGGTATTTGGTATGAAGCTTTTTAGCTCATCAGAGCCGAAGGCTCCGGGGGAGCTTATAGGATAGGCAGTTGTCCGTCGTCGCCTGCGTATGTGTCGTCGGCGTCGTCTTCGTCAACATTTTCAAACGACATCTTCTCTGAAGCCACTGGGCCAATTCAGCCTAAATTTCATATGAAGCATCCTTGGGCAGGGGGATTGAAAGTTTGTGTTTTTAATGAAAATCTGCTCATTAGTTTGGTTGCTATGGCAACTTAGAGTTTCCATAGACTTATAATAGGGAAAATAGAAAAATGACATTTACTGCCAAGCCTCTGCAGATATTTTGACAAATCTTTAATAGAAATGTTCCATAGGCAATCTACTATCTGCCCTATGATTTTAGACCTTCTGCTCATTTTTATTGGTTGCCATGGAAACCAAAATGCCAAAAATAGACAAAAAATACTTAAAATATCATCTCCTAAGAAACCATATGCTTTAGGAGGCTGAGACTTAATGAAAATATTCACGATATTTGCCTTTACAGGTTTTATGTTTTTTTATGAAATTTGGCCTTTTAGTTTTGTTGCTATGGCAACGTTTTCATTGACTTACAATGGGGAAAACTGAAAAATGGCATTTACTGCCAAGTCATTGCAGATATTTAGACAAAACTTACATAAACATGTTCCTTGAGTAAACTTCTCTCAGCCATATGCTTTTATGTCAACCTGGGAGTCCCCTGGGCTGTGCCGGGGCCATGCCCTGCCCCCTCCACTTCATAAAATGCCTTATATCTCAGAAACCATACAGATCCCAACCCCTAAACCATATATATTCTTGCTCCTTATGATAAGATGCATTAAGTGACACCAACCAGGGGGTCCCCCGGGATGTGCCGGGGACATGCCCTGCCCCCTCTGTTTCATAAAATGCCATTTATTTCAGAAACCATTCAGATCCCCACCCCTAAACTATATATATTCTTGTTCCTTATGCTAAGATGCATTAAGTGACACCAACCTGTGGGTCCCCCGGGATGTGCCGGAAACATGCCCCACACCCTCCACTTCCTAAAATGTCATTTATCTCAGAAACCATTGAGATCCCCACCCCTAAACCATATATATTCTTGTTCCTTATGATAAGATGGACTCAGTGGTTGCCATGGAAACCAAAATGAAAAAAAAAAAGAAAAAAAAAAAAAACCTTCAAAATCATCTTCTCAGAAATCATATGCTTCAGGAGGCTGAGACTTTATAAAAATATTCAACAGATTTGCCTTTACAGGTTTTGTGTCTTTTATGAAATATGAAATTTGGCCTCTTAGTTTTGTTGCTATGGCAACTTAGAGTTCCATTGACTTATAATGGGGAAAACTGAAAAATGGCATTTACTGCCAAGTCATTCGGCCCCCGCCCATAGGGTCTTGAAGAAATATATGGGCTGCATGATGCTTCCACGTAGAGCTGAATCCGGCCCGCACACTAGTACTTGTAAACCGCTTAGAGGATCTAAGCCTGTCCAGGAACCGCGGTGCGAGGCGGACCGTCCATGCTAATAAACCCTATTGGTTTCATTGGGCGACAGGGCTTGAGATGTCATTTCATCTCAATATCGGGTAAAAGTACCACAAAATTGGAAGCAACGTCTCCAAAATGACCTTTACAGTGTTGACGGGGACGTTAAACCTCAAATCAAACAAAAACTGCCAAGTCATTGCAGATATTTTGACGAAACTTACATAGAAATGTTCCTTGCGTAAACTCCTCTTAGCCGTATGCTTTTATGTCAACTCCTCTTAGCCGTATGCTTTTATGTCAACCTGGGAGTCCTCTAGGTTGTACCGGAGCCATGCCCCGCCCCCTCCACTTCATAAAATGCCGTATATCTCAGAAACCATACAGATCCCCACCCCTAAACCATATATATTCTTGTTCCTTATGATAAGACGCAATCAGTGACACCAGCATGCTGGTCCATCCGGAGTGCCATGGGCCATGCCCCTCCCCTTTACTTCATTAAAATCCATATATCTCAGAAACCATACAGATCCCCACCCCTAAACAATATATATTGAATTTCTTGTTCCTTATGATAAGATGCATTAAGTGACACCAACCGCTGGGTCCCCTGGGATATGACGGGGATATGCCCCGACCCCTCCACTTCATAAAAGGCCATTTATCTAAGAAACCATTCAGATCCCCACCCCTAAACCATATATATTCTTGTTCCTTATGATAATACGCATTAAGTGACACCAACCTGTGGGTCCCCCTGGATGTGCCGGGGACATGCCCCACCCCCTCCACTTCATAAAATGCCATTTATCTCAGAAACCATTGAGATCCCCACCCCTAAACCATATATATTCTCATTCCTTATGATAAGTTGCATTCAGTGACACCAACTTTGGGGCCCCCTGGGGTGTGCGGGACCATGCCCAACCCCCTCCACTTCGTAAATGGCCAAATATTTCAGAAACCTTACAGATACCCACCCCTAAACCATATACATTCTTGTTCCTTATGATAAGACACATTCAGTGTCACCAACCTAGGGGGTCACCCAGTGTGCGCCCGGGCCATGCTCCATCACTTGACTTCACAAAAGACCATATATCTGAGAAACTGTTCAGAGCCCCACCCCTAAACCATATATATTCTTGTTCCTTATGATAAGATGCAATCAATGACACCAGCATGTGGGTACCCCAGGGTGCCACAGGCCATGCCCTACCCCTTTACTTCATTAAAATCCATATATCTCAGAAACCGTTCAGATCCCTACCACTTAACCATATATATTCTTGTTCATTATGATAAGACTCAACTTTATAATAGGCCATATATCTCAGAAACCATTCAAATCCTCATCCTATAATCACATATATTCTTGTTCATTGTTATTAGACATATTCAGTCACCCCCGTCTTTGGGGGTCCGCAGGGGCCATTTCTCTCCCTGCAACTTCATAAAAGTGCCTCATATCTCAGAAACCATTCAGATTCCCACCGTTTAACCATATATACTCTTGGTCCTTATGATAAGACATTTCATTGACAACAACTTTGGGCTTTTCTGGGATCTGCCATGCCCGATTCCCTCCATTGCTTAAAAGGCCTTACATCTCAGGAACCATACATATTCCCACTGATAAACCATGTATGTCTTTGTTCCTTTTGATAAGATGCATTTAGTGACACCAGCCAGGGCTCCATTGAGTCCATGCCCCGATCTCTTTACTTTATAAAACACCTAATATTTCAGATACAGTCCACATGGGTGCTCATTTGGGTATGGGGTTTGTTTGGGAAACTTTATATTTGGTATAATAAAATCATATCATGTTATAATGGGCAGTGTCCACTTGAGCTCTGGTTTATGAACTTTGGCTCTTTGGTTTGTTTGCTATGCCAAGTTATGAGTTTCCATTGTCCTATGATGGGGAAAATTGAAAAATGACATTAATGCCTTTCAAGATATTTTGTCACACTTTCATAGAAATATTCCTTTAATAATGTTCTTTTTGGCCTATTTGTTGCCACAGATGGGAAACTGTCAATTGTCATATGTTGTCCTGCAACAACATTGTCCTGCAACAACACATTCAAGCGACATCGAATCTAAAGCTATAAGGCTGATTTGGTCCAAATTTTATCTGTAGCATCCTAGGGCACAGGGCTTCCATGGTTAATTAAAATACATCGCTGCCAGTGGGCAGTGGTCCCCTGAGCTCTGGTGAGCATTGTGGCCCATGGGCCTCTTGTTCATTTAGTGGACCTCTACCAAACGTGTTCAGAAAAAAATGCTCCTACGCCGGGGCCCACTGATGTTACATAGGCTTATAGAGGAAAAACCTTTAAAAATCTTCTTGTCTGAAACCAGAAGGCCCAGGTCTTTGATATTTGGTTTGAAGCTTCATCTAGTGGACCTCAACCAAGTTTGTTCAAATTATAGCGCTGGGGCCAAAACAGTTTTATATAGGCTTATATAGGGAAAACATAATAAAAATCTTCTTGTCTGAAACCAAAAGGCCCAGGTTTTTGATATTTGGTATGAAACTTCATCTAAAAGACCTCTACCTTGATCGTTCAAATCATAGCATGGGGGCAAAAATGGCTCCGTCCTTGGGCCCACTGGTTTTACATAGGCTTATATAGAGAAAACTTTTTTAAAATCTTCTTGTCCGAAACCAGAAGACCCATGCCTTTGATATTCGATGTTAAGCTGCATTCAGTGGACCTCTGCTTAGAGTGTTCAAATTATAGATCTGGATCCAAAAACTGTACCGACCTGGAACCTACATGTTAATCTTTTAGCTCAGGTGAGTGATATAGGACCATCATGGTCCTCTTGTTTCTTATATTTCGTCACAGAAATCACGACTTCACATTTCTCATGACTCATCTGCATCTGGCAGGTGATTCATATGAAATGCTGAATCCTATCTCTGTAAAGTAACATAAAATTGTAAAGTCCGGTCTGCGTCAAAACTTTGTATGGCGCTTTTAGGCTAACTAACACGCTTGTTATTTTTTTTTCAAAAGGCATGTGTCGTCTGATCATTCATGGAATTTTTCAAACTAAACGCATGTATATAAACATGCGCGAGAAATTGTTCAAAAGGACACTGGTGAAACTGCGCCAAAAACTGAATTAAAGCCGAACTACATTTTGTGCGAACTCATATTTCTATGGCGGTCAAAGCCGGAACAAATCTAAAACGCCTGGGACAGCAAGAAATGACAGATAAGAATCTGTCATTCAAAATGAAATGGTCATATTGAGGTTTATGTGAGAAAAAGAATCATTGTTGTTCAGTGGGGAGCTGGTTTCTCACGTGACCGCTGGGTAGTCGGATTGCTTTGCCCACTGAACAACACTGATGGATTCTATGCATCTAATATAGGCTTGTTTTCCTTATTTTTGTGAAGAAACCTGTTGGTGTCCTGAGAAACGTCAACAGCAGACCTCACTCATAACACAAACGTTGACAAGCCCAGTTAAGGGTCAGCGTCTTAATCACTAGGCAACTGAGGCCCCATTTTTATTTATACTTTTATTTTTGCAAGTGAAACAGTTTTCTGCAATGATCAACTTTTAAAAGTAGATTTATTAAATATTGACACTACCTTTTTCGATGGTTTGATCAGTCAGATTTAACCCCCAGAATATCAGTTAAATAAAGCAAATTCTTCTGATACCGATAGTGATGTTCTCCGTGCGCCATCTTATGGCGTTTATATTTCGTAATTGATTCGATTTGCCAGAGTGTGTAGTCATATAACTGACTTCAACACTCGTAATAAATTGTGAACTGCTAAACTTCTTAATCAGGGTTATCGGTATCATAAACTACGCAAAGCATTTTCAAAATTTTATAGACGTCATTCCGATTTATTTTCAAAATTCAATGTTGGACTTAAATCTCTTCTGCAACAAGGTCTATCGGAATCCGAATTTTATGGTGACTTAGTATAGTAATTCACAAAATTTGTAAATGCAATGACTTAAGCACCCAATTTCGTAAAATCATTCTTCGATATAAAAAAGATAGGGTACAACATACATGTTATACGACAGACTGCATGCATGGTAGTTAACCCGATCACGGTTGACAACTTTGCTTCCCTCTTTAATTGCACGCGGGTAGGCCAGGCCTCAGTTTCTATGACATTTCCAGCGTAAATGCTTCCTGAGAATTAGAGAGTATCTAATGGCGAGGATTGTGGCCACGTAAAATCGATTTGTAAATGCAATGACTTAAGCACCCAATTTCGTAAAATCATTCTTCGATATAAAAAAAAATAGGGTACAACATACATGTTATACGACAGACTGCATGCATGGTAGTTAACCCGATCACGGTTGACAACTTTGCTTCCCTCGTTAGTTGCACGCGGGTAGGCCAGGCCTCAGATTCTATGACATTTCCAGCGTAAATGCTTCCAGAGAGTATCTAATGGCGAGGATTGTGGCCACGTAAAATCGATTTAAGTCCCCTTCCCCCCCCCCCCCCCCCCCCCAGTGGAATTCGTTTCACTGACCGTTCCAAGGCGGTTCTTCTTTCGCGGTTTTATTTTCGTTAAGGGTTGTCTTTAAGTGTGTGTATCGCTGTGGAAAGGTAAATGTCATTTTGGCTTTCCGCTATTGCTGTTTATATTAGGGTCTAGTTGTTTGTGCTTCTTTTCCTTTGGTGTCTCTGATGGGAGATGTGGGTTAATTGTATTGATTCCTGATCATTGCTTTCATCTCTATTTTATTTTCCCTGATAACATTTTGAGATTAGTCACACTGGATATATGGCATATAAGCAAATATTCACATTAGCGTGATAACGTTGCAAATACTTTGCTATGACGCTTCCAACACGTGTATACCGTTTGGATTAGCGCCCAGCATTTATTGTCAATTCTGTATCACTGCAGGAAAGAGATAAAGAATCACAATTAGAAGGTGGGTCCCATTTCGCAGATGAGAATCTAGAGATACAACAAGCAGGTGATCCAGCAAATCAACACCAGGACAAAGCAAAGGATAGTCCAAATGACAGACAACTAAGCGGCGCCGCTCGAAATGTAATCGATGCTAACGCGAAAGACAGTTCTGAAAATGATCACGATGCTGCTACAAGGGAAGGCAAAGGAGATGATGTTTTGTTAAGGTCAGTTGGTTCATGTAAAACAGTAACATTAAAACTACAAAATGATAAACAGAAATATTTTCATGGACATAAACTTACAGTTTAGATTATAAAGGTCACAGGCTTAGAAATTTGGCATTAATACTTTGGCTACACATTTTTAAAACAAGTACCTCATTTTCTGGTCCAAGTACTCTAAAGGCAAAATAGCCTTACGCCAAACACAACTTCAATTACAACTGCGTATCTTCAAATGGAAGTAAAGTTCATTGATGAGCTTTTCTGTCTTGCTCCTGATTGTATAAGCATTAATTACCGTTTTTTCCTGACACCTTTATGCTTGTGTTAGGTTCTGTGTTGTGCCGGTAGAACGTCTCCCCGTGCTTCATCAGAGTGCATAGTTCCCATATGACCATTAATTTCTGAACACTCTAGAAGACATAAACAAACTTTTAGATTTCCCAACTGTAGTATTGTTTTTGCAATATCTCAATAGAACAGATCCTCCCATTTTCTGTCTGTAACATGTTCTTTGTTTCTAAAGGACGACCGTTATAGCTTGACGGTTCTTGGGCCAGTCTCAAATGAACACAAAATCTGCTTTTCTGTCTGTATGCTATATGTTTCCAAAACACAACCATTACAGCTTGACAGCTCTCGGGTCAGTCCCAGTTTTGCAGAGACTCTCCTTTCTGTCTGTAACATGATCTCAGCTCGACGGCTCTCGGGCCATTCTCACCAGAATCCTCTGTAATGTGTTCTTAGTTTCTAAGGTACAACCGTTCTAGCTTTACGGTTCTTCAGCAAGTCTAAATAGGACAGAGACTCTCATTTCATCTCTGTAATGTTTTCCTTGTATCTAAAGGACAACGGTTACAGCTTGACGGTTCTTCAGCAAGTCTCAACAGGACAGAGACTCTCATTTCATCTCTGTAATGTTTTTCTTGTATCTAAAGGACAACGGTTACAACTTTACGGTTCTTCAGCAAGTCTCAACAGGACAGAGACTCTCATTAAATCTTTGTAATGTTTTCCTTGTATCTAAAGGACAACCGTTACAGCTTTACGGTTCTTCAGGCAGTCTCAATAGGACAGAGACTCTCATTTCTGTTATGTTTTCCTTGTATCTAAAGGACAACGGTTAAAGCTTTATGGTTCTTCAGCCAGTCTCAACAGGACAGAGACTCTCATTTCATCTCTGTAATGTTTTCCTTGTATCTAAAGGACAACGGTTACAGCTTTACGGTTCCTCAGCCAGTCTCAACAGAACAGAGACTCTCATTTCATCTCTGTAATGTTTTCCTTGTATGTTAAGGAAAACGGTTACAGCTTTACGGTTCTTCAGTCAGTCTCAATAGGACAGAGACTCTCATTTCTGTAATGTTTTCCTTGTATCTAAAGGACAACCGTTACAACTTTACGGTTCTTCAGCAAGTCTCAATATGACAGAGATCCTCATTTCGTCTCTGTAATGTTTTCCTTGTATCTAAAGGACAACGGTTACAGCTTGACAGTTGTTCAACCCAGGTTCATTAGGACAGAGACTCTCCTTTCCTCTCTACAGTACGACAGTTACAACTTGACCATTCTAGGATGGAGCAGAATCGCACATTCTTTCTCTGTAATGTTTTCTTTGTTTCTAAAGGACAATCGCTACAGCTTGACGGTTCTCAGGTCAGTCGCAAAAGAGCATACCCCCATTTCCTCTCCGTAATATGTTATTTGACCCTAAAGTATAACCGATACAGCTTGGCGGTTCTCGGGCCTGTCTCAGTACAGCAGAAAGTCTCATTTTCTGGCTGTAATATGTTCTTCGTTTCTCACTGGCAACCTTTACAGCTTCATGGCTATCGGTCAGATACAGAGCAGAGACTCTCATTTCTATCTGTGACATGTTTTCTTTGTTTCGAAAGTACAACGGTTACAGATTGACGGTTCTCGTGCCAGTCACAATAGAGCAGAGGCTCCCATTTAATCTCTGAATTTGTTCATTGTTTCTAAAATACAACCGTTGCAGCTTGACGGTTCTCCGGCCAGTCTCAATAGAGCAGAGCCTCCAATTTCCCATCTGTAATGCGTTTGTTGTTTCTAGAGGACAACTTTTACAGCTTGGCAGCTCTCGGGCAGGTCTAATTAGAACAGAGACTCCTGTTTCCTCTTTGTAATGTTTTTTGTTTCTTTTGGACAACCGTTACGGCATGACTGTTCTCTGGTAACTGAGCAGAGACTCCCGTTTCTCCTTTTTGTGTGTCAAGTACAACCGTTAGAGCTTGACGGTTCTCGGCCCAGTCTCAAAAGAGCAGAGAGTCTCATTTTCTGTCAGTAACATGTTAGTTCCTTCTTAAGGACAACTTTTGCAATTTGGCGGTTCTCGGGCCAGTCTCAATAGAGCAGGGACTTTCATTCCTCCCTGTAATGTTATCTTTGTTTCTAAAGTACTACAGTAACAGCTTGACCGGTCTCGTTCTTTTTTTCTAAAAGACAACCCTTACAGGTTGACAGCTCTCGGGCCAGTCTCAGTAGAGCAGAGACTCTCATGTCCTCTGGGTTATGTGTTCTTTGTAACTAAAGTATTCCCAAAGCACAACCGTTACAGCTTGATGGTTCTCGGGTCAGTCTCAAGAGAGCAGAGATTCACATTTTCTGTCTGTAACATGTTCTTTGTTTCTGTTACAGCTTGACGGTTCTCGGGTGAGTTTCAATAGAACAGAGACTCTCATGTTCTATCTGTAATGTGTTCTTTGTTTCGAAAAGACAACCGTTACAGGTTGACGGTCACAATAGAACAGAGACACCCATTTTCTCTCTGTAATGTTTTCTTTGTTTCTAAAGTACTACAATAACAGCTTGACGGTTCTCGCTCTTTGTTTCTAAAAGACAACCCTTACAGCTTGACGGATCTCAATACAGCAGATGCTCCTATTTCCTCTCTGGAATGTGCTCATGGTTTATTTTTGTAAGGTCAACCGTTATCGTTTCACGGCTCTCGGGCCAGTCTCAATAGAACAGAGACTCCCATTTCCTCTCTGTAATGTTTCTTTGTTATAAAGTACAACAGTTACGGCTTGACAGTTCTCGGGGTCAGTTTCAAAAGAGCAGTAACCCCCATTTCCGCTCTGTCATGTGTCCTTGGTGTCTAAGATATAACCGTTACAGTTTGAAGGTTCTTGGGCCAGTCTTAATAGAGCAGAGACTCTCTATTTCTGTCTGTAACATTTTATTTGTTTCTAAAGATCAAGAGTTACTGCTTGACGGTTCTCGTGCCAGTGTCAATGAAGCAGAGCCTCTCGTTTCATGTCTGTAATGTGTTCTTTGTTTCTAAAGTACAACCGTTACATCTTGGCGGTTCTCGGGCCAGTCTCAATAGAACAGAGACTCTCATTTCCTCTCTGTAGTGTGTTATTTGTTTTTTAAGCAGTCCAAAAGCACATCTGTTACAGCTGGGCGGTTCTCGGGTAAGTCTGAAGAGAGTAGAGTCTCACATTTTCTGTCTGTAACATGTCCTTTGTTTCTAACAGACAACTGCTACAGCTTGACAGTTCTCATGCTAGTCTCAGTAGAGCAGAGACTCTCAAATTCTATCTGTAATGCGTTCTGTGTTTCTAAACGATAGCCGTTACAGCTTGGCGGATCTCGGGCCAGTCTTAGTAGAGCAGGTACTCCCATTTCCTCTCTGGAATGTGCTCTTTGTTTATTTAAGGGCAACCGTTATCGTTTGACGACTCTCGGACCGGTCTAAATAGAACAGAGACTCCAATTTCCTCTCTGTACTGTTGTCTTTGGTTTCAAAGTACAATCCTTACAGTTAGAGCAAAGACTCCCATTTCTCTCTGTAATGATTTCTTTGTTTCTAAAGTACAACAGTTATGGCTTGCCTATTCTCGGGCCAGTCTCAACAGAGCAGACACTGTCAATTCTGTCTGTAACGTGCTTTTTGTTTCTTAAGTTCAACCGTTAAACTTAAAGGTTCTCGGCTAAGTCTCAGTAGAGCAGAGACTCTCATGTTTATCTGTAACATGTATTATTTGTTTCTAAATGACAACCGTTTCAGCTTGAGGGCTTTCGGGCCTTTCTCTATAGAGCAGGGAATCTTATTTCCGCTCTGTAATATGTTCTTTGTTTCTAAGGAACAACTTTTACACCTTGACGGTTCTAGGCCCAGTCTCAATATAGCAGAGATGTGTTGTCTTTCTAAAGAACATTTGACACAGCTTGGCGATTCTCAGGCAGGTCTCAATAGAGCAGAGGTTCTCATTTCTGTCTGTAACATGTGTTCTTTGTTTCTAAAGTACAACCGTTACAGCTTGACGGTTCTCGGGCCAGTCTCACTAGAGCAGAAACTTTAATTTCCACTCTGTAATGTTTTCTGTTTTTCCACAACGACAGCCAATACAACTTGGCGGTTCTCGGGCCAGTCTCAATATATAGCAGAGACTCCCCTTTCCTCTCTGGATTGTGTTATTATAGCCCCGCTTTGAAAAAGTGGGGGGTATATTGGATTTGGCTTGTCCGGAATTCCGTCTGTCTGTCTGTCTGTCTGTCTTTCTGTCTGTCTGTAATATTTGATAGTGGGTACCTTGTTACCGCAACTCCTCTTACAGTTCTAGGTCAATCCTTTTGAAACTTTACAGGTGTTTTCATATAGGTCTGAAGATGTGCATATTCTTTTTTCATTATCCTTAAATAATTTTTTTCACTTATTTCACCTTTTTTTAACTTAGACAGTTTTTGAGATCTACTAATGTTAAAATGTATAGGGAGAAGCTACCTAGTTACCGCAACTCCTCTTACAGTTCTAGGTCAATCCTATTGAAACTTTACAGGTGTTTTCATATAGGTCTGAAGATGTGCATATTCTTTTTTCATTATCCTTAAATAATTTTTTTCACTTATTTCACCTTTTTTTAACTTAGACAATTTTTGAGATCTACTAATGTTAAAACGTATAGGGAGTAGCTACCTTGTTACTGCAACTCCTCTTACAGTTCTAGGTCAATCCTTTTGAAACTTTACAGGTGTTTTCATAAAGGTCTGAAGATGTGCATATTCTTTTTACATTATCCTTAAATATTTTTTTTCACTTATTTCACCTTTTTTAACTAAGACAATTTTTGAGATCTACTAATGTTAAAATGTATAGGGAGTAGCTACCTTGTGAACGCAACTCTTCTTACAGTTCTAGGTCAATCCTTTTGAAACTTTACAGGTGTTTTCATATAGGTCTGAAGATGTGCATATATTTTTTTCATTATCCTTAAATAATTTTTTCACTTATTTCACCTTTTTTAACTTAGACAATTTTTGAGATCCACTAATGTTAAAATGTATAGGGAGTAGCTACCTTGTTACCGCAACTCCTCTTACAGTTCTAGGTCAATCCTTATGAAACTTTACAGGTGTTTTTATATAGGTCTGAAGATGTGCATATTCTTTTTTCATTATCCTTAAATAATTTTTTTGACTTATTTCACCTTTTTTTAACTTAGACAATTTTTGAGATCTACTAATGTTAAAATGTATAGGGAGTAGCTACCTTGTTACTGCAACTCCTCTTACAGTTCTAAGTCAATCCTTTGAAACTTTACAGTTGTTTTCATATAAGTCTGAAGATGTGCATATTCTTTTTTCATTATCCTTAAATTATTTTTTCTCAATTATTTCACCTTTTTTAACTTAGACAATTTTTGAGATCTACTAATGTTAAAATGTATAGGGAGAAGCTACCTTGTTACCGCAACTCCTCTTACAGTTCTAGGTCAATCCTATTGAAACTTTACAGGTGTTTTCATATAGGTCTGAAGATGTGCATATTCTTTTTTCATTATCCTTAAATAATTTTTTTTTACTTATTTCAACTTTTTTTAACTTAGACAATTTTTGAGATCTACTAATGTTAAAACGTATAGGGAGTAGCTACCTTGTTACTGCAACTCCTCTCACAGTTCTAGGTCAATCCTTTTGAAACTTTACAGGTGTTTTCATAAAGGTCTGAAGATGTGCATATTCTCTTTTCATTATCCTTAAATAATTTTTTTCACTTATTTCACCTTTTTTAACTAAGACAATTTTTGAGATCTACTAATGTTAAAATGTATAGGGAGTAGCTACCTTGTGAACGCAACTCCTCTTACAGTTCTAGGCCGATCCTTTGAAACTTTTCAGGTGTTTTCAAAGAAGTCTTAAGATGTGCATGTGGTTTTTTCATTATCCAAAACTTATTTTTTAACTTAGACTGTTTTTCAGATCAAATAACGCGAAAAGTCTATAAGGCGTTTGTACCTTGTTAGGGATTTAACCCTCTCACAAGTCTTTACCTTTAATTCATGAGTCTTTCTCCTCTGACAGGGCTATAGCGGGGCTATAGTCAGATCCTCTGACAGTTCTAGTTTGTTTCTAAAGAACATTTCACGCAGCTTGACGATTTTCGGGCAGGTCTCAATAGGACAGAGACTCTCCTTTCTGTCTGTATTAAGTGTTCTTTGTTTCTAAAGTGCGACCGTTACAGCTTGGCGGTTCTCGGGCCAGTCTCAATAAAGCAGAGACTACCACTTTCTTTCTGAACCTTGTTCTCTGTAATTTGTTCTTTGTTTCTAAAGTACAACCGTTACAGCTTGACGGCTTTCGGGTCAATCCCAATAGAGCAGAGACCCTCATGTCCCCTCTGTTTTGTGTTCTTTGTGTCTAATGTACAACCGTTATAGCTTGGCGGTTCTCGGCCCATATTCAATAGAGCAGAGACTCTCATTTCCTCTCTGTAACGTTTTCTGTAATGCTGGTTGGTGCCTGATGTTCGGTCTCTGGTCGGGACCATCGGAGTTTAACTGTTGTTCTTCTTTTGCTCCAGCATTTCAGTGGTTTCTTGCTGTCGAGTCCTCACCGTTGTTTCATCTCTGTGGGTGTTTGATTGTTGTGTACACTGAGATGTTGCACTGATGAGCTAGGAGGCCTTCATGCGGACTGAACAAATTATTTGTCTAGATCGCGACGGTATTGTGGCCACGTAAAGTCTATTTAAGTCCCCCTCTCCTGCCAGTGGAATTCGTTTCACTGGCCGTTCCAAGGCGGTTCTGTTGTCGCGGTTTATTTGTATTATGGTTTGTCTTTGAGTGTGTGCATCGCTTACATTATAAGCTCACCTGGACGAAGGATCCAAGGGAGCTTATAGTATGGTGGGTCATCCGTCCTCCGTCCGTCCGTCCTGCCACACCTTTGACCAATTATATCACTGCAACCTTCAGGCTGATCTCAACCATTTCTCAGCTGTAGCATGTCTCTGATAAAATTTTGTTTCGAAATCGAATGAAAACTCTGGTTGCTAATGTAATCACAAGTTCCCATAGACTTACTTTGGGAAAATGATTCTCATCACCGTAGCGCCTTCAGTTTTGATCGGATCTTTCTGAAACTTATAGGTAAGGTGGCTGGGGATAAAATCTCGGATGAGTTCGAAAACCGGCCAAGTCGGCCCGCTAATCATAGAGGTATGTCCCCTTGCTTGCTGAAAATGCCTATTTTTGACCTGGTCATCACCGTAGCCCCTTCAGTTTTGATCGGATCATCATGAAACTTATCTACAAGTAAGTCATGGTTAAAAGCTCGGTTGGGTTCGAAAACTAGCGATGTCGGTTGATGACTCACGGAGTAATGTCCCCTACTTTGCTGAAAATGCTTATTTTTATGCCCCCGCCTATTCGAAGAATAGCTGAAGGGCATTAAGTTGAATATATCAATCCCTGTCCGTCCGTTCGTCCGTCCGGGGTTTGTCCGTTCGTCCGTTCGTTCGTCCGTCCCGACATCGTGTCCGGGCCATAACTCCTAAACCATATGGAACATATTCATGAAACTTCACAGGTGCATGCATCACACTGAGACGATGTGTCATGAACAAGGAAGACAACTCTTGCATTTTTGATTTTTGAATTATCTGCCCTTGACTTAGTACCATATAGTAAACCGTGTCCGGGTCATAACTCCTAAACCGTATGGAATATATTCATGAAACTTCATAGGTGCATTCATCACACTGAGACGATGTGTCATGAACAAGGAAGACAACTCTTGCATTTTTGGTTTGTGAATTATCTGCCCTTGACTTAGTACCATATAGTAAACCGTGTCCGGGCCATAACTCCTTAACCGTATGGAATATATTCCTGAAATTTCACAGGTGCATCCATCATACTTGGACGATGTGTCATGAACAAGGAAGACAACTCCTGCTTGTTTAGTTTTTGAATTATCTGCCCTTGACTTACATCCATATATAGTCAAATGGTATGACGTGCCCTATCCATAACTCCTAAACCGTATGGAATATATTCATGAAACTTCAAAGGTGCATTCATCACACTTAGACGATGTGTCATGAACAAGGAAGACAACTCTTGCATTTTTGGTTTTTGAATTATCTGCCCTTGACTTAGTACCATATAGTAAACCGTGTCCGGGCCATACCTCCTAAATCGTATGGAATATATTCATGAAACTTCAAAGGTGAATTCATCACACTGAGACGATGTGTCATGGAGAAGGAAGACAACTCTTGCATTTTTGGTTTTTGAATTATCTGCCCTTGACTTAGTACCATATAGTAAACCGTGTCCGGGCCATAACTTCTAAATCGTATGGAATATAATCATGAAACTTCACAGGTGTATCCCTCATACTTGGACGATGTGTCATGAACAAGAAAGACAACTCCTGCTTGTTTAGTTTTTGAATTATCTGCCCTTGACTTACATCCATATATAGTCAAATGGTATGTCGTGTACGGGCCATAACTCCTAAACCTTATGGAATGTATTCATGAAACAACACAGGTGCATTCATTACACTTTGACGATGTGTCATGAACAAGGAAGACAACTCTTGCATTTTTGGTTTTTGAATAATCTGCCCTTGACTTACATCCATATATAGTCAAATGGTATGACGTGTCCGGGCCATAACTCCGGAACCGTACGGAATATATTCATGAAACTTCACAGGTGCATTCAACACACTTAGACGATGTGTCATGAATAAGGAAGACAACTCTTGCATTTTTGGTTTTTTGAATTATCTGCCCTTGACTTAGTACCATATAGTAAACCGTGTCCGGGCCATAACTCATAACCGTATGGAATATAATCATGAAACTTCACAGGTGCATCCATCATACTTGGACGATGTGTCATGAACAAGGAAGACAACTCCTGCTTGTTTAGTTTTTGAATTATCTGCCCTTGACTTACATCCATATATAGTCAAATGGTATGTCGTGTCCGGGCCATAACCCCTAAACCGTATGGAATATATTCATGAAACTACACAGGTGCATTGATCACACTTAGACGATGTGTCATGAACAAAGAAGACAACTCTTGCATTTTTGGTTTTTTAATTATCTGCCCTTGACTTAGTACCATATAGTAAACCGTGTCCGGGCCATAACTCCTAAACCGTATGGAATATATTCATGAAACTTCACAGGTGCATTCATCACACTGAGACGATGTGTCATGAACAAGGAAGACAACTCTTGTATTTTTGGTTTTTGGATTATCTGCCCTTGATGCATATATTTTATGATTGATTTGAAGTACATTTGTAATATTTATATGAATGGCATTTGGCGGGGGCATCCGTGTCCTATGGACACTTTTTTTAGTTGATTTTGTCATCACAGTAGGCCCTTCAGTTTTGATCGGATCTTCTTGAACTTACAAACACGTAAGTCATGGATAAAAGCTCGGATAAGTTAGAAAACGAGCGATGTCGGTCGATTACTCACGGAGTTATGTCCCCTATTTTGCTGAAAATGCTTATTTTTGACCTTGTCTTCACCGTAGCCACTCCAGTTTAGATTCAATTTGGATGAAACAAGTAAGTCAGGGTTAAAAGCTCGGATGAGTTCGAAAACTAGCTATGTCGGTCGATGACTCCCGGAGTAATGTCCCCTACTTTGCTGAAAATGCTTATTTTTGACATTGTCATCACCATAGCCCCTTCAGTTTTGATCGGATCTTCTTGAAACTTACAACAAGTAAGTCAGGGAGAAAAGCTCTGATGAGTTCGAAAGATATCGCTATCGGTCGATTACTGACGGGTTATGTCCCCTACTTTGCTGAAAATGCTTATTTTAACCTTGTCATCACCGTACCCCCTTCAATTTTGATCGGATCTTCTTGATACTTACATATAAGCAAGTCAGGGATAAAAGCACGATTGAGTTCAAAATCCGGCAAGTTTGGCTTATTTGATATAGAG
Source organism: Lucinisca nassula (assembly GCA_963580285.1). NCBI lineage: Eukaryota > Metazoa > Mollusca > Bivalvia > Lucinida > Lucinidae > Lucinisca > Lucinisca nassula. The sequence goes on along the minus strand of OY757025.1, from coordinate 67,017,417 downwards.
TTACTACACTTTATTTGTAGAAAAGGCCTGTTTTTTTTTACCTTGTCATCACCGTTGCCTCTTCCGTTTTGATAGAATCTTCTTGAAACTTACATTTTTTATTACCCACAACTCGATTGTGGTGGGGTATTATGGTATACCTTCGAGTGTTTGTCCGTCCGTCCGTACATCCATCCGTCCGTCTGTCCGCACCATTTCCGATTGATAACTTGAGTATTCTTCCACATATTTCTTCTTCAAATTTTGAATACATGTTTATACCGGGAATGGGATTGTTACTGGGCAAAATCCGTTCACGTTTGACAGAGTTAGGGCCCTTTTTAGTTCAAAATTATGGATTTTTTCGGCGTTTCCGATCAATAACTTAAACATTTTTCATGATTTTCTTCAAATTTTGAATAGACATTGGTATTGGGTATGAGTGGTTTTGGAGTGTTGATTGGCAAAATACGTTAACATTAAACGGAGTTATGGCCGTCAACAATTCCCATTAAATGTTTTTTTGGCACTAATTCCTGTACTAAATGGAATATGTGGATGAAACTTCACTGATATATTGACCACCATAAGAAGCAGGTTTTGTTTGACACTGTAATCATCATAAGGCCTTCCTTTTGGCTTTCCGCTTTTGACGTTTCCTTTGGGGTCTTGTTGTTCCATGTCTGTGCTTCTTTCCCTTTGGTGTCTCTGATGGGGGCTGTGGGTTAATTGTATCATTTTCTGATCATTGCATTCACTTATATTCTTTGTTTCTTAAGGACAACCGTTACAGCTTGGCGGTACTCAGGACAGTTTCAATAGAGCATAGACTCCCATTTCTTTTCTGTAATGTTTTCTTTGTTTCTAAAGAAAAACCGCTAGAGCTTGACGGTTCTCAGGACGGTGTCAATATAGCAGACTCCCATTTTGTCCATGTAATGTATTGTTTCTTTTTAAAGTACAACAGTTACAGTTTGACGGTTCTCGGGCCAGTCTCAATAGAGAAGAGACTCCCATTTCCTCTCTGTGACGTATTCCTTGTTTTTAAAGTACAGCCGTTACAGCTTGGCGGTACTCCACTAAATGTCAATAGAGCAGTGACTCTACTTTCCTCTCTGTAATGTTATCTTTGTTTCAAAGTACAACAGTTAGAGTTTGGCAGTTCTCGAGCCAGACTCAAGACAACAGAGACTCTCATTTTTCTCTTCAATTTGTTCTTTTTTCTAAAGGACAACCGTTACAGCTTGGCGGCTCTCGGGCAAGTCTCAAAACAGCAAATACTCCCATTTCCACTCTGTAATGTTTTCTCTGTTTCTAAAGTACAACCGCTACAGCTTGATGGCTCTCTACCCGGTCTAGGATTGTGGACACGTAAAGTCGATTTAAGCCCCCCCCCCCCCCCCTCCAGCAGTGGCATTCGTTTCCGCTGACCATTCCAAGGCGGTTCTTCTGTAGCGGTTTATTTTTGTTATGGTTTGTCTTTGGGTGTTTGTGTAGCTTATATTATTTTATTTTGGATAGCCTATTGGCCATTTTGTGGGAAAGTAACTGTCCTTTTGGCTTTCCGCTGTTGATGTTTCCATTAGGGTTTGTTATTTCATGTCTGTGTTTCTTTCCCTTTGGTGTCTCTGATGGGAGCATAGGGTTAATTGTATCGATTCCTGATCATTGCTCCCACTTCTGTTTTTCAATAGAACAGAGACTCTCTTTTGTCTCTGTAATGTGTACTTTGTTTCTCGGTTTGACGGTTCTCGTGCCAGTCTCATTGGAGGAGAGACTTCCATTTCCTCTCTGTAATGTGTTCATTGTTTCTATAGGACAACAATTGCGATTTGACGGTTCTCGGGCCAGTCTCAGTAGAGCAGAGACTCCCATTTCCTCTCATTCGCAATGAGGTCTTTGTTTCTTAAGTATAATTGTTACAGCTTGACGGTTCTCGGGCCAGTCTCAATAGAACAGAGACTCTCACTTCTCTTTGCAATATTTTCTTTGTTTCTAAAGTACAACCGTTACAGATTGGCGTTTCTCGGGCCAATCTCAACGGGGCAGAGAGTTCCATTTCCTCTCTGTAATGTGTTCTTGTTCCTAAAAGACAACCGTTACAGCTTGACGGCTCTTTGGCCAGTCTGAATAGAGCAGCGACGCCAATTTCCTCTCTGTAATGTGTTCTTTTTTGTAAAGTACAACCGTTATTGCTTGATGGTTATCGGGCCAGTCTCCAGAGAACAAAGACTCTCATAGCTATTTGCAATGTGTCTTGTTTCAAAAGTACAACCGTTACACCTTGACGGTTCTCGGGCAAGTATGAATAAAGCAGTGACTCCCATTTCCGCTCTGTAATGTATTATTTGTTTCTGAAGAATAACTGTAACGGCTTGTCGTTTCTCCGGCCAGACACAGTAGAACAGAGGCCCCCATTTCCTCACTGTAATGTGTTCGTTTTTTTTCTGAAAGACAACCGTTACCGCTTTACGGTTCTTGGGCCAGTCAGAGTGGAGCAGAGGCTCTCATTTCTCTCTGTAATGTATTCTTTGTTTCTAAAGGACAACCGTTACAGGAGCAGAAAGTCTTATTTTCTGTCTGTTTGTTTGATTTGAGTTTTAACGTCTCCGTCAACACTGAATAGGTCATTTTAGAGGCGTTGTTTCAAATGTTTATGGGACTTTTACCCGCCTTTTTCTGTCTGTAACATGTTCTTTGTTTCTAAAGGCAATAGCAGTATTTACAGCTTGCCGGCCCAGTTTCAATAGAGCTGAGAATCTCATTGTAATGTGTTCTTTGTTTCTGAATGGCAACCGATAGTTTTACGGCTCTCGGGCCAATTGTTCAAATAACGTTGCCGTTAGTTAACGTTTCGTGAAAATTTAGACCGTTTTATATGGCTAATATAAGTGCTAGTATTTTTGCTTAAAAAATCAACAACAAAAAAGAACTAGAAATGTGTCAATACGACAAAATGTGACAATACAACACAGGTGCCCCCAGCTCAGTGGCCATCCTCAAATGGAGACAAGCATTTAAGGAAAAACTGAAGTTGAAAAAGGCACATAACTCTCAAAATAATCGGTGTTTTTTACCCCAAACTGAACTTGATCTTTATTTTATGATTATATCCTCTGTATAAAATATGATTCCAATCTATTAATATATTCAAAAGATATCGAACTGAAACCATTTTTCATATGGCAAAATAAAGTTTAAAAAGAACAGTCACCAAAACTTCCAAAATAATCGTTGAATTGCACCCTAAGTAGGACTTGACGTATATTTTATGTTTACATTCCTGTGTATAACCAATCATTTCACATGATATTGAACGGAAATCATTTTTCGTATATAAAAATGAAGTTGATAAAGGGCCATAACACCCATAATAACTGTTGGATTTTACCCCAAATCGAAATTGACCTATATTTTATAATACCTCTGTATAAAATATGGTTCCCATCTACAAATATTTTTAAAAGATATTGAACAAAAACCATTTTTATGTAAAAATAAAATTGAAAAAGGCAATAACTCCCATAATACCTAGCAGATTTTGCCCGAAATCGAACTTGACCTACATTTTAAATATATATACCTGTGTATAATTCAAGACTCCAATCTACTGATCTTTCTAAAAGATACTGAACGAACACTATTTTCATGCAAAAGTAAAGTTGAAAAAGAGTCATAACTCTCATAAAAAATTGGCAGATTTGACCCCAAATCGAACTTGGCCTACATTTTATGCTTTTCCTTAATCAGTTGAAAGGAGAGAATGACGGTTAAAAACTTCATGATCAATCTCCACGGAAGAATGTTGCCGACCCTCATCAGGCGCGCCTCCGACTGATCACCGGTCGGTCCTCCTTTTAACTCCTGGTTGCCAGACATTCCCCCTTTTGCCTCCTGTCACCAATCAGTCCTCCTTTTACCTCCTGGTCACCAGTCGGATGCGCATCCTCATTTTACCCCCAGACGCACATCCGATTGGTCTCCAGTCAGTCCTCCTTACACCACCTCGTAACCAGCCAGACGCACATCCGATTGGTCACCAGTCAGTCCTCCTTACACCACCTCGTAACCAGCCAGACGCGCATCCGATTGGTCACCAGTCAGTCCTCCTTACACCACCTCGTAACCAGCCAGACGCGCATCCGATTGGTCACCAGTCAGACCTCCTTACACCACCTCGTAACCAGCCAGACGCGCATCCGTTTGGTCACCAGTCAGTCCTCCTTACACCACCTCGTCACCAGCCAGACGCGCATCCGTTTGGTCACCAGTCAGTCCTCGTTACACCACCTCGTAACCAGCCAGACGCGCATCCGTTTGGTCACCAGTCAGTCCTCCTTACACCACCTCGTAACCAGCCAGACGCACATCCGATTGGTCACCAGTCAGTCCTCCTTACACCACGTCGTAACCAGCCAGACGCGCATCCGATTGGTCACCAGTCAGTCCTCCTTACACCACCTCGTAACCAGCCAGACGCACATCCGTTTGGTCTCCAGTCAGTCCTCCTTACACCACCTCGTAACCAGCCAGACGCGCATCCGTTTGGTCACCAGTCAGACCTCCTTACACCACCTCGTAACCAGCCAGACGCGCATCCGTTTGGTCACCAGTCAGTCCTCCTTACACCACCTCGTAACCAGCCAGACGCGCATCCGTTTGGTCACCAGTCAGTCCTCCTTACACCACCTCGTAACCAGCCAGACGCGCATCCGTTTGGTCACCAGTCAGTCCGCTTTTTACCTCCTCGTCACCAGCCAGACGCGCATCCGTTTGGTCACCAGTCAGTCCGCTTTTTACCTCCTCGTAACCAGCCAGACGCGCATCCGTTTGGTCACCAGTCAGTCCGCTTTTTACCTCCTCGTCACCAGCCAGACGCGCCTTTGACTTGTCACCAGTCAGTCCTGTTTTTACCTACTCGTCACTGGCCAGACCCGCATCCGACAGGTCACCAGTTTGTCCTCCTTTTACCTTCTCGTCAGTAGCCAGCCGCGCATCCGACTGGTCACCAGTCAGTCCTCCTTTAACCCCCTCGTCACCAGCCAGAGGCGTATCCGACTGGTCAACAGTTAGTCCTCCTTTTACCTTCTTGTCAGTAGCCAGCCGCGCATTCGACTGGTCACCAGTCAGTCCTTCTTTTACCCCTCGTCACCAGCCAGAGGCGCATCCGACTGGTCACCAGTTTGTCCTCCTATTACCCCCTCGTCAGTAGCCAGAGGTGCATCCGACTGGTCTGCAGTAAGTCACCCTTTTACCCCCCTCGTCACCAGCCAGAGGCGTATCCGACTGATCACCAGTCAGTCCTCCTTTAACCTTCTCGTCAGTAGCCAGCCACGCATCCGACTGATCACCAGTCAGTCCTCCTTTAACCTTCTCGTCAGTAGCCAGCCGCGCATCCGACTGATCACCAGTCAGTCCTCCTTTAACCTTCTCGTCAGTAGCCAGCCGCGCATCCGACTGATCACCAGTCAGTCCTCCTTTTACCCCCTCGTCACCAGCCAGACTGTACACTATCAGCCAATTCCTAACACTCTGACTTAGTTTGTCACATTGAATTAAACTATGGGAATTTCCTTGCTGTACAATAAGCACTCCAAACCGTGATAAACACCTCTCTCTCTCTCTCTCTCTCTCTCTCTGTCTCTCTCTGTCTCTCTTTCCTTCTCTCTCTCTGTCTCTCTCTCTCTCGTTGCTTTATGGTAGTATCCACCGAAACGCATTTTACCGTTTCTGCCATTTTTTGTTGTTCTCTTTTTATTTTAGCAGTTCAATTTCCTAGGTAGAAGGGAACAGATTTATTAAATCCTTCCTGATTCTCTTTATAAGTTATTGTTCTTGTGCATAATGCATGACTTAATTTAAAACAAAATATGCTTCAACAACTAATAATAATAATAATAATAATAATTATTATTATTATTATTATTATCATTATTATCCCCACGCTTTTCGAAGAAAAAGTGGGGATATTGTAATTGTCTTCGTCGTCCGTACGTCCGTCCGTCCGTCCGTCTTACCGGACAACTCCTCCCACACTTTTACAGCTAGAAACTTAAAACTTTGGGAACTGATAGGTCTTTGGACTGAGGAGTGCATGACATTTTCGGAATTTTGATCCTACCCCTAGGGGCCAGGCCAGGGGGTAGGGTGTCCCGGGGGTAAAAAATCAAAGTTTTCAAAACCTGGTCGTGTGACATATCAAATCGAATGGCATAATGAGTAGAATACATAACAATCAAAATTTGACCCCTAGGGTCAGGTTTGAGGTCACCAGAGGTCAAAAACTTGGATTTTCACCCCCATAACTCCCTTTTTAACGATTACCGGATAACTCCACCTACGCCGTTTCAGATAGAAACATGAAACTTTGGGAACTGATAGGTCTTTGGTCTGAGGAGTGCATGACATTTTCGGAATTTTGATCCTACCCCTAAGGGCCAGGCCAGGGGGTGGGGTGCCCCGGGGGTAAAATATCAAAGTTTTCAGAACCTGGTCGTGTGACATATCAAATCGAACGGCATAATGAGTACAATACATAACAATCAAAATTTGACCCCTAGGGTCAGGTTTGAGGTCACCAGAGGTCAAAAACTTGGATTTTCACCCCCCTTAACCCCCTTTTTAACGATTACCGGATAACTCCTCCTACGCCGTTTCAGATAGAAACATGAAACTTTGAGAACTGATAGGTCTTTGGTCTGAGGAGTGCATGACACTTTCGGAATTTTGATCTTAAGATTGGGTGGGAATTGCAATTGAGAACTTATTTAAAAGCTTAATTTTAAAAAAGCGTGGGGATATGCGATGGCGTGCCATCGACTGCGCGATTCTAGTTATTATTATTATTATTATCAAGATAGGACGACCATAGGAATCAATTGTTTACCGATATACTTCAGGAAAGATGACGAAGACAACGAAGACAGTGAGCATGAACATGATAAAGAAGATGAAAACAAACTATTCCATTTTGTGCCAGTTAATATCCAAGATCTTCCTGCAGCAGTTTATGACCCACAGCCACCTGAGGCACTCGGTAATTATACTTTGAGCCGCGCAACCTTCGACTACGGGTTGCATAGATTGATCTTATCCCGCGTTGATCGCTAGTCTCATTGTAGATTTTTCGCGCCGTGGCTCATTTCAATGTTAATACCACACCTTGACGGTCAGAATATCTTTAGCTGTTTTACTATGCACGGGGTCATCTAATATTATTTTAACATTATTCTTTTCTGGCTAAGTTTCTTTTTATAGTGTAACCACCTATTGGGAGGAATGGGGCGGGATTGGGGTGTTTACTTTGTGTTATGCGATTTCGTAAGACTTGAGTGCTTGTACGAAGCATCAGTGGGCTGACATTTCTGACTGTCTCGTCTGTCCATCCTGCCTTTTTAGCTCATCTAGAGCTCCAGGTTAGTTTATGCCATAGCCTGGTGCCCGTTATCCGTCCGTCGTTAACTCTTCGCATTTTCGACATCTCCTGTAGGTTGAATTGAGCTGATACTTGGAGCGAGGCATCGGAGAAGTATGCATGCTAACCTTGTTGCTTTCAGATATTTATGATGAATTATTTAACGACCCATCGCTTACTGTCCACAGACGGACCGAATTTCTCCTATCACGGATCTTTCAGGAACGCACTGCATTTTGAAAATACAGTGAATGTATAATCAAAACGAGAAATGTGTCAATACGCCACAGATGCACCTCCTTAACCCTTAAAATCCATGCTACTTGGGGGGGGGGGGGGGGGTGGGGGGTTATTGCTGAAAAATGTTTGGACTTGTACATTTACCAGTCAACATACAAAATATGAACCAAAATCATCTTTTGGTTTGACAAGTATGAGCTCTTAAAAACTGCATTTAAAGGTGTGTGGCCTTGACCTTGAAGTTATGAGCATAGGCGAGCTGAATAAAACTTTAGGCAAGTAGCTATCATCTTACCAAATATGAACCAAATCCATCGTATGGTTTGGACAATTCGAGATCTTAAAAACTTAAACATTAAGAATTTCAAAATTTCGTGACCTTGACCTCGCGGTCATGGCCATGTGCAATGACATGGCTGAATAACACTTGAACCTGTATCTATTATCATGCTCAATACGAAGCGAGGACAACCGTTACAGCTGGACGTTTCTCGGGCCAGTCTCAATAAAGCAGACTCCCCTTTCCTCTCTGTAATGTGTTCTTTGTTTCTAAAGGTCAACCGTTACAGCTTGACGTTTCTCGGGCCAGTCTCAATAAAGCAGACTCCCCTTTCCTCTCTGTAATGTGTTCTTTGTTTCTAAAGGTCAACCGTTACAGCTGGACGGTTCTCGGGCCAGTCTCAATAGAGCAGACTCCCCATTCCTCTCTGTAATGTGTTCTTTGTTTCTAATGGACTACCATTACAGCTTAACAGCTCTTGAATAACTTTATCATTAAAAATTTCAAAGTCTGTGACCTTGATCTTGCGTTTATGAGCATTTGCGGGGGCATCGTTTAATAAAACTTCAGACAAGAATCTATCATTATACCAAGTATGAACCAAATCCACCGTATGATTTGGATAATAAGAGCTCTTAAAAAAATTAAAAGTACGCATTTCAAAACTTCTCGATCTTGACTTTGAGACCATGGTCATAGACAATGGGATGGCTAAAAAATATTTGGCCTGTATCTATTATCATGCAAACGATTACTTAAGAAGCCAACGATCATGTAAGAAATAGATCAGCTCAGGTAGTGATTTATTGAGTGATATATAGTTTGAAGGTCAGTTGTTACATAGATAAAATCACGAGCGCAAAATATGATTAAATATGCAAAAGACATTTTCGGTAATAAAATTGATGATATTATTCTGAATCACAGAAAACAAAACGTTTTTGTAAATGGTGAACTTTCTGATGATTTTCCATTAAATGCATGAGTTCCTCTAGGATCGGTTCTAGGTCCGTAATTATTCTTATTGCATATAAATGATATTGCAGATGAATTAGAAGGAAAAACGCGTCTTTATGCAGATGATACCTCTATTGGTGATTCATCGCCTAATCTAGTGGTAATTGAACTAGCACTAGATAATGACCTCAAGAATTTGTTAGATTGGACAGCCAAATGACTGATAAGTTTCGATCCTGCAAAAACGAAAGTTGTATTAGTTTCTAACATATTTCACGATTATGACCTACGTCTAATTTACGATGACATTGCATTTAATATAGTCGAAATACACAAACACTTAGGGATATATATATATATATATATATATATATATATATATATATATATATATATATATATATATATATATATATATATATATATATATATATATATATATATATATATATATATCATCCAAACATACATGGACAAAACATATCGAAACATAAGCAAGTTTCACATCTGAGACAACGAAAGTACCAGTTATCTAAAAGTACGCTTAATAGATTATACTTTACTTATATGTGCCTTTGTTACAATATGGGTCCGAAGTTTTGGATGGCTGTACAACGACTGACGCCAATCGCTTGGAGCAGATGCAACCTAATGCAGCACGAGTTGTTACAGGTCTACCAGTGTTCGGTTTTCTTTACGTTCTCTTAATTATGATACTGGTTGTGAAACTTGAGCAAACAGAAGAAAATGACCCACACATTCGAACAAGTTCAACTCTGTCAGTCGGATAATAAGACCACTTCAGATCAAATAGCTGATAATACAGATGTAGGTAATGCTTGCTCGAAGTAGTAGATTTAAGGTTGATCTTTTCAGGGTAAATATAATTTCGAGTTCTGCATGCATTTGTGGTGCTTCAATTGGGAGCTCAGAACACTATTTGTTTGAATGCCCGCTATACACATATCAAAGCAACGTTCTTATGGATACCTTACATGCTTTATTGCATTTTAATGGTGTCAATGTTGAGATCCTGACTACAGAATCTCATAACTATGACGATTGACAAATAGATTAATCATACAGTCTGTCATAAAATTTATTAGGGATACACATAGGTTTGAAGAAAATGCGTAGAATTTAGTATCTCATTTTCAGGTTTAGTTCTGTTCGCTTGTCCACATGTTTATATCTTGATGGCATCAAAGACAGCGCTTTCACAAAGTGTGTGTGTGTGTGTGTGTGTGTGTGTGTGTGTGTGTGTGTGTGTGTGTGTGTCAATTGATCGTTGAATTGCATCCACCATTGAACCATAGAAAATATTGTTATCTTTAGGGAATGGTCTATAAATGTTGTCATACACGTAACGAGTCCAATCCCTTTTTGAATTTCTGCAACAGAATATGTTTAATCTAACTCAATAAAGCACGGCACTGGTGCTGATCTATTTCGATTCTAACACACTTGAAGTCGATTAATCCTTCAGATTCTCCCTATCTTCCGCCATTGTTTAAAGAAATCCCGCTAATGTAACTGACTGTATCACGTGTGTTTATCTGTTTTCATATCATACCTCGTACAAGGAAACTACGCTACACCAGCTAACGTCAAGGTAACAATAAATGACGCCATGAATCGGACGAAACATATGAGGGCATGTCAATAAATAACCAGCATATGGCATTTCCAATTGACCGAGACAGCCAAGATTTTCATGCATTGTTAGGCGTGAGAGCAAAATTGCACCCTTATCGTGTCATTCGCGCACAAGATATTGAACGTTAAACATGGCTAGCAGTGAAAAAGCAAGCTTTTCGTCAAATGTTGAGTACCTGGCTGTAATTCGTTACTTGTATTAAAAGGGAAAACAAGATAGAAAATCAATTGCGAGTTGACCAATGTTTATGGGTCTTCTGCACCATCGTATGCACAAGTTAAATTCCAGCTTGGTGATATCAAACGCGGTTGAACGTCTTTAGAAGACGAAACCATGTCTGGACGCCAATCAAAAGCCACCGATGAAGAAATGTGTCACAAACTACGGGATATAGTGAACTCTGATAGCGAATTAAGGTGGAAGAAATAGCGAATGCATTACACATTTCACATGGTAGCGTTTCAACAACTTTACTTTAACAACCCGTTAAAATCCCTTAGCCACGGGCAAATGGCAATCAGAGTATCAGTATGCAGCGCATTTTGAAGCTGTTTGGGTCAAAAGAAGATGATTTTCTTTCTCATCGGATAACTGTATATGAGTCCTAGGTCCATTACTATGAGACAGAGAATAAAACACAAAGTGAGTGAGTGAGTGTTTGAGTTTTACGTCCCACCAACAGCTAAGGTCTAACGTAGACCGGACCTCGGGATAAAGACTCATCCGAAAGTCTGGAGAAGCCCGGGATCAATCCTGCCACCCCTGGTTTACAAGGCGAGTAGCATAACCACTACACCACGGAGGCTTCTAAACTCAAAGCCGCAAGTGTGTAAGGCCGGGGTCTCCGAGGCCAAAGAAGTTCAAAACGCAACCCTCTTCTGGCAAGGTAATGACAGCTGTATTTTCGGACGCACAAGGCGTTATTATGTTGGACTTTCTAGCAAGGAAAAATACAATAACAGGTGCGTATTAAGCAAATTTGCTCGACCAACTGAAAACTGCAATCTGTGAAAAATGTCGAGGTAAACCAACCGGACAATACAAGAATCAACACGTGCAAATCTACAACGGATATTGTTGAGCGGAGTGGGTACAAGCTAATACCGCTGCCCGCCTATTCTCCGGACTTAGCTCTGAGTGACTATTTTACATTACCAAGCTTCAAATATGATATCCGTGGACGTCATTTCCCGTGCAATGAAGATGTCGTGGCGGCAGTTGAGGAGTAGGTCGGAGACAAGTACCCTGGCTTTTTCAGTTCTGGGCCGATGGCACTGTATCAGCGTTGGTTCAAGTGTATCATTCTAGAAGGCAATTACATCGAAAAAGAAGATATCGATTTCACCAAGGCTTTTTTATTGACTCTCCGTCGTATGTAAATGATACTTGAATTTGTATTTTCAGGAGTGTCTAGTCATGTAACTGACTTCACCAGTCGTTATAAATTGCAAAACTTCTAAATCGGGGTTATCGGTATCATAAACTACGCAAAGCTTTTTCTAAGTTTTATAGACGTCATTCCGATTTAATATACTTGCAATGATTTCAGATCCCAGTTTCGTAAAATCGTTCTTCGATATTAAAAAATTGGATACAACATAAATATTATACGACAGACTGCACGCATGGTGGTAAACCCACTTTGCTTTCCTCTTTAATTGCACGCCGGAGGGTCAGGCCTCAGATTCTATGACGGTACCAGCATAAAGGCTTACTTATGTAAGGTTAGTTTGTACCTGATTCTCTGTCTCTGATTGGACCTATCTGAGTCTAACAGTTGGCTTTCTTTTGCTCCAGAATTTCGGTGGTCTCGAGTACTCACCGTTGTTTTCTCTGTGGTTGTTTGATTTTTGTGTTCTCGGAGATGATGCACCTTCATGCGGACTGAACAAATTATTTGTCTAAATTGCGATGGAATCAAGGGTGAGGACTGCGGCCGCGTAAAATCGATTTAAGCCCTCGGAATCAAGAGCGAGAACTGTGGCCGCATAAAATCGATTTAAGCCCCCCCCCCCTTTCCAATGCGGTTCTTTTGCCGCGATTTGTCTTTATTATGGTGTGTGTCGCTTTTTAATCACCTTGTTCAACAAAGGTTTGTCCCGTGCGTAAGTACGTATGAATGTACGTGCGTACTTTTATCATTGCTCTAGCACCTACATTTATTGACGGATTATAAAATAATTTCACACAAATGTTGCTTATGAAATATCTCGAGCGAGTTCGACTTTCCAGGTCATGGCCTCAATGTAAAGGTCACTGTGGCTATTTTAAGAAAAACGTTTTCATCGCTCCGCGCCTACATTTATTGACGGATTTTAATACAACTTCCCACCATTGTGATAGAAATGCCGGAAGATGTTTTGCCTACAATATAACAAAGTATGATTTTGGGTTAACTTTGATTTTCTGAAAAATAAAAATCAAAAATGCGTTTTTATCATTATAAAACATTTCTAGGTAGAATTAGTAAAACAAATGCAAAATTATAAATTTCGATTTTTTGGGGGTTAACTTTGAATTTCTGAAAAAAATCATAAATGCCTTTGTTTGTTTATTTATTTATTATTATTTTTTTTTGTCATTATTTAAAATTTCTAGGTGGATTTAGTCAAAATAAATGCAAAATTATAAACTTCGATTTTCTGGGGTTGACTCAGAGATTCTGAAAAAAAAAATAAAAATGCGCTTTTGTCAATATTTAACATTTCTAGGTTGAATAAGTCAAAAAAGGCAAACTCATAAACTTCGATTTTTGGGGTTAACTTTGAGTTTCTGAGAAAAAAAATGCGTTTTTGTTTTGTCATTATTTAACATTTCCCGGTAAAATTAGTCAAAATAAATGCAAAATTATAAACTTCGATTTTCTTTTTGGTTAACTACAGCTACAGATAAAAAAAATCAAAAATGCGTTTTTAGCTCACCTGTCACATTGTGATGAGGTGAGCTTTTGGGATCACTTTTTGTCCGTCGTCCGTGCGTGCGTCCGTGCGTCTGTGCGTAAACAAACGACATCTCCTCCTAAACCACTGATCGGATTTTGACCACACTTCACAGGAATGATCCTGAGGTGGTCCCCTTTCAAAGTTGGTCAAATGGTTCCGGTCCGCTGCACATCAAGGTCACAGGGGCCAAAAATCGATTTTTTAATGAAAACTTAAATCTTCTCTTCTGAAACCGCAAGGCCCAGGTCTTCAATATTTAGTGTGTAGCTTCATCTAGTAAACGTCTACCAATATTGTTCACATTATAGCTCTGGGGTCAAAAATGCCCCCGCTCCGAGCCCTTTTGGTTTTACATAGACTTACATAGGGAAAAACTTTAAAAATCTTCTTGTATGAAACCAGAAGGCTCAGGTGTTTGATATTTAGTATGAAGCTTCGTCTTGTGGACCGCTATCAAGATTGTTCAAATTATAGCCCTGGGACCAAAATGCCCCCGCTCCTGGGCCCTTTGGTTTTACATAGGCTTATATAGGGAAAACCTTTAAAAATCTTCTTGTCTGAAACCAGAAGGCTCAGGTGTTTGATAATTTGTACGAAGCCACGTCTTGTGAACCTCTTTCAAGATTGTTCAATTTATTGCCCTGGGGCCCCAAATGCCCTCGCCCCGGGGCCCTTTGGTTTTAGGAAAAAACTTCTCCTCTGAAACTGCAAGGCCCAGGTCTTTGATATTTGGTGTCTAGCTTCATCAAGTGTCAGTCTTCCAAGATTGTTCAAATTATAGCCCTTGGGCCCCAAATGCCCCTGCCCTGGGGGCCCTTTGGTTTTACATAGACTTATATAGAAAAAAATCTAAAAGAATCTTCTCCTCTGAAATTGCAAGGCCCAGATCTTTGACATTTGGTGTGTAGCTGCATCAAGTGGACCTGTACTAAGATTGTTCAAATTATAGCCCTTGGGCCAAAAATGCCTCAGCCCTGGGGGCCCTTTAGTTTTACATAGACTTATATAGGGAAAACCTTTAAAAATCTTCTTGTCTGAAACCAGAAGCCTCATGTCTTTGATATTTGATATGAAGTTTCATGTAGTGAACCTCTATCAAGATTGTTCAAATTATAGCCCTGAGGGCAAAAATGCCCCCGCCCCGGGGCCCTTTAGTTTTACAAAGACTTCATATGGAAAACCTTTAAAAATCTTCTTGTCTGAAACCAGAAGCCTCGTGCCTTTGATATTTGATATGAAGCTTCATGTAGGGAAGATTTATCAAGATTGTTCAAATTATAGCCATGGGGGCAAAAATACCCCCGCCTCAGGGCCCTGTAGTTTTACATAAACTTATATAAGAAAACCTTTAAAAATCTTCTTGTCTGAAATCAGAAGGCTCAGGTGTTCGATATAAAAATCTTCTTGTCGGAAATCAGAAGGCTCAGGTGTTTGATATTTGGTATGTAGTTTTGTAAAATGGACCTCTATCAAGATTGTTTAAATAATAGCTCTGGGGCCAAAAAATGCCCCCTCCCCGGAGCCCTTTGGTTTTAAATAGACTTTTATAGGGAAAACCTTAAAAAATTTTTAGTCTGAAATCACAAGGCTCAGGTCTTTGATATTTGGTGTGAAGCTTTGTCTAGTGAACCTATATCAAGATTGTTAAATTTATAGCCCATGGGCCAAAAATGCCCCTGCCCCAGGACCCACTACATAGACCTATATAGAGGAAATCTTAAAAATATTCTCTGAAACCACAAGGCACAGTTATTCATGTTTGTCTAGTATACCTCTTTCAAGATTGTTCAAAGTATAGCCCTGGTGCCAAAAATTTGGTTTTTTATAGACTTATATAGGGAAATCTTTAAAAATCTTCTTGTCTGGTTTGAAGGCTCAGTCTTTGATACTTTGTATGGCAAAATGGCTGACCCCAGGACCCAGGTTTTACATAGACTTATATAGGGAAAATCTTTAAAAATCGTTTCTGCAACAACAAGGCCTAGGTCTTTGACACATATATTTAGTTTTAAGCCTCATCTAATCAACCTCTTCCAAAATTGTTCAATGTATAGCCACTGGGCAATAAATGCCCCTGCTTTGGGGCGCACTTTATTGGTACAGTTTTGGGAGCTATCAGAATGTATTATTTGTTTGATTTGATGTTTAACGTCCCCGTCAACACTGTAAAGGTCATTTGGAGACAGTGCTTCTAATTTTGTGGGACTTTTACCCGACATTGAGATGAAATGACATCTCAAGCCCTGTCGGCCAACGAAGTTTATTAGCATGGACGGTCCGCCTCGCACCGCGGTTCATGGACAGGCTTAGATCCTCTAAGCAGTTTACCAGTACTAGTGTGCGGGCCGGATTCAGCTCTGCGTGAAAGCATCATGCACCCCATATATTTCTTCAAGCCCCTATGGGTGGGGGCTTATCAGAATGTGTTAAATTGCTTTAGTGAAAGCTGAATCATTAAGAGACTTTTATGCCCCCAACTTCGAAGAAGTTGTGGAGGCATATTGCTTCTGCCATGTTCATCCGTCCTTCCGTCTGTCCCGCTTTTTACTGCATAGTATAACTTTTGAACTGTGCACGCTAGGTTTTTGAAATTTCATATATGAATTCCTTATGAAAAAATAATTTACCATGTTTTTGTTTTCTCGTCAGGATTGTGCCCCTTTCTGGAGCTATGCCTGAAAAACCATTAGAGCTATTGTGCTGAAACTTTACAGACTGATTCGGCATGATCATAAGATTAACGTTTGAAAACAAGAGGGTCATGATTGCCCTGGATCTCTCACCTGATCCTTATGGAAGGTAATATAAGGTGGAGTGGAGGGTAGGAGTAATTTTGGCTGACAGCGACTCAATGAACATTTCAAAATCAATCTAACTATTTAGGAACTCTAGTCATTTTAAGTGTCATACATTTTTTTTTCTGGTGGCTATCGTGTTCAGTGGAAAATTGTCAGTGTCACTTATGAAACATTCCTTCAAAATCGTTTTCTTTTTTGAAGAAGAAGTCATTCAAAAGTTCCCTTTGACAATACAGCGCCGACTTGGATGTCACTATCTAGGCACCTTGTGGACATTAAGGGTAAGGTCCTAGTGCACCAGACAGAGATGAATGGGCTCAGTCTAACTAACTACCAATGACTCATGGTGACAAGCGGGGAGAGGGGGTATCCATCTCTTTGACAATACTGAGCTGACTTGTATGTCACTACCTGGACACCTTGTGGACATTGAGGGTCAGGTCATAATGCACTAGACAGAGATGAACACGATCAGTCTAACTAACAGTTGTGACAAAGGGAGTGTGGGCGGGGGGAAGGGGGTGGCCCTTTGTAAAAGGTACCACTATATTCCTAAAATACCCCTCCTGATCAAGGTATTATCAAAAGAGGTCAATTCTGAGCAGTTTTGATGTTGATACGACTAAAACTTTTGCCTCTAGAGTGTCAACAAGATTTTTCTATAATTTAACCTTCTCCCCTCTTTTTGACCCCACATGACCAATATTCGAACTCGACCTAGATATTGTCAAGATGATCATTCTGAGCAAGTCTGACAATGATTTGACCAGAACTGTGGCCTCTAGAGCGTTAGCAAGTTTTTTCTATGATTTGACCTACTGACCTACTTTTTGACCCGACATGACAGTCATGTATTTGAACTTGACTGAGATATTGTCAGGATGATCATTCTGAGCAAGTTTGAAGATGATTTGACCAAAACTGTGGCCTCTCGAGTGTTAACAAGGTTTTTCTATGGTTTGATCTACTGACCTACTTTTTGACCCGACATGATCCATATTCAAACTTGACCGAGATTTAGTCAGGATGATTATTCTGAGCAAGTTTGTTGATGACTGGCCCAAAACTGTGGCCTCTTGAGTGTTAACAAGGTTTTTCTATTATCTGACCTACTGACCTACTTTTTGACCCGAAATGACCCATATTCAAACTTGACCGAGATATTGTCAAGATGATCATTCTGAGCATGCTTGAGGATGATTGGACCAAAACTGTGGCCTCTAGAGTGTTAACAAGGTTTTTCTATGATTTGACCTACTGACCTACTTTTTGACCACACATGACCAACGTTCAAACTTGACCTAGATATTGTAGAGATGATCATTTTGAGCAAGTCTGACACTGATTCGACCAGAACTATGGCCTCTAGAGTGTTAACAAGTTTTTCTATGATTTGACCTACTGACCTACTTTTTGACCCGACATGACAGTCATGTATTTGACTTTGACTGAGATATTGTCAGGATCATCATTCTGAGCAAGTTTGAAGATGATTGGACCAAAACTGTGGCCCCTCTAGTGTTAACAAGGTTTTTTCTATGGTTTAATCTACTGACCTACCTTTTGACCCGACATGACCCATATTTGAACTTGACCGAGATATTGTCAGGATGATCATTCTGAGCAAGTTTGTGAATGACTGGCCCGAAACTGTGGCCTCTAGAGTGTTAACAATGTTTTTCTATGATCTGACCTACTGGCCTACTTTTTGATCCGAAATGACCCATACTCTAACTTGACCGAGATATTGTCATGATGAACATTCTGAGCATGTTTGAGGATGATCGGACCAAAACTGTGGCCTCCAGAGTGTAAGCAAGGTTTTTCTATGATTTGACCTACTGACCTACTTTTTGTCCTGGCATGACCCATATTCGAACTTTATCGAGATATTGTCAGGATGAGCATTCTGTGTAAGTTTGAGGATTGTTGGGCCAAAACTGTGGTCTCTAGAGTGCTAGCAAGGTTTTTCCATGGTTTGACCTACTGACCTACTTCTTGACCCAACATTACCCATATACGAAAGTGACTGAGATATTATCAAGATGATTGTCATGAGCAAGTTTGAGGATGATTGGACCAAAACTGTGGCCTCTCGAGTGTAAGCAAGTTTTTTCTATGGTTTGTCCTACTGACCTAGTTTTTGACCCGACATGATCCATATTCGAACTTGACTTAGATATTGTCAGGATGATCATTCTGAGCAAGGTTGAGGATGATTGGACCAAAAATTGTGGCCTTAAGAGTGCTGACAAGGTTATTCTATTCTGTGGTTTGCTCTACTGACCTACTTTTTGACCCGACAAGACCAATATTCGAACTTGACCGAGATATTGTCAGGATGATCATTCTGAGCAAGTTTGAGGATGATTTGAACAAAACTGTGGCCTCTAGAGTGTTAACAGGGTTTTCCTTTGATTTGACCTGGTGACCTACTTTTCGACCCGACATGATCCATATTCGAACTTGTCCCACATATTGTCAGGATGATCATTCTGAGCAACTTTGAGGATGATTTGACTAAAACTGTGGCCTCTAGAGTGTTAACAAGGTTTTTCTATGATTTGACCTACTGACCTACTTTTTGACCCGACATGATATATATTTGAACTTAACCTAGATATTGTCAGGATGATCATTCTGAGCAAGTTTGAGGATGTTTGGACCAAAACTGTGGCCTCTAGAGTGCTAACAAGGTTTCTCTGTGGTTTGACCTACTGACCTACTTTTTGACTTGACATAACCCATATTCGAACTTGACTGAGACATTATCAAGATGATCATCCTGAGCAAGTTTGAGGATGATTGGACCAAAACTGTCGCCTCTAGAGTGTTAACAAGGTTTTCCTTTGATTTGACCTGGTGACCTACTTTTTGACCCGACATGACCCATATTCGAACTTGTCCGAAATATTGTCAGGATGGTTATTCTGAGCAAGTTTGAGGATGACTCGAACAAAAATGTGTCAATTAGAGTGTTAACAAGGCTTTTCTATGATCTGACCTACTGACCTACTTTTTGACTCGAAATGACCCATATTCAACCTTGACCGAGATATTGCCAGGATGAACATTCTGAGCATGTTTGATGATGATTGGACCAAAACTGTGGCCTCTAGAATGTTAACAAGATTTTTCTATGATTTGTCCTACTGACTTACTTTTTGAACCCGACATGAACCATATTCGAACTTGACCTAGATATTGCCAGGATGATCATTCTGAGCAAGTTTGAGGATGATTGGACCAAAACTGTGGCCTCTAGAGTGCTAACAAGGTTTTCCTGTGGTTTGACCTACTGACCTAATTTTTGACCTGACATGACCCATATTCGAACTTGACCGAGATATTATCAAGATGATCATCCTGAGCAAGTTTGAGGATGATTGGACAAAAACTATCGTCTCTAAAGTGTTAACAAGTTTTTCCTTTGATTTGACCTGGTGACCTACTTTTTGACCCGACATGACCCATATTCGAACTTGTCCGACATATTTTCAGGATGATCATTCTGAGCAAGTTTGATGATGCTTGGATCAAAACTGTGGCCTCTAGAGTGTTAACAAGAAAAGTTTACGCACGCACTCGAACGACGTACGACGACGCCGGATATCTCACAGTCACAAAAGCTCACCATGACCTTCGGTCAGGTGAGCTAAAAATCTGAATTTCAACTTGAGTTATGGCCCTTTGAAACTTTGGGAATTTTAAGCTTTTAAGCAAGATATCTCAAAAATGATTTGAGCTATAGCCCTGAAACTGAAAAGACTGATTCGGTATGATGAGTAGATGAACTGATTAACTTTTGGAAATAAAATCCGAAATTGATTTCTTGAGTTATGGCCCTTTGAAGCTTTGGGCACCCTAAGCTTGTGAGCAAGATATCTCAAAAACCATTCAAGCTATTTCCCTGAAACTTTACAGACTGATTCGGGATGGTGTGTGGATGAACTGGTTAACTTTGGGAAAAAATCCGATTTTTTTTCTTGAGAAATTGCCCTTTGGAACTTTGGGCATTTTAAGCTTGTAAGCAAGATCTCAAAAACGGGGACGTTAAACCTTAACACACACTCGTCCCATCCGTATAAAGACCTTTTCTTCCAGACATGCCAGTTATACTATTAAACAGAGGTCTGTTTATAGGGGTCAGTTTTGACTGAGTATGAACAATAGTAGGCATGCAGAGTCCACAGGCTCATATGTCGTGCGCGCTCGAGATGGTATGTCGATCGCTCGTAATAATATATCAAGCGTTCGATATATGTCGAGTGCTCGAAATAATATGCTAAACGCGTAAAATAGTATGTCGAGCGCTCGAGATATTATGTCAAGCACTCGGAATAATATGTTGAGCGCTCGAAGCATTATGTTGAGCTCTCGGGATAAATCGATAAAATCTTCTCCAGAATCAAAGGCTTGGGCCTTGGTTTGCGGCTTTGGGGACTTGGGTCCAACCAAGTTTGTTCAACTGATGGCACTAGGTTGACGTTGACCCAATTAACGACAATGCAAAGTTGGTACCTAATGATTTTGAATGGGAAAATGCTCAAAATGCTGCATGTTTTAGCAACTATTTATGTCGAAAAGGTCATGAATATCTTGACCTTTGTTCAAGGTCAAATAGGTAGATATATATCATAATGCCTTTTGCTTTACAGAAACAGGACCAACACAAACCAAATTTCATACGGAAGCTTAATGGGCCCAGGAGAATGAAAATTTGTTTAAAAGGCCCTTCGTAGCATAACCACGATTGCCACTATGCCAATACATAGGCATATTATTTTTCTCCAGAACCATAAGCCCGTTGGCCTTTGGGCTTGATATGCAACAAAGGGGACGCGGGTCCAACATATTTCGTTCAAATGATGGTACTTGGCTGACCTTGGACTATTTCAGGACAAGGTCAACCTTGATTCCTTGTGTGCTATGGGAAAACACTGATATAGTATTTGTCTTAGCAACTATAAGAATCCTTGGATGTGTTATTTGGTGTTACTTATAAACTTATTATTTATTCCATGAAGATTCATTTGTGGCAAAGGTCAAGGTCATTTTTTTACCTTTGTTAAAGTTCTCTTAGATGGATATTTCATACTACCTTTGCTCCAAAGCATTCGGGACAATTAAAACTAGTTTCTTGTGGAGGTCTCATGGGTACATGGAACTGAAATTTTGTTTCAGTTGTGCGCCATAACCCAGATGGTAGCCATGCCAATATAAAGTATAAAGTTAAGAAATCCTCTTGTAGTTTTGAAGCTTTATGTATGCAACACTGCGTGCTTGGCCTACAAAGTAGCTTTAAATGATAGCATTAATGGTGATGAACTTGCCTGACCTTTTTCATGGAAAGGTCATGTTTTGTTCCTTATGCTTTTATATGGGAAAATGCTAAAATAGTGCACTTGTAAGGTCTAAGGCATATAATATGGTATAACAGTTAAACTGACTGATGTGCCAAAGGGCACTGGAGACAGAAATGACTGTCATCATATTTCTCTTACAGCTGCTTCAAACACAGATTGCAGGCCCTCTTTTGAGCCGCCTCACTCAGGCGGTTCAAACCAGTACCCACAACTTGTTTCAAACAAGTACTCAACCAATGTGCCTTGATGATGCGGTTAGAACTAGTAAGCGCAAACTATTCACCTTGAGGAGGCAGCTCAAAGAAGTTTTTGCAATAAATGTGCATTGATGAGGCGGTCTGAACAAGCGTGCGCAATCTATGCGCTTGATGAGGCGATTCGAACGAGTGTGCGCAATCTATGTGCCTTGATGAGGTACACAATCTGTGTGCCTTGATGAGGCGGCTAGAACGAGTTTACGCAATCTATAAGCCTCGATGACGCGGTTAGAACGAGTAAGCACATTCTCTGAGCCTTCAGGAGGCGGCTCAAAGGAGTGTGCGCAATCTATGTACATTGATGATGCGGTATTTTTTTTTCATTTATACATTGTTTTGAGAGGGTAACGCAATTAGCTAAATAGCTATTCTACCTTGCGGCCCTCTATTAAAAAAGCTATGTACATATATACAAATATCAGACACATAAACAAAATTCATGCAAAACACAAATAATGACATAGATGACAATCAGTTCTAAAATCATGTACATATCACATTTGCATCATTCAAAATAGGAAAAACCTTATGCCTAATTATTGTAAATTCATGGTTTAGCCAATTAAAATAATGCATCATATGAAAATATCAGGACTTTATGGAACATGGGAAGGTGCTCACTACCAGGTTGCTATGCCAAGGGTATCAAAAAACCAAACTGGTATCAACACTAAAGAAGTTATTTGGGAGGCACCATGATCTGATGGATCCGTACAATGGGGCCATTTCCAGAATTATTTCTGATATGTTTGCCAATGGAAAGCCATAGGAAGACTTCCAAAATCTCGGACATACCCTTCTCGGCATTTACACCTTTTCTTCGTTCGGGTCGATGGGCATGATGGGCGAAGCTTGCTTACCAAGTAATGCTTAATATCCGCGGACGCCTGATTACACTCTTCTGAAGTCCATGTCTGTTGATCTGAACATTGATATTTGCCATTTTGTCTATGGATTAACGATTTTGGATTAACGCTTTAGTACTACGACCTAAACTACTTTAGAACGAGCGTATAAAACGTTTAAATAATATGAGTAAAGATACATATAATTAACTGAGTCACAAGTCATGTAAGATCATAAGAGTATCACTAGGTTAAAGGTTAATTATCAGTCGTTTAAGCAAATTAAATATCCTATATATAAGCTAATGCTGCAGTGAGCCTTGAAACTTTTCCGCGGAAAATAATGTGCTTAATTATATGCACCGTGGAGCCCGTGGCAAACCCAGTGTCTGGATAGCGAGCCCCCTGCAATGCAGTAACATATTACACTACTTCACTCGGCACAGTATCTGATAGGCTTTAGGATTTAGCTCTAGGATTGATCATAACATACATAAAATAATTTAAGTATACAATGACGATTAAAAAAGTGATTCACACTTTGATAAAGTTATTGTATATGATGATGAAAATTTGTATTCATATTTCAAGATAATGTCCTCTGAGAAAAGTACTAGAGTGTTAAAACGACGTCAAAACAATCATGGAACTTAAAGACATATCTTTATCACAGGTTTAAGTTGAGGTTTAAAATACAACGAGCACATAAAAACAAGTATCTGGGTGACAAGACATAAAAGTATAAAAGTGAAATGGATTGAACATTATGTGCTAAAATGTTAAAGTTGATACTGCGGTGAAATGACTAGTATCAGTGTTAAAATTTAAACTAACCAATCATGTGAATGTGAAATTAAAATAGCGTCCTGAGAGACTGCTTGAAACTTGAAATTGTGGCCGAAGTTTTGACTGTTTGAGGCGGAGCGTTCTATAGTCTAGGGACCGAACACGAGAAAGAGCCGAGTATGATCAAGCGTGCGCAATCGATACCTTGATGAGGCCATTTGAACGAGTAGGCACGATCTACATGTGCCTTGATGAGGCGGCTAGAACGAGTGTGCACAGTCTATGTGCCTTGATGACGCGGTTAGAACGAGTAAGCACATTCTATGAGCCTTCTGGAGGCGGCTCAAGGGAGTGTGCGCAATCTATGTACCTTGATGATGCGGTATGAACAAGTGTGCGCAATCTATATGCCTTGATGATGCGGTATGAACACGTGTGCACAATCTATACTTTGATGAGGCCGTTTGAACGACTATACGCAATCTATGTGACGTGATGAGGTAGCTAAAACGAGTGTACGACAGGGTATTTACTGTATTAACGCTATGCTGTTCTATAAAGGTAGACTTGCTGAGTCGGGACACATTCTTATATTATTCAGTGTAAGATTGAACGGCACATGGCTTAGCAAGCATTAACTCTAACAGTCGACCCGAAATGGGTGTTGGGTCTAGAGATTTACTCACACGATAGAAGGTGGATTCCTAGTTCCTTCATATTCCGCGAATGGCAGTCCCCGTTTATAAATCGGAACCCTCGTTTTTTATTTTTCGAATGATTGATTCTCGGAAGTACAAACTGGTGTTGTTTTCTCAAAACTCTAGGGACATTTTATTATATCAACTATTAAGTAAAATATAGAAATGGACTATAGATATTCATCAGGGACGCGCTTGCACAAAACTAACTCTGATTGGTCATTATGCTTGAACAGTATGACGCGGTTATAAACAAATTGTGATTACGTGACAGGTGTCCGGCTATTTTACTAAATCTTTTTGCAATCGATAATATGACGCAATATAAGTCGATACGATATTGTAAATAAGAAGTCATAAGAAGAGTTTCTGAAAAAGTCATAACCGGAATGAAATAACTCTGAAAGCCAACTGGCAATAGCGATTTTAATGTAAATTCAATATTACCAATTAACTAGCAGTAAACCCGCTATTGCAATAGCCCTTTCCTTTAATAAATCATCCAAAAAGCTAGAATTCGAGCTAAAAGCTTCAATGATTTCAGGTTGGTTTTCAGCAGAAAGGGACATCATGAAGCCTCTCTCATAACAAAACAAAAACAGATCAGCCATAAGGGGTGCGAAATTGGTACCCATCGGAATACCCACAACTTGTCTAAATAACTTAGTACCAAATCGTATGTAAATATTGTCAAAGAAGAAAGGTGAGAGCTTCACACACTTTCTGACATTACCACAAAGTATAATTGTTATGCTCTTCAGAAGTGAAAAAAGCACTTCTTACATAACATGCAAGATAGAGGGGGTCTTCCCAATAAAATGTCCATTCAATTAAATCATTAAGTTTTTCTTTTATAAGATTATGAAGTTGGATTTTAACCGTCCAAAGGGTTTAGGAGGAGTAAGCATTTAAAGCAAATTGTTGGCGCCACACGACACACGACACACGACGGACGACGCACATCGCTCGACGGACATTGACCGATCACAATAGCATGAGCACTTCGAACTCAGGTGAGCTAACAATAAATTCCGTTTATTGCACAGGTGAAAATGGACTGAGTGTAAAGATTGATACTTCAAACCTAACGCCTGAGGATAAGAAGAAGTACGACACTGGAAATGACAATCACCATTTCAATGAGTTTGCCAGTGAGAGGATATCTATACATAGATCCCTTCCAGATATCAGATATGACAGGTGATAAATTTAATGGAATATTTTGAAATATCTGTAACTTATAGCGGATTGGATAACGCCTACAAAACGTTTGTTTACTCTGCCTTACGCTTAAAAGAAAGAATGTGGGTCGATTGTCTCAGGTTGAAGGCTCGGAAAATCCTCCCGAAATGAGACTTTAATTGTTTTGTTTAACCTTTAAATTCCAGTATTTTAAACAAGTAGTGTAGTCCTATTCAGACGCCGCAAAATGCGTCTGAACTGGGTCTCCACTGTTTGCCAATGTCCCAGTAAACGAGCCCTTCCAGATTTTACTTTTTACACAACGCTCTGACGTCCAGGGGAGAAGACTAACGCTGCTACAAATAACGGGTACCTGGATGCGATAGTCACGTGGACAAATACAGGCGGGAAGCTTCTGTGTTAGTAATTTTGGGTCGATCGATAAGCAAATGCCCCAAGTACTCGAGCCCAGACCAGATTTTACTATTTTTATAACGCTCTGACGTCACATGGGAAAATGGCGTTGCTATAAATAACCTTTACCTTGGATGTCATCGATAAGCACGCTACATGTAGATACCCTGCTCTATAATGAAAACCATGGGCACTCGTTAAACCGCCTCATTATTAGATAAGTACTATTTTTTTTCCCTAAAAAATGTGTTTTTTTTTTTTTTTTGCTTTAGTTCTTTTTTGTTTGTTCTTTATGTTGCATTTGTACCTTTTTCCGCCAATTTATTTATATATTTTCTTCCGCTAGCCCACATTTTTTTTCAGCTTCATCATTCATTTATATGCAGTGTACTAAATAGGACCAGATTGTGATGATGATTTCGTGTTTAACTCTTGGTGGGTCATAAGCGTCAGTGATCAAATGGCGTGTAGAATTATGAGGATATTAGTAATAAAAAGGTTAGAATGATAATGTATAAAAATCTGGCAAAAAAATGAATCTTATGAAAAAGTCGTAACGTTATTTCTTTTAAGAATAAGATAATGTTATCAACATGTTTTTTTTTGTTTTGGGGGGGGGGGGGTTACGGCCCTTTCAAGATTATTTCACTCATATCGAGCCGGTCGTTAATCAGAGGTGGGCGAAAACCGGAGTACCCGGAGAAAAACCACCTGACCTTCCGTTGCAGAACTTTGCGTCTCACATATGACCGAGCGAGGCTTGAACCACAGCTTTATCAACAGGTACATCTTGAAATAATTGTTGTAAAGCGTCAGCTTTGAAGTATAAGTTACGTGACGGCAAAAAGTCAACATAGTCAATTAAAAAAAAGGATGAACAGTGATCGGCGGACCACAGCCTACACAAGTAGGCCGATTATCACCATTTAAAATAAGAATGAGTAACTCTTGTATGGCCAATGCTCAGTCGAGTCAATTGTCGGGAAAAGATGTTTCTTACTTACTACCCGAAACTTTCAAGCGTGTAATTACTTAAACACGCAAAACAGAGTATAAACCACTTGACAATGTGTTTACGTACAACGGTGGTTAGGCCTTGTCTAGAAAATTGCCTGATCATACTTTTCTTGAGAAAAGTAAGTTTCTTTGGTTTTTTGGACGGTTTCGTACCTGCACATAACATGATGTGTGTTAATTAATACTACAAGGCACGTCTGTTATAACAAACAAATGTTGTTGAAAGGGTGTTCTAACCAACTAACCCTCTGTTATTCGCTGGTGGTTGGCCTGTGCAATATTCCATACAGGCGACGGTTCGGTCATGCAAACCGGCTTTATGACGAGCCTATGCTGTATGGTCATCGCATGATCGAACTACATGGCCTGACACATCCCTATAGAAGTTTCGTGCCTATCAACACCGGCTGTGGGTCAAACTTTCTAGGGCCGATGTAGAAGAGTGTCAAGCAAAGGCTGGCAGCAGTGAGTAAAATATTCTTTCTACGTATTAGCTTTGTTTTTCCAGATTCAGCGCTTCGCTTTCTTGTAAATATTCCTCAATATTGCCTTGTACCTCCCTGTACCTCAGGTGTTGTGCAGATCGGAAACGGGTTTCAATCGCTGGATCTGTTGCTTACATAGACCGTCGTTCATCGTAGGGGCAGATAGCCGTGGGACGATTTATATACCATATGACTTCATTGGGCGGCCCCCGCCCATAGGGGCTTGAGGAAATATATTGGCTGCATGATGTTTCCACGCAAAACCGCTTAGAGGATCTAAGCCTGTCCAGGAACCGCGGTGCGAGGCAGACCGTCCATGCTAATAAACCCTATTGGTTTCATTGGGCGACAGGGCTTGAGATGTCATTTCATCTCAATGTCGGGTAAAAGTCCCACAAAATTGGAAGCAACGTCTCCAAAATGACCTTTACAGTGTTGACGGGGACGTTAAACCTCAAATCAAACAAACAATGACTGCATTATTTCATGAGCACGCACGCACGCAGGCAGGCAATTTTAACAATGTAGATTCTGATCAGGCGCAGTTTAAAGTCACAAATAACATTCGTTATTGTACGTTTTATTGCACTGAGGGTCCTGATCAGACGCTATATTGAATTATGCAATAATGGTGATTTATACCGCAATCAGAATAAAGGGGGTCGAATAACTGCACGGTATAATCGGTAGTGACCTAAAATACATTCTACTGACCTGTAACACGTCCAGTGACCGTTTATAGACCGGACCTACTTTTCAGGTCACTAATTTTCAAATGTAAACAATAATCAGATAATAACATTCAACCTTTTATACATGGGAAGACAACGAAACTGCAAGTTAAAATCTTTGCAATATTTATTTGAACAAATTTTCAAAAAATTCAGCTAAATTCTTGCCTTTCCTCGTTTGAATGGCCGGTTGGAATAACTGCGCACTTCTACTGCAGTTGCGTCTCAACCTCGGAAATAATTTCTAAAGCTAAAATAAACTATGTAAAGCGCTGAGAAACTTTTATTCGAGCGTCCGTGTTGTTTCCTACGTCTTTGTGGCGCATTGATGTCAGAAACTTTGCACTCGTTGACGTCACGTTATACTACGTGCGCGCGCCATGGCACTGGATGTCATTTGACACGCCACACTGTCTGCTGTCTTTTTGCTTAAATTTGCTAAATTATTGCAAAACCCCTTGGTTGTTTTGAATTGCGGTATAAACTAAATACATGATTAGTGGCTTTAATAATAAAATATAATCGGTTCGCCACGACAACTTTATAGGGGCTCGCTAAAGCTCGCCCCTATACAATTGTCTAAGGCTCATCGATTATATTTTATTATTAAAGACACTTTCCATGTATTTACTATATTGCCCTTCATTGAAGACTCGGAGGAAAGACTTTATACATTTTATGGTGTGGACTCTGATCTCCACGCGCGTCTTTACGCGATATGTTTGTTCCAACCATATGGCTCCAAACGAATTTTCCAGTTATTGTTGTTTGGGAGTACCTTGTGCTGGCCGGTCCAGCATATAGGATTGGGGCGTACACTGTATTCGCTGGTGGTTGACAAAATTGTACCATTTACTCGTCATCGGTTGGCAAGTTGATGAGTACCCAGTATACACCGCTGGTTGTCAATACGAGTGAGTACCCTTCACTTGTCGTTTGGGGCGGCGTACTCGTATAAGAGTACCCTCGGACGACTCGTTGTCCCTGTAATGTTAATATGACGTTGATGTACCTATTTTCTGGGAACTCAGAACGGCCTCAGTGACACGGCTCTAACGTGTAGACGCAGTCCGTACTCTGGGCAGAAGTAGGAAACGATATTAAACTTTTGGACCGTCATTAATAGCCATGTGTTTTGTTGGAAAACATATCTGTGGTAGCGATTTCTGATTTGCGCAATGGCGTTTTAAGAGATGATTTCATTTTTTTAGAAGTAAAATGTTTCCGTATTTATTTGTGTATGTAAAGGTTTGTCTAAAATGTGGTAAGCTTTTGTATTACATGTGGTAAGCTTTGGTGCACTGATCTCTGTACAAAATCCAGATCTTTTAGCATCAGCATTCAATGAGTGTTTTGGTAGCGATGCTACCTTACAACGACAATAATATACGACTATTCCGTCTAACCAACTGATCTATACACAGCCTCCAGTTCAACAACCTAAACCAGGAGTTGTTGAAATCTTAGTTGATGAAACCAATGGCCTCAAGAATAGAATCAAACAGTTAGAAGATTGTTCTCAATAACCATCTTCACTGGAAATGAATCCTATTAGGATTTCACTCTACTTCAATATCGTCACATATGAAGATAAACAAGTGATGCAGTCTTCATTAACATCACCAGTTACTGGACTTGGAGCTGCTACCAAACCCATACGAAAAAAAAAGATAAACATTAAAAACCAAAACAAAACAGCCCTTTTCTGGGCTACCAAAACAGTTAAAAAAAGAACCTATGTCATTGCAACCTTAACCACATTCGTCCCTATAATTTTCAGGAACAAACATATAGGGAAAAAAAACTTTCATGTCAAGTCTAGATAATATTATCATTTTCAGGGGCATCATATTTATAGGGACTAAAGATAACATGCCACTATGAAGACACAAGACCAAATAATGTCATCTTGCGGTACTCCTGGAACTCCTGTGAAAGTTTATCACAAAACCTTTGAACAAAAAACACCCATTATTTCGCAGATGACGCTAAACTCCTCGAAAAAAAACAAAAAAAACAAAACAAATATACCACCTTTCACAAAAGTCGCTTTTAACCCTCGATAATGAAAAGTTATAGCGTCAATATAAAACAGCTAAGTTATTATAAGATTTAGCCTGAAATATATAAAGATTAAAAATCCAGAGACTAAATCCACATAGGACGTATATTGTTCCTCACTTAGCAGGAAAATGAGGCAAAACATGTGCCCTATGTAGACTTTAGTAGTGCTCGTCCACCTACCCTACTAGTCAAGATAAGATCACGGGGTGGAGATATAGCGCTATAAAAATCTCGCTATAAAAATGACGCTATAAAATGTAGCTATAAATATGACGCTATAAAATGCGCAATAAAAATGCGCTGTATCGCCATCCTACACTACTATTTGTCCCTAAACATTTCAGGAACATAAAATGTATAGGGTCAATCAAAATGATGAAAGTGCCCAGCCAAAACACTAATGATCACCCAAGCCCCAAACCTAGCCTAGTCAAGCTTAGATAATAAGGGTGTGTACTATGGGGACGCGTCCACAGCACAGAAATGCCGTCCACGGCTCTGTGCGGTCTTGGTCTCCGGACGCATCCCCATATATGCAGCCTAAACAATTCCCAGAGTTAACATACCTAGTATGTAGCAATGTGAAATGGTCTTTTACATTAATTCCTATAAATAATGCCCTGTGGTCTAAACTGGCTCCGCCCCGGTGCAGACTTGTAATGGGAAACAACTTCAAAAATCTTCTCTGAAACCATAAGGTAGGCGGCTTTCCCACCGAACAAAAGCGTGTCAATTAAGCCCCTGGCAGTCCAAACCGGTCACACCCCAGTCGGTCATTTGTTAATACCTGTAGAACCTTCAAAAATGTTCTTCTCTGAAACCATGAGACCAAGATGCAAGTTATTTAGTTATGAAGCAATAAATCCTGCCATCCATGCCTCTGGGGTCAAAACTGGCTACGCCTCGAGGGGGGGGGCGTCTGACTGGTGATCAGGAGGACGCGTTTTCGATACCTGCCAGGGTCGGCAACATTCGAATTATTGATATCCATAATTCGATTTATGGATATCTTTAAAGACGGATTAAATAGTAAAACGGCGCCCCATACGTTTTAGTAACCTCAGCGGTTTAGGTTTATTGATTTGTTTGTATTGGAGTTTTACGGCCCAGTCAACACTATTTAGGTCATTTTTGAGCCGGTCAGTTTACCTATCAACACTTTCCTGGGCAGGCTTATACGTAAGCGGTTAACCAGTACAGTGCACATTCTTTCGCCAGAAACTGACAACTGCCCTTCTTGAATCAGCGGAAGGGAGAGAATGACCGTAGAAAAGATTTCATGATCAATCTCCACGAAAGAATGTTGCCGACCCCGGCGGGAGTCGAACCCGCGACCTCCTGATCACCAGTCAGTATGTTATAGATCTCCCCAGATTAGTAAATAGTCACTCTCTTGACTCTTGAAAGTCTATATACAGACTATACAGAAAGGGTGGCATAATTTTTACACTGGAATATATTTGCCCTGGCTATTTACCTTCCTGATTTATTCTTTCATTCTATTTTTCTTTCTCTTCATAGAGGTCCCATATCAAAGAAAATTTTCATCAAAGATTTTGCAGGAACTACAAACTTCAAACTTGGTATACTATATAATGATGATAACTTGTATCTTTTAAAAACCAATGGGCTTTATCGTCTTAGCTCTTCATTTAGTCATTCTTTATTTCTCTCTTTTTAGGCCAATATTCAATTTTCGTCAAAGATTTCTGAAGAACTATAAAAAGCTAGAAGCCACAAACTTGGTATATTTTGTAAGATGATACCTATCGTAAGAGACGATGGGCTTTCTCGCCTTATTTGTTCATTTATTCGGTTTCTTTTCTTCGTCTCAATGAAAGCCGATATTAGGTTTTACGTCAGAGATTCCTCAGGAACTACAAAAGTTAGAAGCCTCAAACTTGGTATACTTTGTAATGATGATGGCTTATATCGTGTAAGAGACAATGGGCTTTCTCGGCGATTTTGTTCATATGTTCTTTCTTTCTTTCTTTTTTCTCTCCATATTGACCATTATTTATTTTTTGTCAAAGATTTCTCATGAACTGTAAAAGCTTAAAAGACTGATGACGACTTATATCGTGTAAGAGAGAGTGGACTGTTTATTTTTCTTAGTCTCCATATAGGCTAGAATTTTTCGCCAAAGATTTCTCAAGAACTATAAATGCTACAAGCCTTATCTTCGAGACCTCACATATTCGAGTCCTCATCGTTGTTTCATCTCTATGGTTGTTTGTTGTTGTTCGGAGATTTTGCACTGATGAGGCCGGTAATAGGACACTTCGGCCCCAAAACCACCTCGGCCCCTAGACACTTCGGCCCCTAGACACCTCGGCCCCAAAACCACCTCGGCCCTACTTAAAATTGAAACCCTAGACGGGTCGGCCCCTGGACACCTCGGCCCCTAGACACGTCGGCCCCATATACCTAGACACTTCGGCCCCACTTTGCGTTTCACGGGGCTTCCACTTAAATAGGATATCGGGTTGGATGCCCGATGAGTTAATGTTTATTTTTATTTAGTGATTGGATTATTTTGATAGGAAGCAACGAATATTTGAACCTATAATATATATACTTATTATATAGTATAACGTTGCTAAATATATAGAAAATCTATATTCTATAAGTCCATTTACAGTGTTTAAGAAGAATGGAAGAAATATTTGAAAATTCCCCTCTTTTATTTCAATGTATAATTCTAATTGTATTGCGGCATGCTTTAGAGCAGGCTCTTTTTCCTACATTTCTGCTCTTTTGATCATTTATAGGCTTTTTTATTATCCGAAATAATTCCACACCGCTAAAATACTTTTTAAATTAATTTCAATAAGAACATGATACCTAATTATCCTTACTTATTGGATGGAAATCTGGATGGGGCCGTAAAACCAAAAAAAAAATAAAAAAAATAAAAAAAAATAGCAACTCTCTGTTTCGTCAATCATGGTGATGATGGGGGATAATCTTATATTTGTTAACAAATTTATATATTTATTTATTAATTTATTTATTTTTTGGCCTCGGTAGCTAAGTCGGATGCGCTTCTGACTGGTGGTCAGGAGGACGCGGGTTCGATACCTACCCGGGTCGGCAACTTTATTTCGTGGACATTGATTATGAAATCTTTTCTACGGTCATTCTCTTCCTTCTGCTGATTCAAGAAGGGCAGTTGTCATTTTCTGGCGAAAACAAGTGCACTGTATGGGTTAACCGCTTACGTATAAGCCTGTCCTGGATAAGTGTGGATAGGTAAACTGACCATCTCGAAAATGAACTTAAATAGTGTTGACTGGGCCGTTAAACTCCAATACAAACAAACAATTTATTAATTTATTTATTAGGTAGTTAACAGTGTTCGGGTTCGCTGAACTAGAACTATCCTCGTAAGTAAACCAATTAATATAATGTATGCATGCAATTCAAAAACTGCATGAAAAACGGTGCGATCCGGTTCAGAGGGCAGAAGCAATCTGATCAGGATCTACACTGTTTGCAAAGTTAAGGATTATCGTGTTCAGCGGGGTAAGGATTAATGAAATTCAGCTTAGTACACTATTTAGCAAAACGTTTTACAAGAACAATTAATTATTGGCATAAATTAGTAAAGTGTGAAGCTCAATAAACAACCAGGCGTTACTAATCCCTTTTCCCCAATAAAGAGATCCTTGATGATAAACAGATCATTGTTATCAATTTTCACACATTTGATTGTCATTCTAGCTCGTATTAAAGACGGACAGTAGCGAGTATAATTTATTTATTTATTTATTAGTCACATTTCTGATTATCAGCCACTCAAATTACTTGATACATGTTATTTATTTATTTGATATTTATTTATTTATTTATTTATTTCTGACTATCAGACCCTCAAATTACTTGATGCATGTATATTGTATTCATTTAAAATTCGCAAACTGAATGACAGTGTAGATCCAGATCAGATGGATCTGGATGTACACTGAGTGCAAAGTCTTCATGGCCCTATATATTTTGTAGAAAAGGCTCATTAACTATCAGTATCAAATATTCACAATTAGAACAACCCGCTAAACCCCACTTTTCGTGATGCTGACTCAAGGTCAACGTCACGATTGAAGGCGGCGGGGTATTAGCTGTCCTTAAGAGTCTAGTCAAAGTTAAATGTCGTGTATGCGTTGTTATATTTATTATAAACGTCTCATTGGTTATTTGTTATTTTTATATGAAATAAAAATAGCAATAAAATAATTTGATCTTGTTTCCTAACAACTGAATAGAAGATTCCGTAAAACCAAAATTATATAACGAACGGTTGATAAAATTGTATTTCTTACTTCTGCTCGAAAACACAGATCTTTGGTACTGGTTCAATAATTCTCAAGGAGGTGGTTCATCGCACATACCTGTTACTTTATATGAAATGACTAGTTTGCACAAACACAGATTAATATTAAACTAGTTGTGATTAAAGGTTGTCACAGACGCATTCTGATCAATCCTGCACATTGAGATGGTTCTAACCAGTACACACAACCTGTGTCTTGGAGCAGAAATAAGAATTATGAAAACATTCCTATACAAATGCTTTGTAAACTTTACCGCCGAAAAAAAAACGAACTTTATAAGAGGAAAAATTGTGATATTTTATTATTTCTGCTCAAATAAAAACAATAAGGTTTACCCCTATTACCCAAATTTTACTATATAAAAGTGGGGTTCAAAGGGGTCAAAATTACACATTACGAAAACACGCCTATACAAATAAATTGAAAACTTTACCGCCGAAAAACGAAACTTTTAGGATGAAAACTTGTGATATTTTTCTTGTTTCTGCTCAAAATGTAGATTGTGGGTACTCATTAGAACCGCCCCATATTTTAGAACAGAAATACGAAAAATAAGGTTTACCCCTGTATACCCCAGTTTTACTGTATAAAAGTGGGATTCAAGGGGGTCAAAATTATATCGGCGTGTTTTCGCGATGAAGGCATGTCTTCGTGATATAAATAATGTATACCTCTATGAGCCACAGTTTACTACATATAAACTGGGGTTGAGCGGGGTCTGCATTACACGAGCTTGTTAACATGATGTTTTGTTTGTTAGATTTGACATTTAACGCCCCAACTGACACTATCTCGGTCATTTTGGAGACGTTGCCTCCATTTTTGTGGGAATTTTACCCGACATTGAGATGAAATGACTTCTCAAGCCCTGCAGCCCAATGAAACCAATAGGGTTTATAAGTATGAACGGTCCGACTCGCACCGCTTTTCCTGGCCAGGCTTAAGACCTCTAAGCGGTTTTCCAGTACTCATGTCACAGGCTGTCGGTTTCTTGAAGTCCCGATGGGCGGGGCCGATTTTAACATGATATAAATGCCCATACCCTAACAGTTATCAAAAGTGGGGCCGAGGTGTCTATGGGGCCGAGATGTCTAGGGGCCGAGGTGACAGTGGGGCCGAGGTGTCTAGGGCCGAGGTGACTAGGGCCGAGGTGTCTAGGGCCGACTTGGTTTTGGGCCGACCTGTCTAGGGGCCGAGGTGGTAGTGGGGCCGAAGTGTCTGGAAATCATGAGGCCTTCATGCGGACTGAACAAATTATTTGTCTAAATCGCGACGGAAGTAAGGGCGAGGATTGCAGCTGCGTAAAATCGATTTAAGCTCCCACCCCCCACCAATCCCAACCCCAGTGGAATTCTTTTCACTGACCGTTCCAAGGCGGTTCTTCTGTCGCGGTTTAGTTTGTTATGGTTTGTCTGTGAGTGTTTGTATCGCTTATATTATTTTGTTTTGGATTTCCAATTATTAGCAGTTTTGTGGGACAGTAACTGTCCTTTTGGCTTTCTGCTGTTGTTTCCATTAGGGTCTAGTTATTTCATGGTTGTGTTTCTTTCCCTTGGTGTCCCTGATAGGAGCTGTGGGTTAATTGTATCAATTCCCGATTATTACCATCACTCCTATTTAATTAGCTCACCGGAGCCGAAGGCTCCGGGGGAGCTTTTGTGATCGGTCACCGTCCGTCGTCGTCGTCCGTCCGTACGTATATCCGTCCGTCCACAATTCCTTTAAACAACATCTCCTCCTAAACCATTGAACAGATTTTGACCAAACTTGGCAAAAATGGTCTTTGGGTGGTCCTCTCTCAAAGTTGTTCAAAGACTTCCATTCCATGCATTGGCAAAGAAAAGAGGAAAATAAGAAAAAACCTTTAAAAATCTTCTTGTCTGAAACTAGAAGGCCAAGGTCTTTGATATTTGGTATGAAGCTTCATATAGTGGATTTCTACCAAGATTGTCCTAATTATAGCCCTGGGGCCAAAACTGCCCCCGACCCGAGCCCCACCGGTTTTACATAGGCTTATATAGTAAAACGCTTTAAAAATCTTCTTGTCTGAAACCAAAAGGTCCAGGTCTTAAATATTTGTTATGAAGCTTCATCTAGTGGACCTCTACCAAGATTGTTCAAATTGTAGCCCTGGGGTCAAAACTGTCCTCGCCCCGAGGCCCACCGGTTTTACATAGGCTTATATAGGGAAAAAGCTTTAAAAATCTTCTTGTCTAAAACCAGAAGGCCCAGGTCTTTGATATTTGGTATGAAGGTTCACCTATTGGACCTATACGAAGATTGTTCAAATTATAGCCCTGGGACCAAAAATGCCCCCGCGCCGGGGCCCACCGGTTTTACATAGGCTTATATGGGGGAAAAAGCTTTAAAAATCTACTTCTCTTAAACCTGAAGGCCGAGGTCTTTTATATTTGGTATGAAGCTTCATCTAGTGGACCTCTACCTAGATTGTTCAAATTATAGCCAGGGGCCAAAAATGGGCCCGCGCTGGGGCCACCGGTTTCACATAGACTTATATAGGGAAAAAGCTTTAAAAAAAAATCTTCTTGTCTGAAACCAGAAGGCCCAGGTTTTTGATATTTGGTATGAAACTTCAACTAGTGGACCTCTACCATTATTGTTCAAATTATAGCCCTGGGGCCGAAAATGATCCCGCGCCGGGGCCCACTAGTTTTACATAAGCTTATACAGGGAAAACCTTTAAAACTCTTCTTGTCTGAAACCAGAAGACCCAGGTCTTTGATATTTGGTATGAAGTTTCATCTTGAGGAACTCTACCAAGACTGTTCAAATTATAGCCCTCGGGTCAAAAATGCCCCTGCGCCGGGGCCCACTGGTTTTACATTAGGCTTATACAGGGAAAAAGCTTTAAAAATCTTCTTGTCTGACACCAGAAGGCCCAGGTCTTTGATATTTGGTATGAAGTTTTATCTAGTGGACCAAGATTGTTCAAATTATAGCCCTGGGGCCAAAAATGCCCCCGCGCTTGGGCCCACCGGTTTTACATAGGCTTATATTGGGAAAACCTTTAAAAATCTTCTGGTCTGAAATCAGAAGACCCAGGTCTTTGATGTTTGGTTTGAAGTTTCATCTAGTGAACCTCTACCAAGATTGTTCAAATTATAGCCCTGGGGTCAAAAATGGCACAGCCCAAGGGCCTACCGGTTTTACATAGGCTTATATATACGGAAAAAGCTTTAAAATTCTTATTGTCTGAAACCAGAAGGCCCAGGTCTTTGATATTTGGTATGCAGCTTCAACTAGTGGACCTCTTCCATTAGTGTTCAAATTATAGCCCTGGGGCCAAAAATGTCCCAGCTCTGGGGCCCACTGGTTTTACATAGGCTTATATAGGGAAAACCTTTAAAAATCTTCTTGTCTTAAACCAGAAGGCCCAGGTCTTTGATGTTTGGTATGAAGTTTCATCTAGTAGACCTCTACCAAGATTGTTCAACTTATAGCCCTGGGGCCAAAATGGCGCTGCCCCTGGTTTTGCATAAAATATTCTTGTCTGAAACCCCCCCCCCCCCCCCCAAAAAAAAAATATCTTTGATATTTGGTATGAAGCTTCATCCAGGGACCTCTTCCAAGATTGTTCAAATTAAAGATTAACGGCCCAGCCAAGGGTCCAAATGTTTGACATAGGCTTATGTGGAGCGCTGTGGTGCAAAGGTAAAGCATCGGATTTGAGATCGAGAGGTAGCTGGTTCGATCCTCGCAAGCGCAAAAAGATTGTTTCCTTGAGCAAGAGACTATATCAATATTGCTTAGTACTGGGTCCTACCCAGGAAAAGAGGGCTACATGGAAGATTAGTGCCAGTACTAAATGTGTTACCCTCTATAAATAAGGTTGATTATTATTATTATTATTATTTTTATTATCATTATTATTATTATTATTATTGTACGGAAAACCTTTTAGAATCTTTTTCTTTGAAACCAGAGGCCCAGGCCTTTAATATTTGATATTAAGCTTTATTTATGGACCTCTACTAAGGTTATTCCAATTATAGACCTGGGGCCAAAAGTTGCCCCACCCCGGGACCCACGTATAAACCTCTTAGCTCAGGTGAGCGATATAGGACCATCATGGTCCTCTTGTTTTGTAATGATGATGACTTATAACGTGTAAGAGACAATGGGCTTTCTAGGCTTATCTGTTCATCTGTTCTTTCATTCTTGTTTCTCTCCGTATAGTTTTTCGTCAGATTCCTTAGAAACTAAAAAAGATAGAAGCTTCATACTTGGTACTCTGTTATGACGAAAACTCATATCGTGTAAGAGACATTGGACTTTCTCGGCGTATTTTTCATCTGTTTTTTCATTTTGTTACTCTCCATATATGCCAATATTTAACTTTTTTTCAATTAAACTTTTTGTCAAAGATTTCTTATGACCTTAAATATGTAGAAGCCTTAAATTTGGGACAGGTGAAGAGCAGTAATATGAATGAAAGTGAAGAAACAGTAGAACTAGTCTTTCCTGCTGCTAAGGCAGGCCCAACAGCAAACCTGTATCAGCTGGACGTCCCAATGACGCAAGATACACAGCACCTTCGTCTCACCACAACTAAGCTGATACTGAAGAAGAATATGATCTATCAACAAGCGCATGGTCTAATATTAATCATCACTACTACAAAATACAACCCGGACATTACATGGTGTACTTATAGCCAATATCGATCATATGAAGGCAAGTGAAAACTGCGTTTTTCTAAAACTAGGTGGGACATGTATCTTAGCGGATTTGGTAACCACTTTTGGAAATATTATAAATTTTGCAAGTCTCGCTACTTTGGGCATCTCCTTCCTGATGCCCGGGACTTCCGTGGAGTATGGTCCATGTTTGCTGATGTTTGCTCGGTGGGGGACGCATATAAGTTCCCTGGTAGGCGTCTCTTGCCTGATGCCTCCAGTTGACCTGTCTAATGAGCTGCGTCGGTCGGTGTGTGCTTGGAGGGGGATGTGCTGTGTTTGCCGGGTCTTGTCCATCATCCGTTTCGGTTTCAAAACTTTGGGGTTTAGACACACTGATGAAGATTAAATATCAGAAAGGCCTCTGTGTCACTAAATTTGGTATAGTTACGCATTAATTTAGACTCGGATTAGATCGCTAGAAGAGCAGTTTGACCAAGGCCTATACCAAACACTGTTCGCCAGACTGATCCAAGAATAACAACCTACTAAACAAACCATGAGATCATGGAAACCCTTTAGTTGCTCATCTAATGGCATCAAGTACAATACAATAACCTGTAAACAAGTTTGTTCACATTTGTAGATAACTGCAAAAGTACCACGCTTCCTGACCTCACCATTAGCTACATGCGTACAGCCCTAGACCAGACTGTTCCAGAGCATGGTGCAGGTCCATCCGTTTTCTAAGAAAAACACACGAATCCGAAACTGCACCATCCACCATGACAAGCATGCCCGAATAACCGGGAATCCCTGAGTCGTTAATAATTCAGTCTATCATCAAAGATGCCCTGACAACAACCATTAAAGCGGAAGGTCAGGTGGTTTTCGCCGACCTCTGAATAACGATCTTCTCGTAATAAGTGACACGATGTTGAAAGGGCCGTTAAATGTGCATTTCCTATTAACCAGTTAAATAGTCTTGAAAATTTCTGTTAGCCTTCCCCATTCAATAGGATTTTATTGGGTCGATTGTTACAATTGACCCAAATTTACTAAACGGCAAAATCTGATTTCATGCTGTTGTCCACGTGACCGTCACTGATTTCGGAAAACCAGTATTACGGTTATTAATAGCAAAAGTCGGGCTGTTTCTATCAATTGTACATGTAGGTCAGAGCAATTAATAGAGTCTGGACAGAAATCGTGTGCTGGGTTTGGCAAACACTGAATACCCAGGTCAGACGTCGCAGAAT
The DNA here is from genome assembly GCA_963580285.1 of Lucinisca nassula. Classification (NCBI taxonomy): domain Eukaryota; kingdom Metazoa; phylum Mollusca; class Bivalvia; order Lucinida; family Lucinidae; genus Lucinisca; species Lucinisca nassula. Next base: position 66,977,078 of record OY757025.1, on the reverse strand, counting down.
GTGGAGTCTGCACAGCCTGTTGCACAGGGACTACACTGTTTGCTTATATAGTGTTTGTTTGTTTGTTTGTTTGTTTGTTTGATTTGAAGTTTAACGTCCCCGTCAAATCTGTAAAGGTCATTTTGGAGACGTTGTTTCCAATTTTGTGGTTCTATTACCCGACATTGAGATGAAATGACATCTCAAGCCATGCCGCCCAATGAAATCAATAGGGTTTATAAGCATGGGCGGGCCAGACTCGCACCACATTGTCTGGGCAGGCTTAGATCCTCTAAACGGTTTACCAGTACAAGTGTGCGGGTAGGTTTCAGCTCTGCATGGAAGCATCATGCAGCCAATCTATCTTAAAAAGTGGCATATAAGGATTAAATGAAATAGTATATGTATGCCAGGTTGCTCACGTACTGAAAGGAAAACAATAACAATATATTAATCAAGGCCACGCTATTACTTTCCGACCATTCCATTCACAAAACTGTTGGGAGCGAGTGTACAAAAGGTAAACTACGGAACGCTAGAAGGGACATTTCTGTCCAAATATCTAGCCGAGCAGAGTTTAAAACAATAATATTAGAGTGGAGAGGAAAACAAGTCATATGTCGAATGGAACAGAAAACAAAAATATGTCGTATAAATGACAAATTTCTTGTTTTCTGTTCCACCCTTGATTACGCGAAATTCCGAATTTATTAAGATACGGCGTAGATTCGGAAGTTGGCGTTTGCCTTTTATGATTTTTTTTTTTGTATTTTACATTATATTTTTCATTCTTTCATCATTATTGAAAATGTTCATCATATTAGTTTTTAATATGCCAAATTCTTCTCTGTTTTTGGGGTTAAATGTGGAAATGAAATGTGTTATGTTTTCTACTGTCTCTTTTCGTGTATTTAATAGAGTGTTTCTAGGTATTTGCATGGCCTTAGAAATACCTGTTTTAACAACATCCAAGGGATATTTTCTGATTATAAGAACAGAAAAGAATTTGGCATATTAAAAACTAATATGAACATTTTCAATAATGATGAAAGAATGAAAAATATAAAGAAGGATACAAAAATCATAAAAAGCAAACGCCAACTTCCGAATCTACGCCGTATCTTAATAAATTCGGAATTTCGCGAAAACAAGACTCAACCTTGCGTTAGCAAATACAACGAGCCAATGTGCGGCCTATGTAAGAATATTATTGAGGAGCCATCCTTACAATTAAAACAAAACACCTTTCACGTAAAAGAAGATATGAATTGTACTGTGCAAAACGTTTTGTATGTAACGAGTGTAATGAATATTACATAGGTCAAACAGGTGACAAATTAAGAAATAGAAAAACAGTGCATGAGCAACAAATTAGCTATCCATCAACAAGACAAATGCCTGTAAGTGCATACATAGACAACTGTTGTAAAACGGAACCTAAGTTGTCCATATTTCCGTTTTACAAAGGGGGTCTTTCATTTGTGCCCATGCATGTTTTTTCTTTAAACTTTGTATATTAATAACTCAGCATATACAAACTATAAAAATGTATTTAATAGCTTATATAAATCGAAGTAGGACTCAGGGGGCCACTCTAACTGACTCCCTCCATGAGCTGGTGTCTGTCTCTAAATACGTGCGTCTTAAATCTTATGTTTTATTTAGTTTCAAGATCTGTGAACTGGATTGAATGCAGAACTCCATGGGCATTCCTTTGATACTAAAAAAATCTATTGAATTAATTAAAGTTTACATTTTCTGATAAAATAATTATCAAAAATCTCTTTTTTTAATTAAAATTTTAAAAAATTATCAAAATTCAATCCCTAAGATAAATATATTCTAGTCTTTGTCAAGATTTCATTTTGCTAGGAAAACTTGCCATATGTATCTTCTTTAGCTATGCCAAATTTCATGAAAATCCGAAACCGGTAACAATGTAATTTTACACCTTTAATGGATGTAAGTCGTTTCTGCAAAATTTACTATTTTATTGAAATCATCCAAGAACCTTAGAAAAAGTCAATTCGTAACACTTACGTAATAAAAATTAGATTATACAAACAAAATGAATACATATTGAGCTGATCTAGCTTAGAAACTATTAAAATATCATGAATTTCTGATATTTTCCTTTCATATATACACTATGATCTATCCAAAATAGAAGATAGTAAAACACTAAATCAAAAGGTATTCTTATCAATAAATTAGGCTTAACAACATATATTGCTTTTTTATTAGCACCAAAATTATTGTGAACATGTGCAACTTTATTTAATGACTTTGCATAAGTCATGCTACTCAAATAGGTGTAAGGCAAGGAGATCCATTATTTTCATTTCCATACCAAGCTGGTATGCAAGGACGCAATGGTCAGTGGTTTGTTGTAACTAGTAAAAATAGTTCTGTTGATAAATCCATGGCCAGATTAAGCCTTAGATATACTCTGTCTTTATGAACGCTGGATTATTATCCTAACAAAAAAGTTACAGTAATTATTGGATAGTACAAAAATAGTTTCCAAAAATCGAAATGTCACTGATATTGAGTTTCTGTTGCAAAAGATATCATTGATGGATGAGGCGCAGAATATTTGGTGTAAACAAAGCTGTTCCATGACCTAGAGAAGTTTTGCTATTAGACAGGGAGAGAAACAGTTTCCTTCCTAATAGTACACATGCATAAATATGTCTCTTTTCTGCATTGGTATTGTAATTGTTGACGTTTCTTTAGTGTCGTATTTTTTTCTATTTACTTTGTCAATATACATGTAGTGGATAATTTATCGGAAGCGAGCTTTTAGTATTTTTTTCTGGTTGTAAAACTTTCAACCACTTCTGGAATGTTTCACTGTTTTTTTAAGCACTTTTTGTTCATTAATAAATACCAATACATTTCTCTGCAATGTATCTCTCAGCTTAGAAAGAGCATTGTAGTGTTTACACAGAAAAAGGCATCACAATGTATTTACTGAAAATAATTTAAAATCCTATGAGTAATGCGATAACTACTCCCAGATTGAATAATTATTATCAACAGTTTAAATGGTTCTTGATATCACACATAATGTGCTTTATAATTACTGCAACACCGGCTGAGATAGGTAAATGAAGTGAAATACCTATACAAATATATAGACAACACAATCATGATCACATACGTTTTGGAACACTGACAAATGTACGACCATGTGAATTCTAAAAGCAAATTCAAATGGCTTTGGGATACAGCTTCAGGAAGCCGTTTGATTTTGTTCATAGGGGCTTTACAAAAAAGATAGATTGGCTAGTGCCTATGCAGATACAAATTATGAAAACTTAATGTCCAGGAAGAGTAATCTCAGGTGTTATTGATTTTCCCTAGAGCAAACCTTTCTTTTTTAAATGGACAGTTAGGGTTAAATAAACAAACAACAGCTTGACTTGAGAATCATTTAATCTGAAGCAACATCTAAAGTGACAGGTATGTTGTTGATTTGAATGTTAAATCTAAACATCACCTTAGCACCATTACCAAATTAGACAATAAAGACAGAAAGAAAACTGTGCACATGATTACTTGGGTGCGTTTGATGACATTTGTCATCAAAACCTTTGCGGTATAGTTCTGTAGACAAAATAGTTTGTTCCATAGGGGGAAGCTTTACCGAAATGGATGTTTTGAAATAATACTTATAATTATGCTATGAACTACTTACACAAACCATACTATACTATAGCCATCCAAATTGAAAGCAATAGTAAAGTATTATTAAACAGCATGACCAAAACATGATAATCATATAATTTCACATTTTGCTGAATTAGGACTATCAGTATTCAGTCTGTTAAAACACAATGTTACCGGTCCTCAATTTCCATCAAAATTCATCAACATGTTCCTAAGATATGTGAGTAGTTTTTAAGCTAAAATGGTGTCTTGACAAAAATTGGAACATGGTAAAAATGCATATAAAACTTTAATGAATACAAAAATAGGAGCAGAAATATGGGGACACCATCAAAGAAAATGAATGCCCAGCCACTATTACTAGACATATGAGGTCATTCATAGTATCAACTAACTCACAAATAATGGCTTTAATTCATAAAACATTGCAGCATTAGATATATGAAACTATGTGTACTGTAGACACGTTTATATCAGAGTACTCTCTGTTGTGATAGAGACTTCATAAAGTATGTAATAAATGTAATACGGAAATAACATTTAAAAGTGAATGTATCATAATTATAATGGCTATACCCAAGGCAATTATTGTGCATAATTTCATCAAAATCCAAGCGTGGGCAGAAACCAATGCAAATTTCCTATACCTTGAAAGACCCCCTTTCATAAACATGATGTTTCAGCTAGGCTGGCGAATGATACTTTATTGATGTTTTTACACCAAATCTAAACACTTTATGATGACGTGTCAAATTTTGCGCCCGTTGCGTACACATGTGTACGCATATTTGCTTGGTGACGTTGCTTAGAAACAGCGCATAGTTTTACGCCATTATTGTCCTGAAGATCTGAAACCGGTTGACAATAATTCAACAAAGATTATTTTAAACAAGCAAAAGGCTACGCATTGGGGACAAAGGTTGCCCCTACCTATGCAACACTTGTTCTAGGGATTTTGGAAGAAAGAATGTACGAAAACATGAAGGCGGAAAAGGATGAAAACTTCGCAAAATATATAAGGGAGAATGGAAAAAGATATTTAGATGACTGTTTCATGTTTTGGGAAAGATGTATGTCTGATTTTGTCTATTTTGAAACTGTGTTAAGCACATTACATGGAGATATACAATTTAAAATGCAACAAAGTACTGAAACACTTCTATTTCTGGATCTGATTGTGATTAAAAATGAGACTTCTATAATAACTGATATTTATTTATCATATGACGTCGCGTCTGAGGGTGTAATAACGCCATGTATTATTTTCGATAATCCACTAGTGGATTAAATATGCAAATTAGCTAGATACGTTCCGTAACGTTACATGTACGACGTCCTTAACGACATCGCGTTTACTAATGGCGGAATATTGACATTTTTGTAAACAATCCTCAATAAAATGCGTTTTAAATGTCATATGATAAATAGAATCTTGCATTCGTGTCCATGTATTAATGAATTTATTAAACTCGTTGAGGAAAAGGGATAAAATGCTCGGCAAAGCCTCGCATTTTATCCCTTTTCCTCAACTCGTTTAATAAATTCAATAATACATGAACACTCATGTAAGATCCTCTATTTTAAGACCACAGACTTAAAACAGTATCTAAATTTCAAACCTTGTCACCATAAACCTACAAAAACAAACATACCATTCACGCTAGCTTGTTGAATTTGTACTATTGTTTCCGATTTAAACATACTGAAAACACGCCTACAAGAACTGACAACCATTCTTATAAGCAGAAAATATCCCTTGGATGTTGTTAAAACGGGTATTTCTAAGGCCATGCAATACCTAGAAACACTCTATTAAATAAACAAAAAGAGATAGTAGAAAACATAACACCTACCATTTCCACATTTAACCCCAATAAACAGAGAAGTATTTGGCATATTAAAAACTAATATGGACATTTTCAATAATAAGGAAAGAATGAAAAATATTATGGAAAATACAAAAATCATAAAAGGCAAACGCCAACTTCCGAATCTACGCCGTATCTTAATAAATTCGGAATTTCGCGAAAAAATGACTCAACCTTACATGTATGCAGAAGGGAAATGATTAACACATTTACAAATGACAAGTAAAGAATTTGGAAAACTGACGGAAAATGCTACCGCATTGTACTGCATATATGTCTTATAATGAAGCGTTTTAACGAGTACCCACAGTCTACGTTATAAAGCTTGCTATTGTCTGCGTGACAATCACTGACCATCTGACTGCCGCCGACCCTGAACAAAATCCAGTTTATGGCGTCGATAATCGCCTCCCTAGTGTACCAAGTAAGAGCGCTGCATAAAAAGTAAAGTCTGGACTGTGCTCGTGCACTTGGGCATTGGCAAACAGCAGTGTATACCTAATCAGACGCGCCATAACTGTCTGATCAGGGCTGCTGTGCTTGCTTAAGGTACTGGACTTTAAGGGGTTAAATGAACAGTTCGATTCTCAGTTCAGGACTATTTTCCCAACCTACACTCAGAGACAATCGACCCACCAGTACTCTCAGTGCTTGAGTGAAACAAGAGGTGGCAGAAGACAACATAGCTCACCTTTGGGGGCCTAGGTTGGATAAGGGTAAGTTATCAAAAATGAAATTTACTTCTGTGAAACAGCCAAACAGACTACAGCAATTGAAAGAGAACCAGATGCATGTAGTAACCCTAAGAACTACTGAAGAAGAAATCCTGTTTTAAGTGTGTTTATATCAAAAGTAAAATTCCGATTTTGCAGGTTATGCCTGAAACAAAAAAAAGCCATTTTCTTAGACGAAATCTACACTGATATAAAAAGGTCTACAAACTTCCAAGTCCTCCTAACTTTGTATTTTAAGAAAGAAAAAAAAAAGAAAAGAAAAAAATCCTCCACCAGGGTTTTTTTGAACGCACGACCCTTTGATTCAGAATCAAGAGTTCAAAGCTCTATCCACTACACCATTGAGCTTGCAGGTAAACTTTAACCAAGGGAAATGAGGGAGGTAATATAGAAGAAATGATTACCTTCTAAAAAATACCAATTTAAGCCAAAAAACTGGGAAATGGAGTACAATGAATGTGCAAAATATTGTTTTTACGAATTGTTAATTTTATTTGAAAATAAATTTGTAAAACATCACAAGAGCTTACAGGTAAACTTTAACCAAATGCGGACGCTGACGACAGACACAGAGGTTTGGCACTTTCGTAAGGCGAGCTAAAATGGGAATGTTGTATCAGTAGGTAAATAATTGAAATAGTTTTCATTCTCCTTGCAGCTGTTCGCGAGAATTCAGACAAGATCTACCAGAGACTAGCATCATTATCTGTTTCCATAACGAGGCTTGGAGTGTATTAATCCGCTCTCTACACAGTATCCTCAACCGTTCGCCGGCTCATCTGGTGAAAGAGATCATTCTTATTGATGATTTATCAGATATGCGTAAGTTAACTTTTTCGTCAGGATAACACACTCGTTTTAGATCATGTTTTCTTTATTGTCTGTAAAACCCTCTTCTTCTGTTGAAAGTTTATATTTTGTTCGCAGCCATGTAAGGTTATGTTTCCTTGTTCACACCAATGTGAGGTAGTGTTTCCTTATTCACACCGATGTGAGGTAATGTTTCCTTGTTCACACCGATGTGGGGTAAGATACCCTTTTTTCACACCCATGTGAGGTAATGTTTTCTTGTTCACACCCATTTAAGGTAATGTGTTTTGTTCACATCCATGTTAGATGTATTCTTGTTCACTTCCATGTGAGGTATTGTTTTCTTGTTCACTTCCAGGTGAGATAGTGTTTTCTTGTTCACTCTTATGTGAGGTATTGTTTTCTTGTTCACTTTCATGTGAGGTATTGTTTTCTTCACTTCCATGTGAGGTATTGGTGTCTTCACTTCCATGTGAGGTATTGTTTTCTTCACTTACCTGTGAGGTATTTTCTTGTTCACTTCCATGCGTAGAAGCCTCCGTGGTACAGTGGTTACGCTACTCGCTTTGTAAACCAGGGATCGCAGGATCGATCCCAGGCTTCTCCAGACTTCCGGATGAGTCTTTAAACCGAGGTCCCGTCTCCGTATGACCTGAGCTGTTGGTGGGACGTAAAACTAAAACTCACTAACTCACTCACTTCCATGCGAGGTATTTTCTTGTTCACTTCCATTGAGGTATTTTCCTGTTCACTTCCATGTGAGGTGTTTTCTTGTTCACTACCTTGTGAGGTATTATTTTCTTGTTCACTTCCTTGTGAGGTATTGTTTTCTTGTTCACTTCCTTGTGAGATATTGTTTTCTTGTTCACTTCCTTGTGAGGTATTGTTTTCTTGTTCACGTCCATGTAAGGTATTGTTTTCTTGTTCACTTCCTTGTGAGGTATTGTTTTCTTGTTCACTTCCCTGTGAGATATTGTTTTCTTGGTCACAACAACGTAAAGTGTGGTAATGTTTTTTTGGTAACACCAACATAAGGTGAGGTATTTTTTTCTTGGTCACACCAACGTAAGGTGAGGTATTGTTTTCTTGGTCACACCAATGTAAAATAAGGTAAAGTAATGTTTTCTTGGTCACACCAACGTAAGGTAAAGTAATGTTTTCTTGGTCACACCAACGTAAGGTAAGGTAATGTTGTAGTTTTAGCTCACCATCATATAGTGACGAGGTGAGCTTTTGGGATCAATTTTTGCCCGTCGTGCGTCCGTGCGTGCGTGCGTCCATGCATGCGTGCGTAAACAATTTCTTCAAATGAAATCTTCTCCTAAACCACTGATCGGATTTTGACCAAACTTCACAGGAATGATCCTTAGGTGGTCCCCTTTGAAAGTTGTTCAAATGGTTCCGGTCCGTTGCACATCTAGATCACAGGAGTCAAAAATAGATTTTTTTCACTGAAAACTTAAAAAATCTTCTTCTCTGAAACCACAAGGCCCATGTCCTTGATGTTTGGTATGAAGCTTCATCTAGTGGACCCCTACCAAGATTGTTCAAATTATAGTGCTGTGGCCAAAAATGCCCCCGCCCCGGGGCCCTTTGGTTTTACGTAGGATTATATAGGGGACATCTTTAAAAATCTTCTTCTCTGAAACCACAAGGCCTGTTTCTTTGATATTTGGTATGAAGCTTCATCTAGTGGACATCTACCAAGATTGTTCAAATTATAGTCTTGAGATCAAAAATGTCCCAGCTGTGGGGCCCTTTGGTTTTTCTGTAGGGATAATCTTTAAAAATCTTATTCTGTGAAACCGCGGGCCCCTTTGGTTTTACATAGACTTGTATAGAGATAATCTTTGAAAATCTTCTTCTCTGAAACAGCAAGGCCCAGGTCTTTGATATTTGGTGTGGAGCTTCAACTAGTTGACCTCTATCAAGATTGTTTAAATTATAGCCATGGGGCCAAACCTGCCCCCGCCCCGGGGCCAATTGGTTTTATTAGCTCACCTGTCACGTAGTGACAAGGTGAGCTTTTGGGATCACTTTTTGTCCGTCGTCCGTCGTGCGTGCGTCCGTGCGTGCGTGCGTGCGTGCGTCCGTAAACTTTTCTTCAAACGACATCTCCTCCTTAACCACTGATCAGATTTTGACCAAACTTCACAGGAATGATCCTTAGGTAATCCCCTTTCAAAGTTGTTCAAATGGTTCCGGTCCGTTGCACATATAGGTCACAGTAGCCAAAAATAGATTTTTTTCACCAAAAACTTAAAAAAATCTTCTTCTCTGAAACCACAAGGCCCAGGTCTTTGATATTTGGTATGAAGCTTCATCTAGTGGACCCCTACCAAGATTGTTCAAATTATAGTGCTGGAGCCAAAAATGCCCCCGCACGGGGGCCCTTCGGTTTTACATGGGCATATATAGGGAAAATCTTGAAAAATCTTCTTCTCTGAAACCGCAAGGCCCAGGTCTTTGATATTTGGTATGAAGCTTCATCTGGTGGACCCCTACCAAGATTGTTCAAATTATAGTGCTGGGGCCAAAAATGCCCCCGCACTGGGGCCCTTTGGTTTTACATGGGCTTATATAGGGAAAATCCTTAAAAATCTTCTTCTCTGAAACCGCAAGGCCCAAGTCTCTGATATTTGGTATGAAGCTTTATCTAGTAGACCCCTACCAAGATTGTTCAAATTATAGTGCTGGAGCTAAAAATGCCCCCGCACGGGGGCCCTTTGGTTTTACATGGGCTTATATAGGGAAAATCTTGAAAAATCTTCTTCTCTGAAACCGCAAGGCCCAGGTCTTTGATATTTGGTATGAAGCTTCATCTAGTGGACCCCTACCAAGATTTTTCAAATTATAGTGCTGGGGCCAAAAATGCCCCCGCACGGGGGCCCTTTTGTTTTACATAGGCTTATATAGGGAAAATCTTTAAAAATCTTCTTCTCTGAAACCGCAAGGCCCAGGTCTTTGATATTTGGTATTAAGCTTCATCTAGTAGACCCCTACCAAGATTGTTCAAATTATACTGCTGGGGCCAAAAATGCCCTCGCACGGGGGCCCTTTGGTTTTACATGGGCTTATATAGGGAAAATCTTGAAAAATCTTCTTCTCTGAAACCGCAAGGCCCAGGTCTTTGATATTTGGTATGAAGCTTCATCTAGTGGACCCCTGCCAAGATTGTTCAAATTATAGTGCTGGGGCCAAAAATGCCCCCGTACAGGGGCCCTTTGGTTTTACATGGGCTTATATAGGGAAAATCCTTAAAAATCTTCTTCTCTGAAACCGCAAGGCCCAGGTCTCTGATATTTGGTATGAAGCTTTATCTGGTGGACCCCTACCAAGATTGTTCAAATTATAGTGCTGGGGCCAAAAATGCCCCCGCACTGGGGCCCTTTGGTTTTACATGGGCTTATATAGGGAAAATCTTGAAAAATCTTCTTCTCTGAAACCGCAAGGCCTGGAGGTCTTTGATATTTGGTATGAAGCTTCATCTAGTGGACCCCTACCAAGATTTTTCAAATTATAGTGCTGGGGCCAAAAATGCCCCTGCACGGGGGCCCTTTTGTTTTACATAGGCTTATATAGGGAAAATCTTTAAAAATCTTCTTCTCTGAAACCGCAAGGCCCAGGTCTTTGATATTTGGTATGAAGCTTCATCTAGTGGACCCCTACCAAGATTGTTCAAATTATAGTGCTGGAGCTAAAAATGCCCCCCCCCCCCCACACACACACACGGGGGCCTTTTTGTTTTACATAGGCTTATATAGGGAAAATCTTTAAAAATCTTCTTCTCTGAAACCGCAAGGCCCAGGTCTTTGATATTTGGTATGAAGCTTCATCTAGTGGACCCCTACAAAGATTGTTCAAATTATAGTGCTGGAGCTAAAAATGCCCCCCCCCCCCCACACACACACACGGGGGCCCTTTGGTTTTACATGGGCTTATATAGGGAAAATCTTGAAAAATCTTCTTCTCTGAAACCGCAAGGCCTGGAGGTCTTTGATATTTGGTATGAAGCTTCATCTAGTGGACCCCTACCAAGATTGTTCAAATTATAGTGCTGGGGCCAAAAAATGCTCCCGCACCAGGGCCCTTTTGTTTTACATAGGCTAATAGGGAAAATCTTGAAAAATCTTCTTCTCTGAAACTGCAAGGCCCAGGTCTTTGATATTTGGTATGAAGCTTCATCTTGTGGACCTCTACCAAGATTGTTTAAATTATAGCCCTGGGGCCAAAAATGGTCCCGCTCCGGGGCCTTTTGGTTTTACATAGACTTATATAGGGAAAAATCTTGAAAAATCTTCTTCTCTGAAACCACAAGGCTTAGGTCTTCGATATTTGTTATGAAGCTTCATCTTGTGGACCTCTATTAAGATTGTTCAAATTATAGCCCTGAGACCAAAAATGCCCCCGCCATGTGGCCCTTTGGTTTTACATAGACTTATATAGGGAAAATCTTTAAAAATCATCTTCTCTTAAACACAAGGCTTAGGTCTTTGATATTTGTTATGAAGCTTCAGCTAGTGGACCTCTACCAAGATTGTTCATATAATAGCCCTGGGGCCAAAAACGCCCCCACTCTGGGGCCCGTTGGTTAAACATAGACTTATATAGGGAAAATCTTGTTTTACATAGACTTCTATATGCAGGGTAAACCTTTAAAATATTCTTCTCTGAAACCAGAAAGCCCAGGTCTTTCATATTCGATATGAAGCTTCATCTTGTGAACCTCTACCAAGATTGTTCAAATTATAGCCCTGGGGCCAAAATTGACCCTGCCCGGGGCCCACTTGTTATACATTGGATCAGGTGAGCGAACCAGGGCCCTCTGGGCCCTCTTGTATAGAGAAAACTGGAGTTTACAAGGTAGACATAGTTTTCATATTTCTGCTCCGAAACACTGATTGTGGGTACTCGTTAGAATCACCTCATTGAGGAGGTTCTAACAAGCATAAGCAATGTATTTCTTTTAGCAAAAAAAATACAGTAAAATTCCTATATTAAGACCACCTTTGGGACTGTTCAAAAGTGGTCTTTAAGACCACTTTTGAACAGTCTCAAAAGGGGTCTCTGACCAGAGGACACTGTATGCAGAAAACAAGAAGAAAGATTAACTGCAACCTACTAAATAAGCTTTTTAGAGCAGAATTAGTCTTAATTTTAGGTGGTCTTAATAGTGGAATTTTACTGTATATGAGAAATTTTCATTATAACAATATCAGTGTTGGCTATACATCTACATATAAAATAGCACTATGCCACACAGGAGTGCTTTCCTAATGAGTGTGATACTGATAAGTCATGAAATACTTGTTTTAAGGTGAATAGATACACACATTCAAGGTGGCGTCTCTTTCCTATATATTTTTATCCCCTTTATCATTAGGTGTGTACTCTTAAAGGAAAGAATTTGCTCCTAAGGAGCATATTCTTTCCTTTAAGAACTCTTAAAGGAAAGAATTTGCTCCTAAGGAGCATATTCTTTCCTTTAAGAGTACACCCTTTTTACTGGGGCTTAAGAGCCCATGAGAGTAAACAAAAAGGCAAAAGTAACAGTCCTGGTAAAAATGATGTGTAATATACGTCACCCATTAGGGAAAACGTGACCTTAAGGTGCAAACTTTTGAACCAACCAAGTTTCAGGTGTCATTCCTTCTCTTGCTGAATATTCAGTTTAGCCACCCCCATTTCTAACTTTGAACTAATCAGATTTCTTAATGTAATTTATTCCAACAAATTCATAAATTGAATATCTAACAGTGTAGATCCTGATCAGATGGCTTCTTCAGAAGCCATCTGATCTGGATCTACACTGTTTCCAAAGATATGGGTTGTCGTGAACAGGAGGATAAGAGTTATGAAGGAGTTTGAATTTATATGTTGCTATGACATTGAGCCATCTAATTTGCATACAAAGGCACATGATAAAATTCAAAATATTCTGTTACGATAGTTACTCTTTTCTAGATAAAACAGTTTTAAAGTATATTGTCCCTTGTTTTCAAAGGTATTATATTGTTGAAAATTTGTTGATCACAAACTGAGAAAACCAGCGTTCAAATCAGCATGTAGCTAATTTACTCAATTTCTGCTAAATACATGTATTCAGTAGTCAATTTGAAATATCTGTGCAACTGCTGAAACCCTTTTCAATGCAAAAGCAATTTTGGTAACAATTTCATTCTGCAGTATACAAAATTTCACACTTATAAATGTAAAATATTTCAAATTTGTGGAAATTTGTCCTCATATGCAAATTAGATGGTTTAAATAGTTGTCACAGATAAAATCAGTCTAATGTCTTACATTCCCTACAAAATGATATCTGATGACACCTATTTAGTTCAAAAGTAAGCATTCTCAGACACCCATAAGGTACCTTTTGCCCCTGATAGGCCATATATGTCTCTGTGTATCTATTCCCCATAATAAAACCTCTGAATCTTCAGTTTACCCTTGTCCTGTAGAATAAATTAGTTTTGCCACACCCATTTCTCACCATGAACCAAGCAAATTACTAGATATAATGTATTCAGTCAAATTCACAAACTGAATGATGAACAGCATAGATACTCATCAGATCTAATATGGCTCTACACTGATTGCAAAGATATGGCCTAGGGATTTGTGTTTTCCGTATGTATTCGGACAAGACGGCCTTAGCAAACAGTGTAAACCCAGATGAGATGCCCCAGAACGCGGCATCTCTTCTGGGTCTACACTGTTTGCCACTCATTAAGCAATCTTAAGGTACAACATCTGGGGCCATTTGTTCAAAGCATGGTTAGCTTAACGAGCTCGTTAGTGGTCATATTGTTAACTCTTCTAGCAAGTACAATATCGTAAATTTTGGTATTTTTGCTGGAAAAATGTATGCAGCTTTTGCGTGAGCAAAAGCTGCTCACATTTTTTTCAGCAAAAATTTTAAGCATATTTGCCATATTTAATGATCAAAGTTTTAACGATACATTAACTTATGACGTTGTTAGTTTTGAACAACTGGCCCCTGGTAGTTTATTGTATTTTTAGCTCACCTGAGCCGAAGGCTCATGTGAGGTATTAGTATACCACGAGCCGGCGTCCGTCGTCCGTCGTCGTCCGTCGTCGTCCACACTTTCAAAGAAGTATATCTCCGGAACCAGTGGGCCAATCTTAATCAAATTTCATGTGAAGCATTATCAGGTAGGGGGAAAGGCTGCATACTGTTTTCGGGCAGATCGGATTGGAACTCTGGTTGCCATGGCAACAAATAGCTCCCATAGACTTAACATAGGAAAAAGTTTGTCATCACTCTAGCTCCGTCAATTTTTTTCTGATTGTCTTCATTCTTGCAGATAACGAGGACAGGCATGAAATCTTGATCAAGTTCGATTTTGGGCTGAATCGGATTATTCACTCAGGAGTTACGTGCCCTTGAGCGTTAGGAAAAAGCTTGTCATCACTCTAGCTCCGTCAATTTTTTTCTGATCGACTTCATTCTCGCAGATAACGAGGACAGGCATGAAATCTCGATCAAGTTCGATTTTGGGCTGAATCGGATTATTCACTCAGGAGTTACGTGCCCTTGAGCGTTGAAAAAATTGCCTATTGACTTAACATGGGGAGAATGTTGTCATCACTGTAGCTGCTTCAATTATTTTCAGATTGGCTTTATTCTTGCAGATAACCAGCACAGTCATGAAATCTCGGTCAAGTTCGATAACTGGCAGAATCGGATCATTCACTTAGGAGTTACCTGCCCTTGTGTGTTTTTGCATTAGGGTTAATGGGAATTTCAAAAATGTATATCTTAAAGACTACTTGGCCAACTTTGATCAAATTTCATGTGTCGCATTATTGGGCAAGTGGAAAGGCTTCATTAGGTTTTCAGGCAGATCTAAGTGGAACTCTGGTTGCCATGGCAACATCTAGCTCCCATAGACTTCACATAGGAAAAAGCTTGTCATCACTCTAGCTCCGTCAATTTTTTTCTGATCGACTTCATTCTTGCAGATAACCAGTACAGGCATAAAATCTCGGTCAAGTTCGATTTTGGGCCGAATCAGATAATTCACTCAAGAGTTACGTCCCCTTGAGCGCCCGAAAAATTGCCTATCGACTTAACATGGGGAAAATGTTGTCATCACTGTAGCTAGTAACGAGGACAGGCATAAAATCTCGGTTAAGTTCGATTTTGGGCAGAATCGGAATATTGACCTCGGAGTTACGTGACCTTGAGCGACAAAAAATTTGCCCATAGACTTAACATAGGGAAAATGTTGTGACTACGATAGCGACTTGAATTTTTTTCAGATCAGCTTCAAACTTGCAGGTAACGAGGACAGACATAAAATCACGGTTAAGTTCGAGTTTGGGCCGAATCGGATTATTTGCCTTGGAGTTACCTGCCCTTGAGCATGAAAAAATATGTTGTGACCACGATAGCAACTTTATTTTTATTCAGATCAGCTTCAAACTTGCAGGTAACGAGGACAGGCATAAAATCCCGGTTAAGTTCGATTTTGGGCCAAATCAGAATATTGACCTCGGAGTTACGTGACCTTGAGCGACAAAAAATTTGCCCATAGACTTAACATAGGGAAAATGTTGTGACTACGATAGCGACTTGAATTTTTTTCAGATCAGCTTCAAACTTGCAGGTAACGAGGACAGACATAAAATCTCGGTTAAGTTCGATTTTGGGCCGAATCGGATTATTTGCCTTGGAGTTACCTGCCCTTGAGCATAAAAAAATACGTTGTGACCACGATAGCAACTTTATTTTTATTCAGATTAGCTTCAAACTTGCAGGTAACGTGGACAGGCATAAAATCTCAGTTAAGTTCGAATCGGAATATTGACCTCAGAGTTACATGACCTTGAGCGACAAAAAATTTGCCCATAGACTTTACATAGGGAAAATGTTGTGACTACGATAGCGACTTGAATTTTTTTCAGATCAGCTTCAAACTTGCAGGTAACGAGGACAGACATAAAATCTCGGTTAAGTTCGATTTTGGGCCGAATCGGATTATTTGCCTTGGAGTTACCTGTCCTTGAGCATAAAAAAATATGTTGTGACCACGATAGCAACTTTGTTTTTATTCATATCAGCTTCAAACTTGCAGGTAACGAGGACAGGCATAAAATCTCGGTTAAGTTCGATTTTGGGCCGAATCGGAATATTGACCTCGGAGTAACGTGACCTTGAGAGACAAAAAAATTTGCCCATAGACTTAACGTAGGGAAAATGTTGTGACAGAAATAGCGACTTGAATTTTTAGCTCACCTGAGCCAAAGGCTCCAGTGAGCCGATAGTATACCAAGGCTCCGGAGTCCGTCGTCTGTCGTCCGTCCATCCGTCGTCCACACTTTCAATGAAGCATATCTCAGAAGGCAGTCGACCAATCTTGTTTAAATTTTATGTGTAGCACCATTGGGCAAGGGGAAAGGCTGCATTAGGTTTTGGAGCTAGTCTGGTTCATTTGTTCCTTCATTCTTCTTTCTCTCCATATAGAGATAATAGATCAATGTTAAATTTTTAATCAAAGATTTCTCAGGAACTATAAAAGCTAGAAGTATCAAATTAGGTATTCAATAGAATAATGATGACTTATTTTGTGTAAGAGACATTGGGCTTTCTCAGCTTATTTGTTCATCTGTTCTTTCATTCTTCTTTCTCTCCATTTTGACCAATGTTAAATTTTCGTCAAAGATTTCTCAGGAACTATAGAAGCTAGAAGTCTCAAACTTGGAATGCAATGCAATAATCATGACTTATATCCTGTAAGGGTCAATGGGCTGGATTCTATTAGCAGATTTAGTAGTCAAGTCTGTGAATTGTTAAAACTTAAGTTCCTCAGGTGAGCGGTTTAGGCTCATTGAGCCTCTTGTATAGGCTTATATAGGGAATATCTTTAAAAAAATATTCTCTGAAACTGCAAGGCCCAGGCCTTTTTTTGGTATGTAGCTTCATCTGGTGGACCTTTGCCAAGGCCGTTCAAATTATAGCCTTTGTTGATATTTGATATGAAACTTCACCTTTTTAGACCACCCTCAACATTATGCACATTATAGCCCTGGGGCCAATAATGGCCCTCCCTGGGGTCCACTTGTTACTCTATGGATCAGGTGAGTGATCCAGGCCTATCATAGCCCACTTGTTTTCGCTCATCGTCACGTGGTGACGAGGTGAGAATTTTGGGATCTTTTTTGTCCGTCGTCCATCGTCCGTGCATACGTGCGTTCGTAAACAATTTCTTCAAACGAAATCTCCTCCTAAACCACTAATCGGATTTTGACCAAACTTCACCGGAATGATCATTAGGTGGTCCCTTTTCAAAGTTATTCAGATGTTTCCGTTCCGCTGCACATCAAGATCACGGGAGCCAAAAATAGATTTTTTTAATGAAAACTTAAAAATTCTTCACCTCTGACACCACAAGGCCCAGGTATTCGATATTTGGTGTGTAGCTTCATCTAGTGGACCTCTACCAAGATTGTTCAAATTATAGCTCTGGAGCCAAAATGCCCCCGCTCCGGGGCCCTTTGGTTTTACATAGACTTACATAGGAAATCTCTAAAAATCGTCTTGTCTAAAACCAGAAGGCTCAGGTGTTTGATATAATTATAGCCCTGGGTCCAAACATGACCCTGCCCCGGGGCCCTTAGGTTTATATAAACTTATATAGGGAAACATTTAGAAATCTTCTTGTCTGAAACCAGAAGGCTCAAGTGTTTGATATTTGGTATGAAGCTTCGTCTTGTGAACTTCTTTCAAGATTGTTCAAATTATAGCCCTGGGGCCCCAAATGCCTCCTCCCCGGGGCCCTTTGGTTTTAGGAAAAATCGTTAAAAATCTTCTCCTCTGAAACTGCAAGGCTTTGAGATTTGGTGTGTAGCTTCCTCAAGTGGACCTCTACCAAGATTGTTTTAATTATAGCCTTGGGCCCTTTGGTTTTACATAGACTTATGGAGAAAACAATCTTAAAAATCTTTTCCTCATAAACTGCAAGGCCCAGGTCTTTGATATTTGGTGTGTAGCTTCATCAAGTGGACCTCTACCAAGATTGTTCAAATTATAGCCCTGGGGCTCCAAATGCCCCTGCCCCGGGGTCCTTTGGTTTTACATAGACTTGCATGTACATAGGGAAAACCTTTAAAAATCTTCTTGTCTGAAACCAGAATGCTCAGGTGTTTGATATTTAGTATGAAGCTTCGTCTTGTGGACCTCTATCAAGATTGTTCAAATTATAGCCATGGGGCCAAACATGACCCTGCCCCGGGCCCTTTGGTTGGGACCCTTTGGTTTAACATAGACTTATATAGGGAAAACCTTTAGAAATCTTGTCTAAACCAGAAGGCTCAAGTGTTTGATATTTGGTATGTAGCTTCGTCTTATGGACCTCTATCTAGATTGTTCAAATTATAGCCATGGGGCCAAAAATGCCCCCGCTCCTGTGCCCTTTTGGTTTTAAATCGACTTATATAGGGAAAACCTTTAAAAATCTTCTTGTCTGAAACCAGAAGGCGCATGTGTTTGATATTTGGTATGAAGCTTTGTCTTGTGAACCTCTTTCAATATTGTTCAAATTATAGCCATGGGGCCCCAAATGCCTCTGCCCCGGGGCCTTTGATTTTAGGAAAAATCTTAAAAAATCTTCTCCTCTGAAACTGCAAGGCCAAGGTCTTTGATATTTAGTGTGTAGCTTCCTCAAGTGGACCTCTACCAAGATTGTTCAAATTATAGCCCTGGGGTCCATTGGTTTTACATAGAAAAAAATCTTAAAAATTCTTTTCCTCATAAACTGCAAGGCCCAGGTCTTTGATATTTGGTTTTTAGCTGCACCAAGTGGACCTCTACCAAGGTTGCTCAAATTATAGCCCTGGGGCCCCAAATGCCCCTGCCCCGGGGCCCTTTGGTTTTACATATACTTATGTAGGAAAAAATTTAAAGAATCTTCTGCTCTGAAACTGCAAGGCTCAGGTCTTTAATATTTGGTGTGTAGCTTCATCAAATGGACCTCAACCAAGATTGTTAAAATTATAGCCCTTGGGCCCTTTTGTTTTACATAGACTTATGTGTGGCGGCGGTAGAACGTCTCCCTGCCCTACATCATAGTGTAGATTATATTTTCTTGTCCTTTGGGATCATTGATTCCATTGTGGAATTTTGAAAATATCTGAGGGTCACTGATGAGGCCTAATTGGCCGAAACTAGCTAGTCTGGCCCAGAAAAAATATACACTCCATATTTTTCAGTTCTGTGGTGTATTCCTTGCTTCCAAAGGATAACCTTTTTATAGAACATATTTAACTTCACTACAGCTGGTGTGAGGGAATGTGTGGCGGCGGTAAAACGTCTCCCTGCCCTACATCATAGTGTAGATTATATTTTCTTGTCCTTTGGGATCATTGATTCCATTGTGGAATTTTGAAAATATCTGAGGGTCACTGATGAGGCCTAATTGGCCGAAACTAGCTAGTCTGGCCCAGAAAAAATATACACTCCATATTTTTCAGTTCTGTGGTGTATTCCTTGCTTCCAAAGGATAACCTTTTTATAGAACATATTTAACTTCACTATAGCTGGTGTGTGGGAATGTGTGGCGGCGGTAAAACGTCTCCCTGCCCTACATCATAGTGTAGATTATATTTTTTTGTCCTTTGGGATCATTGATTCCATTGTGGAATTTTGAAAATATCTGAGGGTCACTGATGAGGCCTAATTGGCCGAAACTAGCTAGTCTGGCCCAGAAAAAATATACACTCCATATTTTTTAAGTTCTGTGGTGTATTCCTTGCTTCCAAAGGATAACCTTTTTATAGAACTTATATAGGGAAAACATTTAACATATTCTTGCCTGAAACCAGAAGCCTCATGTCATTGATATTTGATATGAAGTTTCATGTAGTAAACCTCTGTCAAGATTGTTCAAATTATAGCCCTGGGGGCATAAATGCCCCGGCCCCGGGGCCCTTTAGTTTTACAAAGACTTATATAGGTAAAACCTTTAAAAATCTTCTTATCTGAAACTAGAAAGCTCAGGTCTTTGATATTTTATATGTATACTCACCGGAAATAGAAACTATACACTCAATTTTAAGTTGTCACTGGCGAAACATTTTAATGAAATTTGAAGTCCAATTATATTATTTATCATCAGTGGCATGTCTGATTTATCGAATAAAATTTTTAATGATAGCTACGATTTAACGGGAAGAGCCAACGGGTTCAAAGCAAGGGTCCAAATCTTGCTGTTCAAGTTTCCATTGAGTCAAACATTTTGTGTCGCGAATGTGATTCCCATTTTTACCAGTTATTACGCATTATCTATCGTTGGGAATATTGTTTACAAAATGAAAATTTTCACAATGGTTGAAATGTTATCGACGTTTAAATATTGGACCAAACCACGGGAAGTGAGCGAAAACTATGGCATTTCTGATTGCGGTTTTTGCTTTTATCAATACATCTGAAGATGCTAAAACGATTGAAGGCACTTTTGGGTTGATGTTTGGCTTGAAACATTATTTTGAAAATTTCGCTGAAAAAAGGCAGTTTTTGAGATTTCAAGTTTGTTTTGACCTCTGCAGACAAGGCCGCTAACAACGTCGTCGTTGTGTGACGGCTCCACTATGTTAACACGCTTAAGCAGGAGCTTGGTGGTACTAAGGCCTATGAACTTCAGCCTTTAGCTGAAGAGAGAGCTATAGTACATGAACATATTTGTCATTCAGCTACCTAGTTTGCTGTGTGGGTTACAGAAGGCCAAGACAAGCTTCCTGCTATACTGGTTACCAAAACTTCATAAAAGACCTTACAAAGCACGGTTTACTGCAAATTCTAGCTCTTCCACTACCACTGATCTTTATAAATTATTAACCTCTTGTCTTACTGCTATTTAAACGCATGTGATTAAATATTATGATAAAGTCTTTGAAAGATCAGGAAGAAATCTATTTTGGTCTATAAAAAAATTCGAATGAGGTTTTAAATAAATTGAAATCCAGACGTTTTCGTGCTTCTAGTCTGTCTACTTACGATGTTTCCACTCTTTACACTACACTTCCTCATAACCTTATAAAAGAAAAGCTTAATGATTTAATTGAATGGACTTTTCACAGAGAAGATTCTCTCTACCTTGCATGTAATGTCAGAAATGCATTTTTCACTTCTAAAGAGCATAAGAATTATACACTTTGGTCATGTCAGAAAGTGTGTGATGCCCTCACCTTTCAACTTGACAATATTTATATTAGATTCGATACTAAGTTATTTAGTCAAATTGTGGGTATTCCGATGGGTACGAATTGCGCATCTCTTGTGGCTGATCTGTTCTTGTATTGTTATGAAAGAGACTTCATGTTGTCGCTTTCCATTGATAACCAATCTGAAATTATTGAAGCTTTTATCTCCACTTCTAGATGTTTAGATGTTTTTTTAAATATTGATAATACTTATTTCGATGGTTTGGTCAGTCAGATTTACCCCCCAGAACTTCAGTTAAATAAAGCAAATTCTTCTGATACCGAAGCCCCGTTTTTGGATTTATCTATTGTAGATGGGTTTGTTTCGTGCAACATTTATGATAAACGAGATGACTTTGATTTTGAGATTGTAAATTTTCCTTTTTTGGATGGTGATGTTCTTCGTGCGCCATCCTATGGCGTTTATATTTCGCAATTAATTCGATTTGCTAGAGTGTGTAGTCATGTATCTGACTTCAACACTCGTAATAAATTATTAACGGCTAAACTTCTTAATCAGGGTTATCGGTACCATAAACTACTCAAAGCATTTTGAAAATTTTATAGACGCCATTCTGATTTAATTTCAAAATTCAATATTGGACTTAAATCTCTTCTGCAACAAGGTCTATCGGAACCCGAATTTTATGGTGACTTAGTATATAAATTCAGAAAAATATATAACCGCAAAGACTTCAGCACCCAATTTCGTAAAATCATTCTTCGATATCAAAAGATTGGGTACACCATGGTTGTTATACGACAGACTGCATGCATGGTAGTTAACCCAATCACGGTCGGCAACTTTGCTTCCCTCTTTAATTGCACGCCGGTGGGTCAGGCCTCAGATTCTATGACGATTCCAATGTAAAGGCTTATTGCGAATTAGAGAGATCTAATTCAAGGTAATGTTGGTTGGTGCCTGATGCTCTGTCTCTGGTTGGGCCCATCGGAGTCTAACTGTTGGTTTTCTTTTGCTCCAGCATTTCAGTGGGTTTTTTTGCTGTCGAGTCCTCACCGTTGTCTCACCTCTATGGTTCTTTGATTATTTGTGTTCACGGAGATGTTGCACTGATGAGTTAGGAGGCCTTCATGAGACTGAACAAATTATTTGTCTAAATCGCGACGGAAGTAAGGGCGAGGATTGTGGCCACGTAAAATCGATTTAAGCCCCCCCCCCCCCTCCCCAGTGGAAATCTTTCCACTGACCGTTCCAAGGCGGTTCTTCTGTGGCTATTTATTTATGTTGTTGTTTGTGACTATCTGTGTGTATCACTTGTGGTCTTTTTATTTTGGATGGCCATATGGCCATTTTGTGGGAAAGTAACTGTCCTTATGGCCTTCCTTTGTTTAGGTTTCCATTATGGTCTGGTCGCTTAATGTTTGTGTTTCTTTCCCTTTGGTGTCTTTGATGGGTGGAGTAAGTTAATTGTATCGATTCCTGATCTTTGTTTTACTTCTACTTTTCAATAGAATGTTTTTTTCTCGATAATTTTTAGATGTTATGTTTTTTTTTATTCCTTGCTTTTCGCGTGTTACCTATATTCAAAGATGTTGAAGTTAAAATTTGATTACAAACATATTTTGTGAAAAAATGCACTTATTACATTTTCCCCCAAAACTTTTATTCAGAAACCCAGATTTTCTTTAAATTGTTACAGGATTTATGTCGATAGTTTGTCAAATCCTTAATCAGTAATTTTTAACTGAATTATCCACTTGTTTTTTCAGGCGAGACAATTTAAAAGTGTATAGTTTCTATTTCCGGTCAGTATAGTTTTGTAAAATTGACCTCTATCAAGATTGTTCAGATTATAGTCCTGGGACCACAAATGCCCCACCCTGGAACCCTTTGGTTTTACATAGACGTTTACAGGGAACACCTTTAAAAATCTTCTGTACTGAAACCACAAGGCTCACATCTTTGGTATTTGGTATGAAGCTTCGTCTCATGGACCTCTATCAAGATTGTTCAAATTATAGTCTAGGGCCAGAGCAAATACCATAAAAAGAAGCACATCTGTGAGCGCTGTCTTCATGGCTACACGAGAGAAGACCTGCTGGAGGCCCCAAGCTCGAGTGCGAAGGAATCGGCCAGACGGCTGTCCGGGTGGAGATGCCAGAGGAGGATAAGAACAAGCTCACCTTCAAGAAACACCACAAGCAGCAACCAACCCCATTCGTCATCTATGCAGACTTTGAGGCTCTCACCACCAAGATCAGGGGCTCCGAACGCGATCCTACAAAGAGTAACACCCAACGAACACAACAACATGAGGCTTGCAGCTACTGCTATATCTTGGTGCGATGTGATGGAACAACAAAGCCACCTGTCGAGTATCGCGACCCAAATGCAACAGAGCACTTCTTAAAATCACTCCAGGAGCAGGAGCGCAAGATTAAGAGCGTGCTAGCCAGCCCTAAAAACATAAGGATGACACAAAAGGACTATCAAGCCCATAACAATGCCGCGAATTGCTATATATGCGAAAAACCGCTTAACGGTGACTCTGTCCGCGACCACTGTCATATCACGGGTAAATATCGAGGGGCAGCTCACAACGCCTGCAACCTTAAGCTGAGGCTAAGCCCAAAGACAACCGTTATTCCTGTGGTGTTCCAAATCTCAGTGGGTACGACTCCCACCTGCTCATGCAGGCCATCTCGATGGTCGAAGGTAGAGTTTCCTGCATCCCCAACAATACAGAAAAATACATTTCCTTCTCTCTCGGACAGCTTCGCTTTATCGACAGCGCCCAGTTCCTGCTAGCTTCCCTTGATAAACTGGTGGCGGCAAATAAACCAGAAGCTTTCAAGATCACATCGTTCTACGAGCCAGACAAGCAGAGGTTTGAGCTATTTACCCGAAAAGGTATCTACCCATATGAGTATATGGACTCCTAGGATCACTTCGTTGAGACCAAGCTCCCTCCGAAAGAGGACTTCTAAAGCAAGCTCGCCGACCAGCACATCAGCGACGACGACTACGTCCACGCGCATAGAGTATAGGAGGTCTGTGAGGGTGTAATACCCTGGGGGACTACCACGACCTCTACAATCGCACTGATGTTCTCCTGCTGGCAGATGTCTTTGAGGAGTTCCGAAAGACCTGCTTGAGACAGTACGATTTGGACCCAACATACTACTACACAAGCCCCGGTCTTTCGTGGGACGCCCTCCTAAAAAGACAGGAGTGGAGCTCGAGCTGCTTACAGACTTCGATCAACACCTGTGTGTCGAGAAGGGGATGCGCGGAGGTATTTCGAGGGTTTCGAAACGCTACGCCCGAGCCAACAATCCTCAGGTCGAAGGCTATAAACCTGAAGAACCAAACAACCATATCCTATACCTCGACGCAAACAATCTCTACGGGTGGGCTATGAGCCAGTCACTCCCCACCGGCCGCTTCCAGTGGGTCGATGTATCGGGACTCGCAGAAACCATTGCAGAACTACCCGCAGACAGTGAAGTGAGCTTTATCCTAGAGGTAGATATGGAATGTCTAGCAGAGCTGCACAAGGCACACAACGCCTATCCGCTAGCACCAGAGCGCCTAGTGGTCAAGAAGGAGTGGATGTCGGAGTACCAGCGCGAACTTCTCGATGGAACTTTTTGGGGAGCACCTACAGAGGTTGAGAAGTTGGTACCCAACCTTCGCAACAAAGACGGTTACGTGCTCCACTATCGGAATCGCCAGCTATACATGTCTCTGGGTATGCGTCTGGCCAAGATTCATCGCGCCCTCCGGTTCCAGCAGAGCCCCTGGATGGAGCCCTACATCCAGGTGAATACTGAGCTACGGAAGAAGGCCACCAGTGACTATGAGAAGGATCTCTACAAGTTCATGAACAATTCGGTCTTCGGCAAGACGATGGAGAACCTCCGCAAGCTTGTCGACGTCAAGCTGGTCCGCGCCAACGAGGAAGATAATTTCAGGCGTCTCATCGCCAGCCCAGCCTTTGCCAGAGCCAACATCTTCGACGATGATCTTGCAGCAGTCCAGATGCAAAAGAGCCGTCTAGTGCTCAATCGCCCGATTTACGTAGGTATGAGCATTCTGGACCTTTCAAAAACCCTGATGTATGATTTCAATTACAAACGGCTCCAGAGGCAGTACGAAGACCGCTGCCACCTCCTCTACACGAACACCGACAGCCTGCTCCTGAAAATCGAGACATAGGATGTCTACGATGACATGGCCAAGCACCAGGGCCTCTACGACACGTCCGACTACCAGAAAGACAACCCGCTGCACAGCACAGAGAACAAGAAGGTTCTCGGAAAGATAAAGGACGAATGCGCCGGGCAGTCAATCGCCGAATATGTGGGCCTGCGGCCGAAGATGTACTCAATCCTCCAGGCATCTGGACAGAACATCAAGAAGGCCAAGGGTGTGAGAAAAGCAACTGTCAAGAAGCGCATCAGGCATGAGCAGTTCAAAGAGGTTCTCTTTGAGAAGCAAACCTTCCGCCATGGCATGGATGTTCTTAGGTCGGAGCGTCACTGCATCTAAGGGCAGCATCTCAACAAGGTGTCGCTGTCGCCCTTCGATTCCAAATGTTGGATCGCATAAAACGGAGTTGACACACAGGCTTATGGTTACAAAGATTACATCACCAACAAGAGATGGACGCGTTCGTTTAGGAACATGGGCGGTCCATCCAAAGAACTCTGAAATCATAGGTGCATCACCCAAGAGAATTCTAACCCAGGAGCCGGCAACTACAGACCCCCCAGAACCTCGAGATACTGCAGGCGAAAGTTCCGAGACCAAGGACCACTGAAGTAGGACGTAAATCAAACGGATAAATTGTCGTCCGGTGGATGGATTGGAGCTCAGCGCTTGAGAACCCCATCCGGAGGAAGCTGAGTGTCGCGAGGCACAACAAAAAGTTCTTCGCGCACAAAACCGCGCTGAGGTCCATCCTGCAAGTTATACACAGCGGGCTCGTCGGGCTTGGTGACTGTGCGCCCGAGCCGGTGCACATCCAGGGACCATATAGTATCAGTCGCTCGCCGGCGCCCCCTTCAAGTTCGCCAGGCTGGTACAAATAACGAACGCCGACGCTGAGACAAACAGGACGACCAGGAACTACAGAGGAGGGCTTTTGTGCCACCGATCGCGCCCTTATGGCCTCAGAGGGCTTTTTGCCGGTCATTCGGGTGACCTCGCCATTCAAGGCTGTCACAACGGCAGGCAATCTTTCCACCCACTCTTTAGACCGCTGACAAGAAGTGGGTCGCATCTCCTGAGCGTACTGGTGCCCAAAGAGCCGCTCAGCCAAGGTACGATTGCAGCGCTCAACAATGCCCTGGTCCCGATCGATGTCAACCCGACCGCACCGAACCTGAACAGAGTGCTTTGCCAACAGCTAGCTGCCAGAGCCCATGAACTCACGACCGGTGTCGACCTGGAGTAATTTGGGCCACCTCAACGGGCCTCGCCTGTAGATGAGAGACAAAGCTTCAGCAACCTCTTTGGCTTCTATAGTGGCCAGAGGCTGAGCTTCTTTGAAGCGTGAGGCTACATCAACCACGGTAAGGGCATGTTTGTACGTGCGCTTGTTCGCTTTGCGAACACGAACACGGTCGTGTGGCAGAAAGAACAGGTCGGCTTGATGATGTCGAATTTAGGTCGTGGAACGTGCTGCGGGGCGGCGAGGTAGATCTGCCAGATGGCCTGCTTCTTCAACCAAGCTCGGGGCACATCTTCTGAGGTCTTAGCCGCAGAAGCCAGCTTCTTTATGGCCTCGAGATCCCTCCAGTAACCCTTAGGGCTGTAATAAATATCCGCAAGGCGCCGATCCATGTATTTATTGTTGCTTTGTTAGCATAACGTCTCTGATGGAAACAACTGCTGGTCTAGGCAGCCTGCACTCTTTTAAGCTCTCCAGAAAGAAATATTCAGGTGCCACTGTGACCAGCTTTGTCAAACTCTTCCAAAAGCTTGGTACGGGCCGTCATTAATGCCTCGTCTCTCACACGTTGAAACAACTTTTTTTCCTCCTCCGACAAACCAACAGTATGTTTCTGGCGCTGACGAATTTTTTCTTTCATCTGATTGAACTTATCGATTTCACACAGAATCAGGCGAAATCTGTTTCAGATATATTATCGTCGTTCAGCGCGATAGAAATGCGGTCGGCGATTGGGTTCAGCTTCGACTCAGCCAAGATACGAATCTCGTCGTGTTTTTTGGCTTTTGTTTGGAGTTTTCGTCCTGAAAGTTTAACATGTCCGTCTACACTTTATAGTCATTTTGGAGACATTGCTTTTTTATTGATAAAGTAGCGTCCAGGTGATGCGCAAATAAACAGGTAACCTTCGTATTTATCCTCTCTTTCGTGAAAGATAATCGGTAAACTCCGCTGGTCAATAAAGCAAGGTAATTCGTGAGGATTATCAGTCAGGAGAGAAAATTGAATTATGCCCCTTGATCTCAGTGGACCTTCAAAGTTCCATATGGGCCAAAGACTCATTTCGTCCACCTGTCAGCGCAGCTGATGTCAGTATTCCTCCGAAGGAAGCGGTCTCAAAGGAACCGTCACGCAGTGGTGCAAATCACAACCATGGACTAACCGACTGGACCCCATGGATCATTGGGGCTTGTCTTACGGGCGGTGCACTTATGTTTCTTCTGCGCTTGCGCGCCACACAGGCGGTACCCCCCCCCCCCGTTGACTCATCGACAGCGTCGATGCCCAAGCAGCTTGTTGTTTCGCACGATAAGCAACCATCATTAAAGACAAGCCCAGACCCATGGAGTGAAGCCCGTTGCGTAGCAATAATGACAACCCCGGCAACTGATGGTAAAATGCTTGTCAACGCGCTCTAAAATAGCGCAGTCGTCTGTGGCATCGCTGTGGGATACGCCCGGCTTGGCAAGATGGCGATTGGGGGTAGCCCTCCGAAACTAGACTTCATACCCCGCGATGTGGGCATGGGCATAGTTAACGTCGCTCTCACCATGGCAACCAAAGGCATGCTAATTAAACAGGGGCTGATACCTGCTGATATCATGAAGTAATGGCAAGTATTACTATGCTCGTTGGCGGTGCCCTGGTGAACGCTCTTGCGTTCTTGGGATCGAACAACTTGTTCTCCATGTTGAAGAGTTCTGGCGTGGGCGACGAACGCAAGCGTCACAATAAAGCGGTCGATCAGTTAAAGGCTGCACAGGCAGACTGGTCTCGGAAACGGACCGAGCGTATTGATTTCATCACTGAGGAACTCCGCCGCCCGGGGCACGCCGTTCGAACCTAAAAAGACATCGATGACGCGATGCGCCTGTATGCGCAGGTCAACGGGTAAAAAATGTCAGCCTTGCTGACCTGGGGCCCGAGCCCCAGCTCTCCGACTTTTACCAACCGACCGACAACCCGAAAGAACGCGAGATTGCCTTTATTATCCTTGGGATGACCGTCACTGGCCTTGTGGCCTACAAACTCGCCTTGACAATTGCGCAGACCAAACGAGTAGCAGTCTGATCTTGGTTCAGGAAGTGGGGTTTCTTAGAAGTGGGATTATAGTCACTGTTTCCGAATTAAAAAAAAAAGCCGTCTCTCCGGAGATTCAAACTCGGGCCAAAAAACAGCAAAACACCCCTTCGAGAGCCTGTTTTTTTTTTTGTTTTGTTTTGTTTTGGATGCTTTTTTGTACCAGGCTCTTCCTTCGGTGTTTTGCATTCCCCTACATTCTGATTCTAACTAGGGCGGATATTATTCGAAAGTTGTTAGTTCTTACTAGAGGAAGCTAGGGGAGGGGTGGGCAGAGAGAGAATCTAGCGCTAGTAGTTAAGGATTGGGTGTCCCTCTTGGGACGAGAAATAAATGACGTTTTTACAATGATTTGAAAGTCACCCACAAAAAATTCTATTTAGAAGTGATCCCCAAATATATGTACTAAATAGCCAGACCCATAAAAAAAAACAAAATAACAATAACTACTAAAGTATACAGTTTTAACCCCCCCCCCCCCCCTCCCCCGTGTAGTTCTTTGGCACTGTGTACGCCTGTTATCAGGTTCTGGCACTGTGTACGCCTGTAATCAGGTTCTCTGTCAAGCGCATTAGTCCACTGCATTTCTCGTGCTCCCAGAACTTGCAGCCATTGCAAAATATACTGTCCACTCTAGTGTGACATACATCACATGGGAACTCACCTGACCTCTGCAGGCGGTCTAGGCCAGTAATACAGATCATGATTTTCATCTTTCCGGCATAATCTCTCAGCCCTCCATCGCTTCTTTCACAGTAAAGAGCCTCCTGGCACTTTCCTCGAGCGATTCAGCTATGATGACAAGGTCATTGCCTTCACTTCTATTTTCCAAGCATACTGATGAAAAGCAGTGGGCTGAGAACAGAGCCTTGATGAACACAGACCTTTGGACTCTTCACTATCTATCTATCTTTCTTCTCATACTGAGTCGGTCATATTTGGCCATTACCTCAGTTGGGAGGGTGGATAAATTTAGAATTTAACTTAAAGAAAAAAAAAATCATCGCTGGATGAGCCTGTAATTTTCACTGTAAACGCTAGCAACACGGACACGGTTCCCCACATTAGCATACATGTACACCTTCCAGGGCCGGTTGCTCAATCCAGTTGTCGACTCCAAGTTTTCATTGCCAACCAGATAATCTTCCAGGGTACTTGATAAAAGTGCCTTCTCCGGGTCTATGAAAGCCATGTAGAGTCTCTTGTTGGCACATTATTGGCATTTGGAAACTTTATTGGGGATACTAGGTTATTTGTGTCGTCCAAAACAAAGGAAAAATAAAAATTAGCACATTTTTCTGCATCCCAGTATCTAATATTGTTGTTATTTTTTTTTTCTTCCGAAAATACATTTGAGAACAAACCATTACAGCGAATATACAGGAGAGACATTTACCTCTTTCCAGCCTGTAACTCCCTGATCCAAAAGATTCTATACTATTTTGGTTACCACAGCAGATTGAACGTAAATCAGAATTAAAAATGTCAGAAAGTCAAAAATTAAAAGACAACGTCTCCTACCATATTGCAGTTCTGATATAACTTTAAGCTTCTGTGGTGTTACCAGCTTTGATGGCTCAGTGTAGGAGTGTCCGTATTGGGATGAGGTCGTAGGTTTCGATCCCCGGCCCTGCCATAGAGTTTATCAGTGTAACTTGTTTCTGATAGATATCAGAATAAGATATCTATCAGATATGCTAGTTTAATAAAGTTTTTATCTTTATGAGCTACTATGCTTTGTTATTTCAGCATCAGTTTCATAGAATCGTGTATGGTATGCTGTGCTCGCTCTTAGGCTTAGCCTATTTACATATTGCGATATTGCACATAGGTTATGTGTCCGCTGAGTGGGGACATAAACGGAAGACTAACCGACCAAAAACGGTCATTTGATAAACCATCTAATTTCGAAATTATAAGCTAACAGTGTAAACCCTGATCAGATGCCACGTTTAGCGAACTCGTCCAGCCGAAGCTGATTACAAAAACAGTACGGTATCGAAATATACGGGTCCTAAAATATTTACCCATAAATGCCAATCGTTCCAATACGTGGACACTCGGAAACAATTAGAACTCTGATTTGAGGCCAAAGAATGTAGCGTCTGAGCGGTGTCTTCACTATTTGCTTAAAGAATGGTACTTGATTTTAAACTCACAGCTTAAAGAACAAACCTAATAACACAAGTTTTGTAATTTGAGCTGTCGAAAGCGGGTGAATTACTATGTCAGATGTCGGTCAGTAACTTTATTGGTCACCGATAATCAGATGATAAACTATATTTCAACCTGTAGACCTGTGCAGATCCAGAGGTGCAACTACCTATGCAAACCTTTTAGATCTAGATAAGACGGCACGTAACGAGCAGTCTCGCCAGGATCTACATGTACACTGTTTGCCATCATGTCAATGAACTAGACAGAAATCCCTTTGTACAAGAATATATTTATGCACTCACTAGTCCTATAGGCCAGTACATTTAGCCGGAAATGACCCTTGACCCACAACTAATTCCTTGAGAAATGTTATCAGCAGTTGTAGTATCAGGAAGGTGTCCTGATTTATAGAAAAAAAAGTCCTCAAAAAAAAATCCGAGGGGAAAGGGTATTTTTGCGGGGTTAAATAAATACGAAAAATGAAGAAAAATCACAAAAACCAGGCATATGTTAAACAATTAATACTTGACTTCATTAAATCATCCAAAACGAATATTTCTATCTGGGGAAAAATACTAAACATTCTGAAGATAAAAGTTTTCTTTTATTTTTTTTTTTTTTGGTATATTTTTTCTGTGTGAAATTTCGAAAAACAAGTATTAGCTTTTACAAAAAGTTTAAGCACACATTAATTTGTGTAGAACTAAAATGTGCCAGTTACCACAAAGTGTTAAAAAAGTCATGGATATCAAATGAGGATTTCCAAATCTTATCACCAATGTCACATAAAACAAAATTTCCGATTTTTTTCTCACTATCAATTACAACTAATTGTACTACATGCCTACATTTACGGTTTCTTCATTTCGCATTCTAGTTTAACCTTTTATTTTACATTCTAGGTTAACGTCATGAAAAAACAATTTGCCAAGATTGCCGTCTAGAAATGGAAGCATTATGGATTGGATGTTGGAAGAACTAGATAAGGGCAAATATATATTAATTTTGCAAGTGTGAGAGCAATCGTGCATATCCATGTGATAAACTTTAGGCAGCTTTTTCAGGTAACTGCTGGGTTTCAATATGGAAGTGGGCGTTCCAGTATGACCAGAGTTGGGGTGTCCCGGGGTAACCAGATGGAAAATGAAAAGTAGAACCAGTCAACAGAATACCAGTCATGACCTTTCATTAAATGCTTCCGGAGTAAAAGCTGTCATTAAGATAGTCTACACCCATGGGCGTAGACAATAAAGGAAAGTCGCTTAAAACAAGAAAAATATAATATCACTGACATATATCTTAAAATTAAATCCATATCGGTACCTAACTTTATGAAATCATTAAAAATGATAGTATCTGTGCGAAAAATAAATGATAAGTTATTGGTACACCAAGGGAGGGGGGAGGAGGAAAATCAAAAGCAAACACATCACGAAAACATGCCTATATAGTTTTGACCCCCACTAACCCACTTTTATATATATACTAGAAAAACTTGGGGTTTAGGGGTTATATTTTATTTTTTCTTCTCAAAAACATAGCTTCAGAGATTGTTGATACTCAATAGAACTGCCTCATCTATGTTTGGAGCAGAAATAAGGGAGTGAGTGTGTTTGAGGTTTACATCCCGTCAACAGCAAATGTCATATGCAGTGGTTTCAAAAACATTTTGGCATCTAGATTTCAAGGAAAGATAGGAGAGTGATTTTCAATGTTATCTGAATAAAGCCCTTAAAAATTTATCAAACGTAGCAGGGGAATAATGTCTAATACCCCAGTTACACAGACAGTCGGTCCCCAATCGGTCATTTTATATTAAATTTCTCGCTGTTTTGATCGGTTGCTATGCGTGATTTTATTTCTGGTTTTCTGTGTAAACGGCCGTCGGTGATGGACAAGTGTTCAATATCGGTTAACCAAACATTTCATGGGTTGTTGGTAGGTGACCGACAGCTACTCAAACGGGGTTGGATCGGTGATAAGGAGTTTTCATCGATAAAATTCTGAAATACTAACCATTTTTATTGTTTGTAAATCGGAGCTAAGTCGGGCGTATCGCTGATTAATCGGTATTTGATAGCTAGTCATCGGTGGTTAAACACTTTCCGTCAGATATGGTCGGTGATTCATATTTGGTTATCTTTGTCCAGTCGGCGATATCGGTGATTAAGAACTTGCATATCTCGTGCTATAGGTGGCTGTCGGTTCTTTTATTAAACCCGCCGATGGCACGATGGCGGCAACCGATTGATCACAGATTGGGTTCCTATTAAAAAGTTGGAGGGGCATATTGCTTCTGGTTCGTCCATTCGACTTTCCGTTACGCCTTTGATGCATAGCATAACGCAAGAACCGTGCATGCTAGGGTTTTGAAATTTCATATATCGATTCTTCATGGAAAATTAGCTAACGCGTATTTTCTTTCTTATCCGGATTATGCCCCTTTCAAAAGTAATTGCCCTTTGATTATTTTTTTATAAAATCTTGTCAGCAAAATATCTCAAAATCTATTGGAGCTAGAGCCTTGTTAGTTGGTGACGAGTAGATATCCTGATAAACTTTTGACTAAATTCCGAAAAATATTTTGTGGCTAATGGCCCTTTGTCACTTTGGGTACATTGTAGGCCCCTTTGTGATGCATAGCAAAACTTTTTAACCTTGTATGCCAGGGTTTTCAAATTAGCTGAAAGATATTTATCTCATCCGAATTTTGCCCCTTTTAAGGTTGTTTGAGTCAACCTTTGTGTTCAGTGAGCTCAAAACAGCTATTGTGCGCAATGTTGGGAGACAAAATTTGTAAATGAATTTGAGAGAGGGGGGGTGTACACCCCTATTATTTATCATGCCTGTTAAAAAGTCAGCGGCCAATTTCTATTGCAGTAAGAAGATAGGACAGTGCTGCAATTGTTCTGAATGTGATTTTTGAGTGGTTGCTTCCACAAAGTCACACATAGCTATCAAAATCTAATGTGCGCCATGTTACCGGATTACACCGTATGCACATATTTACGATATTAATTCATTTGATTCTGATGGCACAAATGTGCTTCCATACATTAAAATTTTGTCATGAGACATTGACAAATGTATTTTCCGACAAAAAAAAAATGTTTATTTTTACAACTTGAACATAGATCTTGTTTATCAATAGCATACAAGGAAAATATAAATGGCATGTATTAAAAAATAGAATGTAGAAAGACTGCACTTTATCAATTTCTGACGTACGTTTTGTTTTTGATGACATCATTTGTTTGCGCGTGAGGAGCCTTACAGCCGGTAAAACAGTGTATGGTGCTGTTATCTGGCCATCACTTATGTAATGCTTTTCTGCGGATTAAATCCTAATTTTCTCAGAACTGGCACGGATATTTTTTGAGGACTTTTTTTGGTAATTAATATAACATAGCCCTGTGTTTTGGTGTTAAAAGAATTTCTCAAGGAATTAGTTGGACCATAAAAATTAAAGTACCTCGCCTACTAGGGTTAAAAGGGTTAATGGAAAGCGCGTAGGAAAATACGGCTCGTAGTTCCGGTAATGATTTCCTTTTCAGAACTCATTAAAAGTATTTTGAACTTTTCCGACGTTCCATGCTCATCCCAGTACTGTTGGGTTGTAAGGACTATTTTTATCAAGTGTATGAAGAAGCGGAAGTGCTGTGGTTTGGTCCAGTACCGGAAGTGGAAATGCATTGACATAGAAACTTGATACAAGTATCAACTTTCAAAAATCAACAGAAAATGCTATTAAAGACTCGATATTAGCACACAGGTGTGTGATCGTAATGTCAAAACTGATTAGTTGAAGGTTTTATATATCATTTTTGGGTTAAATACTAGGTGCAGTCGAAAAGTTCCAGGACTGCCTTTGTAACGTTATAAATATTGGTAGTAGAATAATAAGAAAAGGATTTGTATAAAGACAAATCTTTTTCTACTGCACAGTATTAATGTTTTAATATAATCATTCACCAAAAAAGCAGCGTTTTTACATTGCAAATAACAGTACGCACGCCGAACGGATCACTTATGACGTCAGTGACGTTATCTCTTGAAATGACGTCAGGATTGACGCTTGTAAATATCAGTCATTCTTTTTCAAAGTATTCTCCCTGGTGTTCAATACACTTTCTGTGGCAATGTACCCAGTTTTGATAAATGGTCCTGTACCACTATGTGTCATAGGTGCGTACCGCTGATCTGACGGCAAATTTTATTTCCTCTTCCGAATCAAATTTACAACCTCGAAAGTCTGCCTTTAACCTCGGAAATACACAAAAGATCGGGACTGTAGGGCCTATGTTGCAGTCTTTCATATCTCAGGAAGTCTATTGTCAGTAAAGTATCTGCGGCTCGATGTGCTGGGGCGTTGTCTTGATGGAATATCAGATTCTCAATCTCGAGGTCCGGACGTTTTTTTTCTTAAGGCATGTGTGAGATGCCTCTGCACGACCTAAAATGACAATGAAAAGGACATGTTTACTTTCAAATGAACGGTAAAGTAAAAATATAGTGTACGATTGATTGATATACATAGACTTTGAACATATCTTACACGCATAATTTTATGGCTTAAGATATAAGATGTCAAAAGAATGTGTAACAGGTAGCTTGCCTTTTGATAATATCCTTTGTTCACTGTTTCGTCCCTGGGTACTGCGTGCTGAAGGAGCATCCCCTGGCTGTCCATGAAGAAAATGTACATCTTTGATGATTTGGAGGTCCTAGCCTTCTTAGGGGGAGCGGAAGACCGCCATTTACACACAATGGACTCTCTCTCTTTGTTTCAGGGTCATAAACGTTTATCCACATTTCATCTGTCGTAATGATGCGGTTTAGGAAGCGATCGCCTTCTTTTCTCCAGCGCCGCAGAAACTTTTCAGACGCTTCAATCTTGGGTTTCTTATTTTCGATCGTCAAAAGGCGAGGAATCCATCTGGCACACACTTTATTAATTTCCAAGTCCGTTGTCAGAATTTTATGTACGGTCGCATGGCTCAATCCCACAATATCTGATATATCGTCAAACGATTTCCGTCGATCAGAAGAAATGGCGCTCTTCACTTTGTCAATGCTGCCGTAATTCTGTGGTCTACCGCTTCTATTATCGCCCTTAGTGTCATCACAACCCTCGCGAAAACGTTTGTGCCAATCAAAAACAATCGCACTCGAACACTTCTTTACTCTATTATTCTGATTTAAAAATTTTCAAGTGTCTGTTGGTGTCATTCTAGCCATCGCAATGAATTTAATGACTGCGCACTGTTCCGTTCGATCGATTGACGTCGACATTACCGCGTCACAGATTTTGTCCATTGCTGAATAATTTGGGCATAAATCCATTATTTCTTACGCGATGACGTTTTTTTTTTTTTTTTCAAGCTGTTTTGAAATGGCGTTGTCGTGACGTCATACGAAATTTCACGATGAAATAGCGCCAAATAATGAAACAAATGGCGCTAAGAACAGGGAACAAAACTCGAACTTGTCAACTAATCTGATGTGCTCCGTAGCGGTGTTAATAAGTAATGATAAATGATTTGTTTAAAATAAAATGCTGGCGCAATGTTATTAAAATGGTATCAAGTCCAATGGAATCAAACTATTTGTATGGCTAGTTTCAACATTGGCGGACGTCAGAAAAGTGTGATAGATGACCAGTCCTGGAACTTTTTGACTGCACCTCGTAAAACATCGAATCCATTTTGAAATATTTCTAGGTATTGATTGTTATGTTGCAATGTTTTGTTTGCTGTTGCAATGTTATGATTGCAGTTGCAATGTTATGATTGCTGTTTTTTTTTTAATTCAGCACACCTTAAGGAGCCGCTTGATCAGTATGTGAGCCAACTGCAGAAGGTTAAGATCATTAGAACAAACAAGAGACAAGGCCTGGTGCGGGCGAGGCTGCTTGGAGTTGCGAGAGCTACCGCGCCGGTTTTAACATTCTTAGACTCTCATATTGAATGTTTCCCGGGTACGTATATACAAAACATTCTTCATGCAACATGTTCTAGCCCCCGCCCATAGGGGCTTGAAGAAATATATGGGCTGCATGATGCTTCCACGCAGAGCTGAATCCGGCCCGCACGTCTTTGAGGATCTAAGACTGTCCAGGAACCGCGGTGCGAGGTGGACCGTCCATGCTAATAAACCCTATTGGTGTCATTGGGCGACAGGGCTTGGGATGCCATTTCATCTCAATGTCGGGTAAAAGTTCCACAAAATTGGAAGCAGCGTCTCCAAAATGACCTCTACAGTGTTGACGGGGACGTTAAACCTCAAACAAACAAAGCATGCAACATGGCCGTGTGACGAACAGCATTGTTACCCCCTACTTTTTATAACAAGAGGGCCAAATTCATTAGTTGATATTTTATTATTTAAAGTCTATGGTAGCTAATGGGTCCATGGGCGTGGACAGTTTTGACCCAAGGGGCATGGTTGGCAGAATTTATTAAGGTGACCATTTCATATTGCTACATATTTCATATTGCTACAAACTAAATATCTAACCTCTGATTTCAGAGATGTTTTTTCCATTATAAGTCTTTGGAAGCTAATTGGCCCATGGACGTGGCCAATTTTGAACCCAGAGGCATGGTTGGCAGGATTTGTATAAGTGTCCACTTAACGTTGCTACAAGCTATATATTTAAGCTCTTGGCCCTGTGGTTACAGAAGATTTTTGAAGTTTTTCCAACTGTAAGTCTATTGGGGCTAAATGGCAGGATTTATGTAGGTGGCCATTTGATGTTGCTACATACTAAATATCTAAGCCATGGGCCTTAGGGTTTTAGAGATGTTTTGATGAGCTCGGGCATGGCCAATTCGGACACCGGGGCAGGGTTAGCAGGATTTAGCAGGATTTATGTAGATGACTACATTATCTTGCTAGATACTAAACATCTAATCTTTGTGCTTGATGGAATCAGAAAAGATTTTTGAACCTTTTTCCGTTATGAGTCTGTGGGAGCTAAGGAGCCCCGAGGCGTGGCCAATTTGGTTCCAGGGGCATGATTGGTAGGATTTATGTACGTGACCATTTGCTGTTGTTACATGCTAAATATCTAAGCTCTTGGACCTGTGGTTTCAGAGATGAGGATTTTTGTGAAGCCTTTTTTCTTGAAAAGTAGAAGTAAAACAAAGATCAGGAATCGATACAATTAACTTACTCCATCCATCAAAGACACATAAGGGAACCTCCGAGGCGAGTTAAGAAGGACAGCACTTTCTGACCAGAACAGGCGCCTGGTCGATACTTTCTACAAAGACGTAAGCCGTGCCTATAAGGGGTTGCGCCTCGAAGATAGTCTCGACTATGACCAGTTTGGGATTCATGACGACGGTAAAACACTCTATTGGACCCCCGGCGAAAAAAAGATTCCTATCAATGTGACAAGGGGAGGTTTCCAGTTTCTGGCTCTGTCCACACTGGCCTCGAAATATGGAACAGGGGGTGTAAATGCAATTCGGCGATCACTGGGGCTCACTGACTATAAATCGAATATGCCCCGTCTCCACAAAGAGGCTGTGGATACACTCCAAAAAGCAGAGGAAACCCTAAAAAACAACAACAAAAAAAAAAAACATTGAATCCGTCGAGATGACAGAGCTTCCCGGCGTAGCCCACGACATTATTCAAACAACAGATGTCGAGACCGCATTGAAGACAATTTATGATCAGCCTATCGACACCGCGTGGTTCACCCAGGCCAAAAGAGAGCTCGCTGGGCTTGAAAAGGCTATGACTCGAACCCGAGATGAGTTGGCGAACAACCTGGCGAAGATGTCAAAGGTCGACGAGGGAAAATCCCTAGTTGAAAAACACTTGGCCAGGGAGCGGCGGAAACTGACGGAAACGGACGACACCGAGATGCAGCAGGAGATTCAAGACCGGATCAGAAACCTCGAGAGTCGTCTTTAGGACGAAATGGGTACAACCAACTGGTTAGGAACGAATGGGCACCTGGCTTATCAGTGTCTTTAGGACGAGATGGGTATAACTAACTGGTTTGGACCGAATGGGCACAACTGGCTGATCAGTGTCTTTTGGACGAAATGGGCATAATTGACTGGTTAGGAACGAATGGGCGCAACAGGCTGGTAATGGCTTGTTACTTCCTGGTATAATTTACTCTGTTTTATTAAACTCACAGATTTTCAATTTTTCCAATACAACTATCTAACTCGCTTTACGGTCAATTATACTGTCGATAAAACGTTACTGGAAAATAGCGACCTTGAGAAAGTGAAAAATTTTGTTTTCGCGCAAATATAAATTGTTGTTCATTTCACAAGATTATTTTTGTCAGGTCCGATAAAGTTTGTCAGGATCGATTTGTCTTGTCAGTTTCGATTATACCTGACGATTTAATCGCAAAGCGCTGAAAATGAAATGTATCACAAACTGTCTGTTTACCTCATAAAAAAAACAATAATAACACTCTTTTAAGGGCGAGCGATATGTTTTATAAACCAATATCACGTGTTCCTGTTGGTTTCATATTACATCTCTAAATATGTCGAGCACAAGTTTCGCAGACGACGAATCAATACACTCAATACTGTTGTGGTGGGCCATCCTAAGGTGGGCCAGGGAGGACGATCTAGAATGGGAATTTATCCTAGAACTCAGGCCCGCCCGAGACGCGGGTCGGCGAGGGTGGTGGGCCGTCCCCTGGGGCTCTTGTTTTTTGCCTCGGTGGGTGCCCTTGGTATGTCGCAGCCAGTTGGGTAGAATCTTTTAGGGTTGGGAGGCTTAATTTGCCAAATGGAGAATATTGATGTTTTAGGGTTGGTGACTTAGTATATAAATTCAGAAAAATATATAACCGCAATGACTTCAGCACCCAATTTCGTAAAATCATTCTTCGATATAAAACGATTGGGTACAACATGGATATTATACGACAAACTGCATGCATGGTAGTTAACTCAATCACGGTTGGCAACTTTGCTTCCCTCTTTAATTGCACGCCGGTGGGTCAGGCCTCAGATTCTATGACGGCTCCAACGTAAAGGCTTATTGAAAATTAAAGAGATAATGTTGGTTGGTGCCTGATGCTCTGTCTCTGGTCGGGCTCATCGGAGTCTAACTGTTGGTTTTCTTTTGCTCCAGCATTTCAGTGGTTTCTTGCTGTCGAGTCCTCACCGTTGTCTCACCTCTGTGGTTCTTTGATTTGTGTGTTCACGGAGATGTTGCACTGATGAGTTAGGAGGCCTTCATGCGGACTGAACAAATTTTTTTGTCTAAATCGCTACGGAAGTAAGGGCGAGGATTGTGGCCACGTAAAATCGATTTAAGCCCCCCCAGTGGAAATCTTCTACTGACCGTTCCAAGGCGACTCTTCTGTAGCGATTTATTTATGTTGTTGTTTGTTACTTACTGTGTGTATCACTTGTGTCTTTTAATTTTGGATGGCCATATGGCCATTTTGTGGGAAAGTAACTGTCCATATGGCCTTCCTTTGTTTAGGTTTCCATTATGGTCTGGTCGCTTAATGTTTGTATTTCTTTCCCTTTGGTGTCTTTTATGGATGGAGTAAGTTAATTGTATCAATTCCTGATCTTTGTTTTACTTCTACTTTGGGAGGCTTAATTTGCCAAAAAGAGAATATATTTGAGTCAAAATAAGCTGGGAGCCTTGCCCCCTGCTGCTCCAGCACATGTTTATCTGTAGCTCTATAATGGAAAGAAAATGGGATAAATACAAGGAAATGTGACAGACAGAAACTAGATTTTCTCTCAAACAATTACTGCCAAGGTGCTTTACTTGTTTGCCAAATATAAAGGGCCCCCACCCGTCGAGACATGGAGAAAAAGAATAAGCTGCATGGTGCTACCACGCAGACACATGGGTACTGGTAAGCTGCTCAGAATGACAAAATATTCTATGAAAGGGTTATCCTTTGGAAGCAAAATATACACCGCAGAGCTGAAAAGTACGAATGGTACAAGTTTTTCTGTGCCAGACTTGCACGTTTCGGCCAATTAGGCTTCATCAGAGACCCTCAGAAATTTTCGAAATTCCACAATGGAATCCATTGTCCCAAAGGACAGGAAAATACACAAACTACATTATGATGAAAGGCAGAGAGACTTTTGACGACCACCATACATTCCCTTAACACCAGTTGTAATGACGTTAGTTATGTTCTATGTTGGATGCCCGTCCAGACAAAGTGGTGCGAGCTGAACTGGCAACTGCTTAAAAGTCCTTTGGTTTCATTGGGTGGCAGGGCTTGAGATGTCATTTCATTTCAATGTCGGGTATATGTCCCACAAAACTGGAAGCAACGTCTCCAAAATGACATAGTGTTGACGGGGACGTAAAATCTCAATTAAAACAATCAAAAATAATTAAGATTCAGGCTCATAAGCTGCAAGATATACATGTACTTTAAAACGTTAGCATTAAAGAAGATCGGAAGAAGGAGGAACGGAAGAACGGACACTGTTCTATAAGGCTAAACCAGTATACGCGCCCTTTTTCAAAAGCGGTGGTATATGTTTATTTCAGTATGAATTCCACTATTT
The DNA here is from genome assembly GCA_963580285.1 of Lucinisca nassula. Lineage (NCBI taxonomy): Eukaryota > Metazoa > Mollusca > Bivalvia > Lucinida > Lucinidae > Lucinisca > Lucinisca nassula. The sequence continues at coordinate 66,935,598 of OY757025.1, read as the reverse complement.
TCTGGGAAATTAATCTTATTTTCCTAAATTAAGATTCTGGGTGCACGTCGGAACAGGTTGTGCCTCATTGAACAGATTGTAACAAGTTCTAGTTCCAGGATAGAAGGTGTAACATGATTAATTATGAGATTTTCCCTTTATTTCTTGATATTTTTGGGTACTTTTAGCATCGGCTCGACGAGGTGATTCTAACAAGTACACACAACATACGTAATAAAATATATTCCAAAAATGTCCTCATAACTCCACCTGATCTGGACCTATGACGGGTACCTCAATGGCGTTGGTTATATCAACATTCAGTTAAAATTTAATATAATGGAAGCCCTGCTTTTATTAGCTCATCTGTCACGAAGTGACAAGGTAAGCTTTTGTAATCATTTTTTGTCCGCCGTCCGTGCGTGCGTGCATCCGTGCGCCCATCCGTAAACAATTTCAAATAAGTATATCTCTTATACTCCACGATCAATCTTGATCAAATTTCATGAGAAGCATCATCAGGTAGGGGGGAAGGTTGCATACGGTTTTGAAGCTGATCGGATTGGAATTCTGGTAGCCATGGCAACATATAGCTCCTATAGACTTACAATGGGAAAAAACTTCAAAAATCTTCCGTGAAATCATGAAGCACAGTGCTTAGATATTTAGTCTGTAGCAACATAAAATAGTCACCTACATAAATCCTGCTAACCATACCAATGGGGCCAAAATATGCCATGCCCGGGGCTCATCAGCTCCCACACACTTTCGGTGACTTAGTATATAAATTCAGAAAAATATATAACCGCAATGACTTTAGCACCCAATTTCGTAAAATCATTCTTCGATATAAAAAGATTGGGTACAACATGGATATTATACGACAGACTGCATGCATGGTAGTTAACCCAATCACGGTTGGCAACTTTGCTTCCCTGTTTAATTGCACGCCGGTGGGTCAGGCCTCAGATTCTATGACGGTACCAACGTAAAGGCTTATTGAGAATAAGAGAGATCTAATTCAAGGTAATGTTGGTTGGTGCCTGATGCTCTGTCTCTGGCCGGGCCCATCGGAGTCTAACTGTTGGTTTTCTTTTGCTCCAGCATTTCAGTGGTTTCTTGCTGTCGAGTCCTCACCGTTGTCTCACCTCTGTGGTTCTTTGATTATTTGTGTTCACGGAGTTGTTGCACTGATGAGTTAGGAGGCCTTCATGCGGACTGAACAAATTATTTGTCTAAATCGCGGCGGAAGTAAGGGCGAGGATTGTGGCCACGTAAAATCGATTTAAGCCCCCCACTGGAAATCTTTCCACTGACCGTTCCAAGGCGGTTCTTCTGTGGCGATTTATTTATGTTGTTGTTTGTTACTTACTGTGTGTATCACTTGTGTTTTTTAATTTTGGATGGCCATATGGCCATTTTGTGGGAAAGTAACTGTCGCGCGTAGTCCTTGCTCGACGTCCGGTGGTGGGTCCATAACAGCGTCTGGCAGGTTGATCGTGTCATCATCGGCGTCATAAGGGTCGAACCAGTCTTCAAACGTGGGGTTATCAAAGTAATCCATAATGTTTGTGCATTTGAAGGTTGTCGCGCATCTTTAAAACAGACTTTATTGAGTGTCAACGAAGTTAACACCATGTCATCAAGCAAGTACGGACGAAAGCTTGACCCCTACCGGTGCCTACGCGAACCCCTTGGGGTGAAAGGGGTGAGGCAATCGGTGACGATAACTAACAACCCCAGCACGATCGGCCCGAACCAGCAGCTTCTGGTTGGATTCCCCAACCTCGGCCAACATGATGCCATCGTTCCCGGTACCGCGAGATTGGCCTTCACGATCACACTGCACAGCGAAGATGACAATCGGACCTTGGTTCAGAACCTAGGCCGCGCCCTCGTGAAAAAGACCGTCATTAAAATGTCGGGGAATGAGGTCCTCAGCATCAACGACAGTGACGTGTACCACTGCTACTGCGATCTCTGGATGACGGCTTCAGAGAGGAAAAATGACCAGTACCAAGACATTGATACGTCGAATGAACGAAAAACGACGAGGATCCGAATCAAAGTAGAAGTAAACAAAGATCAGGAATCGATAAATTAAATTTCTCCACCCATCAAAGACACCAAAGGGAAAGAAACACAAACATGAAGCGACCAGACCATAATGGAAACCTAAACAAAGGAAGGCCATAAGGACAGTTACTGTGTCACGAAATGGCCAAATGGCCATCTAAAATAAAAAAGACACAAGTGATACACACAGTAAGTAACAAACAACAACATAAATAAACCGCCACAGAAGAACCGCCTTGGAACGATCAGTGGAAAGAATTCCACCCGGGGGGGGGGGGGGGGGGCAAATCGATTTTAAACGGCCACAATCCTCGCCCTTACCTCTGTCGCGGTATACAATAATTTTGTTTAGTCCGCATGAAGGCTTCCTAACTCATCAGTGTAACATCTCCGAGAACATACAAATAAAAAAACTACATAGATGAAAAAAGGTTCAGGACTCGACAGCATACAACAACAGAATTGCTGGAGCAAAAGAAAACCAACAGTTAGACTCCGAGGGGCCCGACCAAAGACGGAGCATCAGGCGCCAACCAACATAAAGAATACTAAAATAAATTAAAATTCCATTTATGCTTTTACGCTGGAACCGTCATATAATCTTAAGCCCGACCCACCGGTGTGCAATGCTGGGGACAAAGATGAGCCCTTTCTAGCGGACAAAGCCGTCGCCGATGCTTTCGACAATCGCTTCTACATCCCTCTAGACTTCGAGCTGCTCGAGAGCCACATGCCATTCTACCAGAGCGCGCTGGGCGACCGGCTGGAGTATGAGCTCTCATTCCACGACTACAACCGTGTGATCCAGGCCACAGGCAGAGGTGCCTCTTTCGACATTGGAAACATATGTCTTGAGTATGACATAGTCACCCTGCCAGAGCTGGCCCAAATGATCAACAACCAGTACAGAAGCCGCATTTCGATCCTGTATGACCGGGTACTGCGGCACCGCAAAATCGGCAAAGACAAGAGCGACACCCTCTGGGATATCAATCTCAACGTGCCCGCCCGCAGCATGAAGGGCATCCTGATGCTCTTTGAGGATGAAGCCGCGCAACAGCCCTTCGCTCGCGACACTGAGGCCTTCTATAACCCGAAAATCGCCAAGGTCGAGGTAACCATCGAAGGGATCCCCAACCAACTCTGCAGCCAAAAGATGCGCTCTTACCAGAGGTTTGATGAAGCGAGGAAGCTCTTCCCAGCCGACAGCAAGCGACACCCTGAAGTGGCAACGGTCGAAAAAGACCTGGCCCTAGCCGACGTCAGCCTTGCATAATACTTCACCAGCAAGTACGCGCTGTGGCTTGACCTCAGGACAAGCGACGACGGCCGGCTCCGCGGTTCCGGCAGGCGGATAGAGAATGCCAGCGAAGGTGTGACCATCCAGACAACGAAAAGAGCCGAGGCGGCTGGCGCATTGAACATCTACCTCTACGTCATCATGGATGCACAGCTTTACATCGAAGATGGCCGGTTCGTCTCAGCGGTCTATTAATGTTCCTGAGGAACGATTAATAAATCTCCTACCGCGCACGGCCCATTCGGCGACAATCAGCGGGCAGACGGGATGCGGAAAATCCGTTTTGATCCTCGATCTGCTCGAAGGCCCCTACCGGTGGTTATTTCAACACGTAGTGGTTCTGTGTCCCACCATACGGTGCAACAGATTGTATCTGCAGCGCCCCTGGATCTGGGCGGACCCTGAGATTTACATTCTAGACACCGGTGAGCGCCTTCACGATTACTTGCGAGCGTTTTACCGGGTGTTCCAGGGCCAGCCGACCCTATACATCATAGACGACTGCAGCGCTAAGAGGGCTTTGACGAGCAATCTGTCTGGGTCCTCACGCTTAAGTACAACTCTATCTTGAAAGACTTACGCGAGCAGACGCGTCTGGTCTGTTTGTTCCACTGCAACTATCGTGACTCGTTCGAAGACTGTCAGCGTGAAAATGACGTGATCCCGCACGAGGACGGGAGTTGGTGCGGCAGCAGCTAGCCGAGACAAAACACGCTGATTATATAATTACATTGTAATAAATTAATGATCATTACGTGATTAATATTGCTTAGCCGTAGCGAAGCCGTTGCGTCGTTGCGAAGCAACACCAACAACAACGATATGCGCTGTAGCGGCCGCAATCGCTGTACTTGGCCTGCATGTGGCGCTGCTTTTTCGCTATCTTTTTTATCCTTTCTCGGGTGATCCAGATGTTTGCCGCGCATGTATGCGCATGCCTGCGACTCCATTTTAGACAGGTCCGCCCTTGTTGCAAAAAATGGATTGTGACGAGCTGATAGACCAGATGCTTGACGACCCGGCGGCGCCAGACAATCAACTGGCGCAGCCAGTAGCAAAGCAACAAGCAGAGCCACGGAAAAATGACAGGGTGCAAGAATACCGCGAAAGGCTCGCTGCAACAGTAGCAGGAGGGTCGGCCAGGAAATGCGGAATTGTGGCTCACGGAAAGGCCTAGACCGTCGACCAGGTCGAGGAGCTGAGTGACTCTGAAGTCGAGAGGTTCTACGCCCGTTACTCCGCTCGATTAGGGGTAGACATGTCAAAGACGATTTCGAACGCGGCTCTCGGGCTGTATGCGGGACTGGTCGGGATATTCGTCCCGATCCCGGACAAACAAGGGCTCATTCGCGATCTTGAAAACGATCCGTTTCTAGGTAGCACTCTTCAAGGCGCTGCCAGCGAACTCTATCACCGCAACGTTAATCATTCTCAAGCATGCCAGATTTGAACATTGCTGCTCCATCAATTCATCATACAATGATGGCGGAGAATACGATGCATCATACAATGATGAGGAAGGATCAACAGCCGGACGCTGCAACTCAGCTGGCGGACGTTGCGACGCCACTGGCGCAGTCAGTAAAGCCACTGGCGGAGCCTGTACTGGCGGAGCCAGTAACGCAAAGAGTGACGAAGCCTAGAGGCCCGAAAAAGGTTGCAGCCGGTCGTGCCGGCGCCGCCGCTCGAAAGGCCAAGCAAGAACGACTTCTCAAGGAGCTTCAATAAGCCAAAGAAAAACATCATGTCACGAATAACGATGGCGCCGTTAACGATGTTGTTGCAGAGCAACATGTTGCAAAGCAACAACAGGAACATCACGGTAGTCTGCCAGAAGGACAAAGAGCCTGGACCCCAAGGATCATCGGGGTTCGTCTTGCGGGTGGTATTGCTGAAGTTTCTCTGCAACATGTGAGCATATCGCGGCGACAAGTTGCTCAGAGCAACAGCAAAAATGGCAAGTCGAATAGGAAGTTATCTGCGCAACAGTCTAAACCCCGGCCCGTGAAACAATTAGAGACCTGGCCAGATCCATTCTATATGGAGTGATGCCTTCAGCAGCAACAGCAACCATGACAACCCCGGCAACTGATGGTAAAATTCTTGTCAATGCGATATACCATAGCGCAGTCGTTTGTGGCATTGCTGTGGGATACGCCCGGCTTGGCAAGATGGCGATGGGCGAAGCTAGACTTCACACCCCGTGATGTGGGTATCGCCATATTTGACGTCGCTCTCGCCATGACAACCAAAGACATGCTAATTAAATAGGGGACTATACCTGCTGATATCATGAAGTAATCGTCACGAAGTGACTGTAAAAATGGCAAGTATTGCTATGCTCGTTGACGGTGCCCTGGTGAACGCCCTAGCGGTCTCGGGATCGAATTACTTGTTCTCCTTTTTGAAGACCTCTGGCGTCGACGAAGAGCGCAAGCATCACGATAAAGCAGTCGAACAGTTGCAGGCTGCACAGGCAGAATGGTCTCAAAAACGGACCGAGCGTATTGATTTCCTCACTAAGGAACTCCGCCGCCAGGGGCACGCCGTTCGAACCTTCAAAGACATCGATGACGCGATGCGCCTGCATTTACAGGTCGCCGGGCATAACCTTGAGCCCCTGTGGCCCGAGCCCCTGCTCTCCGACTTTTACCACCCGAGTGACGACCAGAAAGACGGCGAGATTGCCTTTGTCATCCTTGGGATGGGCGCGGCCGGCCTTGTTGCCTACAATCTCGCCAAGTAATCGACGAATCAGCTTAAAAATACTTGACGGCTCCACTATGTTAACACGCTTAAGCAGGAGCTTGGTGGTACTAAGGCCTATGAACTTCAGCTTTTAGCTGAAGAGAGAGCTATAGCAGATGAACATATTTGTCCGTCAGCCACCAAGTTTGCTGTGTGTGTCACAGAAGGCCAATACAAGCTTCCTACGCTATACTGGTTACCAAAACTTCATAAAAGACCTTACAAAGCACGGTTTATTGCAAATTCTAGCTCTTGCACTACCACTGAACTTTCTAAATTATTAACTTCCTGTCTTACTGCTATTAAAACGCATGTGATTAAATATTGTGATAAGGTCTTTGAAATAACGGGAAGAAATCTGTTTTGGTCTATAAAAAAATCGAATGAGGTTTTAAATAAATTGAAATCCAGACGTTTTCGTGCTTCAAGTCTGTCTACTTACGAATTTTCCACTCTTTACACTACACTTCCTCATAATCTTATAAAAGAAACGCTTAATGACTTAATTGAATGGACTTTTCACAGAGAAGATTCTCTCTATCTTGCATGTAATGTCAGAAATGCATTTTTCACTTCTAAAGAGCATAAGAATTATACATTTTAGTCATATCAGAAAGTGCCCTCACCTTTCTACTTGACAATATTTGTATTAGATTCGGTACTAAGTTATTTAGACAAATTGTGGGTATTCCTATGGGTACGAATTGCGCACCACTTGTGGCTGATCTGTTCTTGTATTGTTATGAAAGAGACTTCATGTTGTCGCTTTCCATTGATAACTAATCTGAAATTATTGAAGCTTTTAGCTCCACTTCTAGATATTTAGATGATTTATTGAATATTGATAATTCCTATTTCGATGGTTTGATCAATCTGATTTACCGCCTTGAACTTCAGTTAAATAATGCAATTTCTTCTGATACAGAGGCCCCGTTTTTGGATTTACATCTATCTATTGTAGATGGGTTTGTTTCGTGCCAAATTTATGATAAACGCGATGACTTTGATTTTGAGATTGTAAATTTTACTTTTTTGGATGGTGATGTTCCTCGTGCGCCATCCTATGGCGTTTATATTTCGCAATTAATTCGATTTGCCAGAGTGTGTAGTCATGTAACTGACTTCAACACTCGTTATAAATTATTAACGGCTAAACTTCTTAATCAGGGTTATCGGTACCATAAACTACGCAAAGCCTTTTCAAAAATTTATAGACGCCATTCTGATTTAATTCAAAATTCAGTATTGGACTTAAATCTCTTCTGCAACAAGGTCTATCGGAACCTGAATTTTATGGTGACTTAGTGTATTAATTCAGAAGAATATATAACCGCAATGACTTCAGCACCCAATTTCGTAAAATCATTCTTCGATATAAAAAGATGGATGTTATACGACAGACTGCATGCATGGTAGTTAACCCAATCACGGTTGGCAACTTTGCTTCCCTCTTTAATTGCACGCCGGTGGGTCAGGCCTCAGATTCTATGACGGTTCCAACGTTATTGAGAATTAAGAGAGATCTAATTCTTGGTAATGTTGGTTGGTGCCTGATGCTCTGTCTCTGGTTGGGCCCATCGGAGTCTTACTGTTGGTTTTCTTTTGCTCCAGCATTTCAGTGGTTTCTTCCTATTGAGTCAGCACCGTTGTTTCACCTCTGTGGTTCTTTGATTATTTGTGTTCACGGAGATGCTGCACTGATGAGTTAGGAGGCCTTCATGCGTCTGAACAAATTATTTGTCTAAATCGCTACGGAAGTAAGGGCGAGGATTGTGGCCACGTAAAATCGATTTAAGCCCCTCAGCGGAATTCACCGTTCCAAGGCGGTTCTTCTGTGGCGGTTTATTTATGTTGTTGTTTGTTACTACTTACTGTGTGTATCACTTGTGTTTGTTTTTTGGATGGCCATTTGGCCATTTTGTGGGAAAGTAACCGTCCTTATGGCCACCCTTTGTTAAGGTTTCCATTATGGTCTGGTCGCTTCGTGTCTGTGTTTCTTTCCCTTTGGTGTCTTTGGTGGGTGGAGTAAGTTAATTGTATCGATTCCTGATCTTTGTTTTACTTCTACTTTTAATTTTTAAGTACTTAATTTATCACCGGTGTTTTGCAAACTCCTTTTGCGGCCATGTCCGCGTCGTTGCCGATCAAAATAGTGAGATTTTCATTCTTTTTGGAGACTTATCAGGCTGTTGGAAAACATTAGTGGCAATGGCCGACAGAAAGCTCTCTGTCATATACTATAGCCCAAAGGGCTACTGGAAGGGGCTCGGTGCCATTGAGAAGCTGGCGTCTGCAGCCAATGTGAGTGAACAACGGGCTAAGGACTGGCTCAAAAGGCTATCTTGCAGATCTACCTTCCTACCCCACGGAACATGCCACGGCCAAATTTCGATATCGCCACACCGAACGAAGAACACCAGGCGGATCTGCTCTTTCTGCCACACGACCGAATTGGGCGGAAAACCTTCCGCTACGTCGCCAGCCGTTGCAAGGAGGCTGAGCCCCTGATCAACAAGACTGCGGCAGAGATCGCCGATGGCCTGGCTCGGATTTACAAACGGAGCCCGCTGAAGTGGCCCAAATTGCTCCAGGTTGACCCCGGCCGTGAGTTCATGGGCTCTGTCAGCCAGCTGTTGGCAAAGCACTCTGTCCAGGTTCGGCGCAGTCGGGTTGATATCCATCGGGACCAGAGCATTGTTGAGCGCTTCAATCGTACCTTGGCTAGGCGGCTCTTTTGGCACCAGTACGTACAGGAGATGGTGCAGCCTAGTCAGTGGACTACAGAGTGGGTGAAAAGGTTGCCTGCCGTTGTTGCAGCCTTGAATGGCGAGGCCATAAGGGTGCGATCAGTGACACAAAAGCCCTCCTCTGTTGTTCCTGGTCGTCCTGTTGGTCTCGAGGAGACAAAAATCCCCTCCGATGTCGGCGTTCGCTATTTGTACCAGCCTGGCGAGCTTGAAGGGGGGGGGGGGCGCAAGCGAGCGACTGATCACATATGGACCCTGGATGTGCACCGGCTCGGGCACACAGTGACCAAGCCCGACGAGCCCGTGGTGTATTACTTGCAGGATGGACCTCAGCGCGGTTGTGTTTGCGAAGAACTTCTTGTTGTGCCTCCCGACACTCAGCTTCCTCCGAAGGGGGTTCTCAAGCGCTGAGCGCAGCCGCTCCTCTTTATCGGTTGCAGTCGAGGCAGGTCAGCCTGATGTTGTAGCGGACGTGACCCACGGAGTTGTCTTACCACGGAGTTGTCTTACCGGTCAACGCTGAATTGCTGGGTGTCCTTTGGTTGGTAAGCCCATAGGGGCTCAATATCGCACGCGGCACAGTGATTGTTTTGTGCCTCCTTGAGTTCTAGGATTTGACCAACCTTCAAGTTAAACCGGAGCCCCTTGGCTTGGTCCTGTCGCTTTAGAACCACAAGCTGTCGCTTGTGGGTCACAAGCTTCTTCGCAATAACCTTGCGGAGCTGCTGCTCGGTGAGTATGGGTGGCCCCTCAGAACCCTCCTTTGGGGGACAGATTACCTTTTCGAGCTGGTGCATGTACTCCACCCTTGACACTGCCAAATATGCCAGATAGGACCACTGCAGGAAGCCATCGATAAGCCAGACTTTTTGGGGGTCTGCGATTGTGAGACCTTGGCTTGAGTGGACTGTGATGGCATAGCCAAGAGCCCAGTCCTGGCCCCATATGCAGTCGAGGACCTCACGGGCGGTTTGCAAGGAAACCTCGACAACGTCGTTCAGAACGAGCTCCTGCTGGTCTCGTTCTCCATCCTGCACCAAAGGCCCAAGGATGGTGACCATTATGTTTTGCCGCCGAGTATCCTTGGGACGATATAGCAGAGGAACGGGGAGGTCAGGGAAATGCTTCTCATGGCTCTCGAACAGTCGCATCTGGGCCCGGTCGCGAACCTTCTGCCTCGAGGTCAGGATCAAGTTCCAAGCTTCCACGAATCTGTCCCATCCAAGGCAGGCCGGTAGCGCTTGTCTCATAGCCCGACACTCGGTCTGGTTGGAGACTGATCTCCCTTTTAAGAGTTTTCAGAGCCGGTTCTTTTGCCCTGTGGTCGGCCAGGACCTCTTCATAGTAATCGGCTCTCCGCTGCAGCCAGTCGTGCGGCATTTCCCCGGCGATTGGGGGCGGCTGCCCCTGGTCACCACAGCAGATGACCTGGACGCCCCGACCATCGAGCCAGTCGAGGAAGGAGGTTTCCAGAGTGCGACGGGGCACTGTGCAGATCTCGTCCCAGATTATCACGCGAGGAATGAACTTCTGTCCCATTCTTTCTGGTGTCCAGTCTGTCTGGTCACTCCAGCGGAAGAAGCTGTGATAGGTCTGGGCCCGGACGCCCCTGGCCCAAATCTCTTTGGCCAGGCGATGGGTCGGGGTGAAGACGAGGGGGGTCTCGTCGCGGAAGAGCTCGATCGCTCGGATGGTCTTGCCGCTGCCCCCGCCACCGTTTAGGTAGCTCAGCGGATCGTCATAAAGTGGCGCGGACGAATTGGGCAGGTCTTTGATTTTTGCTTTATATTCAGGGTCGGGGGCGTGGACCGCGTGCCACAATGGCATGAAGAGTTGTTCACTCTTGTCACGTCACTGAGCTGGGGCAATCACGTCTCGTGGTGGCATCGGCGTCTCCTCGTCGTGGCGGGTGTAACAGATGCGACATTTTCCTTTTGTGTGGATTTAATGAGGTTTGAAAGCCTAAACCCCCTCTAGTTTATAGATCGCCGCTTTCCGGACATAGATAGAATCGGTAGCCACTCAGACGGCCTCATCGGGTTCAAACCTTGAAAGCATGGAGATTAGATTGATGTGGGCGTGGGCCAGCATGCTCGCCCTCAGGTAAGCGTACTGTGGTTGGGAGCCATCATAATACGTGAGAATATAACCTAGAGGTCACTTTTCGGGCGCTCCGACCAGGGTGCCGCTTTGGTGGGTGTCTCGCACGAGGAAGTCAAGTTTTCCTTGGTCGGTCACAAGCCTTCGTGTCAGTCTTTTACCGCCAACTCCATTGGTAGCTCCGTTGGCAGCTTTTGTGCCCTTGGTGAACTTGCTGATAACACCGCAGCCTTGGTCATGGTCTTCTGGGATCCACACATCGGTTTGCTTCTTAAAGGCGATGATGGCTTCCCGAACCCTGAGGCTCTTCAGCAAACCAGACTCTATGAGAAAGGCAAGGAGCTGTGTCGGGGCCCAACCACCGCTTTCGGAGGCGAAATGCTTCCCCGACCAGGCAGGGATGACATGATGGCAGGTCGAATCAAACTCCCAGGCGAAGCCTGTGCCAATGTCTTCGGGGAGAGTGCAATTAATGGCTACACGGACCATCCGGTGGGTTTGGTGTCCGAACCGCTCGAAATAGGGTTTGGCTTCACCCATGCCCTGGAAGGATGTCCGATAGCAGGCCTTCATATCGATGCTGACAACTTCCCTCGTGTCATAATTCATCGAGTTCCAGAGGCCGCCGTGACCGTGCTCCACACAGGCCTTCTCGACGTCTGGAAGGAGGTTGGCTGGGGTTAGCTTCCAACCGTTCCTTTCCTTTGCCACAATACTGGCCGCTTGATTTTTGCCAAATGCTCTTTCAACAAGTTAAGGGTTGCCAAGTTTGGCGCAGATTGCTTGGAGTCTCTCTAGGACCTCCCGCGTCCTGTAGGTGCGGCCGTCCTGGAGCACGAACTGGTCAGTGCTTTCGGTCTTGGCCGCCCGGGAGCCAGATCGCAATCGGCTCTCCACGGGTTGCTTCTCGAATAGCCTGCCGGACGTCGCCTTCGTAGATGTGAACCTCTCTACTCTGGGGGAAGTGGAGGTCTTTGGACCAAGCGTGGCCGTTGTGGCAGATGAGTTCTACGGATCTATGGCCGCCATTCCCACCTCTACCATATTTACCACTGTTGACAACGTCCTCACCAGCAATGTCCCTTAGGATGATTGCTCTTTTGAGGATTTTTTCCAGTTCGGCCACGTCACGAACAGTTGCGCCACCTCTGGACTCTCATCTCCCATTCTTGATTTTTTTGGCGACGCGTTGGTGTCAACCCCTGACCCCTCAGGGTGCCTTCAAAGTGCTCCACAACTCTCTGGGCCACACAGTTGAGGTCGCCATCTCTTAGTGGGTCGAGGTTGGCCGGGTCTGGGTCTCTGATTGGGTAGAGGCCGTATGCGACTGCAGTGACGGGGTAGGCGTTCTGGAAGAAGATTTTATCGATTCCATTCAACACGTCATGCCTTGTGTCCCGTGAGGTCTCAATGATGGTCTGTCCCCTCCTTCTCTCCGCACGGACTGGGTCGAATTTGTCTTCAACGACCCACTCGCCTTCCAGTTGTTCACGGAGAAACTTGAGTTTCAGAAGAAACGCGCCCTCCGGAAGGTTATCAAGCAGCCTTGCCCCTCTCTCGTCTGTCATGCAGGCATCCAGTCGGCCTGCTCTGACATGAATACCATCATCGATCTCGATATCACCTATGTCGATGTCTTCTTCCACTCTCCATGAAGAGAAGACCGCAGCGGCGCCGTCGACTTCGAACTCATCTTTGGCGTCGTTAAGAATCTCGACCCACTGGTCGGCTGGAAGCCCCCCCCCCCCCGGGTGAGGGACCTAACCATCCAGGTCGGTAAATTGTTGACCCTGTGGGGACTGGGTCGGGTATTTCTGCAAGAATCTCATTGATCAGTTCATCCATGTTACTGTATTGGTAATCACAATCTCTAAATGGAAATATCGATGGCGGCAAGACGTTTAAATTCCTTCTGCACTCCTCTGGTTGCGCGACCCCACGCATTTGCATACCCACAAGACCAACAAAGTTGGTGTTTGTTTGTAACCCCACCCAACAGAGTTGGCATGGCCGCGAGCATGAACCCTTGCGGAGACGCATGAGGTGAAATTTCACAGTACTCGCCTAAACAACTCTTATCGAACCAACAGTCAGTCATTTGCATGTGTTATGTCCCTTAGGCATGGCTTGAAATAAACGAGGCTAAAACCTGTATATCTTTTACTTCCTTATCCCGGACCCGAGCCCCGGGCCGGCGAGGGTGGTGGGCCGTCCCCTGGGGCTCTGGGTTTTTTGCCAAAAAGAGAATATATTGGGTCAAAATAAGCTGGGAGCCTTGATGGACTAAATGGGCCTTTTATGGCTGAAACAAAAAGACCATTCGCCCCACCCCCCGCTGTTGCTGTACAAATAAATGTCATTGGAATTATTATTGGCTACAATAATGTTAAACTCTTGAACATCTGTATGTAGGCAACATGTGGCTGGCAATATTCTTGCAGTACAAAATTTTTGTCCGACTGTACAAATTGTTTGTTTGTTCTTTAATTTCATTTTTCTTTCTCTCCATAGAAGTCTCATAATAACAATAGTTTCGCACCGTAAACTATAAAAGCTAGAAGCCATACACTTTGTATACTATATAATGACGATGACTTATATCGTGCAAGAGACAATGGGCTTTCTTGGCTTATTTGTTCATATGTTCTTTCGTTCTTCGTGTTCTCCGGATTGGCGAACTATAGAACAATGGCAATGACGTAGACTCTTGTGAATTTGTTTTATTCGAATCGCAAAAAGTTCGGCATTCGAATTTAGTTGAAACAATATTTTATATACTTCTTTTCAATTAGAGATATATAACATTAGAAAGATCAACAGGATTTGAAAACAAGCAAGGTTGCTTATACTAATCATCTCTCGAATTTGTTTCTCAAAGGAATAAAACGCTTTAAAGTAGCTGGTACATCAAATACACAGTATTCAAGCACGTAATTATAGAAAACCACACAACGATGACATGAACATCCTTACTGAAATAGATAAGCATAACACAATGACGACTTTGGTCGAGGTGTTAGAAATAAAAAGAAAACTTGTGAACTTTTTCTACATGAAAACATGTCACCCAGATGTTAACCTGCTAAGTGCCCTGATCATGTTTTTGAGTACGACTTCTATTGCAACGCCTTGCTTATTATAACGAACACAAGTTACAGTTGAACGTTTGAAACCCACGTAACGGTGACGTAGGTTGATAGAGGTGATAGAAGCTACGAGTAGAAGCCTGAACCTTGCTATGCAATGCAATCATGATGACTTATATCGCGTAAGAGACATTGGGTTTTCTATGCTTATTTGTTCAGCTATATTTCCTTCTTTTTCTGTCTATATTGGTCAATGTTAAATTTTCCATTAGATTTCTCAGGGACTAAAAAAGTTAGTAGCCTCAAACTTGGTAATATATGCAGTGATGATGATTTATATTGTGTAAGCGACAATAGACTTTCTCAACTCATTTCTTCATTTATTCTTTCATTATTATTTCACTCCATATGAGCTTATATGGAATTTTTCGTCAACATTTCTGAGTATTAAAAAAAACTAGAAGCCTCAAACTCGGTATGCAATGCAATAATGATGGCGTATATCTTAAAAAGAGACGAGCATTGATGATGCACCGTGAGAATTGATTCATGCACGACACCTGGGCATGCTAGTGATCGTGCGACGGATTATCTCCCTTGTATCCGTCGCTATTCTTCTTCCAATGCTCGGCCAAGCTGTTGCAGATTGTTACAACGCTGCGGTCTGTTGCGCACGCGGCGACCCAAGACATCCCAAATGTGCTCAATCGGCGATATATCGGGGGATTTGGCTGGCCACGGCATTGTCCTTACACCTTGTTGTCTCTGAAATTCGACTGCAGCACGGGCTCGATGTTGGCGTGCGTTGTCGACTTGGAATTTGGTCTACGTAACGCTGGCCAGTCAGGATACCATGATCGTTCAATATAACTTGACTGGCCAGCGTTACGTAGACCCAATTTTACGCCCGGCGGTTGTCCCATTCGCCCGGCGCATTGGTGGGAACTTCGAGTTCCAAGACGACAACGCACGCCCACATCGAGCACGTGTTGCCGTCGAATTTCTGATACAACAAGGTGTAAGGACACTGCCGTGGCCCGCAAAATCACCCCCCCCCCCCCCCCGATATGTCGCCGATTGAGCACATTTGGGATGTCTTGGGTCGCCGCGTGCGTAACAGATCGCTGCTTTTTAACAATCTGCAACAGCTTGGCCGAGCATTGCATGAAGAATGGCGACGGATACCAAGGGAGATAATCCGTCGCACAATCACTAGCATGCCCCGAAGGTGTTGTGCATGCATCAATGCTCGTGGTGCATGGCCCAGATACTGATCCCCTTTGCATATAAACCTTCCCTGTGACATTGAAGTTTCGCTTCTTTCTATTTGAATTTGAGGGGTTCCCTTATTTTTTTGTCCCTAGTATACATTTCGTCAAAGATTTCTCAGGAACTATAAAAGTTTAAGGCCTCAAACTTGGTATACCATGTAATGATGATGACTTATATCCATATATAGTGTAAGAGACAACAGACATTCTCAGCTCATTTCTTCATTTGTTCGTTCATTCTTCTTTCTCTCCATATAGGCCATTGTCATTTTTTTTCTTAAACGATTTCTTTGAAATTATAAAATCAAACTTAATATGCAATTCAATGCTCTCACATTATGCTTTCTCGGATCCTTAATAATAAAAAGCATAACAATTGTTTGTTTGTTTGTTTGATTTGAGATGTAACGTCCCCGTCAACACTGTAAAGGTCATTTTGGAGACGTTGCTTCCAATTTTGTGGGACTTTTACCCGACATTGAGATGAAATGACACCTGTCGTCCAGTGAAACCAATAGGGTTTATAAGCATGGACGGTCCGACTCGTACCGCTTTGCCTGGGCAGGCTTAGATCCTCTAAGCGGTTTACCAGTACTCGTGTGCGGGTCGGATTCAGCTCTGCGTGGAAGCATCGTGCAGCCCATATATTTATTTCAAGCCCCGATGGGCGGGGATCGATAATAATAATAATTGACTTTATTTACAGAGGGTAACACATTTATTAAACTGGTACTAATCTTCAACGTGGTCCCCTTTTCTTTCTCTTCCTGGGTAGAAACCAGCACTAAGCAATGTGGATAAAATCTCTTGCTCAAGGAAACAACACTTGGTGTGTGCGGGGATCAAACCGGCTACCTCTCGATCTCAAACCCGATGCTTTACCACTGCGCCATAGCGCTCCTTTGTTCAATGCTCTTACCATATGCTTTCTCAAATCTTTCCCATCATGAAGTCAAATTTCGATGTTTCGTCAAGCATTTCTCAGGAAACATAGAAGCTAGAAGGCTTAAGATTGGCATACCACGCAATAATGATTACTTGCAGTGTGTAAGAAACAGTGGGCTCTCTCAGCTTATTTGTTCATTTGTTTTAGCTCACCTGAGCCGAAGGCTGGTAATGGACAAATATGACCGACTCAGTACACAACGTGAGAGTTTGTAGTATACCCATGGTCCGTTGTCCTTCGTCCGTCCACACTTCCAAACATCTTCTCAGAATCCACTGGGCCAATTGTAGTCCTATTTTATATACAACATCTTTGCCTCATTGGGAGCGAAATTTTTTATAATTGGCCCTGGCCACATGACCAAGATGACCATATAAAGAAAAAACTCTTAAAAATCTTCTTCTCTATAACCGTGAGTCAGATGACCTTGAAATCTGGCACACAGCAAAAAGGACACGTGCCCTACAAGAGTTCTATAACTGCTGACCCTTGGATGATACTGACCTATTTTACGGCAAGGTCAGAGTTGGTCCCTATGGCGTTTGAATGGGGGAAAAAATAAAATTCTAGTTTATGATAAGAAAGTCAAGGTCATCCAATGACTCATGGTCGCAATGATTGAATGATGAAACATCTCCTCAGACACCACAGGGCCAATCGATGTCATATTATACATGAAACATAACTAAAGTTTATATAGTTTCTTCTAGTCATATGACAAAAGACGGCCGCCATAAGGTAAGAACCCTTAAAAACTCTTCACCTCCACAACTATAAGTCAGATGACCTTGAAACTTGGCAAACAGCAAAAGAAACTCAAACCCTACAAAAATTATATAAATGATGACCTGGGTTGACCGTGACCTGTTTTACGACAAGGTCAGTTTTGGTCCCTTGCGTATTTGAATAGGAAAATGGAAACTAGTTTCTTTATCCAATACAACTAGTTTATGGACGAAATAGGCCTTATATGAACCTCTATCAATGCAAAAAGTTCAAGGTCATCCAAAGACCTTGGTTGAAGATCTTAAGATTGAATGGCCGTCAGAATTTCAACCATCATCACCTCAGAAACAACAGGGCCAAATGAAGTCATATTTTATACAGAACATGTATGTCTCACGGGAACTAAAGTTGATATAATTGGTTTCTGTCTCATGACTAAGGTGGACGCTATGCCCATATAAGGTTAAAACCTTTCAAAATCTTCTCCAGAACTATGTCAGATGACATTGAAACATAGCAGACATCAAAAGGGACTGGAGCCCTACAAAAGGCATATAAATGTTGTCCCTTAGTTGAACTTGATCTGTTTTACAGCAAGGTCAACTTTGGTTCCTTAGGCATTTAGATGGAAAAACGTTAAATAGTGCTTTTATTAAGTACAGTTGCTGTTTATGAAAAGAAAATATGTCTTACATCAACCTCTATGAATGTGAAATGGTCACGGTCATTCTATGACCTTGGCCCAAGGTCACAAGGATTGAATGACCATCAGAATTTTAAACATCTTCTCCTCAGAAACCACACGGCCAACTGTAGTCATATCTTAAACGAGGTAAACGAGGTTTTTGCTTGTTTGATTCGAGGTTTACGGTCCCGGCCAACAGTTTTATGTGATGTTGGAAATATTACTTCCAATTTTGTGGGACCTTCACCCAACATTGAGATAAAACGACATCTCAAGCCCTGCCACCCAATGAAACAAATCTCATTTATATGCATGGATGATCCCACTCGCACGACATTGCTTGGGTAGGCTTAGACCTTCTTAGCGGTTTACCAGTACTGGTAAGGTCCATTTCAGCTCTGTGTGAAACCACCCTGCAGCCCAATCTGTTTCTCCAAGCCCCGAGGGGCAGGGGCCAGTAAACGAGGGTTAACAGGGGTATACATATTTTGTCTTATTTTTGCTCTCAACACAGATTGTGGGTAATTGTTAGAACCACCTCGAGCGGTTTAAACCAGTACTTACAATCTAACTTTTAAGTATAAAATAAATACATTTAATAAAGTTTAAATCTCTGTTTATATACTTTCATTTGTATGTGAATAATTATATAGAAATGAGAAGTATCTATCATAATTTAATTTAGCTCTTATTATTAAATTATGCTGCATAATGAAACAACTAATAATGAGTTTTCAATGTGAAAAAAAATAAAAATAAATAGGTAAATAAATAAAATTAAAACCCCACTGAGTCTGCTATATATTTAGAAGGAAAATAAAAACAACACAATAGATGCATATCAGCAGCAGCACAGGTATAACTCTTAGTACATCAGTACGGAACCCGGGAAGGGACATAATTTTTTTATAAGTTTAAAGTAGCGGACAAGATATCTTGTTTCACACAACATATTATCTTGTGCGAACAAGATCATATGTTGTGCAAACATGATATTATGTTGTCCGAATAATGTATTATCTTGTTAGCACAACGTAGTATCTTGTTTGCACAACATAGATCTTTGGAAGTGGTCGAAAAGATATTATGATTTTAAGCTGTGCGAACAAGATATCGTGTGACCGATAACACTGATAATGTGTCAATAGGAAATAACATTCAACCAGTCATGGCCTTTTCTTTAACCTTTTCAAAGCAAAATAATAAGAAAATATTTTCCAGACGCAGGGAAATACCTGAATGCATCCTTATTCCATGAACGAATCAAATGAGACTCAACCGCAAACCATTAAACTTTTTTTGCACTGCATGTTACATATCTCGAAAACTGTACAGAAACTGGGCATTAAATGCATACTTCAACAAAATTACACCTTTGAACATATTTCTTAAGTTACATATTTTTGTAAACTTTCAATTTTGTCAGTTTACTAAAGTCTGATTTTGAAAACGTAAACAGTTTGAGATAAAATATTACTTTTGAAATTTCGAAACATCTAATGACATGTGATGATACCACTGGTGTATACATGTACAGGCATCTGCAAACATGACATAACTAAATATGCAGAACTGTATAAAAATCTGAATTTTGATACACCAACAATCTATATTTGAAAATACCAAAAATATTCATCTGAAACGCCATGCACAGGGATGAGTTCCCGCAATGGAAACCAATCCAAAATTACCATTATGTTCCAGAAGTTATGAGGTTAAATGAAATGAAATCGCCTTTAAGGGAGGCAATACTTAAAAAGTATTTTATCTCTCTTATCATTAGGGATCAGGTGCTAGAGGGAGATTTGCTACCGATCGGCAAATTTCCTTTAAGAGTAGATTTCGTCTCAAGTGGGCTACAAAATTGTATTCTGAATAGGGAGGTGTAGCCAATACGCTTGAGTTATATGAACCAAGGAATGAGAAAGTCAGCTTTTGCCATTTTGCGAACAGCAAAGATGTCAGCATGTGCGTCTGATCAGCATATCAATGTATGTGTACGTAATGTACACCTGCGAGTAATGGTCAAATGTGACCGATCGCAGTATAAGTATACTATACTAAAACAGATGGGTTTGTCTTACATATGTACCTGATGACGGGTCTGATGTTTATTCCTAGGTTGGTTAGAGCCATTACTCGACCGTGTGGCAACAGAAGGGGACATTATTGTTTCTCCAGTGATCAACCTGATCCATCCAGATACTTTCTCCGTTGCAAAACAACAACTTTATCATTACGGCGTCCTAAAACTAGAGGATCTTGCCTTCCACTGGCAAAATATTCCGCAGGAAAAACAAACAGACAGGAACCGCCATGAGCCTATCAAGTAAGGGAGTGTTCGTTAGTTTTAAAACTTTATCAGAGATTTTCCAGCTATTTTACAGCTATATATACGAGGTATATGGAAACATCAATAATGGAAAGCCAAAAGGACAGTTACTGTCCCACAAAATGGCCGATTGGCTATCCAAAACACAAAAAAGCGATACACACACTCAAAGACAAACCATAACAAAAATAAACCGCGTAAGGAGAACCGCCTTAGAACGGTCAGTGAAAAGAATTTCATTGGGGGCTTAAAGCAATACTCGCCTTTAGTTCCGTCCCGATTTAGACAAATAATTTGTTCAGTCATCAGTGCCACATCTCCGTCAAACAACCTCAGAGATGAAACAACGATGAGGACTCGACAGCAAGAGATCACTGAAATGCTGGAGCAAAAGAATCCAAAAGGTTAGACTCCTATGGGCCCGACCAGAGACAGGCACCAACTCGCATTACATAAAATTAAATTTGTATTCTCAGTAAGCCTTTACGCTGGAACCGTCATAGAATCTGAGGCCTGATCCACCGGCGTGCAATTAAAGAGGGAAGCAAAGTTGTCGACCGTGATTGGGTTAACTATCATGCATGCAGTCAGTCGTTTATGGCGAACGAATGTACACTGTACTGGTTAACCGCTTACGTATAAGCCAGCCCAGAAAAACTGTGGATAGGCAAACTGACCGGCTTTAAAATGACCTAAAAAGTGTTGATCCAATACAAACAAACAAACAAACAAACAAATAAACATGTATGTTGTTCCCAATCTTTTTATATCGGAGAATGAATTTACGAAATTGGGTATACCTCAAGCCCGAAATTGGGTATATCTCTATACCCGAAATTGGGTAATCATTGCAAGTATATATTTTCTGAATGTATATACCAAGTTTCCATAAAATTCGGGTTTCAATTGACCTGGTTGCAGAAGAGATTTATGCCCAATATTGAATTTTGAAATTAAACGGAATTACATCAGGCGTTGTGTAGTTTATGGTACCGATAGCCCTGATTAAGAAGTTTAGCTGTCAAACACCCGCCACGAGTGCCGAACCCAGCCATATGAGAAATTTAAACGCCATAGGATGCCGCACGAGGAACACCACCATCCAAGAAAAAAAAATTACAATATCAAAATCAGAATCATCGCGTTTATCACAAATTAGGCATAGTCAATATTTAGTAATTTTGTGGGACTTTTACCCGACATTGAGATGAAATCATCCAAATATCTAGAAGCCGACTTTAATGATTTCAGATTGGTTTTCAAAGGAAAGGGGCATCATGAAGTCTCTTTCTTTCCGCCCCCGCCCACACGGGCTTGAAGAAATATATGGGCTGCACGATGCTTCCACGCAGAGCTGAATCCGGCCTGCACACTAGTACTGGTTAACCACTTAGAGGATCTAAGCGTGTCCAGGAACCGCGGTGCGAGGCGGACCGTCCATGCTAATAAACCCTATTGGTTTCATTGGGCGACAGGGCTCTAGATGTCATTTCATCTCAATGTCGGGATAAAAGTCCCACAAAATTGGAAGCAACGTCTTCAAAATGACCTTTACAGTGTTGACGGGGACGTTATACCTCAAATCAGACAAACAATAAGGTCTCTTTCATAACAAAACAAGAACAGAACAGCCACAAGGGGTGCGCAATTCCTACTCATTGAAATACCCACAGTTCGTCTAAATAATTTAGCGCCAAACCTTATCTAAATATTGTCCAGTAGAAAGGTGAGAGCTTCATGCCCGAGCAAGTGCGGGTTGTGTAGCATTCATCTAATCATTATGGTTTGACGTTTGACAAACAGCAAAGATAAATGTCACCCCGTACACAGATCACTAGGATGGTGCAAGCGAGCGGCATATTAACGTATATTCGACGTCAACAGTTATGAACGTAAATTTGACGTTACGACGTTGCAGTCGGATACACGTGGTGCACGTAGCCTCGTCAGTGCACCAAGAGCTTACATTTAAGACATAGGCTTGCGACAAACTTTTACATGCACGAATAAATACGGAAACTTTTTACTTCTAAAAGATTGAATCATCTCTTAGAACTTAAGTGCGCAAACTAAAAATGCGCTACCACAGATACATTGTCTTCTAACGAAATACATGGCTATAAATGACGGTGAAAAAGTTCGATATTGTTTCCTACTGCTGACCAGAGCACGGACCGCGTCCACACGTTAGAACCGCGTCATTGTGTGAGGCCGTTTTACCGACGATCTGTGCTCCAGAGCAGAAACATGAAAAAAGTAGGTCCATCAACGTATAGCCCGGAGTCTAATTTAACCTACCTTGCATCCCCCACAGGACAATTTCTAATGGGTACCAAATTGTTCATAGGGACCCCCGAAATGCGAAACAAAGTTGTCCTCAAAAATATACCTGTTTGGGCTATGTGAAAATGCATGGTTTCTATGGCAACCGATAATGCATGTTTCAAGAATCGGGGTGTACCTACAAAATTAATCGTATCTCAGTTGCTACTAAACAACTAAACAACTAAACTTGGTACCAATTAAAGCTTAGACATTTGACTTTTATCCAGTATTCAAATATGCAAATTATCTTATTTGCATATTTATTATAAATTATTAATATTAATTATAAAAACACAAAAAATTAGAGAACATCATAAAAAATTGTAAATCTTCATAACAAAAGACGGTCAACAGTCATTTTTTGTTCATTTATTTCTATTGTACTTTTTGTGAATGTGCATTGATTCTATGGCTCCTAAGAATCTCATTTGCACATACCGGCCCCGATAGCTCAGTTGGTAGAGTGTCCGCTCCAGGAACGGGAGGTCTCGGGTTCGATCCCGGGCCGCGACATACCAAAGTCGTTAAAAATGGTACTAGCTGCTCCTCGCTTGGCACTCAGATTTACGGGGTAGAGCTAGGACTGGTCGATCCAGTGTCAGGATAATGTGACTGGGTGTGGTATCATGTAATGTGTCTGGGACATGATACTTCAGTGAGGCAGCACTATAAACGTGAGCATTGAGCTCCCTGTCGCAACCAGACACCGTCGTGATATGACTGAAAAATTGTTGAAAGCGACGTTAAACCCGATTTCACACACACACACACTCATTTGCACATTTTAATCGCATTTCCATATGCAAAAGTCAAGTTGGCGGAAGCGCAAAGCTTCAATTGTATCTTTTTCGCCTTTTATTGCAAATTGAATTCTGTCTTATTATAGATGAATATACAAGAAAACCCTTATATATGGATTTCTAATGAAAAAATAGTTGACCCATATTTTTTTTCTTTTCCGAATTATTTCCCCTTTTTGAGTTATTGCCCCTTTAATTAAATAACATAGAAATCTTGTTAGCAAGATATCTCAGAGAGTATTTTAGCTAGAGCCTTGATATTTGGACTGATTTAGACTAAGGAGGAGATAACCTGATTAAATTTTCAACCAATTAAATGAAATTTTGTTAAAATTATGGCCCTGCCCCCAACTTTGAAAAAGTTTGGGGGCATATTGCTTCTGGCTTGTCCGTTCGTTCGTTTGTTTGTTCGTTCGTTAGTTCGTACGTTCGTCACGCTTTCTTCAGCATAGCATAACTTAAGAACCATGTACGCTAGTGTTTTGAAATTTCATATATGGTTTCCTCATTAAAAAATAAATGACCCGTATTGTTTTCTTTTCCGAATTATCTCCCCTTTTTGCATTATTTCCCTTTTAATTAAATAACGTAGAAATCTCGTTAGCAATATATCTCAAAAAGTATTTGAGCTAGAACCCTGATATTTGGTATACTGCTTGGGACTGAGGAGGAGATTACCTGATTGAATTTTCAACAAATTTAATGAAATTTTGTTAGAGTTATGGCCCTTTGCAATTTCTGGGCATTTAATTGTGTTGCTTTCTAGTGCATAGCATAACTTTATAACCATGTATGCTAGTGTTTTGAAATTTCATATATGGATTTCTCATGAAAAAATAGTTGACCTGTATTTTTTTCTTTTCCGAATTATCTCCCCTTTTTGCATTAATTCTCTTTTAATTAAAGAACATAGAAATCTCTTTTTTTTTCTTCTTTTCTTTTTTTCTTCATAAACACACATAAACAGTTATTATGCCTCTCGCACAAAAAAGTTGTTAGTGGTTGGGGATATTGCAGTTGTCCTGCACATACATACATACATACATACATACTTACATACATACATACATACATACATACATACATACATACATACATACATACATACATACATACATACATACATACATACATACATACATGCACATAAACACATGCATGCACACACATGCTTGTATGCCTACATGCATGCATGCACTCATGCATGCATGCACACAAACAAATACACTCAAGCATGCATGCACACATGCATGCATGCACACATACATGCCTGTACACGCACTCTAGCAGGCATGAATGCACACATAAATGCATGCATGAACTCACACATGCATACATTCACACATGCATGCATGCACACGCACACCCATACATGCATGCACAAACATGCTTCCATGCACTCATGCATGCATGCTTATACACATACACAAACACACATGCATACATGCAGACACACATTCATGTATGCATGCAGACTTATGCATGCATGCAAAAACATGCACTCATGCATAAATGTACACATGCACACATGCATGCATGCTCACACTCATGCATGCATGCACATAGGTATATAATTTAGTTTATACTAATTTATTTTAGTTCGATTGCGATGGAAGCTTCAAGCTTATTTTATCGCTCTCGAACACTCGTTCCGGACATTTTCTTCCGGACATTTTCACGCGCGCGAGAGTGAGGCAGTGACTAGTACACCACTGCTACCCAGTTACACACATGCATGTACACATACATGCATGCATGCACTCACATATGCATACATGCATGCATGCACATGCACACTCATACATGCATGCTCATACGCATACTTTCATGCATATGCATGTGCATGATTTCATGCATGCATGCACACACACTAATGCATAAATACAAACACTAAAACATGCAGGCATGCAAGCACACATTCATGCACACATACACTCATGCATACACACACACACACATGTATGCATGCACACACACACTCATGCAGGCTTGAATCACACATGCATGCACTCTAACACACTCTGCATGCATGCATACATACATGCACACTCAACCATGAAAGTACACACACTAATGCATAAATGTACACACCCAAGCATGCATGCAAGCACACATGCATACTCACATACACTCCTGCATGCCTGCATGAGAGGGTTTGCATGCATGCATGAACACACACTCATGCAGGCATGCATTAGCACTCACACATGTATCCATGTACTCACACATGCATGCATACATGCACACATGCATGCATCCACATGAAAACACATACATGCATGTACACATGCACACACACATGCATTCATGCATGCACTCATGCATGAATGCACACTCACATACATGCATGCACATGCAGATACATGCACTCAGTGCATGCACTCATGCATGCATGCACACACACAAATGCATAATTGCACACACTCACACATGAATGTATGCATGCAAGCACACATGCATTTACACATACACTCATGCATGCATGCACACATGTATGGATGTATGCACACACACGCACACGCACACATGAATGCATGCATGTATCCACACATGCGCGTGCACACATGCATTCATGCACACACACACTCATACATGCATGTACACATGCAGGTACACACACACTTGCATGCACACATGCATGCATGCACTCATCGGCCCCTGCCCATAGGGTCTTAAAGAAATATATGGGCTGCATGATGCTTCCACGCAGAGCTGAAATCGACCGCACACGAGTACTGGTAAAACCACTTAGAAGATCTAAGCCTGCCCAGGCAAAGGTGTGTGAGTCGGTCTGGCCATGCTTATAAACCCTGTTGGTTTCATTGGGCGACAGGGCTTGAGATGCATTTTATCTCAATGGCAGGTAAAAGTCCCACAAAATCGGAAGCAACTTCTCCAGAATGACTGATACAGTATTGATGGGGACATTAAACTTCAAATCGAACAAACAAAGCATGCATTCATGCATGCACACATATGCATGCACATACATGCATGTGCATGCACTCATGCACACACTTATACATAAATGCAATCACTCACACATGAATGCATGCAAGCACACATGCATGCACACATACACTCATGCACAGACGCATGCATGCATGCATGCAACTCACATACATACATGCACATGCATGCGCATGTTCTATATATGCATGCATGCACACACTTATGCATAACTGCACACACTCATGCATGCATACAAGCACACATGCATGCACACATACACTCACGCATGCATACACACACATGGACACATGCATTTATGCAGGCATGCACAAAAGCACACTCATGCATGCATGTGCACATGCATGGCACTCACACATTCATTCATGGACATACACACATACACACACACACACATGCATTAGGTTATGGCCCTTGGAAAATTGGGCATTTAGAGGCAAGCATATGGTTGGGGGCATTGTGTTTTACAAACACCATTTCTAGTCTCATTTTTATTTCATGACTCCCTGTTTAGCTAGAGTTGCTCTGTGCGGGCCCGTTTCTCATTATTATTCGTGACACCCAGTTAATCTAGAGTTCCTATGTGTGGGTCTGTTTAATATTATTTTTCTTGACTCCCTGTTAAGCTAGCGGTCTTCTGTTCGGAACAGTTTCTTATTATTATTCATGATTCCCTGTTAAGCTAGAGTTCCTCTGTGCGGGTGAGTTTCTTATTATTATTCATGACTCTCTCTTAAGGTATAAGTCCTCTGTGGAGTTCATTTTCTTATCATTCATGACTCCCTGTTAAGCTATAGTATTTACGTGCGGTTCAGTTTCTTGTTATTATTCATTACGCCTTGTAAAGCTAGAGTTCCTCTGTGCGGGCCAGTTTCTCATTATTATTCATGACACCCAGTTAAGCTAGAGTTCCTATGTGCGGGTCTGTTTAATATTATTATTCATGACTCCCTGTTAAGCCAGAGGTCTTCTGTGCGGGAAATTTTCTTATTATTATTCATGACTCGCTTTTAAGCTAGAGTTCCTCTGTGTGGGTCAGTTTCTTATTATTATTCATGATTCGCTGTTAAGCCAGCGTTCCTCTGTGTGGATGAGTTTCTTATTATTATTCATGACTCCCTGTTAAGCTATAGTTCCTATGTGGGGGTCATTTTCTTATCATTCATGCCTCCCTGTTTAGCTAGAGTTCCTCTGTGTGGGTCAGTTTCTTATTATTAACAATGACTCCCTGTTAAGCTAGAGTTCCTCTTTGTGGGTCAGTTTCTTGTTATTATTTATGACTCCCTGTTAAGCTATAGTTCCTCTGTGCGGGTCAATTTCTTGTTATTCTTCATGACTCCTTGTAAAGCTAGAGTTCCTCTGTGCGGGTTAGTTTCTGATTATTATTCATGACTCCCTGTTAAGCTAGAGTTCCTCTGTGTGGGTCAGTTTCTTATTATTATTCATGACTGCCTAGCGCCCCCTTTCTTTGAAGCATTGGCAAACAGTGTAGGCTCAGTTCAAACTTCGCTGTTCCCGTTCTAGGTATTCCTTGCGCGCATTTTGCAAAACTTACCGCTAAACCTTATACCGTTTATATCGAAAATGGAGCACTCTATACTTATAAGGTCGAACATTCCCTTTGTCATAGTGTTAGACCGATTGATTGACGAACAAGTATTAAAATTTTAAAGCTTTTTATGACACTCCGCTGGTGTGTTACTTCGTACAAAAAAAAATAAATAAATTATCCATTTCAAGCCTAAATGGGACGGTGTAGATCCTGATGAGACCCCCCGTTATATGGGAACGTAGGCAATCATAAGAATAAAGCAATACCAAACTTCAAAGGAAGGACATACGGGGTTAGGCGAAGGCGAAATCAGTCCGATTTTGGCTACCAAATATTGCGTAATCGCTTACTAATTCACCCACCCAGGCTATCCCGTCTGCAAATGGCTTGTGTTGAATGTAAAAATAACCCTTTACTTATTATATTGCGCCAACGTAACAGTACTTCCTTTCGCTTTTTAAACACGGTTGCCGCGAAGGGGTCCGCTTCTATCAGAACCAGATGGAACCGGACAGGAGCGGCGAAGGTCGTAGCTCGAACTAAAAAATGTGCCGTCTTCTTCTCTTAGACAGGCGCCCTTTCCATTGTAACGTACACGCCACGCCACCGTTGAAATAAGCTGCGGAAATATTTAGCTGACGACAAATAAAAAATACAAGTATCTAGTAAGTAACTCGTCCGATATGTCCTATATGAAAACCCGTCACACAATGATTGCAGAATGGCTAAACCCTTTGTCTAATATGTCGGCTGGCCCCAGATGAACTTTATGCATTATAACAAAATCTATCTTTAATTTCAATACATGTCGAAAACGTTTAACCCACATATGCCTAGCGACGCTAACAGTAGCATAAATCCCATATGGTCTTATGAAAAATCAAAGAACTAACAGTACCCTAAATTCCAGTTCACACACAACCGCATACACGCATGCATACAAAACACACATACACACACACCAAACACATACACACAAGCGCGCACGCATCACACATTCAAACACACACAAACACACTCGTCAACGCACATGCGCGCACACACACACCCACACAAACCGCCTACACATGCATACAAAACGCACATCCCGCGCACATACACACCGACAAAGGCACACAAGCGCACATCCTTACATATACACGCTCATACAAACGCAAACAAACTGCTTCACCCTAATGGAATATGAAATGATTCAAGTGGCCATCATATAAAGGGAAGTATGACCCTCGATGAACTTTGCAAGGGGTGACGCGTTTAGTGGAAACACCCTAGACTACAGGAAGGTAGCGTCACGTCCTAGGGCATGGTGTCTCCGACCAAATGAGAGAAGCGCTTCACATCCGTTTCGGGTGGCATTAATTAAGAGTAGCGCTTCAAATCCAATTCGGGCATCCATGTTTGACCCACTTTGAACTCGTTCCGTTTAGGAGGAGCAGCTATTTTTTGTTAAACGTATTTGTAATGTCCCTTCTACTTAAGTCAAACATTCATCTCATTTTTGACAAATCATACGGTCGTTGAGCTTCTGCTGGCATGAATTGTATTCTTTGTTAATGTCTTTCATGAGTTTTCCTCGAGATCTCTTCATCACATAGTATCCGCATACGTTAGACCTGGACTGTTGTAGTTATAGAGTGATCATTAGGTAGGGTTATTGTGTAACTCTTCAAATCTAACGCCGTAATCTCTAGGATCGTTTCCTACTGAATCGAAAAATTCGTATGGTCCGTGCATGTGGAAATAAAAAGCCACCCAGTGCTCTCCTCTTTCTTTACTAAATGGTGAACTTGCCTCTTAATTTCAAAGGGTACCCTGAAAGTATGTGTCAGTTCATCATTGTTCATTGCCACTTTGTATTTAAAGGTAGCCCAGTCTACAAACTGTCTGTTCTTTGCTCCTATTTTCTTACGGTCATAGGTCCCGCCCTTATGTTCCTTTTGTAATCGTGTCACTTCTGATTTGGCCATTTCAACCGTGTGAGCCAGGGAGTGAACAATGTCACGACGGGTTTTTGCTGTTCTGGCATTTCTATATCTTTCTTCCATTTCTTTTAGTTTATGGTTTATATTTATACCACTACCGACGATATAACGCTCAATGCGATCGGGCTGAACGTACCCCATCAGGGAGGAAAGAGTACAATATCAAACGTCATCGGAAAGCTAGTAGGAAAACAGTCCCGGAGTATTGTTTTTTTTTCAGAACTCTTCTTTCTGTGTCATTTTATTTGTAAAAGATCTCAATAGTGTGTGAAGTATTTAGAACTTTTCCGGAGTTCCATGATAATCCCAGTTCTGTCTTAAGGACTATTTTATTAAGTATTCGAAGAAGCGGAAGAGCTGTCATGGGAAACAAAGATATGGAATTATTGTTTACGCAAGGGACTCACCACATATGTGTCAGTGGGATCTTAATCACCCAGAACTTGTATCCAGGAGGTAAAGATGCCAGAACCGTAGCTTTGAATACCTAGTATATAGTACTTATGAACAATTTGAGAGATGCGTCGCAAATGGCAAAACTGGGACGCCAGCTGCACCCTGAGAAATCGTAAAGGTGTCGTGTGTATAAAGACTGGTTAAAATATACATTCCCTATGTTGAAATGTTAGCTGTAATTCCATTGTGATCCTAAAAAGACAGTATATTGTTAGACAATGGCAGTGTATGTAAAATATATTGCAAGACACTCCATGGTAAAATTTCCGGGTGAGGCGTCCAGCTAGACTGTTGAATCTCCAGCGTCTTCTCTTCCAAATATAATCAAGTACCACGTATAACCTTCACAAACTCACTATTACTGGCCATGTTAGCGCAACTAATAAGACTTGAGTACATTTTTATAGTCATTTATTCAGCTAAAATTAATAAATAGTTATTCATTTTAGACATTCAGTTCATCAATAGTTCGTGGTTGAGGGATAAGCCCGATAACAACATCATATTTGATCATCAATACTCATAAATCTCTACATATATTCGATAAAAAAGGAGAAGTGGAGGCAATGATCAGGAATCGATACATTTAACCCACAGCTCCCATCAGAGACTATACCATATAAATGTGTTAAAGAACTGTCATCTAGTTGACATCTAGGCTCTCAAAACCACTTAACTATTAACGTGTAACTGATAAATTTAAACTATTCTTTAGCAATGACTGATGACATGGTTCTCTCGAGATAACATTCGGTAAATCGTCACGTCTGTCATAAAATCTTTCGGTGAGCTGTCTGGCTTGTGCAGTTGAAACTATGTGACGTCGGTGAACTGTCGCGCTTATCTCGCGAAAATGTATTTCTGATTTGTACTGGGATCCAATCGGGCAAGTTAAAAGCTAATATCACTTCAGAACATACACATGTACTTGTTAAATGCATTGATGTAAAAGACTTGTAAAAGTTATGAAGGCAGCCTGACAAAATCGAAGTTCTTTTCTGTCTCGTTAATAGTCTTTACCCTTTGTATGTGAATGAGCAAAATGTCAGGGTTTACTCCTTGTAAACGAGAATAAACATCGCAGTTCTGTTTATAAATATCAGTGTTGTAGATGGAGTGGACTCGAATTGCATTGGCATGTCTTAGCACGTAACGGCATGTAGGATAGCTATCTAGCTGTCTGGAGTGTTTTTTTTTTTTACTTTTAAATTTCGCGTTTCTCGAACTTGTGATTGGGTGTCGAATCAGCGTTAGTGACTCGTTTGTATAGTGTCTAGCGAGAGTATTACGTCATCAGTCAGCCAATCCGATTGTGAGGAAATCAAGATCAGCAGTAAACCATCTTGCACTACTTCGAACTTCTACTCAAGAAGTGCGAACGATTTAGCACTTCCAAGCAGTCCTATGCAAACATATGGAAATCCTTTTGTAAGGAAAAAAACGTAGAATTAAATGGTATTAACTGCAACGTGACGGACTTCGTAATTTTTGAAAGGACAACCACGAAAGTTGCCTGTGATTAGCGTAATTCTATAAAGTGAAAAACAGACGCTCGGCTGGAATTGACATTCCGCACAACAAAAAGCCTCATAAATCTCAACCAAGAGTACATATCGAGGAGGTCCTTTCCATTATTTATGAAGTCCTTCGATGCAAATGTAAAAGATCAATGATAGGCAGTCAACGATTATTTCAATAGTTTACATTCAAGCCTAGCAGTGACGGATATTTAGTCGAGCCATCTAGGGGATGTGATTCGGTCCAACTTAACGGTTCGCAGTGTTTACCACACGGATAAAACTTTATCAAATTGTCAATAAAAGTAATGTCTATGCAAATGGAAAGTTCTTGGTTTCTAAAACTATTACTGATTCAGAGCTTCATCGCTGTGTGCGAAAGACAGGTTGTCAGTCCGAAATAAGCTGGGTAAATTGATGTATAATTGGACAGTTTTTCGACAATTCTGTGAAACAGGTAGTTTCAAAACACTCCAGGAGAGCATCTCTGTGCAATTGTTTGTTCTATAGAATTGATGATTGTTCGTGAATACTTGTAATGAAGTCGATCATCTATGAAGTCGATCATCTAGGGTGAATCTATTATATAAGTCCTGGGGCCCGTTTCACTAAGCTTCGTAAATCTACGAAGTTCGTAAGTTTAAGAAGTGCACTTACGAACTTTCTTACGAAAATCGTATGTGCGTTTCACTAACCTCTTCGTAAGAAAAGAGCTTACGAATTTCGTAGCTAAGAATTCGTAGCTACTCTCTAACGCTGAAGATATGTATTTTACGCACAGAAGATGAGATTGCGGGAATTTATTATGTTTAAAAACGCGTTTTAGACATGAGACATCACATGTTTTGTTGGTTTAGATGAACTTGGACCGATCGCGAGGAGAAGAAAACGATCAATTTTGAACGTGAACGTGAATGATCTATTTAACCTGTTGGGTCAAAGCTGTGCCAAATCACGCTATTAGTGTTGTCAAACCGGAGTGCTGTGAAGAAGAGGGAATGGTAGGCCCAAGTTGGCATGTCTCTATCATACACACACACTTAGTTGTCATCATTGATGTTTTACGTAGTTACCGATGACGTCATTAATCTTAATACACAGGGGAGCTTACTCCCACCCATTATGAAGTTTGTTTGTTTGATTTGAGGTTGAACGTCCCCGTCAACACAGTAAAGGTCATTTTGCAGACGTTGCTTCCAATTTTGTGGGACTCTTACCCGACATTGAGATGAAATGACATCTCAATCCCTGCCGCCCAATGAAACAAATATGGTTTATAAGCATGGATGGTCCGACTCGCACCGCTTTGCCTGGACAGGCTTAGATACTCTAAGCGGTTTACCAATAATCGTGTGCAGGTCGGGTTAAAGCTAGGCATAGCCTATATCAGTAGCATTCCCTTTTGACCAGAGCTCACCAGCTGTAGGCTCAACCCCTAGTTCTTCATTAAACTTTCGGAGTATTCTGCTGTGTAGCTAAGACCGAGGAGTCACTGTTTGGTAGTTCTATCTTGATCGAATGTGTATGACTTCGACACAAACACTTTTGTTACTGATTTTTTTTCTATCGTTTTGCCTCATAACCCATACTTATTCTTCATCGACATCCATTTCCAGTTCAAAAGCAGAGCAGAATGTCTCTTTTTCAGTTACATAATCATTATTACAAAAACACGCCTTTTCAAATATATTTTCTACCAACATAGAATGAACAATTTTTATGCCCCCGGAATCAGAGATTCGAGGGCATATAGTTTTGGGTCTGTCTATTTGTCTGTTTCTCGGTTTGTCTGTCCGCAAAAACCTTAACATTGGGCATAACTTTTGAATGGTAACTGATAGGGCTTTCAGATTTCACATGTGCATTCCCGTCGGGGCTTGAAGAAATAGATGGGCTGCACGATGCTTCCACGCTGAGCTAAAACCGACCGCACACGAGTACTGGTAAATCGCTTTTAAGAGGATCTAAGCCTGCCCAGGCAAATGTTTGCGAGTCCGACCGTCCAGGCGTACTATTGGATTCATTGGGCGACAGGGCTTGAGATGTCATTTCATCTCAATGTCGGGTAAAAGTCCCATAAAACTGGAAGCAGCGTCGCCATAATGACCTGTTCAGTGTTGACGGGGACGTTAAATCTCAAAATCAAACAAACAAAGACCAAACAAAAATGTTTGCGTAAAAGCTGTCATTCCT
The DNA here is from genome assembly GCA_963580285.1 of Lucinisca nassula. NCBI lineage: Eukaryota > Metazoa > Mollusca > Bivalvia > Lucinida > Lucinidae > Lucinisca > Lucinisca nassula. The sequence goes on along the minus strand of OY757025.1, from coordinate 66,901,807 downwards.
AGATGCAAGTTTGAAGTATCATAAATGAAGCTGCTATAGTTCTTGAAAACTTGAATTAAAGATTAGGATGAAATGCCAGGGTTGACACAATAGTTCACGAAGTCAGTTTATCATGAAATATAGGTCAAGGTCAAATATGGATGCTTGCATTAAAATCGTCATCCCTTGCTGCAAGTCTGTTTGCAGTGTTAATTAAGCTCTATTGTTATTGAGAAACTGTCTTGAACATTTTGGTGAACGCTAGCGCGGGGCTTGACGAACGGACGGAAATTTCGATTGCAATATCGTGTCATGCTTAAAGCAGGCAAGAAAATACTGCTGCTGCTGGATAGAATGGCTGTTGAATGTAATGACATCAGTATGTTTGTTTGATTGATTTGATGTTTGAAGTCCCCTTCAACGCTATATAGGTCATTTTGGAGGCATTGCATTTTGTGGGACTTCTACCCGACATTGGGATTAAATGACATCTTATTTCATGCAAAAGGGTTAATATGCACGGACGGTCCGACTCGCAACACTTTTCCTTGGCAGGCTGAGACACTCTGAGTAAAGTAGTTTTCCAGTACTCTTGTGCGACAGCTCTGCATTGAAGCATCATGTAACCCACGAACATCTATTACTTCAAGCCCCAATTTCAGAAATTCTCTTTGGTTTAAATTTGAGGTTTAACGTCCACGTCAACACTCTTTTTAGCTCACCTGTCACGTAGTGACAAGGTGAGCTTTTGTGATCACATTTTGTCAGTCGTCCGTCGTCAGTGCGTCCGTGCGTGCGTGCGTGCGTGCGTAAACAATTTCTTGTCCGCACGATAGCATCTTCATTTATGATTTGATTTTAACCAGACTTGCACACAACTTGTACCACCATGAGATCTAGGTTCCTTTCTTGAACCAGCCATATCCCATCATGTGTTACTGAGTTACGGCCCCTGAAAGGGCAAAAATTGCCTATTTTGGTCTTGTCCGCACGATAGCATCTTCATTTATGATTTGATTTTAACCAGACTTGCACACAACTTGTACCACCATAAGATTTGGGTTCCTTTCTTGACCCAGCCATATCCCATCATGTGCTACGGAGTTACGGCCCCTGAAACGGCAAAAATTGCCTATTTTGGTCTTGTCCGCACGATAGCATCTTCATTTATGATTTGAATTTAACCAGACTTGCACACAACTTGTACCAACATGAGATCTGGGTTCCTTTCTTGAACCAGCCATATCCCATCATGTGTTATTGAGTTACGGCCCCTGAAAGGGCAAAAATTGCCTATTTTGGTCTTGTCCGCAAAATAGCATCTTCATTTATGATTTGATTTTAACCAGTCTTGCACACAACTTGTACCACCATGAGATCTGGGTTCCTTTCTTGAATCAGCCATATCCCATAATGTGCTACGGAGTTACGGCCCCTGAAAAGCCAAAAATTGCCTATTTTGGTCTTGTCCGCACGATAGCATCTTCATTTATGATTTGATTTTAACCAGACTTGCACACAACTTGTACCACCAGGGGATCTGGGTTCCTTTCTTGAACCAGCCATATCCCATCATGTGTTACGGAGTTACGGCCCCTGAAAGGGCAAAAATTGTCTATTTTGGTCTTGTCTGCTGGATAGCTGTTTCATTTATGATTTGATTTTAACTAAACTTGCACACATTTTGTACCACCACAAAATATCTCGGTCAAGATCGAATATGGGTCATGTTGGGTCAAAAAGCAGGTCAGTAGGTCAAATCAGAAAAAAAACCTTGTGAAGACACTAGAGGCCACAGTTTTGGTCCGATCATCATCAAACTAGCCCAGAATGATCATCTTGACAATATGTCAGTCAAGTTCAAATAGGGTGTTGTCGAGTCAAAAAGTAGGTCAGTAGGTCAAATAAGAGAAACACCTTGTGAACACACTAGAGGCAGCATTTTTGGTCCAATCATCATCAAACTTGCTCGGAATGATAGTCTTGACAATATCTCGGTCAAGTTCGAATATGGGTGATTTCAGGTCAAGAAGTAGGTCAGTAGGTCAAATCATAGAAAAACCTTGTGAACACACTAGAGGCCACAGATTAGGTCCGATCATCATCAAACATGCCCAGAATGATCATCTTGACAATATCTGAGTCATGTTCAAATATTGGTCATGTCAGTCCAAAAAGTAGGTCAGTAGATAATATCATAGAAAACCCTCTGAACACACTAGAGGCCACAGTTTTGGTCTGATCATCATCAAACTTGCTAAAAATGATAATTTGACAATATTTCGGTTAATTTTGAATGTTGGTCATATCTAGCCAGTAAGTAGGTCAGTAGGTCAGATTGCTGAAAAACTTGTGTACACACTAGAGACCCCAGTTTTGGTCCGATCATCATCAAACTTGCTCAGAATGATCATCTTGACAATATCTTGGTCAAGTTTGAATATGGGTCATGTCAGGTCAAAAAGTAGGTCAGCAGGTCAAATCATAGAAAAACGTTTTGAACACTCTTAGAGGCCACAGTTTTAGTCAAATCATCATAAAACTTGCTCAGAATGATCATCTGGACAATATCTCAGTTCAGTTCAAACATGGGTAATGTCAAATCAAAATGTAGATCAGTAGGTTATTTTGTCATAACTTTGAACTGTTTGAGATAGAGCCTTCATATTTGGCATGTAGGTTCCTTGTGACAAGGGCTTCCCACTCATATAAAGATTTGACCTGTGACCTACTTTATCATAACTTTTGAACCATATGAGATAGAGCCTTCATATTTGGCATGTATGTTCCCTGTGACAAAGTTTTCCCAACCATTCAAAACTTTTGAGCCATGGCCTTGACCTTTGACCTACTTTGTCATAACTTTTGGAGCATTTAAGATACAGCCTTCATGTTTGGCATAAAGGTTCCTTCATAGGAGTGAGTGTTTGAGTTGAAGTCTCACCAAAAGCCAAGGTCATACAGTGATGGGACCTATGTTTAAAGACCAATCTGAAAGTCTGGAGAAGACTGGGATCAATACTGCTACCCCTGGTTTACAAGGCAAGTAGCATGACCACTTCACCATGAAGGCTTCTAAACTTCATTGGAATGTTGTGTAGATGACCCTCTAGGAAAATAGCATAACCATTAACAAATGGTCACAAGAGCTAAAAATAGAAAAACATTGTGAATTTGCTTCAAATGCGAACTCCTTCTAAACCTTTGGGCCAATTGGATTTAAAACTTCACAGGAATGTTGCCTAGGTGACTCCGTGCCAAAATAGTTAAACCTTATTCCACTCCAATGAACAAGATGGCTGCCAGAGCTAAAAATAAAAAACAAATCTTCAAATGACAATTCCTTCTGTACTCTTGGGCCAATTTCATTCAGACTTTGAAGTTATGTTGCTTAGATGACCCTCTACCAAACAGGCTAAAACAATCCCGCTCTGATGAAAAAAAATGGCCACCGGAGCTAAAAATAGAAAAATATTGTAAATCTGATTCAAACGTGAACCCCTCCTAAACCCTAAGGCCAATTTGATTCAAACTTCACAGGAATGTTACCTAGGTTACTCCCTACCAAATAAGCTAAAATCACTCTGCTGATGAACAAGATGGCCACCATAGCTAAAAATAGAATGTACTCGAGACAGTGACAGACAGGTGAGCGAACCAGGGCCCTGTGGGCCCTCTTGTTTATTTCTCCTCGCGCTCAAATGTCAACACAGCTGTTGCCGAAGAAAGAGACAAATAATATAAATGTCGACTGATACGGGTGAAACACTATTAGGCCGGTACATTTAGCCGGAAATGAACCTTGACCCACAACTTATTCCTTGAGAAATGTTATCAGCAGTTTTAGTATCAGGAGGGTGTCCTGATTTATAGAAAAAAGTCCTAAAAAATCCGAGGAGAAAGGGTATAAAAAATACGAAAAATGAAGAAAAATCACAAAAACCAGGCGTATATTAAACAATTAAAACATCCCAAATGAATATTTCTATCTGGGGAAAAATACTAAAAATTCTGATGATAAATGTTTTCTTTAATTTTTTTTTTTTTTTTTTTTTTTGTATATTTTTGTGTGAAATTTCGAAAAACAAATATTAGCTTTTATAAAAAGCTTGAGTCTATGCTAAGCACACATTAATTTGGGTAAAACTAAAATGTGCCAGTTACCAAAAGTGTAAAAAAGTCACATATCAAATGAGGATTTCCAAATCTTATCACCAATGTCACATAAAACAAAATTTCCGATTTTTTTTCACTATCAATTACAACTAATTGTACTACATGCCTACATTTACGGTTTCTTCATTTCGCATTCTAGTTTAAACTTTCATTTTACATTCTAGGTTAACGTCGTGAAAAAAAAAAAAACAATTTGCCAAGATTGCCGTCTAGAAATGAAAACATTAAGAATTTGAATTGGGAAGAACTAGATAAGAGCAAATATATGTTAATTTTGTAAGTGTGAGAGCAATCGTGCAAATCTATGAGATAAACTTTAGGCAGCTTTCAGGTGATTGCTTGGTTCAATATGCAAGTGGGCGTTCCAGTATGACCAGAGTCGGGGTGTCCTGGGGTAACCAGATGGAAAATGAAAAGTAGAACCAGTCAACAGAATACCAGTCATGACCTTTTATTAAATGCTTCCCGAGCAAAAGCTGACCTTTTATTAAATGCTTCCCGAGCAAAAGCTATCATTAAGATTGTCTACACCCGTGGGCGTAGACAATAAAGGAAAGTCGCTTAAAACAAGAAAAAATTAATATCACTGACATATATCTTAAAAGTAAATCCATATCGGTACTTCTACTTAACTTCATGAAATCTTTAAAAAATGAAAGTTTCTGTGCAAAAGATATTTTTTTCTGTGGGGAGGGGGGGGGGGGGGGGGGAAAGTGGAAAAAGGGAAAATCAAAAGCAAACGCATCACGAAAACATGCCTATATTTTTTTTTTTTTTTTTTGGTTTGGGTTTTACGGCCCTTTCAAGATTATTTCACTCATATCGAGCCGATCGTTAATCAGAGGTGGGCGAAAACCGGAGTACCCGGAGAAAAACCACCTGACCTTCCGTTGCAGAACTTGGCTTCTCACACGTGGCCCGAGCGAGGCTCGAACCTACGGCGGTGAGAGACCTAATGACTAAGAGTCAGCGCTCTTATCCACTAGGCCACGGAGGCCCGTCTAAACATGCCTATATAATTTTGACCCCAACTAACCCACTTTTATCTATATACTTGAAAAACTTTGGGTTTAGGGGTTATATATTATTTTTCTGCTCAAAAACATAGCTTCTGAGTTTGTTGATACTCAATAGAACTGTCTCATCTAGCAGAAATAAGTGAGTGAGTGTGTTTGAGGTTTACATCCCGTCAACAGCAAATGTCATATGCAGTGGTTTCAAAAACATTTCGGCATCTAGATTTCAAGGAAAGATAGGAGTGTGGTTTTCAATGTTATCTGAATAAAGCCCTTACAAATGTATCAAGCGTAGCAGGGGAATAATGTCTAAGTAAACGGCAAAATCCCTACTACCCGTCTATTGATTAAACCCCTGCATACGGAGACCGGACCTCGGTTTAAAGACTCATCCGAGAGTCTGGCAAAGCCCTTGGATCGAACCCATGACTCCTGGTTTATGAGGCTTGTGGCTTATCAACTACACCACGGAGGCTTCTTTTAGCAGAAATAAGAAAATTAATGTACATGTACACCCCATAAAACTCCCGACTGCCCAACCCCACCCAAGTGTAAATGGGTAGCAGTGGTCTAAAAGTCAACTGCCTCTCCCTCGTGCGCGTGAAAACATCCGGAATGAGTGTTCGGGAGCGATTAATTAAGCTTGAGGCTTTCATCGCAATCGAACTAAAATAAATTAGTAAAACTAAACTAAACTAAAACTCCAGTAGGAGGGAGTTTCTATCGAGTACCCACAATCTCTGCTTTTGAGCAGACATCACGAAACACGCCTAAACAAAAACATTGTCAATTTTTCAGACCAAAAATGGAATTTTAAGATAAAAAAATGATGTTTTTCTTATTTCTGCTCAAAACATAGATTGCGGAGCTCGACAGAACCTCCTGAACTTGACCGTTCTACCGAGTACCCACAATCTATGTTTTTGAGCTGATATAAGAAATTTAATATTTATCCCTGTACTATATGAAAGTGTTGTTTGACCCCACCCATCTGGGCTTGGAGTAATAGATCGGTCTGCTAATGCTTCCGCACAGAACTGATACCGACCGCATATGAGTACTGCTAAACCGCTGAGAATATCCAGAAAAGTTGCTGCAAGTCAGCCTGTCCTTGCATGTCAACCCTTTTGGATTCATTGGGTGGCAGGGATTGAGATGTCATTTCATCTCAATGTCAGGTAAAAGTCCCACAAACTTGGAAGCAACGTCTCGTTTTCGTGATGAATAAGAAAAACCTCAGAATTTTTCTCTGGATTTTTGGGGGGTGATCAAATCTTCCAATAGATTTGAATATGCGTGTTTTCATTATGTTGTTTATGACCCCAACTTTAAACAAGAGGCCCATGGGCCACTACGCTCACCAGAGGTCATGTGGTTTATACCATATACAGGCAAGGTGCCCATCTTGGTCATGTGACAATACCACGAATAATGTTTAATTACCTCATCCCCATAGAGGCTTTTCATGTAATTTGGATTCAATCAGCACAGCTCTTTTACTGGAGAAGAAGATAAAAATACTGAATCAGAGCCATCAAAGACAAAGGTCAGTAATGACCTTGACCTTTGAAATTGATAAACTTCCATTCAGCTAACTGCAAATATCATTTTTGATGTCACAGCCTACCAGGCAATCAGAAATATCCACTACTTTGCCATTTTTCCATACAAATGTTTAAGTGACCAAATTGACCTTGACATAAACAGGTCCAGGTCAACCAAAGGTCATCATTTGAACAAATTTGGTAGGGCCAGAATCCCTGATGCTGTATACCAAGTTTCAAGATCATCCGCCATTCGATTCTTGAGAAGAAGATTTTTAAACGTTTTAACCATATATGGGCATGCCGGCAATATTGGTCATGTGACCCAGTCCTCATGAACAAACTTTCGTTCCCTCATTCCAAAGAGGCACCACATGTAATTTGGTTTCAATTGGCCAAGGAGTTTAAGTGAAGAAGATGAAAATACTGAATCTGAGGCGTCCTGAACAAAGGTCGGTAAATGACCTTGACCTTTGGAACTGATAAACTTCCATTTAGCTGATTGTAAATACCATTTCTGATGCCACTAACTAATCTACAATCAGAAAAATCCACTGTTTTTGCCATTTTTCCATACAAATGTCTAAGTGACCAAATTTGACCTTGACGTAAAACAGGTCAAGGTCAACCTAAGGTCATCATTTGAACAAACTTGGTAGGACTAGAGTCCCTGATGCTGTATACCAAGTTTCAAGATCATCGGCCATTCGGTTCTTGAGCAGAAGATTTTTAAAGGTTTTTACCATATATGGGCATGGCGGCCATATTGGTCATCTGACCAAGTCCTCACGAATCAACTTTTGTTCCCTCATACAATAGAGGCTCCACATGTAATTTGGTTACAATTGGCCCAGTAGTTTAAGTGAAGAGGGAGATAAAAATACTGAATCTGAGGCGTCCTGGACAAGGGTCGGTAAATGACCTTGACCTTTGAAACTGATAAACTTCCATTCAGCTGATTGCAAATACCATTTCTGATGCCACTAGCTAACACACAGTCAGAACAATCCACTGTTTTGCCATTTTTCCATACAAATGTCTAAGTGCCCAAATTTGACCTTATCGTAAAACAGGTCAAGGTCAACCGAAGGTCATCATTTGAACAAACTTGGTAGGGCCCGAGTCCCCGATGCTGCATACCAAGTTTTAAGATCATCGGCTATTCGGTTCTTGAGAAGAAGATTTTTAAAGGATTTTTTACCATATATGGCCATGGCGGCCATATTGGTCATGTGACTCAGTCCTCCCGAACAAACTTTCGTTCCTCCTTCCCATAGAGGTTCCACATGTAATTTAGTTTCAATTGGCCAAGTAGTTTCAGAGGAGATGTTGTTTGAAAATGTTGACGACGCAGACGCAGACGACGACGACGGACGACGGACAATGCCTATACTGTAAGCTCCCCCGGAGCCTTCGGCTCTGATGAGCTAAAAAGTTGGAGGGGCATATTGCTTCTGGTTCGTCCATTAGACTTTCCGTTACGCCTTTGATGCATAGCATAACGCAAGAAACGTGCATGCTAGGGTTTTGAAATTTCATATATCGATTTTTCATGGAAAATTAGCTAACGCGTATCGTTTCTTATCCGGATTGTGCCCCTTTCAAAAGTTATTGCCCTTTAATTTTTTTTTATAAATCTTGTCAGCAAAATATCTCAAAATCTATTTGAGCTAGAGCCTTGTAAGTTGGTGACGAGTTGATGTCCTGATAAACTTTTGACTAAATTCCGAAAAATACTTTATGGCTAATGGCCCTTTGTCACTTAGGTTACATTGTAGGCCTATGCTTTGTGATGCATAGCAAAACTTTAGAACCTTGTATGCCAGGGCTTTGAAATTACATATATGGATTCCTCATGGCAAATTAGCTGAAAGATATTTTTTCTCATCCGGATTTTGCCCCTTTTAAGGTTGTTTGAGTCAACCTTTGTGTTCAGTCAGCTCAAAACAGTTATTGTGCGTAATGTTGGGAGACAAAATTTGTAAATCAATTTCAAGGGGGTACACCCCTATTATTTTTCCTGCCTGTTTAAAAGTCAGCGGCCAATTTCTATTTCAGAAAGTAGATAGGACAGTGTTGCAATTGTTCTGATTGTGATTTTTGAGTGGTTGCTTCCACAAAGTCACACATAGCTTTCAAAATCTTACGTGCGCCATGTTACCGGAATACACCGTATGCACATATTTATGATATTAATTCATTTGATTCTGATGGCACAAATGTGCTTCCATGCATTAAAATTTTGTCATGAGACATTGACAAATGTATTTTCCGACCAAAAAAAAAATGTTCATTCTTACAACTTGAACATAGATCTTGTTTATCAATAGCACACACGGAAAATATAAATAGCATGTATTAAAAATAGAATGTAGAAAAACTGCACTGACGTAAGTTTTGTTTTTGATGACATCATTTGTTTGCGCGTGAGGAGCTTAAGACGGTAAAACAGTGTATGGTGCTGTTATCTGGCCATTACTTATTTAATGCTTTGTCTGCGAATTAAATCCTAATTTTTCTCAGAGCTGGCACGGATATTTTTTTAGTACTTTTTTGGGGGGCAATTAATATAACATAGCCCTGTGTTTTGGTGTTAAAAGAATTTCTCAAGGAATTAGTTAGACCATAAAAATTAAAGTACCTCGCCTATATCTAATGGGTTGCAAGTATAACAACAGGTGCTTTTTGTGTTTCTGTCGCATCCTGAAACTTCGAAATGGCTTTTTATCCAAAAACAACAAAAGCTGAGCCGCTGAAAACGTCCGCGTTGCTAAGGATTAATGAAAACAGGTAAGTTTTCTTTATTTCATGGTTCACAGGCCTTTAAAATACTGGATTTATGCTTTAAATGGGCGAAAATCGAAACCGCCGTCAAAGAAAATTCTTAAAGTTACGACTGCCTACACCCTATCGTAAAGTTACGCACAAACTTACGAAAAAAAAAACTGAAGAATTTGACGTTAGTGAAACGTAAATTATGAGTTACGAATTCGTAAGATCAATCTTACGAAAATCTGAGACTTAAGAACTTTAGTGAAATGGGGCCCTAGAACATGACATCTTTGTTTTGACTGGAAAACTGATATGAGTTCCGATGGGTGGGGTAACAAAATATGGAGAATGTCAGCAACTCTGTGTTGAATAAGGTCCCTGTGAGTGGCTCTTACAATACACATGTAAGGATACAGTGGGGATGCAGTTGGGATACAGTCAGGAAAGTCAGTATACAGTCTCTCTGGGAGACGACACAAAATGACACACAAGGGTTGACGCGTCGTTTAACCCCAAACAATCAATCAATCAATCTAATCTCTGTATAAATTAGGATTTACGGTACGGTTAGTACTTCGATTTTCGAAAGTTGGAACTTGTACTGAGATAAAAAAAAAAACAATACTCCAAGACTGTTTTCCTACTCGCATTCCGATGATCTTTGATATTGTACTCTTTCTTAATACTTTGATTGTTCATAAGACCATATGGGATTTACGGTACAGTTAGGGACGTTAGACGATGGTTAAACGAAATCAACATGTATTGAAATTAAAGATTTTGTTTGTATTGGAGTTTAACGGCCAAGGCAACCCTATATCAGGTAATTTTTGAGCCGGACAGTTTACCTTTCCACACTTTTCCTCGACAGGCTTATACGTCGTCAGCTATTTCAACGGGTGCCTGGCGTGTTCGATAAAAGGGAAGGGGTGTCTGTCTAAGATAAGACGGTACATTTTTTTTAGTTCGCGCTACGACCTTCGCCGCTTCTGTCCGGTTCAATCTGGTTCTGATCGAAGCGCAACCCTTCGCGGAATCCATGTTTTAAAAGCGAAAGGAAGTACTGGTACGTTGGCCCAATATAATAAGTAAAGGGGTATTTTCACATTAACAGAAGCCAAAAGAGAAATAGATCGGGCTGCTAAGTGTTTCCTTGCAGAGCTACAACCGACCGCACACTAGTCTGGTAAACCGCATAGAAGGTCTAGGCAAAGCGGCGCGATTTCATAGAAAGTATCGCATCCCCGCCCATCGGGGGCTGGAGAAATAGATCGGGCTGCACGATGCTTCCGCGCAAGAACGAGACCATGGTCTAGGACGTGACGCTACCTTTCCGTAGTCTAGGGCGTTTCCGCCAAACGCGTTGTCCCCCACAAAGATCATCGAGTGTCAGCCAAGGTCAAAGTTGCGACCATCTTGTGATGCCATTTACATCAAAATGACACGTATACTAATGACGCAACAGGAATACAACAAATACACATATCAATGAAATCAATTACTGAGATTAAGCAAGGAAGAGAGTTGCTGACCGATACCCTTGGAACTGTTAGCCTAGCCACAGCTAAAGAAAACCACTAGTATGACCACTGGTGTCCAGCGAAAAACATACCATAATTCAAATTTATGGAAGGTAAATGTTGAGCAGAAGCCGGAACCGCCACTGTGCAAATGAAGAGCAAAGCTATAAACCTTGTTTCGGTCAACAATTGTGCGTGTAGTCTGCCCTGTTAGGGGTAGAGCAGCATGGGGGGTGAACGGACTTTATGTTTCAGCCATGAAAACCCCATTCAACCCATTAAGCTTCCCACCTCATTTTGACCCAATTATATTCTCTTTTTGGTAAATTAAGCCTCCCAACCCAAACACCAAAATTTTCCATTTGGCAAATTAAGCCTCCCAACCCTAAAAAAATCACCCCAACTGGCTGCGACATACCAAGGGCACTCGGCGAGTGCCTGGTATAGGCAAAACTCCAGAGCCCCAGGGGCCGTCCCACGACCCTCGCCAGCCTTGGGGATCGGGTCCGGGATAAGGAAGTTATAATAGCGTATTTTTGGTCGGGGCTACCGTTAGTTTCGGCTACTTTTTTCAGATCTGCCACAGAGATGCCTGCGAGAAGTGCAAAGTATTATGGCGTATTTTTGGTCGGGGCTACCGACGTTACCTATTTGGGTCAGGAACACGAGAGTGTATTTTTCCCCTGGGCTACCGCTTTTTCGGCTTGCACGGGCACAAACGCATACAATTTTGCGGATTGCGGGTTGCCAAAAAACTCCAATTAGACATTGGTAGATCCAAAATATCGAGCAACCATACTAGTCTCCAACACCGTAGAGCCACCACAGCAACATGGCAGTACAAGCAACGTTCCAGTCCATGGGCCTGCGATCCGAAAAGATCCTAGCCGCCCACCTTCCCCTAGCGAACACACACGAGAGCAATCTTGTGCCAGACATTGCCCAGGTCGACCACCTGGCCGGCAACTTGGGCCGCACTCACCTATTCCCCCTCCCCGGGCTTCCGACGTTTGTCGAAGACGTCTACGTCTACGGCTACCTACGCCGCGAAGATTGTGTAGTCCTTGGCGGACGCCTCTCTTGCACGACCAGAGAGGGTGGCGCCGCGAAAAACACGGTGCACAGGGTTTCTACCGCTGTATACGATAGCCTGGGGAAGGCCCCCAACGGTACCACTCGAGGCCACATAGAGACGAGCATCGCCCACACGATCTTGACCCTGGAAAGGACAGAGGGAAGTGCCATCCGGGAGACCATCGCCAGGATCGAGTTCGACACCGACAAAACGGCCCTGGCGAAGTGGCGACAGCTATATCCCGAGACCGAACCGGCCGGCAACTTTGTGGCCAAGGCGGATGTATCCGAGATCCTCATGCACGAGCTGCAGGCCTCCTTGCCAGCATTCGAGCGCCAGCTATTGGTCCATGGCTACGGCCTTTACTCCATCGACTTCACGCGAGACTTCTCGGGGGTCCTCGACCGGGAGACGCTCGTGAAGTACCTCTGCGCGAACAAGGGATTCCGCGAGCAAGGCGACCTTGCTACCGCCATGCGCGAAGAAACTCCCACGATACTGGCGGACACCGATAGCGTGGGAAAACACGTCTGCACTTGGGTTCGCACGAGCGAAGTCGGCTACACGGTCCGCACAAAGATCTACAACAAAGTCGTGTCGAACTTCGAGGCCAGCGGGGTTCGCTAGCCGATCGGCGGCCACCTGGCCGAGTATGTCGACTGCCCGAACATACACCTGCGGCAGACCTTCTTGCACCGCGATGTGCAGGCCCGAGGAGGCACCCGCATCGAAGTCTCTCTCTACGCATGCCGTGGGGAGACCTTTCAGCCACTGCTGGCGTGGTGGTGACAGAGGCTTTGGCCCTGGTTTCTTCCGAGGATCTACCAGGCCTGTTTGTGGTCCAACCACCTGCCAAGCAGTGGGAGAACCTAGCCGCATGCCTCGACCGGTGTCTTGTGCTGGCCGACCGACCGCAGGGCTCGATCTTCGTCGCCTGGTATGCGCACACGACAACGGGAAGGGACTCGGGTGTTCGGATCCGTCCCACCAAGGCCAATGTGGATGCGAGGTGTTAACGGGCAGTAGAGTGGGCTGCAGCCGACTTTGGATTCCGGGCGTGTCCAATCTTCGGGGTCGACATTGTTGCGACAAACGAGGAGGGCTGGCCCCACTTTGATGCTTAACCAAGGACGCCGACGCGAGCACGATCTTGGCAGCCAACAAGCGACCAACGCAGTTGCATCCGAACGGCCCCGACCCCGAGACTCTCTTGCCACCTTCGGCCTCGGTCTCGTGGGTCTGGAGAACGACCAAGTGCCAGGCAATGGGTAGAGATATCTCCACCTACCAATTGCACGAGCTGCCCGAAATCGCGGCGAGCCGTGCCATCTCTATGCTATCGACTAGGAACCGCGAAAAGCGTCTCCAAAACATCCGCGACTCGGCGAACGCCGACGAGTGGCGGCGACGTGCTTGGGCCCAACTAGAGGCAGAACAGCGGCAACACGAGGAAGAGCAGCAGCGTCGGGTCGAAGAGTTGGAACGCCTCTCCAAAGTGGTGGCCGGACACAGACGATACGCGAAAAAATCGCAACAGACACGTGACGAGGTCGAAGGCACCCTGCGAGGCCCGTCTGGCAAAGTGGCGGATATACACTCTTCATTCGGAATACACAAGTGGCTCGTCCTGGGATACAGACGTTCCAACACAACAACATCGCCGAGAGTTGTGCTGCGTAGCAAAGAAGAAAGTTGCGAAGCAACTGCCAAAGAAGCTGGTATTGTTTGTTGTGTATGGGCGACGCAGGGGCTCGAAAGGGTGCTCGATGGGTGCTCCAACTCCTTCGAGTTGGACACAGACAAGTACGGGAGGACAACCTTCTGGCTGTCTCCCATCGGTGCTGACAAGCTCTCGGGGCTGGAGATCGAGGTACTCCCAGCCAATGTCTTCGAGTCGAGGGACGGCCGCATGGTCTTTTGGAACCCAATCCAGGTCGTCGTCGCCCCAGACCCCCGACGACTGGCCGCCCTCCAGGCTTTAGCCGAAAGAGAGCAAAGAAAGCAGCAGGTCTGGAAGTAGTCCGCAGAAGGGGGTGCACGTCACGCTTTCCGTTCGAGCTGTTCCAGGAGCAGCAAAATGCATACGACAATGGGGCCGAGAAGCGTGTTTGGGAGTCGCTCGAGGACCTAGAGTTCGCAGTGCGAACTGCGGCAGCTCGAGAGAGCAGGGCTACCATATTGGGACATATCGATGCAGAAACGGCAAAACAATGGTTGGGGTGGGAGTTGGGGGAGCTCTACGCCGTTGGCTGTCGCGGGGGAGTTTTCTTTTGCATCTGGGGGGGGGGGGGGTCAGTGCTGGTCTAGACGGTGTTCTCTTTGCGAAATATAGCAAGGGTGGCAAGGCGGTCCTTCTTCTTCTGCGGTGTCGTCCGCTCCTCGCCCAGGTGGCAGAGTAGGGGAGTGTGTGCTTTTTGCAACACCTCGATACCACCGATCGTTGCAACCTCCCTCTCGAGGGAGTGTCCATAGGTTGGCGTTTCCACATCCGTCGCCGGCCCTCCATCCTCGCCGGCTGGAACCAGGAAGAGAAGAATACGGGGTGCGCCTTGGAAGGTAGTCGAAGCGTAGCGTCGGCAGAGGTATTCGCCGGATGGTAGGTCGAGTGCTTTCTTGGTGATCTTGGGGCTTGGGGGTTTGACCTCCAGAAGACGAGACTGCTGCTCTGCCTCCAGCAGAAACTGGTGTTCCTGCTCTCTTTCGGCTAGTGCCTGGAGGGCGGCCAGTCGTCGGGGGTCTGGGGCGACGACGACCTGGATTGGGTTCCAAGAGACAATGCGGCCGTCCCTCGACTGGAAAACCTTTGCTGGGAGTCCCTTGATCTCCAGCCCCGAAAGCCTGCCAGCACCGATTGGAGGAAGCCAGAAGGTTGTCCTCCCTTACTTGTCTGTGTCCAACTCGAAGGAGTTGGAGCACCCATCCAGCACCCTTTCGAGCCCCTGCGTCGCCCATACACAACAAACAATACCAGCTTCGTTGGCAGTTACTTCGCAACTTTCTTCTTTGCAACGCAGCACAACTCTCGGCGATGTTGTTGTGTTGGAACGTCTGTATCCCAGGACGAGCCACTTGTGTATTCCGAAGGAAGAGTGTATGTCCGCCACTTTGCCAGACGGGCCTCGCAGGGTGTCTTCGACCTAGTCGCGTGTCTGTTGCGATTTTTCCGCGTATCGTCTGTGTCCGGCCACCACTTTGGAGAGTCGTTCCAACTCTTCGGCCCGACGCTGCTGCTCTTCCTCGTGTTGCCGCTGTTCTGCCTCCAAAGCACGTCGCCGCCACTCTTCGGCGTTCGCCGAGTCGCAGATGTTTTGGAGACGCTTTTCGCGGTTCCTAGTCGATAGCATAGAGATGGCACGGCCCGCCG
The DNA here is from genome assembly GCA_963580285.1 of Lucinisca nassula. Taxonomy (NCBI): domain Eukaryota; kingdom Metazoa; phylum Mollusca; class Bivalvia; order Lucinida; family Lucinidae; genus Lucinisca; species Lucinisca nassula. Next base: position 66,886,361 of record OY757025.1, on the reverse strand, counting down.
CGATTTCGGGCAGCTCGTGCAATTGGTAGGTGGATATATCTCTACCCATTGCCTGGCACTTGGTCGTTCTCCAGACCCTTGAGACCGAGGCCGAAGGTGGCAAGAGAGTCTCGGGGTCGGGGCCGTTCGGATGCAACTGCTTTGGTCGCTTGTTGGCTGCCAAGATCGTGCTCGCGTCGGCGCCCTTAGTGTAGCATCGGAGTGGGGGCCAGCTCCACGCCCTCCTCGTTCGTCGCAAGAATGTCGACCCGGAAGATTGGACACGTCCGGAATCCAAAGTCGACTGCAGCCCACTCTACTGCCCTTTCTCACCTCGCATCCATATCGACATCGGCCTTGGTGGGAGGGATCCGTACACCCGAGACCCTTCCCGTCGTCGTGTGCGCATACCAGGCGACGAAGATCGAGCCCTGCGGTCGGTCGGCCAACTCAAGACATCGGTCGAGGCATGCAGGCCTGGTAGATCATCGGGGGAAACCAGGGCCAAAGCCTCTTCCACCACCACGCCAGCAGTGTCAGCCGCAAGGTCTCGCCCACGGCATGCGTAGAGAGAGACTTCGATGCGGGTCCCTCCTCGGGCCTGCACGTCGGGGTGCAAGAAGGTCTGCCGCAGGTGCTGGTTTGGGCAGTCGACATAGTCGGCCAGGTGGCCGCCGATCGGCTCGCGTACCTCGCCGGCCCCGAAGTTCGACACGACCTTGTTGTAGTTCTTTGTGTGGACCGTGTAGCCGGCTTCGCTCGTGCGAACCCAAGTGCAGACGTGTTTTCCCACGCTATCGGTGTTCGCCAGTATCGTGGGAGTTTCTTCGCGCATGGCGGTGCGAGGTCGCCTTGTTCGCGGAATCCCTTGTTCGCGCAGAGGAACTCCACGAGCGTCTCCCGGTCGAGGACCCCCGAAAAGTCTCGCGTGTAGTCGATGGAGTAGAGGCCGTAGCCATGGACCAATAGCTGGCGCTCGAATGCTAGCAAGGAGGCCTGCAGCTCGTCAATGGTGATCTCGGATACATCCACCTTGGCCACAAAGATGCCGGCCGGTCGGTCCCGGGATATAGCTGTCGCCACTTCGCCAGGGCCTTTTTGTCGGTGTCGAACTCGATCCTGGCGATGGTCTCCCGGATGACACTTCCCTCTGTCCTTTCCCGGGTCAAGATCGTGTGGACTATGCTCGCCTCTATGTGGCCTCGAGTGGTACCGTTGGGGGCCTTCCCAAGGCTCTCGTATACAGCGGTGGAAACCCTATGCACCGTGTTTTTCGGGGCACCACCCTCTCCGGTCGTGCGAGAGAGGCGTCCGCCAAGGACTACACAATATTCGCGGCGTAGGTAGCCGTAGACGTAGACGTCGTCGACAAACGTCGGACAAACGTCGGAAGCCCGGGGAGGGGGCACAGGTGTGTGCGGCCCAAGTTGCCGGCCAGGTAGTCGACCTGGGCAATGTCTGGCACAAGATTGCTCTCATGTGTGTTCTCTAGGAGAAGATGGGCGGTCACGAACTTTTTCGGATCGCAGGCCCATGGACTGGAACGTTGCTTGTACTGTCATGTTGCTTTGGTAGCTCTACGGTGTTGGAAACTAGTATGGTTGCTCGATATTTTTGGATCTACCAATGTCTAATTGGAGTTTTTTGGCAACCCGCAATCCGCAAAATTGTATGCTTTTGTGCCCGTGCAAGCCGAAAAAGCGGTAGCTCCGGGGAAAAATACGCTCTCGTGTCCCTACCCCAAAAAGGTAGCGTCGGTAGCCCCGACCAAAATTACGCCATAGTACTCTGCACTTCTCGCAGGCATCTCTGTGGCAGGTCTGGAAAAAGTAGCCGAAACTACCGGTAGCCCCGACCAAAAATACGCTATTATAACTTCCTTATACCGGACCCGATCCCCAAGGCCGGCGAGGGTAGTGGGCCGCCCCCTGGGGCTGTGGGGTTATGCCTATACGAGACACTCGCCGAGTGCCCTTGGTATGTCGCAGCCAGCTAGGGTGGATTATTTTTTTAGGGTTTGGAGGCTTAATTTGGCAAATGGAAAATATTGATGTTTGGGTTTGGGGATGTAAGGCCTTTTAAACAGGGGAGGGATTTAGGCATTGCGGATACCAGAACAGCCCAGGATTGTCACTGAATGCTGAACGGTTTCTGATATATGAGGCCATTTTATGAAGTGGATTGCAGAGAAATGGCCCCCGCGGATCCCCTAAAATGGGGTGACTGAATGTGTTTAATAACAATGAACAAAATATATGCGATTATGGGGATGGGATTTAAATGGTTTCTGAGATATATTGCCTATTATGAAGTGGGGTCTTATCATAAGGAAAAACAGTATATATATATAGTTAAGGGGTGGGGATCTGAATGGTTTCTGAGATAAATGGCATTTTATGAATTGGAGGGGTTGGGGCATGTCCCTGGCACATCCGTGGGGACCCCAAGGTTGATGTTACTTAATGTATCTTACATTAAGGAACAACACTATATATGGTTTAGGGGTGGGGATCTGTAAGGTTTCTGACATAAAAGCATATGACTGAGAGAAGTTTACTCAAGGAACATTTCTCTGGAAGTTTTTTCAAAATATCTGCAAAGGCTTGGCAGTTAATGCCATTTTTCAATTTTCCCCATTATAAGTCAATGGAAACTCTTAACTTGCCATAGCAAATAAACCAAAGAGCCAAATTTTATAAACCAGAGCTCAGGCGGGCACTGCCCAATGGCAGCCATGTATTTTAACATGATATAATTTTAATCTACCAATTATTAAGTCTCCCAAACAAACCCTATACTCAACTGAGCACTCACGTGGACTGTATCTGAAATATTAGTTGTTTTATAAAGTAGACAGGGTGGGGCATGAACCAAATGGAGCCCCTCATAACACCCCAGTTTCACAGACGGTGGGTCCACAATCGGTCATTTTATATTAAATTTCTCGCTGTTTTGACCGGTTGTCATGCGTGATTTTACTTCTGGTTTTCTGTGTAAATGGCCATCGGTGATGGAAAAGTGTTCAATCGGTTAACCAAACATTTTATGGATTGCGGGTAGGTGACCGAAAGCAACTCAAACTGGGCTGGATCTGTGATAAGGATGACACGATGGCGGCAACCGATTGATCACATATACCTAACTCCATTATTGATTACGTAAATCTCACATTACTATACAATTCTGTAAACTGATCAGTTATGATTAAATGGCCTTAACTCAAACGTGAAGAAATGTGACACCATATGTTACATGTAGGGTTACGGCGTCCCGCAAACCCACATGCTGACAAGACGACCCAGAGCAATCTCAGACAAGTGAACGGACAACTGTGGGGCAATTCACAAGAAAGACTAAATTTATTAACAATAACTTTATGCAACAATACCAACACTTAACACTATATTTGTTTTGCTCGCCCGGAAGGCAAGACTACGTTTTGTACTCTGGACGGTGACGTGAAAATAATATAGCAACAAATAACAAAGTACACGAACAAAGGAAAATGAAGTAACCAACGAAAAACAAATACCGGCAGGAAAAATATTAGTCCACTTCGGGTGGACTTACGTCGCTGCACTATTGCTCTTGAATTCCGCTTGAGGAAACGACCTAATTCAAATCAATGTCAACTATATACATGTATGTTGACAACATTTTTGGTTAACACAATTCTAATCTCTGGCGCCTTGAGAAGACGGTGTTCGCCACCACGACTCAGTCAAGCAAGTATGACATCTCAGTAGCTGTGGTCTGGACGGTCCGCGATCTGGGTTTGCCCGCATCTGCGGGGCACTACGAACCTATGACCCGTCGTTCATAACCAATACCTGCTCACAAAGACCAGAGAGCAGCAGGTCGCTTCACCAGGTCGCCTTCAAACATTAAAAGCCTTGAAACGTCGAAAACAACTAAAAACGGTTCACGAAACGTTTACACTACATCATGATCCATGCCCCGGAGAAGTCTGAATATGTTCATGCTGTACCGTTATTGCGCATGCGCCGACTAGACAAACAGGCTGATCAGTGCATGTGACAATAGCCGCGTAGCAGAACTCAGCTCAACTGTGCATCAAAATATCAGCACCCAATGCTTGAAACATGAATACTCAAAATTAGAGTGAACGCTTTAGAAATCAATTACTGCTCACTATATACCGGCCCCGATAGCTCAGTTGGTAGAGTGTCCGCTCCGGGGAACGGGAGGTCTCGGGTTCGATCCCGGGCCGCGACATACCAAAGTCGTTAAAAATGGTACTAGCTGCTCCTCGCTTGGCACTCAGATTTACGGGGTAGAGCTAGGACTGGTCGATCCAGTGTCAGGATAATGTGACTGGGTGTGGTATCATGTAATGTGTCTGGGACATGATACTTCAGTGAGGCAGCACTATAAACGTGAGCATTGAGCTCCCTGTCGCAACCAGACACCGTCGTGATATGACTGAAAAATTGTTGAAAGCGACGTTAAACCCGAATTCACACACACACACACTGCTCACTATAACTGAGCACCATACGCATCAAATTCGTGCTCATTGCATCTGCACAGGTAAGAGGCAATTAAACTGCGCCTTTGCGCTACCTCGTCACTCGCGAATTACAGAAAACAAAAGAACCAAAACTCAATTTCGTATCCTACTCCGCGACACCGCTCACAAATATAGCTATTCACAAATTCATTACATTAACAACAGCTAGAGACTAAAAACAGGAAGATTTGTACCTATTCTACACAACGCGAATCAACATATGATAGGGAATACACTGTTTGCTGAAGCAAAAGCATGAACGGATGTCCTCTGTTTGCCGTCCAATACTAAGCTAAACTCGTTTCCGTATTTGGTTGAAGTAACGTTAGAACCGTCTTTGCAAAAGCATGAACTTAAGCCCGTCTTTGCTAAATACGAACTTATTACCTCCTAAGCCTAAGAGGTCTTTACGTCACCTTAAACTAGGTATTCAAGAATTTCATAAGAAGTTTTTTTGGCTCCAGCTGATATGGCCGCTAACAATGTGGTGGTTGTTTGACGGCTTCACTATGTTAACACTCTTCAACAAGAACTTGGTGGTATTAAGGCCTATGAACTTCAGCCTTTAGCTGTAGAGAGGGCTTTAGTTGCTGACCAATTTTTCATTCAGCCACCAAGTTTGCTGTCTGTGTTACAGAAGGCCAAGACAAGACAAGCTTCCTACTTTATATTGGTTGCCTAAACTTCATAAAAGACCATACAAAGCACGGTTTATTGCAAATTCAAGCTCTAGTACCACCACTGACCTCTCCAAATTAAAAATCTTCTTCTGTGAAACCACAAGGCCTAGGTCTTTGATATTTGGTGTGATATTTCATCTAGTGGATCTCTATCAAGATTGTTCAAATTATAGCCCTTGGGCCAAAAATGTCCCCGCCCTGAGACCCTTTGGTTTTACATAGACTTATATTAGGAAATCTTTGAAAATCTTCTTCTCTGAAACTGCAAGGCCCATGTCTTTGATATTTGGTATGGAGCTTTACCTAGTGAACCTCTACCAAGATTGTTCAAATTATAGCCCTCGGACCACAAATGCCCCCGCCCCGGGGCCTTTTGGTGTTTTGTAGACTTATATAGAGATAGTCTTTGAAAATCTTCTTCTCTGAAACACCAAGGCCCATGTCTTTGATATTTGGTGTGAAGCTTCATCTAGTGGACCTCTATCAAGATTGTTTAAATTATAGCCCTGAGGCCAAACATGCCCCTGCCCCGGGGCCATTTGATTTTACATAGGCTTATGTAGGGAATATCTTTAAAAAAATCTTCTTCTCTGAAACCGCCAAGGTCTTTGATATTTGGTGTGTAGCTTCATCTAGTGGACCTTTGCCAAGATTGTTCAAATTATAGCCTCTGTTGATATAAAGCTTCACCTTTTTAGACCTCCCTCAACATTATGCACATTATAGCCGTAGGTTACTCTATGGATCAGATGAGCGATCCAGGGCCATCATGGCCCTCATGTTTTTGTTATGGTTTGTCTTTGGCTGTTAATGTCCTTATATTATTTTACTTTGGATAGCCTATTGGCTGGGAAAGTAACTGTTCTTTTGGCTTTCCGCTATTGATGTTTCCATTAGGGTCTGTTGTTTCATGTTTGTGTTTCTTTCCCTTTGGTGTCTCTGATGGGAGCTGTGGGTTAATTGTATCGATTTATGATCATGGCCTCCACTTCTATTTTACTTAGGGAAAATCTTCAAAAATCTTCTTGGCTGAAACCAGAAGACCCAGGTCTTTGATATTTGGTATGAAGCTTTATCAGGTCGACCTCTATCAAGATTGTTCAAATTATAGCCCTCGGGCAAAAAATACCCCTGCGACGGCACCCACTGGTTTTACATTGACTTACATAGGGAAAACCTTTAAAAATCTTATTGTCTGAAACCAGATAGCCAATTTGTTTGAAATTTGGTATGAAGTTGTACCTTGTGGGCCACTACCAAGATTGTTCAAATTGTCACTCTTGGGCCAAAAAAAATGCCCCGCACCAGGGCCCACTGTTTTACATAGACGTATATAGGGAAAACTTTAAAAATCTTCCTGTCTGAAACCAGAAGGTCCATGCCTTTGATATTTGGTATGAAGCTTCGCCTAGTAGACCTCTACCAAGTTTGTTCAAATTACAGTCCTGGGTTCAAAAATGGACCCGGGCCCCACCGGTTTCACTTAGACTTATATAGGGAAAATCTTCTTGTCCGAAACCAGAAGGCCAAGGTCTTTGATATTTGGTAGGAAAGTACAAGTAAAACAAAGATCAGGAATTGATACAATTAACTTATTCCACCCATAAAAGACACCAAAGGGAAAGAAAAACAAACATTAAGCGACCAGACCATAATGGAAACCTAAACAAAGGAAGGCCATAAGGACAGTTACTTTCCCACAAAATGGCCATATGACCATCCAAAACCAAAAGACACAAGTGATACACACAGCAAGTAGCAAACAACAATATAAATAAATCGCCACAGAAGAGCCGCCTTGGAACGGTCAGTAGAAGATTTCCACTGGGGGGCTTAAATCGATTTTACGTGGCCACAATCCTCGCCCTTATTTCCGTCGCGATTTAGACAAATAATTTGTTCAGTCCGCATGAAGGCCTCCTTACTCATCAGTGCAACATCTCCGTGAACACAAAAATCAAAGAACCACAGAGGTGAGACAACGGTGAGGACTCGACAGCAAGAAGTTGTATCTAGTTGATCAGTACCAAGATTGTTTATTTTATACCCCTGGGGCCAAAAATGGCCCCGCCCAGTGGCCCACTGATTTTACATGGAATTATAAAGAAGAAAACATTTAAAACATTTTTTATTTTTTGAAACCAGAGGGCCCAAGTCTTTGGTGTTTGGTTTGAAGCTTCATCTAGCTGACCTCTGCCAAGATTGTCCAAATCATAGCCCCGGGGCCAAAAATTCCCCCCTGCCTGGGCTCCCCGGTTTTACATAGACTTATATAGGGAAAACCTTTAAAAATCTTCTCGTGCACTAGGACCTGACTATCAGTGTCCACAAGGTGTTCAAATAGTGACATACAGGACAGCTCTGTATTGTCACAGGGAACCACTGTCTCATATGTCTAGTATTAAGGCGTAACTATACCAAATTTAGTGACACACAGGCCTTTCTGATATTTAATCTCCATCAGTGTGTCTCAACCCCTAAATTCTGAAACCGAAACGGATGATGGACAAGACCCGGCAAACAAAGCACATTTTGAATCTAATGCCAACACTTGTTTTCTAAACATTGCTTATGATCATCTGGTGACAGGTGAGCGATACAGGGCAATCTTGGCCCCCATGTTCTGCATGTAAAGCGCTTGTCGTTGTGTAGTCCCATGTAAGTTTGGTGCCAAGTGCGTCTGTGGCTCTCTTTTAATTTGCTGCTAACGCGCGGTTCCTACGAGCCATGGTACTATTATATTCAGCTAGCAGCAACCCAACAGTGCCCTGACTCACCCCTAGACCCCACTTGCCCCAGTATCAGAATATTTCTAATCTTTTTTCTACTTTATAAGTTTAATAATACTCATAACTTTTATTTTTCTTATAATTATTATTTTGTATCATGTTTTGTAAAATTCACTATTTCTATCATCAGTACAGCTCACCTAAAATGCATTCTCATTGGAGATTACATTAACAAACAAAAAGTCCTGAACTGCAATTTCTGTCACGATATATGCCATTTATGTATGTCAGGACTAAATAAGCTTATTGCTTCCGTTCTACTCCTATATTGTTGTATCATGTCTATGTTGTATTAGTAAAACATTATTCTTTCAGTTTTACCATTCGGAAACTTAATTCCCTTGTGAAATAGTTTTTACAGTTATACATTCGGTGATATTTTTAGAACTCCTACAATTGCTGGTGGACTGTTTTCTATTAACAAGGAATATTTCACACGCATCGGAAAATATGACGACGGAATGGATATCTGGGGCTTTGAGAATATAGAAATTTCTTTGCGGGTAAGCAAACTAAACCAGATATGTGTTAGATACTATAATTGTACATATTTCCATGTTTTCGATTTTTCGCGTTTTTTTTTTAATTACAGATTATAGTAGATTCACTGGTATAAAAGTTACCAGGTTTATTAGTTACTCACAAAATTATTGTATTTGCGTGTATTAATGTTCACGGAAATTCTCGGATCGCGAAATTCACAAACATTAATACACTGCGAAAACTTGTATAATTACAGTATATTTAGAGGGTCACAAGTGAGACGCCAAGTTCTGCAACGGAAGGTCAGGTGGTTATTCTCCGGGAACACCGGTTTTCGCCCACAACTGATCAACGATCGGTTTGATATGTGAGAAACATTATGGAGGACAATGTGCCGTACGCGTAAAGATGTTTTTTCATGTTGTGCTTGATTTGGCATGAAACTGAAACAGTTTTAACAAGAATTCCGCCGAATGCTATGCCGCGCCTGTGTGAGCGCAGAGTCACCGAACCATAAAACTTAGGTCAAGGTCAAAAATGGATGATTGCATAACAATTGCCATTCCAAGATGCTAGCTTGTACCAAGTATTATCAATGAAGACATTTGAGAAATGAACTTAAACATTATGGTGAAAGCTATGCTTAAAGCAATAGTTCACTAAGTCAGTGAACTATTAAATGTAGGTCAATGTCAAATATGGATGCTTGCATTATAATTGGCATTCCTAGATGCAGGTTCACCAATTATCATTAATGAAGCTCTTATTATTCTTGAGGAATGAACTTTGGGCGAACGCTAGGTTTGACGCAATAGTTCACAAAGTCAGTGAACCATGGTATTAAGGTCAAGGTCATATATGGATGCTTACGTTAATGTTGTAGATACGAGTTTGAACCTAGTATCATTAATGAACGCCTTATAGTTGTGATCTTGATCATGCATCTATTAGCAAGAGAATCTGCTGAACTGAGTGTGAAACTAATATCAGGTGCAATACGGATTTCATAATACATGGTCAGCTGAGCTTGAAATAAACCCTAGTTGACATTGAATAAATCAAAATAATTATATTGTATAAGACGTACTTAAAATCTGGACTGAGAGCGGATATTCAGTACCCATCGACTTGTCGTGAAATATCGAAACGTAATGATGTGTTGTGGCTTTAAACAGCTATACCTAAGTTGCTATTACCACAGACGTAGCTCCCGTAATACGTAATTGCGTAATGTTAATCATTTACTATAAAGAGATATCTTTTTCTGTTGCCAATCATAGGGCCTGCTGCCGATGGGAGTATCTATCTTCATATACTGGGTCGGTCATATTAAAAGATGTTCATCGTGTTAACTTGGTACAATACTGGTGTAAACTGCACTTGGAAAACAGCTTAGATTGTTACTTTAACAAATGGTTCACTTGAAATTTGCAAACAAACAGTGGCCGCTGTTGATAAACTGGCCTGAGGCCACGTGTATTATTGACATTGCGTAGGCACAAAATGTGACGTCTTCAATGTCTGAATATCGGTGCAAACTTGCGTGACGTAATAATAACGTTTAGCTAATTGATCTCACAAACAGAGATGTAGGATACATCTTTTAGTTTCAAGAGAAAAGCGACAATTGTAATATATTGAGAAGAGGCATTATTTCATACTGATATGCTATGTTACAACCAGCTGTACAAAAAGTTACAAATCGTACAAATATTATAAAACGGGCCTTATTGCAACCCGTACTGTAATAAAGTTGCAAATTGTAATAAACATAGACTGCCCAAACGATGCTCTTGTAATGTTTCTAGGTTCAAATAAGGTCAAGATCACACATGGAAAGGTGATGTATCATTATCACACGTAATGAATACAAATAAGGGATGCGAGGCAAAGTTTTCAGACAGACAGACACACAAAACTTTTATTCTCTCAAGACATATAACATGACATATGAGGGAAATATACATTACTACATGATAGCGAAGGTGCATTAAGTTTTAGTAGTTAGCAGTTATGAGGACCAAGCATATTTAGACAAAAATAGGCAGTGTGTCTTTACGGGGGAGAACATGTATTTTCTCTTTTTTGTGGCACTATTTCAAATTTCCTTCCATGTCTAAAGAATCATCTAAAGGTTAACTATGAGGCTTCAGTGAAAAAGAAACAAAAGGTCTGAGCAATATGGGAGTGGCTAATTCGGGTTTGTAAACTCATTCAACAATTACCAGGTTAAACTGCACTGAAGCGTAACATTTCTGCACGGACTTTTCAGGCTTGACACGTAAATAGAAACCTACATCTCTAAAAACGAGGTCGTGTAGTTTTACGAAAATTGGGACATAGAAGTATTGGGAGAAAAAACAAGTAGGGGGATAGTGATTCACTTAGCCAGTGCTTTAATATGGATAAATACTTTATAGATGGATGATGATAATGACGTCAAGCAGGTGTGTATCGAAAAACCGAGTCAACGCCGAATCAACGCCAAGATGTTGATTCAGCGTTGATAGGGCGTCATTACCACTTTGAACAAGCCCCATACAATATACATGTCCGCCCCCGCTAATCGGGTAAGTTGAAGAAATAAATGGGCCACATGATTGATGCTTCCACGCAGGGCCGAAGCCGACCCACACACGAGCACTGTTAAACCGCTTAAATGATCAAAGCTCGCCCAGACAGAGCGGTGAGAGTCGGACCGTCCACGTCCACAAACCCCACCGACATCAACTGGCGGCAGGGCCCGAGATGTCATTTCACCCCAGCGTCGGGCAAAAATCCCTTAAAGTTTGAAGCAACGTCTCCAAAATGACATTTACAGTGTTGATGGGGACGTTAAACCAGGTCAAACACACAAACAATACAATATACATGTACACTAAAAGAATTTGGGTTAGTTGGTCAGTCCTTTTTATACTGACATGCAATACAACGGCCAGTCTTGTTTTCACGACCATTTCACTGCAACGAATCGTTTGCTCAAAATAAGACGATTAATAGAGATAACAAAAATATTGTAATTAGTTTATCCTATATCCTGCGGTTTCCCGTTAGAATCGCCTCAGCGAAGCGACTCTATCAAATGTCCACAACATTTGTTTCCTGGAGTAAATAAGAGAAACAGTTCTTTAATACCTATAATACTACTCTTTCATTGGATTCTTTACAGCGACTAATTCTCTACAGTACCTAATATGTAAGAAACAGGGTTCTCTGCAAAGTCCATTCCCTCATTACCTCTGCTCTTTCGCCGCTCTTACCGAAACGAAATGCAAGAGCGACAAGTAAGAAGAGGGAAAGGATGACTACATGAGTAAAATATAAGTACAGTAATCAACATTTCAGAAGGTAAAAAATAACCTCGGGTGCCTGGCGTCCAAACACGGTCGTGTCAGCGTCAGTTTAAAATTACACTGCGCACTGGCACGACGCTGCACCTTCGCCGTTCGGCTGTCAGGTTATTTTGGGCTGCATTATTTTTTTAGCACATGTGTCGCTCTTGCCGAAACGAAATGCAAGAGCGACGTGTTAGAGGAGGAAAACATGGTAACATGGATAAAATATGAATACAGCAATCAAAATTTCGGAAAGACATCTGTTTACATTAAAAATAACTTCTAGTACCTGACGTCTAAATAAAGACGTGTCAGCGTCAGTGTATCTGTAAGATTACAACGTCACTGACACGCCCTGCGACTGTCTGTTGTTTATTAGCTTCATTGTCATCCACAAAATGTTAATGGTTTTCTTGGGGATCCAGAGGTCCGGACAGACCTACGCTGTTGAGTGGTAGTAAAGGTAAAATTATATATATGAGTAAGATGCTAGAGTGCATAACCTTGTCCCAAGAAAACATATTTAAAGCATTATTATAGAGTAACTGCACGAATATTAATAATAAAGTTAATTACGGCCGGCGCTGAATCAACGTCGATCCAACGTTATCTCAACGCTAACTAGACGTTAATTCATCGCACTACCCAATGGGACTGTTGTTGTCAACTACCTGCTGGGATTTTAGTTATCGTGACTGTAACTAATCCGTAGAAGCACTACTCTAGAGGATTTTTTGTACTGTTTGTTGAAATAAAAAATAAATAATCAGGTCCGGGTCATGCTGTATGGTACATTATAGTTATGGGCGCTTAGTCAAATACATATTTGTGTGTGGGTTATTTTAGATGCTTCATAATATGACCTTAAGAACGTCACAAATAAAGGACATTCATTACCGTGTGACTAGTTCACATGACTACGTTGTCTATGGCCTCCGCCCGTCGGGGCCCGAAGAAACAGACGGACTGCACTATGCCCCCACGCAGAGCCGAACCCGACCGCACACAAGTATTGGTAAACCGCTTAGAGGATCCAAGCTCACTCAGGCAAAGCGGCACGAGTCGGGCCGTCCATGCCTACATACACCGTCGTCCCCACTGGGCGACACGGCCCGAGATGCCCCCATCCCAAAGCCGGGCAAAACCCCTACAAAACCGGAAGCGACGTCTCCAAACTGACATGCATATTGTTGACGGGGACGTCCAATACGTTCAGCGTATAAAATATACTTAGGAGCACTTTATCTACTTCTTGTTATTCGTCTTAGAAATTCCATTTGGACGCGTTCGATTAGATCAATATTTCCATATCCCCAAACTTCAGAACCATATGTTAAAATGGGGAGAACTGTGTTATAAAAAAAGTTTAACTTGTAGGTCTAATGGTAGCTCTAAGTTATTTGCTCTCATAAATAGAAGATGCATTGCTTTTCTTGCTGCTCTGCTATATGTTTTCTAGCATTTAAGAAGCTACCGGACTTAGATAAAATCACACCTAGATTTTTGTAGCTATCAACCACTTGAATGTCACTTGTTCCTATCTAAAAAATGGGATTATTATTAGATTTCGATTTAAAAATTACAATTTTTGTTTTATCAAAATTGATGTTTAGTTTCCACAAGGTACAATATTCATAAAAGTTATCTTAACATATTTGGAAATTTTCTTGATCGTTTGAAAAAATAACTGTATCATCTGCATATAGTAGCAATAAAAGTTTTAGATATACGTGCAATTCCTGTGTAATAATTTCAAGGTCCAGACTTTCAACGCCACCAGACAGAAGAAAGCTCTCGAGATCGTTTAAGTACAGGGAGAATAATAAGGATGAGAGATTTTCATCCTGCCTTACCCCGTATTCACTTGCGAAAGTGGGGGACGATTGATTGTTTAACTTAACACATGATTTAATATTTTCATACAAAGAATGGATAATTCGAAAGAATTTACCCTCCACTTCATTAAAAAGCATTTTTCTCCACAAACATACTCTCCAAATGGAATCGAAGGCTTGGGAAAAATCTACAAAGGCACAGAATAATTTTTGTTTGCTAAGTTTCAAAATTTCTATCAGCGAGTTTAAGACAAAAATGTGATCAGTGGTTGAATAACTTTTGCGGAAACCTGCTTGATTTCCTAAAAGAATACCACTGTTGTCTAGAAATAATGTAAAATAAAAATCAAAAATGAGTTCCTTTAAGAGCAATGAAAACATTCATAAGAAAGAAGTCTTCTGTTAAGAACAGCAGTGAAAACTTTTCCCAGACAGCTTTATATAGTAATTGGTCTGTAGTTTTGCACTACTTTGGGATCACCTTTATTCTTATATATTGGCCGAATCGAACCTTCAAGCCACGCATTTGGAAGCATACCAGATTCAAACACAATATTAAATAGCTTCTCATAAATTGGCAAAAATAGTTCCTTTGTTGATTATATACTCGTTAATTATCTTATCTTCACCAGGTGATTTGCCATTTGTAATATTTTTAATACAAATACTAATTTCTTCTTTAGATATTTTTCTATTTAGTATATTATCTTCATCGTCTATGTTAATGTTGGTAAAACTTTCTTGCGGCTCATTACTCTTATTGATATTTTTAAATTATTCATAAAAACTGTCTAATGTAGGTTGTTCTTCGTTGGACTTGGTATTTAAACTTTTCAGATATTTCCAATAATCTTTAGGGTTTTTACTCTGCATGGCTCTAAGTTTTTGTGTTTTTTCTTTTTTGTATAGATTAATATATTTATTCATAGTTTGTTTGTATAATTTACAGTTTCTATTTAAGTCATTTTTAGTGCGATTATTTTTATTTTGTTTGTATATAGTTTTAGCTCTGTGATATTTTTTCCTAGCAATTTTACAAGCTGGGCCAAACCACGGTTTATCGAATGACCTACGTTTATAAAATGGTCGTTTCTGTTTTAGAGATTTTGATGCGGCTTGCATAAACAAGTCAGCAATTTTATCTGTATTTCCATTTATTGTTTCATGTATCAACCCTGTATCTGATACCCTAGGATCAAAAGCATTTAGTTTTTCGTTCAGATTATAAACCTCTTGCATACTGATACTACCAATAAACTTTATTGTTGAGTCCTCACACCATTTGTAGCTACTTGCGTCGGTTTGCCTATTTATAGGAGCTGTGCTATCCATGACGTTGCCAGACAATGACCAGGATAATAATGAATGACCATCCGAAAGTAATGGGTCCAGCTCTACGACTTCAAATTCATTCAAAGGATAAAAACTTTCGGCGGTACAAATTGCATAGTCAATTAATGATTTATCCCGGAAGGTTGCGGAGCCGATCCCGGTATCTTTTCCATATCTTCCGTTTATGATAAACAGATTATTGTTTTTGCAAGTGTCAATCAGCCAATAACCCAAATTGTTAGTTTTCGTGTCCTTTGAAGCTCTTTGGAGTGGGGTGCATAATCAAGCACATTGGTTTTATCAAAGAAATTTGCGGTATCATCGTCGAATTCAAACATGTAAGAGACAAATTGATCAAGTTGGGTAAAGTCATTTAGATGTGACGTTCTTGCGTTAAAATCGCCAGTAATGAACACATACTTGTGGTTACTGCACATAGATGTTATCTCATTTTCAAGGTTGGTCAGCTCTTCAGCGTTAAAGAATCAAGAGTGTGTTGGTGGGACGTAAATAGTGCCGTTCATTATATTTTCATCCGTATTAGTAATGCTTTTGTCGATGGACAACCACAGAATATAATCAGATATGGTGTCTACATGTTTGCAAAATCCATATAATCTGTCCTTAATTAACACAGCTAAACCACCTGATTTGCGAAAATATTTTTGTTTGCGCGGTTGTGACATAGCGCTTAAACCTGGAAAAGAGATAACATCAGTGTCGTCAACCATCGTTTCCATGGAGCACAAAATGTCATACTCATCAAAAAAGTGACAAACTCGGGGTATTCTAAGCGTCTCTTTAGACCACAGACATTTAGGGAAGCTATCTTCAACTCACAAGCTTTAGCGTTATTGAATTTATTTTTCATTGGGTTCGTAAGTTTGTCATGGCATACATGTTCCCCCGGGGATCCTATAGTAACGGACTAGTATCGCCTTCTGGCAACTGAGTGGGCGTTAAACTTTCGTCATCAGGAGGGGGTGATTCATCCTGTATAGGCTGAGAGTTAGGGATGCCTGTTTGTGATACTTGTGTCTGATGCTGTGTGACCTTGTGTTCATCTTTCCTACACTTTCCTTGCGTAAGGGACCGACGTTCACGAACGCGTGAAAATGCTTATTGCGCCCGCCTTTGCCTAGCTTCCGCTTTACGGGTCACAATTCTACCGCATGACTGGGAATGAGTTACGGCACTGGTTTCAGCTGAAGCACTTGCAGACTGCTCAGTCACACCCGCAGTATTAATAATGGATGGCGAACGCGGTTCATCTATCTGCATTTCATTTATTTCATTTGGCGAAAGTACATTTTCATCGGTAATGGCTACATTTGATACACACTGCTTACTATTATTTATTGTGTCTGACCCATTTACAGTGTGACCACCGTTATCAATAACTGGAATTTCACGGCATTAAAAGCTGTAGAACCAGTTTCAGCTATATTTACAACTTGCCTGCTTGACTGGTTTTGATCACCAATATACGGCTAACACGACTACCATTAAGCACAGAGAACCAGTCCGGGAATTTATCAATAACTGTGTCACCGTCCACAATGACTTAAGCGGGGTACCCAATGGTGACTTTCTTATTTGGGTTGTTACCCCGAATATCCTTAAATTGCACCCAAAGGAACTGTCGAGCCTTTGCGATTTCATTAGGAGAGTCCCTACTCACACCGTAATTAGAACCTTTAAGTAAGGGGGTTGCACGTAGGATCTCCTCTGTGTCACAAAAGTCACGGAATGCGACGATAATTGGCCGGGTTCTATTTATACTGAAGCGGCCAAGTCTGTGGGCTCTCTCAAGATACATGTCTGTATTTATTCTCAGATTCATGCTAATAAAATCTCGAACGGCCTCAAAACAATTCTCACGTCTGTTTTCTGGAATACCCTTAAACAACAGGTTTCTCCTCCTACTCCGAGCCTCAATATCTAATGACCTGTATTCCAGGAGTTTAAGTCTGTCATTTTGTGATTTTACCACATTTTCTATAGCAGAAACCCGTGATTTAATATTTAGAACTGAATCAAGTTTGGTTTGGATCAGACTAACTCTGCTTTCATTCACGGAGACTTTTGATAATATCAAGGTCAGTTTTTCTTCATTCGTCATAAAATCATAACCACAATTTTCATCAGCATTTTCATCAGCTTCAGCATTTAGTTGAGCCTGACTAAAAGAACCACTTTGACCACTACTGCTAACTCCTTGTCGCTTAGACTTTTTACCTCGAACACGAATAAAACCATCATCTGTGTCCGATGCACATGTAAACAAGTCAAATCTGTTGTCGCCATCTTGGATCGAGTCTCGGTCCGAATCACCTAACACAGCAAAAAAAATGTTATCATGACGACTGTACCTGGAAATTGTCCCTGCACTATTTCCACGACCACCCCTGGTCCTGGCGCTATATCCTCGCCCGAATCCTGTTGCCATATTGGTCACAGAACTCAGAATTACACAAAATATTATCAGAGCAAATTTCAAGCTGCCCTTCGCTATTTGTACCACGTGATCCTATTTGTACCACGAAATCTAATCAAAGAAAACTGTACAGCTGTTGAAGTGTCTATTGCATGAAAAATAAAAGCACTGTAAGTACTGGTGGGTCAATTGTCTCTGAGTGCAGGTCAAAGAAATAATCTTCTTGTTTCATTTTACCCTTAATTTCCGGTTTTTAAGCAAATAGTGTAGATCTTGATCAGACGACGCGTTCTGTGGCGTCTTGTCTGGGTTTACACTGTTTGCCAAGCCCAACCTATTGTTCCCTCTTACGCCCTACTCTGACCTTATATATACCGGCCCCGATAGCTCAGTTCGTAGAGTGTCCGCTCCGGGGAACGGGAGGTTACGGGTTCGATCCCGGGCCGCGACATACCAAAGTCGTTAAAAATGGTACCAGCTGCTCCTCGCTTGGCACTCGAATTTACGGGGTAGAGCTAGGACTGGTCGACCTAGTGTCAGGATAATGTGACTGGGTGTGGTATCATGTAATGTGTCTGGGACATGATACTTCAGTGAGGCAGCACTATAAAAGTGAGCATTGAGCTCCCTGTCGCAACCAGACACTGTCGTGATATGACTGAAAAATTGTTGAAAGCGACGATAAACCCGAATTCACACACACACACACACAGACACACACACACACACTCTCTCTCTCTCTCACACACACACACACACACACACACACACACACACACACACACACACACACACACACACACACACACACACACACACACACACACACACACACACACACACACACACTGACCTTATATAAAACAGTTATTCCGACAAGTGAGTTATAGTCACGTGGACTTAAGCACGAGTCGATTGATAGTCAGCGGTTTGATTTATTTACCCTCCTTGAGTTTCCGGAGTGCACTATTCCATCAATGACTTTTGGCACGTCCATTCTACAAAATAGGGCGTCTTGCTGAATGGTAAGCAATATATATCCTGATAAAATCGCTCAGATCCGTTATATCAAAACTACACTGTTTGCAATAAGTATTTATTGTTGTTTTTTTTTTTTTGTTGTTGTTTTTTGTTTTACGGCCCTTTCAAGATTATTTCACTCATATCGAGCCGATTGTTATTCAGAGGTGGGCGAAAACCGGAGTACCCGGAGAAAAACCACCTGACCTTCCGTTGCAGAACTTGGCGTCTCACATGTGACCCGAGCGAGGCTCGAACCACAGCGGTGAGAGACCTAATAATTAAGAGTCAGCGCTCTTAACCACTAGGCCACGGAGGCCCGTCCCTTTATTGTTGTTGCTTGATTGATTATACAAGGATAATTTGAAACGGTAGATTGAACATTCAATCATACCTGGACAAACCATGTAGTTCAAAGGCTGAAATTTAATTTTGAGACAATTCCACAATGATCTATCAGGACGGTACTAACTGAAATCAAAACAGTCATCTAAACCGTACATCCTTTCGATTATAAAAAAAGAAATTGTAATGAAGAATATATCATTAATTGAAAACTTAGACTTATACCTTACAATCGCCCCAATAATGCTATAACCCGTTTTGTGATAAAGTTGCAAGTTATAATAATTATTTCAAACTGAGTTGAGCCCTAATTTAAACGTGTAAAAAAGTATTGCTATCCGTTTTTTGCTCGGCGTCGGCGTTGGCGTTGGAATCGGCGTCGGTGTCCACATTTACGATAAAGATTTGAATATAGGGTTGGCTCATATTTTCCAAATCGGGTAATAGAGTTGGTTCATATTTCATATGGTGATAGATATAGGTCTAACGTTTTATTAAACAATACCCCCGCCATGCCCATGGTATCAAGGTCAAGATAACATTCATAGAAATTTGAATGTTAGTTTTTCAAAAACTCAAAAGGACTAAAACACATAATTTCACCAAGAAGGGTAGTGAGATTATTTATGGCAGCCTCATATTCGTAGCGACGTTAAATATATTCTGTATAATATGTTCTACGAGGGCGAGTTAATAAAAAAAACAGCCTGTCACGTGACTTCCGGTGAGTGCGAAGTTGAACTTGCACACTGCCCAGCTCAGCTTTACACACACCCAAAGGCAGCGTGCGTCAAGATAGACGAGGGTGTTCTAGGTAAGAAAGAACAAGGTCCAAGTATTCACAAACACGTATGTTAAACAAGTAGCACAAGAAAACAAAACATGCTCGCTCTCACACACATAGTTTTGGCCAATATTAACTTTGATCTTAAGGAGCATTAATGCGCGAAAAGAAAAAAAAATCATCCAACCGTTTTTTGTTGTTGTGTATTTTTTTTGTCGAAGAAGTTGGAGGGGCATATTGCTTCTGCTTCGTTTGTCCGTTCGTCCGTCCGTTACGCTTTTGATACATAGCATAACTTTAGAACCGTGTATGCAAGGGTTTTGAAATTTCATATATGGATTTCTCATGGTAAATTAGGGGAGGCGTATTTTTTTTCTCGTCGAGATTATGCCCCTTTCAGTAGTTATTGCCCTTTGAATTTTTTTGATAAAATCTTGTCAGCAAAATATCTCAAAAACTATAAGAGCTAGAGCCTTGAAAGTTAATGAATAGATTGGTGGTGATGAGTAAATGGCCTGATTAATTTTTGACTAAACTCCAAAAATTACTTAATGATTTATGGCACTTTGTCACTTTGGGTATTTTTACATTGTATCCTATTTGTGCTTTGTGTTACATAGCATAACTTGATAACCTTGTATGCTAGGGTTTTGAAATTTCATATATGGATTCCTAATTGAAAATTAGGAGAAAACTATTTTTTTCTAGTCCGGATTATGCTCCTTTCAAGAACTATTGCCCTTTATATATTTTGATAAAGTAGAAGTAAAACAAAGATCAGGAATTGATACAATTAACTTACTCCACCCATAAAAGACACCAAAGGGAAAGAAATACAAACATTAAGCGACAAGACCATAATGGAAACCTAAACAAAGGAAGGCCATAAGGACAGTTTCTTTCCCACAGAATGGCCATATGGCCATCCAAAACCAAAAGACACAAGTGATACACACAGTAAGTAACAAACAACAACATAAATAAATCGCCATAGAAGAGCCGCCTTGGAACGGTCAGTAGAAGATTTCCACTGGGGGGCTTAAATCGATTTTACGTGGCCACAATCCTCGCCCTTACTTCCGTCGCGATTTAGACAAATAATTTTTTCAGTCCGCATGAAGGCCTCCTAACTCATCAGTGCAACATCTCCGTGAACACAAAAATCAAAGAACCACAGAGGTGAGACAACGGTGAGGACTCGACAGCAAGAAACCACTGAAATGCTGGAGCAAAAGAAAACCAACAGTTAGACTCCGATGAGCCCGACCAGAGACAGAGCATCAGGCACCAACCGACATTATCTCCCTAATTTTCAATAAGCCTTTACGTTGGAGCCGTCATAGAATCTGAGACCTGACCCACCGGCGTGCAATTAAAGAGGGAAGCAAAGTTGCCAACCGTGATTGGGTTAACTACCATGCATGCAGTCTGTCGTATAATATCCATGTTGTACCCAATCTTTTTATATCGAAGAATGATTTTACGAAATTGGGTGCTGAAGTCATTGCGGTTATATATTTTTCTGAATTTATATGCTAAGTCACCATAAAATTCGGGTTCCGATAGACCTTGTTGCAGAAGAGATTTAAGTCCAATATTGAATTTTGAAACTAAATCAGAATGGCGTCTATAAAATTTTGAAAAGGCTTTGCGTAGTTTATGGTACCGATAACCCTGATTAAGGAGTTTAGCCGTTAATAATTTATTACGAGTGTTGAAGTCAGTTACATGACTACACACTCTAGCAAATCGAATTAATTGCGAAATATAAACGCCATAGGACGGCGCACGAGGAACATCACCATCCAAAAAAGGAAAATTTACAATCTCAAAATCAAAGTCATCGCGTTTATCATAAATTTTGCACGAAACAAATCCATCTACAATAGATAGATGTAAATCCAAAAACGGGGCCTCGGTATCAGAAGAATTTGCTTTATTTAACTGAAGTTCTAGGGGGTAAATCTGACTGATCAAACCATCAAAATGGTATTATCAATATTTAATAAATCATCTAAATATCTAGAATTAGAGCTAAAAGCTTCAATAATTTCAGATTGGTTATCAATGGAAAGCGACAAAATGAAGTCTCTTTCATAACAATACAAGAACAGATCAGCCACAAGAGGTGCGCAATTAGTACCCATCGGAATACCCACAATTTGTCTAAATAACTTAGTACCGAATCTAATATAAATATTGTCAAGTAGAAAGGTGAGGGCATCACACACTTTCTGACATGACCAAAGTGTATAATTCTTATGCTCTTTAGAAGTGAAAAATGCATTTCTGACATTACATGCAAGATAGAGAGAATCTTCTCTGTGAAAAGCCCATTCAATTAAATCATTAAGCTTTTCTTTTATAAGATTATGAGGAAGTGTAGTGTAAAGAGTGGAAAAATCGTAGGTAGACAGACTAGAAGCACGAAAATGTCTAGATTTCAATTTATTTAAAACCTCATTCGAATTTTTTATAGACCAAAACAGCTTGTCAGCAAAATATCTCAAAAACTATAAGAGCTAGAGCCTTGAAATTTGGTGAATAGATTGATGGTGTTGAGTAGATGACCTGATTAATTTTTTCATAAACTCCAAAAATTACTTAATGAGTTATGGTACTTTGTCACTTTGGGTATTTTTACATTGTATCCTATTTGTGCTTTGTGATGCATAGCATCATGGAAAATTAGGGGACATATTTTTTGCTCATCGAGATTGTGCCCCTTTCAAGAATTATTGCCCTTTGAAATTTTTTGATAAAATCTTGTCAGCAAAATATCTTAAAAGTATAAGAGCTAGAGCCTTATAAATTGGTGAATAGATTGATGGTGGTGTGTAGATGGCCTGATTAATTTTTGACTAAATTCCGAAAAATACCTAATGAGTTATGGCCCTTTGTCACTTTGGGTATTTTTACATTGTACCTCTACATGCTTTGTGATGCATTGCATAACTTTATTACCGTGTATGCTAGGGTTTTAAATTTCATATATGGATTATTCATGGAAAATTAGGGAACATATTTTTTCTCATCGAGATTGTGCCCCTTTCAAAAATTATTGCCCTTTGAAATTTTTTGATAAAATCTTGTCAGCAAAATATCTCAAAAAGTATAAGAGCTAGAGCCTTGAAATTTGGTGAATAGATTGATGGTGGTGAGTAGATGGCCTGATTAATTTTTGACTCAATTTCCGAAAAATACTTAATGAGTTATGGCCCTTTGTCACTTTGGGTATTTTTACATTGTAAATCTACATGCTTTGTGATGCATTGCATAACTTTATTGCCGTGTATGCTAGGGTTTGAAATTTCATATATGGATTCCTCATGGAAAATTAGGAGACGCGTATTTTTTTTCTTGTCCGGATTATGCCTTTTTCAGGAGTAACTGCCCTTTGAAATTTTTTTGATAAAATCTTGTCAGCAAAATATCTCAAAAACTTTACGAGCTAGAGCCTTGAAAATTGGTGAATAGATTGATGGTGATGAGTAGATGACCTGATTAACTTTTGGCTAGATTCCGAAATATACTACGAGTTATGGCCCTTTGTATATTTGGGTATTTTTACATTGTACCTCTATATGCGTTGTGATGCATAGCATAACTTTATTGCCGTGTATGCTAGGGTTTTGAAATTTCATATATGGCTTCCTCATGGAAAATTAGGGGACATATTTTTTTCACATTGAGATTGTGCCCCTTTCAAGAATAATTGCCCTTTGAAATTTTTTGATAAAATCTTGTCAGCAAAATAGCTCAAAATGATAAGAGCTAGAACCTTGAAAGTTGGTGAATAGATTAGTGGTGATAAGTAGATGACCTGAGTAACTTTTGCCTAAATTCAGAAAAATACTTCATGAGTTATGGCCCTTTGTCACTTTGGGTATTTTTACATTGTGCTTTGTGATGCATAGCATAACTTTATAACCGTGTATGCTAGGGTTTTGAAATTACAGAAATAGACTCCGCATGAAAAATTAAGGGACGCATATTTTTTATCTTAACCAGATTGTGCCCCTTTCAAGAGTTATTGCCCTTTGAAATGTTTAATCTCCCGCCGCGAAGCATAGCGGGGTCATAGGAATGGCCTTCGTCTGTCCGTACGTCCGTCCGTCTGTCCGCTCCATATCTCGTGAACCCTTTGATATTCTCGTCGAGATTATGCCCCTTTCAATAGTTATTGCCCTTTGAAATTTTTTTGATATAATCTTGTCAGCAAAATATCTCAAAAACTGTAAGAGCTAGAGCCTTGAAAGTTAATGAATAGATTGGTGGTGATGAGTAGATGACCTGATTAATTTTTTAATTAACTCCAAAAATTACTTATTGAGTTATGGCACTTTGTCACTTTGGGTATTTTTACATTGTATCCTATTTGTGCTTTGTGATGCATAGCATAACTTTATAACCTTGTATGCTAGGGTTTTGAAATTTCATATAGGGATTCCTCATGGAAAATTAGGAGACACGTATTTTTTTGTCTCGTCCGGAGTATGTCCTTTTCAAGAATTATTGCCCTTTGAAATTTTTTGATAAAATCTTGTCAGCAAAATATCTCAAAAGGTATAAGAGCTAGAGCCTTGAAATTTGGTGAATAGATTGATGGTGGTGAGTAGATGGCCTGATTAACTTTTGACTAAATTCCGAAAAAATACCTAATGAGTTATTGCCCTTTTTCACTTTGGGTATTTTTACATTGTACCTCTATATGCTTTGTGATGCATTGCATAACTTTATTACCGCGTATGCTAGGGTTTGAAATTGCACGACCCGCAGAAAAAGCGACCGACTGAAGTCGGTTGATCTTCTAAGTGCCCTAAAATCACCGTGTCATTCTGTCAGTCTGTCCGTCCGTAACCCGTTTGTGGAAATTGGTGATAGTGACTTAACCGCTTGGAATATTTAAACAATTTTTGGCATACTGATAGATATCAATGAGATCTAACCAATGAACTTGCGAAATATTACATTCCATTTAGTATAGCCTCGCCGAGGCGAAAAATGTGAAAATTTTCGAACTGCTTCTCCTCGGAAACCGTTGGGCCGATTGAAGTCAAGTTTCATATGGAGCCTCCATGGGATTGGGGAAACCAAAATTTGCTCATGGGGTCCAGGTCACATGACCCAAATGGCCGCCAAGCCATATATGGTAAAAAACCTTCAAAAATAGTCTTCTCGAGAACCACTGGGCATACTTCCACGAAACTTGATACATAGCATCTGGGACGCAGGCCCATCATAAATTGCTAAAATTGCGACCCTGGGTTGACCTTGACCTTCTTTGTGCCTAGGTCAAACTTTGACACATATGCTTTTGTTGGATTATTTAAACAATTTTTCGCATACTGATAGATATCAGTGAGATCTAACCAATTAACTTGCGAAATATTACATTTCATTTAGTATAGCCTCGCCGAGACGAAAAATTGGAAAATATTCGAACTGCTTCTCCTCGGAAACCGTTAGGCCGATTGAAGTCAAATTTCATATGGAGCCTCTATGGGATTGGGGAAACCAAAATTTGCTCATGGGTTCCCGGTCACATGACCAAAATGGCCGCCAAGCCATAGGCCCATCATAAATTGCTAAAATGGTGACCCTGGGTTGACCTTGACCTTCTTTGTGCCTAGGTCAAACTTTGACACATATGCTTTTGTTGGAATATTTAAACAATTTTTGGCATACTGATAGATATCAATGAGATCTAACCAATGAACTTGCGAAATATCACATTCCATTTAGTATAGCCTCGCCGAAGCGAAAAAATGTGACAATTTTCGAACTGCTTCTTCTCGGAAACCATTGGGCTGATGGAAGGAAAATTTCATATGGAGCGTCTATGGGATTGGGGAAACCAAAATTTGCTCATGGGTTCCAGGTCACGTGACCAAAATGGCCGCCAAGCCATATATGGTAAAAACCCTTCAAAAATAGTCTTCTCTAGAACCACTGGGCAGATTTCCACGAAACTAGATAAATAGCATCTCGGACGTAGGCCCATCATAAATTGCTAAAATGGTGACCCTAAGTTGACCTTGACCTTCTTTGTGCCTAGGTCAAACTTTGACACATATGCTTTTGTATTGGAAAAGTGAGAATGAATTTTATCCTGCAAACGATTCAGAATACAGTACTAAAGTATAAGATATATTTTTGCTCCTTACGATAAGGCGCATTTATTGGGGGGGGGGGAACATGACCATGTCACATGACCAAAATGGCCGCCATACCCATATATGGTAACACTCATAAAGCTAAAAGCATCCGGCGGGTCGTGCACTTCAGCTGAAGCACTGGTTTCATATATGGATTCCTCATGGAAAAGTAGGAGACGCGTATTTTTTTCTTGTCCGGATTATGCCCTTTTCAGGAGTAACTGCCCTTTGATTTTTTTTTTTTATAAAATCTTGTCAGCAAAATATCTGACCAACTATAAGAGCTAGAGCCTTGAAAGTTGGTGAAAAGATTGGTGGTGATGAGTAGATGACCTGATTAACTTTTAACTAAATTCCGAAAAATACTTCATGAGTTATGGCCTTTTGTCACTTTGGGTATTTTTACATTGTACCTCGGGAACGGGAGGTCACGGGTTCGATCCCGGGCCGCGACATACCAAAGTTGTTAAAAATGGTACTAGCTGCTCCTCGCTTGGCACTCAGATTTACGGGGTAGAGCTAGGACTGGTCGACCCAGTGTCAGGATAATGTGACTGAGTGTGGTATCATGTATTGTGTCTGGGACATGATACTTCAGTGAGGCAGCACTATAAAAGTGAGCATTGAGCTCCCTGTCGCAACCAGACACCGTCGTGATATGACTGAAAAATTGTTGAAAGCGACGTTAAACCCGAATTCACACACACACACACACACACACACACACACACACACACACACACACACACACACACACACACACACACACACATTACATTGTACCTCTATATGCTTTGTGATACGTAGCATAACTTTATTACCGTGTATGCTAGGGTTTTGAAATTACATATATGGCTTCCTCATGGTAAATTGGGGGACATAATTTTTCTCATCGAGATAGTGCCCCTTTCAAGAATTATTGCCCTTGAAATGTTTTTGATAAAATCTTGTCAGCAAATTATCTCAAAAAGAATAAGAGCTAGAGCCTTGAAATTTAGTTAATAGATTGATGGAGGTGAGTAGATGGCCTGTTTAACTTTTGACTA
Organism: Lucinisca nassula; assembly: GCA_963580285.1. Classification (NCBI taxonomy): domain Eukaryota; kingdom Metazoa; phylum Mollusca; class Bivalvia; order Lucinida; family Lucinidae; genus Lucinisca; species Lucinisca nassula. The sequence goes on along the minus strand of OY757025.1, from coordinate 66,859,607 downwards.
AATTCCGAAAAATACTTAATGAGTTATGGCCCTTTGTCACTTTGAACATTTTTACATTGTACCTCTACATGCTTTGTGATGCATTGCATAACTTTATTACCGTGTATGCTAGGGTTTGAAATTTCATATATGGATTCCTCATGGAAAATAAGGAGACGCGTATTTTTTCTTGTCCGGATTATGCCCTTTTCAGGAGTAACTGCCCTTTGAAATTATTTTGATAAAATCTTGTCAGCAAAATATCTCACAAACTTTAAGAGCTAAAGCCTTGAATGTTGGTGAATAGATTGGTGGTGATGAGTAGATGACCTGATTAACTTTTGACTAAATTCCGAAATATACTTCATGGGTTATGACCCTTTGTCACTTTGGGTATTTTTACATTGTACCTCTATATGCTTTGTGATGCATAGCATAACTTTATTACCGTGTATGCTAGGGGTTTTTTTTTTTTAAATTACATATATGGCTTCCTCATGGAAAATTAGGGGACATATTTTTTTCTCATCGAGATTGTGCCCCTTTCAAGAATTATTGCCCTTTGAAATTTTTTGATAAAATCTTGTCAGCAAAATAGCTCAAAATGATAAGAGCTAGAGCCTTGAAAGTTGCTGAATAGATTGGTGGTGATGAGTAGATGACCTGATTAACTTTTGACTAAATTCCGAAAAATACTTCATGAGTTATGGCCCTTTGTCACTTTGGGTATTTTTACATTGTTCTTTGTGATGCATAGCATAACTTTATAACCGTGTAAGCTAGGGTTTTGAAATTACAAAAATAGATACCTCATGGAAAATTAAGGGACGCATATTTTTTATCTTATCCAGATTGTGCCCCTTTCAAGAGTTATTTCCCTTTGAAATGTTTAAACTCCCGCCGCGAAGCGTAGCGGGGATTATAGGACTGGCCTTCGTCTGTCCGTACGTCCGTCCGTCTGTCCGTCTGTCCGCTCCATATCTCCTGAACCCTTTGATATATTTTCAATAAACTTTGGTCACTTTTTTGGAAATTTGAATTTTCATATATGGATTTCTAATGAAAACATACTTGACCTGTAATATTTTTCTTATCCGAATTATCTCCCAGTTTTGACTTATTTCCCCTTTTAATTAAATAACATAGAAACCTCATTAGCAAGATTTCTCAAAAAGTAGTTGAGCTAGAGCCTACTGATTGGGACTCAGGAGGAGATCACCTGATTGAACATTCAACCAATTTTATGAAATTTTGAGTTATGGCTCTTTGCATTTATGTTTTACATAGCATTACTTAAGAACTATCTATCCTAGCATTTTGATATTTTATAGATGGTTTTCTCATTGAAAAATAGTCGGCTTTATTTTTTTCTAATTATTTCCTCTTTTTACCTTTTAATAAAATAACATGGAAATCTCATTTGCAAGATATCTCAAAAAGTATTTGAGGTAGAGCCTTGTTAATAGGAATACTGATTAGGTTCTTGGAGGAGAATACTTGATAATAGTTTGTTGGAGTTATAGCCCTATGCCATTTCTGGCCACTTAATTGTGTTTCTGTCTTGTAGCACATTATTTTCACAAGAATGTTTCATTTGTTGCCTAGAAACTTGACAGGGAATGACGAGTACATGACCTGAGAGACATTTGAAAAAAAAAAAAACTCTGACAAATTTTCTTTGGTTATGTCCCTTGAAAATTGGGCATTTAGGTGCAAGCATATTGTTGGGGGCATTGTGTGTTACAAACACCATTTCTAGTTGTTGTTTTTTTTTTTCAGGCTATTTCAGCCATAATGTTCCGTTTCATCACCATACTGATACGACACTAGTCAAATATACAGCCCGACGTCTCAGAAACAACTCATTATATAACCGTCATTTCGACGTAAAAAAAATCCTTGGGTTATGGGGAGACTGTCGACTAACGCGACCTTCTGTCTCAGGGCGTCGGAGATGTCTGAAAATAACTAACACTTCACAATACTATATGCACACTACAACTTTCTCCCCGATGTGTGATGCCATGCTCACCGAAGTGGGGTTAGTGTAGCACCCATCAAATCATTATGGTTTGACCTTTGACATACAGCGAAGATGAATGCTACCCCACATCGTACGGTCATTGAGCGTACACAGATCACTAGTAGCGGTGCAAGCGAGCGTTATATCAATGTATATTCGACGTCACGGGTCGTGACGCAAACGTAAAATTGACGTCACGACGTTGCGGTCGAATATACCTGGTTGGGTCAGCGCACCAAAGCTTACCACATGTAAGACAAAAGCTTACCACATTTAAGACAAGCCTTTACATATACAAATAAATACGGAAACAATTTACTTCTACAAACTTGAAAACATGTCTTAAAACGCCATTGTGCAAACCAAACATCGCTACCACATATAAGTTTTCCAACAAAACACAAGCTTATTAATGACGATGCAAAAGTTTAATATTGTCACAGTTCCTACTTCTGCCCAGCCCACGAACTGCGTCTACACGTTAGAGCCGTGTCACTGTGTGGGTCCGTTCAATCTGCCCTCTAAAACAGAAACAAGAAAAAACTAGAGCTGTCAGTGAAACTGACTAGGGCCCCGGCAGTATTGGTTTTAATTATTAAATTAAGATGAAAACAAAAGACGAAAAAAAGCTGATTTTTTGTTTTTTCAAAGGCAATAACTCTCAGAGTATTATAGCGAGAGTAAAGTAACTTGCCATGAAATTGTTTAATTTTGTTGTGATCTTACGTTTAAAGGTTGAAAATGATGCGCTCGAAGGTTTGTAAGTTATAAAGAAAAAAAAAAACACATGAAAAATGTTGACGGTCAGATGGACAGACAGATGGATGGACTGACGGACGGAAAGACAGGGCATTACTATAGGGCAACTGTCAAAAACTATAAGAAGTTGCATTTGAATATCTATTGTGGTTTTAAAATAAAGATGAAAAAGGTGAATTTTTTTAAGTTTTTTAAAGGGCCATAACTCTATGAGTATTGAAGCTACAGTTACGTAACATGCCATAAAATTATGTAATAATAATGAGACCATATATTTAAAGTTTGAAGTTTATAGGTTTATAAGTTATTAAGAAAGAACATGAAAAATGTGGACATTATTAAGTTTTTCAAATGACCAAAACTCTGAGAGTATTGTAGCTAGAGTTACGTAACTTGCCATGAAATTGTGTAATGATATTGTGACCTTATATTTAAAGTTTGAAGTTGATGCGTTTGATGGTTTGTAAGTTATTAAGAAAAGAAAACAAAAACAAATGTGGACGGACAAACGAACAGACGGACGGACGGACAGACAGGGTGATTACTATAGGCAACCCGCAAATAAATTTGCGGGGCCCTAATAAGTACATCAACGTCATATTAACATTACAGCGACAGTGAGTCGCTCGAGGGTACTCTGATACGAGTAACACCGCCTCAGTAGACGAGTGCAGGGTACTCACTGGTATTGACAACCAGCGGTGTATGCTGGGTACTCATTACCTTGCCAACCGATGACGATTAAAGGGTCAACCATCAGCGATTTTCATAATCTTGAGGGAGGTCTAAAAGTTGAAGCTTCATACCAAATATCAAAGACCGGAGCCTTCTGGTTTTAGACAAGAAGATTTTTAAAGGTTTTTCTTATGTAAGTCTATATAAAACCTGTGGGCCCCGGGACAGGGCCATTTTGGCTCCAGGGCTATAATTTGAACAATCTTGGTAGAAATCCACAAGACGAAGCTTCATACCAAATGTCAAATACCTTGGCGTTCTAGTTTCTGACAATACGATTTCCAAAGGTTTTCCCAATATAAGTTAATGTAAAACAAGTGGGCCCCGGGTTTGGCCCTTTTTTGGCCCCAGGGCTATAATTTGAACAATTATGGTAGTGGTCTACTAGATGAAGCTTTATACTTAATATCAAAGACCTTGGCCTTCTGGTTTCAGACAAGAACATTTTCAAAGGTTTTCCCTGTATAAAAGTTTTCCCTATGTAAAAGAAGTGGGCGCCGGGGTTGGCACATTTTTGGCCCCAGGGCTCTACTTTGAACAATCTTGGTAGAGGTCTTCTAGACAAAGCTCGTGCCAAATATCAAAGACCTAGGCCTTGTGATTTCTGACAAGAAGATTTGTAAGATTCCCTATATAAGTATATGTAAAACCAGTGGGCCCCGAGGAGGGACCATTTTGGGCCCAGGGCTATAATTTGAACAATCTTGTTAGAGGTCCACAAGATGAAGCTTCATACCGAATATCAAAGAAGTGATCCTTCTGGTTTCAGACAAGATTTGTAAAGATTTTCCGTATATAAGTCTATGTAAAACCATTTGGCCCCCCGAAAGGGGGCATTTTTGGCCCCAGGGCTATAGTTTGAACAATCTTGATCGAGGTCCACCAGACAAAGCTTCATATCAAATATCAAAGAACAATATCACCATTACTGCATAATTCAATATAGCGTCTGATCACGACCCTCAATGCAATAAAATGCACAAAAACGAATGTTTATTATTATTATTTTTGTATTCTATTTTAATCTGTATCTTATAATTATTATCATTATTCTATCTTGATAGAGGTCCAATGATATGAGCCTGCTGGTTTCAGAGAAGAAGCTTTTTAAAGATTTTTCCTATATGTAAAACCAAAGGGCCCTAGGACGCGGGAATTTTTGAACTCAGGGCTTTAATTTGAACAATCTTGATAGATGTCTACTAGATGAAGCTTCACACCATATATCAAAGATCTGGAACTTGCTGTTTCAGAGAACAAGATTTTTAAAGATTTTCCCTATATATGTCTATGCAAAACCAAAGGGCCCCGGAGCGGGGGTATTTTTGACCCCAGGGCTATTATTTGAACAATCTTGATAGAGGTCCACTAGATGAAGTTTCACACCGAATATCAAAGACGCGGGCCTAGCGGTTTCAGAGAACAAGATTTAAAATATTTTCCCTATATAAGTCTATGTAAAAACCAAAGGGCCCCTTGCGGGGGCATTGCTTGGCCCCAGGGCTATAATTTGAACAATCCTGATAGAGGTCCAACAGATGAAGATTCACACCAAATATCAAAGACCTGGGCCTTGTGGTTTCAGAGACGGAAGATTTTTTTAAGTTTTCAGTAAAAATATCTATTTTTGACTCCTGTGACCTAGATGTGCATTGGACCGGAACGATTTGAACAATTTTGAAAGGGGACCACCTATGGATCATTTCTGTGAAGTTTGGTCAAAATCCGATCCGTGGTTTAGGAGGAGATGTCGTTTGAAGAAAAAGTTTACGGACGCACGGACGGACGCACGACTGACGACGGACGAAAAGTGATCACAAAAGCCCACCTTGTCACTACGTGACAGGTGAGCTAAAAATATCGCGTAAGGACGCGCGGGGCGTCTGATCAGAGTCCACACAGTAAAATGTAAAATGACACTATTTCGTCAAAACATATCGTTGCATCTGATCCGAGCCTTCAATGAAGGGCAAAAAAAAGTACAATATCACCATTACTGCATAATTCAATATAGCGTCTGATCACGACCCTTAATGCAATAAAAGGAACAATAACGACTGTTTTTTATTATAATTATTATTATTATTAGCTCGGCTGTTTTCGAAGAAAACGACGAGGTATTGTCATAGCTCTGGTGTCGTCTGCGTCGTCGTGCAAAAACTTGGACATTTTGTAATATCTCTGTCATTACTGAACATATTTACTTGAAACTCGGACTCGTTTTTCATTATGAAAAGGGGGTGCAGCCGAGCGTTGGCACCCGCATGCGTTTCTCTTGTTTTATTGTATCTTAAGCGTTATCTTATTATTATTATCGTTATCACACAGAGCACAAATATTCAAAGTACAAATAACTATATTATATATAATAGGTCAAGCAGTATTCTATGCTAAGTACAAGACATTTAGCAACACACAATATATTTACATTCTAGCTTAGGGAATAGATATCAATCTTTTTTATTTTGAAACCAAAAAAGTAGTGCATGAATATCTTCGACACACACACCAAATTAAAAAAAAATAGAGAAGTTGATCTGCCGATGCAATGCACCTTTACCAAAACGAAGAATTGTTCTTCCAAGCGTTTGCCTTACATGTATATCTTTGATGTTTCAGATGTTATTGTCAAATCCAACACATGTAAAGATACCACTTTGAAAAGTGTTCTAAAACTATTTTACATAGGGTTACAACATGTCAATGCTACATTTCAGTTGACTTACATTTTTCGCTATATACATGTACTCGTATAAAACTTTCCACAGAATATTACAATATTTAAGAATGGCCCCGCCCATCGGGGCTTGAAGAAATAGATGGGCTGCATGATTCTTCCACGCAGAGTTGAAACCGACCCGTATACAATTACCGGTAATCCGCTTACAAGATCTAAGCCTGCCCAGGCAAAGCGGTGCGAGTCGGACCGTCCATGCTTATGAAATGTTATTTCATATCAATGTCGGGCAAAAGTCCCATAAAATTGGAAGCAACGTCTCCAAAATAAAACGTAAAAATAGAGGAAACGGAAAATATAGATGATATGAAGAATAATGAACCGCCGACCTCTTGACCTTAAAAATTATCTGTTGCCTTTTTAATGTAACAATAAAATCCTCCCCCATTTGTATTCAAAGGAGGTTAATCTATCGTTTAGCGAAGAACATATTTAAAGAAGAACATATTCGAAGAACTCTTTTTCGAGTTGAATTCTAATAAACAAAAATGTTTTAAAATGACGTTTATTTGGAACTTGTTTCTTAAGCTTATTTTGAAAAATAAAATATTTTGTCAAGTAAATAAGTTTAACTGTTTTGCACCAGATCGCTGTTTTTTATGATTTTTAAGGCAATTTCCAAATGTAACTTATTTATTATTCACATTTATGTTATAGTCTCATTGACGCAGAAGATTTGACACTGATGTCCAAAACTGTTGCACACAAACGCATTCCCAAATCAGATGTGAAACCATATTACAAAAATCACAGAGTTTAGCCGACGATTCGGCATTTTGCTAAAAATTGGTTTGTTGGTATAATGCGTATTGAATATTTATATTGGAAATTTCGCAACTTAAAGTCATTTCAGTCCGGCTCACAAGGTTCTGAAAATGTGCAAACATTAAACAGTGACCTTTCCAGAGCTATCTTAGTATCAATAAGAACTAACATAAGCCAAGTTCCCAAAACACTCCATCTTGCAGTAAAATGAATAAACATTCATTTGGACTGAGAAGAGCTGTTTATACTTGCTTTGTGCTGAATTTACAGAGTACATTTTTCATTTCATTATTAACTCTCATGCATGTAGTTCAAACTTACTAGTTGCGGATTTGTTTTTATGGGAGGTGTGTGTGTGTGGGGGGGGGGGGGGGGGAGGGTGTTGAGAGGGTGTTGTAGGAAGGAGTTGTTGGGTTTTAACATTTTTGAAAATTACTTGAAAAACACACAATAAAAATCTGTGAATGGGCCCTTTTGACTGGCACCTCTCAAATCAAGGTATTAACATTAACCCTTTTTGTTCCAATTGGAATCTTCCTCCTAATATATATATATAGATTAAGTCCATTTCCAACTTTAGGTGTGTCAGGTTGTGTTTTCTTCAAAATTTACTTGGAAAATGCCTAAACCTTTTGCAAACAGTGTAGGCCCTGATAAGACGCCGCAGCTGAAAGATCACTATATTAAATGTTTAATACAATTTGAGTGAGCACGTGGTTTTGCAGATTTTGCAGTATTACATGCAATCCACCCATCGGAGCTTGAAGAAATAGATGGGCTGCATGATTCTTCCATGCAAGGCTGAAACCGATTACACAGGCGTACTGGTAAACTGCTAGAGGATCTAAGCCTTCAGACCGTCCATGCTTATAATTTTAACCCTATTGGTTTCATTGGGCGGCATGTTTGTGTGTGTGTGTGAATTCGGGTTTACCGTCGCTTTCAACAATTTTTCAGTCATATCACGACGGTGTCTGGTTGCGACAGGGAGCTCAATGCTCACTTTTATAGTGCTGCCTCACTGAAGTATCATGTCCCAGACGCATTACATGATACCACATCCAGTCACATTATCCTGACACTGGGTCGACCATTCCTAGCTCTACCCCGTAAATCTGAGTGTCAAGCGAGGAGCAACTAGTACCATTTTAACGACTTTTGGTATGCCGCGGCCCGGGATCGAACTCGTGACCTCCCGTCCCCGGAGCGGACACTCTACCAACTGAGCTATCGGGGCCGGTTACATTTGTGCGTAGGTATATTAATATCCATCAATAAATGTAGTCAGCAGAGTGATGACAAAGTTTTTCTAAAAATAGTCACAGTGACCTTACACTGCAGCTTTAAACAAACTACCATAACTCTGTGACAAATCATCCAACTTAAGGTTCTGAAGTACTTTTCCTTGTAAACATGTTGTTTACAAAACTGAAATTAATCTGTGACTCAGTTTTCGAGAATCTTCTATAAGAAGATTAACAAGATATTTATAGCACTATTAGGTCAACAGTGGGGTGAAAGTGAGAATCAGAAAAATAAATTCTTATGCATAACACTCCCCCTCTTCGAGGAAAAGAAAGATTTATGTAATCATCGGAGTCTAACTGTTGGTTTTCTTTTGCTCCAGCATTTCAGTGGTTTCTTGCTGTCGAGTCCTCACCGTTGTCTCACCTCTGTGGTTCTTTGATTTTTTGTGTTCACGGAGATGTTGCACTGATGAGTTAGGAGGCCTTCATGCGGACTGAACAAATTATTTGTCTAAATCGCGACGGAAGTAAGGGCGAGGATTGTGGCCACGTGAAATCGATTTAAGCCCCCCAGTGGAAATCATTCCACAGACCGTTCCAAGGCGGTTCTTCTGTGGCGGTTTATTTATGGTGTTGTTTATTACTTGCTGTGTGTATCACTTGTGTCTTTTTGTTTTGGATGGCCGTATGGCCATTTTGTGGGAAAGTGACTGTCCTTATGGCCTTCCTTTGTTAAGGTTTCCATTATGGTCTGGTCGCTTAATGTTTGTGTTTCTTTCCCTTTGGTGTCTTTCATGGGTGGAGTAAGTAAATTGTATCGATTCCTGATCTTTGTTTTGCTTCTACTTTCTTTTGCTTTAAGAATAATAAAATATGTATCATAGCATATAAAATTACATGTATCTACAATCAACTTTAGTAGGAAAGAAAAACACAACTCCTGACACTGCTCAAGCTCTTGAAAGGGCATCAGGGATAATGTTATCTCTCCCTCTGATATGTCTTATGTCTAAATTATACTCTTATAGCATAAGACTCCTGAGCAACCGCTGATTTTTGTTTTTCATTTTATGTATGAAAGTCAGTGGATTGTGATCACTGAAAACAATAATCGATGCAGTAGTAGGGGTAAGATAAACTTCGAAATGTTGCAGACTGATATTTGCTCTGCAAACGTCTGTGTTTGAGAATTAATTCTTCTGAAAGTCTGTAAATATCTAGTCCTTTCATGTTCTGGTATAAGAATACTAGGAGAACTCCATTCCAGTCATTGTCTAGCAAATACTAAATTTCTTCTTTAAGATTTTTCTGTTTCATAGGATTCATCCTGTATGGGTGTTGTTTTACAGGTTTAGAACAATTAATGTCCACATCGTGAAATATTTTGTCTGTCCGTGTTGGAATGTCAGGAAATAAGTGTTCATATTCAAAAATCAGCTGTTTCAGTTCATTCCGCTGATTTGGCTCTAGATGTGACAGTTTCTGGTCAAGATTCCGTAGAATGTCCGAATTCTGAAGTTTTGATGATGTGGGATCCGACTTCACTGAATTAATATCCTCACAGTCATTGTCACATGAATTAAGTGGAACAGAGCTAACTAGATTGACTGATGTTAAAGATGTATTGTCCCTATCTATGTATTCCTTAAGCATGTTAATATGACATCGCTGCTTTAGCTTGCGCCTCCCAGGAGTGTTTATTATGCAATTTACGTCACTGATCTTTTTGTCTACAGTGTATGGACCATAATACCTGGCCTGCAACGATTTTCCTGGAATAGGCAAAAGAGCTAGTACCTTTTGTCCCTATGTCATATAGCTGTTTCATTTTCCTTTGGGCTGACTGAAGATTGGTCCGAGCAGCCTCACAAGCTTTTGAAAGTCTTGTTTTGAAATCAGACACACACTGAAGTAAATTCAGGGAGGTGTCATCATTTGAGAGAAATTTCTCTTTGAGAAGTTTCAAAGGACCACGAACAGTATGGCCAAATACTAATTCAAATGGTTTGAAGTGAAGAGATTCTTGCACAGATTCTCTAACAGCAAATAAAAGGAGATGGGTGCCTTCATCCCAATCCTTCTCTGTGTCAAAGCAATATGATCTTATCATGTTTTTCAATGTTTGATGGAATCTTTCAAGGGCGCCTTGACTTTCAGGATGATAGGCCGATGACTTATACTGTACAATGCCAAGTTCATGCATTACTTGTTGAAATATTCCAGACATAAAATTTGAGCCTTGGTCTGACTGAATAGATTTAGAAAGCCCAACAAATGTGAAAAACGTCACTAACACCTTGATGATTGTCTTAGTTTTGATATTTCTTAGTGGAATGGCTTCAGGAAAACGTGTGGAAGCACACATAATAGTCAATAGATATTCACAACCAGACTTTGTTCTGGGCAAGGGACCCACACAGTCTATAATTATTCGACTGAAAGGTTCATCAAAAGCAGGTATAGGCTGCAAATGAGCCTTAGGTATAGTCTGATTGGGTTTTCCTACCATTTGGCATGTATTGCAGGACCTACAATGCTGAGAAACATCTGATTTTAACCCAGGCCAGTAAAAATGATTAAAAATCTTGTGATAGGTTTTATTGACACCAAAATGTCCTGACATGGGAATTTCATGTACCAAGTTTAATATTTCAGGACGGTAAATCCGTGAAACCACTACAGTCCACTCGTCTTCTGCTGAGACGTCTGTTGGGCGCCATTTTCTCATAAGAATGCCATTTTTGACATAATAACAGACTGGGACCTGAGATACTTCCTGCTCATCTAAAGCCCTTCAAACAAAGGCGAAATTTCAGGATCCTTGTGCTGTTCTATAGCTAGTTGAGACCCGGACATTTTGTCATGGCCTCGATTTAAAGATGACTTATTATCATGAAAATCTGCCTGCTTATCAGGCAGGCTTGAAGACAGAGACCTTGTTATCTCGTCATTAAAAGACTGACCCAAAAAGTTATCAGTGAAATCAAAATCCTGTTTCCCATCAGTTTTCTTGGCCTTACGTGCCATAGCCCTTGTGACTGCACAGGACGGATAAAGATTAGGAATTTCCTGCCCAATGGGATCAGGCGGGTGGTCTATGCAAGGATTAGTAGTCAAAAGTGGGTTTACCACAACCTTATCTGCAGCTAAGTAATTGCCTAGCAACAAATGAACACCTTTAAAAGGTATAGAAGGTCTAATACCAACAGCACTGAACCGGATACCAAGTCTGATGACAAATAAACGTTATGAAGCGAATCATTAACAAATCCACATTCCACACCCTGAATAAGGACTCTTTGGCCCATAGAAGTCTTCTCAGAAAAAAAGCAGAGTATCTGCTAGAATAAGAGATTGAGAAGCTCCGGTATCTCATACGATTTTAATAGGGGTAGGAGGGGCATAATTGTCACCATTTAGTGACACAAAACCATCTGATAAGAATGGTTCATAAATCACCATAACTGAATCAGTCTCAGATAATTTGATATCAGAAAGAGTTTCCTCCCTTACACAAGACATTGGTTTTGGCCTTATAGAAGTCAAGCCTGTAGGCTTAAGTTCCTCTTGTCTTTTTCTTTCCTTCGCTTTAATTTTAAACACTCAGAGATCAAATGACCTGTATTTTTACAATAATAACAAACTACTTGAGATTGAGATAAGGGATTCTGGTCTTTGTTTTCACCAGAAGGTTTGGAAAAATTCTGGCTTCTGTTTTCACCAGAAGGTTTGGAAGGATTCTGGCTTTTATTTTCACCAGAAAGTTTGGGCATAGTACTAGATGTATGGCTATAACTACCAGAAGGATTACTGGGATAGAATCTTGGACCTGTCTGTGGATTATAAGGTTTTCGAGGATAAGGCCTGTTCACAAATGAGACTTTATGAGTCAAAGCATAATCATCTGCCAAACGAGAAGCTTCCTCCAAAGTTTCAACCTGTCTCTCATCGAGAAAAGATTTAATGTCTGAATTTGTGCACCGTTTGAACTCTTCAACAAGGACAAGCTGTCTAAGTTTTTCATGATTAGAGCCTACTTTTTTAGAAGAACACCACCTATCAAATAACTGTTCTTTTGTTCGAGCAAACTTCTACATGGGTCTGGGAAATTTCTTTTTTACAGTTCCTAAATTTCTGTCTGTAAGCCTCAGGGACCATCTCATATGACTTACAAAAAATTCCTTAACCAGATCATAGTCTGAGCTTGCTCGACAGTTAGCTGAGTGTAAATGTCTCGAGCCTTTCCGACAACAACGCTTTGCAAAAGTAAGGTCCAATGCTCTTTTGGCCACTTTTTCAAAATGCAAAAAAAATACTTGTCTACCTCTTTTTCCTGAAATGGCGGAACTAACCTTATGTGCTTTGTGGCATCAAAGTAACTGCCAGAGTCAAAAACAGGGGTATGTTTCACCCTTTCCAGACCCCGGAGTTCCATTTTCTTCAGCCTTAATTGAAATTGCCTTTCTCTTTCTTTTTTCTCAATACCAAATTTTCTTTTTTTTTCTTTTTCTAACTCAATCCGTTCCTCGATTTCTCTTTGTTTTTCTTCCTGTTCTATTTTTTCTTTTCGAACACGTTCTTCCATTCCTAATATTTCCATCTGCATTCGTCTCTGCATTTCTCTTTCTTTTTCCTTCTCTCTTTCTTCCATTTCTAATCTTAGCTTCTCTAATTCAATTTGCCTTCCTATTTCAATTTGTCTCATTTGTAATTCAGTATGTGAAACCATAATGAGAGACAAAGCAGATGGATCGAAAATTTATTCCTCAACAAAAAACTGTACCAAAATATTCTTAATTTCATGCTTCTTCATGCTCGTTTTGACAGCAGTGACCCCATAATGGGAAGCAATATCTAACATATCTGTCCTTTTGGCCAGATTAAACAATTCCTGAGTAGGCTGAGCCAAAAAGCTTCTCAAATCAAACGACATGTTTGCTTTTTGTATGTTTTATAAAGTAATTATGGTAATAAAGATTGAGTTTAATTTGACAATTTTTTTTGAAATGACAAGCCTAACAAAATTTCACATGAAATGACAAGTACTATTTCACCTGAAATGACAATCCCCTATATGCCTATAGGGAAATACCAATCCTGTGAAGCAACTGTCAAGTCTATATTTGACAAGAAATGACAATTACCTGCCGTCACATGAAATGTCGGTTTTAAATTACTCGAAATGGTTTATCCCTGACGAGCCCCCAATTTCTGTTACGAGCCAGGCGTAGCAGAAAGAAAAAGCAAACAAGCCTTTTGGAAATATTTCACAAAATTTATTTACAAGTTAATTTAAACCTGTAAAAGTAAGAAAATTAAATGTACTTAGCTCTGAATGAAATATCCTGAATAAATCTATTTTCCTTGATCACACAGAGTGAGTGAGTGATTTTAGTTTTACGTCCCACCAACAACAAGGTCATACGGAGACGGGACCTCGGTTTAAAGACTCATCCGAAAGTCTGGAGAAGCCCGGGATCGATCCTACGATCCCTGGTTTAGAAGGCGAGTAGCTTAACCACTGCGCCACAGGGGCTTCTTTGATCACACAGAATTCACAGTCCAAAATGAAAAGTAATATCCTTTAACAATCCAACACAGAATTTAGAAATAACTTTTATTTTAAGCCCAAAGTCTGACTCAATGAGAAAAATCAAACCCTTTTATTCAAGCCCTAAGATTATTTCTCTAGAATGTTCCACAGGGCTGTGGAATAAGATGTAATGTAATTTTCTAAAAATAATGCAAACCTGAACTTTCTGGAAGGTTCTGAATACTTTTCCTTGTAAACATGTTGTGTACAAAAATGAAATTAATCTGTGACTCAGTTTTCGAGAACCTTCTATAAGAAGATAAACAAGGCATTAATAGCACAATTAGGTCAACATTGGGGTGAAAGTGGGAATCAGAAAAATAAATTCTTATGCCTAACAGTATGATAATATCTTGAGCATGTTCGACTTTCAGGGACCTCGGCCCGAGGTCAAGGTCACTGTGGCTATTTTTAGAAAAAACTTTGTTTTCGCTCTAGTGCCCACATTTATTAATGGATTTTAATATAATTTCACACAAATGTTGAGTACGATAATATCTCGACTAAGTTCAACTTTCAGGGTCTTGGGTTCAAGGTCAAGGTCACTGCGGCTATTTTTAGAAAAAAAAAACTTCTTCATCGCTCTAGCGTCGTCATTTGCCGATAGATTTTAATATTACTTTGCACAAATGTTGGGTATAATAATATCTTGAGCAAGCTCAACTTTCAGGATCCTGGGGGCAAGGTCACTGTGGTTATTTTTTCGAAAAAAAAAACTGTCATCTCTCTAGTGCCTTCATTTATTGGTGGATGTTAATATAATTTCACCCAAATGTTGGGTATGATAATATCTCGAGCAAGTTTGACTTTTATTGCCCTGGGCTCAAGGTCAAGGTCACTGTGGCTATTTTTAGAAAAAACTTTGTAATCCCTCTAGCGTCGTCATTTGCTGATGAATTTTAATATAACTTCACACGTTCGACTTTCAGGGTCCTAGGCTCAAGGTCAAGATCACTGTGGCTATTTTAAGACAAAACTTTGTAATCCCTCCAGCGTCGTCATTTGCTGATGAATTTTAATATAACTTCACACGTTCGACTTTCAGGGTCCTAGGTTCAAGGTCAAGGTCACTGCGTCTATTTTTAGTAAAACTTTGTGTTTGCTCTAGTGCCTACATTTATTGATGGATTTTAAAATATTATCACACAAATGCTGAATATGATAATATCTCGAGCAAGTTAAACTTTTAGGGTCCTAGGCTCAAGGTCAAGGTCACTGCGGCTATTTTTAGAAAAAAACCTTTATTTTCACTCTATCGTCGTCATTTGCTGATGGATTTTAATATAACTTTAAACAAATGTTGGGTATAATAATAACTCGAGCAAGTTCAACTTTCAGGATACCGCTCTTTAACTAGGATAATGTTTCCTGTTCCGATCATTGCACCTTCGGGGAGCATCCATAGGTTTCACCGATATTCTTGTTTGACCTTGTCGTCATCACCGAAGCCCCTTCAGTTTTGATCGAATCTTGCTAAAACTTTCTAATAGGTTTGCTGGGCATAAGTGCAAAAAGACCTGTTGCCGGACAGGATAGCTAACCGGAATTCCCGCTTTGACTTAGTCGCGTGAAGGCAAAAATAAATATAAGCTTAGGTCATTATTAACATCACAAAAAGCAAAGAAAATATTTATCTCTTACAGGATTTAGTTAACTCAATGAATGAACTACATTTCATTGGAGTTAATAATCTCACGTGCTCTGGTCGAGTTATCCTGAAAGAGATTTTTTTTTTTTAAATAAAAGAAAATGTAAACATGTCAAGTAAAATAATACATAAAATGTAAAATCCCTGTCTCAAAATCACCTAAATCATTACTCTGCAAGTGAAGGCAATTTTCTATATTTAGTTTCAGTATACCCAATGTATGAACTTCATTAAATTGCGATAAAATGCCTCACTTGGTCTGGTCAAGGAATGTCTGCAAGAAAGAAGAAATTCCTTCTCAAGAGTCAAATTAGTGACAGTATAATAAAAAAAGCAAATACATTTAAGCATATCAGAACTATTTTAAGCAACAGTGAAGAAATTATTTCTGGCAAATCTTTCTTTGGCACAGAATTCAAAGGAGAAGAGTAAATTTGTCCTAAGTGACCAGCAAAGGCTCAGGGGAGCCTGCAAGCAGCGCTTTCGGAAAGGGTAAATATGGCATAAGCTACCAGCATAGGTTCAAGGGAGCCAGCGGGCCAGTCCTTTCGGAAAGAGTTAATATGTCATAAGTGACCAGCAAAGGCTCAGTGGAGCCTGCAAGCAACCCTTTCGTAAAGGGTTTATATGTCATAAGCCACCATCATATACTCAGGGGAGCCTGCCAGCAAGTCCTTTCGGAAAGGGAAAATGTCAGAAGTGACCAGCAAAGGCTCAGGGGAGCCTGAGAGCCAGTCCTTTCGGAAAGGGTAAATATGGCATAAGCCACCAGCAAAGGCTCAGGGGAGCATGCGAACCAACCTTTTCGGAAAGTGTAAATATGTCATAAGCCACCAAAAAAGTCTCAGGGGAGCCTGCGAGCAAGCCCTTTCGGAAAGGGTAAGTATGGCATAAGCGACCAACATAGGCTGTCGGGAGCCAGCGAGCCAACCCTTTCGCAAAGGGTAACGATGTCATAAATCACCAGCAATGGCTCAGGGGAGCCTGCGCGCCAACCATTTCGGAAAGGGTAAATATGTAATAAGCCACCAGCATAGGTTCAGGGGAGCCAGCCCTTTCGGAAAGATCAAATACGACCAGCAAAGGCTTAGCAAAGCCTGGGAGCCAACCCTCTATGTCATAAGTGACCAGCAAAGGCTCAGGGGAGCTTGCAAGCCAACTCTTTCGGAAAGAGTAAATATGGCATAAGCGATCAGCGTAGGCTCATTGGAGCCTGCAAGCAGCCCTTTCGGTAAGGGTAAATATGACATAATCCACCAACAAAGGCTCAGTGCTGCTTGCAAGCTAACCTTCTCGGAAAGGGTAAGTATGTCATAAGCGGCCAGCTTAGGCCCATGGGAGCCTGCAAGCAGCCCTTTCGGAAAGGGCAAATATGTCATAAGCCAACAGCATAGATTCAGGAGAGCTGCGAGCCAGCCCTTTCGGAAAGGGTAAATATGTTATAAACCACCAGCAAAGGCTCAGGGGCACTTGCATGCGAAACCTTTCGGAAAGGGTAAATATGTCATAAGCCGGCAGCAAAAGCTCAGGGGAGCCTGTGAGCCAGCTCTTTCGGAGAGGGTTAATATGGCATAAGCGACCAGCATAGACCAAGGGGAGCCTGCGGGCCAGCCCTTTCGGAAAGGGTAAATATGTCATAAGCCACCAGCAAAGGCTCAGGGGAACTTGCAAGCCAACCCTTTCGGAAAGGATAAATATAGAATAAGCCACCAGCACACGCTCAGGGGAGCCTGTGAGTCAGCCCTTTCGGAAAGGGTAAATATGGCATAAGCTACCTGCATATACTCAGGGAAGCCTGCAAGCCAGCCGTATCAGTAAGGGTAAATATGTCATAAGCGATCCGCAAAGGCTCAGTGGAGCCAGCTAGCCAGCCCTTTCGGAAAGGGTAAATATGTCATAAGACGGCAGCAAAAGCTCAGGGTAGCCTGTGAGCCAGCTCTTTCGGAGAGGGTTAATATGGCATAAGCGACCAGCATAGACCCAGGGGAGCCTGCGAGTCAGCCCTTTCGGAAAGGGTAAATATGTCATAAGCCACCAGCAAAAGCTCAGAGGAACTTGCAACCCAACCCTTTCGGAAAGGGTAAATATAGAATAAGCCACCAGCAAAGGCTTAAGGGAGCCTGCGAGCCAGCCCTTTCGGAAAGGGTAAATATGGCATAAGCTACCTGCATAGACTCAGGGAAGCCTGCAAGCCAGCCCTATCGGTAAGGGTAAATATGTCATAAGCGATCCGCAAAGGCTCAGGTGAGCCTGCGAGCCAACTCTTTCGGAAAGGGTAAATATGGCATAAGCCACCAGCAAAGGCTAAGGGGTATTGAAAGGGGCACTTCCAAACGCGTATTAAGGGACCCTTCAAAACACGCAGAGGGGCCTGCGAGGCTGCTCTTTTGGAAAGGGTTAATATTCCATTAGTTGATCAGCCAATGATAAGGAGACTGTATGCATAAACGTTTGTTCTTGCATAAATACCTATGTGCATGGCTGTTTGGAGCCATTGTCAAATGGACCGACAACTAAAACCAGGTTCAAATCATGGATTTTAGGTGTTGATATCACAAGATGGGCCTTGCTTTGTTTAAGTTACGTTGAGCGATGAACTTTATCACACTGAATGTAGCGTTTAAGGCTTTTGTGATGACATCAGAGGGTTACTGCGTAACGTCATTGTAAACGACATGTTGAACAAGCCGCCATGTTGGTTTGCCGGTTTATATGGAGCCCTTTGGGCGTTTTCGTCAAAATTTGCTGTCGGAATCGTAAGTTATGCAAGAACAACAATCATCCATTGTTATTTCAATGCATTAGCATTTGGCGGATACCTCGGAAGATATTTTAACATTCGGCCTAGCGGCCTTGTGTTCAAGCAGCTTCCTTGGGACCCGGCAAATATTAATGCACGATAAACGATGGTTGATCCCTAAATCCAACCCTTTTAGTCGGCTGTGCTCGTGCATTAAATTTTGAAGGACGTAGATTGGAGAATGCTTAGTGTCATTTTCTCATGTACAAGCTGTTTGTTTGTTTGTTTAAATTGAGGTTTTACGTCCCCGTCAGCACTATTTAGATCATTTTGGAGAAGTTGCTTCCAATTTTGTGGGACTTTTATCCGACATGAAATGAAATGACAGTAATAAAGCCCTGCCTCCCAAACAAACCAATAGGGCTAATATGTAGAGGCTATCTGACTTGCATCACTTTGCCTTGTCAAAGCGGATTACCAGTATTCATGTGCGGCCGGTTTCAGCTCTGCGTGGAAGCACCATGCAGCCCAATCTATTTCTTCAAGCCCCGATGGTTGGGAGCGATCATGTACCAGCTGTAAACTAGTAATAATACGTAATTCTTTTTCTAGGTTTGGATGTGCGGGGGATCCTTAGAAATTCACCCGTGTTCGTTTGTTGCTCACGTGTTTCGCAGATCTACTCCTTACAAGTGGGGCCGTAGTTACTTTGATATTCTAAGGAAAAATGCTGTTAGAATGGCTGAGGTGTGGCTGGATGACTACAAACAGTTTTATTACGAGAAACTAGGATACGATCTGGTAAATACAATGTCATTACGTTCATTTAATGAATTTCTTTATTCCACTTTACACTAAAGAAAGCTGTGTTAATAAGGAAGCACATAGGTTTCCTTTTCTTGCTGGAACCAGTGTGGAATTACACTAAAGGCCTCTGCATTTCGCCAAATTTTTCACACAAAATAATCAGCAAAGGTTCTAATGCTGTGAATGGCTTTTTAGCTCACCAGAGTCGAAGGCTCCTGGGGAGCTTATATGATAGGCAGTTGTCCGTCATCGTCTGAGTCGTCTGCGTCGCGTCCGTCAACACTTTCAAACGACATCTTCTCTGAAGCCATTGGGCCAATTGAGCCCAAATTTTATCTGTAGTATCCTTCGGCTGGGGGATTGAAAGTTTGTGTTTTTTATGAAAATCGGCTAATTAGTTTGGTTGCTATGGCAACTTGTAGTTTCCATATACTTATAATGGGGAAAATTGAAAAATGGCATTTACTGCCAAGCCTCTGTAGATATTTTGATAGAAATGTTCTTTAGGCAATCTTCTTTCTGCCATATGATTTTAAACCTACTGCTCATTTTCGTTGGTTGCCATGGAAACCAAAATGCAAAAAAAAAAAAAAATAAAAAAAAATACTTAAAAAATCATCTTCTCAGAAACCGAAAGTCTAAGAGGTGGAGACTTTATGAAAATATTCACCATATTTGCCTTTACAGGTTTTGTGTTTTTTATGAAATTTGGCCTTTTAGAAAAAGTAGAAGTAAAACAAAGATCAGGAATTGATACAATTAACTTACTCCATCCATAAAAGACACCAAAGGGAAAGAAATACAAACATTAAGCGACCAGACCATAATGGAAACCTAAACAAAGGAAGGCCATATGGACAGTTACTTTCCCACAAAATGGCCATATGGCCATCTAAAATTAAAAGACACAAGTGATACACACAGTAAGTAACAAACAACAACATAAATAAATCGCCACAGAAGAGCCGCCTTGGAACGGTCAGTGGAAGATTTTCACTGGGGGGCTTAAATCGATTTTACGTGGCCACAATCCTCGCCCTTACTTCCGTCGCGATTTAGACAAATAATTTGTTCAGTCCGCATGAAGGCCTCCTAACTCATCAGTGCAACATCTCCGTGAACACAGAAATCAAAGAACCACAGAGGTGAGACAACGGTGAGGACTCGACAGCAAGAAACCACTGAAATGCTGGAGCAAAAGAAAACCAACAGTTAGACTCCGATGAGCCCGAACAGAGACAGAGCATCAGGCACCAACCAACATTATCTCTTTAATTTTCAATAAGCCTTTACGTTGGAGCCGTCATAGAATCTGAGGCCTGACCCACCGGCGTGCAATTAAAGAGGGAAGCAAAGTTGCCAACCGTGATTGGGTTAACCACCATGCATGCAGTCTGTCGTATAATATCCATGTTGTACCCAATCTTTTTATATCGAAGAATGATTTTACGAAATTGGGTGCTGAAGTCATTGCGGTTATATATTTTTCTGAATTTATATACTAAGTCACCATAAAATTCGGGTTCCGATAGACCTTGTTGCAGAAGAGATTTAAGTCCAATATTGAATTTTGAAATTAAATCAGAATGGCGTCTATAAAATTTTGAAAAGGCTTTGCGTAGTTTATGGTACCTATAACCCTGATTAAGGAGTTTAGCCGTTAATAATTTATTACGAGTGTTGAAGTCAGTTACATGACTACACACTCTAGCAAATCGAATTAATTGCGAAATATAAACGCCATAGGACGGCGCACGAGGAACATCACCATCCAAAAAAGGAAAATTTACAATCTCAAAATCAAAGTCATCGCGTTTATCATAAATTTTGCACGAAACAAATCCATCTACAATAGATAGATGTAAATCCAAAAACGGGGCCTCGGTATCAGAAGAATTTGCTTTATTTAACTGAAGTTCTAGGGGGTAAATCTGACTGATCAAACCATCAAAATAGGTATTATCAATATTTAATAAATCATCTAAATATCTAGAAGTAGAGCTAAAAGCTTCAATAATTTCAGATTGGTTATCAATGGAAAGCGACAAAATGAAGTCTCTTTCATAACAATACAAGAACAGATCAGCCACAAGAGGTGCGCAATTAGTACCCATCGGAATACCCACAATTTGTCTAAATAACTTAGTACCGCATCTAATATAAATATTGTCAAGTAGAAAGGTGAGGGCATCACACACTTTCTGACATGACCAAAGTGTATAATTCTTATGCTCTTTAGAAAGACTTAGAGTTGCCATTGACTTATAATGGGGAAAACTTAAAAATGGCATTTACTGCCAAGTCATTGTATATAGATATTTTGCCAAAACTTACATAGAAATGTTCCTTGAGTAAACTTCTCTTAGCCCTATGCTTTTTTTGTCAACCTGGGGGTCCCCTAGGTTATGCCGAGGCTATGCCCCGCCCCCTCCACTTCATAAAATGCCTTATATCTCAGAAACCTTACAGATCCCCACCCCTAAGCCATATATATTCTTGTTCCTTACGATAAGATGCATTAAGTGACACCAACCTGGAGGTCCCCCAGGATATGCCGGTGACATGCCCCGACCCCTCCCCTACATAAAAGGCCATTTATCTCAGAAACCATTCAGATCCCCACCCCTAAACCATATATATTCTATACTCACCGGAAATAGAAACTATACACTCATTTTTAAATTGTCCCGGGCAAAATACTTTAATGAAATTTGAATTCTAATTATATAAATTATCATCAGTGGCATGTCTGATTTATCGAATAAAATATGTAATGATAGCTACGATTTAACGGGTAAACCCACAGGATCAAAACAAGGGTCCTAATCTTGCTGTTCAAGTTTCAATGAGTCAAACATTTTGTGTCGCGAATGTGATTCCCATTTTTATCAGTTATTACTCATCATCTAACGTTTGGAATATTGTTTACAAAATGAAAATTTTCAAAATGGTTGAAATGTTATCGACCTTTAAATATTGGACCAAACCACCGGAAGTGAGCGAAACATAAAGCATTGCTGATTGCGGTTTTTGTTTTAATCAATATTTAAGACACAGCTGAAGATGCTAAAACGATTGAAGGCTTTTTTTGGGTCGACTTTTGACTTGAAACATTATTTTGAAAATTTCGCTGAAGAAAGCAGTTTTTGAGATTTCAATAAAATGTTTGTTTCTCGATAATTATTAGATGTTATGTTATTTTTTTATTCTTTGCTTTTAACGTATTACCTATACGCAAAAATGTTGAAGTCAAAATTCGATTACAAACAGATTTTGTGAAAAATGCGCTTTTTTACATTTTCCCCAAAACTTTTATTTTGAACACCAGATTTTCTTTAAATTGTTACAGGATTCATGTCAGTAGTTAGTCAAATCCTAAATCTGTATTGTTTAACTGAATTATCCTCCTGTTTTGTCAGGGGAGACAATTTAAAAGTGTATAGTTTCTATTTCCGGTCAGTATAGTTCCTTATGATAAGATGCATTAAGTGACACAAACCTGTGGGTCCCTCGGGATTGGCCGGGGACATGCCCCACCCTCTCCTCTTCATTTAAAGCCCTTTAACTCAGAAACCATTGAGATCCCCACCCATAAATCAAATATATTCTCATTCCTTATGAGAAGTTGCATTCAGTGACACGAACTTGGGGGTCCCCCGGGATGTGCCGGAACCATGCCCTACCCCCTCCACTTCATAAAAGCCCAAATATTCCAGAAACCTTACAGATCCCCACCCCTAAACCATATATATTATTGTTCCTAATGGTAAGACAGATTCAGTGACACCAACCTAGGGGCCACCCAGGGCACACCTGGGTCATGCTCCACCCCTTGACTTCACAAAAGACCATATATCTGAGAAACTGTTCAGAGCCCCAACCCTAAACCATATATATTCTTGTTCCTTGTGATAAGACGCAATCAGTGACACCAGCATGGGGATCCCCCCGGGGTGCCACGGGCCATCCCCCACCGCCATTACTTGATTAAAATCCATATATCTCAGAAACTGTTCCGATCCCCACCCCTTAACCATATATATTCTTGTTCCTTATGATAAGACTCCACTTCATAATAGGCTATTTATCTCAGAAACCATTCAATTCCCCATCCTATAATCACATATATTCTTGTTCATTGTTAATAGACACATTCAGCCATCCCCGTCTTGGGGGGTCCGCAGGGGCCATTTCTCATCCTGCCACTTCATAAAAGGGCCTCATATCTCAGAAACCATTCAGATCGCCACCGTTTAACCATATATACTCTTGGTCCTTATGATAAGACATATTCAGTGACAACAATCTTGGGCTTTTCTGGGATCTGCCATGCCCGAATCCCTCCATTGCTTAAAAGGCCTTGCATCTCAGGAACCATAAATATCCCCACTGCTAAACCATATATGTCTCTGTTTCTTTAGATAAGACACATTTATTGACACCAACCAGGGCTCCATTGGGTCCATGCCCCACCCTATTTACTTTATAAAACACCTAATATTTCAGATACAGTCCACATGAGTGATCATTTGGGTATGGGGTTTGTTTGGGAGACTTTATAATTGGTATTAAAATCATATCATGTGATAATACATGTCTGCCATTGGGCAGTGTCCACCTGAGCTCTAGTTCATGAAATTTAGCTCTTTGGTTTGTTTGCTGTGCCAAGTTTAGAGTTTCCATTGACTTATAATGGGGAAAATTGAAAAATGACATCAACATCTTTCAAGATATTTTGCCACACTTTCATAGAAATGTTCATTTATAATGTTCTTTTTGGCCTATTAGTTGCCACAGATGGAAAATTATCAATTGTCATCTGTTGTCCTGCAACAACACATTCAAGCGACATCAGAATCTGAAGCAACTAGGCTGATTGGATCCAAATTTTATCTGTAGCATCCTTGGGCACAGGGCTTCGATGGTTAATTAAAATACATTGCTGCCAGTGGGCAGTGGCCCCCTGAGCTTTGGTGAGCATTGTGGCCCATGGGCCTCTTGTTTTATCTGATCACATCTGACAGCTCTTATGTGTTTTGCAAAATTGATCCTGTCCCAACTACTTGTAAACTAAGAGTATATATCCCCCACAGGTTTTAGACTTCCTGCCTTGCCGTGGCCCTAGGGGCTCAATTCCAAATGAGCACATTGCTGCTGTGGTCTTGGTGCCCACTGGGAAGACCTAAAGGAGGTACCACCCGTTTGCTGTGGGTGGCGTCCTGTAAGCCGGAAGAAGAGATTCTGGAGGTTGAGGGATACCTGAGGTTGCGGTGCTGCCCAACACGCCTCTTTGGCCTGGCTTTTCGGTGTTGGCTGGTGGCATGGTCAATCGGCTGGTCGCGCCGAGCCCTAGAGATACCGCTTTGCTTTCTCTTCCATTATTATTGTATCTTTCCTGACACCAACCATATGCCCATTTCCTTACCCTTTTCTGTCTTATGTCTAGAAGGCTGTGGCTAAACGGATCAATCGTGTACGCATTTTGGTTTATGCGAGTATATCTTACGTCTATCTCTAACACCTGCGAGTCGGACAGCCACTCTGTTATGGTGTTACCTTGTAGGGCTCAAAGGTGGGCGGAGAGCACTTGAGACGAATCTTCAAATTTTCTTTATGGGGAGGCACAATTCTAGTAACCGCAATACGACGAGGATTCATCTGACTCAGATGTACCCGGTCTGCAGCACCAAAGATAAACAATTAGGTAATGACAGCACTTGATGATACACGTACGGTGTCAAATCTATCACCTTTCGTAATCGAAAAGAGTATAGTATCCATAGCTGGACATCCAAAAAGCATAAAAGAACTTACGTCAGGTGATCTTATTGAAGTCGAGCGAAAACAGCATGTAGAAATAAAAAAAATATTCGATCTCCCTGTTAAAGTGTCTTTACACAAAACACACAATTCATGTAAAGATGTCATTCGCAGCTTGCAACGATGCAGAAATTATCGACAACTTACGAGAAGAAGGCGTAATTGGTGTACGTAACATCCAAGTTCTTAGAGATGATGTATTAAAACAAACCAGTACTTACGTGTTGACATTTAATACACCAGTTCTGCCCAAGAAAATCAAAGTAGCATATATAGCATAAACCAAACCCTCTCAGATGTTACCATTGTCAGGTTTTCAGTCACCACGAAAGCAGAAGTCAGAAGAAACTAGAAATTTGTCCGAACTGTGATGAAGAGAAACATGTCAGAATGCACCAAAGTTGTAAGAATGAGGCTAAATGCGTCAATTGTGGTGGCAAACATGCTGTTTTCGCTCGAGATTGTCAGACATAGAAAAAAGAAAAAGAAATACCCACTGTCAAATACCAAAGGTCGATAAAATTTCCAGAAGCGAGGAAAATTGTTGAATCAGGATACACAACACCAACCACCAGTTACACCAGCATCACAATGGTACGCAGCGTGCAACAACAACAGAGAAGCACTTATTGAAGATTTTATTACAACCTTTGCTTGATGAATGATAAATCTTTTATTTACCTTCACCCTGCAACAGGTCAATTATCTTCTTTTGATCTCTCTTTGTGTCACTCATTTCTCTTCTTATACTATGACTGGTCTGTTAATGATGATCAGTGCGGAAGTGATGACTTCCCTGTCACTTGTCGGAATGGCAAGGCGAATGGGACCGTGCAATAGATTGAGAGCGTTAACGAACCAGATGCGGACTGTTATCGGAAATGGAAAATGAATAAAGCCGACTGGGAATTATTCCATGATTTATGTGAAGAAGAGTTATCAATTGATCATTTTAATGAATCTTTTGACATTGTTTCTGATTTCACAGATTCGCTTATTAAAATATCAAAACAATGCATTCCAAAGACCTCCACAACTCCTAAGAAAAACAAACCTTGGTTTAATAATGACTATAAAGAAGCTATCAAAATAAACACAAACAGACTTTAAAATCATTCTTCGATATAAAAAGATTCAGTACAACATCAATGTTATACGACAGACTGCATGCATGGTAGTTAACCCAATCACGGTTGACAAATACTAGACTGAAGTGACTGTCAGTTATATTATTAAATCATGGACGCCACTCTATGCTTTCATTTTTAAGTTCATTACCCGTTTCTGTTTTACGTCTTCTGGACACCGAGGCGAATAAATTTTACGATAGTTCTCATCAGTTATATGATGCGGCTCTCTTAACTAGAGGCTATACTCAGCATACTCTCCGTCCTTACATTGATTCTGAAATTAATCATAAACGCCATTTCTTCAAAATATCCTTCATTAATAAGGGTATGGAATTTATAGATTTGCCCAGTATCTTCCGTGAGAGATCGGTGCTTTCTTCCATTCCTGCTTATTTTCAAAATACTGAAACACCTATAATTTGCTATAAATATAACTAACCTGTTAGATCTATCATTTTTAATTTCAATAAACTTGTTTCAGATCTAGATATTGATACTAATACTCCTGATTCATGTGATTGTAAAAACTCAAAGTATTGCTATCCTGCTGCTGGTCATGTAATTACTGGCAATTTGAAAATTATTCCTGATTCTAGGATAAGGAATAAAATTTCTAAAGGACCGAAATATCGGTTTCCTTCTAAAATTGATTTCAGTAAATGTAGAGATGAAATCGCTGCTTCCTTGAATTAATTCGGTAATCGGTGGTGTAAGCGAGAGTATGTTGAGCATAAAGCCCTTAAGGACTGGAAACTTAGCATTTTAAAACTAGTGGATAAACGCATTTCTTTCTATTCTAAAAATACTAACTTATTACCTCCTAAGCCCAAGACGTCTTTACGTCATCTTAAACTAAGTATTCAAGAATTTCATAAGAAGTTTGTTTTGGCCCCTGCAGACAAGGCCGCTAACAACGTCGTCGTTGTGTGACGGCTCCACTATGTTAACACGCTTAAGCAGGAGCTTGGTGGTACTAAGGCCTATGAACTTCAGCCTTTAGCTGAAGAGAGAGCTATAGTAGATAAACATGTTTGTCTTTCAGCCACCAAGTTTGCTGTGTGTGTTAACGAAGGCCAAGACAAGCTTCCTACGCTATACTGGTTACAAAAACTTCATAAAAACCTTACAAAGCACGGTTTATTGCAAATTCTAGCTCTTGCACTACCACTGAACTTTCTAAATTATTAACTTCCTGTCTTACTGCTATTAAAATACATGTAATTAAATATTGTGATAAAGTCTTTGAAAGATCAGGAAGAAATCTGTTTTGGTCTATAAAAAATTCGAATGAGGTTTTAAATAAATTGAAATCTAGACATTTTCGTGCTTCTAGTCTGTCCATTTACGATTTTTCCACTCTTTACACTACACTTCCTCATAATCTTATAAAAGAAAAGCTTAATGATTTAATTGAATGCGCTTTTCACAGAGAAGATTCTCTCTATCTTGCATGTAATGTCAGAAATGAATTTTTCACTTCTAAAGAGCATAAGAATTATACACTTTGGTCATGTCAGAAAATGTGTGATGCCCTCACCTTTCTACTTGACAGTATTTATATTAGATTCTGTACTAAGTTATTTAGACAAATTGTGGGTATTCTGATGGGTACTAATTGCGCACCTCTTGTGGCTGATCTGTTCTTGTATTGTTATGAAAGAGACTTCATTATGTCGCTTTCCATTGATAACCAATCTGAAATTATTGAAGCTTTTAGCTCTACTTCTAGATATTTAGATGATTTATTAAATATTGATAATACCTATTTTGATGGTTTGATCAGTCAGATTTAGCCCCTAAAACTTCAGTTAAATAAAGCAAATTCTTCTGATACCGAGGCCCCGTTTTTGGATTTACATCTATCTATTGTAGATGGATTTGTTTCGTGCAAAATTTATGATAAACGCGATGACTTTGATTTTGAGATTGTAAATTTTCCTTTTTTGGATGGTGATGTTCCTCGTGCGCCATCCTATGGCGTTTATATTTCGCAATTAATTCGATTTGCTAGAGTGTGTAGTCATGTAACTGACTTCAACACTCGTAATAAATTATTAACGGCTAAACTCCTTAATCAGGGTTATCGGTACCATAAACTACGCAAAGCCTTTTCAAAATTTTATAGACGCCATTCTGATTTAATTTCAAAATTCTATATTGGACTTAAATCTCTTCTGCAACAAGGTCTATCGGAACCCGAATTTTATGGTGACTTAGTATGTAAATTCAGAAAAATATATAACCGCAATGACTTCCGCACCCAATTTCGTAAAATCATTCTTCGATATAAAAAGATTGGGTACAACATGGATATTATACGACAGACTGCATGCATGGTAGTTAACACAATCACAGTTGGCAACTTTGCTTCCCTCTTTAATTGCACGCCGGTGGGTCAGGCCTCAGATTCTATGAAGGCTCCAACGTAAAGGCTTATTGAAAATTAGAGAGATAATGTTGGTTGGTGCCTGATGCTCTGTCTCTGGTCGGGCTCATCGGAGTCTAACTGTTGGTTTTCTTTTGCTCCAGCATTTCAGTGGTTTCTTGCTGTCGAGTCCTCAACGTTGTCTCACCTCTTTGGTTCTTTGATTTTTGTGTTCACGGAGATGTTGCACTGATGAGTTAGGAGGCCTTCATGCGGACTGAACAAATCATTTGTCTAAATCGCGACGGAAGTAAGGGCGAGGATTGTGGCCATGTAAAATCGATTTAAGCCCCCCAGTGGAAATCTTTCACTGACCGTCTCAAGGCGGCTCTTCTGTGGCGATTTATTTATGTTGTTGTTTGTTACTTACTGTGTGTATCACTTGTGTATTTTGGTTTTGGATGGCCATATGGCCATTTTGTGGGAAAGTAATTGTCCTTATGGCCTTCTTTTGTTTAGGTTTCCATTATGGTTTGGTCGCTTAGTGTTTGTATTTCTTTCCCTTTGGTGTCTTTTATGGGTGGAGTAAGTTAATTGTATCAATTCCCGATCTTTGTTTTACTTCTACTTTGCTTCCCTCTTTAATTGTACGCCGGTGGGTCAGGCCTCAGATTCTATGTAAAGGTTCCAACGTAAAGTCTTTTGTTGGTAGGTACCTGATGCTCTGTCTCTGGTCGGGCCCATTGGAGTCTAACTGTTGGTTTTCTTTTGCTCCAGCATTTCTGATGTTTCTTGCTGTCGAGTCCTCACCTTTGTTTCATCTCTGTGGTCGTTTAATTTTTGTGTTCACGGAGATGTTGCACTGATGAGTTAAGAGGCCTTCATGCGAACTGAACAAATTATTTGTCTTAATTGCGACGGAAGTAAGGGCGAGGATTGTGGCCGCGTAAAATCTATTTAAGCCCCCTCCCCCCGTGGAATTCGCTTCCACTGACCGTTCCAAGGCGGTTCTTCTGTCGCGGTTTATTTTTGTTATGGTTTGTCTTTGGGTGTTTGTGTCGCTGATATTATTTTATTTTGGATAGCCTTTTGGCCATTTTGTCGGAAAGTAACTGTCCTTTTGGCTTTCCTCTGTTGGTGTTTCCATTGGGGTCTTTTGCTTCATGTTAGTGTTTCTTTCCCTTTGGTGTCTCTGATGGGAGCTGTTGGTTAATTGTATCGATTCTTGATCATTGCCTCTACTTCTATTTTAAATAAGTTCTGCAAAAGTCCAAATACAGAAAAAACTAAACGACGTAAAAGTCTTTAGAGCTCAAGCTCGGCGAACAATCTGAGCTTCAAAACGAAAGTCATGGAGGGAATATTTTTCAAAATTGAACTGTAAAACACCCATTAAAAAGATTTCGGATATGGTACGAAAAATATCAGGAAAAACAAAATCCCCTAGTTACACACACTTAAACACTGGGTTTGACACAAAAGCTTCACGTAAGAAAGATATTTCAGATACTCTTGGCTGCACATTCTTGAGAAATTGACCATCGCGAAATTCTTCTGACACTTTTAGAAATTACAAAAAGAACCAAGAGAAAAGAAATCTGAAGTTTACATCCCTCAATCACGAAGACTACAACAAACATTTTAATTTATCCGAACTAGTTTAAGCCGTTGAAAAAACACATGATACCGCAACCAACCCCGATGAAATTCATTATCAGATTCTTAAGTATCTGCCAAAAACGTTCTTTTTCAAAGATTATACTTTTAGATATCTTTAATTATATTTGTGAAACCGGGTTCTGTCCTGAGGGCAAATCCAGGGACAGAGCATGCAGAACCTACAAATTATCGACCGATAGTTTTGACAAGTTGTTTTGTGTAAAACAATGGAGAGAATAATACACAAGAGATTAGTTTGGTACTTAGAGTCCAACAACCGCATTTCAGAATATCAGTCAGGTTTTCGTTCGGAACGTGGTACCAGCGACAAATTAAGAATACTAGAAACATTTATACATAATGCTTTTATTAACAAAGAACACGTAGTAGCTATCTTTTTCGACTTGGAGAAAGCATATGATACCACATGGCGTGATGGAATATTAAAAGATCTCCCTAACATTGGCTTAAAAGGAAAACTTCCCAGTTTTATTGAAAGCTTTTAAAGAGAGCGCATGATCCAGGTGCGTGTGTGATCTACCCTGTTAGTACCCTATTATCTGGAACAGGGTGTTTCTCAAGGTAGTATTCTTTCAGCAGCAGGGAGGGTGAATGCACTTTTTATCCCCCGATCGAATAGGTTCGAGGGATATAGCGATCAGCCTGGCGTCCGTCCGTCTGTCCGTCTGTTTGTCCGTCCGTCCGTCCGTAGACGCAACCTTGTGATGGCCATAACTCCTATACCCTTTGAGATTCATTGACGGTTCTTGGCACAATTGTTCACAAGGCCGAGACGGCGTGTCATGCATAAGAACCAGGACTCTGGATGCCATACCTTTTTAGTTATCTCCCCTTTTAATAAAAAAGAATGACTACTTTGTGATGGACATAACTCCAATACCCTTTGAGATATATTGATGATACCTGGCACAGTTGTTCACAAGGCTAAGACGGCGTGTCATGCACAAGAACCACAACTCCGGTTGCCATGGTTTTGGAGTTATCTCACCTTCAAATAAATTAGAGTGACAACCTTGTGATGGCCATAATTCCTATACCCTTTGAGATCCATTGATGGTTCTTGACACAATTGTTCACATGCTGAGACGGTGGTCATGCGCAAAAACCAGAACTCTGGATGCCATTCTTTTTCAGTTATCTCCCCTTTTAATAAAATAGAATGACTACTTTGTGATGGCCATAACTCCAATACCCTTTGAGATATATTGATGGTACCTGGCACAGTTGTTCACAAGGCTGAGATGGCGTGTCATGCATAAGAACCACAACTCTTGTTGACATGGTTTTGGAGTTATCTCCCCTTCAAATAAAATAGAGTGACCACCTTGTGTTGGCCATAACCCCTATACCCTTTGAGATTCATTGATGGTTCTTGGCACAATTGTTCACAAGGCTGAGACGGTGTGTCATGCGCAAGAACCAGAACTCTGGATGCTATACTTTTTAGTGATCTCCCCTTTTAATAAGATAGAATGCCTACTTCGTGATGGCCATAACTCCAATACCCTTTGAGATATATTGATGATACCTGGCACAGTTGTTCACAAGGCCAAGACGGTGTGTCATGCACAATAACCACAACTCTGTGTGCCATGGTTTTTTAGTTATCTCCCCTTCCAATAATACAGAATCACTACCTTGTGATGGCCACATCTCCGACACTCTTTAGGATATATTGATGATACTTGGTACAGTTGTATATGAGGTTAAGCAGGTATGTCAAGTGCAAGAACCAACTCTGGGTGTCCTGGTTTTTTAATTATCTCCCCTGATAATATAACCTTGTGATGGCCATACCTCCAATACCCTTTGGGATATATTGATGGTACTTGGCACGATTGTATACAACGTTGAGACGGCGCTTCATGCCTAAGAACCACAACTCCGGGTGCTATGATATTTGAGTTATCTCCCCTTCCAATATAACAGTATGACAACCTTTTGATAATCGTACCTCCAATACCCTTTGAGACATATCTGTGGTACTTGATGCAGATGTACATGAGGTTAAGCAGGTGTGTCATGCTCAAGAATTACAACTCTGGGTGCTCTGGTTTTTTAGTTATCGCCCCTGCCAATAAAACCTTGTGATGGCCATAACTCCAACACCTTTGAGATATATTGAAGGAACATGGCACAATTGTATACAAGGTACATAAGGGATGGCATATGCAAGAACCACAACTGTTGGCGCTGTGGTATTTGAGTTATCTACCCTTCCAATATAACAATATGACCAGCTTCTGATCACCATATCTCCAATACCTTTTGAGACATATTGATGGTACTTTGTACAGAAATACATGAGCTTAAGCAGGCATGTCATGCGCAAGAACCACATTTCTGAGTGCCCTGGTTTTTTAGTTATCTCACCTGACAGTATAAATTTGTGATGGCCATAACTGCAATACTTTTGTTATATATTGCAGGTTTAATTCTGGTGCACTTTCTATTGGTGAACAATCTTCTGAAGGCCATATTGGCTTTAGGTCGGGGGATTTGCAATCTCTTCCGATGGCTATTTTTGTTCCAGCCAAAGGTTAATTCGGCTAATTAAGGCTCCCAGCCTTTTTTGGCCCAGATATATTCTTTTTTTTTGGCAAATTAAACCTCTCAACCCTAAAATATCCATATCCTCTTTTTGGCAAATTAAACCTCCCAACCCTAAAACTTTCCACCCTAACTGGCTGCGACATACCAAGGGCACTCGCTGAGTGCAGTAGTGGGGGAGGTGGGGGCGAATGGACTTTTTATTTTGACCTCAGAAGCCCCATTTGGGTCTCAAGGGCTCCCAGCTTGTTTCAGACCATTGGATGGTAGATCGGAACGGGAGGTCACGGGTTCGATCCCGGGCCGCGACATACAAAAGTCGTTAAAAATGATACTAGCTGCTCCTCGCTTGGCACTCAGATTTACGGGGTAGAGCTAGGACTGGTCGACCCAGTGTCAGGAAATTGTGACTCGGTGTGGTATCATGCAATGTATCTGGGACATGATACTTCAGTGAGGCAGCACTATAAAAGTGAGCATTGAGCTCCCTGTCGCAACCAGACACCGTCGTGATATGACTGAAAAATTGTTGAAAGCGACGTTAAACCCGAATTCACACACACTGAGACCATTGGCACGCTCTCAAAGCTGTTGGGAAGCAACAAAAAAACCAGAGCCCTGGGGACTGCCCACCACCCTCGCCGGCCCGGGGCTTGCGGTAGTAGTACACTCGCTCATCAGACCCACCCACCAACCGCGCTGGCCTGGGCTACGGTTTACCAGTACTCGTGTGCGGGTCGGTTTCAGCTCTGTGTGGAAGCATCATGCAGCCCATATATTTCTTCAAGCCCCGATGGGCGGGGGCCGGTGTGTTTGTTCTACTGACTGGCTAGGAGCGTTTGGGTGTAGTAGTATCCGATAATCTTGTTCAACAATTAGTGTGTTGGTTTTACTGACTGACGTTCCTATAGGTGCGTTTGTGTGTAGTAGTAGTATATTACACTCTTCTTTTGAAAATAACTTTATTGAAAATACCCTTTACCTCTCGTTTATTTACACAATTACAGGCTGCTAATAAAACAACACTCATGCATAAACGTTCCTACAGGAACGCCAGTCAGACAGTAAAACCAAGACTTACAAGCGTTCTTGTAGGAGCGTCAGCAAGTAAAAACAACACACAGCCGTCCCCAGGGGCTCTCCGCATAAACCGGGATATTAGGGGTTTGCGATTGGACCAGCTCATTGGGAGTTCCTGACAAGCCTGCGCTCTTTTAAGCCTTCGAGCAAGAAATGTTTATTGTGAAGTGCCACTGCGACCAGTTTTGTCCAACTCTTCCAGCAGCTTGGTACAGGACGTCATTAACGCCTCGTCTCTCGCACGTTGAGGTAGCTTCTTTTATCCTCCTCTGACAAGCCAACGCCCTGTTTCTGGCGCTCACGAATTTCTTCTTTCATCTGATTGAACTTGTCGATTTCACACAGAATCAGGCGAGTACACTCGCTCGTCAAGCCCGCCCACCACCCTCGCCGGCCTGGGCTCTCGAATCAAGTGTTGGTTTCCTTGACAAACGTTCCTATATGAACGTTCGAAATCGGTTTTCATATGCAAGGCGGTCGATATAGGCGAGGTAAATACATTGAGTAAATAGATTCATACCTTGTCGAGTTGTTTCTCTTGACGTTCCTGTATGAGCGTCCTGTCGATAGTCGTCCGCTGGTATATTAAATTACTTCACAGTAAGAGTATAAAGGAGGTAAAAATCTCTTTATCGCAGAAGGCTCAAGCATAATAAAAAAAGCTCTTACACCCTGGGTGTGATGTGTTGATTTGCGAATATGAAAAATACGGCGTGTGGTATATGTACTCGCGTCCCACGGTTTATGGTCGCTACCGAGGAAGGAATGATTTGTACGTGCAATGTTACCACTAAGAAGAGCCTTTTCGGGCAGACCCTAGAAAACAATTAAGGGGTATAAAGTTGGAACAGCTCATTGAGACCCGGCCTTAGAGGTCGTTTAAACTCGAAAACAAGAAATATTCAGGTGCCACTCGACCCAGCTTGATTGAGTTCTTCCAATAATTTCGTACGGGCTGTCATCATCGCTTCGTCTCTCGCACACTGACATAGCTTCTTTTTTCGTCTTCTGATAAGCAAATACCCTGTTTCTGACGCCCACGAATTTCAGCTTTCATTAGATTGTACTTGTAAACCTCAGAGAGAATCAAGCGAAACTCCTCTTTGGATATCCGGTCATCGTTCAGAGCGACTGAAATGCGGTCCGCGATTGAGTTTAGTTTTGATTCTGCCAAGACACAGATCTGATCGTGCTTTTTGGCTTTGGCCTGGAGCCTCCGGCCGACAATCAGCAACCCACACACAATCGCCCAAGCTTGAAGGCCAAGGGCGACAGGCGTCGCGATGATCGTTGCGACCAATCCCACCCCAGAAGCAGCGAGTCCAACGCCGGTCACAGAAAATGCGGTCTCAACCCCGTCTACGACATTTACTTCGCACCGGTACTTCTTGTAGAGCAAAGTAGAAGTAAAACAAAGATCAGGAATCGATACAATTAATTTACTCCACCCATCAAAGACACCAAAGGGAAAGAAACACACACATTAAGCGACCAGACCACAATGGAAACCCAAAACAAAGGAAGGCCATAAGGACAGTTACTTTCCCACAAAATGGCCATATGGCCATCCAAAAAAAATACAAAGACACAAGTGACACACACAGCAAGTAACAAACAACAACATAAATAAATCGCCACAGAAGAACCGATCCTGTACCCCTGCTCCTTCTCGAGACGGAATCGGACGGAATCTGACCTCGGCCAGATGCTGAAGTATGTGATTATCTCCGGTTTTAAGTCCTTGGTAGAGGCCCATCGTGTTATATTACACGGCTGGGTGGGTTTAAATGGCCTACTGGCCGATGATAAATGTAGTTTGGTCTGCTGTGACCGCACCAGGCGTAAATCGCAGCCTTTTGAGAGACACTGGACCTATAAAAATATTATGTAGGTCTAAATGACGCTATTCAACTTTGTGTTGGATTCCTACAAGAGTGAACTGCACTTGGGGCGTTTCTTGTACTAGTATAAAAATCCCAACTTGACTGCACTTGAGCTTGAAGCCGGGTTACACATCAACAAAGTCGTCGGGTCTATCTCTGATAATTAGATCAAGGATGATTGTTGATGTTATCAAGTCCATACCAATGATTCCCGCTGGGGGAATTCGTAGACTATTTTCAGGATTCCCTGCCGATTGTTGCTTGCCTTTAGCACATTATCTTCGGGAACGACAATTGTATGTCAATTAGCCACCCTGTTTGTTGGGCGGGGTCCGCAAAGGCAACCTACTTGCTCCCAGTAAACGCCCGCGTATGAACCCGTTTTGGAACGGCATGTGAGGTATCTACGTCGCTGAGATCACTGAATTTCAATGTCCCCGCTTGGGCGACCTCTTTTCTTTTGTAGACCCAATCAGAGAGCTGAAAGGCATACAAGCGATCTTCCTTTCCGTCCTTATTGAACCCCACGGTGTCACCAAGATCAGCCAAAGCCACTGCTGGGCATTTTCTGACCCCACCGGGGCCGCTTGCGTCAACCATTCCTTATATGTAGGGTTGCATTCATATACTCGAATGGTAACATCTCCCCGTTGGTATCTCTAAGTGAAATAGTTAGCTGTGAAATATGTTCTGATGACAGCCTCTTGTACTGTAAGACAGGAAATGATTCAGTTCTACCAGCTCCACACTTTTTGTTCTCGACGGGGATGGATCTAAGCAGTGTAGAGGGGCGACCGTTATGCAGATTGTGTGAAGTACTAACTCAGTAAGATGAAAGTAGACCTCACGATGGACGGCCAGCTTGTGTGGCTTCTCTGCAGTGAACTTCTGGGGTTTTATTTTGTCATTAGCCGGGACCCTAGCAACTCTGAAAATATCGTTGGAAAAGCCTAAATGCCCGGCTAACTGGGATTCATTATTATAGCATTTCCGGGCTGTACCGTTAATTGCAGTAGACCAAAGGCTTCATCTAAAGTGAGTTCGGCACCCAACCGCTGAAACACCTTTTCGTTCAACTCACAGACGTTATAATACCCATCAGGTATTGTTTTTTTTTTTTTCAGTCTCGTTATTTGAGACCTATTCTTCTTTTTCGCAGTGTATATGTTGTACCACCAGTGATAATACGTCCACTCGCAGAGAGCAATCTCTAGCTCAACCGGAGACAGGGTCCTGGCAAGATTGATTGGCACACCATTCTGAACGCCAGTGAGCGTGAAGTACATTGACTTGAACAGTTGTAACACAACGACACCAAAATGGGCATAGATACAAAGGCATTTACGTTAAATAGCTCGGCAAATTATCAGGCAGGCGGCCATTACAAAAAGTCAGCGGCAGGGTTGCCAATCCTATCCATAAGGGTCGACGATAAGGGAAGTCACTTCTTTGTCAAGTACCTGGACGTCTTCAACGATTATCAAAACCCTCCGCTTACCGGGACGTCACTATAGCAAACAAGGCGTGGGACAACTGGTAGCACATCCCCTTCAGCTGGTGGCAGTGCAAACTGAACTTTGCGGTTCGGTGCGCAACCGCTGGATGTGGTGTTTCTTTCCAGGACCATCTCCGAGCGGATGAGCCCCTTCTTGCAAGCCTGTATTGCTTTCATTTCTATTATACGACGAGGCGTCTGCTTGAGGAGCTAAAAGTCGCCCTCCCTGGGGACGAGTCCCATTCATAGTTCGATAACCAATATGACTCCAGGGCCTACAAGCGGCTTTGCGAGGAGTTCGCCGTTTCGCCTTCTACTGATTTGAGGCAAAAGCTGGGCTACGGGTGTCAAGGCCTCGGATCTTTTAGTACCTTCATGACCCTATCAGGGAAATACCGCAGTGATCACAGCTCCGATGGGCTCTCCTTTCACCCGAAGGACGCCATACGCCATAAGCGGGATATTTCCAAGGCGTGGACGATTTCCATTCTCGAAACATCAGAAGGCTTCACTCAAGCGGGTGTCGAGCGCCTCAACGACTCGTTTGGACTTACGTTTGGGCAATCTTGGGAGCGCAAGCTCAGACCCGTTCCAACATTCTCAAAGTCGGGACGGAGTTCGACGCCCAAAAGCAGTTTATGGTGCCATAAGCGGGATATTTCCAAGGCGTGGACGATTTCCATTCTCGAAACATCAGAAGGCTTCACTCAAGCGGGTGTCGAGCGCCTCAACGACTCGATTCGGACTTACGTTTGGGCAATCTTGGGAGCGCAAGCTCAGACCCGTTCCAACATTCTC
The DNA here is from genome assembly GCA_963580285.1 of Lucinisca nassula. Taxonomy (NCBI): domain Eukaryota; kingdom Metazoa; phylum Mollusca; class Bivalvia; order Lucinida; family Lucinidae; genus Lucinisca; species Lucinisca nassula. The sequence goes on along the minus strand of OY757025.1, from coordinate 66,821,773 downwards.
AAAGTCGGGACGGAGTTCGACGCCCAAAAGCAGTTTATGGCGAATCTCGAAGACGCCATCGCCTCACCCGTCGACATCCCAAGCAGCATCGATCGCTATCGAAATACGTTGCAATAATCATCCACACCACTGGATTACGCCTGCGGGAGAGGGCTCTACTTGACACCGAGCGACATGGCACTTCATCCCGGCAATGTCCAAGATTATAATAACCAAATCCAAATAGAAGGGTCAGACGCAGTCATCGGCCACAACCCTGGACTAAACGAGGCAGTACCGGTCAGCGCCAGCAGTGCTGGCAGCTCTAAAGTCGATTGGACATTCCAGGGGAAAACTACCGCGCCAGCCGGGACCGATCACATGGTGCCACCGAGCGGCAGATCCGAAGGGTCGCCACCTACGCCTGCCGCGGTAGTCGCGCCAGCAGACTGGAAATCCGATCTTGACCATAAAGAATAAAAAAAAGATATCGGGGTTGGCTTAGTGGTGCTTTGGTTGGCCACGCAGTCTCGCTAGCCAGTCCCTTGCAGTCACGAGAAGAAGTGCCCCCACGCCGATGATCAAGGCCCATAAATTATCTACAAACCATGAAGCGGCCATCCCTAGCGAGCTCAAGAGCCAAGAGACGATGGACCCGATGATTCCGGGCAGGGCAGGGCAGCCGCGGCCTTGCCGGCCAAATTGGCAAGGGCACGCCCGAGTGAATGTAGGTGCTTTTTTACACACTCCTTGACCCCGCCCTTCTTGCCGGGTGGCCTGGGAGCCTGCGCAGCCACACTCTCCCCGCCGCCGGTGAGCGCAAGCACTGGGGTCGAGATTGCCATCCCAATCGCTGTAAGGATGCTCACGATTGTTATCCCCTGTTCGCGGAAGAGTGTCCGTATTCGCTCAGCCAGAAAGTGCTGTCGTCTTAACTCGCCTCGGAGGTTCTGAAGATTGTCCCCGGCCGCGCATAATCCTTGCTCGACGTCCGATGGTGGGTCCTTAACAGCGTCTTGCATGTTGAACGATTGCGCGTCAGTGTCGGCGTCATAAGGGTTAGACCTGTCTTCGAACATGGGGTTTTCAAAGTCAGCCATATTTGTGAAACAAATATGCATTTGAAGGTTGTCGCGCGTGTTTAAAACAGACTTTATTGAGTGTCAACGAAGTCATCGCCATGTCATCAAGCAAGTACGGACGAAAGCTTGACCCCTACCGCGAACCCCTTGGGGTGATAGGGGTTAGGCAATCGGTGACGATAACTAACAACCCCTGCACGATCGGCCCGAACCAGCAGCTTCTGGTTCGATTCCCCAACCTCGGCAAACATAATGTCATCGTCCCCGGGACCTCGAGGTTGGCCTTCACGATCACGCTGCAGAGCGGACCTTTGTTCAGAACCTAGGCCGCGCCCTCGTGAAAAAGACCGTCATTAATATTTCGGGGAACAAGTTCCTTAGCATCGACGACAGTGATGTGTATAACTGCTACTGCGATCTGTGGAGTACGGCTTCAGAGAGGAAAAATGGCCAGTACCAAGGTATTGATACGTCCAATAACCTAAACGAGGATCCGAATCAATGCTGGGAACGACTCCGTTCTAGCGGACAAAGCCGTCGCCGATGCTTTCGACAATCGCTTCTACATGCCACTGGACTTCGAGCTGCTCGAAAGCCACATGCCATTCTACCAGAGCGCGCTGGGCGACCGGCTCGAGTACAACCGTGTGATCCAGGCCACAGGCAGAGGTGCCTCTTTTGACATTGGAAACATCTGTCTTTAGTATGACATGATCACCCTGCCAGAGCTGGCCCAATGATCAACAACCAGTACAGAAGCCGCATTTCGATCCTGTATGACCGGGTACTGCAAAATCGGCAAAGACAAGAGCGATACCCTCTGGAATATCAATCTCAACGTGCCCGCCAGTAGCATGAAGGGCATCCTGATGCTCTTTGAGGATGCAGCCGCGCAACAGCTCTTCGCTCGCGACACTGAGGCCTTCTATAACCCGAAAATCGCCAAGGTCGAGGTCACGATCGAGGGGATCCCCAACCAACTCATCAGCCAAGGGATGCGCTCTTACCGGATGTTTAATAAAGCGAGGAAGCTCTTCGAAGCCGGCAGAAAGCGACACCCTGAAGTGGCAACGGTCGAAAAAGACCTTGCCCTAGCCGACGTCAGCCTTGCAGAACACCTCACCAGCAAGTACGCGCTGTAGCTTGACCTCAGGGCAAGCGACGACGACCGGCTCCTCCGCTCCGGCAGTCGGATAGAGAATGCCAGCGAAGGTGTGACAATCAAGATTACGAAAAGAGCCGAGGGGGCTGGCGCATTGAATATCTACCTCTATGTCATCATGGATGCACAGCTTAACATCGAAGATGGCCGGTTCGTCTCTGCGGTTTATAAATCTTCCGGAGGAACGGTTAAAAGAGTTCCTACCGCGCACGGCCCTTTCGGCAACAATCAGCGGGCAGACGGGATGCGGAAAACCCGTTTTTATCCTCGATCTGCTCGAAGGCCCCTACGGGGGTAATTTTAGCACGTAGTGGTTCTCTGGGTACAACAGGACGTATCAGCAGCGCCCCTGGATCTGGACGGACCCTGAGATTTACGTTCTAGGCCCCGGTGGGCGCCTTCACGATTATTTGCGAGCGTTTTACCGGGTGTTCCAGGGCGAGTCGACCCTATACATCATAGACGACTGCAGCGCTAAGAGGGCTTTGACGAAGATGAAAGACATGCTGTCAGAGCTGGCGTTCTCGGTCCTCGATCTGCTCGAAGGCCCCTACGGGGGTAATTTTAGCACGTAGTGGTTCTCTGGGTACAACAGGACGTATCAGCAGCGCCCCTGGATCTGGACGGACCCTGAGATTTACGTTCTAGGCCCCGGTGGGCGCCTTTACGATTATTTGCGAGCGTTTTACCGGGTGTTCCAGGGCGAGTCGACCCTATACATCATAGACGACTGCAGCGCTAAGAGGGCTTTGACGAAGATGAAAGACATGCTGTCAGAGCTGGCGTTCTCGGGCCGCCACGCGGAGCCGTCTGTCTGGGTCCTCACCTGCCGGCTCTGGCATGCATACCATCGGCGATCTCGATGTCGCCAATGTCAATGGGGTCTTCTTCTTCCACTCTCCATGTGGAGAAGACTGTAGAGGCACCGGCCACTTCAAACACATCTCGTCGTTGAGTATCTCGACCATCTGGTCGTCTGGAAGCCTCACTGGGGGAGGGACCTGGACATCCAGGTTGGCAAATTGTTGACCCTCTTAGACTGGGTCGGGCATCCCTGTGAGAATTTCTTCGATCAACTCATCCATGCTTGTTATGCTGTTTGGCGAGTATGCACCTTACATGGAAGCCTCTAAATGGAAATTCTTGTAGAAATGAGCTCGTCTAATACCCGATTGAGCTGTCTCCGGGCTCTCCTTTCTATAAAAAATGTGCCGAGAGAGTAAACGGTCTCGACCACAGGCCCGACAGACTTCTATTTTGCTTTGAACCCTTTCCCTCATTTTCTGCAGGGCACGGGATTTTTTTTTGCCTTGGCGCATTTTAGCCAAATGAGCCTTGCAGTATGTGAAGATGCAACTCCTCCCACAGGTAGCAACATCACCCACTTTCAACCACGCACAGTTGTTAGTCCCCTTCATTGCGGGATAAGAATACCTTAGGTAGGCGATTTGTTTAAATATACATTATACTGTAAGCGACGGTGGTGGGCCGTCCATAGGCGCTCCCGGGCCCCTGCTGCTGCCCCCGCTCCAGGCCGGCGAGGGTGGGGCCTGCTCTACCTGTTTTTTTGTGTTGCTTCCCAACAGAACAGCTCTGGGAGCGTGCTAATGGTCTGAAACGAGCTGGGAGCCCTGGAGACGCAAATGGGGCTTCTGAGGTCAAATTGAAAAGTCCACCCCCCCCACCACACACACACACTGATACGGCACTCGGCGAGTGTCCTTGTTTTGTCGCAGCCAGTTGGGGTGGAATTTTTTTAGGGTTGGGAGGTTTAATTTGCCAAAAGAAGATATGGATGTTTTAGGGTTGAGAGGTTCAATTTGCCAAAAAAAGAATATATTTGTGCCAAAAAGGCTAGCAGCCTTAATTAGCCGAATAAAACTTTCATGGCTGGAACAAAAAGTGCATTCAATCTCCCTGCTGCTCTTTCAGCTACGCTATTTAACAACAAAAATAAACGATATTGTACGATGTTTGGACGAAAAAACAGATTGTTCACTGTATGTTGATGATTTTCGTATAATTATTATGTTACTATTCAAAAAATATGAAACCGATTGAACGAAAGTTATAACAAAATTTAAAAAGAATATAAAAATGATTTCAAGATCTCCAAGTCGAAAACGTTGTTGAAGAAGCCACATTTCTTGGTCATATTTCATCAAAATATGTTCTATAAAAGGGTTATTCTTTGGAAGAAAGGAATTCACCACAGAAATGAAAAATATGGAGTGTACATGTTTTCGCGGCCCGACTAGTTTCGGCCAATTAGGCCTCATCAGTGACCCTCAGATATTTTCAAAATTCCACAATGGAATCAATGATCCCAAAGGACAAGAATATATAATCTTCACTATGATGTAGGGCAGGGAGGCGTTTTACTGCCGCCACACATTTCCACACACCAGCTGTAGTGAAGTTTAATATGTTCTATAAAAGGGTTATCCTTTGGAAGCAAGGAATACACCACAGAAGTGAAAAATATGGAGTGTGCATGTTTTCTGGGCCAAACTAGCTCGATTCGGCCAATTAGGCCTCATCAGTGACCCTCAGATATTTTCAAAATTCCACAATGGAATCAATGATCCCAAAGGACAAGAAAATATAAACAACACTATGAGTTAGGGCAGGGAGACGTTTTACGGCCGCCACACATTCCCGCCTCATCAGTGACCCTCAGATATTTTCAAAATTCCACAATGGAATCGATGATCCCAAAGGACAAGAAAATATAATCTACACTATGATGTAGGACAGGGAGACGTTTTACCGCCGCCACATATTCCCACACGCCAGCTGTAGTGAAGTTAATAATAATAATAATAATAATCGACCTTATTTATAGAGGGTAACACATTTAGTACTCGTACTAATCTTCCATGTGGCCCTCTTTTCCTGGGTAGGAACCAGTACTAAGCAATGTGGATAAAGTTTCTTGCTCAAGGAAACAACACGTGGCACTTGCGAGGATCTAACCGGCTACCTCTCGATCTCAAATCCGATGCTTTACCACTGCACCACAATGCTCCACAAGTTAAATATGTTCTATAAAAGGGTTATCGTTTGGAAGCAAGGAACACACCACAGAAATGAAAAATATGAAGTGTACATGTTTTCTGTGCCAGACTAGCTAGTTTCTGCCAATTAGGCCTCATCAGTGACCCTCAGATATTTTCAAAATTCCACAATGGAATCAATGATTCCAAAGGACAAGAAAATATACTCTACACATTGATGTAGGACATGGAGACGTTTTACCGCCGCCACACATTCCCATACACCAGCTGTAGTGAAGTTAAATATGTTCTATAAAAGGGTTATCCTTTGGAAGCAAGGAATACACCACAGAAGTGAAAAATATGGAGTGTACATGTTTTCTGGGCCAGACTAGCTAGTTATCTTTTATTCCCCATATTAAATATCCTAAAGCAAAATTCTTAAAAGCTTTGAATCTTTTGAAAATTTTAGCCCATACAAGCTGGGGAGCAGATCCGTATACCAAAATTAGATTATGGGTCTGTCGTCTGGCTTGGGGGCGCCTTTTGTACTTCTCCCGTACTAAGTAGAAGTAAAACAAAGATCAGGAATTGATACAATTAACTTACTCCACCCATAAAAGACACCAAAGGGAAAGAAATACAAACATTAAGCGACAAGACCATAATGGAAACCTAAACCAAGGAAGGCCATAAGGACAGTTACTTTCCCACAAAATGGCCATATGGCCATCCAAAATAAAAAGACAAAAGTGATACACACAGTAAGTAACAAACAACAACATAAATAAATCGCCATAGAAGAGCCGCCTTGGAACGGTCAGTGGAAGATTTCCACTGGGGGGCTTAAATCGATTTTACGTGGCCACAATCCTCGCCCTTACTTCCGTCGCGATTTAGACAAATAATTTGTTCAGTCCGCATGAAGGCCTCCTAACTCATCAGTGCAACATCTCCGTGAACACAAAAATCAAAGAACCACAGAGGTGAGACAACGGTGAGGACTCGACAGCAAGAAACCACTGAAATGCTGGAGCAAAAGAAAACCAACAGTTAGACTCCGATGGGCCCGACCAGAGACAGAGCATCAGGCACCAACCAACATTACCTTGAATTAGATCTCTCTAATTCTCAATAAGCCTTTACGTTGGAGCCGTCATAGAATCTGAGGCCTTACCCACCGGCGTGCAATTAAAGAGGGAAGCAAAGTTGCCAACCGTGATTGGGTTAACTACCATGCATGCAGTCTGTCGTATAATATCTATGTTGTACCCAATCTTTTTATATCGAAGAATGATTTTACGAAATTGGGTGCTGAAGTCATTGCGGTTATATATTGTTCTGAATTTATATACTAAGTCACCATAAAATTCGGGTTCCGATAGACCTTGTTGCAGAAGAGATTTAAGTCCAATATTGAATTTTGAAATTAAATCAGAATGGCGTCTATAAAATTTTGAAAAGGTTTTGCGTAGTTTATGGTACCGATAACCCTGATTAAGGAGTTTAGCCGTTAATAATTTATTACGAGTGTTGAAGTCAGTTACCTGTGGAAGCAGGTGAACCATCTTTAACTTCGCGTAGAGAAAAATTTTGTCTTCAGTATGCGATCAGACTTCCTGCTAATCCATCTAACCCGTCTTTCAAAATTTCATTTTCACGTGAATTTGTAAATAAGTATGATGTTAAAAGGAGAAGTAAAACACAGATCAGGAATTGATACAATTAACCCACTCCACCCACAAAAGACACCAAAGGGAAAGAAACACAAACACCAAGCGACCAGACCACAATGGAAACCCAAACAAAGGAAGGCCACAAGGACAGTTACTTTCCCACAAAATGGCCATATGACCATCCAAAAATAAAAAGACACAAGCGATACACACAGTAAGTAACAAACAACAACATAAATAAACCGCCACAGAAGAGCCGCCCTGGAACGGCCAGCGGAAGACCTCCACTGGGGGGCCCAAACCGACTCTTCGCGGCCACAACCCCCGCCCCCACCTCCGCCGCGACTCAGACAAACAACCCGTTCAGTCCGCATGAAGGCCCCCCAACCCACCAGCGCAACACCTCCGTGAACACAAAAATCAAAGAACCACAGAGGCGAGACAACGGCGAGGACTCGACAGCAAGAAACCACTGAAATGCTGGAGCAAAAGAAAACCAACAGCCAGACCCCGACGAGCCCGACCAGAGACAGAGCACCAGGCACCAACCAGCACCATCTCTCTAATTCTCAATAAGCCCTTACGTTGGAGCCGCCATAGAATCCGAGGCCCGACCCACCGGCGTGCAACCAAAGAGGGAAGCAAAGCCGCCAATCGCGACCGGGCCAACCACCACGCACGCAGTCTGCCGCACAACATCCATGCCGCACCCAATCTTTTTATATCGAAGAATGACTGCACGAAATTGGGCGCCGAAGCCACTGCGGTCATATATTTTTATATATAAACCCACAGCAATCAAACCATTTGGATAACGTATATTACCACTGCTAGAAAAAAAAATCAGGTACCAACCTTAAAAATATTCAAAGACAAAGACAAACCGCCGAAGTTCCATCTTGGTGTATTAAAAACGTATTCTGTTTGACTGACATGATGGCAAAAATCCGAATCAGATCTAATACTACTCAAACAAAATTTTCAGGTACTCAAGTCACGTTACTTTGATTACCAGCAAGTCTATACTGATGGTTCCAAAGAAGGAGATAACGTTGGTCGTGCGTATGTTTCTAAAGATACTAACCAAACCTTCTATCCTCCAGATGGTTCATCTGTTTTTACAGCTAAAGCCAAAGCAATAGACCTAGCTTTAGATTTTTTCAGTCCTTCAACAATTCAAAAAGCAATTGTATCTTCTGATTCACTTTCTTTACTTAAGGCCATTCATCATCCAAAAATCCTCAAATACAAAAATTGATCGAAAAACATCACGAAATTTCTTTAACTCGCCAAATCTTGTTTTGTTGGCTTCCGAGCCATATTGGCATTGTCGGCAATGAGTATGCTGACAAGAAAGCTCAATCTTGATCCGTCTTTTTTTAAGATTCTTTTTAATGATTTTAAATCTTTTATCAACAGATACATCTTGTCAGAATGGCAAGGCGAATGGGACCATGCAATAGATAACAAACTCCGTGCCATTAAACCTGGCGTGGGTCCTCCACAGTCTTCCAGGAAATGTAGTATTAACGCGACTGCGCATTGGCCATACTAGAGTTACTCATCCTTAAATTTTAAACGATGATGATCAGCCTTCTTGAGTAGGCTATGATCGGCCTTATCTTAATTGACTGCGTTGACTTTTCATTGTCCCGTAACTGTCGACCTCTACCAAGATTGTTCAAATTATAGACATGGAGCTAAAAATGGCCCTGTCCCAGTGCCCACCAGTTTTACAGATTTATATAGGGAGATCCTTGGCATCTTATCTGAAACTGCTAGACCTAGGTTTTTGATATTTGATATGAAGCTTCGTCCAGGGGACCTCTATCCAAGATTTTCAAATTATAGCACTTGGGCCAAAAATGGCCATGCTCAGTGACCATCTGTGTTACATGGACATGGGGAAACTTTTAAAACGCTTCTTGTCTGAAACCAGAAGGCCCAGGTCTTTGATATATTGTATGAAGCTTAATCTAGTGGACCTCTACCAAGATTGTGTTCAAAGTAGAGCCCTGGGCCAAAATGACCTACCCCACTCGGGCCCACCGGTTTTACATGGGCTTGTATAGGGAAATCCTTTATAAATCTTCTTCTCTGAAACCGTAGGGTCCAGGTCTTTGATATTTGGTATGAAGCTTCATCTAGTGGCCCGCTACCAAGATTGTTCCAATTTTTGGCCCTGTGGCCAAAACTGGCCCCGGCCTAGGAACCACCGATTCGACATGAGCTTGTATAGGGAAATCCTTTAAAAATCTTATTGTCTGAAACCAGAAGGCCCAGGTCTTTGATATATTTTATGGAGATTAACCTAGTGTACCTCTAACAAAACTGTTGAAATTATTGCGCTGGCTCAAAAATGCTCCCACCCTGAGGCCCATTGTTTTTTTATGGGCTTGTACAGGAAAATCCTTTAAAAATATTCTTCTCTGAAACAGTAGAGCCCAGGTATTTGAATTTTGTACGTAGCTTCATCTAGTGGGCCCCGACCAAGATTGTTCAAATTATAGCCCTGGCGCCAAAAATGGCCCGCCCCGGGGTCCACTGGTTTTACATAGACTTTCATAAGAGATTCCATTAAAATCCTTTATCTCTAAAACAGCTAGATATTTGGTAAAAAGGGGACCTCTACCAAGATTGTTCAAATTATAGCCCTGGAGCGAAAATGGCCACGCGCAGAGACCCACCGATTTTACATAGACTTATATTGGGAAACCTTTTTAAAAGCATCTTGTGTGAAACCAAAAGGCCCTTGTCTTTGACATTTGGTATTGAGCTTCATTAAGTGGACCTCTACCACGATTGTTCAAATTATTGCGCTGGGACAAAAATGGCCCCTACCCCGGGCCTACCGATTGGGCCTGTATGGGGAAATCCTTGGGTGGCAAATTGCCGTGCCTGATGCCCAAAGGTTTTACATAGACTTATATAGGGAAAAACTTTAAAAAGCTTCTTCTCTGAAAACTGCATGGGCCTGGTCTTTGATATTTTGTATGAAGCCTCTACCAAGATTTATCAAATTATAGCCCGGAACAAAAAAATGGCCCGTGCCAGGACCCACCGGTTTCATATGGACATGTATTGGGAAATGCTTTACAATCTTTGATATTTGGTATGAGTACAACGAGTACAAAATTGTTCAAATGATAGCCCTGGGTCCAGAAATGGACCCGCCCCGGGGCCTCACCGGTTAACATGGGCTTGTACAGGGAAATCCTTTAAAAATATTCATCTCTGAAACCGCTGTAGCGTGAGATTATTGATCCCGTGAGATTCTTCAGTCGCACCGGAAGTGGCTGAAATCCCTCACAGAGGGGTGTGAGAGAATTCAGTCGAGAGAATTGTCATACGATAACTCTATAAGAGACTGGGGTATCGAAACTCTCTTAGTATATTAAATGATAAATTATGATGGTACATTAATTAAACTTTAAATTAGAAGCTGTGTTACTAGTGATTGTATTTATTTATTTATTTATTTATTTATTTATTTATTCACCAAGCCCCGATCGTCGGGGGCCAATGACAAACAGATACTATAGAATGTAGAAAGATATTATCTTGATTAAAGACAACTCTGTCAAGCTGAACTTTTATTGGGGTCTGACTTGACCAAAGCCAAACTGCAACACCCGAGATCACTCGGGGCTACTGGACTTAGGGTCGAAATGGTCCGTATTCATAGTGGTGTTGATTATCAAATTACAAAAAAAAAGTGTAGGGACATTTCTTGTTTGTTTTGTTTGATTTGAGGTTTAACGTCCCCGTCAACAGTGTATAAGGTCATTTTTGAGACGTTGCGGCCAATTTTTCCCGACATTGAGATAAAATGAAATTTCAAGCCCTGTCGCCCAATGAAACCAATAGGGTTTATGAGCATAGACGGTCCGACTCGCACCGCTTTGCCTGGGCAGGCTTAGCTCCTCTAAGCGGTTTACCAGTACTCGTGTGCGGTCGGTTTCAGCTCTGTATGGAAGCCTCGTGCAGTCCATCTATTTCTTCACGCCTCCATCAGGAAAACACGCCTGTATAATTTTGACCCCCTTGAACCCCACTTTTATATTGTAAAACTGGGGTTTCCGGGGGTATACCTTATTTTTCTTATTCCTGCTCTAAAATATAGATTGTGGGTACTCGTTAGAACCGCCTCGATGAGGCGGTTCTAACGAGTGCCCACAATCTATATTTGGAGCAGAAATAAGACAAAGTGGTCGGAGTCGGGCCGTTCATGCTTATAAACCATATAGGTTTCATTGGGCGACAGGGCTTGAGATGTCATTTCATCTCAATGTCGGGCATAAGTCACACAAAAATGAAAGCAACGTCTCCAAAATGACCTGTACCGTGATGACGGGGACGTTAAACCTCAAATCAAACGAACAAACAAAAACTATCTACCTAACTTCCTACCTACCTACAACTTCGAAGGTTGGCCCCGCCCATCGAGACTTGAAGAAATAGATGGGCTGCATGATGCTTCCACGAAAAGCTGAAACTGACCGCACACGAGTACTGGTAACCCGCTTAGAGGACCTAAGACTGTCCAGGCAAAGCGGTGCGAGTCGGCCCGTCCATGCTTATACACCATATTGGTTTGGTTGGGCAACAGGGCTTGAGATGTCATTTCATCTCAATGTCGGGTAAATGTCCCACATTGGAAGCAACGTCTCCAAAATGACCTATACAGTGTGACGGGGACATTAAACCCCCAATTAAAACAAAAAACATTCTTACTTAGTTACATTCCTACCTGCCTATACGTCTACATACCTTTCTATCGATATTCATACGTAATACCCACTTACCTACATTCCTGCCTGCCTACCTACCTAACAAAACATACATATCTACGGTCATACCTACGACCTTCCCATAGATCTACCTACATACCCATCGCCACTAGCCCAAACCTACCATTCCTACCTCATCACGCAAAAACGCCTGCATAATTTTGATCCCCTTAAACCCCACTTTTAGATAGTAAAACTGGGGTTAACAGGGATATTTAATATTTGTCTTATTTCTGCTCAAAAACATAGATTGTGGGTACTCGTTAGAACCGACGCGCCGAGGCGGTTCTAACGAGTACCCACAATCTATGTTTTGTGCAGAAATAGGAAAATATATTAAGACTTTTATCTGAAAAATTTCGTTTTGGGTTTGAAATTTTGTCAATATATTTGAATAGGCGTGTTTTCTTGATACACCTACCTACATGCATATCTCCACTCTACCTACCTGTCGCACCCGCCCATCGGGGTTCCAAGAAATATATGCGCTGCATGATGTCTCCGCGCAGAGCTAAAACCGACCGCACACGAGTACTGGTAAACCGCATAGAGGCTCTAAGACTGTCCAGACAAAGCGGTCGGAGTCGGACCGTTTATGCTTATAAACCCTATAGGTTTAATTGGGCGACAGGGCTTGAGATGTCATTTCATCTCAATGTCGGGCATAAGTCACACAAAAATGAAAGCAACGTCTCCAAAATGACCTGTACCGTGATGACGGGACGTTTAACCTCAAATCAAACAAACAAACAAAATCTATCTACCTAACTTCTTACCTACCTACAACGTCGAAGGTTGGCCCGCCCATCGGGGCTTGAAGAAATAGATTGGCTGCTTGAAAGCTGAAACTGACCGCAAACGAGGACTGGTAAACTGCTTAGAGGATCTAAGCCTGTCCAGGCAAAGCGGTGCGAGTCGGCCCGCCCATGCTTACAAACCCTATTGGTTTCATTGGGTGACAGGGCTTGAGATGTCATTTCATCTCAATGTTGGGTAAAAGTCCCACATTGGAAGCAACGTCTCCAAAATCACCTATACAGTGTTGACGGTGACGTTAAACCTCAAATCAAACAAAACAAACAACGTCGAAGGAAGACGTTAAAAGTATACCTGCCTACCTACCTGCCCACCAGACCATTCACCCTACCTACATACCTACCTACCTGCCTACCTAGCTATCATGCAGCCCATCTGTTTCTTCAAGCCCCGGCTGGTTGGGTCGATTTAGATTGGTTGAAAGTAAGCAGTGAGTTCAGTAATTACTTCTGTTTATTATTATTATTATTATTATTATTATTATTATTATTATTATTATTATTAATTTTTATTGAAAGGGTTAAGAGAAAACCTGTTTGGTTGTACCCCATATAAGTAGAAAGGTGTGAAAATTAGTCAGTGTGTTTTGATAAGCATGGTCACAACAGGAAATGTCAAACCATAAATCACACATGTTAGTCACCTTGGTATATACCTAAAATTCAAATTCCATGAAGGGTTCAATATCGTTTGGAAGCTAGGAATACACAGTAGAATTGAAAAGGTAAGAGTGTACATGTTTTCTCTGAGCCTCGAATTATGATTAATATAATCATTATTATATATTATATTTGTTATTATTCCTGTTATATTATTATTATTATTACTATTATTGTAAAAGGCACTTATATTGAGATAGATCAGGCTTATGCTACAGTGTTCCAATCTATTTAGGCAGAATTATAATTTTAAAATTTCCACAGAACTTGTTTTTTTAAAAGTATTAATTGCGAGAACACGCCTATTAAAAATATATTGAAATTTTACCGTCAAACTTTTAGATAAAATATTCTGATGTATTTCATTTTTCCGCTGGAAAACATAGATTTTAGGTACTCTTTAGAATCGCCTCGCCCAGACGGTTCTAACCAGTACGTACAATCTATGTTTTCCAGCGGAAATATGAAAATAATATACACCGCTGTAAACCCCAGTTTTACTGTATAAAAGTGGAGTTTAATGGGGTTCGTAATAATTTCAAGAAAACACATGTACCCGCATATATTTTGTTCTTTTTGAACACATGGAAACCTATTTACGGCATATTTAATACGCGCATCTTTCGAATAAATAAAAAGATAAACAAATAAATAAAAATAAAGAAATAAAGCCTGTAATAAAAATGTTCTATTTAAAGTTCGAAATATAAGCGGATTTCTTTAGACATTTTAAACAAAGGAGCAGTGGCTAACAGGAAGAGGATGACATTTCTCACGGCCTTCTTGCGCATGCGCAGATACACCTTGGTATTAAGGTTCTCACGGGTTTAAAGATCTCACGCTACACCGCAAAGCTCTGATCTTTGATATTTGGTATGAAGCTTCATCCAGTGACGTCTACCAAGAATAATCGCCCTACGGCCTAAATTGCCCCGCCCTGGTGTTCACCGGTTTTACATGGGCTTGTACAAGGAAAAGTCTTTAAAGATCTTCTCTGAAACCGTAGTACCAAGGTCTTTGATATTTGGTATTTGGACGTCTGCCAAGATTATTCAAATTATATCCCTGGGGCCAAAAATGGCCCTGCCACGGGGTACACTGGTTCTCAGGTCTTTGATATTTGGTATAAAGCTTCATCTTGTGGACCGCTACCAAGATTATTTAAATTATAGCCCCGGGGTCAAAATGGCCCCTGCCCCGGATCGCACCAGAATATTATTGGCTGGTATAGGGAAATCCTTAAAAAAATCTTCTCCTGGATCCACAGGGCCAAGGTCTTAGATATTTGACATGAAGCTTCATGTAGGGGACCTCTACAAAGATTATTCATATTATAGCGCTTGGACGAAAAATTGCCGCGCCCGATGCCCACCAGTTTAACAGAGACTTATATGGGGAAAACCTTGTAAAAGCTTCTTCTCTGGAACCGCGTGGTCTTTGATATTTGCTATGAAGCTTTGTCTACGAGACGTCTACCAAGCTGTTTCAAATTATAGCCCCGGGGACAAAAATGACCCCGTGCCAGGGCCCACCGGTTTTATATGGACATGTATAGGGGACTCCTTTAAATATCTTCCTCTCTGAAACCGCATGGCCCAGGTTTTTGATATCTTGTATGCTGCTTCGTCTATTAGACCTCCACCAAGATTGTTCAAATTATAGCCCGGGGTCTAGAAATAGCCCCGCCCCGGGGGCCCACCAGGTTTTGGTAGACTTATACAGGGAACCCTTTTAAAAATCTTCTTCTCTGAAACCGCAAAGCCCAGATCTTTGATATTTGGTATGAAGCCTCATCTAAGGGACCTCTACCAAGGCACTGGCCCTGTCTTAGGGATCACTTTATTTCATAGACCCTCATAGAGAAATACCTACAAAATTCTTCGTGTAGAGGACCTATACCAAGATTGATCAAATTATAACCCTACCCAATCTTGGGCCCACTTCTTGTTTTAGATAGACTTATATAGACCAAACCTTCAAACATCTTTTTGCCTGAAACCTGAATGCCCAGGCCATTGATATTTGGTACACAGCTTTGTAAAGTACATCAAAGCTTTTGGGCCCACATAGACTGCTTAGGGTAGTTGGAAGCACGTCTGATCGAGAATCTAGAGGTTGCAGGTTTGAGACCCAATCCGGCCACATACATCTAATTAAATTAATCATGAAATTTTTTCCACCATCATCCTGCCCTTCTGCTAAATCAAGGCTATTGGCTTAAGTATGTGTTCTAATAATAGTAATGGTTAATCACTTAGGTGGAATAATGTGGTATTCTGACCACATTTGACATAATCCTAATGAGTTGAAAAGTCCCAAATGTGCCAAACACCATCATCTTCCTCCCAAGCCCTGGATGAAACAGTTCTTAAACCTCCAGCCTGTCTGTTTAAATTTAAACGTACATAGTCCAATAAAGAGAAAGCATAGTCTTTTAGGATGTACTAGAGACAGTGAAGCTCAGGTGAGCGAAATAGGGCCCAGAGTTTTTATTATTGATAAACGATATGCCCTTGACATTGAAGACAAATGTTTCTAAAATACATTTGTATGCTGATGATATTACTTTTTCTGACATAAAGCTTCTTGAAAATCATCTTCAAACAGCACTGCAGTGCTGCAAAATTGGTGTAAGGATCTATACAGCTAAAAGAAAAGTACCAGCAGACAAAAAAGAGTTATCTTAACTGACAACATTTCCAGTCTAAAATATGATGGCTTAGATTGGCTTAGATTTGCATCTAAGTAGTCATGGAAAGGTTTTAGGCTTAAGTATAGACAAAAATTTCGCGTGGAATAGAAGGTATCACCATGGCTTCTGTCACAAATAAAATTAAAGCGCCAAAAGACACTGAAATGACAAACACTATGAGAAAGTCGTGAATACTAAGGCCTTTATAAAAATGTTTCAAATTTACCTTTACCACGCTCAGGGCTAATTCAACAGAGGACAAATTGTTGATATTTTTCTTATTTTCTCATGCAAATTGTTTGCCAGAAATGTCAAATCCTGTTTTCTAGAAAAAAGAAAATATTTCAAAGTTTCGTTTGCTGAAAATAATATCCAGCATGCAGAGCGTTAAAGATATAAGTCCACGTGACTATCGTCGATTTGAGGAAACCAAAGTTACGGTAGTCGTGTGTTATACTTAGGTCCATAAGTTTGTGTCGGGGTTTAACGACACGCCAACCCTTCTGGATCATTTGAGTCATCTCCCAGAGACAGGGAGAAAAGAGATAGAAGAGACAGCAGATAAGATGAAAGTGAAGGACAGGGGATAAAGAGGAACATGAAAGGAAGTGTAGAAACTGAAGAAATAACAACACCCCCCTTCCCCCACCTGCTGTAAGGTCAGCAGGCCTTTCCCAACTGTAATCCAATATCAGCTGGACGCCCCAGTGACACAAGATACACGACACCAACCACCCCAAAATATGGACAGGATTCATGTGTTGGGTTTGACAAACAGTGTAGACCTACATTCCGCGGCGTTTGATCATGGTCTACACTATTTGCTTAAAAACTGTTATTTCAGGGTTTAACGAAACATTTAAGTCTCAGTTAAGGATCTTAGAAGCCACTGTTTATGTCGTCTGCTTTATATTCTTGTCAACATTCAAACCTATTTTTCCATGTTGGCAAATAGTGTGGATGCTGTCAAAACTGCTTCCAGAGGAGCTGTCTAATCTGGGCCCATGTCATTTTCAACAATTACTTGTAACGTTACCAGCAGATAATAAAGCAGACGACATATGTTGTAATTGGTATCTTAAGCGTTTATCGGACGCAGACGAAATTAACCGAAGCTTTTTCACGGTCAGCAAGGGCCGATTAACATATTTACCCATCAGTGCCAATCGTCCCATTTAGTTTAAACTTTATTTCTTTTTGTATATAAATATTACACGTAATATGAAAGATACAATACACAAAGCACAAACATGTCAATATATACACAATGGGATTCAGAAGAAAGTCCTAAGACTTGTGTAAACTGTTTCCCATTGGGTACTCTGGCTGAAGCATCACTATATATGTGTACACACATGGTTAAGCAGTTGTTACTAACATGGATTTAGAGAATATTACTAGAGTGAGAATCAATACATGTATAACAAATAATATGCTATGCTGCTGCTTGGCTGGGGTCTGTGGGGATGGGGCGGAGGGAGCAACGGTGATGACACTGGTGTAACGCTCACTAGACATCTCGATTTACATCAAGTAGGGTGATCGTCCTTATTCCATAGTTTGTCTACAGGCGAAAATTTCTACATTAAATGTCTTACTAACTATTGAACTTTGAATCTGCGGCTTGGAATGATAAATTCTTGCACTGACAACATAATGGTTTTGTTTTGTTCGTATGTCAAGTTTGAGTCGCCGAATAGTAGAGTATTCAATGTTGGGTCACAAAACTCAGAGATACTATCGAGAAGCTGTTGTCTGATATCTACGTACTTAGCGCAGTCAAGGAAATAATGCCTGGTGTCTTCAACTGACCCACAATCACAACGGAAGCTGTCTACAATATTTTTAGAAAATAGATGTTGGTTCAAGGAGCTGCAATGTGTTCTTAACCGATAATGGTAAATCTGTCCTAGACGTTGACCTTCATAATAAAACAACGGAGGCTTACTCAACCCAGTATTGAGTCTATATTTAAAAGACGACAACGTATGTAATTCACGTATAACTTGAGGAAGCTCATTCCATTCACGTATGACAGAGTGAGTGAGTGAGTTTTAGTTTTACGTTCCACCAACAGCTAAGGTCATACGGAGACGGGACCTCGGTTTAAAGACTCATCCGAAAGTCTGGAGAAGCTCGGGATCGATCCTGACACGTATGACAGAGGGTAGGAAGGAGTTATAGTAAAGTTGCGTGTTAGCATGAACAGTCTGCAAGTTATTAACATTTCTAAGGTTATATCGCGAAGTATCACCAATGGTAGGGGGGACCAAAGCGTTCAAGTAATCAGGACATAGGCCATTCACCATTTTGTAAAATTGAATAAGTTTGTGTTTCTTTCGTCTTTCTGAAAGTTTTTCCCACCGACCTCTTCAAGAAGTGCATTAATCGAAACAAGTTTTGTAGCACCAGATACGATGCGAGCAGCCTCATGCTGATTTTTTTTTTAATTCGTTGGACTCGTACTGCGCGCAATTATTCCATATGACGTCGCCGTTTCAAGAAGAGGACGTATGAATGAAAAATAAATAGTTTGCAATGATTTTCTGTCTAATTGAAATTTTAATTTCCGCATAATATTAATTCTCGACCAAGCTTTAGTTTTCAAAATTTCAAGATGATCATGTCAAGTACAGTCACTATTTAGCGTAATCCCTAGGTGTTTATGCGCATCTACTTCCAATATAGGTTGGGTCATGCAAATGGGAGGGTGATAGGGTCTATTATGCTTTCTAGAAATTAGGAGAACTTCTGACTTGTTAGGGTTGAATTTTACAAGCCATTTTTCCGCCCAACAGTAGACTCTCGCTATATCGTCATTAAGAGTTTGAGCGGCTGTCATTTGATTATCGACAATAAGATAAAGGCTCGTATCATCGGTAAATAGCCCTATGGATGAGTTTATATTTTCGACTATATCATTTATGTAAACAAGAAAAAGCAGTGGTCCCAGGTCTGTTTTCGAGTCAGCAATCTGAAAATGTTAAGGCCGGTGAAAAGGCCTGGAGATTGATCACTTAATACTACTACTACTACTAATAATAATAATAATAATAATAACTTGCGGTAAACAGAGAATTACGGCAACAAAATATAGTTGAAAGATTTGTTGCTGTAATGAGTCCGTTTCCGTATTATATTATCTTCCATTCTTATAATCATATAATGTTATCAATCAAGTGACCTCATTTCTGGGACATTCGGAAACATTTAAGACACTGATCAAATGCCAGAGAATGCGCGTCTGATCTGATCACTGCTTGATTAAGTTACGGTACTTGAATTAAAATTCACAATAAACGCGACAACGTATTTTTAGCTCACCGTCACGTAGTGACGAGCCACTGATCGGACTTTGACCACTCTTCACAGGGATGATCCTTTGGTCTCCTTTCGAACTTGTTCAAATGGTTCTGGTCCGTTACACATCTATGTTACAGGAGTCAAAAATAGATTTGTTTTCACCGAAAACTTAAAAAATCTTCTTCTCTGAAACTACAAGGGTCAGGTCTTTGATATTTGGTATGAAGCTTCATCTAGTGGACCCCTACCAAGATTGTTAAAATTATAGTGCTGGGGCTAAAAATGCCCCCGCCCCTGGGCCCTTTGGTTTTACATTAACTTATATGGGGGAAATCTTTAAAAATCTTCTTCTCTGAAACCGCAAGGCCCAGGTCTTTGCTATTTGGAATGAAGCTTCATCTAGTAGACCCCTACCAAGATTGTTAAAATTATAGTGCTGGGGCCAAAATGCCCCCGCCTCGGGGTCCTTTGGTTTTACATGGTCAGTAGTATAGAGACTCGGGGTTTTGGGACAAAAAGTTTCTTTCATCCCCACACCCACAATACTGTGGGCCCACCCAACCCGGGTGGGTCCCACCGAGTGGGGTGCAAAAGAATGAAATACGAGGGCTGTTCAAATATGAATGCAAGTACAGCGTTTTCTCATGCACTAATGCGAAAATAACATGGAAATAAATATCACTGCGTAGAAAAACATTTTACCTATACATTGATACCAAACCTGTTAAAATCCGTGCACTATAGCCATGCATATCGTTCGATAAACACAGTGTACTCTTGTATACTAATACAAAACATGGTTGGAAGAAGGTCAGAGTACGCCGATGAAATACGGTCCTATATTTAGAATCGTTGTATTCTTGGTATACGGTGCAAAGACATTTTTGATGAAATATGTTCGGTTTATGGGCATAATGAAATGTCTTTTCCGACAGTGTTTCGTTGGTGTAAGAAATTCAGCTGTGGACTAGGCTCAACAGAAAATGCACCACATTATCGTCGGCCGAAATGAGCAACATCTGCCAGGATGGTTGCTAGAGTGAAAGAAATAGTTGCTACCGATGCACGCTACACCACTAGGCAAATAGGTAGTATGGTTGGCATCTCATTAGAAGCAGCTCTTACAATTCTGAAACGGGATTTGAAAATGAGAAAGATCTGTGCTAGATGGGTTCCCCATCTGTTGAAAGATGAGCAAAAAAGACACGCGTTCAGTGCGCCAAGAAGTTGCTTAAAAAGTTTCCAAATTACAATACACGGTCTTTCGCTAATGTCGTCACAGGTGACGAGACAGGGGTTCACTTTTTTGAGCCAAAATGAAAGATTCAGAACAAAATATGTGCAACAAAATATTGCAAAAGACCATGCATTGTAAAGCGGACCATGAGTATCAAGAACGTAATGTATGCCATATTCTTTTCAAATCATGGCCCTGCTATTCAGGTGGCTGTGCCTAAAGGCAAATCTGTAAATGCGAAGTTTTACAAGAATAAAGTTCTTCGAAAATTGAAGAAATATTTCAAAGAACGAAGACCCGCAACTGGTTTGGCCAATGTCAGATTGCTACACGACAATGCGTCATCGCACAATGCGTTCATTGTGCAAGACTATCTGAAGTAGGAAAAGGTTGTTGAACTCCCTCAACCCCTGTATTCCCCTGACCTTGCCCCGTGTGACTTTTTTGTTCCCGCGGCTGAAAAAAAAATACCTTTCTGGTCGAACATTTGTACAGCGCAAAACCTCCGTTCTGCAATATTCCAGTGCCTTCATAGTATACCTCGAAAATACTACCAAAATGCATTCAATGATTGGATCAGAAATAAAAATCAAAAATGAATTCCTTTAAGAGCAATGAAAACATTCATAAGAAAGAAGATGGGCCATACTACGTAGTTTCCGCTAATAAAGCCTCATCAGTGACCCTGTAATGATCCGACAAAGAAAGCCAGAGGAAACATACTGCAATTTTGCGAATTTCGAATTGGCAGTCGATACAAAGACTGATATAAATCAAAATGGGGTCCAAATAATTAAAAACCTGTCTAGAATATGAGTCTAAACCAATAATTTATTTCCGATTTCTCAGAAGACTGAAAGTTTGTATATCAGTTAAAGGGGAATACTTTGAGGGGACAAAAAAATTTTCACCGAAATCTATCACGGAATCATTTTTATGTGCTTAGTTGCATTCATATTTGAACAGTCCTCGTATTTTCCCAAACATCTACCACGGAGATCTGAAACAAGTTTATTGAAATTAAAAATGATAGATCAAACAGGTTTGTTATACTTATAGCAAATTATAGGTGTTTCAGTATTTCGAAAATTAGCAGGAATGGAAGAAAGCACCGAGTTCTCACGGAAGATACTGGGCAAATCTATAAAATCCATACCCTTATTAATGAAGGATAATTTGAAGAAATGGCGTTTATGATTAATTTCAGAATCAATGTAAGGACGGAGAGTATGCTGAGTATAGCCTCTAGTTAAGAGAGTCGCATCATATAACTGATTAGAACTATCGTAGAATTTATTCGCCTCGGTGTCCAGAAGACGTAAAACAGAAACGGGTAATGAACTTAAAAATGAAAGCATAGAGTGGCGTCCATGATTTAATAATATAATTGACAGTCACTTCAGTCTAGTATTGTTTCGTTTAAACGCACGTAATTTACGTTTAAAGTTACCATTTTTCCTGGTGCCGTGAGATTTAGTTCTGCGTTTTCGACATTCCAGGAGCGAGAAAATATCAAAGTCCGGCATTCTGGAAATATTACCCTCATGTTGTCATTAAATCCCAGTGGAAAAGGGGTCTGTAAAGATTTAATCCATTTCAGTTCAGTCTCATGTCTTTTTTGTTAATTTTGAATTTAGATGAAGAATTAGCATCGTAATAAAGTTTTTCCACTGGTTGTATAACAATGTTA
Organism: Lucinisca nassula; assembly: GCA_963580285.1. Lineage (NCBI taxonomy): Eukaryota > Metazoa > Mollusca > Bivalvia > Lucinida > Lucinidae > Lucinisca > Lucinisca nassula. The sequence goes on along the minus strand of OY757025.1, from coordinate 66,799,691 downwards.
CAGTCGAACTTCAATGGCTCGAACACCTTTGGGACCATGATAATCTGTTCGAGACAGGGGTAGTTCGAGCCACTGAGGGCTAATGCCAGGAGGCATAACGGCATACTTTAGGACATTTTTTCTATGTTCTATAATGAAAAATGCATGCTGTGTGTACTCATTATAATCGCCTCATCGAGGCGATTCTAATAAGTACACACAGCATACATTTGCAAGATATAAATCTCCCAAACCCAAAACAATTCCACCCAATTATCCCCCTCGCGTCCCTCACACCAACCCGGTTGGGTCCGCCCCACCCCCCCCCCTCCCCCCAGGTGGGCCCCATCAGGCGAGGTGCCCAGCGCAAACCAGTGTAAAGCTGCTGAATGGAGGAAGGCTCTTATTTAGATAATACTTAAATCTATAGATTTATAAAGGGAAACACAATGCAGGAGTGTACATGGATCTAGATCGGTACAAGTGAATCTTATAGGAAGACATGTCGAGGAACCTACTGTGCTATCCACAACGCTGCTATCTCCAAAGGTGGGGGTCTCTGGATCTGTCAGGGATGTGAGGTGGCTGTGAGCTGTGTAAACCATGCGGCGCTACTACCGTTTATAATCAGTACTACCATTAGAAGCGCTATGTTGTGTCTTTCCGAAAAGAAACCAGACGATTTTCCAAGATAATTTTTAATTAGAGAAAAGTTCAGTGCATACATACATGAATTATGGATTAATTCATAGAGCAGTTACTGGCAGAAATACCTGATAATAATATAACTCTCCATCGTGTGGTTCAAAACATCTTGGGTGAGCCTATCCCAGATTCTCTCAAGCGCGCTTGTTAAAGCCCTTACAACCTGAAAAATATCGACCTACCCCACCACCACGCAAAAAGAAGGCCGCCAAGAGAAAGACCATTGAAGAGGAATTTGACTCTATCTTCCGCAAGAAAGTCCTGGGATTCGTGAAGGAGTATCAGGATGAGATCCTGGACTTGTTTGCATCTGCTGAGCAGATGGAAGAAAAGCTAGTCTTCAGTCAGACCCCATATGGGTCATTGGCGACTTCTTGAGGGGCTGGCAGATTGACGTGCCTACCAATAATCCTCATAGTGCAGACCCCAGGACTTTCCTCGAGGCTGTGGTGCCCCAAATTAGTAGCAAGCTCGAGGAAGAGATCGAGGCGCTGGGTGGTGTGAAGTTCCAGTTGGCTCTCAAGATTCAGCTTCTGAAGAACAGCCCAGACGGTAGTGAGGAGTATACAACCCCGTGCTGCGCTTCAAACAGGAGGCCCTTCTCCAGGCCAGCGAAATTAAGGGGGCTCTCGATAAAACCTTCCCACAGATCCAAGAAACACTCGAAGAGTGGACACAGAGAGGGTTGTAGATCAGGTACAGACCCTTTGGCTGGACATTGCCAGATTTCAGCCTCTTCGGGGTAGGTCATATATTCCCTTCCCAGCAGAATGAAGATATAAGAAAGGCACTGGTTAACATAAAGAACATGGACCAATACTGCTTTCGATGGACGCTCCGAGCGGCTCTGGCAAATCCGCCACCACCGTATCACCCAGAGAGACTATGTTGGTATCCTACCAATGATGGTCTGAACTTTGTAGGGATTGATAGTTCCAAATCCATCTCGCAGATCTATAAAGGGGAGCGGCAGAACAATCTAGCCATTAATGTCTTTGGCTGGGACAAGGGCATCACTGTCCTTCGTCTCAGCACACAACCACAAGAGATACCAAGGATCAATATGCTGCTGATCAGTGCGAATGAAAATCGCTTCCACTACATTTGGATCAAGAACCTCCACCGCCTCCTCTACAACCAAAGCAAGCACCATTGGCGGAAGTATTTCTGTGAGCGCTGTCTTCATGGATAGACGAGAGAAGACCTGCTGGAATCCAATAAGCTTGAGTGCGAAGCCATCGGCCAGACGACTGTCCGGGTGGAGATGCCAGAAGAGGGTAAGAACAAGCTCACCTTCCAGAACCATCACAAGCAGCAACCAACCCATTCGTCATCTATGCGGACTTTGAGGCTCTCACAACCAAACTCGAGGGCCCCGAACGCGATCCTACAAAAAGCAACACGCAACGAACACAAAAACATGAGGCTTGCAGCAAATGCTATATCGTGGTGCGGTGTGATGGAACAACAAAGCCGCATGTCGAGTATCGCGGCCCAAATGCAGCAGAGCACTTCTTAAAATCACTCCAGGAGGAGGGGCGCGATATTAAGAGCGTGCTAGCCAGCCCTAAAAACATAAGGGTGATACGAAAGGACTGTCTGGCCCATAACAATGCCGCGAATTGCTATATATGCGAAAAATCGCTAGACGGTGACTCTGTCCGCGACCACTGATATATCACAGGTATATATCGAGGGGCAGCTCAAAACACCTGCAACCTCAAGCTGTGTCTAAGCCAAAAGACCACCGTCATTCCCGTGGTGTTCCACAACCTCAGAGGGTGCGACTCCCACCTGCTCATGCAGGCTATCTCGAAAGTCGAAGGCAGAGTCTCCTGCATCCCCATCAACAAAGAAAAATACATCTTCTTCTCTCTCGGGCAGCTCCGTTTCATCGATAGCACCCAGTTCCTGCTAGCTTCCCTTGACAAGCTGGTGGCGGCAAACCAACCTGAAGCTTTCCAGATCACGTCCCACTACGAGCCCAACCAGCAGAGGCTCCAGCTCGTGACCCGGAAGGGTGTCTACCCCTACGAGTATATGGACTCCTGGGATCGCTTCGCCGAGACCAAGCTCCCTCCGAAAGAGGCATTCTACAGCAAGCTCACCGACGAGCACATCAGCGACGACGACAACGCCCACGCGCATAGAGTATTGGAGGTCTGTGGGTATAAGACCCTGGGGGACTACCACGACCTCTACAATCGCACAGATGTTCTCCTGCTGACAGATGTCTTTGAGGAATTCCGAAAGACATGCCTGACGCAGTATGGCTTAGACCCAGCACATAACTACACCAGCCCGGGGGCTTTCAAGGGACGTCCTTCTCAAAAAGACAGGAGTGGAGCTCGAGCTACTCACAGATTACGACCAACATCTATTCATCGAGAAGGGGATGCGTTGAGGTATCTCAATGGTCTCAAAGCGCTATGCCAAGGCCAACAATCCTCAGGTCGAGGATTATGACCCAGAAAAACCTAGTAGCCATATCTAATATCTCGATGCGAACAATCTCTATGGATGGGCTATGAGCCAGGCTCTTCCCATCAGAGACTTCCTGTGGGTCGATGCATCGGAATGCCAGCGACTCGCAGACACAATTGCACAATAACCCGCAGACAGTGAAGAGGGCTATATCCTAGAGGTAGATATAGAATATCCAGCAGAGCTGCACAAGGCACACAGCACCTATCCGCTAGCACCAGAGCGCCTAGTGGTAAAGAAGGAGTGGATGTCGGAGTACCAGCGCGAACTTCTCGATGGAGCTTTCGGGGAAGCCATACATCCGGATGAATACTGAGCTCCGGAAGAAGGCCACCAGTGACTTTGAGAAGGATCTCTACAAGCTCATGAACAATTCGGTCTTCGGCATGACGATGGAGAACCTCCGCAGGCGTGTCGACGTCAAGTTGGTCCGCGCCAACGAGGAAGATAAACTCAGGCGTCTCGTCGCTAGCCCAGCCTTTGCTAGAGCCAACATCTTCGACGATGATCTTGCAACAGACCAGATGCATGAGAGCCGTCTAGTGCTGAACCGACCGATGAGGTATGAGCATTCTGGATCTTTCAAAGACCCTGATGTATGATTTCTATTACAACCGGCTCCAGAGACAGGACGGAGAACGCTGCCAGCTCCTCTACACAGACACTGGCAGCCTCCTCCTCGAAATCGAGACAGAGGATGTCTACGAGGACATGGTCAAGCACCAGGGCTTCTACGACACGTCCGACTTTCTGAAAGGCCACCCGCTGCACAGCACAGAGAACACGAAGATTCTCGGAAGGACGAGTGCGCCGGGCAGTCAATCGCCGAATATCTGGGCCTGCGGCCGAAGATGTACTCCATCCTCCAGGCATCTGGAAAGAACATCAAGAAGGCCAATGGTGTGAGAAAAGCAACTGTCAAGAAACGCATCAGGCATGAGCAGTTCAAAGAAGCAAAGTAGAAGTAAAACAGAGATCAGGAATCGATGCAATTAACTTACTCCACCAATCAAAGACACCAAAGGGAAAGAAACACAAACATTAAGCGACCAGACCATAATGGAAACCTAAACAAAGGAATGCTATAAGGACAGTTACTTTCCAACAAAATGGCCATATGGCCATCCAAAATAAAAAGACACAAGTGAAACACACAGTAAGTAACAATCAACAACATAAATAAATCGCCACAGAGGAACCGCCCTGGAACGGCCAGTGGAAAGATTTCCACTGGGGGGGCTTAAATCGATTTTACTTGGCCACAATCCTCGCCCTTACTTCCGTCGCGATTTAGACAAATAATTTGTTCAGTCCGCATGAAGGCCTCCTAACTCATCAGTGCAATATCTCCGTGAACACAAATAATCAAAGAACCACAGGGGTGAGACAACGGTGAGGACTCGACAGCAAGAAACCACTGAAATGCTGGAGCAAAACAAAACCAACAGGTAGACTCCGATGCGGCCGACCAGAGACAGAGCATCAGGCACCAACCAACATTACCTTGAATTAGATCTCTCTAACTCTCAATGAGCCTTTACGTTGGAGCCGTCATAGAATCTGAGGCCTGACCCACCGGCGTGCAATTAAAGAGGGAAGCAAAGTTGCCAACCGTGATTGGGTTAACTACCATGCATGCAGTCTGTCGTATAATATCCATGTTGTACCCCATTTTTTATATCGAAGAATGATTTTACGAAATTGGGAGCTAAAGTCATTGCGTTAATATATTTTTTCTGAATTTATATACTAAGTCACCATAAAATTCGGGTTCCGATAGACCTTGTTGCAGAAGAGATTTAAGTCCAATGTTGAATTTTGAAATTAAATCGGAATTGCGTCTATAAAATTTTGAAAAGGCTTTGCATAGTTTATGGTACCGATAACCCTGATAAAGAAGTTTAGCCGTTTATAAATTATTACGAGTGTTGAAGTCAGTAACATGAATACACACAGCAAATCGAATTAATTGCGACATATAAGCGCCATAGGATGGCGCACGAGGAACATCACCATCCAAAAAAGGAAAATTTACAATCTCAAAATCAAAGTCACCGCGTTTATCATAAATTTTGCACGAAACAAACCCATCTACAATAGATAGATATAAATCCAAAAACGGGGCCTCGGTATCAGTGTTGAAGTCAGTAACATGAATACACACATCAAATCGAATTAATTGCGAAATATAAGCGCCATAGGATGGCGCACGAGGAACATCACCATCCAAAAAAGGAAAAATTTACAATCTCAAAATCAAAGTCACCGCGTTTATCATAAATTTTGCACGAAACAAACCCATCTACAATAGATAGATGTAAATCCAAAAACGGGGCCTCGGTATCAGAAGAATAAATTTGCTTTGTTTATCTGAAGTGCTGGGGGGTAAATCTGACTGATCAAACCATCGAAATAGGTATTATCAATATTTAATAAATCGTCTAAATATCTAGAAATGGAGCTAAAAGCTTCAATAATTCCAGATTGGTTATCAATGGAAAGCGACAACATGAAAAGTAGAAGTAAAACAAAGATCAGGAATTGATACAGTTAACTTACTTCGCCCATAAAAGATACCAAAGGGAAAGAAATACAAACATTAAGCGACCAGACAATAATGGAAACCTAAACAAAGGAAGGCCATAAGGACAGTTACTTTCCCACAAAATGGCCATATGGCCATCCAAAATAAAAAGACACAAGTGAAACACACAGTAAGTAACAATCAACAACATAAATAAATCGCCACAGAAGAGCCGCCCTGGAACGGTCAGTGGAAAGATTTCCACTGGGGGGCCTTAATCGATTTTACGTGGCAACAATCCTGCCCCCACTTCCGTCGCGATTTAGACAAATAATTTGTTCAGTCCGCATGAAGGCCTCCTAACTCATCAGTGCAACATCTCCGTGAACACAAAAATCAAAGAACCACAGAGGTGAGACAACGGTGAGGACTCGACAGCAAGAAACCACTGAAATGCTGGAGCAAAAGAAAACCAACGGTCTCTTTCACAATGAAGTCTCTTTCACAAGAGGTGCGCAATTTGTACCCATCGGAATGCCCACAATTTGTCTAAATAACTTTGTACCGAATCTAATATAAATATTGTCAAGTAGAAAGGTGAGGGCATCACACACTTTCTGACATGACCAAAGTGTATAATTCTTATGCTCTTTAGAAATGAAAAATGCATTTCTGACATTACATGCAAGATAGAGAGAATCTTCTCTGTGAAAAGCCTATTCAATTAAATCATTAAGCTTTTCTTTTATAAGATTATGAGGAAGTGTAGTGTAACGAGTGGAAAAATCGTAAATGGACAGACTAGAAGCACGAAAATGTCTAGATTTCAATTTATTTAAAACCTCATTCGAATTTTTTATAGACCAAAACAGATTTCTTCCTGATCTTTCAAAGACTTTATCACAATATTTAATTACATGTATTTTAATAGCAGTAAGACAGGAAGTTAATAATTTAGAAAGTTCAGTGGTAGTGCAAGAGCTAGAATTTGCAATAAACCGTGCTTTGTAAGGTTTTTATGAAGTTTTTGTAACCAGTATAGCGTAGGAAGCTTGTCTTGGCCTTCGTTAACACACACAGCAAACTTGGTGGCTGAATGACAAATATGATTATCTACTATAACTCTCTCTTCAGCCAAAGGCCAAAGTTCATAGGCCTTAGTACCACCAAGCTCCTACTTAAGCGTGTTAACATAGTGGAGCCGTCACACAACGACGACGTTGTTAGCGGCCTTGTCTGCAGAGGCCAAAACAAACTTCTTATGAAATTCTTGAATACCTTGTTTAAGATGACGTAAAGACGTCTTAGGCTTAGGAGGTAATAAGTTAGTATTTTGAGAATAGAAAGAAATGCGTTTATTCACTAGTTTTAAAATGCTAAGTTTCCAGTCCTTAAGGGCTTTATGCTCAACATACTCTCGCTTACACCATCGATTACCGAATTCATTCAAGGAAGCAGCGATTTCATCTCTACATTTACTGAAATCAATATTAGAAGGAAACCGATATTTAGGTCCTTTAGAAATTATATTCCTTATCCTAGAATCAGGAATAATTTTCAAATTGTCAGTAATTACATGACCAGCAGCAGGATAGCAATACACTGAGTTTTTACAATCACATGAATCAGGAGTATTAGTATCAATATCAAGATCTGAAACAAGTTTATTGAAATTAAAAATGATAGATCAAACAGGTTTGTTATACTTATAGCAAATTATAGGTGTTTCAGTATTTCGAAAATTAGCAGGAATGGAAGAAAGCACCGAATTCTCACGGAAGATACTGGGCAAATCTATAAAATCCATACCCTTATTAATGAAGGATAATTTGAAGAAATGGCGTTTATGATTAATTTCAGAATCAATGTAAGGACGGAGAGTATGCTGAGTATAGCCTCTAGTTAAGAGAGTCGCATCATATAACTGATTAGAACTATCGTAGAATTTATTCGCCTCGGTGTCCAGAAGACGTAAAACAGAAACGGGTAATGAACTTAAAAATGAAAGCATAGAGTGGCGTCCATGATTTAATAATATAATTGACAGTCACTTCAGTCTAGTATTGTTTCGTTTAAACGCACGTAATTTACGTTTAAAGTTACCATTTTTCCTGGTGCCGTGAGATTTAGTTCTGCGTTTTCGACATTCCAGGAGCGAGAAAATATCAAAGTCCGGCATTCTGGAAATATTACCCTCATGTTGTCATTAAATCCCAGTGGAAAAGGGGTCTGTAAAGATTTAATCCATTTCAGTTCAGTCTCATGTCTTTTTTGTTAATTTTGAATTTAGATGAAGAATTAGCATCGTAATAAAGTTTTTCCACTGGTTGTATAACAATGTTACAGTCGAACTTCAATGGCTCGAACACCTTTGGGACCATGATAATCTGTTCGAGACAGGGGTAGTTCGAGCCACTGAGGGCTAATGCCAGGAGGCATAACGGCATACTTTAGGACATTTTTTCTATGTTCTATAATGAAAAATGCATGCTGTGTGTACTCATTATAATCGCCTCATCGAGGCGATTCTAATAAGTACACACAGCATACATTTGCAAGATATAAGACGACAATATCCTAATTTTACTCTCCCTTTTTCTTATGACAGAAATTCCCTAGGGACTCAAGAACGGGTTCGACTCAGCTATGGTAAACGAGCCATCGGTGTTCGAGCCATCGAAGTTCTACTGCATTTACAGAATGACCTGTACGTCGAAAGTGACGGTACAAGAAAGTTTCGGTTTTCTTAGGCTTACTCATTCTACGATAATGCTCGTTCAATCTAGTTTTAAGCATGCGGTTAGTTTGACCGACGTACGGCATATTACAGTTTGTAGTACGTCATGTAATTAGATAAATTAAATCTTAAGACTGTCATGTCAAATCAGGCATGTTAACTACAGAGAAGCGTCTACCGTTTACAGATAAAGTAACGGTAGACGCAGTGCTCAAATGCGAACAACATCTGCACCTCTTGGCATTGCCCTTATAAATACTAGAATACATTCCACTTCTTTTCCACGGATTAGTATATTTTCGAAGGATTGGCGATTTGAGAGGAGATAGACTTATACGAAGACTACTCCCAAAAACATTGTTATTGCCTGCTCCATTGAGATTAACTGAAGTTACAGAAGACAAATTTAAGGGTCTAACCAATACCGAAGGCAACATAGTATTAAAGTTCTTAATAGAATGGGGAATTCCTACAGAAGAAGCAGAGTGTAACCTAAGGGGCGATATTGATATTTTAAATGTATTTGTGATACTCAATATGGGTTAATAAGGTTATGATACCGTCAAAACTAAAGCGATCTTCATACCGGTAATTAAATAAAACAGCATATAAAATTACTGAAGATAATTCCTTCGAATAGAAGGAACGTACAACAGAAGCCCACAAAACATCTTAGTCTACTTAAAGTCCAGGGATGTCAAACAAGCAGTTGTTATACAACGAGGAACGAACATCGGTTTAATAATGACATCCAACAGGTATCTAAAGGATGTCAATTGATGGAACAGTGAAAAGCAATTGTATAAGCAATCCCTGAGGATTGGAAAAAATAAGAGCATTAAATGTATGTACGGGGAGACCTTTTACAGCCGCAACACGGCACAAACAAAACAGCCCTGATATGCAAAGTAGAAGTAAAACAAAGATCAGGAATCGATACAATTAACTTACTCAACCCATCAAAGACACCAAAGGGAAAGAAACACAAACATTAAGCGACCAGACCATATTGGAAACCTAAACTAAGGAAGGCCATAAGGACAGATACTTTCCCACACAATGCCCATATGGCCATCCAAAATAAAAAGACACAAGTGATACACACAGTAAGTAACAAACAAAAACATAAATAAATCGCCACAGAGGAACCGCCCTGGAAAGGCCAGTGGAAAGATTTCCACTGGGGGGGGGGGGCTTGAATGGATTTTACTTGGCCACAATCCTCGCCCTTACTTTCGTCGCGATTTAGCCAAAAAATTTGTTCAGTCCGCATGAAGGCCTCCTAACTCATCAGTGCAACATCTCCGTGAACACAAATAAACAAAAAAAAAACACAGAGGTGAGAAAACGACGAGGATTCGACAGCAAGAAACCACTGAAATGCTGGAGCAAAACAAAACCAACAGTTAGACTCCGATGGGCCCGACCAGAGACAGAGCATCAGGCACCAACCAACATTACCTTGAATTAGATCTATCTAATTCTCAATAAGCCTTTACGTTGGAACCTTCATAGAATCTGAGGCCTGAGCCACCGGCGTGCAATTAAAGAGGGAAGCAAAGTTGCCAACCGTGATTGGGTTAACTACCATGCATGCAGTCTGTCGTATAATATCCATGTTGTACCCAATCTTTTATATCGAAGCATGATTTTACGAAATTGGGAGCTAAAATCATTGTCGTTATATGTTTTTCTGAATTTATATACTAAGTCACCATAAAATTCGGGTTCCGATAGACCTTCTTGCAGAAGAGATTAAAGTCCAATATTGAATTTTGAAATTAAATCAGAATGGCGTCTATAAAATTTTGAAAAGGCTTTGCGTAGTTTATGATACCGATAACCCTGATTAAGAAGTTTAGCCGTTAATAATTTATTGTGTTGAAGTCAGTAACATGACTAAACACTCTAGCAAATCGAATTAATTGCGAAATATAAACGCCATAGGATGGCGCATGAGGAACATCACCATCCAAAAAAGGAAAATGTACAATCTCAAAATCAAAGTCATCGCGTAAGCCACAAAACCGGTAACTGCCAGGATGATGAAGGCAATCTCGCGTTCTTTCTGGTCGTCACTCGGTTGGTAAAAGGTGGAGAGCTGGGGCTCGGGCCCCAGGTCAGCAAGGCTGACATTTTTCCCGGTGACCTGCGCATACAGGCGCATCGCGTCATCGACGTCTTTGAAGGTTCGAACGGCGTGCCCCTGGCGGCGGAGCTCCTCAGTGATGAAATCAATACGCTCGTTCCGTTTTCGAGACCAGTCTGCCTGTGCAGCCTGTAACTGTTCGACTGCTTTATCGTGACGCTTGCGCTATTCGTCGACGCCAGAGCTCTTCAAACTGGAGAACAACTATGGCCATACCCACATCACGGGGTGTGTAGTCTAGCTTCGTGGTGGGGGGGGGGGCTACCCCCCCTCCCAATCGCCATCTTGCCAAGCCGGGCGTATCCCACAGCGATGCCACAGACGACTGCGCCATGGTAGTGCGCATTGACAAGCATTTTACCATCAGTTGCCGGGGTTGTCATGGTTATTGTTATTGCTACGCAATAGTTACGCACAAGGCTTCACTCCATAGAGAATGGATCCGGCCTGGTCTCTATTTGTTTCACGGGCCGGGGTTCATCCTGTTGCGCAGATAACTTCCTATTCGACTTGTCTTTGTTGCTTTGCACCATGTTGCTGTTGCTCTGAGCAACTAGTCGCCGCGATAGGCTCACATGTTGCAGAGCAACTACAGCAATAAGACAAACCCCGATGATCCATGGGGTCTGGGCTCTTTATCCTTCTGGAAGAATACCGTGATGTTTCTCTTGTTGCTTTGCAACATGTTGCTCTACAACAACAACATCGTTAACGGTGCAATCGTTATTCGTAACATGATGTTTTCTTTGGTTTCCTGAAGCTCCTTGAGCAGTCGTTCTTGCTTGGCCTTACGAGCAGCGGCCCCGGCACGACCGGCTGCAACCTTTTTCGGGTCTTTTTATTCTTCGTCACTCTTTGCGTCACTGTCTCCGCCAGTGGCGTCGCACCGTCCGCCAGCTGAGTTGGAGCGTCCGGTTGTTGATCCTTCCCCATCATAGCAGGATGCATCGTATTCTCTGCCATCATTGTATGATGAATTGATGGGGCAGCAATGTTCAAATCTTGCATGCTTGAGAGTGATTAACGTTGCGGTGAGCGGAGCTAACCACGTGCCATAGCGGTGAAAGAGTTCGCTGGTAGCGCCTTGAAGTGCGCTACCTAGAAAAGGATCGCTCTCAAGATAGCGAATGAGCCCTTGTTGGTCCGGGATCGGGACGAACATCCCGACCAATTCCGCATACAGCCCGAGAGCTACGTTCGAAATCGTCTTTGACATGTCTGTTCCTAATTGGGCTGAATAACGGGCGTAGAGCCTCTCAGCATCAGAGTCACTCAGCTCCTCGACCTGGTCGACGGTCAAGGCATTTCCGTGAGCCACAATTCCGTATTTCCTGGCCGACCCTCCAGCTACTGTTGCAGCGAGCCTTTCGCGGTATTCTTGCACCCTCTCATCTTTCCGTGGCTCTGCTTGTTGCTTTGTTTGTTGTTTTGCTTGTTGCTTTGCAACATGCGCCAGTTGTGTGTCTGGCGCCGCCGGGTCGGCAAGCATCTGGTCTATCAGCTCGCCACAGTCTATTCCAATCCACGATAGGAAACAAGGGCGGCCCTGTCTAAAATGGAGTCGCAGGCATGCGCATACGTATGCGGCGAACGTCTGTAGCACTCGAGAAAAGACAGCGAAAAGCAGCGCCACATGCAGACCAAGACAGCGATTACGGCCGCTACTGACCCCATCGTTGTTGGCGTTGCTTCGCAATATTAATTACAAAGAAATTATATAATCAGCGGGTTGATCAGTCTTCAACAGAAGCTTAGCGTGTTTTGTCTCGGCTAGCTGCTGCCGCACCAACTCTCGTCCTCGTGCGGGGATCACGTCATTTTCACGCAGACAGTCTTCGAACGAGTCACGATCCTCGCAGTGGAACAAACAGACCCAGCGCGTCTGCTCGCGCAAGTCTTTCAAGACGGAGTTGTACTTCTGCGTGAGACAGACTGCTCCGGGTGGCGGCCCGAGAAAGCCAGCTCTGACAGCATGTCTTTCTTCTTCGTCAAATCCCTCTTAGCACTGCAGTCATCTATGATGTATATGGTCGGCTCGCCCTGGAACACCCGGTAAACGCTCGCAAGTAATCGTGAAGCCGCTCAACGGGGTCTAGAACGTAGATCTCATGATCTGTCCAGATCCAGGGGCGTTGCTGATACGTTCTGTTGTACCGTATGGTGGGACACAGAACCACTACGTGAAGAAATAACCTCCGGTAGGGGCCTTCGAGTAGATCGAGGATAAAAACGGTTTTTCAGCATCCCGTCTGTCCGCTGATTGTCGCCGAATGGGCCGTGCGCGGTAGGAAGTCCATAAATCGTTGCTCAGGAACATTAATTAATTGTTTCTCCGAAACATTTATTAATCGTTGCTCCGCAACATTAATAGACCGCTGAGACGAACCGGCCATCTTCGATGTTAAGCTGTGCATCCATGATGACGTAGAGGTAGATGTTCAATGCGCCAGCCGCCTCGGCTCTTTTCGTTATCTGGACGGTCACACATTCCCTGGCATTCTCTATCCGTCTGCGGGAGCCGTGGAGCCGGCCGTCGTCGCTTGTCCTGAGGTCAAGCCACAGCGCGTACTTGCTGGTGAGGTATTCTATAAGGCTGACGTCGGCTACAGCCAGGTCTTCTTCGACCATTGCTACTTCAAGGTGTCGCTTGCTGCCGGCTGGGAAGAGCTCCTCGCTCCAGCAAACATCTGGTTAGAGCGCATCCCTTGGCTGAAGTGTTGGTCGGGGATCCCCCCGATGGTGACCTCGACCTTGTCGGGTTATAGAAGGCCTCAGTGTCGCGAGCGAATGGCTGTTGCGTGGTTTCATCCTCAAAGAGCATCAGGATGTACCCTTCATGCTGCGGGCGGGCACGTTGATATTCCAGAGGGTGTCGCTCGTCTTTGCCGATTTTGTGGTGCCGCAGTATCCGGTCATACAGAATCAAAATGCGGCTTCTATACTGGTTGTTGATCATTTGGGCCAGCTCTGGAAGGGTGACCATGTCATACTCAAGACAGATGTTTCCAATGTCGAAAGAGGCACCCCTGCCTGTGGCCTGGATCACACGGTTGTAGTCGTTGAACGAGCTGATCGCCCAGCGCGCTCTGGTAGAATGGCATATGGCTCTCGAGCAGCTCGAAGTCAAGTGGGATGTAGAAGCGATTGCCGAAAGCATCGGCGACGGTTTTGTCCGCTAGAACGGACTCGTCTTTGTCCCCAGCATTGATTCGGATCCTCGTCGTATTTCGGTTATTCGACGTATCAATACCTTGGTACTGGCCAATTTTCCTCTCTGAAGCCGTCCTCCAGAGATCGCAGTAGCAGTGGTACACGTCACTGTCGTCGATGCTGATGACATCATGTTTGTTGAGGTTTGGGAATCGAACCAAAAGCTGCTGGTTGGGACCGACGGGCTGGGGTTGTTAGTTATCGTCACCGATTGCCTCACCCCTTTCACCCCAAGGGATTCGCGGAGGCACCGATAGGGGTCAAGCTTTCGTCCGAACTTGCTTGATGACATGGTGTTAACTTCGTTGACAACTTCGTTGCCACTCAATAAAGTCTGTTTTAAACATGCGCGACAACCTTCAAATGCACAAACATTATGGCTGACTTTGAAAACCCCACGTTCGAAGACTGGCACGACTCTTATGATGACGCCGACTATGATGTGTCTAACCTGCCAGACGCTGTTATGGACCCACCACCGGACGTCGAGCAAGGACTACGCGCGGCCGGGGACAATCTTCAGAACCTCCGAGGCGATTTAAGATGGACAGCACTTTCTGACCAGAAGAAGCGTCTGGTCGATACTTTCTACAAAGAAGTGAGCCGTGCCTATAAGGGGTTGCGCCTCGAAGGTAGTATCGACTATTATCAGTTTGGGATTGATGACGACGGTAACACACTCTACTTGACCCCCGGTGACAAAAAGATTCCTATCACTGCGACACGGGGAGGATTCCGGTTTCTCGCTCTGTCCATACTGGCCTCGAAATATGGAACAGGCGGCATAAATGCATTTCGGCAATCATTGGGGCTCACTGACTATAAATCGAATATGCCACGTCTCAACAAAGAGGCTGTGGATACACTCCAAAAGGCAGAGGAAACCCTCCCAAACATATTGAATCCACCGAGATGGCAGAGCTCCCCGGCATAGCCCACGACGTTATTGGAGATGTCGAGACCGCATTGAAGACGATTGATGATCAGCCTATCGACACCGCGTGGGTCACCCAGGCCAAAAGAGAGCTTGCTGGGCTTGAAAGGGCAATGACTCGAACACGAGACGAGCTCGTGAACAACCTGTCGAAGCTGTCGAAGGTCGAAAGCCGGAAAACCGAGGTTGAAAAACAATTGGCACGAGAGCAACAAAAACTGACGTTGACGAACGACCCCAAGACGCAGCAGGAGATTCAAGACCGAATCAGAAAGCTTAAGGGCGATCTCTCTGACATCGAACTTGAAAGACAGTCGTGGCTCGAAGCCTTCTCTACGAACAGAGAAGCTCTCCGGTCTCAGATCTCCTGAATCCGTGAGGCGTTCAGGAAGATGCTCTATGAAGACAAGACGCTGGGTGAGCGACTACGGACACTCTTTCGCGAACAGGGGATAACGATCGTGAGCATCCTTACAGCGGTTGGGAAGGCATTCTCGACCCTAGTGCTTGCGCTCACCGGCGGCGAGAATGTACCGGCTCCGGCTCCAAAGCCATCCGGCAAGGGCGGGGTCAAGAAGTGGGTAAAAAGGCACCTACAGTCCCTCGGGCGTGCCCTGGCCAATTTGGCCGGCAAGGCCGCGGCTGCCCTGCCCGGAATCATGGGGTCCATCGTCTCTTAGCTTTTGAGTACGCTAGGGAAGGCCGCTTCATGGCTCGCAGATAATTTATGGGCCTTGGTCATCAGCATGGGGCCCCTTCTTCTCGTGGCTGCAAGGGCCACTAGGCTGAGCGCAATCCCTGCGACTATGAGAGATGTTTTTTCTTATTCATGGTCGAGACCGGATTTCCAGTCTGCTGGCGGAGCAACCACGGCAGACGTAGGTGACACTTCGGGCGGTGGCCCTGCAAGTACTCGAGGATCGGTCCCCTCGAATGTCCTTGAGCTGCCAGCACTGCTGGCGCTGATATTTGCTGCCTTGTTTATTTCTGGGTTGTGGCCGATGACAGAGTCTGAACCCGCATCAACTGGCATGTCCACAAACATTTTCAGTGCTCTCAACTGCAGCTATAATTTGTCTTTTGTCCAATATAATGTTCAAAGTATCAGGAACAAACTCGATATTTTAGAAGCTGATCTTCTGGAATTTGATATATTAGCTTTTAGTGAAACATGGTTGAACCGGTCAGTTGATACAGAAGACTTACTGTTACAGTCCTTTTACAAGCCTGAACGAAAAGATCGTTTGGGTGACAGTCATGGCGTCGTTATGCTCTATGTCAAGGAAAATATATATTATAAACGCAGAGATGATCTTGAAGTAAGAGGTGTCGAAAATATATGGATCGAAGTATCAAATAATCATAAGCGAATACTTTTTGGGCTTTTTTATAGACCGCCAAATGCAAGTGCCAACTACTTTAGAGATATAGAAGACTCTATAGCTCTAGCTTTCGATACTGGTCTGCCAGACATTATTATAACCGGTGATTTCAATCTGAACTACCTTAATCCCCAGACTAGAAGAAAGATCGACTCTTTGTGTACTCAGTTCTCTCTCTATCAAACTATTAGGCATCCCGCTCATTTTACTGAACATTCAGCTTCCTTAATCGATTTAATCTTTATCAGTAACAAAGAATACCTGGTTCTCAGCGATGTTGGCGATCCGTTTTTGCATCAAGAATTAAGGTACCACTGTCCTATCTTTGGAATTTTAAAATTTTCTAAGCCCAAAGCAAAACCATTTACCAGACACATTTGGGACTATAATAATGGCAATTATGAACTTTTACGGGACTTGGCATCTGACTTTGACTGGGGTACATTACAGGACAATAACATTGATACCTATGCGAATAACATAACAAACACCATTATGAACCTTGCATCTCAATGTATCCCTAATAGAACTATTAAAATAAAACCATCCGATCCACCATGGATAACTTCACATATAAAACGTCATATACGTAAGCGAAAAAGAGCCTACAAAAAAGCGCAAAAAACTAACCGCCAACAACACTGGGTAAAATTCAAAAAGATTCGTAATGAGGTCACAACAATGGTACGCGATTCAAAGCGCAATATGTACATCTAAATATCAGATAAGCTGAAATCTGATTCACTCTCATCCAAAGACTGGTGGAAAACTCTGAAAATGTTTATCTCCCCCTACACTCGCACAGAAATTCCTCCACTTCAGTTAGATGGTAATATCTACACGGACGATACTGATAAAGCCAACCTTCTCAACAACTATTTCAAGACACAAACAATTCTTCACGAGCAAAATGCTATACTTCCTGATCTTCCACCTCCGACATATCATTCACAAATGAGCTCGATTGTACTCACTCCTCTAGAGGTAGAATGTGTCCTGAAAACTCTAAAAGTTGGAAAAGCGTGTGGCCCAAACGGTCTCAGTAATCACGCCTTGCGTGAACTTACCCCTATAGTAGCTATACCTTTCTATTCACTTTTCAATCAATCTCTGCGCCAGGGTGTCGCACCAGCTTATTATAAGGATGCGAATGTTTGTCCTGTACCAAAAAAGGGCGACTTGTCTGCGGTGACTAATCACAGACCTATATCTCTATTGAATTCTGAAAGCAAACTGCTTGAAAGAACAGTATTTAAACACCTTTATAATCATCTTCATACAAATAACCTGTTATCTGCTTTTCAGTCTGGTTTTGTACCAGGTGATTCAACTGTGAATCAACTAACATACCTATATCATACATTCTGTGAGGCTCTGGATTCTGGTAAAGAGGTAAGGGCCGTCTTCTGCGACATCAGCAAGGCTTTCGATCGTGTTTGGCACGCTGGTCTTTTATACAAACTTGAGGCAGCTGGTGTCAAAGGAGACGTCCTCAAATGGTTTCAAAGTTATCTATCGGGCAGACGCCAACGTGTAATACTTCCAGGCGCATCCTCTGACTGGGTTTGCATCACAGCAGGAGTCCCTCAAGGTTCTATTCTAGGACCTCTACTCTTTCCTCTTTTTATCAATGATATTGTTACTGATATTGAATCCAGCATACGACTTTTTGCAGACGATACAAGTCTTTTCATTGTTGTAGATAATCCATTAAATGCAGCAGCTTGCTTAAACTCGGACTTGGGAAAAATTTCAAGTTGGGCAGCACAGTGGCTAGTTACCTTCAATCCCGATAAAACCGAAGCATTTTTAATATCGCGCAAAATGAACCAATTGCAACATCCACCACTATTCATGCAAAATGTACAAATTCAAGAAGTTGATTCTCACAAGCACTTGGGTATATTTCTCGCCAACGACTGTAGTTGGCACCAGCACATTTACTTTATAAAAGAAAAGGCTTGGTTTAGAATTAATATTATGAGGAAACTAAAATTCAAACTTGACAGAAAATCTCTCGAGACCATTTATATATCATTTATAAGACCATTGTTAGAATACGGAGATAATATTTGGGATAATTGTTCACAATCAGAAAAGGATGAACTTGAAAAAATTCAGAATGAAGCTGCAAGAATTGCTACAGGAGCAACTAAACTTGTTTCTTTAAATAATCTCTACAAAGAAATATATTGGGAATCACTTCAGAAAAGACGTCGTGATCATAAACTCATTTTGTTTTATAAAATGAATCACAGCTTAGCGCCTGAATACCTCTCTTCCTTAATACCACAACAGGTTAGTAACATATCTCGATACAATTTACGAAATTCTGACAATATACAGACGATCAGAGCTAAAACCACACAATATCAAAACTATTTTCTTCCCTCTGTCCTAAGAGACTGGAACAACTTACCGACAGAAGCCAAACAAAAAAATAGTTTATGTTCTTTTAAATGTTTTTTGAAGAAAAATAAAAAGTGTGTTCCTGAACAATATTATTTCGGAAACAGAAAGGCACAGATACTTCAAACACGACTACGTACTGGTGTAGCTCCTTAAATCTTGACCTTTCTCTTAAAAATATAACAGATTCACCACTATGTAATTGTGGTAGCATTGAAGATGCACAGCACTTCTTTTTCCACTGTAGGTTTTATCAGAGGCAAAGAGAAACACTTTTAAACTCTATAAGAATACACCAAACACCCTCCTTAGATATCATCTTGCATGGTGATGATTCATTATCTCTAGAGATAAACCAAAGAATATTTGCCAATGTCCACATGTATATTATAGATTCAAGACGTTTCGAATAATCTTCAATACAGTCCATTATATTTCACAACATGCGATGAAAATAAACTTTCGGTCAATCAGAGGCCCCGCATCGTTACCTCCTCCTCCCCATCCGCTTGATTTTTTTTCCATCTATACATTGTATCGTCACTAATCCTAATTGTTATTTGTTTATTTTCAAAATTATTATTATGATCTATCTCCTTCTGCTTTTAGGATTTTTTTTCTTAAATTCAATGTCATTATTCTGTATACTAAATTCAGGTTTAAATACTCCGATGCTAAAATAGTAAAATCAATTTACATTCACGGCTGTATACCGCCGTTAACAATACATTGTCACTAGTCTTATAAGGAAAGGAACTATATAAGCCTCGCTTTCGTTCTGATCCTTTGTATGTGTTTAACTTTGCTTGTATGTTGTATTATTTTGTGAACTTATTGAATAAAATATGTTTAAACCAACCCGCAATTTGGATTTGGTTATTATAACCTTGGACATTGCCGGGATGGAGTGCCATGTCGCTCGGCATCAGGTAGAGCGCACTCCCGCAGACGTTATCCAGTGCTGTGGATGCATATTGCAACGTCTTTTGATAGCGATCGATGCTGCTGGGATGTCGACGGGTGAGGCTATGGCGTCTTCGAGATACGCCGTTAACTGCTTTTGGGCGTCGAACCCCGTCCCGACTTTGAGAATGTTGGAACGGACCTGAGCTTGCGCGCCCAAGATTGCCCAAACGTAAGTCCGAATCGAGTCGTTGAGGGGCTCGACACCCGATTGCGTGAACCCTTCTGATTTATCTAGAATGAACATCGTCCACGCCTTTGAAATATCCACATTATGGCGTATGGCATCCTTCTGGAAAGAAGGGGCCATCGGAGCTGTGATCACAGCGGTATTTCCCCGAAGGGGTAATGAAAGTACTAAAAGATCTGAGGCATTGACACCCGTAGTCAAGCTTTTGCCTCCACTCTGTAGAAGGCGAAGCGGCGAACTCCTCGCAAAGCCGATTGTAGGCCCTGGAGTCATATTGGTTATCGCATCATGAATAGGACTCGTCCCCAGGGAGGGCGACTTTTAGCTCCTCAAACAGACGTCTCATCGTAAAATAGACATGAAAGCAATACAGGCCTTTGTTTAGGTTTCCATTATGGTCTGGTCGCTTAATGTTTGTATTTCTTTCCCTTTGGTGTCTTTTATGGATGGAGTAAGTTAATTGTATCAATTCCTGATCTTTGTTTTACTTCTACTTTACAAGAAGGGACTCCTCCGCTTGGAGATGGTCCTGGAAATAAACACCACATGCGGCAGTTGCGCACCAAACCGCAAAGTTCAGCTGGCACTGCCACCAGCTGGAAGTAAGGAATACACCAAAGAACTGAAAAATATGGAGTGTATATGTTTTCTGGGCCAGACTAGCTAGTTTCGGCCAATTAGGCCTCATCGGTGATCCTCAGATACTTTTTTAAAATTCCACAATGGAATCAATGATCCCAAAGGACTAGAAAATATAATCTACACTATGATGTAGGGCAGGGAGACGTTTCACCGCCGCCGCCACACATTCCCACACACCATCTGTAGTGAAGTTAAATATCTTCTATAAAAGGGTTATCCTTTGGAAGCAAGGAATACACCACAAAACTGAAAAATATGGAGTGTACAATGTTTTCTGTGCCAGACTAGCTAGTTTCGGCCAATTAGGCCTCATCAGTGACCCTCAGATATTTTCAAAATTCCACAATGGAATCAATGATCCCAAACGACAAGAAAATATAATCTACACTGTGATGTAGAGCAGGGAGACGTTTTACCGCCGCCACACATTCCAATACACCAGCTGTAGTGAAGTTAAATATATTCTATAAAAGGGTTAAAAAAGACTGAAAAAACAATACCTGACGGGTATTATTACGTCTGTGAGTTGAACGAAAATGTGTTTCAGCAATTGGGCGCCGAACTCACTCTGGTGTACTGCGATTGAAAGTAAAGCCTGGAGAAGTCATAACAATGAATCGCGAATTAGCTAATCTCTTAGGGTTTTCTGACAACACTATCAGATCTGCTGCGGACACGGGATTTGACGATAACTTTGGCATTAGTACGTTTTTGAGAAGGTTCTCCGGGATTTTCTTTGCAAATGAGCCACACAAGCTGGCCGTCCATCGTGAGGTCTACTTTCACCTTGCTGAATTAAGTACTTCAGACAATCTGCATAACGGTCGCCCCTCTACACTACTTAGATCTGTCCCCGTCGAGAACGAAAAGTGTGGAGCTGGTAGAACTGAATCATTTCCTATCTTACAGTACAAGAGGTTGTCGTCAGGGCCTATTTCACAGCTGACTATCTCACTTAGAAATACCAACGGGGAGATGTTACCATTCGAGTATATGAGCGCCAACCCTACATATAAGGAATGGTTGACGCAAGCGGCCCCGGTGGGATCAGAAAATGCCCTGGGTGGCTGTGGCTGATCTTGGTGATACTGAGGGGTTCGGTAAGGACGGAAAAGAAGATCAGTTGTATCCCCTACAACTCTCTGATGTTGTCTACAAAAGAAAAGAGGTCGCCCAAGCGGGGTCACTGAAATGAAACTAGAGTGGGCGCCCCTGCTGCTGATTCCTTATATTTGAAATGGCCGCCGGCCTGATATTTTGCCGAGCTGTTAAACGTAAACGCCTTTGTATCCATACCTATTTTGGTGTTGTTGTGCTGTTCAAGTTAATAATTTTATTATTATGTACATCACACTTACTGGCGTTCAAAATGATGTGCCAATCTATCTTGGCAGGACCCTGTCTGCGGGTAAGCGAGAGATTGCTCTCTGCGAGCTGACGTATTATCACTGGTGGTACAACATATGCACGGCGAAAAGGCACTATAAGGTCTCAAATAAAAAGACTGAAAAAAAAACACAAAGAAACAATACCTGATGGGTATTATAACGTCTGTGAGTTGAACGAAAATGTGTTTCAGCAGTTGGGCGCCGAACTCACTTTAGATGAACCCTCTGGTGTACTGCAATTGAAAGTAAAGCCTGGAGAAGTCATATCAATGAATCGCGAATTAGGGTTTTCTTAGGGTTTTCTGACAACACTTTCAGATCTGCTGCGGACACGGGATTTGACGATAACTTTGGCATTTGTACGTTTTTTAGAAGGTTCTCCGGGATTTTCTTTGCAAATGAGCCACACAAGCTGGCCGTCCATCGTGAGGTCTACTTTCACCTTGCTGAATTAAGTACTTCAGACAATCTGCATAACGGTCGCCCTTCTACACTGCTTAGATCTGTCCCCGTCGAGAACGAAAAGTGTGGAGCTTATAGAACTGAATCATTTCCTATCTTACAGTACAAGAGGTTGTCGTCAGGGCCTATTTCACAGCTAACTATCTCACTTAGAGATACCAACGGGGAGATGTTACCATTCGAGTATATGAGCGCAACCCTACATATAGAGAATGGTTGTTGCAAGCGGCCCCGGTGGGATCAGAAAATGCCCTAGGATGACTTTGGCTGATCTTGGTGACTAACAAAAGAAAAGAGGTCGCCCAAGCGGGGTCATTGAAATTCCGTGATCTCAGCGACGTAGACACCTCACATGCCGTTCCAAAGCATGTTCATGCGCTGGCCTTCACTGGGAGCAAGTGGGTTGCTTTTGCGGACCCCGTTCTATCTACAAACTATCGACATCAAGATAGCGTCTCCGTACGTCGTGACAGGAAAACAGCACAAAATCAGAAAAGTAGTAAATAGTGGCAGTCGGTTGTGTTCGTATATCCCCGGGACGAAGAACATTGTCGTTTCCGAAGATAACGTGCTGAAGACAAGCATCAACCGGCAGGGAATCCTGAAAATAGTCTACGAATTCTCCCCAGCGGAACTCATTGGTATGGACTTACCAACATCATCAATAATCCTTGATCAAATTCTCGGAGATAGACCCGACGACTTTGTTGATGTGTTACCCGGCGTCAAGCTCATATGGCCACAAACGCATACTACTAAGGAGGTTGGGGTTCACATAGTCACAAAAAAGGGGCTGGTTCTGAAGTGCAGTTCACTCTTGAAGGAATCCAACACCAAACTGAATACCGTCATTTGGATATAAATAATATTTTAATAGGCCCAGTGTCTCTGAAAAGGCTACGATTAACGCCTGGTGCGCTCACAGCAGACCAAGCTATAGTCATTATTAGGCAGAAAGTCTATTTAAACCCACACAGCTCGAGGGGTTGTACACGATGGGCCTCTACCCAGGTCTTGAAACCTGAGATAATCACCGACTTCAGAGATTTACACCCTTTTCAATAAGTGATATTCATTTAGAGCGAAAGGTTAGATCATATTAGTACTATGACTCTCTATCCATCACTTGATACTGAAGACAAACACCGCCTTCAGCACGTGGCCGAGGTCAAATTCCGTCTCGAAAAATAACGATACTTCAGAGCCTCCCTGTACAAGAAATACAGACGTGGGGCTAATGTTGTTGATGGGATTGATACCGCGCTTACTGCGACTAGCGTAGGGCTGGCTGCTTCTGGCGTCGGGCTCGTGTCACTTATCATCGCGGCGCCTGTCGTCCTTGGTCTTCAAGCTGGAGCGATTGTGTGTGGGTTGCTGGGTGTTGGCGGGAAATTTATTGGCCGGAAACTCCAAACAAAAGCCAAAAAGCACGAGATTCGTATCTTGGCTGAGTCAAAACTGAACTCAATCACGGACCGTATTTCTATCGCGCTGAACGACGATAATATATCTGAAACAGATTTTCGCCCGATTCTGTGTGAAATCGATAAGTTAAATCAGATGAAAGAAGAAATTCGAAAGCGCCAGAAAGGGACTGCTGGTATATCAGAAGACGAAAAAAGAAGTTGTTTCAACGTGCGAGAGACGAGGCGTTAATGAAGGCCCGTACCAAGCTGTTGGAAGAGTTGGACAAAACTGGTCACAGTGGCAGCTGAATATTTTTTTGATGACGAGCTTTAAAGAGTGCCGGCTGGTCACGACCGACGAGTACATATACAACACACCATCCTTTTCATTCTCACGAATTAGCACACAAGAGCCTTTTGATTTCCCCAAGCTTTTTTCACCTGGGCACCTCGCCCGGTGGGCCCACCTCGGGGGTGGGGTGGGGTGGGGTGGGGCGGGCCCAACCGGGTTGGTGTGATGGACGCAAGGGGGATAGTTGGGTGGAATTGTTTTGGGTTTTGGAGATTTAAATTGCTGAATGGAACTCGTCTCGGTGGTAGATGTTTGGCACAAATATTTTATTCTATTACACCCCACTCGGTGGGGCCCAATCGGGGGGTGGGTGGGCCCCACAGTATTGCGGGTCTATACTTCTTGGGCTTATATAGGGAAAATCTTTAATAAATCTAATGGACCCTTACCAAGATTGTTCAAATTATATTGCTGGGGCCAAAAATGCCCCCGCCCGGGGCGCTTTGGTTTTACATAGGCTTATATATAGGGAAAATCTTTAAAAATCTTCTTCTCTGAAACCGCAAGGCCTAGGTCTTCGATATTTGGTATACAGCTTCATCTTGTGGTCTTCTACCAAGATTGTTCAAATTATAGCCCTGGTACCAAAATTGCCCCCGCTCCGGGGCCCTTTGATTTTACATAGACTTATAAAGGGAAAATCTCTGAAACCACAAGGCCTAGGTCTTATATATCTGGTACGAAGCTTCATCTAGTGGACCTCTACCAAGATTGTTCAAATTATAGCCTGGAGACCAAAAATGCCCCCGCCTTGGGGCCCGTTGGTTTTACGTAGACATATATAAGGAAAATCTTTAAAAATCGTCTTCTGTGAAACCCACAAGGCCTAGGTCTTTGATATTTGGTGTGAAATTTCATCTAGTGGACCTCAAGATTGTTCAACTTATAGCCCTGGGACCAAAAATGCGCCCGCCCCGAGACCCTATGGTTTTTACATAGACTTAAAATTATATAGGGAAATATTTCAAAAATCTTCTCTGAAATTACAAGGCCCATGTCTTTGATATTTGGTGTGGCGGTTCATCTAGTGGACCTCTGCCAAGATTGTTCAATTTATAGCCCTCGG
Organism: Lucinisca nassula; assembly: GCA_963580285.1. Taxonomy (NCBI): domain Eukaryota; kingdom Metazoa; phylum Mollusca; class Bivalvia; order Lucinida; family Lucinidae; genus Lucinisca; species Lucinisca nassula. Next base: position 66,774,709 of record OY757025.1, on the reverse strand, counting down.
GCCACAAATGCCCCAGGGCCCTTTGGTTGTACTTAGACTTATATAGAAAATATTTAAATATAGGGAAATCTTTAAAAAAAATCTTCTTCTCTGAAACCGCAAGGCCCAGGTCTTTGATATTAGGTGTGTAGCTTCATCTATTGGACCTTTGCCAAGATTGTTCAAATTATAGCCTTTGTTGATATGATGTATGAAGCTTCACCTTTTTAGACCTCCCTCAACATTATGCACATTATAGACCTGTGGTCAATAATAGCCCTCCCCGGGGCCCACTTTTTACTCTATGGATCAGGTGAGCGATCCAGGGCCATCACGGCCCTCTTGTTAATTAGACCTCTCCAAAAAGGGGGGAATACCATGTTCGATGTCGGACAGTAAAGGGTTGTTAACCTAATTTTATTTGTGACCACAAACGCTATCTAGCCCGTTCAACCCTGCAGACCTTGTAGATCCAGATGGGACGCCACGTAACGAGCAGTCTCACCTGGATCTATCGGTACAATGTTTGCCATCATGTCAATGAACTGGGGAAAAGAAGCTTTGTATTAGAATAAATACACATGAGTCATGTTCTAAAATTCAGGAGTGAAAAGGTAAAAAAATCTCGAATGTAGGTTATATTATGTAGGTTACATTATGTAATGACTTTACTTAAATTAATAAATGTATACATATTTGGTGGAGACAATGTTCAAATTTATTTGATAAATTTTATTTGAGCGAAATTGCGCTAAAAACTGAAAACAAGCCGGACAACGCTTTTGTGCGGAATCATATTTCAGTAGTTCTGAGTCAAAGCCGGATGTTAGCTACCAAACTCGTGTGACAGCTAGGAATGATCATTAAATCCGTCAATATAAACTTTCTTTCTTTAGAGCATAACATTTTATGTTATAATGCAAATATAATTACACACTTTACTATTGTAGCATCATCTGGGGTAGTACATCTAAATAAGATAAATAAACTACAGCAGAGAGCATGTAAAAAGTTAAACTAACTTATCAGAAGCACGAAGTTAACTTTAGATCCAATCAGTAAATTTATAGAACGCAAAAGTTATGTATAAAATAGCTAACAATATTTACGCCTGTTTCCTTAACAGACTTATTTCAAATAAGGAACGTTAATGATACTTATTCTAATTTGCGTTCGGTTGTCGACAGAAACTTCTTAATAAGGAAGCCGAACAATAAGTAGGGTCCCGCAAATTTATTTGCGAGTGCCCTATAGTAATCACCCTGTCTGTCCGTCAGTACGTCCGTCCGTCTGTCCGGGCGAACAAATGGATAGTTAGGTGTCTGTGAAAATGGACAGAATCAGTCTAATTGAATGGGGTTAAGACACATAAATGTCTTTTAGGTGGCTAAAATTAGCCACCTGCCAAAAATAGCCACATACATGTAATTATCCATCTGTGAGAATTCCGTCCGTCCGTCCACATTTTATGTTTTGTTTTGTTTTTTCTTCATAACTTACAAACCGCCAAACGCATCAACCTCAAACTTTAAATACCATTACACAATTTCATGTCAAGATACGTAACTCTAGCTGCAATACTCTCAGAGTTATGGCCCTTCGAGAAACTTAGAAACGTCCACATTTTATTTTTCCTTAATAACTTACGAACCGTCAAACGCATCAACCTAAAACTTTAACAATTAGATCTCAATTCTCAATATCATTTTACAAATTCATAGCAGTTATGTTGCTCTAGCTAAAATATTCTCAGAGTTTTGGCCTTTTGTAAAACTTAAAAACATCCACATTTTTAGCTCACCAGAACCGAAGGCTCCGGGGGAGCTTATAGTATTTGCAGTGATCCGCCGTCCGTCGTCCGCGTCCGCGTCCGCGTCTGCGTCTGCGTCCGCGTCTGCGTCAACATTTTCAAACGACTTCTCCTGTGAAACTAATTGGCCAATTGAAACCAAATTACATGTGGAGGCTGTGTGGGAAGGGGGAACGAAAGTTTGTTCGTGAAGACTGGGTCACATGACCAAGATTGCCGCCATGCCCATATATGGTATAAACCTTTAAAAATCTTCTTCTCAAGAACCGAATGGCCTATGATCTTGAAACTTGGTATGCAGCATCGGGGACTCGGGCCCTACCAAGTTTGTTCAAATTATGACCTTTGGTTGACCTTGACCTGTTTTACGTCAAGGTCAAATTTGGTCACTTAGACATTTGTATGGAAAAAAGGCAAAACAGTGGATTTTTCTTTCTGATTGCATGGTAGCTAGTGGAATCAGAAATGGTGTTTGCAATCAGCTGAATGGAAGTTTATAAGTTCCAAAGGTCAAGGTCATTTACCGACCTTTGTCCAAGACGGCTCAGATTCAGTATTTTTATCTTCTTCTTCACTTAAAGTACTTGGCCAATTGAAACCTAATTACATATGGAGCCTCTATGGAATGGGGGAACGAAAGTTTGTTTCTGATGATGGGGTCACATGACCAAAATGGCCGCCATGCCAATATATGGTAAAAGCCTTTAAAATTTTTCTTCTCAAGAACCGAATGGCCGATGATCTTAAAACTTGGTATGCAGCATCGGGGACTCGGGCCCTACCAAGTTTGTTCAAATTATGACCTTTGGTTGACCTTGACCTGTTTTACGTCAAGGTCAAATTTGGTAACTTAGACATTTGTATTGAAAAAAGGCAAAACAGTGGATTTTTCTGATTGTTTTGTAGCTAGTGGCATCAGAAATGGTATTTGCAATCAGCTGAATGGGCATTTAAAAGTTCCAAAGGTCAAGGTCATTTCCCGACCTTTGTCCAGGACAGCTCAGATTCAGTATTTTCATCTTCTTCTTCACTTAAACTACTTGGCCAATTGAAACCAAATTACAAGTGAAGCCTCTAGGGAATGGGGGAACGAAAGTTTGTTCGTGAGGACTGGGTCACATGACCAATATGGCCACCATACCCATATATGGTAAACACCTTTAAAAATCTTCTTCTCAAGAACCGAATAGCCGATGATCTTGAAACTTAGTATGTAGCATCGGGGACTCGGGCCCTACCAAATGTGTTCAAATTATGACCTTTTGTTGACCTTGACCTGTTTAACGTCTAGGTCAAATTTGGTCACTTAGACATTTGTATGGAAAAAATGCAAAACAGTGGATTTTTCTGATTGCATTGTAGCTAGTGGCATCAGAAATGGTATTTGCAATCAGCTGAATGGAAGTTTATAAGGTCCAAAGGTCAAGGTCATTTGCCGACCTTTGTCTAGGACAGCTCAGATTCAGTATTTTTATCTTCTTCTTCTTCACTTAAACTACTTGGCCAATTGAAACCAAATTACATGTGGAGCCTCTAGGGAATGGAGGAACGAAAGTTTGTTCGTGAGGATGGGGTCATATGACTGATATGGCCACCATGCCCATATATGGTAAAAACCTTTAAAACTCTTCTTCTCTAGAACCGAATAGCCGATGATCTTTAAACTTGGTATGCAGCATCGGGGACTCGGACCCTACCAAGTTTATTCAAATTATGACCTTTGGTTGACCTTGACCTGTTTTACGTCAAGGTCAAATTTGGTCACTTAGACATTTGTATGGAAAAAAGGCAAAACAGTGGATTTTCCTGATTGCATGGTAACTAGTGGCATCAAAAATGGTATTTGCAATCAGCTGAATGGAAGTTTAAAAGTTCCAAAGGGTAAGGTCATCCCGACCTTTGTCCAGGGCGGCTCAGATTCAGTATTTTCATCTTCTTCTTCACTTAAACTACTTGGCCAATGGAAACCAAATTACATGTGGAGACTCTATGGAATGGAGGAACGAAAGTTTGTTTGTGAGGACTGGGTCACCTGACCAATGTGGCCGCCATGCTCATAGATGGTAAAACAATTTAAGAATTTTCTTCTCAGGAACCAAATAGCCGATGACCTTGAAATTTGGTATGTAGCATTCGGGACTCAGGCCCTACCAAATTTATTCAACTGATGACCTTTAGCTGACCTTGACCTGTTTTACGTCAAGGTCAAGTTTGGTCACTTAGACATTTGTATCGAAAAAGAGCAAGACAGTGGAATTTTACTGATTGCATGGCAGCCGGATCCTTCATAAATATTATTTACAATCAGATGAACGGAAGTTAATCAATTCCAAAGGTCAAGGTCATTACTGACCTTTGTCCAGGACAGCTCAGATTCAGTATTTTTATCTTCTCCAGTAAAAAGCTGTGATGATTGAAACCAAATTACATTAAAAGCCTCCATGGGGATGAGGCATTTGAACATTATCCGTAGTATTGTTGTCACATGACCAAGATGGGCACCTTGCTTGTATATGGTGTAAACTACATGACCTCTGGTGAGCGTAGTGGCCCATGGGCCTCTTGTTCATGTTTTTTTCTGGAAAACTTACAAACCGTCAAACGCATCAACTTCAAGCATTAAATATAAGGACACAATATCATTACACAATTTCATGGCATGTTATTTTACTCTAGCTACAATACTCTCCGAGTAATGGCCCTTTGAAAAACTTAAAAACGTTCACATTTGTCTTTTTCTTTTTTAAGTAATTAACAAACTGTCACACCAATCAACTTTAAAAATAGAAGTAGAGGCAATGATCAGGAATCGATACAATTAACCCACAGCTCCCATCAGAGACACCAAAGGGATAAAGCAACAGGCCCCAAGGAAAACACCAACAGCGGAAAGCCAAAATGACATTAACTTCACCACAAAATGGCCAAAAAGCTATCCAAAATAAAATAATATAAGCTACACAAACACCCAAAGACAAACCATAACAAAAATAAACCGCGACAGAAGAACCGCCTTGGAACGGTCAGCGGAAACTAATTCCCCTGGGGGGATGCAACTTTAAAATATAAGGTCACAATATCCTTACACAATTTCATGGCAAGTTACATAGTTCTAGCTACAATACTCTGAGTTGTGGCCCTTTGAAAAAATCCAACTCCTCTGATAGCGCTGCCAGATCTAGTTTGCTTAAAAACAGTCTCTCCAATTCTGGAGCACTTATTCCGGCCCGCTCACGGGCAGCCGGATATACGATAGGAATTTCGCAAAGAAATAGCACAGAAATCCAAAACGTTCCAACTGGCAAAATGAGTTGTTTCCTGGCTCATTCTCTTTCAATTGTGTTGCTGCTGAAAACCTGTCACTGAAAAAGCATTGTTATAAAATGTCGTGAACAAAACAGGCTTGGTCATCTCTGAAGTTTGAATGCAGACCAATTACAGTGTTTATGAGGGCCTAATTTGGTTCGTTGCTAGCCGCCGAGCGAATATGTGTCCCATAACATCGTAAAATCTAGGGTTTCAAGAGTAATCTCGAAAGACAGAATTTCAGGAAAAGATGAATCATGCATATAAAGCTAGAGCCAGTGTTTATGAAACACAATGCCCCCAACTGCTTGACCCTAACACTGCTTGACCCTTACACTGCTTGTTCCTAACAGTAAGCGTGATATCTTTTTGTTTAATTTGGCTGCAATGCTGAAATTTTAGAAGGAACATAACACAAGAAAAACTGAAGTTAATCGGGTCATTTATTTATCACCCCATACCAGTTCATTAAGTTACAGGACAATAGCTCATACAGTTTTAGAGATACAGTCAAACCTGTCTTAGTGTCCACCTCTATTAAGCGAGCAACCTTTCTTTTTGTAGATATCTTGCTTACAAGCTTAAAACGTGCAAAATTGCAAAAGGGCATAACTCAAGAAAAAAAAGTGATTTTTGTTAAAAGTTCATCAGTTCATCTTCTATTCATCCCCAACCATTCTGTAAAGTTTCAGGGCAAGAGCTCAAACAGTTATCTTGCTTACAAGCTTAAAACGCAAAAAGAAAAGGACCATAACTCAAGAAAAAAAATGGGATTTTTTTTTCAAAAGTTAATCAGTTCATCTACTCATCATCCCGAACCAGTCTGTAAAGTTTCAGGGCAAAAGCTCAAACAGTTTTTGAGATATCTTGCTTACAATATTTCAAAGTATTTTGCAAAGGGGCATAACTCAAGACAGGGGCATAATTCTTGGATTTTGTTTCAAAAGTTAATCAGTTCATCTACTCATCATTCTGAACCAGCCTGTAAAGTTTCAGGGCAATAGCTCTTACAGTTTTTGAGATAGCTTGCTTAAAAGCTTAAAACGCGCAAAATTTCAAAGGGCCATAACTCAAGAAAAAAAAATGGATTTTTGTCAAAAGTTAATCAGTTCATCTTCTCATCATCCCCAACCATTCTGTAAAGTTTCAGGGCAGTTTTTTTAGTTATATTGCTTACAAGCTTAAATCGCAAAAAAAAATCGAAGGGCCATGCCTCAAGAAAAAAAATCGTATTTTTTTTCAAAAGTTGATCAGTTCATTCACTCATCATCCTAAACCAGTCTGTAAAGTTTCAGGGCAAAAGCTCAAACAGTTTATAGGCGGGCGAAGCCTTCGCCCGCCTATAGTTACCGTACACCTCGTATATCAGATTTTTGTGCACCTCTTTAGACATGCCTTCTTGTAGTCCTCCGCTCAAAAAAGAAAACGTAAACTGAAAAAGCAGTACACGCAATAAATCCAATCAAGTTCGACCGGACGGTTTGAAAAATTAATACTGTTTGTAAAAATAGACCTGCTTATTAGATTTCACGAATAAATTTGCGTTGAAAGCTGAGTATAAAAATCCGGCACTATTTTCCTACGCCGTTGCTGTTTATGCTTGAAATCATTCCCTTTCACTCCCCCCCCCCCCCCCCAGTTTCTGAACAGAACCCTTCTAGCTTTGATATTCAGTGAACCAATTCTTATACAATGGTGTATTGTTCAAGTCATTGACAGCGTCTGATCTGGATGTATAAGGTTTGTATCGGTATCTGTACCTGAATCGGTATCTGCAGCGATGTACAGGGTTGAAAGGGTTGACACGCTTCTCTGTACTGATCGACATCGCTTTGGAGAGGTATTGACAGGCTGCCTACGTCATGAAAAGGAAAAAACCGATATCTTAATATAGCTCCGCGCGGTCACGTGACGACTTTCGGATAAACAATTAACGCAGGTGTATTCTTTCATACCAAAAAATGGTTAATTTTCAGATGAAAATTTGTAATACAGGTCTTATTTATACGTCAAATATAGGTTGTAGGTACTCGTTGGAACCGCCTCAAAGAGGCGAATCTAACAAGTACCCACAACCTATGTCTTGGAGCTGAAATAAGAAAAAAATAGGGACCTATTGAATACCCCAGTAAACCCTGCATGGTTTTCTCTATATAAAGTGTGGATTATGGAGGTGTTCATTTCACGGAGTTAATTCACGAAAATAATGATGCCTAATTGGCCGAAACTAGCTAGTCTGGCCCAGAAAACTGTACAGTCCACATTAAACCCTTAAAATAACGAGAAAAACACCACCTGAAAATGTCATCTGCTTATGCTGATCTTCTTGCAAACTATTTAAAAAAAATTTTTTTTTCATCCAGGAAAACAGTGTGGACCCACTGATCTGGGTCCACATTGTTTGCCAAAAAAAAAAAATGAGTTTTGAAGTAACCGGCAGACGACAAAGCAGACGTCTGTTGTCGTGATTGGCGTCTTACGGGTTAAGTTTTGCTTCCAAATGATACATTGTTAACGTGATGTTTACGCACAGGTCAATTGATTCATACGTTGTGACTTTTTACAGCTGGAAAATAAAAGTTTTTGGATAATTGATTGCATTATTATTATTGCTGTTATTATTATTATTATTATTATTATTATTATTATTATTATTATTATTATCGGTTTTATTTAACCACAAAGAAATAAAACCAATTCCAAAGCATCAACAACAGTTTTGTTTAGAAGAAAACAATGAAGAAAACCCATCCTTACTTTTCTCAGACACAGACAAATTTGCATGAAATGCGGCCCCGCCCATCGGGGCTTGAAGAAAAAGATGAGTTGCATGATGCTTCCACGAAGAGCTGAAACTGACCGCACACGAGTTCTGCTGGTAAACCGCTTAGAGGATCTAAGTCTGCCCAGGCAAAGCGCTGCGAGTCGGACCGTCCATGCTTGTAAACCCTATTGGTTTCATTGGGCGGCAGGACTTGAGATGTCATTTCATCTCAATGTTGGGTAAATGTCTCACAAAATTGGGAGCAACGTCTCCAAAATGAGCTATATAGTGTTGACGCTGACGTTAAACCTCAAATCAAACAAACAAACAAACAAATGAAATGCTGAATCCTATTTTCTGGAAAAAATAAGAAGATCTGTCATTCAGATAAGACCAAAAGTTGCAGATAAAATGACAAACAGTGAAGACCCTGATTAGACTGACAAGAAGCAGTCTGAACTGGGCCTGCACTATTTACTTAGACCAGGACTGCCCTTAATCTAAGGATCATTTCTGTGATGTGAAAAAATAAATGTCCAAGCCTCGGTGACCTAATTGGTAAGAGCGCTGACTCACTTAGCCGAGTGAGGCTCAAGTCCTTCCTGCTGATATGGTGCCTTGCTGCTGATACGGTGCCTTCCTGCTGATATGGTGCCAGCAGTTGCAGTTATAAATATTTTGTTAAGAGTTGCCTAAAATCGTATTTCACGGTGTCTAACCGTGCATGTTTCTCGGATTACGACCGACTTAGTTGCATAAGAGGATTTGTTTGTTTGATTTGAGGTTTTTTGGCCCTTTCAAGATTATTTCCCTCATATCGAGCCGATCGTTATTCAAAGATGGGCGAAACCCGGAGTACTCGGAGAAAGACCACCTGACCCTCCCTTGCAGAACTTGGCGTCTCGCATGTGACCCGAGCCAGGCTCGAACCACAGCGGTGGAAGACCAAATGATTAAGAGTTGGCGCTCTTACCCACTAGGCCGCGGAGGCCCGTGTTTGATTTGAGGTTTAACGTCCCCGTCAACACTGTAAAGGGCTTTTTTGAGACGTTGCTTCAAATTTTGTTGGACTTTAACTCGACACTGAGATGAAATGACATCTCAAGCCCTGCCGCCCATGAAACCAATAAGGGTTATAAGCATGGACGGGTCCGACTCGCACCGCTTTGCCTGGGCAGGCTTAGATCCTCTAAGCGGTTTACCAGTACTCGTGTGCGGGTCGGTTTCAACTCTGTGTTGAAACATCATACAGCCCATCTATTTCTTCAAGCTCCGATGGGCGGGGGCCGTTTATCAAGAGGAGGTAAAACTGTTAACAAACGTGTCATAACAGAAACATTCTTTATTACATTCAGTAATCCGTACATGACTAGACCGATTTAACTACTTGAAAGTCCTTTCCGGACCAAGTCTTTTCAATGTTAAATACTGGCCCCAGTTACATTTTAAAGCATTCTGGCCTGCAACTGGGACCTTTTGCTGATAATTGCTAATATAACTGAGTATGTCTTCTTTGTTTGTTTGTTTGATTGTGGTTTAACGTCCCCGTCAACACTATTTAGTACATTTTGGAGATGTTATTCCAATTTGGTGGGACTTTTACCTGACATTGAGATGAAATGACATCTCAAGCCGTGCTGCCCAATGAAACCAATAGGGCTTATCCAAACGGTCTAACTCTCATTACTTTGCCTGGGCAGGATTAATCTGTCTCAGCGGTTAGCCAGTACTCATATGCGGTCAATTTCAGCTCTGCGGGGAAGCACCATGCAACCTAATCTATTCCTACAAGCCCAAATAGGCGGGGGCTCTTGGTTTGACTCCTGTGCTACGAAGCATCAAAGCCAAGTTACATGAGTTAAGAGTCTGAGAAAATAATTGTTCAAATGATACTTAATTTGTAGTGACACGCCAGTCTCTGCAACGGAAGGTCAGGTGTGTTTTTCCATGGTTACTGCGGTTTTGGCCCACGTCTTAGCAACGATTGGCTTGAAATAATTGAAATGGACATATATCTAAAAAATAACAGCAAAAAACATGCTTCATTTTTTTTTGTACAATGCTCAACAGTCCTAAACCCGTCACTGACCAATAGAACCAGCAGAGAACCATCCATCTTATAGCTTTGGACAAGTACATACACAATTTAAGGAATGTAAAGATATTTTTATTTGTTGTATGTTTTACACCAGTTTCCCTACCGTTTAAGCAAACAGTAAATGACCTGATCATACGCGGAGTCTGATCAGGATCTTCACTGTCAATGTCCCATTTTGAGACGCTAGCCATAAATGGGATAATTTAACTTCTTTCTTTCTTTCGTTCTTTCTTTCGTTCTTCTTTCTTTCATTTGTGAACCTGGCTCGGGTCCGTCATGTATGAAATATAGATGCCGGACTCGGTAGCTCAATCGGATGCGCGTCTGATTGGTGACCAGGAGTACGCGGCTTCGATACCTGCCGGGGTCGGCAACATTCTTTCGTGGCGATTGATCATGAATTTTTTTATGCGGTCATTCTATCCCTTCCGCTGATTCAAGAAGGGCAGTTGTCAGTTTCTGGCGAAAGAATGTGCACTATACTGGTTAGCCGCTTACGTATAGCCTGTCGAGGAAAAGTGTGAATAGGTAAACAGACGGGCTAAAATGACCTAAATAGTGTTGACTGGGCTGTTAAACCCCAATACAAAACAAACAGACAATGAAATATAGGTTTATCTAGTTGACCTGAACGATTTTTTTTTTCAATCATGGCCCTGGGGTGAAATGCCCCTGTCCCTAGCATGCTCAGTTACACAGACTCAAGAGTAAAACTGGAATGTCCAGGCCTTTGATATTTTGTGTACGTACAACTTTAACCTCTAACAGCTTGGTTTAAAATTATCACGATAGGGTCAAAAGTGATTACTTGTTTTTCGTCGGAAATTTGAAAAATCTTCTCATTATAAACCACACTAGTTATCTATATAGAAGCATCGTCGCACTCTTGAACATACACTTAATACAATGCTGTTAAAGCAATACATCTGCTTGTTTGAAAGTTCAGTATTAATTTATTAAGGAACCAAAATATGTTAGCTTATATGTACGATTTAGGAAAATCATGATTTCTTCAGTTGTAGTTGAAATGGAGCTTTTTCTTCTTCAAACACAGTTTGCATGTGTTGTTTATAACATATCCTGAGTCGGCTGGGAGAGGCAAATGTGTCGTGTAGCTTTCGACATTAAAGAACCAAACAATATTTGAAAACGCCTGATGTCCTTGCAGCAGGGTAAGGTATGGGGAATGCTATGAAATCTACCCACTTTAATTCTCCTTTCTCCTTAATTTCCCATCGCGTGAACAAGTCCGTGAAATGAAGACCCCTGTACCCCACTTTATAAAGAGAAAAATGGGGTTTACGGGGGTATACACTATTTTTCTTATTTTTGTTCCATGACATAGATTGTGGATACATGTTAGAACCGTCTCAATGAGGCGGTTCTAACGAGCACCCGCAACCTATGTTTGAAGTATTTATAAGAAACATCAAGGATTTTCATCATAAAAATGGCCATCTTGGAGATGTGAAAAATACACTATGTCGCACGGGTGTGTTACCGTAATGCTTACATGTTTTAGCGATCTTATGGTCGTATAATATTTATGTTGTACCCAATCGAGATATTTTTATATCGAATAATGATTTTAAGAAATTGGGTGAATCATTGCGCGTACATGTATATATTTTTCTCTGAATTTATATACTAAGCAACGATAAAATTCGGGTTCCGATAGACCTTGTTGCAGAATAGATATAAGTCCAACATTGAAATTAGAAATTTAATCGGTATGACATCTATAAAATTTAGAAAAGGCTTTGCGTAGTTTACGATATCGATAACCCTGATTTAGAAGTTTAGCAGTATACATTTTATTACGAGTGTTGAAGTCAGTTACATGATTAGAAACACTGGCAAATTTAATTAATTGCGAAATATAAACGCCAAAGGATGCCACACGAGGAACACCATCCAAGAAAGGAAGATATATTATCTCAAATTCATCGCGTTTATCACATTTTTGCTGGAAACGAACCCGTCTATTTTTTTATTTAACTGAAGTTCTCGTTGGGTGGGGGTGGGGGTCGGGGGGGGGGGGGTCATTTGACTGATCAAACCATCGAAATAGGTATTGTCAATATTGAATACATAATCCAAATATCTAGAAGTCGAGTTTAAGGCTTTGGTTTTCAACGGAAAGCATCATGAAGCCTCTTTCATAATAAAACAAGAACAGATCAGCCACAATGGGAGCGCAGGCAAAGTGGTGTGACTCAGACCGCGCAATGCATATACTCATTTTGGTTTCATTGAGCGACAGGGCTTGAGATGTCATTTCATCCCAATGTCGATTAAAAGTCCCACAAAATTGGAAGCAATGTCTCCAAAATTACATTAATAGCATTGCCGCGGATGTTAAACATCAATTCAAACAAAATGCAACTGGACAGGACTTGCTGTTATGGTCCCTGTAGGCATGTAACTGGATAGAGCTTGCTGTGATGGTCCCTCCAGGGAAGCAAATAGATAGGACTTGCTGTGCGTATGTAGCAGGATACGATTTGCTGTTATTCTGCCTGCATTTATGTACTGAAAAGGATCTGCTGTTGCGGTCCCTGTAGATATGTAACTGGATATGACCGGCTGTTATGGTCCCTGTGGGTATGTAACCTGAGCGGAGCTGCTGTTATGGGCCTTGTACGTATGTAACTGGATAGCATCCGATGCTATTCTCCCTGCAGGTATGTAATCTGTGCGGACCTCTTGTTACAGTAACTGTGGGAATGTTATCTTAGCGTACCTGCTGTTATGGTCCCTGTAGCGGTGTTACTTGATCGGCACTGCTGTTATCGTCACTGATGATATGTAACTCTAGTGGACCTGCTGTTATGATCCCTGTAGGTATGCAACTCGATAGGACGTGTTGTTATGGTAACTGCTGGTAAGTAACCGGATAGGAATTGTTGCTAAGGTCCCTGTAGATATGTAATAGGATAGGGCTTGCTGTTATTCTCCTATAGATAAGTAACCTGAGCGAACTGTTGTTACAGTTTATGTAGGTATGTAACTTAATTGGACCGGCAGTTATTCTCCAAGTAAGAATGTAACCTTAGTGGACCTGCTGTTATGGTCCCTGTAGGTATGTAACTGGATAGGACTTGCTCTTACGGTCCCTGTAGGTATGTAACCTGAGCGTTCCGACTGGTATGGTCCGTGTGCCTATGTAGCTGGATAAGACCGGTTGGCATGGTTCTTGAAGTTATGTAACTGAATAGGACCTGCTGTTATGGTCCCTATAGGTATGTAACCTGTTCAGACCGTCTGTTATGGTCCCTTTAAGTATGGTACGGGAAAGGACCTGTTGTTTATTTGTTTGATTTGAGGTTTAAAGTCCCAATATATAGGTCAATTTGGAGACGTTGCTTCCAATTGTGTGGGACTTTTACCCGACATTGAGATGAAATGACATCCCAATACCTGCCACCCAAGGAAACCCAAAGGGTTTATAAGAATGAACGGTCCGACTCGCAGCACTTTGCCTGGACAGGCTTACATGTACACTCCATATTTTTCAGTTCTGTGGTGTATTCTTTGCTTCCAAAGGATAACCATGAATATATTTAATGTCACTACAGTTGATGTCTGGGAATGTGTGGGGCCGTAAAATGTCTCCCTGTCCTACACCATAGTTTAGTTTATATTTCCTTGTCGCTTTGGATCATTGATTCCATTTCTGAATTGTGAAAATATTTGAGTGTCACTGATGAGGCCTAAGTGTCCGAAACTAATCTGGTCAAAAAAACTTGTATATACATATACATATATACCTTAAGGTACGTTATTGGATAGGACCTGCTGAAATTGCCCCTGTAGGTATGTAACCCCGGCGAACCTGCTGTTATGGTCCCTGTATGTATGTAACGGGAAAAGACATTCTGTTGTGATCCCTGTACTTATGTAAATGACAACAACCTGCTGTTATTCTCCCTGCAGGTATGTAACCTATGGAGACCTGCTGTTACAGTCCACCTTTGCAAACCTGCTGTTAATGTCCCTGTAGCATTTTAACTGGATTGGCCCTGCTGTTATGTTCCCTGTGTAAGACATTTTTTGCCCCTGTAGGTATGTATCCTGGACAGACCTGCTGTCATGGTCCCTATAGGTAGATAGACCCTGACGTTATGGTCCCTATAGGTATGTAACTGGATAGGACCAGCTGTTATGGTCCCTGTTGGTATGTAACTGGATAGGATCTTCTGTTATGGTCCCTGTAGGTAATTAAGTGGATAGGACCTGCTATCATGGTCCCTGTAAGTATGTAATCGGGGTGGACCTGCTTTTTTGTCCCTGTAGGTGTGCAAAAGGATAGAACTTGCTGTCATGTTGCCTTTGGGTATGTAGCCTGAGCGGTCTAGCTGTAAGTGGATAGAACCTGTTGTTAAAGTCCCGTAGGTACATGTATCTGACTGGATAACACATTCTGATATGTTCCCTGCTGTATATGACTGGAAAAGACCTGTTGTTAGGCTCCCTGTACGTATGTTACAGGATAGGGCTTGCTATTGTTGTCCCGGTTGGTATGTAACTGGATGGGACCTGCTGGTATGGTCCCTGCAGGTATTTAACTGGATAGAACTTGCTGTTAATGTCCCTGTAGGTATGTTACCTGACCTGCTGTTCTATTACCCGTAGGTGTGTAACTGGATAGGACCTGCTGTTATGGTACCTGAATTATGTAAGCTGAACGGATCCGCTTTTTCTGTCTCTGTAAGTATGTATGCTGAGTGGACATGCTCTTATGGTCCTTGTAGGTATGTAACCTGAGCGGACAAGCTGTTATGACATTGTTGGTATATAACAAAAACGGACCTGGTGGTATGGCCCCTGTATGTATGTAACTGGATAGAATTGCTGTTATGGTGCAGAAATGTAACTGGAAAGGGCTTGCTGTTATGGTCCTGTAATAGGATAGGACTTGCTCTTAGTGTCCTTTACGGTATGTTAGTCAATATGACCTGCTGTAATTGTCGCTATAGGTATATTACAGTATATGACCAGATGTTATGGTCCCTGTTTGTATGTGACCTGAGCGGACCTGCTGTTATGATCCCGGTAGATATTTAACTGGATAGGACCGGTGGATAATTATATAAGCTGATCGAACTTGCTGGTTTGGTCCCTGAAGAAATGTAACCTGAGGAGACATGCTGTTATGGTACCTGTTGGCATGCAACCTGAGCGGATGTAAAGTTTTTAGGCCCCTGTGGGTATGTAACTGCATAAACCCTGCTTTTATGGTCCCTGTTACTATTTAAGCTGGCCGGACATGCTGTTATGGTCCTTGTAGGTATTAACATGTTCGGACCGCCTGTTACGGTCCCTTCAGGTGCGTTACTGGACAGGACCTACGTTGATTGTCTCTGTAGGTTTGTATCCTGCGCGGACCTGCTCTTATTAGCCTTGTTGGTATCTAACTTGATAGGACTTGCTGTAATGGTTGCTGTAGGTATGTTAATGGTTAGGACATGCTGTTATGATCCCTGTACGTTTGTATCTGGAAAGAACCTGCTGTTATTCTCCCTGTAGGTATGTTACCTTAGCGGACCTGCTGTTATAAACCCTCTAGTAATGTTACTTTTGCACACCTGCTGTTATGGTCCCTGTAGCAGTGTTACTCGATTGGACCTGCTTTTATGCTCCCTGTAGGTATTTAACCTGGATGGATCTGCTGTTATGGTCCTTGTAGGTAGATAGGACCTGCCCATATGGTCCCTGTGGGTATTACCATGTTCGGACCGCCTGTTACGGTCCCTTCAGGCACGTTTCTGGATAGGACCTGCTGTAATTGTCCCTGTAGGTATGTAGCCCTGGTGAACCTGCTGTTATGTAGCTGGAAAGGACTTGCTGTAATGGTCGCTTTAGGCATGTAAGGGAAAAGGACATGCTGTTATGATATTTGTACGTATGTAACTGAACAGAACTTGCTGTTGTTCTCCCTGCAGGTATGTAACCTATGGGAACCTTCTGCTAATGTCCCTGTAGCATTTTAACTGGATGACACCTGCTGTTGTATTCCCTGTGGGAATGTATCTGAATAGGACTTTTTATTGTCCCTGTAGGTATGTATCCTGGACAGACCTGCTGTCATTGTCCCTATAGGTAGATAGGATCTGACGTTATGGTCCCTATAGGTATGGAACTGGATAGGACCTGCTGTTATGGTCCCTGTTGGTATGTAACTGGATATTATCTGCTGTTATGGTCCCTGTAGGTAATAAAGTGGCTAGGACCTGCTATTATGGTCCCTGTACGTATGTAATCTGAGGGGACCTGCTTTATTGGTCCCTTTAGGTATGGAACTGGATAGAACTTGCTGTCATGTTGCCTGTGTTATTGGATAGGGCTTGCTGTTGTTCTCCCCGTAGGTATGTAACAGGATACAACCTGCTGGTATGTTCCCTGTAGGTATGCAAGCTGAGCGGATCTAAAGTTTTTAGGCCCCTGTGGGTATGTAACTGCATAGACCCTGCTATTATGGTCCTTGTCATTATTCAAGCTGGCCGGATATGCTGTTATGGTCCCTGTAGGTATTAACATGTTCGGGACGCCTGTTACGGTCCCTTTAGGTGCGTTACTGGACAAGGACCTACGTTGATTGTCTCTGTAGGTATGTATCCTACGCGGACTTGCTTTTATGAGCCCTGTTGGCATCTAACTGGACAGGACTTGATGTAATGGTTGCTGTAGGTATGCTAATGGTTAGGACATGCTGTTATGATCCCTGTACGTTTGTAATTGGATAGAACCTGCTGTTATTCTCCCTGTAGGTATGTTATCTTAGTGGACCTGCTGTTATAGATTCTCTAGTAAAGTAACTTCTGCACACCTGCTGGCATGGTGCCTGTAGCAGTGTAAGTGGATTGGACCTGCTGTTATGTTCCCTGTAGGTATGTGACCTGGATAGATCTGCTGTTATGGACCTTGTAGGTAGATAGGACCTCCCCTTTTGGTCCCTGTTGGTACTACCATGTTCGGACCGCCTGTTACGGTCCCTTTAGGCACGTTACGGGATAGGACCTGCTGTAATTGTCCCTGTAGGTATGTAATCACGGCAAACCTGCTGTTATGGTCCCTGTAGGTCTGTAGCTGGAAAGAACACGCTGTTATGGTCGCTGTAGGCATGTAAAGGAAAAGGACATGCTGTTATGATCCCTGTACGTATGTAACTGAACCGAACTTGCTGTTGTTCTCCCTGCAGGTATGTAACCTATGGGAACCTTCTGCTACAGTCTCTCTAGTAATGTTACCTTTGCAAACCTGCTGCTAATGTCTCTGTAGCATTTTAACTGGATTTAACCTCCTGTTGTGTCCCCTGTGGGAATGTATCTGAATAGGACTTTTAATGGTCCTTGTAGTTATGTATCCTGGATAGACCTGCTGCGTTGTCACTATGAGTAAATAGGGCCTGACGTTATGGTCCCGTTAGGTATCGTCCCTGTACGTATATAATCTGAGGGGACCTGCTTTATCTGGTCCCTGTAGGTATGAAACTGGATAGAACTTGCTGTCATGTTGTCTGTGTTACTGGATAGGGCTTGCTGTTGTTGTCCCCGTAGGTATTTATCTGGATACGACCTGCTGTTGTGGTCCCTGTAATCTGGATTCAGCTATATGTGGCTGAAAAACTGCTAGTATGCTCCCTGTACGTACTTAACTGGACAGGACTTGTTGTAAATGTCCTTGTAGGTATGTTACTTGAGCGGACCTGTTGTTCTGGTACCCGTAGGTATGTAACTGGATAGGACCTGCTGTTATGGTACCTGAAATTATGTAAGCTGAACCGACTCGCTTTTTCTGTCCCTGTAAGTGTGTAACCTGAGTAGACATGCTGTTATGGTCCCTGTAGGTTTTGTTTGATTTGAGGTTTAACGTCCCCGTCAACACTGTAAAGGTCATTTTGGAGACGTTGCTTCCAATTTTGTGGGACTTTTACCCGACATTGAGATGAAATGACATCTCAAGCCCTGTCGCCCAATGAAACCAATAGGGTTTATTAGCATGGACGGTCCTCCTCGCACCGCGATTCCTGGACAGTCTTAGATCGTCTAAGCGGTTTACAAGTACTAGTGTGCGGGCCGGATTCAGCTCTGCGTGGAAGCATCATGCAGCCCATATATATAACCGGAGCGGACCAGCTGTTATGGCCTTGTTGGTATTTAACTAGAGTGGACCTGGTGTTATGGCAGCTGTATGTATGTTAATGGATATGACTTGCTGTTATGATGCAGAAATGTAACTGGATAGGACTTGCTGTTATGGTCCTGAAGGTATGTAATAGGATAGGACATGTTGTTATTGTCCTTTTCTGTATGTAAGTCAATAGGACCTGCTGAAATTGTCGCTGTAGATATGTTACAATATAGGACCAGATGTTATGGTACCTGTAGGTATGTAACCTGAGCGGACCTTCTGTTTATATCCCGGTTGATATTTAACTGGATAGGACATGTGGATAGTTATATAAGCTGATCGAACTTGCTGGTTTGGTCCCTGTAGGTATCTAACCTGAAGAGACATGCTGTTATGGTACCTGTAGGTATGCAACCTGAGCGGATCTAAAGTTTTCAGGTCCCTGTAGATATGTAACGGCATAGACCCTCCTATTATGGTCCCTGTCATTATGTAAGCTGGCCGGAAATGCTGTTATGGTCCCTGTAGGTGTTAACATGTTCGAACCGCCTGTTACGGTCTCTTTAGGGGCGTTACTGGATAGGACCTACGGTGATTGTCTCTGTAGGTATGTATCCTGGGCGGACCTGCTGTCATAATTCCTGTAGGTATGTTACTGAATAGGACTTGCTGTAATGGTTACTGTAAGTTTGTTAATTGATAGGACCTGCTGTTATGATCCCTGTACGTATGTAACTGAATAGAACCTGCTGTTATTCTCCCTGTATGTAGGTTACCTGTTGCTACAGACCCTCTAGTAATGTTGCCTTTGCACACCTGCTTTTATGGTCCCTGTTGCAATGTAACTGGATTTGACCTGCTGTTATGTTCCCTGTAGGTAAGTAACTTGGATGGATCTGCTGTAATGATCCTTGTAGGTAGATAGGTAGATAGGATCTGCCGTTATGGTCCCTGTAGGTATGTTACTGGATAAGACCTTCAGTGATGGTCCATGTTGGTTTGTAACTGGATAGGACCTGCTGTTATGGTCCTTGTAGGTATGTAACCGGATAGAGCCTGCAATTATTGTCTCTGTACGTATGTTACCTGAGCGGACCTGCTGCATTGGCCCCTGTAGGTTTTGTAACTGGATAGAACTTGCTTTCAACTTCGCTGTAGGTATTTAGCCTAAGCGGTTTTGCTTTTATGGTACCTGTATGGATGTAATTTGATAGGACCTTTTGTTATAGTCCCATAGCTACCTGACTGGACATTCTGATAGGTTCCCTGCTATATGTGACTGAAAAAACTGCTGGTATGCTCCCTGTACGTATGTAACTGGATAGGTCTTGCTGTTGTTGTCCCCGTAGGTATCAAACCGGATAGGACCCACTGTCATGGTTCCTTCCTTTATGTTAGCTGAGCGGACCTGCTGTTACGCTCCCTGTACGTATGTCACCTGTTCGGAACACCTGTTATGGTTCCTGTTGGTATGTAACTGGATAGGATCTGCTGTTATGGTCCCTGTAGGTAATTAGGTGGATAGGACCTGCTATAATGGTCCCTGTACGTATGCAATCTGAGCGGACCTGCATTATTGGTCCCTGTAAGTGTGAAACTGGATAGAACTTGCTGTCATGTTGCCTGTTGGTAAGTAGCCTGAGCGGTCTTGCTGTTATGGTACCTGTAGGTATGTAAGTGGATATTACCTGTTGTTATAGTCCCGTAGGTACATGTGTCTGGCCGGATAAGACATTCCGATATGTTCCCTGCTATATATGACGTGATAAGACCTGCTTTTATGCTCCCTGTACGTATGTTACTGGATCGGGCTTGCTGTTGTTGTCCCCGTAGGTATGTAACTGGATAGGACCTGCTGGTATGGTCCCTGTACGTATTTAATTGGACAGGACTTGCTGTTAATGTCCCTGTAGGCATGTTACCTGAGCGGACCTGCTGTTCTGGTACCCGTAGGTATTTAACTGGATAGGACCTGCTGTTATGGTACCTGACATTATATAAGCTGAACGGACCCGCTTTTTCTGTCTCTGTAAGTATGTAACCTGAGCGGGCATGTTGTTATGGTCCCTGCAGGTATATAACCTGAGCGGACCAGCTGTTATTGCTGGTATTTAACCAGAGCGGACCTGGTGTTATGGCCCCTGTAGGTATAGGACTTGCTGTTATGGTGCAGAAATGTTACTGGATAGGACTTGCTGTTATGGTCCTGAAGGTATGTAATATGATAGGAATGCTTTTATTGTCCTTCTAGGTATGTAAGTCAATAGGACCTGCTGTAATTGTCGCTGTAGGTATGTTACAGTTTAGGACCAGATGTTATGGTCCCTGTAGGTATGTAACCTAAACGGACATGCTGCTATGATCCCGGTAGATATTATACTGGATAGGATCTGTGGATAATTATATAAGCTGATCGAACTTGCTGGTTTGGTCCCTATATGTAACCTGAGGGGACATGCTGTTATGGTACCTGTAGGTATGCAACCTGAGCGGATCTAAAGTTTTCAGGTCCCTGTGGGTAGGTTACTGCATAGAAACTGTTATTATGGTCCCTGTCATAATGTAAGCTGGCCGGACATGCTGTTATGGTCCCTGTTGGTATTTACATATTCTGACCGCCTGTTACGGTCCCTTTTGGTACGGTAATTGTCTCTGTAGGTGTGTATCCTGGGTGGACATGCTGTTATGATCCCTGTAGGCATGTTACTGGATAGGACTTGCTGTAATGATCGCTGTAGGTATGTAACTGGATAGGACATGCTGTTATTCTCCCTGTAGGTATGTTACCTTAGCGGACCTGCTGTTACAGGCCCTCTAGTAATGTTACCTTTGCACATCTGCTGATATGGTCCCTGTAGCAATGTAACTGGATTGAACCTGCTGTTATGTTCCCTGTAGGTATGTAACCTGGATTGATCTGTTGTTATGGTCCTTGTAGGTAGATATGACCTGCCGTTATGGTCCCTGTAGGAATGTTACTGATATGACCTGCTGTTATGGTCCCCGGGGGTATGTAGTTGGATAGGACCTGCAATTATGGTCTCTGTACGTATGTAACCCTGTAGGAATGTAGCTGGATAGAACTTGCTATCATGTTCCCTGGAGGTATTTAGCCTAAGCGGTTTTGCTTTTATGGTACCTGTAGGTATGGAATTGGATAGGACCTGTTGTTATAGTCCCAAAGCTATCTAACTGGACATTCTGATATGATCCCTGCTATATGTGGCTGAAAAACTGCTATTATGCTCCCTGTACGTATGTAACTGGATAAGTCTTGCTGTTGTTGTCCCCGTAGGTATGTAACTGGATAGGGCCCACTGTTATGGTTCATTTCGTTATGTTAGCTGAGCGGACCCATGTTATGCTCCCTGTAGGTATGTCACCTGTTCGGTCCACCTGTTATGCTCCTTTAGGTATGTTAATGGATAGGACCTGCTGTAATTATCCCTGTAGGTATGTTACCTGTGCGGATCTGCTATTGTGTCCCTGTATGCAGTCTAAATGCAGAAAAATA
Source organism: Lucinisca nassula (assembly GCA_963580285.1). Taxonomy (NCBI): domain Eukaryota; kingdom Metazoa; phylum Mollusca; class Bivalvia; order Lucinida; family Lucinidae; genus Lucinisca; species Lucinisca nassula. The sequence continues at coordinate 66,753,105 of OY757025.1, read as the reverse complement.
TATAACCGCAAAGACTTCAGTACCAAATTTCGTAAAGTCATTCTTAGATAATAAAAGACTGGGTACAACATAAATGTTATACGACAGACTGCATGCATGGTAGTTAACGAAATCACGGTTGACAAATTTGCATCCTTCTATAATTGCACGCCGGTGGGTCAGGCCTCAGATTCTATGACGGTTCCAAAGTAACGGCTTATAGAGAATTAGAGTAATGTTGGTTGGTGCCTGATGCTCTATCTTTGGTCGGGCCCATCAGAGTCTGACTGTTGGTTTTCTTTTGCTCCAGCATTTCAGTGGTTTCTTGCTGTCGAGTCCTCACCGTTGTTTCATCTATGTGGTTGTTTGATTATTTGTGTTCACGGAGATGTTGCACTGATGAGTAAGGAGGCCTTCATGCGGACTGAACAAATTATTTGTCTAAATCGCGACGGAAGTAAGGGCGAGGATTGTAGCCACGTAAAATCGATTTAAGCCCCCCCCCAGTGGAATTCGTTTCCGCTGACCGTTCCAAGACGGTTCTTATGTCGCGGTTTATTATGTCTCCCCCGAAAAAAAAATTTTCGGAGAGACATATTGTTTTTCCCCCGGGCGTCTGTCTGTCCGTCTGTCCGTCTGTCACACTTTCGTGTCCGCTCTGTAACTTGAAAACCATTAGAGCTATCGTCACGAAACTTCGTATAAATATTAATCAGCATTAGACGACGTGCAGTGCGCAAGAACCATAACTCTCGCATTTATACTTTTTGAATTATCTCCCTTGGAAGTTTGTTGGTATGTATATATGTATGGGCAAATCGTGTCCGGTCAATAACTTTCTTATTTTTTGATGGATTTTAAAATTACTCGGCAGAAATATTAACAACCATAAGACGATGTGTGGTGCGCATGAGGCAGGTCGGTACCTCAAAGGTCAAGGTCATACATAGAGGTCAAAGGTCAAAAAAGGGGCCTTTTTTCGTATTTGGTCAATAACTTTCTTATTTTGAGATGGATTTTAAAATTACTTGGCATAATTATTAACAACCATAAGACGATGTGTGGTGCGCATGAGGCAGGTCGGTACCTCAAAGGTCAAGGTCATACTTAGAGGTCAAAGGTAAAAAAAGGGGCCTTTTTTTCGTATTTGGTCAATAACTTTCTTATTTTGAGATGGATTTTAAAATTACTTGGCATAATTATTAACAACCATAAGACGATGTGTGGTGCGCATGAGGCAGGTCGGTTCCTCAAAGGTCAAGGTCATACTTAGAGGTCAAAGGTCAAAAAAGGGGCCTTTTTTCGTATTTGGTCAATAACTTTCTAATTTTGAGATGGATTTTAAAATTACTTGGCATAATTATTAACAATCATGAGACGATGTGTGGTGCACATGAGGCAGGTCGGTACCTCAAAGGTCAAGGTCATACTTAGAGGTCAAAGGTCAAAAAGTGGGCCTTTTTTCGTATTTGGTCAATAACTTTCTTATTTTGAGATGGATTTTGAAATCACATGGCAGAAATGTGAACCAATATAAGGTGATGTGTTGCGCGCATGACCCAGGTTGTTACCTCAAAGGTCAAGGTCATACTTAGAGGTCAAAGGTAAAGAAAGGGGCCTTTTTTCGGGTTTTGTCAATAACTTGCCTATTTTTAAATAGAATTTGAAGTTACTTGGCAAACATGTTAACTATCATGGGACGATGTGTTGCATGCATGATTCAGTTTGGTACCTAAAATGTCAAGGTCATACATAGAGGTCAAAGGTAAAAAAGGGGCCTTTTTTCGTGTTTGGTCAATAACTTTCTTATTTTTAGATGGATTTTGAAATTGCTAGGCAGAAATGTTAACCACCATGAGATGATGTGTTGCACGCATGACCCAGTTTAATACCTGAAAGGTCAAGGTCATACATAGAGGTTAAAGGTAAAAAAGGGCCTTTTTTGTGTTCTGTCAATAACTTTCTTATTATGCCCCCAACTTTGAAAAAGTTTGAGGGGCATATTGGTTCTGGTTCGTTCGTCCGTTCGTCCGTCCATTACGCTTTTGATGCATAGCATAACTAAAGAACCGTGTATGCTATGGTTTTGAAATTTCATATATGGATTCCTCATGGAAAATTAGCTGACGCGTATTTTTTTTCTCGTCCGGATTATGCCCCCTTCAAGAGTTATTGCCCTTTGAATTTTTTTTTTAATAAAATCTTGCCAGCAAGATATCTCAAAAACTATTGGAGCTAGAGCCTTGAAAGTTGGTGATTATATTGATGGTGATGAGTAGATGAACTGATTAACTTTTGACAAAATTCCGAAAAATACCTTGTGAGTTATGGCCCTTTGTCATTGTGGTAATGTGTGTCCATTGTAATGTATGTTAAAAGTGATGCATAGCATAACTTTAGAACCATGTATGCTAGGGTTTTGAAATTTCATATATGGATTCCTCATGGAAAATTAGCTGACACGTATTTTTTTTCTCGTCCGGAATATGCCCCTTTCAAGAGTTATTGCCCTTTGAAATTCTTTTAATAAAATCTTGTCAGCAAGATATCTCAAAAACTATTGGAGCTAGAGCCTTGAAAGTTGGTGAATAGATTGTTGGTGATGAGTAGATGAACTGATTAACTTATGACAAAATTCCGTAAAATACTTTGTGAGTTATGGCCCTTTGTCATTTTGGTAATTTGTGCCCATTGTAATGTATGCTAAAAGTGATGCATAGCATAACTTTAGAACGGTGTATGCTATAATTTTGAAATTTCATATATGCATTTCTGATGGAAAATAAGCTGACGCGAAGTTTTTTTCTCGTCAGGATTATGCCCCTTTCAAGAGTTATTGCCCTTTGAATTTTTTTTAATAAAATCTTGTCAGCAAGATATCTCAAAAACTATTGGAGCTAGAGGCTTGAAAGTTGGTGAATATATTGGTGGTGATGAGTAGATGAAATGATTAACTTTTGACAAAATTCCAAAAAACACTTTGTGAGTTATGGCCCTTTGTCATTTTGGTAATTTGTGCCCATTGTAATGTATGCTAAAAGTGATGCATAGCACAACTTTAGAACCGTGTATGCTAGGGTTTTGAAATTTCATATATGGGTTCCTCATGAAAAATTAGCTGACGCGTATTTTTTTTCTCGTCCGGATTATGCCCCTTTCAAGAGTTATTGCCCTTTGAAATGTTTTTAATAAAATCTTGTCAGCAAAATATCTCAAACACTATTGGAGCTAGAGCCTTGAAAATTGTTGAGTATATTGGTGGTGATGAGTATATGAACTGATTAACTTTTGACAAAATTCCGAAAAATACTTTGCGAGTTATGGCCCTTTGTCATTTTGGTAATTTGTGCCCATTGTAATGAATCCTAAAAGTGATGCATAGCATAACTTTAGAACTGTGTATGCTATGGTTTTGAAATTTCATATATGCATACCTAATGGAAAATAAGCTGACACGTATTTTTTTCTCATCCGGATTATGCCCCTTTCAAGAGTTATTGCTCTTTGAATTTTTTTTAATAAAATCTTGTCAGCAAGATATCTCAAAAACTGTTGGAGCTTGAGGCTTTAAAGTTGGACCATGAGTCATGTGCAAGACCAAGATCCATACCTCCAATGTCAAGGTCATACCTAGAGGTCAAAGGTAAAAAAAAGGACAGTCAATAACTTCCTTATTCTTTGATGGATTATGAAATTACTTGGCAGAAATGTTAACCATCATGAGACGATGTGTTGTACCGCAAAGGTCAAGGCCATACTTAGAGGTCAAAGGTAAAAAAGTGCTTTTTTTGTTTACGGCCAATAACTTCTTTATTTTTCTATGAACATTTTTAAAGTTACTATGCAGAAATGTTCATCTTCATTAGATGATGTGTTGCACACAAGACCCAGCTCAATACCTCCAATGTCAAGGTTATACTTAGCAGTCAAAAACGGGGGAGACATCTGTGTTTTTGTAGAAAAACAAATTCTAGTTTTTGTTATTGTTTGTCTTTGGGTGTTTGTGTCGCTTATACTATTTTATTTTGGATAGCCTATTGGCCATTTTGTGGGATAGTAACTGTCCTTTTGGCTTTGCGCTATTAATGTTTCCATTAGGTTTGTTGTTTCATGTTTGTGTTTCTTTTCCTTTGGTGTCTCTGATGGGAGCTGTTGGTTGATTGTAACGATTCCTGATCATTGCTCCCACTTCTATGTTTCCTGTTATTGTTGCTGTAGGCATGTAACATGACCGTACCTGCCGTTTTGGTACTTGTACGTATGTAATCTGAGCGGACATGCTGTTACAGACTCTGTTGGGACGTAAAATTAGCGTACTGGTTTTTATGGACCCTGTATGCATGTGACTATATAGGACCTGCTGTTACAGTCCCTGTAATGATGTTTGGCTCAGCGGACCTGCTGTTGTGGTCCCTGTATGTATTTAACCTGAGCGGACCTTCTGTTGTAGTCCCTGTAGGTATGTAACTGGCTAGGAATTGCTGTTTTGTTCCCTGCAGGTATGTTACTGGATAGGACCTGTAGGTATGTAACCTGGGCGGACCCGCTATTAGGGTCTCTGTAGGTATGTGATTGGATTGGACTTGCTATAATGGTCACTGTGGTTATGTAACTTGATATGACCTGCTGTTCTGTTCCTTGTTCATATGTGACTGGATATGACCTACTATTATTATCCCTGCAGGTATGTAACCTTAGCGGACCTGCTGTTACAGTCCCTCTAGTAATGGTACCTTAGCGGACCTGCTTTTATGGTCCCTGTAGCAGTGTAACTATTCAAAGCATTTTTAAAATTTTATAGACGTCATTGAAAATTCAATGTTGGACTTAAATCTCGTCTGCAACAAGGTCTATTGGAATCCGAATTTTATGGTGTCTTAGTATATAAATTCAGAAATCTATATATATGCAATGACTGCACCCAATTTCGTAAAATCATTCTTCGATATAAAAAGATAAGGTACAACATGATTGTTATACGACAGACTGCATGCATGATAGTTAACCCAATCACGGTTGACAACTTTGCTTCCCTCTTTAAATGCAGGCGTCAGATTCTATGAGGTTTCCAGCGTAAAGGCTTACTGAGGATTAGAGAGTATTTAATTTTATGCGATGCTGGTTGGTGCCTGATGCTCTGTCTCTGGTTTGGTCCATCGTAGTCTAACTGTTTGTCTTCTTTTGCTACAGCATTTCAGTGTTTTTTGCTGTCGAGTCCTCACTGTTGTTTCATCTCTGTGGCTGTTTGATTTTTTTTATTCATGCAGATTTTGCACGGATGAGTTAGGAGACCTTCATGCGGACACAACAGATTATTGTTTGAAGTTTGAATCTTGACGGAAATAAGGGCGAGGATTGTGGCCATGTAAAATCGATTTAAGCCAACCCCCCCCCCAGTGGAGTTCGTTTCAATGACCGTTCCAATGCGGTTCATCTTTCGCGGTGAACTTTTGTTATAGTTTGTCTATGAGTGTGTGTATCGCTTGTATTATTTTGTTTAGATAGCCAATTGACCATTTTGTGGGAAAGTAACTTGGCTTTCTGCTATTGATTTTGCCATTAGGGTTTAGTTGTTTCATGTTTGTGCTTTTTTCCCTTTGGTGTCTCTGATTGGAGCTGTGGGTTAATTGTATCGATTTCTGGTCATTGCCTCTGTTATCGTCCCTCGATAGAAATTGCTAACATATGTAACAGGATAGAATTTGCTGTTATGGTCCCTGTAGGTAGATGACACGATATTACTTGCTGTTACGGTCCTTGAAGCTAGATAACCTGAGTGAATCAGCTGTTACTGTTCCCTCAGGTATGTAACGTGACTTAACTTAAAGTTATGGTCCTAGTAGGTAAGTTACCTGAGTTGACCTGTTGTTATGGCCCTGCATGTAACTGGTTAGGACTTGTCGTAATGGTCCCTGTAAGTATGTAACCGGAGCCGACCTTGTTGTTATGGTCCCTGTTTGGAAAGTACCGGCAGTTTCGGTCCCTGTAAGTATGTAAATGGATAGGTCCTGCGGTAACGGTTCCAGTAGATATGCAACATGTTCAGATCGCCTGTTATGATCCCTTTAGGTATGCTACTGGATAGTACCTGCTGTAATTGTCCCTGTAGGTATGTATCCTGGGCGGACTTGCTGTTATGGTCCTTGTAGGTATGAAACTGGAAAGGACTTACTCTAATGGCCTTTGAGGGTATCTAACTGGATAGGACCTTGTCCCTATTATTTTATAGCCTGAGAGGACCTGCTGTTATGGTCTCTGTAGGTCTATTACTGTGTAGGACTTGCTGTCATGGTCGCTGTAGGTATGTAGCCGGAGCTGTCCTGCTGTTGTGGTCCCTTTATGTATGTTACTGGATAGGACCTGCTGTTATAGTACCCATATATTTGTATCTTGAGCGGATATGTTGTTATGGTCCGGGTAGGTATGTGACCTGAACGGATCTTCTGTTATGGTCCCTGTAGGTATGTACTTGATAGGACCAGCTGTGGTGGTTCCTTTCATTATGTAAGCTGAGCAGACCTGCTGTTAAGCTCCTTGTAGGTATGTAAACTGTTCGGACCGCCTTAATGGTCCCTTTAGAAATGTTACTGATTAGGACCTGCTGTAGTTGTCCCTGTAGGTATGTTACCTGGACTGGCTGTCATTGCGACCGTATGTAAGTAACAAAAGCGGGCCTGATATTTGGTTCCTGTAGGTATTTAATCTGAACCGAAACGTTGTTATAGTCCCTGCAGGGAGTGAGTGAGTGTTTGAGATTTACGTCCCACCAACTGCTAAGGTCATACGGAGACGGGACCTCGGTTTAAAGACTCATCCGAAAGTCTGGAGAAGCCCGGGATCGATCCTGCGATCCCCAGTTTACAAGGCGAGTATCGTAACCGCTACACCACAGAGGCTTCTAGTCCCTGCAGGGGGGTAGCCTTAGCGTACCTGTTGATATGTTCACTATTGGTATGTATCCGGATAGTTTGTTGGTTTGGTTTTGGTTTGACGTCCCCGTCAACACTGTATAGGTCATTTTTGAGACGTTGCTTCCAATTTTATGGGACATTTACCCGACATTGAGATGAAATGACATATCAAGCCCTGTCGCCAATGAAACCAATGTGGTTTATAAGCATGAGCGGTCCGACTTGCGCTGCTTTCCTGGGCGAGCTTAGATCCTCTACGCGGTTTACCAGTACTCGTTTGCGGTCGGATTTATGTGTAGCTGGACAGCATCTGCTGTTATGGTCCCGGTACTGATGTAAACTCAGCGGACCTTCTGTTGTTCTCCCTGTATGTATGTAACCTCAGCGGCCATGCTGTTATTGTACCTGTACGTATGCAACTTTTGAAGATCTGCTGTTATGGTCCCTGTAGGTATTTAACCTGAGCGGACCTGGGGTATGGTCACTGTAGGCATTTAACTGGATAGGGCTTGCTGTTATGTTCTCTGTATGTGTGTCCCTACAGATATTTAACTGGACAGAACTTGCTGTTATGTTCCCTGTAGGTATGAAACAGGACAGAACCTGCTGTTATTGTCCCTGTATATATGTAACTGAATAGGACCGGCTGTTATGGTCCCTGTAGGTATGCAATCTGAGCTGACATGCTGTTATTGTCCGTGTACATATGTAACTGGATAGCACCTGCTGTTATTTTCCGTGCAGGTATGTAACCTGAGCTGACCGCAAATGGAAAGGACTTGCTGTAATTGTCCTATAGTTAGGTAACCTGAGCAGAACTGTTGTTACGGTCCCTCTAAGTATGTAACCGAATACGACCTGCTGTTATTCTCGCTGTAGGCATGTAAAATGAGTAGACCTGCTGTTATGGTCACTGTAGGTATGTTACTGGAATATAACTTGCTGTTTTGGTCCCTGTCAGTATGTAACCGGAGCGGACCTGCTGAATTGGTCCCTGTATGTATGTAGCTGAATAGCACAGGCTGTCATTGTCCCTGTTGGTATGCAACTGGATAGAACCTGTATTTATGATCCCTATAGGCATGTAGCCCGCTCGGACCGCTAGTCATGGTCCCTTTCAGTCTGTTACTGGATAGGACCTGCTGTTTGTTTGTTTGATTTCAGGTTTAACGTCCTCGACAACACTTTATAGGTCATTTTGGAGTTATTGCTTCCACTTTTTGTGGGACGTATACCCGACATTGAGATGAAATGACATTTCAAGCCCTGCCGCCTAATAAATCCAATAGGGTAGTGCAGTTTATATTTTACTTTTGGTCCTTTGAGATCAGCGTGAATGTTCTGAGAAATCGGAATAAATTATTGGTTTAGAATCATATTCTAGACAGGTTTTTAATTATTTGGACTCCATTTTGATTTATATCAGTCTTTGAATCGACTGCCTATTCGAAATTCGCAAAATTGCAGTACGTTTTCTCTGGCTTTCTTTGCCGGATCATTACAGGGTCACTGATGAGGCTTTATTAGCCGAAACTACGTAGTATGTCCCATCTTCTTTCTTATGAATGTTTTCATTGATCTTAAAGGAACTCATTTTTTGATTTTTATTTATAAGGATGTATGTCCGACTTGCTCCACTTTTCTTTGGCCGGCTAATACCATCTAAGCGATTTACCGGTTTACTTTTACTCACCTGCGGTGGATTCCAGCTCTGGGTCGAAGTAGTATGCAGTCTAATCGATTTCTTCAAGCCTCGATGGGCGGGGCGGTAGGAACTGCTGTAATTATCCATGTAGGTATGTAACCTGGGCGTCGCCCCCGCCCATAGGGGCTTGAAGAAATATATGGGCTGCATGATGCTTCCACGCAGAGCTGAATCCGGCCCGCACACTAGTACTGGTAAACCGCTTAGAGGATCTAAGCTTGCCCAGGAACCGCGGTGCGAGGCGGACCGTCCATGCTAATAAACCCTATTGGTTTCATTGGGCGTCAGGGCTTGAGATGTCATTTCATCTCAATGTCGGGTAAAAGTCCCATAAAATTGGAAGCAACGTCTCCAAAATGACCTTTACAGTGTTGACGGGGACCCTAAACCTCAAATCAACCAACCAATGTAACCTGGGCGATCCTGCTGTTATGGTTACTGAAGGTCTCTTACTGGATAGGACCTGCCGTTATGGACCCTGTAGGTACGTAAATGGACAAGACATGCTGTTGTGGTCCCTGTACTTATGTACCCTAACCGGACCTGCTGTTATGGTCCCTGAAGGTATGTAACTGGACCTTGCTAGGTACGTAAATGGATATGACTTGCTGTTATGGTCCTGGTAGGTATGTACCCTGAGCGGTCCTGCTGTTCTGGTACCTGTAGATATGTAAGTGTATAGGACCTGCAGTTATGGTACCTGTACTTATGTAAGCCGAGCGGACCTGCTTTTTCCGTCTCTGTAGGCATGTAACCTCTAGCGCACATGTTGTAATGGTCCCTGTAGTTGTATAACCTGAGCGGACCAGCTGTTATGGTCCCTGTAGGTATTTAACCAGAGCGGACCTGGTGTTATGGACCCTGTAGGTACGTGAATGGACAGGACATGCTGTTAGGGTCCCTGTACTTATGTACCCTAAGCGGACCTGCTGTTATGCTCCCTGAAGGTATGTAACTGGAACTTTCTACCATGGTCCAAGAAGGTATCTAGCTTCATTGTCCTTGTTTGTACCGCCTGTTACAGCCCCTGTAAGTATGTAACTTGATTAGACCTGCTATAATTGTCCATGTAGGTATGTTACCTGGACGGACCTGCTATTATGGTCCCTGTATGTAGATAGGACCTGCCTTTATGGCCCCTGTAGATATGTAGCTGGATGGGGCCTGCGGTTTTGGTCCCTGTTGGTATGTAACTGGGTAGAACTTGCTGTTATGGTCCCTGTAGGTAAGTTACCTGAGCGGACCTGCTGTATTGGTCCCTGTAGGTATGTTACTGGATAGAACTTGCTGTCATGTTCCCTGTAGGTATATAGCATCAGCGGTCTTGCTGTTATGGTACTTGTTGGTATGTTATAGTCCCGTAGGTATCTAACTGGATAAGACATTCTGATATGTTCCCTTCTATATGTGACTGGAAAACACTGCTGTTATGCTCCCTGTGCGTATGTTACTGGAAAGTACCCGCTGTTGTTGTTCCGGTAGGTATGTAACTGGATAGGGCCTGCTGTTATGCTCCTAGTAAGTATTTTACTGGATATGACTTGCTGTTATGGTCCCGGTATGTATGTGCCCTGAGCGGACCCGCTGTTCTGTAGGGATGTTACCTTAGCGTACCTGCTTTTATGGTCCCAGTAGGTATATGGCCGGATAGGACCTACTGTTACGGTCCCTGTAATTGTGTAAGCGGACCTGTTGTTGTGGTCCATGAAGGTACAGAACATGAGCGGACATTCTTTTTACAGTCCCTGTAGGTATGTTACCTGAGCGGACCTGCTGTTATAGTCCCTGTAGGTATGTAACTGGCTAGGGCTGCTGTTTTGTTCCATGCAGGTATGTAACTGGATAGGACTTGCTGTTATGTTCCTGTAGGTATGTATTCTACGCGGACCTGCTGTTAGGGTCCATATAGGTATGTAATTGGATTGGGCTTGCTATAATGGTCACTGTGGGTATGTAACGGCATATGCCCTGCTGTTATGTTCCCTGTACGTATGTGACTGAATACGACCCGCTGTTATTGTAACCTTAGCGGACCTGCTGTTACAGTTCCTCTAGTAATGGTACATAAGCGGACCTGCTGGTATGGTCCCTGTAGCAGAGTATCTGGATCGGACCTGCTGTTATCGTCTCTGTAGGTATGTAACGAGATAGGAATTGCTGTCATATGTAACAGGATATAAATTGCTGTTATGGTCCCTGTAGCTAGATAACACGATAGAACTTGCTGCTATGGTCCTTGCAGGTAGAAATCCAGAGTGAACCAGCTGTTACCGTCCCCTCAGGTTTGTAACTGGACCTGCTGTTACGGCCAGTGTAGGTATGTTACTGGTTAGGACTTGCCGCTAAGGTCCCTGTAAGTATGTAACCGGAGCCGACCTGCTGTTATTGTCCCTGTTTGAATGATACAGGAAAGTACCGGTTGTTATGGTCCCTGTAGGTATGTAAATTGATAGGACCTGCTGCAGTGGTCCCTGTAGATGTTACCTGTTCAGATCACATGTTATGGTCCTTTTATGTATGTTACTGGATAGTACCTACTGTAATTAACCCTGTAGGTATGTATCTGGGCGGACCTGCTATTACAGTCCTTGTGGGTATGAAACTGGAAAGGACTTACTCTAATTGTAATTGTGGGTGTGTAACTGGATAGGACCTGGTCAATGTTCGTTAATAATCCGAGCGGACCTGCTGTTGTGGTCCCTGTTGTAGGTATGTAGCCGAGGCTGTCCTGCTTTTGTGGTCTATGTAGGTATGTAACTGGATAGGACCTGTTGTTATTGTACTCGCAGGTTTGTACCTTGGGCGGACATGCTGTTAAGATCCGGCTGGGTATGTTACCTGGACCGACCTGCTGTTATTGTCCCTGTAGTTATGTAACTTGATAGGACCAGCTGTTAATTTTCCTTTCATTATGAAAGCTGAGCGGACTTGCTTTGATGCCCCCTGTAGGCATGTAACCTATTCGGACCGCCTGTTTGGCCCCTTTAGGAATGTTACGGGATAGCACCTATTGCAATTGCCCCTGTAGGTATGTAACCTGGGTGAACCTGTTATTATAGTCCCTATAGGAAGACTGGCTGTCATTGCCGATGTATGTATGTATCATAAGCTGGCCTTCTGTTTTGGTCCCTGTGGGCATGTAATCTGAACCGAAATGCTGTTATAGCCCTGCAGAGACGTAACATTAGCGTACCTGCTGTTATGTTCCCTATACGTATGTAACTGGATAAGAACTGCTGTTATGGTCCTGGTAATGATGTCAGTTCAGTGGACCTGCTGTTGTTGCCTCAGTAGGTATGTAACCTGTGCGGTCATGCTGTTATGGTCCCTGTAGGTATGTAACCTTCACGGACCTGCTATTATGGTCCCTAAAGGTATTTAACCTGAGCGGACCTGGGGTATGGTTCTTGTAAGCATATAACTGGATAAGACTTGTTGTTATGTTCTTAGCCTATTGGCCATTTTGTGGGAAAGTAACTGTCATTTTGGCTTTCTGCTGTTGATGTTTCCATTGGGGTATGTTGTTTCATGTTTGTGTTTCTTTTCCTTTGGTGTCTCTGATGGGAGCTGTGGGTTAATTGTATCGATTCCTGATCATTGCCTCCACTTCTATGTTGTGTGTATGTTACTGGATAAAACATGTTGTTATGATCCTGTAGGTATATAACTGGATAGGATTTGCTGTTATTGTCCGTGCAGGTATGTAACTGTATAGACATTGCTGTTATGTTTCCTGTAGGTATGAAACAGCACAGAACTTGCTGTTATGTTGTATGTATGAATGTAACTGGAAACTATTATTTTCCTGTAGGTATGTAGTTTAATTTTATTTTAGTTCGATTGCGCTGAAAGCTTCAAACTTATTGAATCGCTCTCAAACACTCATTCCGGTTGTTTTCACGCGCGCGCGAGAGAGGCAGTGGCTTTGATACCACTGCTACCCATTTACACCTGGGTGAAGTGGGGCAGTGTCATTGTGTGTCTTGCCCCAGGACACACCTCGATACCGGTGGCCGGATTCGAACGCACAACCTCTCAATCACAAGTCGAACGCGCTAACCACTGCGCTATCGAGGCTGACTGTGAGTATGTACTTGATAGGTCTTGCTGTTATTGTCCCGGAAGATATGTAAGTGAATAGGACCTGCTGTTAAGGTCCCTGTAGGTATGTAACTGAATATTAACGGCTGTTATGGGCCCTGTAGGACCTGCTGTTATTCTCCCTGTAGGTACGTAACCTTTGCAGACCGGCTATAACAGTCCCCGTAGGAAAGTTACCTTAGCGGACCTGCTGTTATGGTCCCTGTAGAAGTGTAACTGGATAGGACCTGCTGTTATCGTCCCTGTAGGTATGAAATGAGATTGGACTGCTCTTATGGTCGGTCCCGGTAGCTATTTGATTGGATAAGAGTTGCTGTTGTGGTATCTGAAGTATGTAAGTGTATAGGAATTGCTGTTATGGTCCCCGTAGAAAGAAAACGGAGCGGACATGTTACTGGATGGGACCTACTGTAATCCTTGCTGTAACCTGAGCGAACCTGCTGTTACAGTTCATGTAGGGATATTTCTCAGGGGACCTGCTGTTGCGGCCCCGGACCTGCTGTTGCGGTTCCTGTAGCTATGTAACTGCTGTTATGGCCCGTGTAATAATGTAAGCTCAGCGGGCCTGTTGTTATTTTCTCTGTAGATATGTAACCAGAGCGAAGGTATTAAACATGAGCGGACCTGGGGTATTCGCCTGTAGACGCGTAACTGGATAGGACTTGCTGTTATGTTCCTTTTAGGTAGGTTATTGGATAGGACTTGCTGTTATGTTCCTGTAAGTATATAATTGGATAGGACTTGCTGTTTTGTCCTCTGCATGTATGTAACTGGATAGAACTTGCTGTTATTGTTCCTGTAGGTATGTTAGTGAATAGGACCAGCTTTTAAGGCCCCTGTAGGTATGTAACTGAATAGGACCGGCTGTTATGGTCCCTGTAGGTATGTAATCTTTGCAGACCCGCTTTGATCCCTAAACGCATGTAACTGGATGGGACTTGCTGTTATTCGCCCTGTAGGTATATAACCTAAGCGGACCGGCTGTTACAGTCCCTGTAGGAATGTTGCCTTAGTGGGCCTGCTTTTATGGTCCCTGTAGCAGTGTACCTGGATAGGAACTGCTGTTATAGTCCCTATAGGTGTGAAACCGGATTGGACCTGCTCGTATGGTCCCGGTAGCTATTTAACTGGATGGCAATAGCTGTTATGGCGTCTGTAGTATGTAACTGGATAGGCTGCTAAGGTCTCTGTGGTTATGTAACAGGAAAGGACTTGCTGTTATGTTCCCTGTAGGTAGGAAACCTGAGAGGACCTGCTGTTACGCTTCCTGTAGGTATATGACTGGATAGGACCTACATTTATCCTCGCTTTAGATATGTAACCTGAGCGAACCTGCTGTTCCTGGCAGGGATATTCCTTAGATGACCTGCTGTAATGGTCCCTGTAGGTATGTTTCTTGATAGGACTTGCTGTTCTAGTACTCGTGACAGGATAGGAATTGCTGCTATGGTCCCTGTAGGTATGTAACAGGATATGATTTGCTGTAATGGTCCCTGTAGGAAGGAAACCTGAGATGGCCTGCTGTTACTGTCTCTGTAGGTATTATCTTGATAGGACCTACTGTTATCCTCGCTGTAGATATGTAACCTGAGCGATCCTGTTGTTACAGTTCCTGTAGGGATATGTCTTAGACGGCTTACTGGTGTGGTACTTGTAGGTATTTTCCTGGATAGAACTTGCTGTTATTTCCCAGTTGATATGTAAATGGATAGGACCTGCTGTTATGGTACCTGTAAGTATTTTACTGCATAGGACTTGCTGTAATGGTCCCTGTAGGTATTTACCTGAGCGGACCTGCAGTTATGGTCCCTGTAGGTATGTTACTTGATATGACCTGCTGTTATGGTTCATGTGATTATATAAGCTGAGCGGACCTGCACTTTTTATCCCTGTAGGTGTGGAACCTGACGGACATTCTGTTGTTGTCGCTGAAGGTGTGTAACCTGGCCGGACCTCCCTTTTGGTCCCTGTAGGTGTGTTACTTGATTGGACCTGCTGTTATAGTCCCTGTAGGTATGCAAATGGATAGGACTTGCTGTTATTGTCCCCATGGGTATGCAACGACCATAACAGCAGATCCACTCAGGTTACAAACCTACAGGCACCATAACAGCATGTCCGCTTACGATACATATCTCCAGGGACCAAACCAGCAAGTCCGCTCAGAATATACTAAACAGCAGGCCTTATCCAGTTTAAAACCTACGGGGATCAAAACAGGCAGTCCGCTCAGGTAACATGCCTACAGGGACGGCCTGTCCTATTCATTAACATACCTGGAGGGACCATATCAGCAGGTCCTATTAACCTACATACCTAAAGTGACAATAACAGCAAGTCCTATCCTGTTACTTACCTTCAGGGACCACAACAGCAAATCCTATTCAGTTCAATACCTGCACCACACCAGCAAGTCTTATCCAGTTTCAAACCTACAGAGGCCATAGCACAACGTCCGCTTAGGATACATAACTACAGGGACCAAACCGGCAAGTCCGCTCAGAATATACTTAACGCCAGGTCCTATCCAGTTTGCAACCTACGGGCATCAAACAGACGATCCGCTCAGCTACAGGAACAATAACATCAAGTCCTATCCTGTTACGTACATTCAGGGACCACAACAGCAAGTCCTATTCAGTTCAATACCAGGTATATAACATATTCGGACCGTCTGTTACGGTTCCTTTAGGTATGTTACTGGATAGGACCTGCTGTATGTATGTTACCTGGGCAGACCGGCTGGGCAGACCGGCTGTTACGGTCCCTGTATTATGTAACTAAAAAGGACTTGCTGTAATGGTCCCTGTAGGTAAGTTACTGGAGAGGACCTGCTGTTGTGGTCCCTGTGCGTATGTAACTGGATAGGAACTGCTGTTATGCTCCCTGGAGGTATTTAAGCCTACCGAAACTGCTATTGCAGTTCTTCTAGTAGTGTTACCTAAGCGGACCTGCTGCTATGGTCCCTGTAGCAATGTAGCTGGATAGGATATGCTGTTATCGTCACTGTAGTTATAGAAATGGTTTGGACCTGCTGTTATGTTCCCTGTAGGTTTGTATCTGGATAGGACTTGCTGTTATGGTCCCTGTAGGTATATAACGGGATAGGAATTTCTGTTATATGTTAGAGGATAGAAATTGATGTTATGGTCCCTGTAGGTTGATAATATGATAGGACTTGCTGTTATGAGCCATGTAAGTAGACTACCTTAGCAAACCTGTTGTTACTGTCCCTGCAGGTATGTAACTGGGCTAAATTTTATGCTCCCTGTTAGAATGTATATGAGTGGACCTGGAGTATGGTCCCTGTATTTTGTGGGAAAGTAACTGTCCTTATGGCCTTCCTTTGTTTAGGTTTCCATTATTGTCTGGTCGCTTCATGTTTGTGTTTCTTTCCCGTTGGTGTCTTTGATGAGTGGAGAAAGTTAATTGTATCGATTCCTGATCTTTGTTTTTCTTCTACTTTATTGTAATGTTCCCTGTACGTATGAAACAGGATAGAACTTGCTGTTATTCTCCATGTAGGTATGTAAGTAGAAAGACCTGCTGTTATGGTCCCTATAGGTATGTAATCGAATATGACCGGCTGTTATGAACCCTGTAGGTATATAACCTGAGCGGACATGAATTAATTGTCCCTGTTTGTATGGAACTGGACAGGACCTGCTGTTATTCTCCCTGTAGGTATGTAACCTGAGCGGGGCGGATGTTACTGTCCCTGTAAGAATGTTACCTTAGCGGACATTTTGTTATAGTCCCTGTAGCAGTGTTACAGGATAGTATCTGTTGTTATCGTCCCTGTAGGTAGGCATCTGGATTGGACCTGCTCGTATGATCCCATTAGCTTTTTCACTGAATCGGATTTGCTGTAATTATATCCGAAGTTGTATAACTGGACAGGAACTGCTGTTAGCGTCCCTGTAGGTAGGAAATCTGAGTGGACTTGTTGTTACCTGTTGTTACGGTCCCTGTAGGTATGTTATTGGATAGTACTGTTATTCTCCTTGTAGATATGTAGACTGAGCGAACGCCTGTTATGGTTTCTTTAGGAATGTTACTGGATAGTCCTACTATAATTGTCCCTATATGACTCCTGAGCGGACCTGCTGTTATGGTCCCTATAGGTATTTAACATGAGCGGACTTGGGATATGGTCCCTGTAGGTATGTTATTACACAGGACTTCCTTATGTTCCAAATAGGTTATAACTGGATTTGACTTGATGTTATGTCCCTGCAGGTATGTAACTGGATAGGACTTGTTGTTATGTTCCCTGTCGGTATGAGACATGATAGGACTTGCTGTTATGTTCTGAAATGTAATTGGATAGTACTGTTATTCTCTTTGTAGATATTGTATCTGAGCGGACCGCCTGTTATGCTCTCTGTACGAATGTTACTGGATAGGATCTGCTGTAATTGTCCCCGAATGTATAACTCCTGAGCGGACCTTCTGTTATGGTCCCTATAGGTATTTATCCTGAGTGCTGGGATATGGTCCCTGTTATAGGATTGGACTTGGTGTCATGTTCTATGTAGTTACATAACTGGATAGGAGTTGGCGGTATGTCCCTGCAGGTATATAACGGGATAGGACCTGCTGTTATGGTTCCTGTATGGATATTACTGGATAGGAACTGTCGATTTGATCCCTGTAATACATAAACTGAGCGGCCCTGCTGTTATGGTCCCTGTAGGTACGTAACTGGAGAGTACATGCTGTCATGGTCCCTGTAGGTATGCAGTCTGAACTTTCTAGCTGTTATGGACCCTGTAGGTATGTAATTGGATAGGACATGTTGTTATAGACCCTGCAGGTATTTTACTCAATAGGACTTGCTGTTATGGTCCCTGAAGGTATTATCCTGCGCGGACCCGCTGTTATGTTCACTCTAGTTATGTAACTGGATAGGACCTGCTGATACGGTCCCTGTAGGTATGTTGCTGGATAGGACTTGCTGTTGTTGTCTCCGTAGGTATGTAACTGGATATGACCTGTTGTTATGGTCCCTGTAGGTATTTTAATGAATAGGACTTGCTTTTTTGGTCCCTGTAGGTGTGACCTGGGCGGGCCTGCTGAAATGGTACCCTTATTTATGTAACTGGATAAGACCTGCTGTTATGGTTCCTGTAATAATATAAGCTGAGCGGACCTACCCCATTTTGTCCCTGTATGTATGTAACCGGAGCGGACTTGGTGTTAAGATAACTGTATGTAACCTGAGTAGACCTGCCGTTTGGGTCCAGATGTGTAACTGAATTGAACCTGCTGTTACAGTCCCTGTAGGTATGAAACTGGATAAGACCTGTTTTAATGGTCCCGCGAGGTATGTTACTGGATAAGACTTGTTGTTATTGTTCCCTTTGCTGTTATCGTCCTGTAGCTATGTAACCCGAGAGGATCTGCTGTTATGTTCCCTGTAGGTATTTAACTGGATAGGACCTGCTGTTAATTATATAAGCTGGGCGGACTTGCTAGTTTGGTACCTGTAGGTATGTAACCTGAACGGCAATGTTGTTATGACCCCTATAAGATGCCACCTGGGCGTATCTGCTGTTATGGTCCCTGTAGGTATGTGACCTGTTAGGACCGCCTGTTAAGGTGCCTTGAGGAGTGAAATTGGATAGGACTTACTGCTATTGCCCATGTAAGTATTTAAATGAATAGGACAGAACGAACCTTCTGTTATGGTCCCTGTAGGTATGTAACTGGATGGGACCGGCTGTTGTGGTCCCTGTAGGTATGTAAACATAGCAGACTGTGTTATGGTCCCTGTACGGAGGTAACTGTATGGGACCTTCTGTTATGCTCCCTGTTTTTTATGTAACCTGAGCCGACAAGCTGTTAGAGACCATGTAGAAATGTTACCTAAGCGGGCCTGCTATTATGGTCCCTGAAGCAGGGTAACTGGATAGGACCTTTTGTTATTTTCCTCTATGTATGTTACTAGATTGGACCTGCTGTTATGGTCCCTATAAGTGTGTAACTGGATAGGAATTGCTGTCATTGTCCCTGTAGGTATGCAACAGGATAGGACTTGCTGTTATGGTTCCTGTAAGTATGTAACTGAATAGGAATTAGTGTTATTTTCCCTGTATATATCTAATTGGATAGGACCTACAGTTATTCTCCCTCCAGATATGTAACTTAAGCGGACCTGCTGTCAAAGTCCCTGTAGGGATGTTACCTCAGTGGACCTGCTGTTATTGTCCCTGTAGGAATGTAAACTGAGTGGACCTGCTGCTATGGTCCATGTATGTATGTAACTTGATAGGACTTGGCTGCTATCGTCCCTGTGCGTATGTAACCTGGGCGGTCTTGCTGTTATAGCCCCTGTATGTATGTAGCTGGAGAGGACCAGCTGTTATCTGTCCCTGTAGGTATATGTTAATGGATAGGTCCTGTTGTAATTGTCCCTGTAGGTATGTAACCTTGGTGGACCTGCTGTTATGATTCCTGTAGGTATGTAACTGGATAGGACTTGCTGTAATGGTCCCTGTATGAATGTAACTGAGTAGAACCTGCTGTTATGGGTCCTGTAGGTATTTAACTGAATAGGATTTGCTGTAATGGTCCCTATTGGTATGTAACTTGAGCAGATTTGCTGTTTAGGCCCCTTCAGCTATGTAACTGGACAGGGCCTGCTGTTATTGTAATTGTATAAGCTGAGGGGACTTGATGCTTATGTCCGTGTTGGTATGTAACCAAAGCGGATATGCTGTTATGGTCCCTGTAGGTTTATAACTTGAGCGGACCTGCTGTTAAGTTCGCTGTAGGTATGTAACTGGATATGTCCTGCTGTTATGGTCCCTGTCATTGTGTTAGCTGAGTCGACCTTCTGTTATTGTCCCGGTAGGAAGATAAACTGTTCGGACCACCTGTTCTGCTAAAATTGTCCCTTTAGGTATGTAACCTGGGCGGACGTGCTGTTATAGTCCTTGTATGTAGAAAAGCTGTTATTGTCCCTGCATGTACATGAGCGGACCTGCTGTTTTAGTCCCTTTAGGGACGTTACCTTAATGTTCTTGTGGCGTTGTGTTCAGCGTCGGATGACTCAGCGCATTTCACTGTCGAATCATCATCCTTGTGTCAACTTGGTTTTAATTGTGATTTCTTTGTTTACAGTGTTTATTCACTGATGAGATTGAAAACCTTCACGCGAACCAAACAAATACTTTGTTGAACCACAGTGAAAGTGAGGATGAGGGCTGGGATCCCGTAAAGTTAGCTTAAACCCACTAGTAATTTTACTGACCGTTCCAGTATGTTCTGTAAAAGGTTTATCCAGTGGAAGCAAGGAATACACTACAGAACTGGAAAGTATGAAGTGTACATGTACACCCCTTATTCCTCTTCGATCCCAGACACTGCCACGTAGTCAGTCAAATGCTGCAGTAGTTCTGACAATCCGGGCATTGACTTCATCATCAATATGCAGGGCTCTTGAGATTGTGCTCCCGAGGTTGGTGAACATGTCTAACAATTGCAATATTTGACCTTCACTGTGATGGTGGGCTCTTTGTAATGTTTGCCAGGTGCTGGCTGATAGACTGCTTCAGTCTTTTTGATTGTGAGATCATAGCTGTCACAGGAGTCGGATACTTGATCTATACATTTATCCATCTTCTCTTCTGTTGGAGCACCTTTTGCTATGTCATCAGCAAAGAGGAACTCATCTAACACCTCTGTCTGCACCTTGGTTATGGCTTGCAACCACCTCCTGAGATTGAAAAGCTTTCCATCAAAGCGATACCTAATAGGTATGTCATTGTCAACATCCTGGAAAGCATCTCTGTGCTTGGCAGAAAACATCATGCTGAACAGTGTTGGGGCTAAGACACAGCATTGCTGGACTCCGTTTGACACAGGGAATGGATCCGAAAAAAAACAGCATTTTGGATCCGTGCAAGTAACCCATCGTTGAACTGTCTCACCATTGCTATGAACTTGGTTGGACATCCAAACGTCACCATGGTCTTCCAAAGGCCCTAACGAATGACTGTGTCAAATGCTTTGGTGAGGTCAACAAAGGTCATGCATAAGTCCATGTTCTGTTCTTGGCATTTCTCTTGCAGCTGCCTTGCTGTGAAAATCATGTCATTTGTTCCTCTGTCCTTCCTAAACCCAAATTGGCTTTCTGTTAGAAGCACTGATTGTTAAAGGTGTTCATTCACTCGGTTAAGAAGGACTCTCACAAGGCTTTTCCTAGCAACTGACAATAAAGAGATGCCACCGTGATTGTCACAGATCTGTGGGTTCCTTTTCCGTTTGAATAGGTGGATAATTGACACATCCTTGAGTTCTTGAGGGTTAGTTTCTTTTTCTCCTCATAGTGTGAAATAACTATACAAACTTCTTTGCACCTGGAGTGCTTCCTGTTTTGTAAATCTCAGCAGGTATTGCATCTGGTCCTGGGGCCTTACAAGATGGCAGACGTTTTATTGCTTTCACTGTTTCCGTAACGATTTGGAACTTGTCAAGCAGCAGATTACTTTCAACCTGTTGAAGTCTGTTGATAGCCTCATCAGTGATAGAGGATAGCCGATTAAGAACACTGTCAAAGTGCTCATCCCATTTTTTCAAGATGGCGTCTTAGTCAGTCATAAGACTAGTTACATCTGCACTGTGGAGAGGAGTGGATCCTGAGCTCAGGGGACTCTAAACTGTCTTGAGTGCATCAAAGAACTTCTTCATATCCTTTCTGTGTGCAAAGGACTGGGTTTTATCAGCCCCGTTGCTTAGAAAGCAGTCTGTTCCAAGGCGGTTCCTTTGTCGTGGTTTATTTTTGTTATGGCTTGTCTTTGAGTGCATGTATCGCTTATATTATTATGCTTTTGAAAGCCAATTGGCCATTTTGTGGGAAAGTAACTGTCCTTTTGGCTTTCCGCTGGTGATGTTTCCGTTGGGGTCCGGTTGTTTCGTGTTTGTGTTGCTTTCCTTTGGTGTCTCTGATGAGAACTGTGGGTTAATTGTATCGATTCCTGATCATTGCCTTCACTTCTATTTTGCATGTCTCTCAGTCTTCATTTGATTGGCTTGCATATAAACTGTATGTATGTGACTGGATGGCTGTTATAGTCCCTATACGCATGTAACATGAGCGGACCTGCTGTTTTGGTCCTATGTGTTTGTAACTCAATATAACTTACTCTCCTGGTCATTGTCGGCATGTAGCCTGAGCGGTCCTGCTGTTATGGTCCCTGTAGGTATGTAATTGGATACAAACTCAAGGTAGGAATGTATCTCGATACAAACTAAGAGAACGCTGTAAGAATGTAAACTTAGTGGACCTGCTGTTATGGTTGCTGTATAAAGGTCATTTAAGCTGATCTGCTGTTATATTCTTTGAACATATGATAAAAATGAATGAACCTGTTGTTGTTGTGCGGATAGATATGCAGACTCGATTGAGTTGTTGTTTCAGTCCCTATAACAATTGCTTTTGGGGTTCATGTAGGTAGGTATGTTAACTAAGCGGACCTTGCAGAAATGTTATCTTAGCGGGTCAGATATTATGACCTTCATAGGCATGTAAACTACAGAGGTTTGCTGTCATGGTCACGGTAGGTGTATACACTGAGCAGTAATACTATTTTTTGCCAAAATTCATGTGCGCATGGCTGTTTGAAGCCATTGTCAAATGGACCAAATTCTGTGCTGAAACAACAAGAACCATGCGCAAATCGCGTGCTGTTTGAACATTTATTTTGAGCTTTTGATATCGCCGGACGGGCCTTGCTTTGTTTGCGTAACTTTAAGCGGCGTAACGTTAGCGCCCTGAACGTAGCGTTTTAGCGGTCTATGATGATGTCAGATGGTTAAAACGCAACATCGCCATTGTAAACAACATTCTGAACTAGCCGCCATATTGGTATACCGGTCGCATTTGAAGAATTTATATGGAATTTTGGGGCGTTTTTGTCCCCATTTGGCGTTGGAGTCGTACGTTATGCAAGAACAACAGTCATCAGTTGTTATTTCATAGCATTAATATTTGCCGGATCCCTCGTAAGATATTTGAACATTCGACCTGGCGGCCTCAAAGAGCTTCCTCCGGACCCGGCAAATGTAAAAGAGCAAGTAGAAAGAAATTTAAGAAATTTTTGTATGAAACACGGTGAAAGCATATGCAAAGAGGGTCGTTTTTTTAAACCGCATGAAAGATTCCCATTCGTTCTTAAGTTATGCTGATTTATATATGATATAGACATTTTTTCCTCTAAGAGTAACCTCTCTTGAATTTTCTTTGATTTTAACCCCCAATGCAATATTCCGTGACGTCTTAGTGGCTTTAAACTTTTTCAAAATAATTCTAAACTAATACATTATGGTCCCTGTAAGTAAGCAACTGGACAGGACTTGCTGTTATGGTCATAAAGGTATGTAACTGGGTATGACTGGATCGGACCTGTTATGGTCCCTGAACGTACATATCTGGATAGGACCTGCTGTTATTCTCCCTGTAGGTATCTAAGCTAAGTCGACCGGCTGTTACAGTCCCTGTATAAATGTTACATTAGCGGAGCTGTTCTAATTGTCCCTGAACATGAAGGTGTGAAACTGGATTGGACCTGCAGTTATGGTCCCTGCAGGTATGTAACTTGAATGGAATTGCTCTTATGGTGGCTGTAGGTACATGTATGTAACTGGATAGTAATTGTTGTTTTGGTTCATATAGGTTTGTAAAAGGATATGAGTTGGTTTTATATGCCCTATATGTAGGTAACCTGAACGCACCCGCTGTTACGGTCCCTGAAGGTATGTAACTGAATAGGACCTGCTATTATTCTCCATGTAGGTATGTAACATGAGCTGATGAGAGCTGTGGGTTAATTTTATCGATTCCTGATCATTGCCTTCACTTCTATTTTATATAACCTGAGCGGGCTTACTGTTACTGTCCCTGTAGGCGGACCAGCTTTTATGGTCCCTGTAGGTAACTTGGGTGGACCTGCTGTTGTGGTCCCTGTAGGTATGTTACTTGATATTACTTGCTGTTAAGGTCCCTGTTCATATGTAACCTGTGCGGACCTGCTGTTATGGAAATTTTATGTGAGCTGGATAGAACCGACTGTTATGCTCCCTGTAGGTTTGTAACTGGCTAGGACCTGCTTCTACGGTCTCTGTCGATATGTAACCTGTTAGGACAACCTACTATGGCCCCTTTATATAAAGGTTAGCCGATAGGCCATGCTGTTATTATCCCTGTAGATATGTAAACTTGGCGGACCTGCTGTTATGGTCCTTGTAGGTATGTAACTGGATAGTATCTCCTGTAAATGTCCCTGTAGCTACCTACCTGGATAGGACCTGCTGTTATGGTACCGGCACGTTTTTAACCTGAGCAGACCTGCTGTTATAATCATTGTAGGTCTTTAACAGGATAGGACTTGATGTCATGGTCCCTGTAGGTGTGTAGCCGCAGTGGTCTTGTTGTTATGGTCCCTGTAAGTATGGAATTGGATCGGGCCTGCTGTTTTTGTTCCTGCAATTTTGTAAGCCGAGCTAACCTGCTATTTTGGTCCCTGCAGGTATGTTACCTGAGCGGACGTGGAGTTAAGGCCCCTGTAGGTATGTTTCCTGAGCAGACCTGCTGTAATGTTCACTGAAGGTATGTAACTAGATAGGACCTGCTGTTATGGTTTCTATCATTATGAAAGCTGAACGGACCTGTTTGTATGGCCCATGTAGGTATGTGACATGTTAGGACCGCCTGTTATAGTCCCTTTAGGAATGCTACTGGATAGGACATGCTGTAATTGTCCCTGTTGTTACGTTACCTTGGTGGACCTGCTGTCATTGTCCCCGTAGGTATGTAATATGAGCGGTCCTTAGCGTTCCTGCTGATATGGTTCCTGTAGTAATGCCACTGGATAGAGTCTACTGTTATGGTCCTTGTAACTATGTAAGCTGAGCGGACATGCTGTTAAGGTACCTGTAGTTAGGTGACATGAGCGGTTCTGCTGTTATTGTCCATGTAGGTATTTAAATGGAGAGAACTTGCTGTTATGGACGCTGTAGGTATGCAACTGGATAGGACTTGCTGTTATGGTGAGTAGGTATGTAACTGGCTATGACTTTAGCGGGACTTTTATGGTCCCTGTACGTATATAACTGGATAGAATCTGCTGTTATCCCCCCAGTAGGTATGCAACCTATGCCGAACGGCTGTTACAGTCTATGTAGGAATGATACCTTATCAGAGCTGCTGTAATGGTCAATGTAGGTATATAACAGGATGGGACCTGCTGTTATGGTGCCTGTAGGTTATAACTGGCATGGAATTGCTCTTACGGTCGCTGTAGGTATGTACATGGATAGCGCAGTGGTTAACGCGTTCGACTCATAATCGAGAAGTTGTGCGTTCGAATCCGACACCCGTTACCGAGGTGTGTTCTTAGGTAAGACACGTAATGACACTGCCTCACTCCACCCAGGTGTAAATTGGTAGCAGTGGTGTAATAGTCACCGCCTCTCTCTCGCGCGCGTGAAAACATCCGGAATGAGTGTTCGAGAGCGATTAAATAAGCTTGAGGCTTCCATCGCAATCGAACTAAAATAAATTAGTATAAACTAAACGGAATTGCTGATTTGGTCCATGTAGTTATTAAAAGAATATGCCTTGCTGTTATTTGCCCTACAGAAGGGTAACCTGAGCTGACCCGCCATAACGCACCCTGAAGGTATATAACTGAATATGACCTGCTGTTAGTCTCCATGTAGGTATTTAAACTGAGCTGGCCTGCTGTTAGAGTCGCTGCAGGCTGACCTGCTGTAATGTTCCCTGTAGGTGTGTTATCTGAGCGGACTTGCTGTTATGGCCCCTATGAGTATGTAACTGAATAGAACTTGCTGTCGAGTCCACTATCGGTATGTAGACTGTGTGTAGCTGGATTGAACCGTCTGTTATGGCCCCTGTAGGTATGTAACTGGATAGGACTTGCTGTTATAGTCCCTGTCGATATATAAAATAGAAGTGAAGGCGATGATAAGGAATAGATACAATTAACCCACGGCTCCAATCAGAGACACCACGGGAAAGAAACACAAACATGAAACAACTAGACACTAATGGAACCTCACTAGCGGAAAGCCAAAAGGACAGTTACTTTCACACAAAATGGCCAATTGGCTATCCAAAGCAAAATAATATAAGCAATACACACACTCAAAGACAAGTCATAACAAAAATAAACCACGACAGAAGAACCGCCTTGGAACGGTCAGTGAAACGAATTCCACTAGGGGTGTTAAATCGAGACGTTGCTTCAAATTTTGTGGGACATTTCCCCGACATTGAGATCTCTGCCGCCAAATGACACCAACAGAGTTTAAAAGCATGGAGTGGCTGACCCGCACCGCTTTGCCTGGTCAGGCTTAGATCCTCTAAGCGGTTTACCAGTACTCGTGCGCGGGTCGGTTTCAGCTCTGCTTGGAAGCAGCCCATCTATTTCTTCAAGTCATTAGATATGACAATTGCAGTGGCATCGAGCAACCAAGTACGTATGTGGCACTGGCACTGACCTATCAGTTATAACTGAGGCGTGGCACTGCACTAACGAAAATGTCTGAGCCATTTTGGCAACGCCACTACAAGCATGCCTGAGTCAGTTGAACCGTGCCAGCAGGCATGTCTTAGGTAGTGGCATCTAATGAGCGAACATGCACGTCTATGGCTTAGGCGCTGAATCAGTAGTTATGTATCAGACAGTTGCTCGGAGGCAGCAGGCCTGTTTGGGTCAGTCAGTTTGAGCCAGCAGGCATGTCCGATGCTTTGGCACCGAGCCATTAAGTATGTTTGGTTGCAGTGGACCTACGCCTAATGACATGTCAGTGGCAGTGACATCGAACAACTAGGTACGCTTGAGGCAGAAGTTATGTCCGACGCAGTGGCACTGAGCCAGCGGGAATGTCGGAGCCATTTGCAATGATCCTGCGGGTATTTCTTAGGTAATGGAACCGAGCCAGCAGACATGCCTGAGGCAGTGGCACCAAGGCAGCAGGCACGACTTTAGCTTAGGCACCGAATCATCAGTTATGTCTGAGACAGTGGAACTGACCGAGCGTGCATGTCTTAGCCAGTGTGATGCAGCAGTATCAAACCAGCAGTGACGCCTGTGGCTTTGGCACCGAATCAGCCTTTTTGTCTGAGGCAGTGGGCGCGAGTGAGCAGGCATGTCCGAGACACTGACTTGGACATGGCTGATGCCTTTCCAGCGATCCATAAAGTATTTGTGTGGCAATGAAACTGAGTCATTAGGCATTACATTCACAGTGTTATCGAACAACCCGGTACATGTTAGGCAGTGGCACCGGTCCGTTAGTTTAGCATCAGGCAGTGGCACTGAGTCAGGAAGAATTCTCAGCCAGTGACGACGACCCTGCAGGTATCTCTGAGGCAATGGAACCGAACCAGCAGAGATGTGGAACCGAGCCAGGGGCACGCCTGAGGTTAAGGCTCTGAATCAGCAGTCATGTTTCAGGCAGAGGCACCGAGCCAGCAGGCAAGTGTATGCCTTAGGCGAATCAGCGGTTATATCTGAAGCAGCGGGCCCAGCCAGCAGGCGCATCTGTGGTTGAGGTGCGGAATAACAAGTTATGACTGAGGCAGCGGTTCCGAGCCAGCAGGCGCGTGGCTTAGACGCCGGATCAGCAGTCATTTCTGAAGCAGTGGCGCCAGCCAGCAGGCACGCCTTTGGCTTAGGCACCGAATAAGCAGACTTGACTGATGCCCTGCCACCGATTCATAACGTGTTTGTGTGACAGTCATTGACAGTCACAGTGGCATCGAGTATCTCTGAGGTAGTGGAACCGAGCCTGCAGGCATGCCTGTGAAAGTGACACCGAGCAAACAGGTACTTTGTGGCTTGAGCACCGAATCAGCAGTTATGTCTGAGGCTGCAGCAACGAGCCAATAGGCACGTCTATGGCATAGGCACTGAATCAACAGTTATATCTGAGGCAGCGGGGCCAAGCCAGCAGGCTAACCTATGTCTTAGAAGCCGAACCAGTAGTTATGTCTCGGGAAGCGGGACCGGGCACGCAGGCGCGTCTGTGGTTTAGGCAAGGAATCAGCAGCTATGTCTGAGGCAGCGGGACAGAGGCATCAGGAGCGTCTGTGGTTTAGGCAAGGAATCAACAGTTATGAATGGGGCAGCGGGACCGAGGAAGCTGGCGCGTCTGTGGCTTAGGCACCTATCAGCAGTTATGTCTGAGGCAGTGGCACCGAGTCAGCAGGCATGCCCGAGATAAAGACTTTGATGCAGCAGACATGCCTGATGCCTTGGCACCAAGCCTTAAAGTATTTATGTGGCAGTGTCACTAAGTAAGAAGGCGTGACAGACGCAATGGCATCTAACAACTTCTGAGGCATTGGAACGGATCTATCAGTTATGTCTGAGGCAGTGGCACTGAGCAAGTGTGCATGTCTGAGCGAGTGGCAACGACCCTGCAGGTATGTCTGGGGCAGTGGAACTTAGCTAGCAGGCATGCCTGGGGCAGTGTCACCGAGGCAGCAGTCACCTCTGTGGCATAGGCACCGAATACCAAGCAGTCAAGTTTCGGGCAGCACTGTGGCTTAGACAACGAATCAGCAGGTATGCCTGAGGCCGTGACATCGAGCCACCAGGCCTGTCTGAGGCAGTAACTTTTAGCCAGCAGACATGTCTGATGCCCTGCCACCGATTTTTTAAGTATCTGTGTGGCAGTGATTCATGACAATGGCTGAGGCATCAAGCGTCTAGGTACGTCTGAGGCAGTGGCACAGATACAACAGTTTAGTCAAAGGCAGTAGCACGGACCCAGCGAGAGTGTCTCAGCCAGTCAGCAATGGAACCGAGCTACCAGACATGGCCGAGGCAGTCGCATCGAGCCAGTAGGCATGTAAGTGGGATAGGCACCGAATTAGCAGTTATGTCAGAAGCATCGGCATCCAGCTTGCAGACACGTCTATGGCTTAGGCGCCGAATCAGCAGTTATATCTGAGGCAACGGAACCAAGCCAGTAGGCATGTCAATTGCTTAGGAACTGGGAAGAAGCGGGACCGAGGCAGTAGGCGCGTCGATGGTTTAGGCAAGGAATCAGCAGTTATGACTGAGAAAACGGTACCTAAGCAACAGACACGCCTGCTGGTTACGACATTATACATGTCTGCGTGCTCAACGTCACTGCCTCGGAAATGCCTACCTCAGACAAAACAGCTAATTTGGAACTTTAACCACAGATGCACCTGCTGCATCGGTGCCGCTGCCGCTGCCGCAGGCATATCTGTTGATTTGGTGCCTAGGTCATAAACATGCCTGACAGTTAGACGCCACTGCTTCAAACATTCCTTTGGAAGTGGTACAGAGCCAGCAGGCATATGGATGGCACAGGCTACGAATCAGCAGTTATGTTGGAGGCAGCGGCACCGAGCCAGCATGCACGCCTAGGCACCGAATCAGCAGTTATATCTGAGGCAGCGGAAACGAGCCACCAGGCATGTCTATAGCTTCGCCACGGGCGGAAGCGGGACCGAACCAACAGTCGCGTCTGTGGTTTAGGCAAGTAATTAGCAGTTATGACTGAGACAACGGTAAAGAGGCAGCAGGCGCGACTGTGGTTTAGGCACCGAATCAGCAGTAATGACACCAAACCATTGATTATATATGTGACATGACAAACGCAATGGCATCGAGCAGCCAGGTACCTCTGAGGCATTGGCACTGATCCATCAGTTATATCTGAAGCTGTCGCACTGAGCCACAGCGCATGCCTAAGCCAATAGCAACGAGCCTGCAGGTATGTCTAAGGTAATGGAACCGCGCCGACAGGCATATCTGTGGCAGTGGCACCTAACTAGCATGCATCTCTTTAGCTTAGGTACCGAATCAGTAGCTGTTCCAAAGGCAGCGGAATCGACCGAGCAGGCTTGTCTGTGGTTAAGCCTCTGAATAAGCAGTTCTGTCTGAGGCAGCGGCCCCAAATTAAGACGTTATACATGTGTGCTTGCTCCACGTCACTGATGGTTAGGCGCCACTGCTTCAAACATTCCTTTGGAAGTGGTACAGAGCCACTAGGCAGGTCTGTGCCTCAGGCATCGAATGAGCAGTTATGTCGGAGGTAGCGGCTACGAGCCAGGATGCACGCCTATGGCTTAGGCACCGAATCAGCAGTTATATCTGAGGCGGCGGAAGCGAGCCAGCAAGCATGTCTATTGCTTCGGCACAGGATTAAGCGGGACCGAGCAACAGTCGCTTCTATGGTTTAGGCAAGGAATTAGCAGTTATGGATGAGATAACGGTACATAGGCAGCAGGCGCGTCTGTGGTTTAGGCACCGAATCAACAGTAATTGCACCAAACAGTTATGTCGGAGGCACCGAATCAGCAGTAATGGCACAAACCATTGATGATTTATGTGACATGACAAACGCATCCATCAGTTATATCTGAAGCTGTCACACTGAGCCAGCGCCCATGATTGAGCCAGTAGCAACGAGCATGCAGTATGTCTACGGCAATGAAACCGTTCCGACAGGCATGTATGTGGCAATTAGCATGCATCTCTTTAGCTTAGGCACCGGATCAGCAGCTGTGCCAAAGGCAGCGGCACCGACCGAGCAGGCGCGTCTATGGTTTAGGTTATGAATAATCAGTTCTGTCTGAGGCAGCGGCACCGAATTATAGACGCCCCTAAGCCGACTAGACAAGGCATTAGACATGGTTGCTTGCTCAAAGTCTATACCTCAAACATGCCTGCTGGCTCGGAGCCACTGTCACAGACAAAACAGCTGATTCGGTGCCTAAGCCACAGACACAGAAGTGGCACAGAGCCAGCAGGCAGGTCTGTGGCTTAGGCACCGAATCAGCAGTTATGTCGGAGGCAGCGACACCGAGCCAGCATGCACATATATGGCTTAGGCACCGAATCAGCAGTTATATATGAGGCAGCGGAGCCGAGCCAGAAGGATTGTCTATTGTTAAGGCACTGGAGGAAGCGTGACCGAGCCAGCAGGCGCGTCTATAGTTAAGACAATGAATAAGCAGTTATGATTGAGACAATGGTACAGTGGCAGCAGGCGCGCGTCTGTATCAGCAGTAATGGCACCAAACCATTGATTATTTATGTAACATGACAAACGCAATGGTATCGAGCAGCCAGGTACCTCTGAGGCATTGGTCCTGATCCATTAGCTATATCTGAAGCTGTCGCACTGAGTCAGCTCGCATGCCTGAGCCAGTAGCAACGAGCCTGCAGGTATATCTAAGGCAATGGAACCGTGCCGACAGGCATGTGTTTTGCAGTCGCACCTTACTAGTATGCATCTCTTTTGCTTAGGCACCGAATCAGCAACTGTGCAAAAGGCAGCGGCACCGACCGAGCAGGCGCGTCTTTGGTTTAGGCTCTGAATTACCGGTTCTGTCTGAGGCAGCGGCACCGAATTATAGACGCACCTAAGCCTCAGAAGGGCCGACTCAACAAGGCATTAGACATGTTTGCTTGCTCAAAGTCACTGCCTCAAACATGCCTGCTGGCACGGAGCCAATGACACAGACAAAACAGTTGATTCGGTGCCTAAGCCACAGACAGACCTGCTCGGCAAGACGTGTAATACATGTCTGCTTGCCCAACGTCACTGCCTCGGAAATACCTGCCTCAGACAAAAGAACTGATTTTAACTAAAACCTCGGATGCGCCTGCTGGATCGGTGTCGCTGCCGCAGGCATATCTGTTGATTTGGTGCCTAAGCCATAGACAAGGCTGCTAACTAGGCGCAACTGCTGCAGACATTCCTTTGGGGGTGGCACAGAGCCAGCAGGCTTGTCTATGGCACAGGCGCCGAATCAGCATTTATGTCGGAGGCAGCGGCAACGAGCCAGCATGCACGTCTATGGCTTAGGCGCCGAATCAGCAGTTATATCTGAGGCAGCTGGACCGAGCAAGCAGGCATGTCTATTGCTAAGGCACTGGAGGAAGCGGGAACGAGCCAGTAGGCGCGTCTATGGCTTAGCCAAGGAATTAGCAGTTATGACGGAGACAACGGTACAGAGACAGCAGGCGCGTCTGTGGTTTAGGCACCGAATCAGCAGTAATGGCACCAAACCATTGATTATTTATGTGACATGACAAAAAGCAATGGCATCGAGCAGCCAGGTACCTCTGAGGCATTGGCACAGATCCATCAGCTATAAATGAAGCTGTCGTACTGAGCCAGTGCGCATGAATGCGCCAGTAGAAACGAGCTGCAGGTATGTCTAAGGCAATGGAACCGTGCCGACAAGCATGTCTGTGGCAGTGGCACCTAACTAGCATGCATCTCTTTAGCTTAGGCACCGAATCAGCAGCTGTGCCAATGGCAGCGGCACCGACCGCGCAGGCGCGTCTGTGGTTTAGGCTATGAATAAGCAGTTCTGTCTGAGGCAGTGGCACCGAATTATAGACGCGCGCGCCTAGGCCTCAGATGGGCCGACTGGACAAGGCATTAGACACGTTTGCTTGCTCACAGTCGCTGCCCAATACATGACTGCTGTCTCGGAGCCATTGCCACAGACAAAACAGTTAATTCGGTGCCCGAGCCACAGACACACCTGCTGGGCAAGACGTTATACATGTCTGCTGGATTAACGTTACTGTCTCGGAAATACCTGCCTCAGAAAAAACACCTGATTTGAAACTTTTACCACAGATGCGCCTGCTGGATCGGAGCCGCTGCCGCAGGCATATCTGTTGATTTGATGCCTAAGCCATAGACATACCTGCTAGCTAGGCGCCACTGCTTCAGACATCCCTTTGGAAGTGGCACATATCCAACAGGCAGGTCTGTGGCTTAGGCACCGAATCAGCAGTTATATCGGAGGCAGCGGAACCGAGCCAGCATGCACGCCTATGGCTTAGGCACCGAATCAGCAGTTATATCTGAGGCAGCGGAAACGAGCCAGAAGGCATGTCTATTGCTTCGCCACGGGAGGAAGCGGGACCGAACCAACAGTCGCGTCTGTGGTTTAGGCAAGGACTTAGCAGTTATGACTGAGACAACGGTAAAGAGGCAGCAGGCGCGACTGTGGTTTAGGCACCGAATCAGCAGTAATGACACCAAACCATTGATTATATATGTGACATGACAAACGCAATGGCATCGAGCAGCCAGGTACCTCTGAGGCATTGGCACTGATCCATCAGTTATAGCTGAAGCTGTCGCACTGAGCCAGAGCGCATGCCTGAGCCAAAAGCAACGAGCCTGCAGGTATGTCTAAGGTAATGGAACCGCGCCGACAGGCATATCTGTGGCAGTGGCACCTTACTAGCATGCATCTCTTTAGCTCAGTAGCTGTTCCAAAGGCAGCGGAATCGACCGAGCAGGCTTGTCTGTGGTTTAGCCTCTGAATAAGCAGTTCTGTCTGAGGCAGCGGCCCCAAATTATACACGCGCCTAAGCCTCAGATGGGCCAACTGGACAAGCCATTAGACGCATTTGCTTGTTCAAAGTCGCTACCTCGAACATGCCTGCTGGCTCGGAGCCACTGCCACTGACAAAACAGCTGATTCGGTGCATAAGCCACAGGCACGCCTGCTGGGCAAGACGTTATACATGTCTGCTTGCTCCACGTCACTGATGGTTAGGCGCCACTGCTTCAAACATTCCTTTGGAAGTGGTACAGAGCCAGCAGGCAGGTCTGTGCCTCAGGCATCGAATCAGCAGTTATGTAGGAGGTAGCGGCTACGAGCCAGGATGCACGCCTATGGCTTAGGCACCGAATCAGCAGTTATATCTGAGGCGGCGGAAGCGAGCCAGCAAGCATGTCTATTGCTTCGGCACAGGATTAAGCGGGACCGAGCAACAGTCGCGTCTATGGTTTAGGCAAGGAATTAGCAGTTATGGATGAGATAACGGTACATAGGCAGCAGGCGCGTCTATGGTTTAGGCACCGAATCAACAGTAATTGCACCAAACAGTTATGCCGGAGGCACCGAATCAGCAGTAATGGCACAAACCATTGATGTTTTATGTGACATGACAAACGCATCCATCAGTTATATCTGAAGCTGTCACACTGAGCCAGCGCCCATGACTGAGCTTGTAGCAACGAGCATGCAGTATGCCTACGGCAATGAAACCGTTCCGACAGGCATGTCTGTGGCAATTAGCATGCGTCTCTTTAGCTTAGGCACCGGATCAGCAGCTGTGCCAAAGTCAGCGGCACCGACCGAGCAGGCGCGTCTATGGTTTAGGCTATGAATAATCAGTTCTGTCTGAGGCAGCGGTACCGAATTATAGACGCCCCTAAGCCGACTCGACAAGGCATTAGACATGTTTGCTTGCTCAAAGTCACTGCCTCAAACATGCCTGCTGGCACGGAGCCAATGACACAGACAAAACAGTTGATTCGGTGCCTAAGCCACAGACAGACCTGCTCGGCAAGACGTGTAATACATGTCTGCTTGCCCAACGTCACTGCCTCGGAAATACCTGCCTCAGACAAAAGAACTGATTTTAACTAAAACCTCGGATGCGCCTGCTGGATCGGTGTCGCTGCCACAGGCATATCTGTTGATTTGGTGCCTAAGCCATAGACAAGGCTGCTAACTAGGCGCAACTGCTGCAGACATTCCTTTGGGGGTGGCACAGAGCCAGCAGGCTTGTCTATGGCACAGGCGCCGAATCAGCATTTATGTCGGAGGCAGCGGCAACGAGCCAGCATGCACGTCTATGGCTTAGGCGCCGAATCAGCAGTTATATCTGAGGCAGCTGGACCGAGCAAGCAGGCATGTCTATTGCTAAGGCACTGGAGGAAGCGGGAACGAGCCAGTAGGCGCGTCTATGGCTTAGCCAAGGAATTAGCAGTTATGACGGAGACAACGGTACAGAGACAGCAGGCGCGTCTGTGGTTTAGGCACCGAATCAGCAGTAATGGCACCAAACCATTGATTATTTATGTGACATGACAAAAAGCAATGGCATCGAGCAGCCAGGTACCTCTGAGGCATTGGCACAGATCCATCAGCTATAAATGAAGCTGTCGTACTGAGCCAGTGCGCATGAATGCGCCAGTAGAAACGAGCTGCAGGTATGTCTAAGGCAATGGAACCGTGCCGACAAGCATGTCTGTGGCAGTGGCACCTAACTAGCATGCATCTCTTTAGCTTAGGCACCGAATCAGCAGCTGTGCCAATGGCAGCGGCACCGACCGCGCAGGCGCGTCTGTGGTTTAGGCTATGAATAAGCAGTTCTGTCTGAGGCAGTGGCACCGAATTATAGACGCGCGCGCCTAGGCCTCAGATGGGCCGACTGGACAAGGCATTAGACACGTTTGCTTGCTCACAGTCGCTGCCCAATACATGACTGCTGTCTCGGAGCCATTGCCACAGACAAAACAGTTAATTCGGTGCCCGAGCCACAGACACACCTGCTGGGCAAGACGTTATACATGTCTGCTGGATTAACGTTACTGTCTCGGAAATACCTGCCTCAGAAAAAACACCTGATTTGAAACTTTTACCACAGATGCGCCTGCTGGATCGGAGCCGCTGCCGCAGGCATATCTGTTGATTTGATGCCTAAGCCATAGACATACCTGCTAGCTAGGCGCCACTGCTTCAGACATCCCTTTGGAAGTGGCACATATCCAACAGGCAGGTCTGTGGCTTAGGCACCGAATCAGCAGTTATATCGGAGGCAGCGGAACCGAGCCAGCATGCACGCCTATGGCTTAGGCACCGAATCAGCAGTTATATCTGAGGCAGCGGAAACGAGCCAGAAGGCATGTCTATTGCTTCGCCACGGGAGGAAGCGGGACCGAACCAACAGTCGCGTCTGTGGTTTAGGCAAGGACTTAGCAGTTATGACTGAGACAACGGTAAAGAGGCAGCAGGCGCGACTGTGGTTTAGGCACCGAATCAGCAGTAATGACACCAAACCATTGATTATATATGTGACATGACAAACGCAATGGCATCGAGCAGCCAGGTACCTCTGAGGCATTGGCACTGATCCATCAGTTATAGCTGAAGCTGTCGCACTGAGCCAGAGCGCATGCCTGAGCCAAAAGCAACGAGCCTGCAGGTATGTCTAAGGTAATGGAACCGCGCCGACAGGCATATCTGTGGCAGTGGCACCTTACTAGCATGCATCTCTTTAGCTCAGTAGCTGTTCCAAAGGCAGCGGAATCGACCGAGCAGGCTTGTCTGTGGTTTAGCCTCTGAATAAGCAGTTCTGTCTGAGGCAGCGGCCCCAAATTATACACGCGCCTAAGCCTCAGATGGGCCAACTGGACAAGCCATTAGACGCATTTGCTTGTTCAAAGTCGCTACCTCGAACATGCCTGCTGGCTCGGAGCCACTGCCACTGACAAAACAGCTGATTCGGTGCATAAGCCACAGACACGCCTGCTGGGCAAGACGTTATACATGTCTGCTTGCTCCACGTCACTGATGGTTAGGCGCCACTGCTTCAAACATTCCTTTGGAAGTGGTACAGAGCCAGCAGGCAGGTCTGTGCCTCAGGCATCGAATCAGCAGTTATGTAGGAGGTAGCGGCTACGAGCCAGGATGCACGCCTATGGCTTAGGCACCGAATCAGCAGTTATATCTGAGGCGGCGGAAGCGAGCCAGCAAGCATGTCTATTGCTTCGGCACAGGATTAAGCGGGACCGAGCAACAGTCGCGTCTATGGTTTAGGCAA
Organism: Lucinisca nassula; assembly: GCA_963580285.1. Taxonomy (NCBI): domain Eukaryota; kingdom Metazoa; phylum Mollusca; class Bivalvia; order Lucinida; family Lucinidae; genus Lucinisca; species Lucinisca nassula. The sequence goes on along the minus strand of OY757025.1, from coordinate 66,716,752 downwards.
GGAATTAGCAGTTATGGATGAGATAACGGTACATAGGCAGCAGGCGCGTCTATGGTTTAGGCACCGAATCAACAGTAATTGCACCAAACAGTTATGCCGGAGGCACCGAATCAGCAGTAATGGCACAAACCATTGATGTTTTATGTGACATGACAAACGCATCCATCAGTTATATCTGAAGCTGTCACACTGAGCCAGCGCCCATGACTGAGCTTGTAGCAACGAGCATGCAGTATGCCTACGGCAATGAAACCGTTCCGACAGGCATGTCTGTGGCAATTAGCATGCGTCTCTTTAGCTTAGGCACCGGATCGGCAGCTGTGCCAAAGTCAGCGGCACCGACCGAGCAGGCGCGTCTATGGTTTAGGCTATGAATAATCAGTTCTGTCTGAGGCAGCGGTACCGAATTATAGACGCCCCTAAGCCGACTAGACAAGGCATTAGACATGGTTGCTTGCTCAAAGTCTATGCCTCAAACATGCCTGCTGGCTCGGAGCCACTGTCACAGACAAAACAGCTGATTCGGTGCCTAAGCCACAGACACAGAAGTGGCACAGAGCCAGCAGGCAGGTCTGTGGCTTAGGCACCGAATCAGCAGTTATGTCGGAGGCAGCGGCACCGAGCCAGCATGCACATATATGGCTTAGGCACCGAATCAGCAGTTATATATGAGGCAGCGGAGCCGAGCCAGAAGGAGTCTATTGTTTAGGCACTGGAGGAAGCGTGACCGAGCCAGCAGGCGCGTCTATAGTTAAGACAAGGAATAAGCAGTTATGATTGAGACAATGGTACAGTGGCAGCAAGTGCGCGTCTGTATCAGCAGTAATGGCACCAAACCATTGATTATTTATGTGACATGACAAACGCAATGGTATCGAGCAGCCAGGTACCTCTGAGGCATTGGCCCTGATCCATTAGCTATATCTGAAGCTGTCGCATATGGCCAGTAGCAACGAGCCTGAAGGTATATCTAAGGCAATGGAACCGTGCCGACAGGCATGTGTTTTGCACTCGCACCTTACTAGTATGCATCTCTTTAGCTTAGGCACCAAATCAGCAGCTGTGCAAAAGGCAGCGGCACCGACCGAGCAGGCGCGTCTTTGATTTAGGCTCTGAATTACCAGTTCTGTCTGAGGCAGTGGCACCGAATTATAGACGCACCTAAGCCTCAGAAGGGCCGACTCGACAAGGCATTAGACATGTTTGCTTGCTCAAAGTCACTGCCTCAAACATGCCTGCTGGCACGGAGCCAATGACACAGACAAAACAGTTGATTCGGTGCCTAAGCCACAGACACACCTGCTCGGCAAGACGTGTAATACATGTCTGCTTGCCCAACGTCACTGCCTCGGAAATACCTGCCTCAGACAAAAGAACTGATTTTTAACTAAAACCACAGATGCGCCTGCTGGATCGGTGTCGCTGCCGCAGGCATATCTGTTGATTTGGTGCCTAAGCCATAGACAAGGCTGCTAACTAGGCGCAACTGCTACAGACATTCCTTTGGGAGTGGCACAGAGCCAGCAGGCAGGTCTATGGCACAGGCGCCGAATCAGCATTTATGTCGGAGGCAGCGGCAACGAGCCAGCATGCACGTCTATGGCTTAGGCGCCGAATCAGCAGTTATATCTGAGGCAGCGGGACCGAGCAAGCAGGCATGTCTATTGCTAAGGCACTGGAGGAAGCGGGAACGAGCCAGTAGGCGCGTCTATGGCTTAGCCAAGGAATTAGCAGTTATGACGGAGACAACGGTACAGAGACAGCAGGCGCGTCTGTGGTTTAGGCACCGAATCAGCAGTAATGGCACCAAACAATTGATTATTTATGTGACATGACAAAAAGCAATGGCATCGAGCAGCCAGGTACCTCTGAGGCATTGGCACAGATCCATCAGCTATAAATGAAGCTGTCGTACTGAGCCAGTGCACATGAATGCGCCAGTAGAAACGAGCTGCAGGTATGTCTAAGGCAATGGAACCGTGCCGACAAGCATGTCTGTGGCAGTGGCACCTAACTAGCATGCATCTCTTTAGCTTAGGCACCGAATCAGCAGCTGTGCCAATGGCAGCGGCACCGACCGCGCAGGCGCGTCTGTGGTTTAGGCTATGAATAAGCAGTTCTGTCTGAGGCAGCGGCACCGAATTATAGACGCGCCTAGGCCTCAGATGGGCCTTCTGGACAAGGCATTAGACATGTTTGCTTGCTCATAGTCGCTGCCCAATACATGACTGCTGTCTCGGAGCCATTGCCACAGACAAAACAGTTAATTCGGTGCCCGAGCCACAGACACACCTGCTGGGCAAGACGTTATACATGTCTGCTGGATTAACGTTACTGTCTCGAAAATACCTGCCTCAGAAAAAACACCTGATTTGAAACTTTTACCACAGATGCGCCTGCTGGATCGGAGCCGCTGCCGCAGGCATAACTGTTGATTTGATGCCTAAGCCATAGACATACCTGCTAGCTAGGCGCCACTGCTTCAGACATCCCTTTGGAAGTGGCACATATCCAACAGGCAGGTCTGTGGCTTAGGCACCGAATCAGCAGTTATATCGGAGGCAGCGGCACCGAGCCAGCATGCACGTCTATGGTACGGCACCGAATCAGCAGTTATATCTGAGGCAGCGGAAACGAGCCAGAAGGCATGTCTATTGCTTCGCCACGGGAGGAAGCGGGACCGAACCAACAGTCGCGTCTGTGGTTTAGGCAAGGAATTAGCAGTTATGACTGTGACAACGGTAAAGAGGCAGCAGGCGCGACTGTGGTTTAGGCACCGAATCAGCAGTAATGACACCAAACCATTGATTATATATGTGACATGACAAACGCAATGGCATCGAGCAGCCAGGTACCTCTGAGGCATTGGCACTGATCCATCAGTTATATCTGAAGCTGTCGCACTGAGCCAGAGCGCATGCCTGAGCCAATAGCAACGAGCCTGCAGGTATGTCTAAGGTAATGGAACCGTGCCGACAGGCATATCTGTGGCAGTGGCACCTAACTAGCATGCATCTCTTTAGCTTAGGTACCGAATCAGTAGCTGTTCCAAAGGCAGCGGAATCGATCGAGCAGGCTTGTCTGTGGTTTAGCCTCTGAATAAGCAGTTCTGTCTGAGGCAGCGGCCCCAAATTATACACGCGCCTAAGCCTCAGATGGGCCAACTGGACAAGCCATTAGACGCATTTGCTTGTTCAAAGTCGCTGCTTCGAACATGCCTGCTGGCTCGGAGCCACTGCCACAGACAAAACTGCTGATTCGGTGCATAAGCCACAGACACGCCTGCTGGGCAAGACGTTATACATGTCTGCTTGCTCCACGTCACTGATGGTTAGGCGCCACTGCTTCAAACATTCCTTTGGAAGTGGTACAGAGCCAGCAGGCAGGTCTGTGCCTCAGGCATCGAATCAGCAGTTATGTCGGATGTAGCGGCTACGATCCAGGATGCACGCCTATGGCTTAGGCACCGAATCAGCAGTTATATCTGTGGCGGCGGAAGCGAGCCAGCAAGCATGTCTATTGCTTCGGCACAGGATTAAGCGGGACCGAGCAACAGTCGCGTCTATGGTTTAGGCAAGGAATTAGCAGTTATGGATGAGATAACGGTACATAGGCAGCAGGCGCGTCTGTGGTTTAGGCACCGAATCAACAGTAATTGCACCAAACAGTTATGTTGGAGGCACCGAATCAACAGTAATGGCACAAACCATTGATGATTTATGTGACATGACAAACGCATCCATCAGTTATATCTGAAGCTGTCACACTGAGCCAGCGCCCATGACTGAGTCAGTAGCAACGAGCATGCAGTATGTCTACGGCAATGAAACCGTTCCGACAGGCATGTCTGTGGCAATTAGCATGCATCTCTTTAGCTTAGGCACCGGATCAGCAGCTGTGCCAAAGGCAGCGGCACTGACCGAGCAGGCGCGTCTATGGTTTAGGCTATGAATAATCAGTTCTGTCTGAGGCAGCGGCACCGAATTATAGACGCCCCTAAGCCGACTAGACAAGGCATTAGACATGGTTGCTTGCTCAAAGTCTATGCCTCAAACATGCCTGCTGGCTCGGAGCCACTGTCACAGACAAAACAGCTGATTCGCTGCCTAAGCCACAGACACAGAAGTGGCACAGAGCCAGCAGGCAGGCCTGTGGCTTAGGCACCGAATCAGCAGTTATGTCGGAGGCAGCGGCACCGAGCCAGCATGCACATATATGGCTTAGGCACCGAATCAGCAGTTATATATGAGGCAGCGGAGCCGAGCCAGAAGGAGTCTATTGTTTAGGCACTGGAGGAAGCGTGACCGAGCCAGCAGGCGCGTCTATAGTTAAGACAAGGAATAAGCAGTTATGATTGAGACAATGGTACAGTGGCAGCAAGTGCGCGTCTGTATCAGCAGTAATGGCACCAAACCATTGATTATTTATGTGACATGACAAACGCAATGGTATCGAGCAGCCAGGTACCTCTGAGGCATTGGCCCTGATCCATTAGCTATATCTGAAGCTGTCGCACTGAGTCAGCTCGCATGCCTGAGCCAGTAGCAACGAGCCTGAAGGTATATCTAAGGCAATGGAACCGTGCCGAAAGGCATGTGTTTTGCAGTCGCACCTTACTAGTATGCAGGTCTTTAGCTTAGGCACCGAATCAGGAGCGGCACCGACCGAGCAGGCGCGTCTTTGGTTTAGGCTCTGAATTACCAGTTCTGTCTGAGGCAGCGGCACCGAATTATAGACACACCTAAGCCTCAGAAGGGCCGACTCGACAAGGCATTAGACATGTTTGCTTGCTCAAAGTCACTGCCTCAAACATGCCTGCTGGCACGGAGCCAATGACACAGACAGAACAGTTGATTCGGTGCCTAAGCCACAGACACACCTGCTCGGCAAGACGTGTAATACATGTCTGCTTGCCCAACGTCACTGCCTCGGAAATACCTGCCTCAGACAAAAGAACTGATTTTTAACTAAAACCACAGATGCGCCTGCTGGATCGGTGTCGCTGCCGCAGGCATATCTGTTGATTTGGTGTCTAAGCCATAGACAAGGCTGCTAACTAGGCGCAACTGCTACAGACATTCCTTTGGGAGTGGCACAGAGCCAGCAGGCAGGTCTATGGCACAGGCGCCGAATCAGCATTTATGTCGGAGGCAGCGGCAACGAGCCAGCATGCACGTCTATGGCTTAGGCGCCGAATCAGCAGTTATATCTGAGGCAGCGGGACCGAGCAAGTAGGCATGTCTATTGCTAAGGCACTGGAGGCAGCGGGAACGAGCCAGTAGGCGCGTCTATGGCTTTGCCAAGGAATTAGCAGTTATGACGGAGACAGCGGTACATAGACAGCAGGCGCGTCTTTGGTTTAGGCACCGAATCAGCAGTAATGGCACCAAACCATTGATTATTTATGTGACATGAAAAAAAGCAATAACATCGAGCAGCCAGGTACCTCTGAGGCATTGGCACAGATCCATCAGCTATAAATGAAGCCGTCGAACTGAGGCAGTGCGCATGAATGCGCCAGTAGAAACGAGCTGCAGGTATGTCTAAGGCAATGGAACCGTGCCGACAAGCATGTCTGTGGCAGTGGCACCTAATTAACTAGCATGCATCTCTTTAGCTTAGGCACCGAATCAGCAGCTGTGCCAATGGCAGCGGCACCGACCGCGCAGGCGCGTCTGTGGTTTAGGCTATGAATAAGCAGTTCTGTCTGAGGCAGCGGCACCGAATTATAGACGCGCGCGCCTAGGCCTCAGATGGGCCGACTGGACAAGGCATTAGACACGTTTGCTTGCTCACAGTCGCTGCCCCATACATGACTGCTGTCTCGGAACCATTGCCACAGACAAAACAGTTAATTCGGTGCCCGAGCCACAGACACACCTGCTGGGCAAGACGTTATACATCTCTGCTGGATTAACGTTACTGTCTCGGAAATACCTGCCTCAGAAAAAAAAAACACCTGATTTGAAACTTTTACCACAGATGCGCCTGCTGGATCGGAGCCGCTGCCGCAGGCATATCTGTTGATTTGATGCCTAAGCCATAGACATACCTGCTAGCTAGGCGCCACTGCTTCAGACATCCCTTTGGAAGTGGCACATATCCAACAGGCAGGTCTGTGGCTTAGGCACCGAATCAGCAGTTATATCGGAGGCAGCGGCACCGAGCCAGCATGCACGCCTATGGCTAACGCACCGAATCAGCAGTTATATCTGAGGCAGCGGAAACGAGCCAGAAGGCATGTCTATTGCTTCGCCACGGGAGGAAGCGGGACCGAACCAACAGTCGCGTCTGTGGTTTAGGCAAGGACTTAGCAGTTATGACTGAGACAACGGTAAAGAGGCAGCAGGCGCGACTGTGGTTTAGGCACCGAATCAGCAGTAATGACACCAAACCATTGATTATATATGTGACATGACAAACGCAATGGCATCGAGCAGCCAGGTACCTCTGAGGCATTGGCACTGATCCATCAGTTATAGCTGAAGCTGTCGCACTGAGCCAGAGCGCATGCCTGAGCCAATAGCAACGAGCCTGCAGGTATGTCTAAGGTAATGGAACCGTGCCGACAGGCATATCTGTGGCAGTGGCACCTAACTAGCATACATCTCTTTAGCTCAGTAGCTGTTCCAAAGGCAGCGGAATCGACCGAGCAGGCTTGTCTGTGGTTTAGTCTCTGAATAAGCAGTTCTGTCTGAGGCAGCGGCCCCAAATTATACACGCGCCTAAGCCTCAGATGGGCCAACTGGACAAGCCATTAGACGCATTGCTTGTTCAAAGTCGCTGCCATGAACATGCCTGCTGGCTCGGAGCCACTGCCACAGACAAAACAGCTGATTCGGTGCATAAGCCACAGACACGCCTGCTGGGCAAGACGTTATACATGTCTGCTTGCTCCACGTCACTGATGGTTAGGCGCCACTGCTTCAAACATTCCTTTGGAAGTGGTACAGAGCCAGCAGGCAGGCCTGTGCCTCAGGCATCGAATCAGCAGTTATGTCGGAGGAAGCGGCTACGAGCCAGGATGCACGCCTATGGCTTAGGCACCGAATCAGCATATATATCTGAGGCGGCGGAAGCGACCAGCAAGCATGTCTATTGCTTCGGCACAGAATTAAGCGGGACCGAGCAACAGTCGCGTCTATGGTTTAGGCAAGGAATTAGCAGTTATGGATGAGATAACGGTACATAGGCAGCAGGGGCGTCTGTGGTTTAGGCACCGAATCAACAGTAATTGCACCAAACAGTTATGCCGGAGGCACCGAATCAGCAGTAATAGCACAAACCATTGATGATTCATGTGACATGACAAACGCATCCATCAGTTATATCTGAAGCTGTCACTGAGCCAGCGCCCATGACTGAGCCAGTAGCAACGAGCATGCAGTATGTCTACGGCAATGAAACCGTTCCGACAGGTATGTCTGTGGCAATTAGCATGCATCTCTTTAGCTTAGGCACCGGATCAGCAGCTGTGCCAAAGGCAGCGGCACCGACCGAGCAGGCGCGTCTATGGTTTAGGCTATGAATAATCAGTTCTGTCTGAGGCAGCGGCACCGAATTATAGACGCCCCTAAGCCGACTAGACAAGGCATTAGACATGGTTGCTTGCTCAAAGTCTATGCCTCAAACATGCCTGCTGGCTCGGAGCCACTATCACAGACAAAACAGCTGATTCGGTGCCTAAGCCACAGACACAGAAGTGGCACAGAGCCAGCAGGCAGGTCTGTGGCTTAGGCACCGAATCAGCAGTTATGTCGGAGGCAGCGGCACCGAGCCAGCATGCACATATATGGCTTGCATGCATCTCTTTAGCTTAGGCACCGGATCAGCAGCTGTGCCAAAGGCAGCGGCACCGACCGAGCAGGCGCATCTGTGGTTTAGGCTATGAATAAGCAGTTCTGTCTGAGGCAGCGGCACCGAATTATAGACGCGCGCGCCTAGGCCTCAGATGGGCCGACTGGACAAGGCATTAGGCACGTTTGCTTGCTCACAGTCGCTGCCCCATACATGACTGCTGTCTCGGAACCATTGCCACAGACAAAACAGTTAATTCGGTGCCCGAGCCACAGACACACCTGCTGGGCAAGACGTTATACATGTCTGCTGGATTAACGTTACTGTCTCGGAAATACCTGCCTCAGAAAAAAACACCTGATTTGAAACTTTTACCACAGATGCGCCTGCTGGATCGGAGCCGCTGCCGCAGGCATATCTGTTGATTTGATGCCTAAGCCATAGACATACCTGCTAGCTAGGCGCCACTGCTTCAGACATCCCTTTGGAAGTGGCACATATCCAACAGGCAGGTCTGTGGCTTAGGCACCGAATCAGCAGTTATATCGGAGGCAGCGGCACCGAGCCAGCATGCACGTCTATTGTACGGCACCGAATCAGCAGTTATATCTGACGCAGCGGAACCGAGCCAGAAGGCATGTCTATTGCTTAGGCACTGTAGGAAGCGGGACCGAATAGGCAGGCGCGTCTATGGTTTAGGCAAGGAATTAGCATATATGACTGAGACAAAAGTACAGAGGCAGTAGTCGCGTCTGTGGTTAGGCATCGAATCAGGAGTAATGGCACCAAACCATTGATTTTTATGTGACATGACAAACGCAATGGCATCGAGCAGCCATGTGTCTCTGAGGCATTGGTACTGATCCATCAGTTATATCTGATGCTGTCAAACTGAGCCAGCGCGCATGCATGAGCCAGTAGCAACTAGCCTGCAGGTATGTCTAGGGCAATGGAAACGTGCCGACAGGCTGTGGCACCTAATTAGCATGCATCTTTTTAGCTTAGGAACCGAATCAGCCAAAGGCAGCGGCACCGACCGAGCAGGCGCGTCTGTGGTTCAGGCTCTGAATAAGCAGTTCTGTCTGAGGAGCGCACCGAATTATAGACGCCCCTAAGCCTCAAATAGGCCGACTGGACAAGGCATTAGACATGTTTGCTTGCTCAAAGTTGCTGCCTCAAGCCTGCCTGCTGGCTCGGAGCCACTGCCACAGACAAAACAGTTGATTCGGTGCCTAAGCCACAGACACGCCTGCTTGGCATGACCTTATACATGTCTGCTTGCTCAACGTCAATGCCGCGGAATGCTTGCTGCCTCAGACAAAACAGCTGATTTGCAACTTAAACCATAGAGGCGCCTGCTGGATCGGTGCCGCTGCCGCAGGCATATCTGTTGGTTTGGTTCCTAAGCCATAGTCATGCCTGCAAGCTAGGCGTCAATGCTTCAGACATTCCTTTGGAAGTGACACAGAACCAGAAGGCAGGTTTGTGGCTTAGGCACCGAATCAGCAGTTATGTCGGAGGCAACGGCACCGCCTATAAGTCCTCGGGTGTGAGTCTCTTGCCTGATGCATACATTTGACCTGTCTCGTGTCCTACGTCGGACGGTGTGTGCTCGGAGGGGGATGTGCTGTGTCTGCCGGGTCTTGTCCGTCATCCGGTTCGGTTACAAAACTTAGGGGTTGGGACAAACTGATGGAAGATTAAATATTAGAAAGGCCTCTGTGTCACTAAATTTGGTATAGTTACGCCTTAATAGCCTTAACATAACTGCTGATTCGATGCCTAAGCCACAGACCTGCCTGCTGGCTCAGTTCCACTTCCAAAGGAATGTCTGAAGCAGTGGCGCCTAGCTAGCAGGCATGTCTATGACTTAGGCACCAAATCAACAGATATGCCTGCGGCAGCGGCACCGATCAAGCAGGCGCATCTGTGGTTTAAAATCCAAATCAGCTAATTTGTCAGAGGCACGCATTTCCGAGGCAGTCACGTTGAGCAAGCAGACATGAATAACATCTTGCCCAGCATGCGTTAGACAGGTTTCGTGCTCACAGTCACTTCAAAGTTGCTTCAAACATGCCTGCTGGCACGATGCCACTGCCAAAGATAAAAAAGCTGATTCGGTGCCTAAGCCACAGACACGCCTGCTGGGCAAGATGTTATATATGTCTGCTTGCTCAACGTAAATGCCTCGGAATGCCTTCCTCATACAAAACAGCTGGTTTGCAACTTAAACCACAGATGCGCCTCCTGGATCGGTGCCGCTGCCGCATGCATATCTTTGGTGTCATAGACATGCCTGCTAAATAGGTGCCACTGCTTCAGACATTTCTTAGGAAGCGGCACAGAGTCAGCAAGCATATCTATGGCTTAGGCACCGAATCAGCAGTTTTGTCGGAGGCGGCGGCACCGAGCCAGCATGCACGTCTATGGCTTAGGCACCGAATCAACAGTTATATCTGAGGCAGCGGAACCGAGCCAGCAGGCATGTCCATTGTTTAGGCAATGGAGGAAGTGGGACCGAGCCAGAAGGCATTGGCACTGATCCATCAGTTATATCTGAAGCTGTCGCACGATTCCAGTAACAACGAGCCTGCAGATATGTCTAAGGCAATGCAACCGTTCCGACAGGCATATCTGTGGCATTGGAACCTAACTAGCATACATCTCTTTAGCTTAGGCACCGAATCAGCAGCTGTAACAAAGGCAGCAGCACCGACCGAGCAGGCGCGTCTGTGAATTAGGCTCTAAATAAGCAGTTCTGTCTGAGGCAGCGGCCCCGAATTATAGACGCGCCAAAGCCTCAGATGGGCCGACTGAACAAGGCATCAGACATGTGTGCTTGCTCAAAATCACTGCCTCAAATATGCCTGCTGGCACGGAGCCAATGACACAGACAAAACAGTTGATTCGGTGCCTTAGCCACAGACACGTCTGCTGGGCAAGATGTTATACATGTCTGCTTGCTCAACGTGACTGCTTCGGAAATGCCTGCCTCAGACAAAACATCTGATTTGGTACTTAAACAACAGATGCGCCTGCTGGATTGGTGCCGCTGCCGCTGCCGCAGGCATATCTGTTGATTTGGGGCCTAAGCCATAGACATGCCTGCTAGCTAGGCGCCACGGCTTCAGACATTCCTTTTGAAGTGGCACAGAGCCAGCAGGCAGGTCTGTGGCTTAGGCATCGAATCAGCAGTTATGTTAAGGCTATTAAGGCGTAATTATACCAAATTTAGTGACACAGAGGCCTTTCTGATATTTAATCTTCATCAGTGTGTCTCAACCCCAAAGTTTTGTAACCGAAACGGATGACGGACAGGACCCGGCAAACACAGCTTATTCCCCTCCGAGCACACACCGACCGACGTAGGTCATGAGACAGGTCAAATGGATGCATCAGGCAAGAGACGCACACCCGCGGACTTATAGGTGGTGCCGCTGCCTCCGACATGTCTGCTGATTCGGAGGCGGCGGCACCGAGCCAGCATACACGCCTATGGCTTAGGCACCGAATCAACAGCTATATCTAAGGCAGCGGAACCGAGCCAGCAGGCATGTCTATTGTTTAGGCACTGGAGGAAGCGGGACCGAGCCAGCAAGCGCGTCTATGGTTTAGGCAAGGAATTAACAGTTATGACTGAGACAACGGTACAGAGGCAGCAGTCGCGTCTGTGGTTTAGGCATCGAATCAGGAGTAATGGCACCAAACCATTGATTATTTTTGTGACATGACAAACACAATGGCATCGAGCAGGCAGGTACCTCTGAGGCATTGGTACTGATTCATCAGTTATATCTGATGCTGTCAGACAGAGCCAGCGCGCATGCCTGAGCCAGTAGAAACGAGCCTGCAGGTATGTCTAAGGCAATGTGGCACCTAATTAGCATGCATCTCTTTAGCTTAGGTACCGGACCAGCAGCTTTGCCAAAGGCAGCGGCACCGACCGAGCAGGCGCGTCTGTGGTTCAGTCTCTGAATAAGCAGTTCTGTCTGAGGCAGCGGCCCCGAATCATAGACGCCCCTAAGCCTCGAATGGGCCGACTGGACAAGGCATTAGTTATGTTTGCTTCTTCAAAGTCGCTGCCTTAAACCTGCCTGCTGGCTCGGAGCCATTGTCACAGACAAAACAGCTGATTCGGTGCCTAAGCCAAAGACACGCCTGCTGGGCAAGACCTTATACATGTCTGCTTGCTCAACGTCACTGCCTCGGAATGTCTGCTGCCTCAGACAAAACAGCTGATTTGCAACTTAAACCACAGAGGCGCCTGCTGGATCGTTGTCGCTGCCTCTGCCGCAGGCATATCAGTTGATTTTGTGCCTAAGCCATAGACATGCCTGCTAGCTAGGCGCCACTGCTTCAGACATTCCTTTGCAAGTGGCACAGAGCCAGCAGGCAGGTCTGTGGTTTAGGCACCGAATCAGCAGTTATGTCGGAGGCAACGGCACCGAGCCAGCATGCACGTCTATGGCTTAAGGACCAAATCAGCAGTTATATGTGAGGCAGCGGAACCGAGCCAGCAGGGATGTCGATTGTTTAGGCACTGGAGGAAGCGGGACCGAGCCAACAGGCGCGCCTATGGCTGAGGCTAGGAATTAGAAGTTATGACTGAGATAACGGTACAGAGGCAGCAGGCGCGTCTGTGGTATAGGCACCGGATCAGCACTAATGACACCAAACGATTGATAATTTATGTGACATGTCAAACACAATGGCATCGAGCAGCCAGGTACCTCTGAGGCATTGGCACTGATCCGTCAGTTATATCTGAAGCTGTCGCACTGAGCCAGCGCGCATGCCTGAGCCAGTTGCATCGAGCCTGCAGGTTTGTCTAAGGCAATGGAACCGTTCCGACAGGCATGTCTGTGGCAGTGGAACCTAACTAGCATGCATCTCTTTAGACACCGAATCACCCGCTGTGCCAAAGGCAGGGGCACCGCCCGAACAGGCGCGTCTGTGGTTTAGGCTCTGAATAAACAGTTCTGTCTGAAGCAGCGGCGCCGAATTATAGACGCGCCTAAGCCTCAGATGGGCCGACTGGACAAGGCATTACACATGTTTTCTTGCTCAAATTCACTGCCCAAAACATGCATGTTGGCTCGGAGCCACTGCCACAGACAAAAAAGCTGATTCGGTGCCCAAGCCACAGACACGCCTGCTGGGCAAGATGTTATAAATGTCTGCTTGCTCAACGTCACTGTCTCGGTAATGTCTGTCTCATACAAAACATCTGATTTGCAACTTAAACCACAGCCGCGCCAGCTGGATCGTTGCCGCTGCCGCAGGCATATCTGCTGATTTGGTGCCTAAGCCATAGACATGCCTGCTAGCTATGCCCCACTTCTTCAGACATTCCTTTGGAAGTGGCACAGAGCCAGCAGTCAGGTCTATGGCTTAGGCACCGAATGAACAGTAATGTCGGAGGCAGCGGCACCGAGCCAGCATGCACGTCTACGGCTTAGACACCGAATCACCAGTTATATCTGAGGCAGCGGAACCGAGCCAGCAGGAATGTCTACTGCTTAGGCACTCGAGGAAGCGGGACCGATCCAGCATGCGCGTCTATGGTTTATGCAAGGAATTAGCAGTTATTATGAGACAACGGTATAGAGGCAGCAGGCGCGTCTGAGGTTTAGGCACCGAATCAGCAGTAATGGCACCAAACCATTGCATCGAGCAGCCAGGTACCTCTGAGGCATTGGCACTGATCCATCAGTTATATCTGAAGCTGTCGCACGGAGACAGCGCGCATGCCTGCATGCGCCAGTAGCAACGAGCCTGCAGGTACGTCTAAGGCAATGGAACCTTGCCGACAGGCATGACTGTGGCAGAGCCACCTAACTAGCTTGCATCTCGTTAGCTTAGGCAACGGATCAGCAGCTGTGCCAAAGGCAGGGGCACCGACCGAGCAGGCGCGTCTGTAGTTTAGGCTTTGAATAAGCAGTTCTGTCTGAGGCAGCGGTACCGAATTATAGACGCGCCTAAGCCTCAGACGGGCCGTCTGGACAAGGCATTAGACAGGTTTCGTGCTCAAAGTCACTGCTTCAAACATGCCTGCTGGCACGGAGCCACTGCCACAGACAAAACAGCTGATTCGATGTCTAAACTACAGGCACGCCTGTTGAACAAATTGTTATACATGTCTGCTTGCTCATTGTGACTGCCTCGGAATGCCTTCCTCATACAAAACAGCTGATTAGCAACTTAAACCACAAATGCGCCTGCTGGATCGGTGCCGCTGCCGCATGCATATCTGTTGATTTAGTGCCTAAGCCATAGACATGCTGGTAGCTAGGCGCCACTGCTTCAGACATTCCTTTGGAAGTGGCACAGAGCCAGTAGGCAGGTCTGTTGCTGAGACACCGAATCAGCAGTTATGTGGGAGGCAGCGGCACCGAGGCAGCATGCACTTCTATGGCTTAGGCACCGAATCAGCAGTTATATCTCAGGCAGCGGAACCGATCCAGCAGGCATGTCTATTGTTTAGGCACTGGAGGAAGCGGGACAGAGCCAGGAAGCGCGTCTATGGTTTAGGCATGGAATTAGCAGTAATGACTGAGACAACGGTACAGAGGCAGCAGGGGCGTCTGTGGTTTAGGCACCGATCAGCAGTTATGGCACCAAACCATTGATTATTTATGTGGCATGACAAACGCAATGGCATCGAGCAGCCAGGTATCTCTTGGGCATTGGCACTGATCCATCAGTTATATATGAAGCTGTCGCACTGAGCCAGCGCGCATGCCTGAGCCAGTTGCATCGAGCCTGAAGGTATGTCTAAGGCAATGGAACCGTCTGTGGCAGTGGCACCTAACTAGCATGCATCTCTTTAGCTTAGGCACCGATTTAGCAGCTGTGTCACAGGCAGCGGTACCGACCGAACAGGCGCGTCTGTGGTTAAGGCTCTGAATAAGCAGTTTTGTCTGAGGCAGCGGCGCCGAATTATAGACGCACCTAAGCCTTAGAACGGCCGACTGAACAAGACTTTAGACATGTTTGCTTGCTCAAAATCACTGCCTCAAACATGCCTTCTGACTCGGAGCCACTGCCACAGACAAAAATAGCTGATTCGGTGCCTAAGCCACAGACAAGCCTGCTGGGCAAGATGTTATACATGTCTGCTTGTTCAACGTCACTGCCTCGGAAATGCCTGCCTCATACAAAACAGCTGATTTGGAACTTAAACCACAGATGCGCCTGCTGGAATGTTGCCGCTGCCGCAGACATATCTGTTGATTTGATGCCTAAGCCATAGACATGCCTGCTAGGAGCCACTGCTTCAGACATTCCTTTGGAAGCGGCACAGAGCCAGCTGACAGGTCCATAGTTTAGGCACCGAACCAACAGTTATGTCGGAGGCAGCGGCACCGAGCCAGCACGGACGTCTATGGCTAAGGAACAGAATCATCAGTTATAGTTGATGCAGCGGAACCGAGCCAGCAGGCATGTCTATTGCTTAGGCACTGGAGGAAGCCGGACCGGGCCAGCTTTATGCAAGGAATTAGCAGTTATGACTGAGACAACGGTATAGAGGCAGCAGGCGCGTCTGTGTTTTGGGCACCGAATCAGCAAAAATGGCACCAAACCACTGATAATTCATGTGACATGACAAACGCAATGGCATCGAGCAGCCAGGTACCTCTGAGGCATTTGAAATGATCCATCAATTATATCTGAAGCTATCGCACTGAGCCAGCGTGCATGCCTGCATGAGCCAGTAGCAACGAGCCTGCAGGTATGTCTAAGGCAATGTAACCGTGCCGACAGGCATGTCTGTGGCAGTGGCACCTATCTAGCATGTATCTCTTTAGCTCAGGCACCGGACCTGCAGCTTTGCCAAACGCAGCGTGGTTTACGCTCTGAATTAGCAGTTCTGTCTGAGGCAGCGGCACCGAATTTTAGATGCGCCTAAGCCTTAGATGCGCCGACTGGACAAGGCATTAGACATGTGTGCTTGCTCAAAGTCACTGCCTCAAACATGCCTGCTGGCTCGGAGCCACTACCACAGACAAAACAGCTGATTCGGTGCCTAAGCCACAGACACGCCTGCTGGGCAAGCCGTTTTACATGTCTGCTTGCTCAAAGTCACTGTCTCTGAAATGCCTGCCTCAGACAAAACAGCTGATTTGAATCTTAAACCCCAGATGCGCCTGCTGGATCGGTGCCGCTGCCACAGGCATAACTGTTGATTTGGTGCTTAACCCATAGACATGCCTGCTAGCTAGGTGCCACTGCTTCAGACATTACTTTGGAAGAAGCACAGAGCCAGCAGGCAGGTCTGTGGCTTAGGCACCGAATCAGCAGTTATGTCGGAGGCAGCGGCACCGAGCCAGCATACACGTCTATGGCTTAGGCACCGAATCAGCAGTTATTTGTGAGGCAGCGGAACCGAGCCAGCAGGCATGTCTATTGCTTAGGCACTGAAGGAAGCGGGACCGAGGCAGCAGGCGCGTCTATGGTTTAAGCAAGGAATTAGCTGTTATGACTGAGGCAATGGTACAGAGGCAGCAGGCGCGTCTGTGGATCAGGCGCCGAATCAGCAGTAATGGCACCAAACCATTGATTATTTATGTGACATTACAAACGCAACGACATCGAGCAGCCTGGTACCTCTGAGTTATTGGCACTGATCCATCAGTTATAGCTGAAGCTGTCGCACTGAGCCAGAGCGCATGCCTGAGCCAGTAGCAACGAGCCTGCAGGTATTCTCAGGCAATGGAACCGTGCCGACAGGCATGTGTGGCAGTGGCACCTAACCAGCATGCATCTCTTTAGCTTAGGCACCGAATCAGCAGATGTCCCAAAGGCAGCGGCACCGACCGAGCAGGCGCGTCTATGATTTAGGCTCTGAATAAGCAGTTATGTCTGAGGCAGTGGCACCGAGCCAGCAGGCATGCCCGAGGCAGCGACTTATGAGGCAGTGGCGCAGACCAATTAGTTAGGTCTGAGGCAGTACAGGCAAATCTGAGCCATTGGCAACGACACTGGAAGTATGCCTGAACTGAGCCAGCAGGCATGCCATAGGCAGTTGCACCTTACCAGGAGGCACGTCTGTCGGGTAGGCGCCGGATCAGCCTTTATGTCTTAGGCTGTGGCACCGAGCCAGCAGGCCTGTTTGAGGCAGTGACTTTGAGCCGTCCTGCGTGCCTGATGCTTTTGCACCGATCCATAATGTATTTTGGTGAAGCACTGAACCATCGGTTATTTGTCCGAGGCAGTGGCACTGAGCCAGCGGGAATTCCTGAGCCATTGGCAAGGATCTAACAGGTATGTCTGAGGCAATTTAACCGAGCCACCAGGCATGACGGGGTCAGTGGCGGCGAGGCAGCCGGCGTGACTTTGGCACCGAATCAACAGTTGTGTCTGAGACAGTGTAACCGAGCCAGCGGGCATGTCCTAACGAGTAGTTAAGACCCTGCAGTTATGCGTGTGTCAGCAGCATCGAGCAAGCAGGCACTACGGTGGCGACTGCATCGGATCAGCAGTTATTTCGAAGGTGGTTGCAACGAGCTAGCAGGCTTGCCCGAGGCAGTGACTTTCCTCCAGCAGACATGTCTGATGCCTTGCCACCGATCCATAAAGCATTTGGGTGGCATTGCAACCAGGTAAGTTTGAGACAGTGGCACATATCAGACAGTTTAGAATCAGACAGTGACGCTGAGTCAGTGACAACGACCCTGCAGGTATCTCTGCAGTGGAACCGAGCAAGCAGGCATACGTGTGGATGTGGCACCGAGCCGGCAGGCAGGTCTGTGGCTTAGGCTCTGATTCTGCAGCTATGTCTCAGTCAGAGGCACCGAGCAAGCAGACAAGCCTGTGGTTTAGGCACCGAATCAGCGGTTATATCTGAGGCAGCGGGACCGTGCCAGCAAGTTTGGCAGAAATAAACAGTTATTACTGAGGCAGCTGGTCCGAGCCAGCAGGCGTGTCTGTGACTTAAGAACCGAATCAGCAGTCACGGGGCAATGACTGTGAGCCAGCAGTCATGCCTGATGCCCTGCCACCGATCGTTAAATTATTTATTTGGCTAAGTCGTTAGGTATGACAGTGACAATGGCATCGAGCAAACAGATACGTTTGAGGCCGTGGCATAGATCCATTAGCTTAGCCAGGAGCAGTGGGCTGGGCTTGTCTCAGCGAGGGTCAACGACCCTGCAGGTATCTCGGAGGCAGTGGAACGGAGCCTGTAGGCATGTTTGAGTAGTGACACCCAACCAGCAGACCCATCTGTGGCTTAGGCACCCATTCAACAGTTATGTCTGAGGCAGCAGGCACGTCTATGGCTTAATCAGAGGCAGCGACACCGAGCCAGTAGGCACGTCTATGGCTTAGGAAGCGAATCAGTAGATATATCTAAGGAAGGGGGACAGATCCAGCCTGCGTGTCTGTGGTGTAGACAATGAATCAGCAGTTATGACTGAGGCAGCGGGACAGAGGCAGCAGGCGCGTCTATGATTTCGGTACTGAATCAGCAATTATGTCAGAGGCAGCGGCACCGAACAATCATGCACGTCTGTGGCTTCGGCATGGAACCAGCGATTTAAGGCAGGTGGTCTGAGCCACCAGGTGTGTCTGTGATTTACGTAAGTTATTTCTCATATAGTGACGCCCAGTCATCAGGCATGACCGAGAACAAGACTTTGAGGCAGGAGATATATCAGATGTCTTCGCATCGAGCCGGTGACAACTACCTTGCAGATATGTCTGGGGAAGTGAAACCGAGCCAGCAGACCTAGCTGAGGCAGTGGCATCCATCCAGCAGGCGTGTATGTGGCTAAGGCACCCAATCAGCAGTTATATCAGAGGCAGCTGGGCCGAGTCAGCAGGCATGTCCGAGTCAGTGACTTTGAGGCAGCAGATAATGTCTGATGTCTTAGCACCGAATCATAAAGTATTAAATTTTGTGTGGCATGACAAACGAAATAGTATCGAGCAGCCAGGTACGTCTGAGGAATTGACACTGATCCAACGGGAATGTCTGAGCAAGTGGCAACGACCCTGCTTTAGACATGACTGTTAACATGTCTTGCCTTGCCACCGATTCATAAAGGCTTAGGCACCGAATCAGCAGTTATGTAGAATGTAAAACTATACAATTGTGGTTAAATAAGTTCTGAAGTTAGCCCACTTTATGGCGCGGGTTACGTCATACAAACGCAATGGCGTCGAGCAGCCAGATACGTCTGAGGCATTGGCAATGGTCCACCAGTTAGTCTGAGACTGTCGCACTTAGCCAGCGGTCATGTCTGAACCAGTGGCAAAGACACTGCAAGTATGTCTGAGGCAATGGAACCGAGCCGACTGGTATGCCAACAGCAGTGGCATCTAGCTAACAGGCATGACTTTGGCTTTTGCACATAATCAGCAGTTATACCTTAGGCAGCGATACCTAGCCAGTAGGCGCGCAGGGATATCTTTGGCTTTTGTACTGAATCAGCAGCTATGCCTGAGGCAGCGGCACCGAGCCAGCAGGTGCGTCTGTGGTTTAAGCTCCGAATCAGCAGTTTTGTCTGAGGCAGTGTTTCCGAGCCAGCAGGCATGTCCGAGGCAGTGACGTTCAGCAAGTAGACATGCCTGATGCCTTGGTACCGAGCAATAAAGTACTCTTGTGTTGTAGTGGCAGTAAGTAATTTGGCATGACAGACGAGCAACAAAGTACGTCTGGGGCACTCATCCATCAGTTATGTCTGAAGCAGTGGCACTGAGCCGACGGGCATGCCTGAGTCATTGGCAAAAACACAGCAGGTATATCTGAGGCAGCTGAACCGAGCCAGCAGGCATGCCTGAGGCAGTTGCACCTAGCCAGCAGGCCCGTCTGTGGCTTGGCTTAGGCGCCAAATCAGCACTTTGCCTTAGACTGTGACACCGAGCCAGCAGGCCTGTTTGAGGAAGTGACTGTCTGCAGCCAGCAGCTATGTCTGCTACTTTGGCACCGAACCATGAAGTATTTTTGGTGATTGTGGCATTAAGTATATTGGCTTGTCAGTCGCAGTGGAATCGAGCAAACCACGTACGCCTGTGGAAGAAGCACTAAGTCATAGGTTATGTCTGAGGCAGTGACACTTAGTCAGCGGTCCAGTGATCCTGCTGATATGTCTGAGGCAATGGAACCGAGCCAGCAGGCATGCCTGAGGCAGCAGCACCGATGCAGCAGGCATGACTTTGGCTTAGGCACTGAATCTGCAGTTAACTCTAAGGCAGTGGAACCGAGCCAGCGTGCATATCTTAGCCAGTGGCAACGCCCATGCAGTAATGTGTTTGGCAGCAGCATCCAGCCAACATGCACAGATTCAGCTGTTATGTCGGAGGCAGTAGCACCGAGCTAGCAAGCATGTCCTAGGCAGTGACATTCCGCCTTCAGGCATGTTTGATGCTTTGCCACCGATCCATAAAGTACTTTTGTGACAGTGGTACTTAGTCATTTGCCATGACGGCCGCAGTGGCATCGAGCAACCAGGTACGTCTAAGGCAGTGGCACTGGTCCATCAGTTTAGCATTAGTCAGTGGCACTGGGACAGGGAGATGTCTCAACAAGTCACAACAACCCTTCAGGTATCTCTGAGGCAGTGGAACCGAGCCAACAGGCATGCATGTGGAAGTGGCACCGAGCCAGCAGGCACGTCTGTGGCTTAGGCAGTTATCTCGCAGGCAGAGGCACCGAGCCAGCAGGCAAATTTACATCTTAGGCACCGAATCAGCAGTTATATCTGAAGAAGCGTGGCCGAGTCAGCAGCCGCATCTGTGGTTAAGACACGGAATTAGCAGTTATGACTGAGGTAGCGGGTCCGAGCCTAACGGTTCGTGGCTTAGGCACCGATTCAGCAGCCATGTATGAGGCAGCAGCACCGAGCCAGCAGACACGTCTATGGCTTTGACACCGAATCAGCAGTTATATCTGAGGCAGTTGTACACAGCCATCAGGCCTTCTGAGGCAGTGACTATGTGCCAGCTGACATGTCTGATGCCCTGTCGCTGATCAATAAAGTATTTGTGTGTCAGTGACACTAAATAATTAGGCATGACAGTCACAGTAGCATCGAGCAACAAGATACATATGAGGCTGTGGCACAGATCCATCAGTTTAGCCTGCGGCAGTGGCACTGGGACAGCAGGCTTGTCTCAGCGAGTGACGACGACCCTGCAGCTATCGAGTGGCATCGAGCCTACAGGCACGTCTGTGATTTAGGCAAGGAATCAGAAGTTATGTCTGATGCAGTGGCACCGAGTAAGCAGGCATGCCCGAGACAGTGACTCCGAGGCAGATATGTCTGATGCTTTGGCACCGAGGCAGTGGCAACGACCCCGCAGGTATGTCTGAGGCAGTGGAACCGAGCCAGCAGGCATGCATGTGGAAGTGGCACCGAGCCAGCAGGTACGTTTGTGGCTTAGGAACGGGATCAGCAGTTATATCTGAAGCAGCGGGACCGAGCAAACAGGCGCGCCTGAAGTAATAACAACATGGGCCGCATGATGCTTCCACGCAGAGCTGAATCCGACCGCACAGGAATACTGGTAAACCGCTCAGAGGATCTAAGCCAGCCAAGGCAAAGTGGTGCGAGTCGGGCCGTCCGTGCTTATAAACCCTGTCGGTTTCATTGGGCGACAGGGCTTGAGAAGTCATTTCATCTCAATGTCGGGTAAAAGTCCCACAAACTTGCCAAATGACCTTTATAGAGTTGACGGGGACGTTAAACATCAAATCAAACTGGGACTCCGGTTATCATCCAATTCTGTTTTGAGTGAAATAATCTTGAAAGGGCCGTAAACCAAAACCAAACAAAGAAAAAAAACAGCCGACACTATCTGAAATATGCATGGTTAGACACCGTGAAATACGATTTTAGGCAACTCTTAACAAAATATCTATAACTGCAACTGCTGGCACCATATCAGCAGGAAGGCACCGTATTAGCAGCAAGGCACCATATCAGCAGGAAGGAATTGAGTCTTACTGCACTTAGCCTCTCAACGCTGTGGTTCAAGTCTTGCTCAGACCAAATGTGAGAGGAAGGACAGGTAGTTTCTCTCCGGGTACTCCGTTTTGGCTCACAGGCTGGGAATAAGTCAAATAATCTTTTAAGAACCGTACAACCGAACAAAAATGTACTGGACACCACAAAAGGACGTTTACCTCTGAACATGAAACAATAGGTGAAACACGCAAAGAGATAATGGTTTCATCTGTCAGATTATGCATTTACAAGCATTTCGTACACATTTGTTTGTCCGAAATTGATGACGTCACAGCCATGCTGCAGGATGCTAAAATTTGTGCCTTCTATTAATAGTTCATTATTGGAATTCGTATAAACGCTATTACATGTATAATTTCAAAATATAAATTTTATTTGCTGTGAGTTTACATGCAGTTCCGTGCTTTTTATATGCAGTTCCGTGCTTTAAGCAAATAATGAGGGTCCTGTGTCTGTAATCAGGGTCTTCAGTATTTTCGAATGCTCCAGTAAAGGGATGCTTGGCACTGATGGGCAGATAAGCTGCATCTGTCTGATCAAGGCATACAGTCTAATAATTTAAAATCCAGAAAATTAAGGGTCAAACGACTGACATGGAAAATTTAGCGAAACTTTTTTTTTCTTCTTTTGCGTCTTTTTATGTCCCCACTTCCAAAGGAAATGGTTTGGCTTGTCCGTTAGACTTTGACATTTTTACAGAGGGGGGAACAGAACAGAACAAAACAGGACAAAACAGAACTTTATTTAACTAACTGCACAGGTGGCGTAAAGTTGAGCTTTTATCTCGAATTTACGGTATTAGCATGAAAAACAAAAAGGAACAGGCTCGTTTATGTTTATTTATTTAGATTTATTTATTTATGTTTGCATTTCCTCCGTCGGATTTAATACGATGTCCTCCTTTTCGACTAAGCCATTTAACCATTTCGGATCTAGAGATCAGCTTCATTGGCAGTATAATTTGGCCTAATAACTCAACCTCCCTCAGTATTTTGATTTCATTTGGAAACATAAAATTTTATAAATAAAGTTTGTTCCGACTCAGTGATCAAATTTTATTGATTTGAGGTTTAACGTCCCCGTCAACACTGTAAAGGTCATTTTGGAGACGTTGCTTCCAATTGTGTGGAACTTTTACCCGACATTGAGATGAAATTACATCTCAAGCCCTGTCGCCCAATGAAACCAATAGGGTTTATTAGCATGGACGGTCCGCCTCGCACTGCGGTGCCTGGACAGGCTTAGATCCGCTAAGCGGTTTACCAGTGCTAGTGTGTGGGCCGGATTCAGCTCTGCGTGGAAGCATCATGCAGCCCATATATTTCTTCAAGCCCCTATGCGCGGGGGCGAGACTCAGTGATCAAATGCAGCCGAATACGAGTATGTTGAAAACATCAGTATTACCCCGAGTGCGATGCACGAGTGAAATTTCTAATGTTTTCAATACACAGAATGATGATTTGTAGGTTGTCCTAAGTGTATAGCTATGTGATTGTCAGTCGGCCCCCGCCCATCGGGGCTTAAGGAAATAGATAGGCTGCATGATGCTTCCACGCAAAATTGTATAAATAAAGTTTGTTCCGACTCAGTGATCAAATGCAGCCGAATACGAGTGTGTTGAAAACATCAGTATTACCACGAGTGCGATGAGCGACGAGTGAAATTTCTGATATTTCAATACACAGAATGATGATTTGTAGGTTGTCCTCAGTGTATAGCTATGTGATTGTCAGTCGGTCCCCGCCCATCGGGGCTTAAAGAAATAGATAGGCTGCATGATGCTTCCACGCAGAGCTAAAATCCGACCGCACACGAGAACTTGTAAACAGCTTAGAGTACCTAAACCTGTTCAGGTAAAGCGGTGCGAGTCGGACCGTCCATGCTTATAAACTCTATTGGTTTCATTGGGCGACAGAGCTTGAGATGTCAGTTCATCTCAATGTCGGGTTAAAGTCCCACAAAATTGGAAGCAGCGTCTCCCAAATGACCTATACAGTCTTGACGGGAACATTTAACCTCAAATCAAACAAACAATGTGATCGTTAGCAAAGTTGGTGAAAATTAATTAAGGTACCGGAAGGTGCATGTAATAAATAAATAAATAAATAAATAAATAACAGTTTCTTCCGTCTTGAAAAGAGTCAACTTTTTGGAGACCTGCATCGTGTCTGTGGTCTTTTATTGAAATAGCCCGTTTGAAGATAAATACACTCAATGATAAATTCAAGAGCAATTACGTGTGACTGTAGTCATTTTTTACGGCGTAGCCGTTATGGTTTTGCTTTTGTCCTACATTTTTCGTTATTCCATTGGTCAATAAAACCACATGTCCAAGGAGATGACCATTTCATTGGTCAATGATTTGCATAAATAAATCTACTCAAAAGTACGACAGTTTACTGAAGTTTTAACCTAGGAAATGTTTCGTTTTTTTATGTGAGACATGAATGAAAAATATATACAGTTTCGGCTTGCTCACCGCCTTGTCCTTTGATGACCATACGTCATATGTTTAATTGTGTTTCTAGTGAATTCTGTAACTGCTGCGGTGAATAGCTATTTTGACCTAATTTCACGTGGTTGGTCTATATAGCGAAAGGAACCATTTCGCGAAAGGAAGGTTCCTTTCGCGAAAGGAAGAATTTTCTGCGAAAGGAATTGTTTGTTTGATTTGAGGTTTAACGTCCCCATCAACACTGTGTAGGTCATTTTGGAGACGTTGCTTCCAAGTTTGTGGGACTTTTACCCGACATTGAGATGAAATGACACCAAGCCCTGTTGCCCAATGAAACCAATAAAGAGATATAGCATGACAAAAACATGTAATAATCGCATTACAAATTGACAGATGTTTAATTTACAATATACATTGTATGCTAAATAAAAGTTGCAGTGTATCATTTGTCTTCAGCATACTTTATGTCCTCCATTTTAACACAAAATGGACATTTTCGAATATCATTAATGTTATATAAATTCTGAAAAGGAATAAGTGTAATTTGAGTTTTAATTAGGTGCACATAAGATCAAGTTTCCGTCCGTTTGTCTGCTCGTCCGTTTGTTCGTCCGCCTATGCGTTTACGTTCACCATAGCGACAACCCGAAATGTTAACCCTAGAATTTGTGTTCAAAAACAGTAAATGATAACGTTTTCTTATTTGTTGTGCATATACTTGAGATCATATGCTCTTGAAATGAGGTCATGTTTTAACCTTGACCTTTTACATTGACCTTAGCTCAAACAGGCGGGACACCGCCCTCTGCAAAGCTATTTTTCCTCGCGTGTCATCTGAATTGTTTGAATACAGTAAACCAGTTCATAGCTAGACAATTGTTGCTGTCACTATTGTAGCTAATATTGCACGACCCGCAGAAAAAGCGACCGACTGAAGTCGGTTGATTTTCTAAGAGTGCCCTAAAACCCCCGTGTCATTCTGTCAGTCTGTCTGTCCCTCCGTAACCCGTTTGTGAAAATTGGTGATAGTGACTTAACCGCTTGGAATATTTAAACAATTTTTGGCATACTGATAGATATCAATGCGAGCTAACCAATGAACTTACGAAATATTATATTCCATTTAGTATAGGCTCGCCGAGGCGAAAAAATGTGAAAATTTTCGAACTGCTTCTCCTCGGAAACCGTTAGGCCGATTGAAGTCAAATTTCATATGGAGCCTCTATGGGATGGGGGAAACCAAAATTTGCTCATGGGGTCCAGGTCACATGACCAAAATGGCCGCCAAGCCATATATGGTCTGTCCGTAACCCGTTTGTGAAAATTGGTGATAGTGACTTAACCGCTTGGAATATTTAAACAATTTTTGGCATACTGATAGTATCAATGAGGTCTAACCAATGAACTTGCGGAATATTACATTCCATTTAGTATAGCCTCACCGAGGCGAAAAATGTGAAAATTTTCGAACTGCTTCTCCTCGGAAACCGTTGGGCCGATTAAGGCCGATTGAAGTCAAATTTCATATGGAGCCTCTATCAGATGGAGGAAACCAAAATTTGCTCATGGAGTCCAGGTCACATGACCAAAATGGCCGCCAAGCCATATATGGTAAAAACCCTTCAAAATAGTCTTCTCCAGAACCACTTGGAAGATTTCCACGAAACTTGATAAATAACATCTGGGACGTAGGCCCATCATAAATTGCTAAAATGGTGACCCTGGGTTGACCTTGACCTTCTTTGTGCCTAGGTCAAACTTTGACACATATGCTTTTGTATTGGAAAAGTGAGGATTCATTTTATCCTGCAAACGATTCAGAATACAGTACTAAAGTATTAGATATATTTTTGCTCCTTACGATAAGGCGCATTTATTGGGGGAACCGTTTTAGGTCCAGGTCACATGACCAAAATGGCCGCCATACCCATATATGGTAACACTCATCAGTTAAAAGCATCCGGCGGGTCGTGCACTTCAGCTGAAGCACTGGTTTCTAAACAACCTTCCAATTAAATCTACGCCGCATATCTTTTTAAAGATATTTCTTGTTTTCTTCAAGTTTTAACTAAAGAGCATTGTAAATAGATGACATTACTCGCCCGCCTCTCAGTACTTTCAGTACTTTGATTTATATATCTTGCTTACAAGTATTTTTTGCAAAGGGGCATAACTCAAGAAACGGGACATAATCCTGACGAGAAAACTAAAATGGATTTTTGTCGAAAGTTAATCACTTCATCTTCTCATCATCCCCAACCATTCTGTGAAGTTTCAGGGCAATAGCTCAAACAGTTTTTAGCTCACCGTCACGTAGTGACGAGGTGAGCTTTTGGGATCACTTTTCGTCCGTCGTCCGTCGTGCGTCGTGCGTCCGTGCGTCTGTAAACAATTCTTTAAACGACATCTCCTCCTAAACCACTGATCGGATTTTGACCAAACTTCACAGGAATGATCCTTAGGTGGTGGTGGTCCCCTTTCAAAGTTGTTCAAATGGTTCCGGTCCGTTGCACATCTAGGTCATAGGAGCTAAAAATAGATTTTTTTCACCAAAAACTTAAAACATCTTCTGTTCTGAAACCACAAGGCCCAGGTCTTTGATATTTGGTATGAATCTTCATCTGGTGGACCCCTACCCCTACCAAGATTGTTCAAATTATAGTGCTGGGGCCAAAAATGCCCCCGCTCCGGGGCCCTTTGGTTTTACATGGGCTTATATAGGGAAAATCTTTAAAAATCTTCTTCTCTGAAACCACAAGGCCCAGGTCTTTGATATTTGGTATGAAGCTTCATCTAGTAGACCCCTTCCAAGATTGTTCAAATTATAGTACTGGAGCCAAAAATGCCCCCGCTCCAGGGCCCTTTGGTTTTACATGGGCTTATATAGGGAATAGCTTTAAAAATCTTCTTCTCTGAAACCGTAAGGCCCAGGTCTTTGATATTTGGTATGAAGCTTCATCTAGGGGACCCCTACCAAGATTGTTCAAATTAAAGTGCTGGGGCCAAAAATGCCTCCGCCCCGGGGCCCCTTTGGTTTTACATGGGCTTATATAGGGAAAGTCTTTAAAAATCTTCTTCTCTGAAATCGCAAGGCCTAGGTCTTTGAAAATTGGTATGAAGCTTCATCTAGTGGACCCCTACCATGATTGTTCAAATTATAATGCTGGGATCAAATATGCCCCCGCTCCGGGGCCCTTTGGTTTTACATGGGCTTTTATAGGGAAAATCTTTAAAAAAAATTCTTCTCTGAAACCGTAAGGCCCATGTCTTTGATATTTGGTATGAAGCTTCACCCCACAAGGCCAAGGTCCTCCTCCCCCCCCCCCACCCCCCCCCCCGCTCCGGGGCCCTTTGGTTTTATATGGGCTTATATAGGGAAAATCTTTAAAAATCTTCTTCTCTGAAACTGTAAGGCCCAGGTCTTTGATATTTGGTATGAAGCTATAGGGGACCCCTACCAAGATTGTTCAAATTATAGTGCTGGGGCCAAAAATGTCCCCGCCCCGGGGCCCTTTGGTTTTACATGGGCTTATATAGGGAAAATCTTTAAAAATCTTCTTCTCTGATATCGCAAGGCCTAGGTCTTTGATAATTGATATGAAGCTTCATCTAGTGGACCCCTACCAAGATTGTTCAAATTATAATGCTGGGGTCAAATATGCCCCCGCTCCGGGACCCTTTGGTTTTACATGGGCTTATATAGGGAAAATCTTTAAAAAAAATTCTTCTCTGAAACCGTAAGGCCCATGTCTTTGATATTTGGTATGAAGCTGCACCCCACAAGGCCCAGGTCTTTGATATTTGGTATGAAGCTTCATCTAGGGGACCCCTACCAAGATTGTTCAAATTATAGTGCTGGGGCCAAAAATGCCCCCGCCCCGGGGCCCTTTGGTTTTACATTGGCTTATATAGGGAAAATCTTTAAAAATCTTCTTCTCTGAAATCGCAAGGCCTAGGTCTTTGATAATTGGTATGAAGCTTCATCTAGTGGACCCCTACCAAGATTGTTCAAATTATAATGCTGGAGTCAAATATGCCCCCGCTCCGGCGCCCTTTGGTTTTACATGGTCTTATATAGGGAAAATCTTTAAAAAAAATTTCTTCTCTGAAACCGTAAGGCCCTTGTCTTTGATATTTGGTATGAAGCTTCACCCCACAAGGCCAAGGTCCTCCTCTCCCCCCCCCCTTCCTCCGGGGCCCTTTGGTTTTATATGGGCTTATATAGGGAAAATCTTTAAAAATATTCTTCTCTGAAACCGCAAGGCCTAGGTCTTTGATATTTGGTATGAAGCTTCACCTAGTGGACCCCTACCAAGATTATTCAAATTATAGCCCTGGGGCCAAAAAATGACTGCTCCGGGGCCCTTTGGTTTAACATGGGCTTATATATGGAAAATCTTAAAAAATCTTCTGTTCTGAAACAGCAAGGCCAGGTTTTTGATATTTGGTATGAGGCTTCATCTTGTGGACCCCTACCAAGAGTGTTCAAATAATAGTGCTGGGGCCAAAAATGCCACACGCCCTGGGGCCCTTTGGTTTTTCATAGGCTTATATAGGGAAAATCTTTAAAAATATTTTTCTCTTAAACCGTAAGGGCCATGTTTTTGATTTTTGGTATGAAGCTTCATCTAGTGGACCCCTACCAAGATTGTTCAAATTATTATGCTATGGCCAAAAATGCCCCCGCCCCGGGGCCTTTTGGTTTTACATGGACATATATAGGGAAAATCTTTAAAAATCTTCTTCTCTGAAGCCGCTAGGCCCAGGTCTTTGATATTTGGTATGATGCTTCACCTAGTGGACCCCTACCAAGATTGTTCAAATCATAGCGCTGGGGCCTGAAATGCCCTCGCTCTGAGGCCCTTTGGTTTTACATGGGAAAATCTTATATAGGGAAAATCTTTAAAAATCTTCTTCTCTGAAACCACAAGTCCCAGGTCTTTGATATTTGGTATGAAGCTTCACCTAGAAGACCCCGTTCAAATTATAGCCCTGGGGCCAAAAATGCTCCCGCTCCATGGCCCTTTGGTTTTACATTGACTTATATAGGGAAACGCTTGAAAAATCTTTTTCTCTGAATTCAAAAGGCCTTGGTCTTTGATATTTGGTATGAGGCTTCATCTAGTGGACCTCTACCAAAATTGTTCAAATTATAGCCGTGGGGCCAAAATGCCCCTGCCCCGAGACCCTTTGGTTTTGCATAGACTTATATAGGGAAATCTTTAAAAATCTTCTTCGCTGAAACCACAAGGCCCATGTCTCTGATATTTGGTATGGAGCTTCATCTAGTGGACCTCTACCAAGATTGTTCAAATTATAGCCCCTGCCCTGGGGTCCTTTGGTTTTACATAGACTTATATATAGAGATAATCTTTGAAAATCTTCATCTCTGAAACAGCAAGGCCTAGGTCTTTGATATTTGGTGTGAAGCTTCATCTAGTGGACCTATATCAAGATTGTTTAAATTATAGCCCTGAGGCCAAAAATGCCCCCGCCTCGGGGCCATTTGGTTTTACATAGGCTAATGTAGGGAATATATTTAAAAAATCTTCTCTGAAACCCGAAGGTCCAGGTCTTTGATATTTGGTGTGTAGCTTCATCTAGTGGACCTTTGCCAAGATTGTTCAAATTATAGGCTTTGTTGATATTTGGTATGAAGCTTCACCTTTTTAGACCTCCCTCAACATTATGCACATTGTAGTCCTGGGGTCAGTAATGACCCTCCCCGAGGCCCACTAGTTACTCTATCATATGGGTCAGGTGAGCGATCCAGGGCCATCATGGTCCTCTTGTTTAGTTATCTTACAATATGTTCTATAGAAGGGTTATCCTTTGGAAGCAAGGAATACACCACAGAACTAGAAAATATGAAGTGTACATTTTTTCTCGGCCAGACTAGCTAGTTTCGGCCAATTAGGCCTCATCAGTGACCCTCAAATATTTTCAAAATTCCAGAATGGAATCAATGAGCCCAAAGGACAAGAAAATATAAACTACACTATGATGTAGGGCAGGGAGACTTTTTACGGCCGCCACACATTCCCAGATACCAGCTGTAGTGACGTTAAATATGTCCTATAAAAGGGTTATTCTTTGGAAGCAAGGAATACACCACAGAACTAGAAAATATGAAGTGTGCATTTTTTCTGGGCCAGACCAGCTAGTTTCGGCCAATTAGGCCTCATCAGTGACCCTCCAATATTTTCAAAATGGAATCATTGATCCAAAAGGACAAGAAAACGCAAAAACGCAAAAAAAATCAAAGGGCTATAACTGAAGATAAAAAAACTCCGGATTTTATTTCAAAAGTTAATCGGTTCATCTACTCATCATCCTGAACCAGTCTGTAAAGTTTCAGGGCAATAGCTCGTACAGTTTTTGAGATATCTTGCTTACAACCTTCAAACGCGCAGAATTTAAAAGGACATAGCTCAAGAAAAAAAAATGGATTTTTGTCAAAAGGTAATCAGTTCATCTCATCATCTCCAACCAGTCTGTAAAGTGTCAGGGCAAAAACTCGAACAGTTTTTGAGACATCTCGCTTACAAGATTTCACAGTAATTTTTGCAAAGGGGCATTACTCAAGAAAGGGGCATAATCCTGACGAGAAAAAAAAACACAGGTCAATTATTTTTTCATAAGGAATCCATATTTGAAATTTCAAAAACCTAGCGCCCATGGTTCTTAAGTTATGCTATGCAGTAAAAAAAGCGGGACGGATGGAAGGACGGACGGACGGACGAACGAACAGGGCAAAACCAACATGCCGCCACAACTTCTTCGAAGTTGGGGGCATAACTAGAAACTGATACCAGGTATCTGCTTTTTACCGCATTTAGCTTTGTTACCTATGTGCCACACACGAAATAATTTTCTGACCTGAAGGAGCCTGAAGTGGAGGATTTTGACAGTCAAATTAAGTGTTCCTTATAACACTTTAGTCACGTGACTATGACGTAGGTTGTTCACACTGATTATGTCCATTAATTATACTTTAACTCAAATATTAGTTTTTGATGGTGATGTTCCTCGTGCGCCAGCCTATGGCATTTTTATATTTCGCAGATGATTAGGTTTGCGAGAGTGTGTAATCATGTACATAACGATAACAAACCCGTGCGACATAGTACATTTTTTCACATCTCCAAAATGGCTTCTTGCCTGACGAAAATCGATGATATTTTCCTTATTAATAAAGCAAGCATACGTTGTTGGTGCTCGTTAGAACCGCCTCATTGAGGCGGTTCTAACGAGTACCCACAACCTATGTCTAGGAGCAGAAATAAAGAAAATAATGTAGACCCCCGTAAACCCCTGTTTTCTCTATATAAAGTGGGGTGTAAGGGGGTTTTCATTTCACGGACTTGTTAGCGTGATGAACTGACTTCAACACTCGTAATAAATTATTAACGGCTAAACTTCTTAATCAGGGTTATCGGTACCATAAACTACGCAAAGCCTTTTCAAAATTTTATAGACACCATTCTGATTTTATTTCTAAATTCAATATTGGACTTAAATATCATCTGCAACAAGGTCTATCGGAACCCGAATATTCTGGTGACTTAGTATATAAATTCAGAAAAATATATAACCGCAATGACTTCAGCACCAAATTTCGTAAAATCAATCTTCGATATAAAAAGATTGAGTACAACATATATGTTATACGACAGACTGCATGCATGGTAGTTAACCCAATCACGGCTGACAACTTTGCTTCCCTCTTTAATTGCATGCCGGTGGGTCAGGCCTCAGATTCTATGACGGTTCCAACGTAAAGGCTTATTGAGAATTAGAGAGATCTAATTTAAGGTAATGTTGGTGGGTGCCTGATGCTCTGTGTCTGGTCGGGCCCATCGGAGTCTAACTGTTGGTTTTCTTTTGCTCGAGCATTTCAGCGGTTTCTTGCTGTCGAGTCCCCACCGTTGTCTCACCTCTGTTGTTGTTTGATTATTTGTGTTCACGGAGATGTTGTTGCACTGATGAGTTAGGAGGCCTTTATTCGGACTGAACAAATTATTTGTCTAAATCGCGACGGAAGTAAGGGCGAGGATTGTGGCCACGTAAAATCGATTTAAGCCCTCCCCCCCCCCCTCCCAGTGGAATTCGTTTCCACTGACCGTTCCAAGGCGGTTCTTCTGTCGCGGTTTAACTTTGTTATGGTTTGTCTTTGGGTGTGTGTGTCGCTTATATTATTTTATTTTGGACAGCCTATTGGCCATTTTTTGGTAAAGTAACTGTCCTTTTGGCTTTCCGCTGTTGGTGTTTCCATTAGGGTATGTTGTTTCATGTTTGTGTGTCTTTCCCTTTGGTGTATCTGCTGGGAGCTGTGGGTTGATTGTATCGATTCCTGATCATTGCTTCCACTTCTATTTTGAGTATGAAACTTTACAGTAATGTTCCCTATTAAGTGAAACTCTTTCCAAGTGTTACCAAGGCAACACAAATAAGAGGGGCAATCTGACAAAATCTTTAAATCATCTCAGAAACTAGATTGCCTAGGCCTATGATATTTTGCATTTAACTTCTACCAAGATTATTCAAATTATATTGCTTGGCTAAAAAATGACACTGCCCCAGGGGTCACGTATTTAGCATAAGCATTTATAGGGAAAAACTTCCCAACATAAATCAAAAGACCTATGCCTATTCCAAGACTATTTACCATTTATTGTCCACCCAACTCATACAGTTTTCACTTGATTTCACTGAAACTTTCTACATTAATCGCAAAGAGATTCGGTAGTGTGTTAAATCTTCAAAATCTGTCACATAGATATGAATTATGTTCTTTTGACCTTTAAAAAAGTATGTCTATGGCTAGAATACTTGGTCACCCAAGAGAAGTAGTTGTGTGTAACAACTTTGAAGTTTTTCATTTACACTATTCATGTCCACTGCAAAGATGTATTCCATTTATAGCATTATGTTAACTACTGGTCCTCAGTTTTCAACAGATTTCAATGATTGTGGTAACAAAGTGGATACTTGGTACACATATGGGCAAAAGGTTGATGTAACGTGCAAACCAGAGTCCATAAATTAACAATCCCTTGATAGGTTTTACAATGTACCTTAATGAAAAATTTCTCAGATAAAATTTTCGTCACACTTTCTCCACAACTGTGAGTGTTACAAAGTTGAAACACAGTACACACATAGGCAGTCAGATCCAAGGGACCATAACTCGTGTAGTAACACCTCTTGATAAGTTCTACAATTTCTCCACAACTGTGAGTGTTACAAAGTTGAAACACAGTACACACATAGGCAGTCAGATCCAAGGGACCATAACTCGTGTAGTAACACCTCTTGAGCGTTTGATAAGTTCTACAATTTATCAACAACTGTGAGGGTTACAGACTTGAAGGACATGGGGACACACAAGGACATGGGGTCGATGTGTCGTGTTTATTGGATTCAGGTCCAAGGTTCCATAACTCTTGGAGTTTTATCCCTGGATAGGTTTTACAATTGTCAGTTAAAACTTCTGTCACTAGTTTTTCAACAACTGTGATTTTCAGCGAAAAAGATTTTTCAGCAAAGTTAAAACTTGGTACACTCATTGGAAGTCAGTTAATCTATTGTATATCTCTGTTTCAGTCATATGTCTGTTTAATTAGTGTTTTTGTTCAACAACTATTAGGTATACGTAAGTTATTCAGAAAAAAATACATGAAAAATGTGGTTGTTTTTTAAGTTTTACAGAAGGCTATAACTCTGAAAATATTTTAGCTAGAGTTACATAACTTGCCATGAAATTGTGAAATGACATTGTGACCTAATTATTAAAGTTTGAGGTTGATGCATTTGACGGTTCGTAAATTATTTAGAAAAAAAAAACATAAAAATGTTGACGTTTTTTTTTAAGTTTTTCAAAGGGCCATAACTCTGAAAGTATTGCAGCTAGAGTTACTTATCTTGACATGAAATTGTGTAATGATAATTAAAATTTGAGGTTGATGCGTTTGACGGTCTGTAAGTTATGAAGAAAAACATGAAAAAGTGGACATTTTTTAGGTTTTTGCAAAGGGCCATAACTCTGAGAATATTAAAGCTAGAGTTACGCAACTTGCAAGAAAATTGTGTAATGATATTGTGACCTTATAATTAAAGTTTGAAGTTGATGCGTTTGACGGTTTATAAGTTATTTAGAAAAAAAAAACATATAAAATGTGGACGGACTGACGGACAGACGGGATGATTACTATAGGGCACTCGCAAATAAATTTGCGGGGCCCTAATTATTGTTCGGCTTCCGTATTAAGAAGTTTCTGTCGACAACCGAACGAAAATTAGAATACGTATCATTAACGTTCCTTATCTGATATAAGTCTGTTAAGTAAACAGGCGCAAATATTGTTAGCTCGTATGTTTGGAGTTTGACTCTTTGAATTTGACAATGGTAGTTTCATGATCGTTGTATAAGTAGTCAGTCTTTCAAGAGAAAGCCTTTCAAGACATTGTCAAAAACAATTACAGAAATATAAAGCATCATAAGAAGATGTGTAGATTAAAAGAAGCCGAATTCTTGACACAAATTATCTTGTTTCCGCTGTACAAGTTGAAAACAATTCACCATTTGTTCATGAAAATGTATAGAAAAAAGCCATCTGATTAGGGTCTACACTATTTGTCATTCTGCCTGTACTTTTTTACACCGTCGGGTGATAAAATAAACTTTTTAGCTCACCAGAGCCGAAGGCTCAGGGGGAGCTTATAGGATGGACATTGTCCGTCGTCGTCCTCTGCGTCTGCGTCGTCGTCGTCGTGAACACTTTCAAACGACATCTTTTCTAAAGCCACTGGGCCGATTGGGCCCAAATTTTATCTGTAGCATCCTTGGGCTGGGAGATTGAAAGTTTGTGTTTTTTATGAAAATCGGCTTTTTAGTTTGGTTGCTATGGCAAATTAGAGTTTCCATAGACTTATAATGGGGAAAAATGAAAAATGGCATGTACTGCCAAGTCATTGCAGATATTTTGACAAAACTTTCATAGAAATGTTCCATATCCAATCTACTATCTGCCATATGATTTTAGGCCTACTGCCTATTTTGTTGGTTGCCATGGAAACCAAAATGAAAAAAAAAATAGAAAAAAATACTTAAAAAATCATCCCCTTAGAAACCATATGCTCTAGGAGGCTGAGACTTTATGAAAATATTCACTATTTATTGCCTTTACAGGTTTTGTGTTTTTAGCTCACCGTCACGTAGTGACGAGGTGAGCTTTTGGGATCACTTTTCGTCCGTCGTCCGTCGTGTGTCCGTGCGTCCGTCCGTGCGCACCAACGAAACGACATTTAGGGGGCAAAAAATTTGGACAGTTTGACACTTAAGTATATATTCGTGAGTCCAAATGGGGTTTATTCCGTTATTTGGGTACTTAAGTGGCAAAAATTCGCTCTTAGGTGGCTTGCCGCTTAAGAGAATTTGCCGCTTAAGTAGTCAATATGCCGACGCCTAGCCACTTAAGTATTCGTTCGTGACGTCCGTAAACAATCCTTTAAACGACATCTCCTCCTAAACCACTGATCGGATTTTGACCAAACTTCACAGGAATGATCCTTAGGTGGTCCCCTTTCAAAGTTGTTCAAATGGTTCCGGTCCGTTGCACATCTAGGTCATAGGAGCCAAAAATAGATTTTTTTCACCAACAATTTAAAAAATCTTCTGTTCTGAAACCACAAGACCCAGGTCTTTGATATTTGGTATGAAGCTTCATCTAGTGGACCCCTACCAAGATTGTTCAAATTAAAATGCTATGGCCAAAACTGTGCCCGCCCCGGGGCCCTTTGGTTTTACATGGGCTTATATAGTTAAAATCTTAAAAAATCTTCTTCTCTGAAACCACAAGGCCCAGGTCTTTGATATTTGGTATGAAGCTTCATCTAGTGGACCCATACCAAGATTGTTCAAATTATAGTGCTGGGGCCAAAAATGCCCCCGCTCCAGGGCCCTTTGGTTTTAAATGGGCTTATATAGGGAAGAGCTTTAAAAATATTCTTCTCTGAAACTGCAAGGCCCAGGTCTTTGATATTTGGTATGAAGCTTCATCTAGTGGACCCCTACCAAGATTGTTCAAATTATAGTGCTGGGACCAAAAATGCCCAGGCTCCAGGGCCCTTTGGTTTTACATGGACTTACATAGGGAAGAGTTTTAAAAATCTTCTTCTCTGAAACCGTAAGGCCCAGGTCTTTGAAATTTGGTATGAAGCTTTATCTAGGGGACCCCTACCAAAATTGTTCAAATTATAGTGCTGGGGCCAAAAATGCCTCCGCCCCGGGGCCCTTTGGTTTTACATGGGCTTTTATAGGGAACATCTTTAAAAATCTTCTTCTCTGAACCCGCAAGGCCTAGGTCTTTGATATTTGGTATGAAGCTTCATCTAGTGGACCCCTACCAAGATTTTTCAAATTATAGTGCTGGGGTCAAATATGCCCCCGCTCTGGGGCCCATTGGTTTTACATGGGCTTATATAGGAACATCTTTAAAAATCTTCTTCTCTGAAACTGCAAGGCCAAGGTCTTTGATATTTGGTATGAAGCTTCATCTAGTGGATCCCTACCAAGACTGTTCAAATTATAGTGCTGGGGCCAAAAATGCCCCCGCTCCAGGGCCCTTTGGTTTTACATGGGCTTATATAGGGAAGAGCTTTAAAAATCTTCTTCTCTGAAAACGTAAGGCCCAGGTCTTTGATATTTGGTATGAGGCTTCATCTAGGGGACCCCTACCAATTTTGTTCAAATTATAGTGCTGGGTTCAAATATGCCCCCGCTCCGGGGCCCTTTGGTTTTACATGGACTTATATAGGGAAAATCTTTAAAAATTTTCTTCCCTGAAACCGTAAGGCCCATGTCTTTGATATTTGGTATGAAGCTTCACCCCACAAGGCCCTGGCCCCCCTACCCCCCTCCCCCCTTGGCCCTGGGACTTTTGGTTTTACATGGGCTTATATAGGTAAAATCTTTAAAAATCTTCTTCTCTGAAACCGCAAGGCCTAGGTCTATGATATTTGGTATGAAGCTTCACCTAGTGGACCCCTACCAAGATTGTTCAAATTATAGCCCTGGGGCCAAAAATGCCTCCGCTCTGGGGCCCTTTGGTTTTACATGGGCTTATATATGGAAAATCTTTAAAAATCTTCTTCTCTTAAACCGCAAGGCCCAGGTCTTGATATT
Source organism: Lucinisca nassula (assembly GCA_963580285.1). Taxonomy (NCBI): domain Eukaryota; kingdom Metazoa; phylum Mollusca; class Bivalvia; order Lucinida; family Lucinidae; genus Lucinisca; species Lucinisca nassula. The sequence goes on along the minus strand of OY757025.1, from coordinate 66,679,344 downwards.
TGCTATGAGGCTTCATCTTGTGGACCCCTACCAAGAGTTCAAATTATAGTGCTGGGGCCAAAAATGCCCCCGCCCCTGGGCCCTTTGGTTTTTCATAGGCTTATATAGGGAAAATCTTTAAAACATTTCTTCTCTGAAACCGTTAGGGCCATGTTTTTGATATTTGGTATGAAGCTTCAGCTACTGGTCCCCTACCAAGATTGATCAAAGTATAGTGCTAGGGCCTGAAATGCCCCCGCTCTGGGGCCCTTTGGTTTTACATGGCTTATATAGGGAAAATCTTTAAACATCTTCTTCTCTGAACCACAAGTCCCAGGTCTTTGATATTTGGTATAAAGCTTCACCTAGTGGACCGTTATCAAGTTGTTCAAATTATAGCCCTGGGGCCAAAAATGCTCCCGCTCCAGGGCCCTTTGGTTTTACATAAACTTATATAGGGAAAATCTTAAAAAATCTTCTTCTCTGAAACCACAAGGCCTAGGTCTTTGATATTTGGTATGAAGCTTCATCTAGTGGACATCTACCAAAATTGTTCAATTAAATCCCTGAGACCAAAAATGCCCCCGCCTCGGGGCCCTTTGGTTTTACATAGACTTATATAGGGAAAATCTCTAAAAATCTTCTTCTCTGAAACCACAAGGCCTAGGTCTTTGATATTTGGTATAAAGCTTAATCTTGTGGACCTCTACCAAGATTGTTCAAATTATAGCCCTGGGGCTAAAATGCCCCCGCTCCAGGGCCCTTTGGTATTACATAGACTTATATAGGGAAAATCTTGAAAAATCTTCTTCTGTGAAACCACAAGGCCTAGGTCTTTGATATTTGGTATGAAGCTTCGTCTAGTGGACCTCCACCAAGATTGTTCAAATTATAGCCCTGAGACCAAAACGCCCCTGTCTTGGGGGCCCTTTGGTTTAACATAGACTTATGTAGGGAAAATCTTTAAACATCTTCTTCTTTGAAACCACAAGGCCTAGGTCTTTGATATTTGGTGTGAAATTTCATCTAGTGGACCTCTATCAAGATTGTTCAAATTATAGCCCTCTTCTACTCTGAAACCACAAGGCCCATATCTTTGATATTTGTTATGGGGCTTCATCTAGTGGACCTCTACCAAGATTGTTCAAATTATAGCCCCTGCCCTGGGGCCCTTTGGTTTTACATAGACTTATATATAGAGATTATCTTTGAAAATATTCTCTGAAACAGCAAGGCCTAGGTATTTGATATTTGGTGTGAAGCTTCATCTAGTGGACCTCTATCAAGATTGTTTAAATTATAGCCCTGAGGCCAAAAATGCCCCCGCCCCGGGGCCATTTGGTTTTACATAGGCTAATGTAGGGAATATCTTTAAAAAATCTTCTCTGAAACCCCAAGGCCCAGGTCTTTGATATTTGGTGTGTAGCTTCATCTAGTGGACCTTTGCCAAGATTGTTCATATTATAGGCTTTGTTGATATTTGGTATGAAGCTTCACCTTTTTTAGACCTCCCTCAACATTATGCACATTGTAGCCCTGGGGTCAATAATGGCCCTCCCCGAGGCCCACTTGTTACTCTATCATAGGGTCAGGTGAGTGATCCAGGGCCATCATGGCCCTCTTGTTAGCTCACCGTGACGTAGTGACGAGGTGAGCTTTTGGGATCACTTTTTGTCCGTCGTCCGTCGTGCGTCCGTGCGTCCGTGCGTAAACAATTTCTTCAAACGACATCTTCTCCTAAACCACTGAGCGGATTTTGACCAAACTTCACAGGAATGATCCTTAGGTGGTCCCCTTTCAAAGTTGTTCAAATGGTTCCGGTCCATTGCACATATAGGTCACAGGAGCCAAAAATAGATTTTTTTCACCGAAAACTTAAAAAATCTTCTTCTCTGAAACTGCAAGGCCCAGGTCTTTGATATTTGGTATGAAGCTTCATCTATTGGACCCCTACCAAGATTGTTCAAATTATAGTGCTGGGGCCAAATATGCCCCCGCCCCAGGGCCCTTTGGTTATACATGGGCTTATATAGGGAAACTCTTTAAAAATCTTCTTCTCTGAAACTGCATGGCCCAGGTCTTTTATATTTGGTATGTATCTTCATCTGGTGGACCCCTACCAAGATTGTTCAAATTATAGTGCTGGGGCCAAAGATGCCCCCTCCCCGGGGCCCTTTGGTTTTACATAGGCTTATATAGGGAAAATCTTTAAAAATCTTCTTCTCTGAAACCGCAAGGCCCAGGTCTTTGATATTTGGTATGAAGCTTCATCTAGTGGACCCCTACCAAGATTGTTCAAATTATAGTGCTGGGGCCAAAACTGCCCCCGCCCCGGGGCCCTTTGGTTTTACATGGGCTTATATAGGGAAAATCTTTAAAAATCTTCTTCTCTGAAACTGCAAGGCCCAGGTCTTTATATTTGGTATGAATCTTCATCTTATGGACCCCTACCAAGATTGTTCAAATTATAGTGCTGGGGCCAAAAATGCCCCCGCCCCGGGGCCCTTTGGTTTTACATGGGCTTATATAGGGAAAATCTTTAAAAAAACTTCTTCTCTGAAACTGCAAGGCCCAGGTCTTTGATATTTGGTATGAATCATCATCTTAAGGACCCCTACCAAGATTGTTCAAATTATAGTGCTAGGGCCAAAAATGCCCCCGCCCTGGGGCCCTTTGGTATATCATAGGCTTATATAGGGAAAACCTTTAAAAATCTTCTTCTCTGAAACCGCAAGGTCTTTGATATTTGGTATGAAGCTTCATCTAGTGGACCCCTACCAAGATTGTTCAAATTATAGTGCTGGGGCTAAAAATGTCCCCGCCCCAGGGCCCTTTGGTTTTACATGGGCTTATATTGGGAAAATCTTTAAAAAAAATTTCTCTGAAACTGCAAGGCCCAGGTCTTTGCTATTTGGTATGAAGCTTCATCTAGTGGACCCCTACCAAGATCGTTCAAATTATAGTGCCTGGGCCAAAAATGCCCCCGCCCCGGGGCCCTTTGGTTTTACATAGGCTTACATTGTGCCGTGTGGCGGCCGTAAAACGTCTCCCCGTACATCAACCATAGTGTAGTTTATATTTTACTTTTGGTCCTTTGAGATCAGCGTGAATAGTCTTAGAAATCAGAAATAAATTATTGGTTTCGACTCATTTTCTAGACATGTTTTTAATATTTTGGACCCCAATTTGATTTATATCAGTCTTTGTATCGACTGCCTATTCGAAATTTGCAAATTGCAGTATGTTTCCTCTGGCTTTCTTTGCCAGATCATTACAGCGTCACTGATGAGGCTTTATTAGCCGAAACTACGTAGTATGACCCATCTTCTTTCTTATGAATGTTTTCATTGCTCTTAAAGGAACTCATTTTTTATTTTTAATTATATAGGGAAAATCTTTAAAAATCTTCTTCTCTGAAACTGCAAGGCCCAGGTCTTTGATATTTGGTATGAAGCTTCATCTTGTGGACCTCTATCAAGATTGTTCAAATTATAGCCCTGGGGCCAAAAATGCCCCCGCTCCTGGGCCCTTTGGTTTTTCATAGACTTATATAGGGAAAATCTTGAAAAATCTTCTACTTTGAAACCACAAGGCCTAGGTCTTTGACATTTGGTATGAAGCTTCAGCTAGTGCACCTCTACCAAGATTGTTCAAATTATAGCCCTGGGGCCACAAATGCCCCCGCCCCAGGGCCCGTTGGGACCCACTTGTTAGGTGAGCGATCCAGGGCCATCATGGTCCTCTTGTGTTTTATATTAGGATCACTTTTTATCTGTCATCCATGCGTAAACAATTTCTTCAAACGACATCTCCGCCTAAACCACTGATCGGATTTTGACCAAACTTCACAGGAATGATCCTTAGGTGGTCCCCTTTCAAAGTTGTTCAAATGGTTTTGGTCCGTTGCACATCTAGGTCACAGGAGCCAAAAATAGATTTTTTCACCGAAAACTTAAAAAATCTTCTTCTCTGAAACCACAAGGCCAAGGTCTTTGATATTTGGTATGAAGCTTCATCTAGTGGACCCCTACCAAGATTGTTCAAATTAAAGTGATGGGGCCAAAAATGCCCCCGCACCAAGACCCTTTGGTTTTACATGGGCTTATATAGGGAAAATCTTTAAAAATCATCTTCTCTGAAACCGCAAGGCCTAGGTCTTTGATATTTGGTATTAGGCTTCATCTAGTGGACCCCTACCAAGATAGTTCAAATTATAGTGTACGGGCCAAAAATGCCCCCGCCCCGGGGCCCTTTGGTTTTACATGGGCTTATATACGGAAAATCTTTAAAAATCTTCTTCTCTGAAACCACAAGGCCTAGGTCTTTGATATTTGGTATGAAGCTTCATCTAGTGGACCCCTACCAAGGTTGTTCAAATTATAATGCTAGGGCCAAAACTGCCCACGCCCCAGGGCCCATTGGTTTTACATGGGCTTATATAGAGAAACGCTTTAAAAATTTTCTTCTCTGAAACTGTATATCCCAGGTCTTGGCTATTTGGTATGAAGCTTCATCTAGTGGACCCCTAACAAGATTGTTCAAATTAAAGTGCTAGGGCCAAAAATGCCCCCACCCCCGGGCCCTTTGGTTTTACATGGGCTAACATAGGGAAAATCTTTAAAAAAAATTCTTCTCTGAAATCGCAAGGCCCAGGTCTTTGCTATTTTGTATGAAGCTTCACCTAGTGGACCCCTACCAAGATTGTTCAAATTATAGTGCTCTGGCCAAAATTGCCCGCGCCCCAGGGCCTTTTGGTTTTACATAAACTTATAAAGGGAAAATCTTTAAAAATCTTCTTCTCTCAAACCGCAAGGCCCAGGTCTTTGATATTTGGTATGAAGCTTTATCTTGTGGACCTCTCTCAAGATTGTTTAAATTATATCCCTGAGGCCAAAAGCACCCTAGCCCCGGGGCCATTTGGTTTTACATAGGCTTATGTAGGGAAAATCTTCTTCTCGGAAACCGCAAGGCCCAGGTCTTTGATATATGGTGTTTAGCTTCATCTAGTGGACCTTTGTCAAAATTGTTTAAATTATAGCCTTTGTTACTCTATGGATCCGATGAGCGATCCAGGGCCATCATGGCCCTCTTGTGTTATATATTAGGATCACTTTTTGTCTGTCATCTATGCGTAAACAATTTCTTCAAAGGACATCTCCTCCTAAACCACTGATCGGATTTTGACCAAACTTCACAGGAATGATCCTTAGGTGGTCCCCTTTCAAAGTTGTTCAAATGGTTCCGGTCCGTTTTACATATAGGTAACAGGAGCCAAAAATAGATTTTTTACACGGAAAACTAAAAAAATCTTCTTCTCTGAAACCGCAAGGCCCAGGTCTTTGATATTTGGTATGAAGCTTCATCTAGTGGACTCCTACCAAGATTGTTCAAATTAAATTGCTGGGGCCAAAAATGCCCCCGCCCCGGGGCCCTTTGGTTTTACATTGGCTTATATAGGAAAATCTTAAAAAACTTCTTCTCTGAAACCGCAAGGCCCAGGTCTTTGATTTTTAGTATGAAGCTTCATCTAGTGGACCCCAACCAAGATTGTTCAAATTATAGTGCTAGGGCCAAAAATACCCCCACCCTGGGGCCCTTTGGTTTTACATGGGCTTATATAGGGAAAATCTGTAAAAATCTTCTTCTCTGAAACCGCAAGGCCCAGGACTTTGATATTTGATATGAAGCTTTATCTAGTGGACCCCTTCCAAGATTGTTCAAATTATAGTGCTGGGGCCAAAAATGCCCCCGCCCTGGAGCCCTTTGGTTTTACATAGGCTTATGTAGGGAAAATCTTTAAAAATCTACTTCTCTGAAACGGCAAGGCCCAGGTCTTTGATATTTGGTATGAAGCTTCATCTTGTGGACCTCTACCAAGATTGTTCAAATTATAGCTCTGGGGCCAAAAATACCCCCGCTCTGGGGCCCTTTGGTTTTACATAGACTTATAAAGGGAAAATCTTCAACAATGCTCTTTTCTGAAACCACAAGGCCTAGGTCTTTGATATTTGGTATGAAGCTTCAGCTAGTGGACCTCTACCAAGAATGTTCAAATTATAGCCCTGAGGCCAAATATGCCCTTGCCTCGGGGCCCTTTGGTTTTAGACTTATATAGGGAAAATCTTTAAAAATCTTCTTCTGTGAAACCACAGGGCCTAGGTATTTGATATTTGGTGTGAAATTTCATTCAGTGGACCTCTATCAAGATTGTTCAAATTGTAGCCCTAGGGCCAAAAATATCCCCGCCCTGAGACCCTTTGGTTTTACATAGACTTATATAGGGAAATCTTTAAAATCTTCTTCTCTGGAACTGCAAGGCCCATGTCTTTAATATTTGGTATGGAGCTTCATCTAGTGGACAATTATAGCCTTTGTTGATATTTTGTATGAAGCTTCACCTTTTTAGACCTCCCTCAACATTATGCACATTATAACCCTGGGGTCAATTATGGCCCTCCCCAGGGCCCACTTGTTAACTCTATGGATCAGGTGAGCGATCCAGGGCCATCATGGCCCTCTTGTGTTTTATATTAGGATCACTTTTTGTCTGCCATCCGTGCGTAAACAATTTCTTCAAACGACATCTCCTCCTAAACCACTGATCGGATTTCGACCAAACTTCACAGGAATTATCCTTAGGTGGTCCCCTTTCAAAATTGTTCAAATTGTTCCGGTCAGTTGCACATATAGGTCATAGGAGCCAAAAATAGATTTTTTCACCGAAAACTTAAAAAATCTCCTTCTCTGAAACCACAATGCCCATGTCTTTGATATTTGCTATGAAGCTTCATATAGTGGACCCCTACATAGACTGTTCAAATTATAATGCTCTTTATTTTGGTTGCTATGGCAACTTAGATTTTCCATAGACTTATAATGGGGAAAATTGAAAAATGGCATTAACTACCAAGCCTTTGCAGATATTTTGACAAAATTTTCATAGAAACGTTTCCTGAGTAAACTTCTCTCAGCCATATGCTTTTTTGTCAACATGTGGGTCCCGTAGGTTGTGCAAGGCCCATGCCCCGCTCCCTCCACTTCATAAAATGCCTTATATCTCAGAAACCTTACAGATCCCCACCCCTAAACCATATATATTCTTGTTCCTTATGATAAAACACATTAAGTGACACCAACCTAGGGGTTCCCCCAGATGTGCCGGGGACATGCCCCACCCCCTCCACTTCATTAATTGCCATTTATCTCAGAAACCATTCAGATCCCCACCCCTAAACCGTATATATTCTTGTTTCTTATGATAAGACGCACTCAATGACAGCAACCTGGGGGGTCCCTACGGATATGCCTGGGCCATGCCCCACCCCCTCCATTTCATAAACGGCCCAATATCCCAGAAACCCTACAGATCCTCACCCCTAAACCATATATATTCTCGTTCCGTATGATAATTCGCATTCAGTGACACCAACCTGGGGGACACCTAGGATGTACCGGGGCCATGCACAACCCCCTCCACTTCATAAAAGGCCAAATATTCCAGAAACCTTACAAATCCCCAACCCTAAACCATATATATTCTTGTTCCTTATGATAAGATGCATTAAGTGACACCAATTTGGGGGTTCCCCCGGATGTGCCGGGGACATGCCCCACCCCCTCCACTTGATAAAATACCATTTATCACAGAAACCATTCAGATCCCCACCCCTTAACCATATATATTCTTGTTCCTTATGATAAGACGCACCCAGTGACACCAACCTGGGGGTCCCCCGGGATGGCCGGGGCCATGCCCCATCCCCTCCACTTCATAAAAGGCCAAATATTCCAGAAACATTTCAGCTCCCCACCCCTAAACCATATATATTCTTGTTCCTTATGATAAGACACATTCAGTGACACCAACCTAGGAGTCACCCAGGGCATGCCCGGGCCATGCTCCACCCCTCAACTTCACAAAAGACCATATATCTGAGAAACTGTTCAGAGCCCTACCCCTAAACCATAATATATTCTTGTTCCTTATGATAAGACACAATCAGTGACACCAGCATGGGGGACTCCCGGGGTGCCACCGGCCATGTCCCATCCCTTTACTTCATTAAAAGCCATATATCTCAGAAACTGTTCAGATCCCCACCTGAGCTCTGGTTTATGAAATTTGGCTCTTTGGTTTGTTTGCTATGGCAAGTTAAGAATTTCCATTGACTTATAAATGGGGAAAATTGAAAAAAAAAAATACATTTATGCCTTTCAAGATATTTTGTCAAACCTACATAGAAATGTTCCTTTAATAATGTTCTTTTTGGCCTATTAGTTGCCACAGATGGGAAATTGTCAATTGTCATCTGTTGTCCTGCAACAACACATTCAAGCGACATCAGACCTCTGAAGCCACTAGGCTGATTGGGTCCAAATTCTATCTCTAGTATCCTTGGGCGCAGGGCTTCCATGGTTAATTAAAATACATTGTTGCCAGTGGGCAGTGCCCCCTGAGCTCTGGTGAGCATAGTGGCCCATGGGCCTCTTGTTGTCTAATGGCCTTTATTCTTCCTTTTTGGACAGTTCGTGTCAAGGATTAAGCCGTTGTTTGTGCTTTGAAAATCATTGCAAAACTGAGTTACAACAAACAATACCGGCCAGCATACCGATTTTCAAAAACCTCGGGGTACGAATTCCAGGTATCTTGTACAGGGTAATGGATATTTAGTGGGGGGGGGGGGGGTAAAATTAGGGCGTAATTCAAATTTCTGGTGGAAAAAGTATGATTTTGAAGTAATTTTGCGAGAAAAGGGTTCGCACCCTCTTAATTTTCTACGCATGCGTCTGCAATGATGATAAACAATCAGTAATTGTAAAGTTTTTATATGTGGGTGGCAGTTGGGATAGACATACATATATGTCTTTTAGTATTTATTATTATTATTATTATTATTATTATTATTATTATTATTATTATTATATCTTTGTTTTTGTTGTTGGTGGTGGTGCTATTATTATATTATTTTACTTCAAGTAGTAGTAGTAGTAGTAGTAGTAGTAGTAGTAGTAGTAATAGTAGATTAGCTTTATTTCTGTTGAAGAGTTGATAAAAAATCACTAATATTACTGTTATTATCACTATCAGGGTGACTATGGTGATGTCTCAGAAAGAAAGAAATTAAGAGAAGATTTAAAATGCCATGACTTCGAGTGGTATATTGACAACGTGTATCCGGAGATATATGTACCACCAAAAGCTGTCTTTGTTGGAGAGGTATATTTCTCTTAAGGTAAAGAATACAAAGACTGGCTCTTCCATAGATTTTAGCTCACCAGAGACGAAGGCTCCGGGGGAGCTTATAGGCTAGGCAGTTTTCCTTTGTCGTTTATGTCTGCTGTCTCTGCGTCCATGCCGTCTGCATCCGTCAACACTTTCAAACGTCATCTACTCTGAACCCATCTTCTCTGATTGAGCATCCTTGAGATGACGGATTGAAAGTTTTTTTTTTTTTTTTAATTTGGCTCGATAGTTTGCTTGCTTTGGCAACTTAGAGTAAGACTTAGCATTTAAGTTGCCAAAATAAGCAAGCAGTTAATGTCATTTTTTAATTTTCCTCATAATGAGTTACACTTTGACTTATGATGGGGAAAATTGAAAAAAAAGCATTAACTGCCAAGCCTTTGCAGATGTTTTTTTTATTTTTCATAAAAATGTTGCTTATGCAATCTACTATATGCCATATGATACGACATAAGACCTCTGAAGCCACTAGGCTGATTGGGTCCAAATTTTATCTGAAGCGTCGTTGGGCTCAGGGCTTCAATGACAGTGCCCAACCCCACCCCCTGACCTCTTGTGAGCATAGTTGTCAATAGGCCTCTTTTTTAATATTTTGCATTCGAGTAAATGCATCGAAACAAAAAGAAAATAAAAATAATATGTTACCGAGTTTCTGTAGGCGCATGGCTGCGCATAAGTCTGTATCATTTGTATAGAAAGCAATGGGACTCTGACAAGAATTGCCGAATTTTCAAGCCTATGACCGACAACAAATTCACATGCCCTTAGAATTTTATTTCGGCTAATTTATTTGAAAGATTGCAGTATACAGGTATGTCTTGAAGTTGTGAACATTGCATTGTTTTATCAGTCTATGGACCAAGTGTCTTCCTAGCCTCTGAAATCAAGTCTGGCCCCATGGTGTGATGATTAGTGATAATGATGTTTTAATTGCAGCCCTTATCAAATTAATTGACTTTACTGTTGAACCATATCTGTGTAACCACCTACAACAGGTAGCATATTCCAACACACTGCCAGTGGGCTGGTGGGGAAATCTATGGACACAGAGCAGTCTGAAGTTAAAATTAAGAAATTGATGTTCCATTTTAGCAATGTTGATAAGATAGGGTGGTTTACTTTTTTTACAAGAATAAACATTGCTAAAACACGCCAATACAAATACAATGTAAATTTTACCGCCGAAAAATGAAAAAAAATCAGATGAAAAATTGTGATAATTATTTTATTTCTGCTCAAAGTTTAGAGCGTGGGTAAATTTTAGAGCAGAAATAAGTTGTGTGTGGGGGTGGTGGTGGTGGTGGGGGGGGGGGGAGGGGTTATTGTATTTATTGTATAGTGAGTGATAGGGTACAGACAAGTCAAAATTCATAAAAAAAAAGTTTTTTGGGGTTGGGAGTGGAGGAGTGCTGCGTGCCCTTGAAAGTAATGACAAGGTCACCAAACTTTAATAGAATCTTTGGTAGGTTGCAATGATATACTTTATAAATTTTAGCCAAAATCTATTCAAATCTTTGGCAGATAATAATGATATATTAATAGCGATATTGTGTGCCGAGTTTGACAAAATTAAGCAAATCTTTCATGAGATAGGATGCAAACAAGCTATTCTTGGCATACCATGGAAAATGAAAATATTCAGTTTACAGATTCTGATAACTCTATATAAAACCAGTGCGCCCTCGGCAAGTTCATTCTTGGCCCAGGCCTATAATCTGAACAAACATGGAAGATGGCCACTAGATGAAGCTTCATACCAAATATCAAAGACTTGGGCCTTCTCTTCTGGTTTTAGACAAGAAAACTTTTAAAGGTTTTTTCCATATAATTCTATGTAAAACCAGTGGGCGCCGGAGTCTACTTTTGGCGCCTGTGACCTAGATCTGCAATAGACCATAACCATATGAACAACTTGAAAAGGGGTAGGGGCACATACGGATCAATACTGCGAAGTTTGGTCAAAATGTGATCAGTGATTTAGGAGATGTCGTTTGAAGAAATTGTTTACGCACAGACGGACGCACTGACTACGGGAGGCACACGAAAACCTATCACAAAAGCTCGCCTTGTCACTACTTCACAGGTGAGCTAAAATGCTGCTGCGATTGTTTAGCTTGGTTAAGTAATTTTTGGTACCGTCTATTTTAGCTCACCAGAGCCGAAGGCTTCGGGAGAGCTTTTAGGATAGGCAGTTGTCCGTCGTCGTCGTCGTTTGTGTCGTCTGCGTCGTCGTCTGGCGTCATCATTTTTAGCTCACCTGTCATGTAATGACGAGGTGAGCTTTTTGGATCACTTTTCGTCCGTCGTCCGTGCGTGCGTGCGTGCGTCCGTCCGTCCGTAAACAATTTCTTCAAAGGACATCTCCACCTAAGCCACTGATCGGATCTTGACCAAACTTCGCAGGAATGATCCTTATGTGGTCCCCTTTCAAAGTTGTTCACATGGTTCCGATCCGTTGCACATCTAGATCACAGGAGCCAAAAATAGATTTTTTTTCACCGAAAAGTTAAAAAATCATCTTCTCTGAAACCACATGACAAAGGTCTATGATATTTGATACGAAGCTTCATCTAGTGGACCCCTACCAAGATTGTTAAAATTATAGTGGTAGGGCCAAAAATGCCCCCGACCCGGGTCCCTTTGGTTTTACATAGGATTATATAGGGAAAATCTTTAAAAATCTTCTTAACTGAAACAGCAAGGCCCAGGTCTTTGATATTTGGTATGAAGCTTCATCTAGTGGACCCCTACCAAGATTGTTCAAATTAAAGTGCAGGGGCCAAAAATGCCTCCGACCCGGGTCCCTTTGGTTTTACATGGGCTTATATAGGGAAAATCTTTAAAAATCTTCTTCTCTAAAACCGCAAGGCCAAGGTCTTTGATATTTGGTATGAAGCTTCATCTAGTGGACCCCTACCAGAATTGTTCTAATTTTAGCCCTGTGGCCAAAAATGCCCCCACCCCGAGATTTTTTGGTTTTACATGGACTTATATAGGTAAATCTTAAAAAAAAATTCTTCTCTGAAACTGCAAGGCCAATGTCTTTGATATTTGGTATGGAGCTTCATCTAGTGGACCTCTACCAAGATTGTTTAAATCATAGCCCTTAGGCTACAAATGCCCCTGCCCGGGGGCCCTTTGGTTTTACATAGACTTATATACAGATAATCTTTGAAAATCTTCTTCTCTGAAACAGCAAGGCAAAGGTCTTTGATATTTGATGTGAAGCTTCATATAGTGGACCTCTATCAAGATTGTTAAAATTATAGCCCTGAAGCCAAAAATGCCCCGCCCCGGGCCATTTGGTTTTACATAGGCTTATGTAGGGAATATCTTTAAAAAAAATCTTCTCTGAAACTGCAAGGTCTTTGATATTTGGTGCGTAGCTTCATCTAGTGGACCTTTGCCAAGATTGTTCAAATTATAGCCTTTGTTGATATTTGGTATGAATCTTCACCTTTTTAGGCCTCCCTCAACATTATGCACATTATAGCCCTTGGGTCAATAATGGCCCTCCCCGGGGCCCACTTGTTACTCTATGGATCAGGTGAGAGATCCAGGGCTATCAGGGCTCTTGTAAACATCTTTTCCTCTGAAGCCACTGGGCCGATTGGGCCAAAATTTTATCTGTAGCATCCTCGGGCTGGGGGATTGAAAGTTAATGTTTTTAATGAAAATCGGCTTATTAATTTGGTTGCTATGGCAACTAAGATTATAATGGGTAAAATAGAAAAATGGCATTTACTGCCAAAACCTTTGCAGATATTTTGACAAAACGTTTATAGAAATATTACTTGAGTGAACTTCTTTTAGCCACATGCTTTTATGCCAACCTTGGGGTCCCCCAGGGTGTGCTGAGGCCATGCCCCATCCCTTCCAGTGCATAAAAGGCCATAAACCATTCAGATCCCAACCCCTAAAGTATATATATTCTTTTTTTTTTTCTTTTTTCTTATGATAAGACGCACTCAGTGACACCAACATTGGGGTCTCCTGGGATGTGTCAGGACAATGCCCCACCCCCTGCACTTCAGAAACCGTTCAGATCCCCACCCATGAACTCTATATATTTTTGTTCCTTATGATAAGACGCATTCAGTGATACCAACCAAGGGGTCTCCCAGGAGGATGCGCTGGGGCCATGCCCCACCCCTCCACTTCATAAAAGGCGATATATCTCAAAAACCATTCAGATCCCCACCCCAAAACCATATATATTCTTGTTTCTTATGATAAGACGCATTCAGTGACACCAACCTGGGGTCCCCTGGGATGTGCACAGGCCATGCCCCACCCCTCCACTTTGTAATAGGCCATATATCTCAGAAACCATTTAGATCCCCACCCCTAAACCATATATATTCTTGTTCCTTCTGATAAGACATATTCTGTGATACCAATCTAGGGGTCTCTCAGGGTCCACTGGGGCCATACCCCATCCCTCCACGTCATAAAATGTCATATATCTTAGAAACTTTTCAGATACCCCACCCCTAACGCATGTATATTTGTGTTCCTTGTTATGGTAAGACTCATTCAGTCACATCAACCTGGGATATCTTTGTGCTAGGGCAATGTGTCGATGCCATGACCCAGTTTGAAAGCCCTTATATCTCAGGAACTATACACATCCCCATCCCTAAACCATATACATGTATATTATTGTTCCTTATGATAAGACGCATTTAGTGATGCCAAACCTGGGCTCTGTTGGGCCCATGTCCCACCCCTTCACTTCATTAAAGGTATAATACTTCGGATGCAGAGTCCACATGGAATGCGGGCTCTTTTGGGAGACTTTATAATCAATAAATTAAAACCATACATGGCTGCCAGTGGGCAGTGCCCGCCTGAGCCCTGGTGAGCAGAGTTGCCCATGGGCCACTTGTTCAGATATACAGCTCTGTTCAAAGAGAAACATGCTTATATTTCGTGCATGGTTTCTAATTTTCTAATCTGCTTTGATTCAGCATAGATAGTAAGCACCCGTTCAACCCCCGCCCATCGGGCTTGAAGAAATAGATTGGGCTGCATATTGCTGCCACGCAGAGCTGGAACCGACCGCTCATGGGTATTGGTAAACCGCTTTGAGGTCCTATAAGCCTGCCCAGGAAAAGCGGTGCATGTCGGATGGTCCATGCATATAAACACTATTGGTTTCATTAGGCGGCAGGGTTACATTGAGATGTCTTTTCATCTCAATGTCGGGTAAAAGTCCCACAAAATTGGAAACAACATCTCCAAAATGACCTATACAGTGTTGACAGGGCATCGGACGACCTACAATCGTGCTTTGAGCAGAAACATTACAATAACAACCCCGTGCTCTAAAAATTGCGTCTTTTATACCTAATTACTTGCATTTTTCAGATTTCTTTATATTTTTCTTAGATTTTGAGTGGTTGTTAGAACTGCCTCACGCATTTTGGTGGTTCTAACAAGTACCCACAACCTGTTATTACGAATAAAAAAAGAAAAATAATGCAAATCTCTTTATACCACACTTTTGTCTATATATAGAGAGAGAGTGTGGTTTTTCATTGACTCGTTAAGCTGATGTAAAAACATATCACAATATCTGACACGAATCTTAACCCTTATTCTGCTGAACATGAAAACCACTACCTGTGCAAACAGTATAGATCAACATCAGTTGGCAGAACCCATCTGATCAGGATCTACACTGTTTGTCATTATATATCCATTATATCAAGTTATTTGAATGTTTGACAGTCAGAAAAGGATGCAGCTAAACTGATTTATTCAGCAGGATAAGGGTTAATATAATGAGAGGGAAACCAAATTAATTGTACTTCTCAATTCATGAACCTTGATACGCCCACCACCGTCTCACCCTCACTGTTTAACCGCGGACAAGGTGAGCAATTAGTAGATGTCTTGTAGAGAAAGTACTGTGATTTCTGCCAGACATTACTTGGTATTAGAAGAAATAGTTCCTCTTAGCCAGGGAAATAAATTTCTTAAGCTGGAACTACTTTTTGGACAAGACAGAGCCCAGGTTTGGTATCACTGAATGCGTTTTATCACAAGGAACAAGAATATACATGTATATGGTTTAGGAATGGGGATGTGTATAGTTCCTGAGATATAAGGCCTTCCAAGCTGGGCGATTGCATCGACACATTGCCCTAGCACAAAGACACCCCAGGTTGATGAGACTGAACGAGTCTTACCATAATAAGGAACACAAATATACATGCGTTAGGGTCGGGGTATCTGAACAGTTTCTAAAATATATGGCATTTTATGAAGTGGAGGGATGGGGTATGGTATGGAGACCCCTAGATTGGTATCACAGAATGTGTCTTAACATAAGGAACACGAATATATATGGTTTAGGGGTGGGGATCTAAATGGTTTCTGAGATATTGGACCTTTTACAAAGTGGAGGGATGGGGCATGGCCTGTGTACATCCCAGGGGACCCCAGGTTGGTGTCATTGAATGCGTCTTATCATAAGAAACAAGAATATATATGGTTTTGGGGTGGGGGTCTGAATGGTTTTTGAGATATATCGCCTTTTATGAAGTTGAGGGGTGGGGCATGGCCCCGGCGCACCCTGGGAGACCCCTAGGTTGGTATCACTGAATGCGTCTTATCATAAGGAACAAGAATATATATAGTTCAGGGGATGGGATCTGAATGGTTTCTGAAGTGCAGGGGGTGGGGCATTGTCCCGACACATCCCGGGGGACCCCAATGTTGGTGTCACTGAATGCGTCTTATCATAAGAAAAAAGAAAAAAGAAAAAAAAAGAATATATATACTTTAGGGGTTAGGATCTGAATGGTTTCTGACTTATATGGCCTTTTATGCACTGGAGGGGTAGGGTCATGGCCTCAGCACACCCCGGGGGACCCCAAGGTTGGCATAAAAGCATGTGGCTAAAAGACCTCTATCAAGAAATATTTCTATAAACGTTTTGTCAAAATATCTGCAAAGGTTTGGCAGAAAATGCCATTTTTCTATTTTCCCCATTATAACCTTAGTTGCCATAGCAACCAAGTTAAATAGCTGATTTTCATTAAAAAACATTAACTTACAATCCCCCAGCCCAAGGATGCTACAGATAAAATTTTGGCCCAATCGGCCCAGTGGCTTCAGAGGAGAAGATGTTTAAAAGTGTTGATGCCAGACGACGACGCAGACGACACGAACGACGACGACGACGGACAACTGCCTATCCTATAAGCTCCCCCGGAGCCTTCGGCTCTGATGAGCTAAAATAAACGGTACCAAAAATTACTGACCCAGGCTAAACAATCACAACAGCTTTAGCTCACCTGAGAAGTAATGACAAGGTGAGCTTTTGTGGTAGGTTTTCGTGTGCCTTCCGTAGTCAGTGCGTCCGTCTGTGCGTAAACAATTTCTTCAAACGACATCTCATAAACCACTGATCACATTTTGACCAAACTTCGCAGTAATGATCCTTATGTGCCCCCCTTTCCAAGTTGTTCAAATGGTTACGGTCTGTTGCACATCTAGGTCACAGGAGCCAAAAGTAGACTTTTTGTTTACTGAAAACTTATAAAATCGTCTCTGAAACCGCAAGACCCAAGTTTTTGATATTAGGTATGAAGCTTCAGTTAGTGGACCTCTATCAAGATTGTTCAAACTATAGCCCTAGGGCCAAAAATTGCCCCGCCCCGAGGCTCACCGGTTTTACTTAGACTTATATAGGTGCTTTTAGTCTGAAACCAGAAAACCCAAGTCTTTGATATTTGACAACGTCACTAAATGTGCTATCCTAGGTTGGTTTTTTGCTGCTGCAATAATGTAATTGTTTTCAACCTAGCTTGAACTTCTAAGAGTTCTCTCTGAATTTGATGTTTAATAGAGTCACATTGTTGACTACACGAAAGGTTAGACCTTCCTTGGTGAAGGGAAGTGGACTGATGCATTGCACAAGGTTCTGTGTTAGTGGCTTGTGTCACGCATATGCCACTGTCAACAGTAATGCTTGCAGCTCCTACATTTGTTGATTGAGTATAGTTTTGAATTTTTTGAGTTGCAGGTACCTGCCTTAAATGGCTGTTATTTAAACTTTGCTGCGGTTCAAAAAATGAATATTCAGATTGTATACCCACACCATGGCTGCGTGTGTAATTTGGCTGCGGTAACAGGCGATCATGTTCTGACCGAAATAAAATATCTGAAAGGGAACCGCCACTTAGACTGCTGTGGTCAGACCACGGGCTGAGGTTTGAAACGAATCCCCAGATAACAGACTGGGCTCGCGCCTGAGCAGGTGTTGAAGTAGCCTGAGGGTCAATGCTTAACTGGTCGTACAGGGATTTATCACCACCAGTAGCCATTTTAAGCGTTTATTAGCCTTACTCTTTTAGTCACTTTTGAGTGCCTATTTGTTGAATTCAAATGTTCCTTATTTTGCAGTTTAAACTTCACTAATCTACATTTTCTTTTAGTCAAACACTTTTACATTAGAAATTGTAACACTTTTAAATTAGCGCTGCGTAAACCACATCCTGGTCACGGCACCACTGTAATAGGCCTCTATCGTGTCAGGCTAGGGCAAGCGTCTAGTCCTGGGCCGGTCAAGCACCACCCAGCTTTGTGAGACTCGAACTGAGAATCATATAAACTGAAATCGGTCAAACTAAGGGGAACACCAACACCTGGCCGAGTTCAGCATCTAACCACCTCATTTTTGTCGGATAGAGTGAAGTTTTAGTAGTACTTTGCGTTGTGTTTGAAAGACTCACAGGCTATGTAAGTTCGAATCCGTGGATATGGCAATGCAATGCTAAATAATAACTAAGTTCTATAGTACAATTATTTACAAGGTAATGTAGAAGTTAATTTAAAGTTGAGAAACTAAGTCACAAAAATAAATGCAATTGTTTATGAAAAACTCTGCAAGAAGCAACCAGAGTTCAGAATGAAGCAAACTGAATTTTGGAAGCTATTGGCCTGCTGGTGTCCAATCTGGACAATAGCATGATAGCTCTATGGACTTACCAGTGAACGGGAGGTCACGGGTTCGATCCCGGGCCGCGACATACCAAAGTCGTTAAAAATGGTACTAGCTGCTCCTCGCTTAGCACTCAGATTTACGGGAAAGAGCTAGGACTGGTCGACCCAGTGTCAGGATAATGTGACTGGGTGTGGTATCATGTAATGTGTCTGAGACATGATACTTCAGTGAGGCAGCACTATAAAAGTGAGCATTGAGATCCCTGTCGCAACCAGACACCGTCGTGATATGACTGAAAAATTGTTGAAAGCGACGTTAAACCCGAATTCACACACACATAGAAGGACCCCATATATCAGAAACCATTCAGTTTCCCACCAATAAACCATATATGTTCATGGTCCTTATGATAAGACACATTTGGGGACAACAATCATGGGCTTTTCTGGGATCAATAGGGTATGCCCCAACCTCCCCAACGCTTAATGGGCCTTATATTTCCGGCATACAGATCCCCACTGCTAAACCATATTATATTTTTGTTCCTTATGATAAGACACATTTAGTGATACCAACCAGGGCTCCATTGGGTCCATGCCCCACCCCCTCAACTTCATGAAAGGCCTAATGTTTCAGATACTGAGTCCACATGGGTGCTCATTTTATATGGAGGTTCATTTGGGAGACTTTATAATTGGTAGATTAAAATGATACATGGCTGCCATTGGGCAGTGCAGCCTGAGCTCTGGTGAGCATTGTGGCCCATGGGCCTCTTGTTTACAGCTTCATTTCTTAAAGTTTTTTGTATCTTAAATTATTAGGAAACAAACATTCTATTGAAATCTAAAAAAATGCATTTTTAGCAGAATTTTCAAAATGATGTTATAAGCCAAAAATCGAACCAAATGTGCCTTCAGTCGTTTTGGCATCTTCGGCTGTGTCTTAAATACTGCTTCAAACAAAAACGGCAATCAGAAATACCATACTTTTTGTTCACTCCCGGTATTTTGGTCCAATATTTTATGGTCGATAACATTTCCACCACTGCAAAAATTTTCATTTTGTTAACAATATTCGAAATGCTAGTTGGTAAAAATGAGAATCACATTCGCGACACAAAATGTCTGAATCAATGGAAATTTGAACACCAATATTTTAACCATTGCCTCTCCCGTTAAATCGTAGCTATCACTAAACATTTTATTCAATAAATCAACAGCAGACATTCCACTGGTGATTAGTTTCATAATTAGAATTCAAATTTCAATCAAATGTTTTGCCAGAGACAATTTAAAAATTCAGTGTATCTTTTCTGTTTCCGTTCAGTATAATTGTTATGTATGTAATCACTATATGAGCCCCCCCAAGCGAATTTGTGTCTTCGAGCATTCCGTCATGACAAAGTTTAACTGCGCATGCCCAGCCATTCAGAGGGGCCAGGGATATGGCTTTCTGTCTGAAGGTTCCTCTTGATTCACTGCTTGTATGAGCGAGCAGCGAAGGTTCTGGCGAGACTGCGCGGATGCGCAGGCTCGCCTGAACCTTAGCTGCTCGCATAGGCGATAAGTACCAAAATCGCTTGACGGGGCCCATATATGCTTTATGGGGGTCTCAGGGAAGATTGACTTTGCCAACTAAGTAACCCACTATAAATAAAGACTACTTACTTACCGTTGACATATTTCTTCATACATGATGTTAAAAGGAAATAATGTCCTGGTCTCTCTTTATATTATGCCACACCTTAAAGGAACATACGTTGATGGTACACTCCTGAAACGCCCTTTACAAATTACGTCATAATTCGCCATAATTATACACCCTATACTTCTTTACGCTGATATAGCTCATAAATAAGGACGTTTTCACCTCATTCTAATAAAAAAATGAATACGACACAAAATATCAGTTTTTAGAATATTTCTATGAGTCCGTATATTTTATCGGAGAGCCTTTGGTTTCTATACCAATGATCCCGGTTTTTGCGCGGTCATGGCGACTAATCCAACTCGGTAACATATTTTTATTTCGATGCAGACTGTCAAGATCTACTTGCATGCAAACTTTAAAAAAAATGGGAGATCGCATTTCCGTATTCTTGACCTTAACAAGATACAATGTCTGCAGTATTTTATGTGAAATTTACTAAACTATTGTAAAACTCTGTGAGTTTTTGGATTGCGGTATATAAATTAAATACATGATTAGTGCCTTTAATAATAACATATAATCGGTTCACTACGAAAATTTTATGAAATAGACTTAGACACTAACCATGTATTTACTTTATAGTGAAAAGTGCAGATTACGGGAGAGTAGTTTTCTTTAAATACGCATTTTATACCGCAAGCAGCCATTCCAGTAACCTAATAAAGGCACGCTATAATCTGTAGAAACGTAGAATACCTTCTGCTGACGTATAATACGTCTAGTGACTTTTCAGATACCTAATAATAAAATGCAACCCTTTCTACCCGGGAAAACAACCAAACTGTAAGTTATTATCTTTGTTAAATTTATTTGAATACATTTCCATAATTTCAAGTAGATTCTTAACTTCTCGGGCTTTCCTGGTTTGACGACTTGTAGAGAATACAGACTGAAGCCAGAAGGATTGTATCCGGAACTACTGAATTGCTTGCTATAGATAAATTATATCGTGAGTTACGGTGGCTTAAGTTATCAGAAAGGAGAAAGCTCCATTAATTACTCCCGTCCTACAAAATGCAGAAAGGCCTAGCTCCAGCCTTTTCGTTTGATCTTGTTCCGCCCTGTGTTGGTGACAATGCTCCCCTAGAACTTCAGTTAAATAAGGCAAATTCCTCTGATACCGAGGCCCCCTTTTTGGATTTACATTTATCAATTGTAGATGGATTTGTTACTTGCAAAATTTATGATAAACGTGATGATTTTTATTTCGAGATTGTAAATTTTACTTTTTTCGACGGTGATGTTCCTCGTGCGACGTCGTACGGGGTTTATATTTCGCAGTTAATTCGATTCGCTAGGGTGTCTAGTCATGTATCCGACTTCAACACTCATAATAAATTATTAACCGCTAAACTTCTTTATCAGGGTTATCGGTGTCATAAACTACGTAAAGCCTTTTCGAAGTTTTATAGCCGTCATTCTGATTTGTTTTCAAAATTCAATGTTGGACTTAAAACACTTCTGCAACAAGGCCTATCGGAACCCGAATTCTATGGTGACTTAGTATATACATTTAAAAAAAACTTGCCTGTAATGACTTTAGTACCCAATTTCGTAAAATCGTTCGTCGATATATAAAGATTGGGTACAACATAAATGTTATAAAACAGACTGCATGCATGGTGGTTAACCCAATCACGGTTGGCAACTTTGCTTCTCTCTTTCATTGCACACCGGTGGGTCGGGCTTAAGATTATATGACGGTTCCAGCGTAAAAAACATAAATGGAATTTTATTTTATTGCACGACCCGCAGAAAAAGCGACCGACTGAAGTCGGTTGATTTTCTAAGAGTGCCCTTAAATCACCGTGTCATTCTGTCAGTCTGTCCGTAACCCGTTTGTGAAAATTGGTGATAGTGACTTAACCGCTTGGAATATTTAAACAATTTTTGGCATACTGATAGATATCAATGAGATCTAACCAATGAATTTGCGAAATATTACATTCCATTTAGTATAGCCTCGCTAGGCGAAAAATGAGAAAATTTTCGAACTGCTTCTCCTCGGAAACCGTTTGGCCGATTGAAATCAAATTTCACATGGAGGCTCTATGGGAGCGGGGAAACCAAAATTTGCTCATGGGTCCAGGTCACATGACCAAAATGGCCGCCAAGCCATATATGGTCTGTCTGTCCGTCCGTAACCCGTTTGTGAAAATTGGTGATAGTGACTTAACCGCTTGGAATATTTAAACAATTTTTATGGCATACTGATAGATATCAATGAGATCTAACCAATGTATTTGCGAAATATTACATTCCATTTAGTATAGCCTCGCCGAGGCGAAAAATGTGAAAATTTTCGAACTGCTTCTCCTCGGAAACCGTTGGGCCGATTGAAGTCAAATTTCATATGGAGCCTCTATGGGATGGGGGAAACCAAAATTTGCTAATGGGGTCCAGGTCACATGGCCAAAATGGCCGCCAAGCCATATATGGTAAAAACCCTTCAAAAATAGTCTTCTTCAAAACCACTAAGCAGATTTCCACGAAACTTGATAAATAGCATCTGGGACGTAGGCCCATCATAAATTGCTAAAATGGTGACCCTGGGTTGACCTTGACCTTCTTTGTGCCTAGGTCAAACTTTGACACATATGCTTTTGTATTGGAAAAGTGAGAATGCATTTTATCCTGCAAACGATTCAGAATAAAGTACTAAAGTATAAGATATATTTTTGCTCCTTACGATAAGGCGCATTTATTGGGGGAACCGTTTTAGGTCCAGGTCACATGACCAAAATGGCCGCCATACCCTTAATGGTAACACTAATAAAGCTAAAAACATCTGGCGGGTCGTGCACTTCAGCTGAAGCACTGGTTTTAGTATTCTTTATGTTGGTTGGCGCCTGATGCTCCGTCTTTGGTCGGGCCCCTCTGAGTCTAACTGTTGGTTTTCTTTTGCTCCGGCAATTCTGTTGTTGTATGCTGTCGAGTCTTCAACCTTATTTCATCTATGTAGTTTTTTGATTTGTATGTTCTCGGAGATGTTACACTGATGAGTTAGGAAGCCTTCATGCGGACTAAACAAAATTAGTGTATACCGCGACAGAGGTAAGGGCGAGGATTATGGCCATGTAAAATCGATTTAAGCCCCCCCACCCCCCAGTGGAATTCTTTCCACTGTCCGTTCCAAGGCGGTTCTTCTGTGGCGGTTTATTTATGTTGTTGTTTGTTACTTACTGTGTGTATCACTTGTGTCTTTTTATTTTTAATGGCCATTTGGCCATTTTGTGGGAAAGTAACTGTCCTTATGGCCTTCCTTTGTTTAGGTTTCCATTATGGTCTGGTCGCTTCCTGTTTGTATTTCTTTCCCTTTGGTGTCTTTGATGGGTGGAGTAAGTGAGTAAGTTAATCGATTCCTGATTTTTGTTTTACTTCTGCTTCTCGAAATGCTCCCTATTAAACTTCGCAATGCTGAAACATTATCAAAAAGTCCGTGCGTCCTCTCGACTGCATTTCGATTCGTTCGTTCCTTCCACGAGTCGCGAGTGGAGGAATCTTTCAGATGACATAAAATCTGCCCAGACATTGGCATCGTTTAAATACAAGTTCAAACGAAATAGTCGGAAAACGCCTAAATATTACTTTTCAGCCAGATATTACACACGAGACTAAGAACTGAATGCAGCGCACTACGCCACTATCGTTTTAGGCGAGATCTGATTCCTGCCCCTTTTTACAGTTGTGGAGCTGTTGAAACGAACTATCATTTCCTATTGAGATGTCCAAAGTTTAATTATTATATACAGCCAGCAATCACGTTGTTGCGTTTGAAACTGTTCTTCTGTTCGGTGATAGCTCATTATCTGAAGATTTTTAAGCAGTCCATAATATATAGAGGATATTTATTTTTTAGGATGATACCTAAGCTACTTCATGGCTTCGTGTGTTGAAAACATCCACATTTTCACGAGTGCGAAGCACGAGTAGAAAAATTCGGATGTTTTCAACACACGTGGTAACCGCCGAAAAGAAAGTAAATTTTCTTTCAATTTATAATTTTATAGGGATATTTACGGTAACTGATTAATCGTTTTTGACCTGGCTATGACGTCACAAGTGTCAGTTCAAAACATAAACAGATCGCCATTTTGAATACAGCATTTTCACAGTTCATAAGAGTGCTTTTGAATGTATTTTACAGAATTATTTTTATCGGTAACATATGCATTTTGGCGAGAAAATGTTGTCCTGGCTGCTACTATGAAAATAACATGGTCATGTTATTTTTCACAGTGTGAAAATATTGTATATTTTGATATCATTTCTATTTGTTTCAGATATGCATTGATTTCAAAGCAGAGTAAAAAAAAATCGCCAAACAAAACGATTTTCTCATGATGCTTGTCATGTGCTTGGTATGTAACTATGAAAACGTTATTGTGTACCTCTTATCGGTATCTCTTGGCGTTCCACGACATCAGACAGGCTGCAACTATTCATACTTTACTTACTATACGCAGATTCTTTCTTCTTTTTTCTTTGCTTCTTTCCCTTTCCTTTAATTCTGTCTTTTTTTCTTTTTTTCTTTCTTTCTTTCTTTCTTTCAAGTATAAGTATAAACATATTTTATTGCATCATAAATCAAGCAACAGGGTCGGGCCACAAGTTCTGCCAACATTAGTTTTGGCCCTCCCCTACAAAACAGTATTACACTAATATATGCATGCACATGATAGTGGCAAATACAGAGACATTTAGAATACTTCATAAGCAACGATGAGTATTACATGGGAAATGTTTACATTTGTACTGCTTGACTCACAAAACCTTGTTCGATATATTGTTTTCACGTTGTCCTTGTTTGTCCGTAACACTTTGGTTTTTCATGCATATCTTGATTTATAATATAAGGACTCTTATCATATTTTGTGTAAATGTTGATATTAATGAGATGTTGCTCCCACATAAAAATAAAGGTCGGGGAATCAATGTTGCTATAGTTCTTTCCCTTTGTAATTCTTTAAAAGTTGTCTGTTTCTCTTTTGTTCGTAACGTTTTGGGTTTTATGTCATATCTTAGTTAATAATATTAGGAATCTTATCATATTTTGCATACACGTTGATATTCATGAGGTGTAGCAGCCAGGGAAAAATAAGGGTCCAGGGATCAATACTGTTACAGTTCTTTCCCGTTGTTATGCTACAGTCACACGACCATGTTACGGACCTGCGGATCACTGCGTATATTTGGATAATGAAAATGTGTAATTTCTTCCCCAAATTACGCAAATTTGAGCACAAACTCGTACCTATATTCTGCACACGATACGGATTAGTTACGGATGTTTCGTTTGTTTGTTTGATTTGAGTTTTAACGTCCCCGTCAACAATGTAAAGGCCATTTTGGAGACGTTGCTTCCAATTTTGTGGGACTTTCACCCGACATTGAGATAAAATGATATCTCAAGCCTGTTTCGTATGAATTGCGGATGCTACGGGTAAAACCTGCGGATGAGCCGATCCGCTGCCAATCCGCTAATACATGTCACAGACGACTTACGGATGACTTACGGATTTAACGGATGACTTACGGACGATACGCATGACTTACGGACGATACGGATGGGTTACGCTCGTGTCTGCGCATGTCGGCTTCCTCTGGCGTCCGCGTCATCCGCATGTAAACCCAAGCGGATAGGAGCTTGCTTCAGTCGCATTTCATCAAGTATGAGAGCTAGTTCCAGTTATTTCAACAGTTTCAACAGTTTCTACTCCCATCTTTTTGACTCTTTTGACACTTTTGGTGTGCATCATGTCTGGCAGAAGAAGTAGCAGAAAAACCAGGAAGAATCTTCCAGTGAGTGAGCAGCCAGAACAGCCTCCCTAGGCAGAGGAAGAGGGTCAAGAAGTAGAAGAAGAGGGACCATCCCTGGCAGAGCTGACAGTACCCCCCACCCCAAAAAAAGATGGCCGTGGCAAGGGACATGGAAAAAGGACAATGCGTGCGGATCAGTTACGTATCTTACGTATCCTGCGGATGAGTTCACGTATCTTACGTATGAGTTACGTTTTTACGTATGGATAACGTATATTCTCCGGATGCTTACGTATATTTCACCAGCAGCAAAATTTTGAGATTTTCCAAGTTCCCGCTGTGGATCTGCGTATGTCTGCGGATCCTGCGGATTGGGTTACGGATGGATACTGATGCTTATGGATGATACGGATCCATGCGGATGCTTACGGATTTTCATCCGTAAGCATCCGCAGCTACCGTAGGTGGCCGTGTGACTGTATCCTATTTCTTTAATCGTTTGTCCGTAACACTTTAGATTTTCCAGCATATCTTGGTTATTGAATTTATATAGTGACTTACTCGGCACACGTTCATATGGCATACCCAAATTTGAACTGTCTTCGCCTTCCATTGAATTTGGAACTGGAAAATAAGGAGTGTAACTGTTTTACGGGCCACATTAGCTAGTTTCAGCCATTAAGGCCGCATCAGTGACACTCAATTATTTTCGAAATTCCACATCACAAAGGACAAAAATATAAACTACACTATGATGTTAGCACGTATTTACTATACAACGCCCCGGAGAACCGTTTCTAACGAACACCGACAGTCTACTGTCATACATATGAAAATATTCGAAATATTCCTCCGAAAAAATCATACAGACAAGAAAGGGAGCTACTCACATGGATTTGTTTTCTAGTGTCAATGAAATTAGAATAATTCGCACGAGTGACATGAATTCGCGTCTTATCATAAGGAACACAAATATATATGGTTCAGGGGGTTTCTGAGATAGTAGGCCTTTTATTAAGTGAATGGGGCGGGGAAAGGCCCCGACGCACCCAGGGGTATGCTTTGAAACCCTCGACATAATAAGGCTTATCATAAGAAACAAGCATATATATGGTTGAACAGTTCCTGGGATATTTGGCCTTTTATGAAGTAAAGGGGATGGGGTGTCACTAAATGTGTCTGTCAGAACATGAATATATGGTTTATTGTTGGGGATCTTAACATTTTCTTAGATATTAGGCATTTTACATGAAGTGAGGAGGGGGGCATGTCCCAAGAGACGCATAGGTTGGTGTCTCTGAATGCATCCTGACATGGGTTACAATAATTATATGGTTTAAAGGTGGGGATCTGGGCGGTTGGGCATTGCGCAACCTAATGGACCTACCTACTGGTTGGTGTAACTGAATGTATCAGCGTTAGGATCAAGGATATATTATATGGTTTAGGGGTGGGGATATGAATGGTTTCTGAGATATTAGGCCTTTTATGAAGTGGCGGGCATGAAGAAGAAGCAGAAGAAGAATCGCAGCAAATTCTTCATTTGGGAGACTTGATAATAAGAAACGCAGCATTTAGCATTGGTGAATATTTCACATCAAACGTCATGAGAAAAGCCTAATCATGACAGACGCAACAATATATTACACAAATCCAGTAACCAATATCTAAACAGGCCAAATTCTGTCTACCCTCCATCAAGATAATTAGTCTAGGCAATAAAGACCATCCAATACATAAAGAACTAGGTCGCGCAGTCGATGGTATACCATCGCAAATACCCGCTTTTTCTATTCTGACCTTTGACTTTGGGGCAATGTTGGGGTCAAGGTCAAACAAATGTAGTCCAATATGTTCTACATTCCAAGGGATATCCACTAATCAAGTTTCGGAAGTGCAATCCCAACAGTTTAGAAGATACGATAAAGTCCTACTTTTTGGCCTTTGACCCTGGGGCCATGTTGGGGTCAAGGTCACAAAAATGTAGCCCACTGCCATCTACATACCATGTATTATCCACATGCAAAGTTTCAAAAGTGTAACATCAGTATATGATAAAGTCCTACTTTTTGACCTTTGACCCTTGGGCCATGTTGGGGCCAAGGTCCCAAAAACTTAGCCCACTGCCAACTACGTACCAGGTACTATCCACATGCAAAGTTTCAAAAGTGTAACTTCAGTGGTTGCAGAGGAGATCTATTTACAAGAAAAGTGATGGACAGACAGACGGACGGACGGACGGACGGACTGACGCCCACTCAACTCTGGTAGGAAAACAACATACCCGATTTTTCTACGAAAAAGCGGGTATAAAAACTGGGATTTGCAAGGATATAAATTATTATTCTTATTTCTGCTCCAAAATATACCGGTCAGTATTCCTGAGATCGGTTCTAACAAGTACCCACCGTCTAAGTTTTGAGTAGATATGTTATAGATAAAGAACAGTGTCGCGAGACATTTGCAGATATACTTCAATTTGAGGGGCTTGCCCCGAGAAGTATATCTGCAAATATTGAGTGACAGTTCTTTATCTGTTTTGTATAATGGCCAACCAATCAGTTTGAATTGGTTTTAATTGAGCATGAAATAGTTACCCAATTGTGTTACTCTTTTCCAATTGGAGCCAGCAATCAGTGGATTGCTAATGCAGAGTGGCATCCATGTTGAAACAATAATCAACAAAACAATTATATGCTTGACCTGTTTGTCAAACCTCCAACAATTTTAATCTCTAAGCACTGAATCCCTTTCAGCATCATCTGGAGAAATGTGAACAAATACAGCAACAGTACACATGAACTAAACTATAAAGACCGGGGATTAGACTGCGCAGAACGGTCCATGCTTTCTGAAACCACAAACAAGACTGAATTCATAAATCTATCTGGATGTACACTTTAGTTATTCTCATTATGCCCCCAACTTCGAAGGAGGGGCATATTGCTTCTGCTTCGTTCGTCCGTTCGACCGTCCGTTACGCTTTTGATGCATAGCATAACTTAAGAACCGTGTATGCTAGGGTTTTGAAA
The DNA here is from genome assembly GCA_963580285.1 of Lucinisca nassula. Lineage (NCBI taxonomy): Eukaryota > Metazoa > Mollusca > Bivalvia > Lucinida > Lucinidae > Lucinisca > Lucinisca nassula. Next base: position 66,650,663 of record OY757025.1, on the reverse strand, counting down.
TTTCATATATGGATTCCTCATGGAAAAATTAGGGGACGCGTATTTATGTCCCTTTCAAGAGTTATTGCCCTTGGATTATTTTTACAAAATCTTGTCAGCAAAATATCTCAAAAACTATTAGAGCTGGAGCCTTGAAAGTTGATGAATAGATTGGCGGTGATGAGTAGATGACCTGATTAACTTTTGACTAAATTCCGAAAAATACTTCATGAGTTATGACCCTTTGTCACTTTGGGTATTTTTACAGTGTACCTCTATATGCTTTCTGATGCATAGCATAACTCTGTAACCATGTTTTGAAATTTCATATATGGATTCCTCATGGGAAAATTAGGAGACGCCTTTTTTCTCGTCTGGATTATGCCCCTTTCAAGTGTATTGCCCTTTGAATTTTTTTATACAATATTGTCAGCAAAATATCTCAAAAATTATGGGAGCTAGAGCCTTGAAAGGTGGTGAATAGATTGATGGTGATGAGTACATGACCTGGTTAATTTTTGACTAAATTCCGAAAAATACTCAATGAGTTATGGCCCTTTGTCATTTTGGGTATTTTTACATTGTACCTCTATATGCTTTGTGATGCATTGCATAACTTTATAACCATGTATGCTAGGGTTTTGAAATTTCATATATGGATTCCTCATGGAAAATTAGGAGACGCGTATTTTTCTCGTCGGGATTATGCCCCTTTCAAGATTCAAGAGTTATTTCCCTTTGAAATTGTTTTGATAAAATTTTGTCAGCGGAAAATATCAAAAACTATAAGAGCTAGAGCTTTGAAAGTTGGTGAATAGATTGGTGGTGATGAGTAGATGACCTGATTCACTTTTGACTAAATTCCGAAAAATACTTAATGAGTTATGGCCCTTTGTCACTTTGGGTATTTTTACATTGTACCTCTATATGCTTTGTGATGCATAGCATAACTTTATAACCGTGTATGCTAGGGTTTTGAAATTACATATATGGATTCCTCATGGAAAATTAGGGGACACATATTTTTTTCTCATCCAGATTGCGCCCCTTTCAAGAATTATTGCCCTTTGAAGTATTTTGATAAAATCTTGTCAGCAAAATATCTCTTAAAATTATAAGAGCTAGAGCCTTGAAAGTTGGTGAATAGATTGGTGGTGATAAGTAGATGACCTGATTAACTTTTGTCTTCATTCCAAAAATACTTAATGAGTTATGGCCCTTTGTCACTTTGGGTATTTTTACATTGTACCTCTATATGCTTTGTGATGCATAGCATAACTTTAGAACAATGTATGCTAGGGTTTTGAAATTACATATATTGATTCCTCATGAAAAATTAGGGGAAACATATTATTTTTCTCATCCAGATTGTGTCCCTTTCAAGAGTTATTGCCCTTTGAAGTTTTTTTTTTTAATAAAATCTTGTCAGCAAATTATAAGCTAGATTTGTTTGTTTGATTTGAGGTTTCCGAAAAATACTTCATGAATTATGGCCCTTTGTCACTTTGGGTATTTGTACATTCTATGCTTTGTGAAAGAACAATGTGCCAGTGTAGTGGATAGAGTGCTGGACTTCAAATCAGATTGTGAACAATGAATCTGAGGGGCATGAGTTCAAACCTCAGTGGAGGAATGGATTCAAGCACTTACGTATGCAAACACACATGCATGCATGCATGTACGCACACACACACACGCACGCACGCACGTACGCGTGCATGCATGCACACACACATGCATGCATGCATGCAGACTTACACATGTATGTATGTATGCATCCATGAATTCAAACATGCACACATGCACTTATGCATACATACAAGGATACACACATGCATGCACACTCATGCATGCATGCACATACACACATGCATGCACACACATGATTGCATGCACACATACATGCATGCACACTCACACTCATGCATGCATGCACATACACACATGCATGCACACACATGATTGCATGCACACATACATGCATGCACGTGCATGCCCACACACTAATGCATAAATGCACATACTCCATATGCATGCATACGTTCAAGCAAACATGCATGCACACACATGCATGTACACACTCACTCATGCAGGCATGCATGCACACATACATGCATGCACCCAGGCATGAAAACATACTTGACCTGTATTATTTTTCTTATCCGAATTATCTCCCAGTTTTGACTTATTTCACCTTTAATTAAATAACACAGGAACCTCATAAGCAATATTTCAAGCTCTAGTTGAGCTAGAGCCTACTGATTGGGACTCAGGAGGAGATAACCTGATTGAACATTCAACCAATTTTATGAACTTTTTAGTTATGGCTCTTTGAATTTTGTTTTTAGCTCACCGTCACGTGGTGACGAGGTGAGCTTTTGGGATCACTTTTCGTCCGTCGTGCGTCATGCGTCATTGCGTCCGTGCGTCATGGCATCTCCCAAACCAATGATCGGATTTTGACCAAACTTCACAGGAATGATCCTTAGGTAGTCCTCTTGCAAAGTTGTTCGAATGGTTCCGGTCCGTTACCCAACTAGGTCATAGGAGCCAAAAAATTTTTTTTTTCACTAAAAACTTAAAAAATCTTCTTCTCTGAAACCACAAGGCCCAGGTCTTTGATATTTGGTATGAAGCTTCATCTAGTCAACCCCTACCAAGATTGTTCAAATTATAGTGCTGGGGCCGAAAATGCCCCCGCTCCGGGGCCCAAAAGGACGGGTCTCCCTTAGGGTTTTTTTTGGCCTCCTAACGATTTTGTTTATTTCTGGCTTATTGTTAGCATACATATGCCTAATTATTTGGAACATATGTGGTTTTGGTATTTAAGCAGTTTTTTTCCGAGTTACAGGCTCTTTAAAGTGGGTGGGGTCACTCCACACAGCTTGGACATGTATTTTGTGTCTCATTTAAAGGTAGAAAAATAGTTCCATACATGATACGTTATTATATAAAATTACAGGGGAAGGTCTAACTCTATGTTTTGTCACATGTTTATTCACCAAAATTCACTTTTTTGGGGAAAAATATGGTTTAAGGAACCGTGGGTCATTTTTGAGATTTTTTAACAGTAAAGTTCTTTTTTTTTTCTTATATCTTCGGTATAAATTAACCTATTGTGGTGAAACTCCTACCATGTAAGCATACTGATGAGACAATATAACTCAAATGATCATTTGAGATGTTGACCTATATTTCACAGTTGAATGAACATTCTTATTTCATGTTTATAGGTTAGATTATTGTTTCCATCAGTTCAAGAGTTTAGATATTTCTGGCATTTGGATAAACAGGCGATGAGTTTAAACATATTTAAATCAAACGGAAAAGACAATAGAAATGTGTCCAAAGTACACAGATGCCCCCGCCTGTTTGACTTTGCCAATATAGCTGCATGACCCCTGGGAGACACACTAGCATCAGATATATATGTTCAGGATGGATATCTCAATATTTTCTAAGATATTTGGATTTTGATGATATGAAATGGGCAGGGCAGGGGGCTTGGGCATTTTTGTGTATGTCACTGAATGCATCTGACCATAAACAACACCAAATAAAAAAGGCTGGAATCTTAACCGTTTCTGAGATACATATTTTTTTTAACATTATCTTTGGTCCAATCAAATAGCCCCACCCCAGACAGAATCAGTGACCATAAACATGCTAAACAGTTATGAGCTGCAGGAGAAATGCAGACATAAATGTGCACCTAAACGTGAACCTGGTTATGAACATAATAATGTGTGGCATAGTACGCACATACGAACATAACATCACATCGAAAAAATATATATGGCTCACTCACTCCTTCCTTTGGCATGCAGAGATATAAGAAAGGTCTGCTTGAATTTCTTTAATAATCCCACTTCAAGAGCACATCTAAAAAGAATGTGGTACACCTACGTGAAGACACAGGCATATACATTTGAAAATGGTTGTTCACAACTGTATTCTTACATGCTTTGCGCATATTGAATCAAATTAATCTACAGAAGAATAGCTTTCATCGTCACCTGAACTTGAGAGGCTAGACCTCTTTTTGAACAGCATCTGTTACACTGTTCATATACTGTGACTTCAACGATTTTTTACTGACTTTGGCTGATGGTCTTAAAACCGAGGTTCTTTAACACAGAAGCGGTATGGACACAACAATCAAATACCTCGTCGCCATTTTTTTCATTTGCACTGCCACCCTATTATGGACTCTAGTCCAGGGCCTACCTTAATCCTTAGATTGTATTCCCTGTCTCCCTCTCTAGCTCTGTATTTCAGGTATTAGACAAGGAGACCCTTTATCTTCTTATATGTTTCCACAATTCATTAAAGATGTTACCTTACTTTGAAGATACATCTAATGATAATGCAGTTATCTACACAGGAGGCAAACGAAACTCGACTAGTCACCAAGGTAAGGTGGGTGGTTGAGTATGTCAATGGCCGAATCAAAAAATGAAAGGCACTTTCAAATGTAATGCCAAACTCCCACATACCTTGCATTGGTGACTACGTCAGAATCGTATGTTCTTTGTTAAATGCATTTAGGCCTGTTCTTGTTAAGAATTCTGAATCTGATGAGGTTCTTGCAAAACGTATGCTACAACTTGCAAAGTTACCAAACAAACTTAAAGACAAGGTAGAGAAAAAGGGTTAGGACAGTCGTGCAAAGGCTCCATGGAAAGCTATTGATGATGCCAACATCGAAGACTTCCCACAATTAACGGAAGCAGAGCTGAGAGACATGACCATGGGCATATACCAATTAAAACAGGCCGATTCGTATACAGACGAACACACTACTGAAGCCGGTCTGTATGAGATAATGATTCACAAGGAGGAGGATGGGATTTTGAAAGCCCAAATAAAATCAAGGCACACTTCGTCTGGATCATACTATCTATGGATTGAGTATGGTCCTGGTCTCAAACCCATAAAAGGATGGTACTTTAAGTGCAAGAATGGTGCCAGGGTAGTTGGCTGCTGTGCCCATATCGCTTCCGTGTTGTGGTAGCTAGGTTTTTACCGCCATCAGCCGAAGTCAGAGCGAGAACAGTCATTCAAGTCATAGTATATGAACAGTCTTACAGATGCTGCACAAAAAGACTGGGACAGCTCAAGTTCAGGTGATGATGAAAGCGATTCGTCAATAGATTAACTTGATTCAATAATTAAATATGTTGATTTTTTAGATGCCAACCTTTTTTATTTGCTGTTGTTTATGGTCAGACACATTCAATGACATATATCTTGAGACCCATACGATCATGCCCCAGCCCCCTGCCCTGCCAAGTTCATATCATCAACATCCAAAATATTGAGATACCCACCCAAGAACATATATATCTGATGCTAATACATTTCAATGGCACATACATGTACAATGTGTCCCCAGGGGTCATGCAGGCATATTAACTAAGCCAAAAAGGCGGGGGCATCTGGGTACTTTTTACACATTTCTATTGTTTTTTCGTTTTATTTAAATATGTTTAAACCCATCGCCTGTTTATCCAAATGCCATAATTATCTAAACTCTTGATCTGATGGAAACAAAATCTAACCGATTAACATGCAATAAGAATGTTCATTCAACCGTGAAATATAGCTCAACATCTCAAATGATCATTTGAGTTATATTACCTAATCAGTATGCTTGCATGGTAGGAGTTTCACCACTATAGGTTAATGTATACCGAAGATATAAGAAAAAAAGAACTTTTCTGTTAAAAAATCTCAAAAATGACCCACGGTTCCTTAAACCATATTTTTCCCCACAAAAGTGAATTTTGGTGAATAAACATGTGACAAAACATAGAGTTAGACCTTCCCCTGTAATTTTATATAATAATGTGTCATGTATGGTACTATTTTTCTACCTTCAAATGAGACACAAAATACATGTCCAAACTGTGTGGAGTTACCCCACCCACTTTAAAGAGCCTGTAACTCAGAAAAAACTGTTTAAATACCAAAACCACATATGTTCCAAATAATTAGGCATATGTACGCTAACAATAAGCCAGAAATAAACAAAATCGTTAGGAGGCCAAAAAACCCCCTTAGGGAGACACGTCCTTTGTTTTACAGGGGCTTATATAGGGAAAATCTTTAAAAATCTTCTTCTCTGAAACCGTAAGGCCCAGGTCTTTGATATTTGGTTTAAAGCTTCATCTTGCGGACCCCTAACAAGCTTGTTCAAATTATAGTGCTAGGGTCAAAAATGCCCCCGCCCCGGGGCCGTTTAGTTTTACATGGGCTTATATAGGGGAAATCTTAAAAAATCTTCTTCTCTGAAACCAAAAGGCCGTGGTCTTTGATATTTGGTATGAGGCTTCATCTAATGGACCCCCACCAAGATTGTTCAAATTACAGTGCTAGGGCCATAAAATGTCCTCGCCCCGGGTCCCTTTGGTTTTACATAGGATTATGTAGGGAAAATCTTTAAAAAAATTTTTCTCTGAAAGCGTATAGCCCATGTCTTTGATATTTGGTATGAAACTTCATCTAATGGACCCCTACCAAAATTTTTCAAATTATAGTGCTGGGGCCAAAACTTCCCCCGTCGGGGCGCTTTGGTTTTACATGGGCTTATATAGGGAAAATCTTTAAAAATCTTCTTTTCTGAAACCGCAAGGCCCAGGTCATTGATATTTTGTATGAAGCTTCACCTATTGGACCCCTACCAAGATTATTCAAATTATAGTGCTGGGGCCAAAATGCTCCCGCTCCGGGGCCCTTTGGTTTTACATGGCTTATATAGGGAAAATCTTTAAAAATCTTCTTCTCTGAAACTACAAGGCCCATGTGTATCCATAATTTGATATATGGATATCATTAATTCAGATCGATTTATGGATATCCATAATTCGATATATGGATATCCATAATTCGAATTCTGGATATCCATAATTCGATTTATGGATATCCATTATTCATCTGATTTATGGGTATCCATGATTCGAATTATGGATATCCATCATTCGATTATGAATATCCATAATTCAGATCGATTTATGGATATCCATAAACACCGCCAAAGCTTTTGGTTTAAAGATTTCACCCTAAGACACGTGGTTGTTTAATGTAAAAATCCTCAAAATCTTCAAGGTCTTCATCATCGCTGGAAGATGACGGCCAGTCAAAGGGACCCCTCTGCCGTGCAGCCTTGTCAGCCCGTAAGGCTTCCAAAGCAACGGAGGCCATACACTGAATACGCAATGTGTGCAGTTAAATATCGGAACCAGCCGTAATATCTGGAAATTCCGGCCCTCTGAAATCACCCCCATGAGGACCGCGTACCTAAGGACACTGAAAGTCGGACGTCAGATTATAATGATTCAAACAGGCAATCCGTGCATACTTTCTGGAGAAAAATACACATGGTCGTTATACATGTATATAGTATTAACATATGTATATATCCATATAATACTCTACTTGAGATAGAATGAGTACCAGGCAGATTCAGATATATATCCTGGCCCCCGTCCATTGGGGCTTGGAGAAATAGATCTGGCTGCATGAGCTGAGGGTACTGGTAAACCGTTTAGAAGGTATATGCCTGTCCTGACAAAGTCGTGCGAGTCAATGGGCGACAGGGATTGAGATGTTTGTTTGTTTGTTTGTTTGAGTTTAACGACCCAGTCAATACTAATTTATTTCATTTTGTGCCGGTCAGTTTACCTATCCACACTTTTCCTTGGCAGGCATATTCGTAAGCAGCTAACCAGTGCAATGCACATTCTTTCGCCAGAAACTGACAACTGCCCTTTTTGAATGAGCGGAAGGGAGAGAATGGCCGTAGAAAAGATTTCATGATCACTCTCCACGAAAGAATGTTGCCGACCCTGGCAGGTATCGAACCCGCGTCCTCCTGATCACCAGTCAGACGCGCATCCGACTGAGCTACCGTGGCCGGCGGGATTGAGATGTCATTTCCATAAATCGAATTATGGCTATCTATTAATAATTATGGATATCTATAAATACGGATAAAATAGTACACGGCGCCCCATACCATACCCCCTCCCGTCCCGGGGCCCTTTGTTTCATATAGGCTTATACTAGTAGGGAAAATCTTTAAATTAAAAAATGTTCTTCTCTGAAACCGCAAGGCCCAGGTCTTTGATATTTGGTATGAAGGTCATCTTGTGGACCTCTAACAAGATTGTTCAAATTATAGCCCTGGGGCCAAAAATGCCCCCGCTCCGGGGCCCTTTGGTTTTACATAGACTTATATAGAGAAAATCTTACAAAAATCTTAATTCTCTGAAACCACAAGGCCTAGGTCTTTGATATTTGGTATGAAGCTTCATCTTCTGGACCTCTATCAAGATTGTTCAAATTATAACCCTGGGGCAAAAAAAAAAATGGCCCCGCCCCGCGGCCCACTGGTTCTACATAGGCTTATATTGGGATTCTGAAACCTTTAAAAATCTTCTTGTCTGGAACCAGAAGGCCCAGGTCTTTGATATTTGGTATGAAGCTTCATCTTGTGGACAAACCTTTAAAAATCTTCTTGTCTGGAACCAGAAGGCCCAGGTCTTTGATATTTGGTATGAAGCTTCATCTTGTGGACCTCTAATAAGATTGTTCAAATCATATCCCGTGGCCAAAAATGCCCCCGCTCCGGGGCCCTTTGGTTTTACATAGACTTATATAGAGAAAATATGAAGCTTCATCTTGTGGACCTCTATCAAGATTGTTCAATTTATAACCTTGGGGCCAGAAATGCTCCCGCTCCGGGGCCCTTTGGTTTTACATGGACTTATATAGGGAAAATCTTGAAAAATCTTCTTCTCTACAACCAGAAGGCCTAGGTCTTTGATATTTGGTATGAAGCTTCATCTAGTGGACCTGTACCAAGATTGTTCAAATTACAGCCCTGAGACCAAAAATGCCCCCGTCTCCGGGCCCTTTCGTTTTACATAGGCTTATATAGGGAAAATCTTCAAAACATCTTATTCTGTGAAACCACAAGGCCTAGGTCTTTGATATTTGGTGTGAAATTTCATCTAGTGGACCTCTATTAAGATTGTTCAAATTATAGCACTGGGGCCAAAAACGCCCCCGCCCCGAGACCCTTTGGTTTTACATAGACTTATATAGGGAAATCTTTAAAAATATTCTTCTCTGAAACCACAAAGCCCATGTCTTTGATATTTGGTATGGAGCTTCATCTAGTGACCTCTACCAAGATTGTTCCAATTGTAGCCCTCGGGCCACAAATGCCCCCGCCCTTGGGCCCTTTGGTTTTACATAGACTTATACATAGGCCCTACCCGAGGCCCACTTGTTACTTTATCATATGGATCAGGTGAGCGATCCAGGGCCATCATGGCCCTCTTGCCTTATACATAGCATAACTTAAGAACTTTGTATCCTGGCATTTTGAAATTTTATATATGGTTTTCACATTGAAAAATAGTCGGCCTGCATTTTTAGCTCACCTTCACGTACTGACGAGTTGAGCTTTCGGGATCACTTTTTGTCCGTTGTCCGTCGTGCGTTCGTGCGTGCGTGCGTCCGTCCGTGCGTTAACAATTTCTTCAAACGACATCTTCTCCTAAACCACTAATCGGATTTTGACCAAACTTCACATGAATGATCCTTAGGTGGTCCCCTTTCAAAGGTGTTCAATTGGTTCCGGTCCGTTGCACATCTAGGTCACAGGAGCCAAAAATAGATTTTGTTTCACTGAAAACTTAAAAAATCTTCTTCTCTGAAACCACAAGGCCCAGGTCTTTGATATTTAGTATGAAGCTTCCTCTAGTGAACCCCTACCAATATTATTCAAATTATAGTGCTGGGGCCAAAAATGCCCCCGCCCCGTGGCCCTTTGGTTTTTACGAAGGATTATATAGGGAAAATCTTCTTCTCTGAAACCGCAAGGCCCATGTCTTCGATATTTGGTATGAAGCTTCATCTAGTGGACCTCTACCAAGATTGTTCAAATTATAGTGCTGGGGCCAAAAATGCCCCCGCTCCGGGGCCCTTTGGTTTTACATGGGCTTATATAGGGAAAATCTTTAAAAATCTTCTTCTTGGTAGGGGTCCACTAGATGAAGCTTCATACCAAATATCAAAGACCTGGGCCTTACGGTTTTAGAGTAGAAGATTTTTAAAGATCTTCCCTATATAAGCCCATGTAAAACCAAAGGGCCCCGGAGCGGGGGCATTTTTGGCCCCAGCACTATAATTTGAACAATCTTGGTAGGGGTCCACTAGATGAAGCTTCATACCAAATATCAAAGACCTGGGCCTTGCGGTTGTAGAGAAGAAGATTTTTAAAGATTTCCCTATATAAGCCCATGTAAAACCAAAGGGCCCCGGGGCGGGGGCATTTTTGGCCCCAGCACTATAATTTGAACAACCTTGGTAGGGGTCCACTAGATGAAGCTTCATACCAAATATCAAAGACCTGGTCCCTATGCTTTCAGAGAAGAAGATTTTTAATTTTTTCCCTATATAAGCCCATGCAAAACCAAAGGGCTCTGGAGCGGGGGCATTTTTGGCCCCAGCACTACAATTTGAACAATCTTGGTAGGGGTCCACTAGATGAAGCTTCATACCAAATATCAAAGACCTGGGCCCTACGGTTTCAGAGAAGAAGATTTTTAAAGATTTTCCCTATATAAGTCCATGCAAAACCAAAGGGCTCCGGAGCGGGAGCATTTTTGGCCCCAGCACTAAAATTTGAACAATCTTGGTAGGGGTCCACTAGATGAAGCTTCATACCAAATATCAAAGACCTGGGCCTTGTGGTTTCAGAGAAGAAGTTTTTGGTGAAAAAAAATCTATTTTTGACTCCTATGACCTAAATGTGCAACGGACCGGAACCATTTATACAATTTTGAAAGGGGACCACCTAGGGATCATTCCTCTGAAGTTTGGTCAAAATCCGATTAGTGGTTTAGGTGGAGATGTCGTTTAAAGAAATTGTTTACGGACGCACGGACGGACACACTGACGCACGGACGGACCCACGACGGACGACGGACCAAAAGTGATCCCAAAAGCTCACCTCGTCACTAAGTGACGGTGAGCTAAAAATAGGACAAAACCTTTAACAATCTTCTTGTATGCAACTAGAAGGCCCAGGTCATTGATATTTGGTATGAAGCTTCTTCTAGTGGACCTCTACCAAGATTGTTCCAATTATAGCCCTGGGGCCAACAATGGCCCCGGGGCGGGGCCCACCGGTTTTATATAGGGTTATATAGGGAAAACATTTAAAAATCTTCTTGTCTGAAACCAAAAGGCCCAGGTCTTTGATATTTGGTTTGAAGCTTCATCTAGTTGACCTCTACCAAGATTGTTCAAATTATAGCTCTGGGGCCAAAAATGGCCCGCCCCGGGGCCCACTGATTTTACATAGGCTTATATGGGGAAACCTTCAAAAATCTTCTTGTCTGGAACAAGAAGGCCCAGGTCTTTGATATTTGGTATGACGTTACATCTAGTGGACCTCTACCAAGATTGTTCAAATTATTGCCCTTGGACAAACATGGCCCTGCCCTGGGGCCCACTGGTTTGACATAAGGAACACCTTTAAAAATCTTCTTGTCTGAAACCAGAAGGCCCATGTTTTTGATATTTGGTATGAAGCTTCATCTAGTGGACCTCTACCAAGATTGTTCAAATTATTGCCCTTGGGCCAAAAATGGCCCAGCCCTGGGGCGCACTGGTTTTACATAGGCTTAAATTGGGAAAACCTTTAAAAATCTTCTTGTCTGGAACCAAAAGGCCCAGGTCTTTGATATTTGGTATAAAGCTAAATCTAGTTGACCTCTACCGAGATTGTTAAAATTATTGCCCAGGGGTTAAAAGTGGCCCCGCCCCGGTGCCCACTGATTTTACATAGGCTTATATAGGGAAAACCTTAAAAAATCTTCTTGTCTAAAACCAGAAGGCCCAGGTCTTTGATATTTAGTATGAGGCTTCATCTTGTGGACCTCTACCAAGGTTGTACAAAATATTGCCCTGGAGCCAAAAATGGTCCCGCCCCGGGGCCCATTGGTTTTACATAGGCCTATATAGGGAAAACCTTTAAAAACCATCTTTTCTGGAACCAGAAGGCCCAGATCGTTGATATTTGATATGAAGCTTCATCTACTGGACCTCTACTAGGATTGTTCAAATTATTGCCCTGGGGCCAAAATTGGTCCCGACCCGGGGCCCATGGTTTTACATAGGCTTATATAGGGAAAACATTTAAAAATCTTCTTATCTGAAACCAGAAGGCCCAGGTCTTTGATATTTAGTATGAAGCTTCGTCTGGTGGACCTCTACCAAGATTGTTCAAATTTTTGCCCTTGGGCCAAAATTGGTCCCGCCCCGGGTCTCACTGGTTTTACATAGGCCCAGGTCTATCGGAACCCGAATTTTATGGTGACTTAGTATATAAATTCAGAATAATATATAACCGCAATGACTTCAGCACCCAATTTCCTAAAATCATTCTTCGATATAAAAAGATTGGGTACAACATGGATATTATACGACAGACTGCATGCATGGTAGTTAACCCAATCACGGTTGGCAACTTTGCTTCCCTCTTTAATTGCACGCCGGTGGGTCAGGCCTCAGTTTCTATGACGGCTCCAACATAAAGGCTTATTGAAAATTAGAGAGATAATGTTGGTTGGTGCCTGATGCTCTGTCTCTGGTCGGGCTCATCGGAGTCTAACTGTTGGTTTTTCTTTTGCTCCAGCATTTCAGTGGTTTCTTGCTGTCGAGTCCTCACCGTTGTCTCACCTATGTGGTTCTTTGATTTTTGTGTTCACGGAGATGTTGCACTGATGAGTTAGGAGGCCTTCATGCGGACTGAACAAATTATTTGTCTAAATCGCGACGGAAGTAAGGGCGAGGATTGTGGCCACGTAAAATCGATTTAAGCCCCCCGGTGGAAATCTTCCACTGACCGTTCCAAGGCGGCTCTTCTGTGGCGATTTATTTATGTTGTTGTTTGTTACTTACTGTGTGTATCACTTCTGTATTTTAATTTTGGATGGCCATATGGCCATTTTGTGGAAAAGTAACTGTCCTTATGGCCTTCCTTTGTTTAGGATTCCATTATGGTCTGGTCGCTTAATGTTTGTATTTCTTTCCCTTTGGTGTCTTTTATGGGTGGAGTAAGTTAATTGTATCAATTCCTGATCTTTGTTTTACTTCTACTTTATATAGGGAAAAGCTTTAAAAACCTTCTTGTCTGGAACCAGAAGCCCCAGGTCGTTGATATTTGGTATGAAGCTTCATCTAGTGGACCCCTACTAGGATTGTGCAATTTATTTCCCAGGGTCAAAAATGGCCCCGACCTGGGGCCCACTGATTTTACATAGGCTTATATAGGGAAAACCTTTAAAATCTTGTCTGAAACCAGAAGGCTCAGTTCTTAAATATTTGGTATGAGTCTTTATCTTGTAGACCTCTACCAAGGTTGTTCAAATTATTGCCCTGGGGCCAAAAATGGTCCCGCCCCGGTGCCGACTGGTTTTACATGGGCTTATATAGTGAATACCTTTAAAAATCTTCTTGTCTGGAACCAGAAGGCCCATGTTTTTGATATTTGGTATGAAGCTTCAGCTAGTGGACCTCTACCAAGATTGTTCATATTATTGCCCTGGTGCCAAAAATTGGCCCCGCCCCGGGGCCCACTGGTTTTACATAGGCTTATATAGGAAAAACCTTTAAAAATCTTCTTGTCTGGAACCAGAAGGCCCAAGTCTTTGATATGTGGTATGAAGCTTCATCTAGTGGACGTCTACCAAGATTGTTCAAATTATAGCCCGTGGGCCATAAATCCCATATATAAGGAAAACCTTTAAAAATCTTCTTGTCTGAAACCAGAAGGCCCAGGTCTTTGATATTTGGTATGAAGCTTCATCTAGTGAATCTCTACCAAAATTGTTCAAATTATAGACCTGGGCCAAAAATGCCCCCACCCCCCACCCCCCACCCCCCCCCACCCCCCCCCCTGCTTTTACAAAGGCATATATAGGAAAAACCTTTAAAAAACTTTAAAAATCTTCTTGTCTGAAACCAGAAGGTCCATGTCTTTGATATTTGGTATGAAGCTTCATCTAGTGAACCTCTAGTGAACCTCTACCAAAATTGTTCAAATTATAGCCCGTGGCCAAAAATGCCCCCGCACCAGGGCCCCCCTGGTTTTACAAAGGCATATATAGGAAAAACATTTAAAAAACTTTTTTGTTTGAAACCAAAAGCCCGAGGTCTTTGATTTTTGGTATGAAGCTTCGTCTAGTGGACCTCAACCAAGATTGTTCAAATAATGAGCCCTGGGGCAAAAAATGTCCCCGCACCAGGGCCCCCTGGTTTTACAAAGGCATTATAGGGAAACCTTTAAAAAAACTTCTTGTCTGAAACCAGAAAGCCCATGTCTTTGATATTTGGTACGAAACTTCATCTAGTGGACCTCTACCATGATTGTTTACCCCATCACGGGGCCCACTGGTCTTACATAGACTTATATAAGAGGCCTTTTAGAAATCTTCTTGTCTGAAACCAGAAAGGTCAGAACTTTGATATTTGTTATTAAGTTTCATTTAGTGGATCTCTACCAAAATTGTTCAAATTATGGACTTGAGGCCAAAAATTGCCCTGCCCTGACACCCACATTTAAATCTCTTAGCTCAGGTGAGCGATATAGGACCATCATGGTCCTCTTGTCTTAGTCCTTTCGTCTGCGCGTTTTAAAATTTTAAAATTTTAAAGGAAGGGTTACGGTTTTCTATTGCAAAGTGCGTACTGAAAGAGATAATTCTTGAAGTCAACAAAAACTGTTCAAAATACACTCATTAGGTGACCAAATATCTCTGGTTTGTTGGACAAATATTCACTTTTTCAACCGCATGCGTTTTCGTACCAAACTTTCCGGTTGAATGCATGCACTACTGGTCATGTGTAACATTGCGCCTATGGAAAAAGTGAAGACCCCTGTGGTGTTCAAAGGAAAGTTGTATGGTCGTCCACATTAATAACCGTAGAAAACTACACACCACTTTATTTCAGAAAAAAATAATGCTTTCAAAAATGCTGATGTTTTGGCGGTTAACGATGTGGAGAATGTTGAAAAAATAAATTTTTATCGATAAAATAAGGTGAGAAAATCAATGCAATCAAAGAACTACTCGCACATGAAAAAGTCAATAGTCTACATATACAGAAGGACAGCGGCAGGCCATGTGTATGAGCTCGGCCAGCATTCATTGCTGGGCAAACGGGAATGCTTTTCATTGATGAATTAAAGGACTATCATGTAACTGCTCTCGCATGCTGTGCATGTTACCTGTATGACATACCAGTTTATGTCTTATATTGTTTACAGAGTATGTAACATTTCATATTTTCTGCAGACGTACCCTGAATGCTGATATAAATAAAAATGTTTTCGGAGGACAACAATGTCCCCTCACCATAAATGTACATGTATCTTAAACACCCATTTGACTTTAATAACTAAATTAAAGTCAACAAAATGTAAGCTGCAAACCAGCCATTTTGGGTCAAAAGTTGACAGTTTTTGTGGGAGTCTATGACCTTAAAAAACATACAGTCATTAAAAAGCTCAGATCACCAGAAAAAATCGGTAGACTATAATTAATGCTCTACCGATTTTCATAAATTCTTAAATGTTCTAGGTTACAGATAAGCCATTATTGACGATTGTGGTGTTTAAGAAGTTGGGTAAATGACAGCCCACACAAAATTAGTCGAGGATAAGTTGAGATTAGGCTGGCTAGTGTTATGTAGCGCATTACAGTCACATAAGAAACATGTAAGCTCTTTTCAACGAAATCCTTTACACTTTTTTCTCCACTTTTCAGTTTGTTAACAAGCTCTATATACAGCAAACCGCGAGCGCACTGACTGAATAATACAAACGACTTCAATCTATTCTCCATTTCAGTCAATCGGTTGTGCTCCTGAATTATGTCTTCTAATTTGAAACTCGCAAAGTTTGTTTTTAGGTTAAAGCTCACATTCAACTGCAGATGCCCGGCAACTTCAGCGTCTTCTACTTCCTGAACTGCTTTTTGAATTGTCGGCAATATGTATGACATAAATACTTCTTCTTCAGATAGCTTTTGCCTTTTAACCACTGTTTTTTTTTCTTTTCCTCCCAATTTGGTATTTAAAAAAATGTAATCCTCTTTGGAATGACATTCTGTCTTGCTCAGGCATTTCTTTCAAAGCCATTTCCAAGGCGTCTTGAGAAAACTTTGCAATTGTTTTAATGTCTTTCGCCATAGTCAGTTATTATACCAAGGGAGGCGTCTTGCACTTTGCACCAGAAAACAACTCGCATTGAAGTATATATTCTGAAATGCTAATTTACAAAACTGCCTTTAATACTTTAACTATTTGAATTGAATTAAAGAAGTGAATCTAGTCTTTGTGTATTTCTAAAGACATATTGATTGCAATAGGACATAAGTTTTAAATAGACTAAATCAATGTTGCATAGATGATGTTGTCGTCACATGTTCATTAGTTACCTGTAAACATATAGCAGATTGCATGGTGAATAGGAAAGAATATGCATTTCTTACAATAAATATGCATCTGTCAGGCGCACCCTTACAGTCCGATCAGTCTTGTCAGAAAGGCCTGAAAGTCGTTATGGATATAATCAAAGTACAGAAAGGCCTGAAAGTCGTTACGGGAATAATCAAAGCACCGAAAGGCCTGAAAGTCGTTATGGATATAATCAAAGTACAGAAACGCCTGAAAGTCGTTACGGATATAATCAAAGTACAGAAAGGCCTGAAAGTCGTTACGGGAATAATCAAAGCACCGAAAGGACCGTGAATCACCGTAATGCGTAGCTTTTAACAGTCAGTAAAAGAAATTTGCAAAGAATTAGAATGTAAAAATCTGCATATTTGTATTGATTTAGTTTACGCTCCTATATATAGGCGGCGGATCATTGATTAATATAACTTTATTGAATAAAATCAAGCATCTCCTATTTTTTTTTTACCTCGGCTAAAGCCTGGGCCTTGCCTTCCTCAATAAGTTTTTTTCTTTCCGTTTCACTTAATCCTGTTTGTTTTGGATGTATGCAATCTTTCAGTTTATTATATTTATCTAATTCATCTAAAATCAACTTAAATTCATTTTCAGATATCTGCCCATCTGTCAAAGCCTTAGAAATCAAATCTTTTATACTATTCAATTTACTATCAGCAATAGTTTTAATCTCATAATGTTTTTGTGTTTTTGCATGTAATTTACGTCTCACTAACTTAACACAAACACCCAGAGATCCACACACAACAGCAGCAATTTCTAATGGCAACATAATTGGAACAGTTAAACCAACACCAGCCATAATAACAGCCGTTGATATTAGGCCAGTATCAATACTATCAGTAATATTAATTCCCCGTTTATACTTTTTATATAAAGCTTTGCGAGTATCTCTCTCTTTTATTAATTGTTTTTCTATTTCTGATATCTTCTGTAATCTATAATATTGTCCGTCTTCACTAGACAAGTCAGGATATAAATTCGGGGCTTTGGGTTGCTTCATTTTTATATATATATTTTTGAATTCAATTAATAACGAGGCAACACTATTAACTACAGTTTGATTAGCCCCCAGACTTATAAAATTAATAACACTTCCAGCTTCAACAAAAAATGGTTTATCAAAATTATCATGTTTTCTTGATGCTGTATGCAAAGTAATCTCACACCCACTCAAAACCGCCCCATCCACCAACACACCAACTCGCACTTCACCACTTGACCTTTCACTCGACAGGCTAATACCTGTAATATAACCACGTCTCATCATAACATAACCAACTTTTGGCTCTCTACCTGCATTTCCAAATGAAAACACCTCATCATTAATTAAAGGGCCTTTTGATTCAGCACTTATTGTTATGTCTTCATTTTCATAAGCGTTTTGTAATCTATTATTTAAATCTGTAAGAGGGCCTCCGTGGCCTAGTGGATAAGAGCGCTGACTCTTAGTCATTAGGTCTCTCACCGCCGTAGGTTCGAGCCTCGCTCTGGCCACGTGTGAGACGCCAAGTTCTGCAACGGAAGGTCAGGTGGTTTTTCTCCGGGTACTCCGGTTTTCGCCCACCTCTGATTAACGATCGGCTCGATATGAGTGAAATAATCTTGAAAGGGCCGTAAAACCCAAACCAAAAAAAAAAAAAAAAAAAAAAAAAATCTGTAAGAGATCTATACAAATCATTAACACGTAAAGTCAAATTATTCTTATCTGTTGTAAACTTTTTAACACCAAATATACTCATTTTTATACAATAATTATATAATTTCTAACACACAATTAATTGGCAATCCATTGTTGTTTATTTTTTCTCCATTCTCATCACAAATGCTTAAACTTAATTCTGAAATATCACCATGTGCCAATTGTTTATATTCCGGATTACTAAAACGTGTATGAACAATATCACCAAACGATTTATTTTCAACAGAAACAACCCCAAGAATATTACTAGGAGCACCATCAAAGAAATTGCAAGCACTGTTTATCTGCTCAAGATGAACATATAATTGTTTATAAGGCGCAAAATTTAACGGTTTTTCTCCCTCATATGTTTGATTTGCGTTAAATCGTCTTTTATTTCCGAGGCCTAACATCTCTTTTAATTCTTTGCTTATTTTTAAATCAACGGTCGATGTTAAAAACACTATGCCATTTGTTTCATTTACAGATAATACAATATTATTATGTTGAAATATATCTGCTACTTGTTGGAAACTGTAAAATCCTGAAGCTAAACGTATTGCTATATCTGTTCCTTTTTGGATGTGTTCATCAATTAAATTATACCAACCTATGGTATAAGTAAAACTCTTCAATCCAATTCTCTTATTTCCACATTTATTATCTATATATTGTTGTAAATATATTGTTTTATTAATATCGGAAATTGTATGATACATTTTTTTATGTATAAAAAATGATACCAAAAGAATTCAAGTTAAACAAGGATTTATCATATAATCCCAATACTAAATATAAAACCAAACATGCTGCTGGTCCTTTACTTGTAAACCAAAAAATTTATGCTAATGAAAAGGATAATTTTCCAGTAACGTTTCTCAACTTATTTCAAAACTATCAAAATCCAACATTACACACCAATGAACCGTGGAATACATGGCTTCATTCATCATTTGACTGGTGGCAATGTCAATTAAATTTTGCCGTCTGGTGTGCCACTACAGGATGTGGTGTAATATGTTCTATAAAAGGGTTATCCTTTGGAAGCAAGGAATACACCACAGAAGTGAAAAATATGGAGTGTACATGTTTTCTGGGCCAGACTAGCTAGTTTCGGCCAATTAGGCCTCATCAGTGACCCTCAGATATTTTCAAAATTCCACAATGGAATCATTGATCCCAAAGAACAAGAAAATATAATCTACACTATGATGTAGGGCAGGGAGACGTTTTACCGCCGCCACACATTCCCACACACCAGCTGTAGTGAAGTTAAATATGTTCTATAAAAGGGTTATCCTTTGGAAGCAAGGAATACACCACAGAAGTGAAAAATATGGAGTGTACATGTTTTCTGGGCCAGACTAGCTAGTTTCGGCCAATTAGGCCTCATCAGTGACCCTCAGATATTTTCAAAATTCCACAATGGAATCATTGATCCCAAAGAACAAGAAAATATAATCTACACTATGATGTAGGGCAGGGAGACGTTTTACCGCCGCCACACATTCCCACACACCAGCTGTAGTGAAGTTAAATATGTTCTATAAAAGGGTTATCCTTTGGAAGCAAGGAATACACCACAGAAGTGAAAAATATGGAGTGTACATGTTTTCTGGGCCAGACTAGCTAGTTTCGGCCAATTAGGCCTCATCAGTGACCCTCAGATATTTTCAAAATTCCACAATGGAATCATTGATCCCAAAGAACAAGAAAATATAATCTACACTATGATGTAGGGCAGGGAGACGTTTTACCGCCGCCACACATTCCCACACACCAGCTGTAGTGAAGTTAAATATGTTCTATAAAAGGGTTATCCTTTGGAAGCAAGGAATACACCACAGAAGTGAAAAATATGGAGTGTACATGTTTTCTGGGCCAGACTAGCTAGTTTCGGCCAATTAGGCCTCATCAGTGACCCTCAGATATTTTCAAAATTCCACAATGGAATCATTGATCCCAAAGAACAAGAAAATATAATCTACACTATGATGTAGGGCAGGGAGACGTTTTACCGCCGCCACACATTCCCACACACCAGCTGTAGTGAAGTTAAATATGTTCTATAAAAGGGTTATCCTTTGGAAGCAAGGAATACACCACAGAAGTGAAAAATATGGAGTGTACATGTTTTATCAAACATTATCAAGTTATCAAGACCATTTGCAAAACAAAGGGTTAACTAAAACAGTATATACATTTCATGTTTATTATTGTATTGCTCGTATTTTGAAAGAACTTAAAACACCTTTACCGACAGATGCATCATTTTGTTATTACAAAAACCCATACGACAAAGCAGCCTATCAAAAATTATGCAATGAATTCAATGTTTCATTTAGCACGGATTGGAGGCAAAAACTGGAAAGTAGTTCAAAATGTAGTGGTCTCGGAGAATACACACAATACTTTCAACCAAGTGGAAAATACAGATACGATCATCGAAGTGATGGGCCATTCTTTAATATAAACGACAAAATAGAACATACAGTAGATATAAGTGAGGCATGGACAATGTTTATATTAGACAAATCAAAAGGATTAACAAAAACAGGTATTGAACGAATTAACGAAAGTATTAGAATGTTTGTATGGGCTCTATTAGGAGCACAATCTCAAACACGTGTAGAAATACTAAAAATAGGCACAGGATTTGATGCTCAAAAACAATTCTTAGCAAATGTTGAAGATGCAATTAACATGCCAATCGATTTGCCTACTCAAATATCAAAATATCAAAATGTATTGAAATACGCAAGAAGTAAAGTTGATTACACATATGGACTTGGTCTCTATATGTCTCCCAGTGATATGATATTACAAATTGGCACTATCGCTGGATATAATAATAAAATTGTAATTGCAACAGAAAATCAAACACTTGGTTTCAATAATGATGTAAATGTTAAACCTGTTGCACCTACTACACAACCTGCAACTATACAAGGTACACCAACAAAGAAATCTCTACCAGAACCAAAAGATCAGGAAACAAAAACAAAGAAATCCTTTGCGGAAGAATCTCTACAAGAACCCGTTGAAAATAAAGAATCAACACAACACGAAGACAACAAAACAGCATTAATAGTAGGAAGTATTGTAATAGGTATTGTTGCACTCACTATCTATGAGATTTACTAATATACTCTCTTGCAGCTGTATACAATAACCCCACAACAAGGAGAAGCAATGCCCAGAGATGTTCGCCAAACCAGTTAACCACTTTTCCAGTAGTAGACAACAGCCAAGACACAATGGAACCAATAATACCCGGTAGCGCTGCTGCTGCTTTTCCCGCTAGATTAGCTAATAGTTTACCAAGTTTTTTTACCCATTCTTTTACTCCGCCCTGTGATGAAGGTGGTTTAGGGGTTATAGACCCACCACCAGTAGTAGGAATAATTGCCTCAACAATAACGCCAATAATCATTCCAAAAGCAGTTAAAATACTAACAATTGTAATTCCTTGTTCTCTGAATAATGTTTTAATTCTCTCGCCTAATGTTGTGTCTTCTTTAAATACTCTGTTTATAGTTTCTTTTATCCTGTTTATCTGACTACGTAATGCTTCTTTGTTTTCACTAGCAGCCTCAAGTCTTAAAGTTCTATCATCTTCCAATTTTTTTAATTCCTTACTTATCCTCTCTACATCTTCAACTTCTTCAGCTTCTTGCAGTTTTCTTTTTTCTTTTGCTATATCTTTATCAATGTCTGTCAGCTTTGCTAAGTTATTTGTGAGTTCACCACAGAAAGTTTGTAGTTCCTCATCTAGAGCTTCCAGTTCTCTGAATGTTTTACCTTCTGTTTGTGTGGGTGCATTTTTGACTTCAGGCAGCTCTAAATACAAGTCAGTAAATGATGTTTCTAATGATTTTACAGCTGTGTCTACACCAATTATTGTATCGTTTAGTTCAGTGGTACTTGATAAATCTTTAAGTGGTATATGTTCTTCAACATTCTGTAAGTCATTTCGCGTGCTTTCTAGAACTTTTCTTGTCTTCTGAGATATCTTTGTCTTACTTTGATAATCTGGAAAATTTAAATACTGTCTGATTGCCTGTGTTCCACCTTTACCTACTACACGGTTGTATTAATTTGCTAAAGAACCCAAAGAAAGAAATGTTGCTGGACCTTGCTTTGCAGTAATTCTGATTTCTTTGTCACCGACAGCCCAATATAAAATTTTACCATCCTCTGTCAACTTAAACTGATCATAATCCCTTTTGTCTGGTACCATTTTGTATCGCTTTTCTATTTCATCATAAAATGTCTTCACAAGTCTCTGCTTCTGTCCTTCAAGTACGGATTCTCGTAGTCGCCCTCTTAAGTCAGAAAGCTGATCACTCTGATTTAGAATAATCCTCTGATCAACATCATCTGGAGCCATAGGTAATTTGTCATAAATATCATCTTCATCTTCATCTTTATTTTTATCAACTCTATTATCGTAATCAAAATCAAATCCTTCCGCCATTTTTAATTATTAAATTTTTCCTTAAAAAAATGGCGACCTATGGAAATAAATTAAACCCTTTCAGAAAAATAAGAGAACCACGCGGTGTGAGAGGAATCCGTCAAAGTGTAGTGATAACTAATAATCCGTTAACTATTGATCAAAATCAACAATTGTTAGTGAGATTTCCTAATCTAAGTGGTAATGATGTTATTGTTCCCGGAACAGTCAAATTAGCATTTGAAATTGAGTTAGATTCTAGAGATGTAAATGCCACTATATTTCCAAATATAGGAAGATCAATAATAAAGAAAACAACAATTCGTATCTCTGGAAATGCAGTTATGTCAATTGATGATAGTGACATCTATCATTGTTATACTGATCTCTGGAAGAGTCCTACAGAACGTATAAATATGGCATACCAAGGCATTGGCAAACCAAATATGTTGAAACATAGAGTTGGCGCAGAAAACGCGACAGCGGATAAAGAAGATCAAGCCATTGCAAAAGCATATGGAAACAGGTTTTGTATTCCACTTGATTTTGAATTATTGGAAACCCATATGCCTTTTTATCAAGCAGGACTCGGCGATAGACTTGAATATGAACTTACATTCAATGATTATAATAAAGTAATTCATTCAACCGATGCAGCTTCATCTTATATAATCAAAAATATTTGTTTGGAATTTGATACTGTTTCTGATACTTACTTAGCAAGAGAAATAAGACAGCAAGTTGATGGTAAAATGGTTATTTTGTATGACCGAATACTAAGACACAGAAAAATACCAAAAATTAAACCTGATACACTATGGAATATTAATTTAAATGTCCCAGCTAGAAGTATGAAAGGGATTCTATTGTTATTTGAAGATCCTGAAAGGACAAGTACAGAACACTATTACAATCCAGAAATAACAAAAGTAGAAATGACAATAGAAGGAATCCCAAATCAATTATACAGTCAAGGAATGAAAGCATATCAACAGTGGGACGAGATAAATAAATTCTTTGCGTTAAATTCAAAAAGAAATAGAGAAACAAGTATGGTCATTAAAGATTTATATTTTACTGATACAACGTTAGAGAAATATCTAACGACCAATTATGCATTATGGTTAGATTTACGTTCAACGGATGATAATACACTTCACGGTTCAGGAAGAAGAATTGAAAATGCATCAGAAGGCATCACAATACAAATAACGAAAGAAGCAGGACCAGATGCAGCAATAAATGTTTATCTATTTGTAATACAGGATGCACAAATTAATTTTGAAGATGGTAGATTTAGAGAAGCCAATTATTAATCAATTAAAATGGAACTACCTAAATATCCACACAGTGCAATTATTTGTGGCCAAACTGGTTGTGGAAAGACTGAATTTGTTTTAGACTTACTTGAAGATGAATATAAAGGTATATTTAGTTATATTGTTATACTTTGCCCAACCATTCAATGGAACAAGGCATACAAAAATCGTGATTGGATTGGTGATGTTAGAAAACCAAAAACAAAAAATATTATAATCGTAAACCCTGTAATGCCAGATGGAACAGAAAAGCTTCAAGAACTATTACGGTCATTTTTTAAAAAATATGCAGGTAAACCAACCCTGTATATCATCGATGACTGCAGTGCCACAAAAGAACTAACAAAGAAAAAAGACATGTTATCCGAACTAGCATTTTCTGGTAGACACGCAGAACAATCGATATGGGTTATATCGCAGAGATACAATTCAATTTTAAAAGATTTAAGAGAACAAACAAAATGGTTATGTATTTTCTATATGAAAGATAGAGATAGTTTTGAAAATTGTTTGAGAGAGAATGATGTTATTCCTACACTGGAAGACCGACAAAGAATAAAGGAAGAACTAAAAAAAAAGAAACATCGTAAATTAATTTTGAAAACCGACCAACCTACTGATTATTGGGTGGTTGATTAAGTAATGCTTAAGTAATGCTTAAGTAATGCTTAAGTAATGCTTTAGTAATGCTTAAGTAATGCTTAAGTAATGCTTTAGTAATGCTTAAAAAATAAGCAATAAAAAAGATGCTTCTTGAAACACTAACAATTATAACAAACACTGCAGCCTTATCAATAGTTGGATATATAATATTTAATCATTTTAAAATTAAAAATAAACTATATAAAATGAACGCCGAAGAATTATTGAAAGATGTTGAGTTACCAGAACAAAAAGATGACCATGAAGACAAAAAACGTGAAAGATTATCAGCCCTTGTTGCTGGTGGAGGAAGTAAACAATATCTTGGTAAAGACTTACAAATGTCAGACATTGATACAATGACACCAGAAAAAATAAACAAGCTATACTCTAGATACGAAGCCAGACTTGGTGCAAGTATGACTAAGACGTTGGGGAATTCTTTTATAAATTTGTATGTTATGGGTGTGACAAAGTATCTCAATGTTACTAACCCACCTAGGTTGATACAAGACTTAGAGGAAGACCCTTTTATCAATCATGCTTTAACAAGTACTTGTTGTGAGTTGTATTATAGATATGGAATGTATCTTGCTCCTTTTACTGCAATGTTAACAACAGCGAAACATATTGATTTCACTGATAAAAAAATGAAAATATTGACTTAAAAAAAGATGAATGAAATTGTTGAAATTAAAGAAAAACCTAAAATAAAAAACCCAAAAAGAGTATCTGCTGGTAAAAAAGGTGCAGAAGCAAAAAGATTAAAAGCTGAATTAAAAAGAAAAGAAATGGAAACAATGAAAAAAGAAAACATACAATTAAAATCTATAACAAAAGATGATGATGAAGTTTCAAATATAGTTAGGGATGAAGTTCAAGAAGTTCAATACAAAAATTATATACTTTTATGTCTTGTAGTAGGGGTTGTTGGATTGGGATTATATATATATACTGCTAAATCTAATAAAAAAAGTTACTACACCAGAACCTGTTCCAAAGAGAAAGGAAAAGAAAGAAATAGATCCATTTGAGTTTAAGTAATCAAAAAAATTCTTATAAAAATGGCAACACAAATTGATGGAAAGCAAATAGTAAACATGTTATATCATGCCGGAGTGGAAACAGTATTAACTGTTGGATACGCAGAATTAGGAAGAAAACTACTGAAAAGACCACCAACAAAAGTAGATTTAAATATGGCTGATATTGGTATGTTATCTATTGATATATTACTCGCAATGGCTACCAGAGATATGCTAGTTAAAAATAATATTATTCCAGAAAACATTATGAAATAAAATATTTATAAAATGGCGAGTGCAGTGGTGATGATGCTTGGTGGAGCAGTAGTAAATGCCTTTGCTTTTTCGGGTAGTAATTATTTGTTTTCACATATTGGAAAAGATGCAGATAAAGAGAGAGAAAGACATGATAAGGCAATGGAACAATTAGAAGCAGCACAAGTAAAATGGAGTAGAGAAAGAACACAAAGATTAGATTTTCTTAATACACAATTACAAAAAGAACATCATGCAGAACAAACATACGAAGATGTTGACCAAGCAATGAAACAATATTATTATATTACAGGTAAAGATTTACAGGCATTACCTTCTGAACCAAAGTTGAGTGATTATTATAGTCCATCAGAAGACCAGAAAAATAGAGAGATTGCATTTGTTGTTGGTGGTATGGCATTAACTGGATTTGTTGCATGGAAATTAAATTAAATAAAATATAATGAATCATTGAGGAGCAGGTTCATCATACACATATTCCCAAACTTTATCTGGTCTAATAAAAGCATCCCATCCTGCAGGAAACTTTGATAATTTTCTACCCTCAAACGTATCCATTATTAATTGTTGTTCATCCGTTAAATAACACTTACCAGTATCTTTTAACATTTTCTTTTGGATAAAAGATAACCATATTCTTCCTAATACAACTTTAGCATCTGGATCTTCTGCATCATAAGGACTAATAGGTTTTTTATTACCATAAAGATGAGTTTTTTTCTTCATTTTTTATATATATATTTTTAATTATAATTTAGTAACCATAAGGAAAACTTTTAATTACATTTTTACATTTTTCATTATGTATCGTTCTTTTATCAAAATCATAATCATACATTTTAACTCGTTCTACAGTTTTTAAATTTCTATCTTTCTTATTTGTGGTAATTTGATTATATGTGATTGTTTCATGTGATTCATTTTCATCAGTAATTAATTTTACTTTTTTATCCATTGTAATCTTTTCTTCTACTTCTGCATTTAATCTAAAACCTTTACAACAACTAACTATTTTACCTGTATCTAATTTCATAGAATAATCTTTTGGCCCTGATGATGCAAATTGCGTTATATGATTAGCATTATGTTTTGAAAAAAATTCATCTGTTAAATCACCTAGTTTATTACCAAACATAGATTCTATCTTTTTACATGCTTTTTAGGAATCATCATGATAAATACAGGAATCAGTATCAAAATATAGTACTTTTTCCTGTAAAATGTCTAATAATTTATATAATTTTAATCTAGCATGAGCTGTTGTAAATAAAGCTATATAAACATTTACACTTGGATTAGGTTTAGTATATTCTTTTTTATTCTGATATTCTGTTAATACTGTATCATTATCTAATATCATAATATTTATATTTTCATATTTCTCATTAAAAACCATATTTGTTAATTGATCTGAATTATAACAATATTCCTTTTTTGTAAAAATATCTTTCATTCCAAAGTGACCCCATAAAGAGTTCAAACATATTTTAGCTATAAATCTTAAACCAGCATTATGCTTTACTTTATCAATATCTAAATCATATGCTGCATTATCTATAAGATATTGTATTTTTGTTTCACAATTATTATCATTTTTACATGATAAATCGCATAAACCATCTTTGTTCTCTATTTGATTTGGGCATTCACGAATGTTTATACATTTATGATTGCATCCACATTTCAATTTATAATTACATTCACAGCCTGATGCTTCTTGTTTATACTTCATAAACTTTGTAACATATTTTTCGAATATAGTTTTAGAAGTTTTTTCAAAATGTTCTAACTCGTATATTTTTAATAGTTTATATCCTTTTTCTATTGCTTTATTTATTTCAATAGTTGACCAAGTTCCTATAATAGCTCTTTCTTCATCTGAATGTTTACATTTTTCATTTCTAATATTTTTACATTCTTTACAATGTTTTATAGCATGTACTTTATCATGTGATGAATCAAACTTTTCTGTTATATGATCACATTTAATTTCTAATCTAGACATACAAGTTTTACATAATCCAAATATTAATTTATGAGAATTATTGCATGTTTGCTGTTTATAGGGTAAAACAGGATGATATAACTCTCTTGGGGGTAATATTTTACATTTCATTATTCCAAAGTATTTATTTATTAAATACTTTTCAATGGATACATCAATATAAGTAACTGGATGACTTATTGGATATTCACAATTTTTATTAACCCACGGATATAATGAACAAAAATCTACATATCTTGCTTTTAAATTAGGAAGATTATTATATAATTGTATAGTTTCAGTTCTACCACCGTAAAATGCATCTCTTTTATTAATAGGTTTTAATTCTATGTCTACCTCTGGATATTTATTTTTATCAAATTCGCATTCCCAAATTGTATGAATTTTAACTTTTTCTTCTGAGAAAGTATCTTTTATAATTTGTAGTCTATTCATTGTATTATAGTATAATTCTTTCATTGTTTTCTTGGATCCCATTTTACAAATTTCATTCGGTGAATAACATTTTGTGCATCCATGAAAATAACAACCAAAGAATTCATATATATGATGAATTTTATTTTCTTCATCATAATAATAACCATCAAATTTATATTTTTTGAATCTTTTTTCTTTACCTCTTTTAGCATGTTGAATAACTATTTTGTCTTTCTTAGCTAAGTATTCCAACCATTGAATGGCTTTATTAGAATGAATATCTTGAAAAGTAGAACTTTTATGAATACCCAATGTGTTTTCTTCTAGCATTAATGTTTTAAATATTCTAGTACAACACTGAGCAATAGTTATAGACTGAAAAGGGTCAATACAATTATTTGTTATTTTTAAAAATAGATCTTTATATATATTACAGCCTTTAGTTAAAATTAAAACATCTAATAAACAATAATAAAATATTTCTCTTCGAAAGTTAAATTCTTTATCTTTAACATTATTATACCAATTATCAAATAATTCTTTATTTTTATTGCCATATTATCATATCCATAATATTCTTTTGTAGGATAAACACCTTTATAGTTTTGATTCTCTAATGTATTAAAATAATGAGGAAAATATCCTTTATTGCCTTCAAAACCAAATGTTTTAGGGAAGGCAGCTAATCCACATAGAGTAAAATTAATAGAATCTATAAATCTTAAATTTATTCCATTAATTTTAATCAAAGTTATTTTTAATCCTGATGAAATATAATTATGTCCTATCTTATTTTTTACTATATATGCTAAAATAGGCTGCATGTCGTAACCTTTTCCATAATGAGAAATAAATGTATAGTTTTTAAAATTATCTCTTATAAAATATTTACAAAAAATATTAGCAACATCTTTAGATTCATATTCTATTTTTTTATTATACTAAAACTATCATCTATATCCAATTTTGATAAGTCTATATCATTAATATTAAAATCACATTTAAATATTTTTATGTAGTTTTTTCTAAAACAATAAATATGTTTTAAATCATAAGCTATACAAAAATTTATGATATGAATACCTGTTTCTTGATTAGCTTCAAAATCGAAATAAATATATTTATTATCTTTTACATCTTTAGGCTTTAATGGTTTCATATAACATAAATGTTCAGTACCTTTCATATATTTTTCATAACATATAGAACAAGTGATTTCATCACATATATGTTTTTCAGGTTTTTGATATTTTATAGAAAAAGTTTTATTACATTTTTCACATGCCCATTGTTCTAACTTTGATTGTAATTTACCATCTTTACACGTGTGTTGATTACTATATCCTATTAAACATGTTTTACAAAATCTGCGTTTAGCTAAAAATCCTGTTACATTAGTAATTACATTAAAATGATCATCATGATAATATAAATAGAATTGATTATCAAATTTTTCATTACCGCTATATAAAATATTTTCAATATTATTCGATGTAAAAACAATTATTCTAACATTAAGATAATTTTCAAAAATCTTTAAATCATCTAAATCATTTCCTTCTTCTTTTATTTCTACTTTTGATTTTTTGTGTAAATTTAATGCTAATCTTTTTTGTAATGGTCTTCCTTCTTTAATATGTTTTAATTGAGAATCTGTAAAATCTATTAATAAGTTATTAGAAGCTGAAGCAGTAACAATTGCTCTTGCTAAGCAAATTGTATCATTATTTTTTATTTGTATAATACTTCTTTTATTTATTTCATTTAATATTTTTAAAGCATCTTTACCTTTACCTTTTTATTAGGTATAATAGAAACTGCAAAAATAACTTCTTCTAAATTCATTTCTTCAGCACTGTTTAATAATCTTTCCATTCTAATAAAAAAGAATTCTTTAACATCATCATATGTTCTTATAGGCCATTTATCATGTTTCGTACGAATAATTTCATGTATAGGAACTATTTTAATTCTCCCATTTGGAAAGTCTTTAATAGAATTATCAATCATATTACTAAATGCATTCATGAACACTTCTTTTTGTGGATCTAGTATTTTTATCTTATACTTAAAGACATTAATAGTTGTATTATGTTTATATTTTTTTATTAAGATAACATAATATTTTTTATCGGATAAGGTACTAGTAGCACCTTTACCTGATGTACTGCGATATTTTTTACCATCCATTTTTAAAGAAACAATTTTGATTATATTAAAAATGGAGCATCCAAAAATTTATTGTTTACGTTGTAAAAAGCATACTGAAAATGATTCAGTGAAACAAGTAACAACAACTAATAATAGACAAATGTTAAAAGGTAAATGTTCTGAGTGTGGATCTAACAAAAATAGATTTATATCCGATAGAGAAAAAATAACAAATAAATTAGCAGATGAATTACATCATAGAGTTATAAAATCTTTTCCTAAAAGACGTGTTTATGTTGATTCAATAGACCAAACATGGGCAGTTGATTTGGCAGATATGCAACAATATTCAAAACAAAATAAACACTATAAATATTTATTAGCAGTTATAGATGTTTTTAGTAAATATGGTTGGTTAATTCCATTAAAAAATAAAACAGGAGTAACAGTAAGTGAGGCGTTTAAAACACTATTTAAAGAAAGGAAACCGATGTTCATCTGGTCAGATAAAGGTTCTGAATTTTATAATCGACAAGTAAAAGAATTGTTTAAAGATAATAACATAGAATTATATTCAACTGAAAATGAAGAAAAATCTAGTGTAGTAGAACGTTGGATAGGCACTATGAAACAACATATGTATAAATATTTTACTGCAAATGAAACTACTAAATATTATGATATATTATATTATATTAGATGAATTAGTTGAAAATTATAATAATACAGTACATTCTTCTATTAAAATGACACCTGTTGAAGCGAGTAAAGTAGAAAATGAATTAACAGTGTATAAAAATTTATATCCAGAAAATGATGAGAAAATTAAAAAACCTAAATTCAAAGTTGGGGATAGAGTTAGAATAGCAAAAAAGAAAGGTAAATTTGAAAAGGGTTATACAACTCGTTGGACAAGAGAAATATTTGTAATTGAAGAAGTTTTAAATACAAATCCTGTTACTTATAAAATAAATGATTTAAAAGGCGAAGAAATCAAAGGTAGTTTTTATGAACAGGAATTACAGATTACTGAGTTTTAGATCTTTTGCATTTTTATCTTCTTTCGAGGCCCCTCTTGTGGGTGTTTTTTTTTTTTTTTTTTTTTTTGATTTCTCGAGGTGTGTTTTTTTTTATTTTAGCATTTCTCGAGGTGTTTTTTTTTTCATCACTCTAGTAGGGGGGTACTTGGAGTATGAAGAAAAAAAAAATATTTTTTGGGGGGTGGTCTGGAGCAGCTATTTTTTTAGAGTGGTCTGAAGAAGCAAAAAAAATTTTTTTATTTGGGGGGGTTATACCCGGTCCATATTGTGTAGTGCAGACAAGCCATTTTGGCCCTAAATTGACTGTTTCGGGGGGCCTGTGACCTTGAAAAAAATGTCAAGGTCACCAAAATCTAATCAAATTTCCGGTTTGTTATAATTATATATTGTTCCAAGTTTGATTAAAAATAATCAATTCGTTATTGAGATAGAGTGTAAACAAGCCATTTTTGGCCTAAAAATGACTGTTTTGGGGTTGCTGTGATCTTGAAAAATGAGGTCAAGGTCACCAAAATCCAATCAAATCTGCTGTATGTTGTAATGATATATTGTACTGTTCTAGTTTTTCTGCCAACATTGTAAATGTATATTTCAGAATCGAAAATACATTCCGTATTATTAAGCACTTCTAACATATTATACTAAATACATAAAACTTCAACACAATATAAATTTCTCATGCACATACTGTACATAATATTGTGTCACGGGATACAAGAAACATAGATTATGATATGGACATGTAGATTAGCACGCTTTATTGTGGTTAATTGTCAAAAAATGTCATATTACTTTGGCAAATCACCAAATACTGACAATTACCCCAATTGTAGAAAAACGGAAGTGACTGCACATGTCATGGTTAATTTAATATTGTTGTCATATGAACGCGCATATGTCGGACTATATTGCATATAAGTTTCATCAAGATCCATCGTAGGCACAAATATGGCTAACTTGTAACTCGTCCTTTCATTGGAAGACAAGTTCAGACGGGACCTCTATAAGCTGGGTGAATGAATGTTTGCTCCCGTAGTCTGGTTGAAATGATATAGATGGCCGCTACGCCAATGTATGGTAAACATTTTGAAATTTATCTTGCCTGGAACCAAACTGTCATCGGCATTGCCATTTGGCATGCAGCATTAATGGTTGTGACTCTGCATAGATTCTATTTCAAATGAAGATCCTAGACTAATCCAAAGCGTGTTTAAACAGAGGTTACGTGGTGTTCGATCAATAGCGTATCTTTGTTGGCTGGATTGGAAATTACGTAGTTCGATCAATAGCGTATCTTTGTTGGCTGGATTGGAAATTACTTGGCAGAAATATTAATCGTTATGAGACCATGTGTCGGACGGTTCCTTCAATGTAGAGGTCGTTCTTAAAGGTCAAAGGTAAAAAAGAATTTTTATCTCACCAGAGCCGAAGGCTCCAGAGAAGCTTATAGGATAGGCAGTTGTTCGTCTTCGTCGCCCATCGCATGTCGTATGTCTGGCGTCAACACTTTCAAACGACATCTTCTCTGAAGCCAATGGGCCGATTAGGTAGCATCTGTAGCATCCTTGGGCTAGGGGTTTGAAAGTTTGTGTTTTAGCTTACCTGAGCCGAAGGCTCCGGGGGAGCTATTGTGATTGGTCACCGTCCGTCGTCGTCGTCGTCCGTCCGTCCGGATGTCCGTCCACAATTCCATTAAACGACATCTCCTCCTAAACCACTGAACAGATTTTAACCAAACTTGACAGAAATGGTCTTTGGGCGGTCCTCTCTCAAAATTGTTCAAAGAATTCCATTCCATGCAGAACTATGGTTGCCATGGCAACAAAAGGGAAAAATAAGAAAAAAAAAACTTAAAAAATCTTCTTGTCTGAAACCAGGTCTTTGATATTTGGTATGAAGTTTCATCTAGCGGACCTCTACCAAGATTGTTCAAATTAAAGCCATTGGGCCAAAAATGCCCCCGCACCAGGGCCTAAGGGTGTTACATAGGCTTATATATGGAAAACCTTTAAAAATCTTCTTGTCTGAAACCAGAAGGCCCAGGTCTTTGATATTTGGTATGAAGCTTCAATTAAGGTCCGGTCCCACAGAGCTTGCGACCACGATGCAAAAAATCTTCTTATTTGAAACCAGAAGGTCCAGGTCTTTGATATTTTGTATGAAGCTTGATCTAGTGAACCTCGACCAAGATTGTTCAAATTATAGCCATGGGGCCAAAAATGCCCCTGCGCCAGGGCCTACTGCTTTTATATAGGCTTATATAGGGAAAACATTTAAAAATCTTCTTGTCTGAAACCAGAAGGCCCAGGTCATTGATATTTGGTATGAAGCTTCATCTAGTGGACTTCAACTAAGCTTGTTCAAATTATAGCCCTGGGGCCAAAAATGCCCCCGCACCAGGACCCCCTGATTTTACAAAGGCATATACAGAGAAAACCTTTAAAAAACTTCTTGTCTGAAACAAGTAGGCCCAGGTCTTTTGATATCATCTATTGGACCTCAACCAAGATTGTTCAAATTATAGCCCTGTGGCCAAAAATGCCCCTGCCACAGTGCCCCCTGGTTTAACATAGGCATATATAGGGAAAACATATAAAAATCTTCTTGGCTGACACCAGAAGGCCCAGGTCTTTGATATTTGTTATGAAGCTTCACCTGGTGGACCTCTACCACGATTGTTGCCCGGGGCGGGGGGGGGGGGGCAAAATGCACCCACCACTGGCCCACTGGTCTTACATATACTTATATCCACCACTGGCCCACTGGTCTTAAATAGACTTATATAGGCAAACTTTAAGAAATCTTCTTGTCTGAAACCAGAAGGCCAGGGACTTTAATATTTGTTATTAAACTTCATTTAGTGGACCTCTACCAAAATTATTCAAATTATCATGGTGTACAAAAGGATCAAAATGACCGATACCGGTCTACCCGCATTTTGATAAACGGGTATACCCGTAAATATGCAGGTACACCCCTAAATTTGCAGGTACACTCCTATTTTAACTGCCTCTCTCTCTCGCGCATGTGAAAACATCCGGAATGAGTGTTCGAGAGCGATTAAATAAGGTTGCAGTTTCCATCGTAATCGAACTTAAATAAATTAGAATAAACTAATAATGGTAATGATAATAGGACTTCTACCAATAAGACAACAACACTAATACTGCTTCAATGGCCCCTTCTACTCCAAAAACTTCTACATTTTAAAGCACTACTACTTCTATAATTGCTACTTGTATTGTCATAATCGCTACGACTATGGCTTCTACTGCTACTACTTCTACTACCAGTGCTACTACTGCTACTACTACTACCACTACCATTTCTAATGCTGATACTACTACCACTACTTCTTCTTCTACTACTACTACTACTACTACTACTACTACTGCTGCTACTGCTTATTCTAATACGTATAATATATCTACTATAACAACAACAACAACAACAACTATTACTACTACTACTACTACTATTACTACAACTTCTACAACAACAACTACTTCTACTACTGCTACTACTACTTCTACTACTACAACTACTAGTGCTACTTCTTATTCTAATACTACTACTACTTCTACTACTACTGTTACTATTACTACAACTACTACTTCTACTACTACAACTACTAGTGCTACTTCTTATTCTAATACTACTACTACTACTACTACTACTACTACTACTACTGCTACAACTTCTACAACAACAACTACTTCTACTACTGCTACTACTACTTCTACTACTACAACTACTAGTGCTACTTCTTATTCTAATACTACTACTACTACTACTACTACTATTACTACAACTTCTACAACAACAACTACTTCTACTACTGCTACTACTACTTCTACTACTACAACTACTAGTGCTACTTCTTATTCTACTACTACTACTACTACTACTACTATTACTACAACTTCTACAACAACAACTACTTCTACTACTGCTACTACTACTTCTACTACTACAACTACTAGTGCTACTTCTTATTCTAATACTACTACTACTACTACAACAACTTCTACTACTACGAAAACTACTATCACTACTACTACTTCTACTACTACTGTTTCTATTACTACAACTACTACTTCTACTACTATTAATACTATTAATACTTTTACTACTGCTACACTACTACTACTACTCTTCTACTATTACTACTGCTACTACTACAGTTGCAACTGCTACTACTATGATAAAAGTAGTAGTAGTAGAAGTTGTAGGAATAGTAGTAGTAGTAGTAGAAGTAGAAGTAGTAGTGTAGTAGTAATAATAGTAGTAGTAGTAGTAGTAGCTGTTATTGTAGAGTTTGTTGTTGTTGTGACAGAAGTTTCACTAATGCTTATGCTACTGCACCTGTAATTGTAAATAAAACTACTATTTCTTTTGCAACTACTATTACTACTACAACTACTACTACAAATAACAACAATCATTAAAGTTATAATAACACGACTTCTACCAACAATACAACAACACTATTACTGCTACAATGGCTTCTTCTATTCCAAACACTTCTACATCTTTAAACACTACTACAACTGTAACTACTACTAATATTGTCATAATCGCAACAACTATGGCTTCTACTGATTCTACTTCTACTACTACTGCTACTACTACTACTACCACTACCACTACTACTGCTGTCACTATCACTACTAATTCTACTACTACTGCTACTACCACTTCTGCTACTCCCACTTCTATTACTTCTACAACAAAAACAACAACTACTACTACTACTACTACCATTAGTACTACTTCTACAACAACAACTTCTTCTACTACTTCTACTACTACGACAAGTACTACTACTACTACGTCTAATACTACTGCTGCTACTTCTACTACTGCTACTACTACTACTTTTTTATTTTTAACTACCACTGCTACTACTACTACTTCTATTTTTGCTTCTGTTGCTACTATCGTGCCCCCGAACTTCGGGGCTTGAAGAAATAGATGGGTTGCATGATGCTTCCACGCAGAGCTGTAATAGACCGCACACGAGTACTTGAAAATCGCTTAGAGGATCGAAGCCTGCCCAGGCAAAGCGCTGCGAGTCGGGCAGTCCATGTTTATAATACGTATTGGTTTCATTGGGCAACAAAGCTTGAGATGTCATTTCATCCCAATGTCGGGAAACAGTCCCACGATAGCGCAGTGGTTAGCGCGTTCGACTCATGATCGAGAGGTTGTGCGTTCGAATCCGCCACCGGTATCGAGGTGTGTCCTTGGGCAAGTCACGTAATGACACTGCCCCACTCCACCCAGGTGTAAATGGGTAGCAGTGGTGTAAAAGCCCCTGCCTCTCTCTCGCGCGCGCGTGAAAACACCCGGAATGAGTGTTCGAGAGCGATTCAATAAGCTTAAAGCTTTCATCGCAATCGAACTAACAGTCCCACCAAATTTGAAGCAACGTCTCCAAAATGGCCTATACAGTATTGACGGGACGTTAAACCTCAAATCAAATAAACAAAAAACTGCTGCTATCATTTCTACTACTACTACTACTACTACTACTACTACTACTACTTCTACTACTTCTACTACTGCTTTTACCTTCACACCGCGCCGTGTTACATGAAGTCATCACCATCTAATATTACAAACACACTAACCACTCGTATTACTACTACTTGTGTATTAATACTTGTGGGAGTGGTGGGGTGAGGCAAAGGTGGCGTGTGTCTTGTGTCAACTGATATTGGCCTGCAGTTGGACAAGGCCTGCTGTCCTTAGAGCAGGTAAGGGTAGAGGGGGGGGGGGGTGTTGTTTGTTCTTTTTTTTTTTTACCACACTTCCAGTCCTTTCCCTTTTCTCCTCTGTCCCTCACTTTCATCTCCTCTACTATCTCTTCTATCTCTTTTCTCTCTTTCTCTTGGAGACGACACAAACTGACCCGAAAGGGTTGACATGTCGTTAAATCCAAAACAATCAATCAGTCAACTACTACTTCTGTACTGCTACCACTACTTTCGAAACTACTACTGCTACTGCTACTACTACTACTACTACTACTACTACTACTACAATGTTTACTTATACCCGCGAGTCGTACCGTCCATGCCCTATTGATTTCATTGAGCGACAGGGCTTGAGATTTCATTTCATCTCAATGTCGGATAAAAGACCCACAAAATTGGAAGCAACGCCTTCAAAATGACCTATATAATGTTGACGGGGACGTTAAACCTAAAATCAAACAAACAAAATACTTATACTACTACTACTACTACTATAACCAATGCTACAACTGAAGCTACTGCTACTACTACTACTACTACTACTACTACTACTACTACTACTACTACTACTACTTAGCCCCCGCCCATAGGGGCTTGAAGAAATATATGGGCTGCATGATGCTTCCACGCAGAGCTGAATCCGGCCCGCACACTAGTACTGGTGAACCGCTTAGAGGATCTAAGCCTGCCCAGGAACTGCGGTGCGAGGCGGACCGTCCATGCTAATAAAAACCCTACTGGTTACATTGGGCGACAGGGCTTGAGAAGTCATTTCACATCTCAATGTCGGGTAAAAGTCCCACAAAATTGGAAGCAACGTCTCCAAAATGACCTTTACAGTGTTGATAGGGACGTTAAACCTCAAATCAAACAAACAAATCAAACGAAAAATACTACTACTACTACTACTACTTCTAAACCACTCATCGGGGCTTGGTGGCCTCGGTAGCTCAGTCGGATGCGCGTCTTACTGGCGATCAGGACACAGGTTCGATACCTGCCGGGGTCGGCAACATTCTTTCGTGGAGATTGATCATGCAATCGTTTCTAAGGTCATTCTCTCCCTTCCGCTGATTCAAGAAGGGAAGTTGCCAGTTTCTAACGAAATAATGTGCACTGTACTGGTTAATCGCTTACGTATAAGCCTGCCCAGGAAAGTTTGGATAGGAAAAACGGACCGGCTCACAAATGACCTAAAAAGGGTTGACTGT
This sequence comes from Lucinisca nassula, assembly GCA_963580285.1. Taxonomy (NCBI): domain Eukaryota; kingdom Metazoa; phylum Mollusca; class Bivalvia; order Lucinida; family Lucinidae; genus Lucinisca; species Lucinisca nassula. The sequence continues at coordinate 66,612,151 of OY757025.1, read as the reverse complement.
ACCGTTAAACGCCAATATAAAACAAAACAAAAAAAAACAGACACCGGGGCTTGGAGAAATAGATTGGGCCGCATGGTGCTTCAACGCAGAGCTGAAACCGACGAACGAGTACTGGTAAATCGCTTAGAAGGACTAAGCCTTCCCATACAAAGTAATGTGAGTCGGACCGTTCAATGCATATAATTGGACGACAGTGCTTGAGATGTCATGCCATCTCAGTGTCGGGTAAAAGTCCAACAAAACTGGAAGCACGGCCCCGTCCATCGGGACTTGAAGAAATAGATTGGGCTGCATAATGCTTCCACGCAGAGCTGAAACGACCGCACATGAGTACTGGTAAACTGCTTAGAGGTTCTAAGCCTGCCCAAGACAAGTGGTGCGAGTCGGACAGTCCATGCTGGTTTCTTTGGGCGGCGGGGCGTGAGATGTCATTTCATCTCAATGTTGGGTAAAAGTCCCACAAAGTTGGAAGCAACGTCTCAAAAATGACCTATACAGAGTTGACCGGGACGTTAAATCTAAATCAAACAAACAAAACTGGAAGCAACATGTCCAAAATGACCTAAATAGTGTTGACGGGAACGTTAAATCTCAATTCCCCCAAAGAAACTTATACTATTACTACTTCTGCTACTACTGCTGCTGCTGCTTATGCTACAGCACCTACTGCGATTATAACTGCTACTAGTACTGCAACTACTACTACTATAACTACTACTTCTACTAATATTGCTACTTCTTCTACTGCTACAACAACAACAACAACAACTACTACTACTACTAGTTATACTTGTACTTCTTCTATGCTACTGCTACTACTACAACTAATTATAATAATAATAATGAGAATAACAAGACTGCTTATGCTACTGCATCTATTACAATTATATCCCCTACTACTACTGCAACTGCTACTTCTACTACTATTACTCCTACTACTACTACTACTACTACTACTACTACTACTACTACTACTACTACTACTACTACTGCTGCTGCTGCTTCTTCTGCAATAACAATTACTACTACTATTACTACTTGTACTAGTGACTGTGATAGACATAGATGAAGTAGTGGTTACAGAGGTAGCATGAATAAGTGGCGGTAGTAGTTTTGTTTGTATTGGAGTCTAACAGTCCAGTCAACATTGCTTTAGGTCATTTTTTGAGCCAGTCAGTTTACCTATCCACGCTTTTCCAAGGCAGGCTGATATAGCTGTAGTTGTAGTAGTTATGGCAGATAAAATAGTGGTATTATTAGTTGTATTTAAAGTTATAGTGGTAGTGGTAGTAGGCCCGTATCCATTTTACCTTAGTTGTTTGTGAAACTTACAACTAAAACGCACTCCGCACACACATACATGCATCTGCCTGCGCTTTCCCCACCCCCACACCCCAACACACACCACACACTTTTTCTTTGATAGGAAACAGGAAACATTCTTTCGAAATAAGAAAGCTTTTCGAGTTATCTGTTTGTTTGTTTGTTTGAGTTGAGGTTTTACGTCCCCGTCAACACTATTATAGTCATTTTGGAGACGTTGCTTCCGATTTTGTGGGATTTTACACGACATTGAGATGAAATGACATCTCAAGCCCTACCGCCAATAGAAACCGCTTGTGTTTAAGGAGTGGTCCGACTGGCATCACTTTTCCTTGGCATGCTAAGACCTAAGCTGTTTACCAGTGCTCAAGTTCGGTCGGTTTCAACTCTTCGCGGAAGCACTGTGTAGCCCATTTTATTTCTCCAGGACCAGATGGGCGGGGGCGGTTTGAGTCATCTTCATCATGCGTATTTGAAACCCTTGAAGACCAAACCATACATAAAGAAAATCGGGGATTAACAAGGGTATACTATATTTTTGTCAAGTTTGCTCCAAAACATTAGAACCGCTTCAGCTAAAGAGTACAAAAGAGTACCAACAACCTATGTTTTCAGCAAAAATAAGGAAAAAATGTATACCCCAATAAACCCAAGTTTCACAAAATGAAAATGGGGTTTCTGGGGAGTCAAACATATATAGGCGTGTTTTCTTGATATCTGGAACTAAACCCCACATGATAATCTGTGTAAATAAATAAAGAAATGACAGAAAAGTAAATGCAAAACATTTTATTATACTCTTAGTTAAACTTTAATATATCAAATCAGACAGATTATCCCGTGATGTTTGCAAGGGTGCAATAAACGCTCCTTATTCTCATTAAAATTTGAAATTATTGAGTGTTTACACAGCATGAATTGGACAGTAATATCAATGACGCCGCAAGAAAGATAAGAGCCTTATCCAGCTTTTTTAAACTAAACAGTGTTCGTAATGATTTTTATTTATTTATTTATGTTTCTTTTTTTTATTTTTTTTTAACATTTACTCATTTTGTGCATAAAGTAAATACTATAAAATTGAAGACATTTTTCTCAAAATGCCAAACAAAAATGTGGATATGTTAGCGGCATTTTGATTGGATAATTGGAAAATAAGAAATAGCGGTCTACTTGCATTTTACGGGTAGACCTGCATTTTACGGGTACACTCCTATTTTTACGGGTATACCCGCATTTTAAGATGCGGGTACACCCGTAAATTTACGGGTGTACCTGCAAATATAGGGGTGTACCCGTAAAATGCAGGTGTACTCGTAAAATGCAGGTAGACCGCTAAATGCGGGTTTACCTGCAAATTTACGGGTACACCCGCATTTAAAATAAGAGTGTACCTGCAAGTTTAGGGGTGTACCTGCAAATTTACGGGTATACCCGTATATCTAAAATGCGGGTAGACCGGTATCGGTCCTTTTGACCCTTTTTGTACACCATAAATTATGGACCAAGAAAATCAAACAAAAATTGTTCATGTGATAATATGCGTATTCTATTTTTCACTTGAATGCTGTCTGTTCTGATCAGAGGGTCATCCCAACCGACATATGTAATATATTAAAAAAATACATGTGAATTGTTCTAACATACAATAACAGTTTTCAGTCTGAAACACATTTATACAACATGTCTGCAACATGCATTTAATTCGACTTACTACCGGGCTCTTCTCATACAATATATATTATATATATACTGAACCGAAAAAGAAACGCAACTCCAAATATAAATGCGAGTATTTGCAGAAATAATCATGTTTACAGAAAATCGATTTAATGACGCAATGATATAATCATTCCTGAATGAACTACCATAGAGAGTTCAATTTCCAGTGAGAATGTTGGAACACAAATCCGTTTTGTCACAGAGGTAGTCAAATTTAAAACATAAGCAGTTAATAGCGACTATGTCCTCCGTTTGCATTCAGTCCTGTACGCACACGCCTGGTCATGGACCTGATTAAACGATTGATCTCTGCCTGGGGAATAGCATTCCACTCCTGTATGAGCGCAAGACGCAAGGCGTTACACGTTGTTGGCGGCTGGGGGCGGTTACGTACGCGCTTATCCAAGACGTCCCACAAATGTTCTAAAGGAGAGAGATCTGGACTATACGGAGACCAGTGCATCACGTCAACGTTGTTTTGCTGAATAAACGCCATGTTGATTGAGCCTTGCTACATGCGCCCGAGCGTTTGTTTGTTTGAGGTTTAACGTTCCCGTCAACACTGTAAATGTCATTTTGGAGACGTTGCTTCCAATTTGTGAGACTTTTACCCGACATTTAGATGAAATGACATCTCGAGCCCTGTCGCCCAATGAAACCAATAGGGTTTATTAGCATGGACGGTCCGCCTCGCACGGCGGTTCCTGGTCAGGCTTAGATCCTCCAAGCGGTTTACCAGTACTAGTATGCGGGCCGGATTCAGCTCTGCGTGGAAGCATCATGCAACCCATATATTTCTTCAAGCCCCTATGTGCGGGGGCGTTGCGCCCGAGCGTTATCCTGTTGAACCGTAACGCTGTGCTGTCGTACATATGGAACAACTACCGGTCGTTAAAGGACGTCAACGTAACGCTGAGCCGTCAAAGATCCATCAATGAATAACAGGGGCGTTCTATGACCATAAGATATGCCAGCCCACACCATCAACCCACCGCCTCCAAATCGATCACGTTCAACCAAACAATTGTCACGATAACGCTCTCCGTCACGCCTATACACACGTTTACGGCCGTCAGCTCTGTACAACAAGTACCTGTAGCTGGTCTCGTCAGAAAACATTGCGTTACGCCACTGACGAAGGGGAAACAGGTTTGGCCTATGTTGTATGAGCCACGCCATTCTAACCTTACGTCGTCGTGGTGTTAATTGCATACCAACGTTCGGACGACGAGAACGTAAGCCAAACTCTCGAAGGCGATTCCTGACAGTATCTGCACTTATTCGATTGTTGTGCGTTCCTGGTGTCACCTGAGACGTCTCGACGGCTGTACGGAACCGATTACGAGGGTGGGTTAGACAGATGTATCGGTCCTGTCGACGTGTCGTAACGCGTGGACGTCCACTTCTGGGCCTGTCATTTGACGTAGACGCTGGTACAAGCGAGTTGTCGTCGATTTACTCACTAGGAAGTTCCTGGCGATGACAGCCTGAGACGTCTCGTCCAATGTAGAAGCATTCGGACCGCTACGTACATATTCGGCAGAGAAATTTTACCGGACTTTTGAAACCTAAACTCCAGGTAACATAATATGCCAATATGATGAGGTTACTGTATACATTTAATGTACTGCACGAGGAAATGATGAAAACAACGAATTGCCAAGTAGAGCGTTAAACTGTACAGATATCGCCCAAATGTTTTCTGCATAAGATAGTTTAAAAAGTATGAAAGTAAATCGCCAAATGATTTTTCAGTCAACCTGATGGTTGCATGTAAATCTTTTGGGTTTAAAAAAATGCGTTTCTTTTTCGGATCAGTATATTTGTATGGTCTGAGAAATTGTAAAACCTTGAAACGTGTCTATTATATTGCATGGCCTTTTTCAGTTTTTCTAGTATTTAGCCAGTGCGCGGCAAAACACTTAGACTGGTTCGACCAGCTAACACCGAGGTAAGCCCGTGAACTCATACTTGATGGATGTGCAGGATACTCATATTCTTGCACACCAGACAAGGAAATCCGCGATTTTACCCTGGGATAGAAATTATGTTCTGACCCTGGTGTTCCGACCCCAAATCGAATATAATCGCGTGTTTGGTAAATGCACTGGTTGATTACGACCTTGTGTGCGCCGTCGTTAAGGTTGATGTCATGCACGATCCGTAACGTCACTTTACATTCCTGCAGTGTCAACACAATATCGCGGACGTTGGTAACCGAAGTGACGGCAGCATTGAAATGCCGCGCTAAGAAATGGCAGGTATGCAAGAAAAAGAATCCAATATGGATGTGAGGGGTGGATAGAAAAATCCGTCCCTCGGGATCACTGTCCGGCATCACTCGGCAAGCCTCTTGATGCGGACAGTGACCCTTGGGACGGATTTTTCTATCAACCCCTCACACCCATATAAGATTCTTATATTATCATACCACAGGTTTGGTTGTGTGCTGGATCATATTTAATTACGCTGCGTACCAACGCTTGAGACACGGACTATGTGAGTGAGTGAGTGTTTGAGTTTTATGTCCCACCAATCTGAACCAGTGCTTCAGCAGAAGTGCACGACCTGCCGGATGCTTTTAGCTTTATGAGTGTTACCATATATGGGTATGGCGGCCATTTTGGTCATGTGACCTGGACCTAAAACGGTTCCCCCAATAAATGCGCCTTATCGTAAGGAGCAAAAATATATCTTATACTTTAGTACTGTATTCTGAATCGTTTGCAGGATAAAATGCATTCTCACTTTTCCAATACAAAAGCATATGTGTCAAAGTTTGACCTAGGCACAAATAAGGTCAAGGTCAATCCAAGGTCACCATTTTAGCAATTTATGATTGGCCTACGTCCCAGATGCTATTTATCAAGTTTCGTGGAAATCTGCCCAGTGGTTCTGGAGAAGACTATTTTTGAAGGGTTTTTACCATATATGGCTTGGCGGCCATTTTGGTCGTGTAACCTGGACCCCATTGCCATTTTTTGGTTTCCCCCATCACTTAGAGGCTCCATATGAAATTTGACATCAATCGGCCCAACGGTTTCCGAGGAGAAGCAGTTCGAAAATTTTCACTTTTTTCGCCTCGGCGAGCCTATACTAAATGGAATGTAATATTTCTCAAGTTCATTGGTTAGATCTCATTGATATCTATCAGTATGCCAAAAATTGTTTAAATATTCCAAGCGGTTAAGTCACTATCACCAATTTTCACAAACGGGTTACAGACGGACAGACAGCCAGACCATATATGGCTTGGCGGCCATTTTGGTCATGTGAACTGGACCCCATGAGCAAATTTTGGTTTCCCCCATCCCATAGAGGCTCCATATGAAATTTGACTTCAATCGGCCCAACGGTTTCCGAGGAGAAGCAGTTCGAAAATTTTCACATTTTTCGCCTCGGCGAGGCTATACTAAATGGAATGTAATATTTCGCAAGTCCATTGATTAGATCTCATTGCTATCTATCAGTATGCAAAAAATTGTTTAAATATTCCAAGTGGTTAAGTCACTATCACCAATTTTCACAAACGGGTTATGGACGGACAGACAAACTGACAGACTGACAGAATGACACAGTGATTTTAGGGCACTCTTAGTAAATCAACCGACTTCAGTTGGTCGCTTTTTCTGCGGGTCGTGCAACTTTTGCCATTCGCATTCTAGTTTTGATACATTCTGCATGGGTTTTAAATAACGAACTATGTTTTTCGTTTTAATCGTCGAAAGGGTATTCGGCTTTGATTATTGTTTTAATTTCTATCAGTACAGTCCTGAATATACTCCTGATATTTCATTGTTGAATTGTCCCCAAAATTAAAATTCAGTGTTTGAAACAGATGGCGGTATGTCTATGTGTGTTTGAAATAGATGTCAGTGTTCCAACACAGTATGTTGCAATCTAAGGTTTAAAATGATCCCCTTGTTTACGCCTGTTACTACAGCAGGGGTTAACCCTTTCAACCCTGAAGCCCGGCACAGATACTAGCGCAAATACTGTATATCCTGATGAGATGGCTCATAATGAGACACTTTATCAGGATCCTGATGGCGCTTTTAAGCTAGATACTATATTTAGTAGAATGGACGTGCTCAAAGTCAGTGATGGTAGAGTCCACTCCGAAACTCTAGGGTGAAAGGGTTAAAGGGTAAATAAATCAAATTACTCGCAGCCCTGATAGGTCTTAGATTTCGAAAATGGCCCTGTTTCGTTTAACCCCTAATTAAATTTATTTTAAGTAAACATTGTAGACCCTGACCAGACAGCGCGTTCTGATATGTGTCTGCACTGTTTGCAAAACCCAACACATATTCCAGGCCAGATTCTACAGATAATTTTATAACATGTACACAACACTCTGAAGTCACAGCGCTACAAATAACGAGGCTGTTTTTTTTTTCAATGACCGCTACCTGGATTTCCTATAAACACGCCTATATAATTTTGACTCCCTTAAACCCCACTTTTATATAGTAAAACTGAGGTTAACGGTGGTACACATTATTGTTTCTTATTTCTGATTAAAAAATGATTGTAGATGCCCGTTAGAACCGCCTGAACAGAAATATGATAAATATCAGATTTTCTTCTATCTGAATTTTTTTCATTTTTTATGATAAAATTTTCAATATATTCGAATAGGTCTGCTTTCGTAATGAGTCATAGTCACGTGAGCGCCAACGATTAAACCTCTATGCTTAGTAATTTTTGGTCGATTGGCAAAAAATCGACCAAAAGAGTGTTTTTTGTGTGTGGGGGAGGGGTGGAATTTACAGTGATTTCCGAAATAACTGGTTACTTATTGATATTCTCATACACGCGTCACAAGGTAGTGCACGCGTTCCACAAATTCTTCTTCTCCCCAGAAGAGGTAAGAAGTTTTCTGTAAAATTGATCTTTTGAAGGTATAGACAAGCATAACCTTCCGCAACTAAATCCCGATATTAATGATTTAAAACAAATGTACATGGCCTGGCTATCACCTTCATATACTCTATAAACACTTCCAAGAATCAAAGCGCAAAAGGCACTGAAATGACAGATTCTATGAGAAAATCAAAGCACTGTGAAAACTTACAGACAACCTTTCTAAAAAGATTTTAAAATTTAGAAAAATAGTTCTGCAAATTCCATTGCATGATATGTTTGCAGATGTCTATTCACCGATGGTATCATGAAATGCCATTCGATGTACCAAATTTTGGAAAGCAACTATTTACGTTTTCAAAACCAAACATTAAAATTCAAGTTTTAACAACACTACTGTCAATCAGTAACATTTTTGTCTGGTCGGTTGTGGATACCTACCCCCAAAAGATACTCTATTTTTCACAAAGAGATCGGAGGAGAAAGGCTGGTGAGTCCAGTACATGAATTCCATTGGCTTGAAGACATTTTGTAGTAAGAACAGCACTATAAACCCGCGCGTAATCCAGCTGGATTAGATATCCCGGATTCTGAGCGTAAACACATAAATGGAACCACGTGAGGCCGACGCATTTGATTGATGTAACGTCTCGCTGTTCAGTTAACGTCTCAGCCATGATCTTGAATTTTCTTAATGTCGCTAGCTACATGCATTAGCTCGACATACCATTTCGCTTATTCCATCCGATATCTCATGCTCTATTATGCACGCGTCGCCTCGGCAAACCTTACACCTATATGTCGAAACATCCCGAAACGACAATCGGCGTGATTCACGCTGAAGTGCGATGTGTCACTAAAATGCATATCACGCGAGTCGCTTAGACGCCAATATACATGTAAGTATTTCATGCACCAGCGTAAGTGTTCCGTACTGTGTCGACGTCTTAATTTTGGTCACGACAGGGACGTCTAGCTCTCGAAAGTGCATCGCATAAGGGCGACGAACAGTGTCAGTGCTTATTAGTCGGTAGTTGAAACCCTTTGTTTATCTATAGGTACAGTGCAGCAGATGCCGGCGGAAATCTGCTTCGCATATGCGTCTGTCGGATGAATCGATCTTGACATACTGACGTCGGTCTTCCGCTACGCCGACGTCCACTAGCGTCTTCTGTTGATAGTTAGATGTCGTTCTAACAGACAAATAGATCAAACACATGTGGCACCCAAAATCAGAGTCAACGCCAGCCGCTTTCCGACCAGCTTCTAACTGTCCATTAGAAGCCTCCGTGGTGTAGTGGTTATGCTACTCGCCTTGTAAACCAGGCATCGCAGGATCGATCCCTGACTTCTCCGGACTTTCGGATGTGTCTTTAAACCGAGGTATCGTCTCCGTATGACCTTAGCTGTTGGTGGGACGTAAAACTCAAACACTCACTCTAACTGTCCAGGGTTTAATGAAAAATGTTGCAATATGTTCTCACTTGATGCTTTTTGAGAACAAAATACAATTTCTTCTTTTTTAGGCACGACCTTACATCACACATCAAAAGTTTGACCCTGAGCATATGGTTTCTATCAGTGCTGGTGTGAAGGTGGTACACAGGATCGTTGGCCCCCGCCCATCGGGGCTTAAAGAAATAAATGGGCTGCATGATGCTTTCACGCAGAGCTGAAACCGACCCGCACACGAGTACTGGTAATCTGCTGAGAGGATCTAAGCCTGCCCAGGCAAAGAGGTGCGAGGTCCATGCATATAAACCCTATTGGTTTCTTTGGGTGGCAGGGCTTGAGAAGTCATTTCATCTCAGTGTCGGGTAAAAGTCCCACAAAATTGGAAGCAACGTCTCCAAAATGACCTATACAGTGTTGACGGGGACGTTAAACCTCAAATCAAACAAAACGAAACACAAGATCGTGGCCGGACTGGTAACCATACGTCACGGTTGATTGATTTAACCTTTCTAGTTTAAAGGCATGGTGCCTAAGCGTGTTGTAATTAGCAATCGTTTGGTTTCAAAATCAAAGCACCGAAAGTGTTGGCAGGGATGTAGATTGGGGTACAAGTCCTGGGCTGAGATTAAACTGTGTAATTTAACTCTGAAATTCCAAACAAATAGTGAAGATTTTGATAAGAAGCGCGTTCTGCAGCGACCGAACTTGGTCTACACTGTTTGCCAAGCTCACCCTATGATTCCAGGATGACCCTCTTCAGCCTTATGGAATACCCTGATCTCACTGCGGCTATTTACTGCAAGAAAAAGGTTATTCTGAGAAGTCAGTGATAGTCACGTAGACGTTAGCTCTGAATCGCTTTTTTATGCCCCCAACTTCGAAGAAGTTGTGGGGGCATATTGGTTTTGCCCTGTTCGTCCGTCCGTCCTTCCGTCCTTCCGTCCTTCCGTCCTTACGTCCGTCCCACTTTTTACTGCATAGCATAACTTTAGAACCATGGGTGCTAGGTTTTTGAAATTTCATATATGGATTCCTCATGAAAAAATAATTGACCCGTGTTTTTTTTCTCGTCAGGATTATGCCCCTTTTTTGAGTTATGCCCCTTTGCAAAAAATACTATGAAATCTTGTAAGCAAGATATCTCAAAAACTGTTTGAGCTATTGCCCTGAAACTTTACATGCTGGTTGGGGATGATGAGTAGATGAACTGATTAACTTTTGAAAAAAATCCGAAATTTTTTTCTTGAGTTATGGCCCTTTGAAATTTTTCGCGTTTTAAGTTTGTAAGCAAGATATCTAAAAAAACTATTTGAGGTTTTTCCCCGAAACTTCACAGACTTGTCGGGGATGATGAGTACATGTAGATGAACTGATCAACTTTTGAAAAAAATCCGATTTTTTTTTCTTGAGTTATGGCCCTTAGATTTTTTTCGTGTTTTCAGCTTGTAAGCAAGATATCTCAATAATTGTTTGAGCGATTGCCCTGCAACTTTACAAGCTGGTTTGGGATGATGTGTAGATGAACTGATTAACTGTTGAAAAAAAATCCTATATTTTTTTCTTGAGTTATGGCCCTTTGAAATTTTTCGCGTTTTAAGTTTGTAAGCAAGATATCTCAAAAACTATATGAGGTTTTTCCCCAAAACTTCACAGACTGGTTGGGTATGATGAGTAGATGAACTGATTAACTTTTGAAAAAAATCCAATTTTTTTTTCTTGAGTTATGGCCCTTTGATTTTTTTCGTGTTTTCAGCTTGTAAGCAAGATATCTCAAAAATTGTTTGAGCTATTGCCCTGAAACTTTACAGGCTGGTTGGGGATGATGAGTAGATGAACTGATTTTTTTCTTGAGTTATGGCCCTTTGAAATTTTTCGCGTTTTGGCGTCCTTCCGTCCTTCCGTCCTTACGTCCGTCCCACTTTTTACTGCATAGCATAACTTTAGAACCATGGGTGCTAGGTTTTTGAAATTTCATATATGGATTCCTCATGAAAAAATAATTGACCCGTGTTTTTTTTCTCGTCAGGATTATGCCCCTTTTTTGAGTTATGCCCCTTTGCAAAAAATACTATGAAATCTTGTAAGCAAGATATCTCAAAAACTGTTTGAGCTATTGCCCTGAAACTTTACATGCTGGTTGGGGATGATGAGTAGATGAACTGATTAACTTTTGAAAAAAATCCGAAATTTTTTTCTTGAGTTATGGCCCTTTGAAATTTTTCGCGTTTTAAGTTTGTAAGCAAGATATCTAAAAAAACTATTTGAGGTTTTTCCCCGAAACTTCACAGACTTGTCGGGGATGATGAGTAGATGAACTGATCAACTTTTGAAAAAAATCCGATTTTTTTTTCTCGAGTTATGGCCCTTAGATTTTTTTCGTGTTTTCAGCTTGTAAGCAAGATATCTCAATAATTGTTTGAGCGATTGCCCTGCAACTTTACAAGCTGGTTTGGGATGATGTGTAGATGAACTGATTAACTGTTGAAAAAAAATCCTATATTTTTTTCTTGAGTTATGGCCCTTTGAAATTTTTCGCGTTTTAAGTTTGTAAGCAAGATATCTCAAAAACTATATGAGGTTTTTCCCCAAAACTTCACAGACTGGTTGGGTATGATGAGTAGATGAACTGATTAACTTTTGAAAAAAATCCAATTTTTTTTTCTTGAGTTATGGCCCTTTGATTTTTTTCGTGTTTTCAGCTTGTAAGCAAGATATCTCAAAAATTGTTTGAGCTATTGCCCTGAAACTTTACAGGCTGGTTGGGGATGATGAGTAGATGAACTGATTAACTTTTGAAAAAAATCCGAAATTTTTTTCTTGAGTTATGGCCCTTTGAAATTTTTCGCGTTTTGGCATATTGGTTTTGCCCTGTTCGTCCGTCCGTCCTTCCGTCCTTCCGTCCTACCGTCCGTCCCACTTTTTACTGCATAGCATAACTTTAGAACCATGGGTGCTAGGTTTTTGAAATTTCATATATGGATTCCTCATGAAAAAATAATTGACCCGTGTTTTTTTTCTCGTCAGGATTATGCCCCTTTTTTGAGTTATGCCCCTTTGCAAAAAATACTATGAAATCTTGTAAGCAAGATATCTCAAAAACTGTTTGAGCTATTGCCCTGAAACTTTACATGCTGGTTGGGGATGATGAGTAGATGAACTGATTAACTTTTGAAAAAAATCCGAAATTTTTTTCTTGCGTTATGGCCCTTTGAAATTTTTCGCGTTTTAAGTTTGTAAGCAAGATATCTAAAAAACTATTTGAGGTTTTTCCCCGAAACTTCACAGACTTGTCGGGGATGATGAGTAGATGAACTGATCAACTTTTGAAAAAAATCCGATTTTTTTTCTTGAGTTATGGCCCTTAGATTTTTTTCGTGTTTTCAGCTTGTAAGCAAGATATCTCAATAATTGTTTGAGCGATTGCCCTGCAACTTTACAAGCTGGTTTGGGATGATGTGTAGATGAACTGATTAACTGTTGAAAAAAAATCCTATATTTTTTTCTTGAGTTATGGCCCTTTGAAATTTTTCGCGTTTTAAGTTTGTAAGCAAGATATCTCAAAAACTATATGAGGTTTTTCCCCAAAACTTCACAGACTGGTTGGGTATGATGAGTAGATGAACTGATTAACTTTTGAAAAAAATCCAATTTTTTTTTCTTGAGTTATGGCCCTTTGATTTTTTTCGTGTTTTCAGCTTGTAAGCAAGATATCTCAAAAATTGTTTGAGCTATTGCCCTGAAACTTTACAGGCTGGTTGGGGATGATGAGTAGATGAACTGATTAACTTTTGAAAAAAATCCGAAATTTTTTTCTTGAGTTATGGCCCTTTGAAATTTTTCGCGTTTTAAGTTTGTAAGCAAGATATCTAAAAAACTATTTTAGGTTTTTCCCCGAAACTTCACAGACTGGTCAGGGATGATGAGTAGATGATTAACTACAGCTTTTCTTGTGTAATTTCAGCATTACAGCCACATAAAAACAAGATATCTCAATTACTGTTAGGGACAAGCAGTGTTAGGGTCAAGCAGTTGGGGGCATTGTGTTTCATAAACACTGGCTCTAGTTATTACTAATAGTAACTTCGGGTCGAATGCCAAACAATCAACCCAAACATAGCCGGGTCGTCTGTCAGTCTTGGGTACATGTAAGTGTTATCTGTAAAATCTGCACTTGAATAAAATGTTCGATCTGGCAAACAATGTAGACTAAGATCAAACGCCACAGAACCCGGTGCTGATCTTGTTCTACATTTTTGCATCAGTTACTAACATCCGTTAAGTTAAAACGGATCAGTCCAAGTCCTCGTTCATGACCAGCCTGCATTTAGAGACAATGGCATGAGTGTTGTCAGTGCTTTGATTTATTCACTGCCTTGAGTTTCTGGAGTGTACTCTTCCATCACTGAAGTTGGGCTCGTCCATTCTGCTAAATATGGCACCTAGAATTATATCACAGGACCTACACTGTTTGCATAGGTATCTGTACCATATTCCAGGGTTGAAAGGGACAGCCTCTCTCGCAAAGTCTGATATACACCTAGTTGTAACTGACCTAGACTTGACCTCGAATGTCGGAAAACCTATTAATATTCTGGTCTGCAGGTGACCGGCTGGACTTTAAGGATTAAATATTGACAGCACTGTTAGAAAACAGTGTAAAACCTGAGCAGACGTCTGAGCAGGTGCCGCATTGATCTAGGTATACAGTCTCGCATGGTGCAGCTGATTCATATGAAATGCTGAATCTATTCTCTGAAAGGTAAGATAAAATCGTCAAGTCGTCTGCTTCAAAAGTTTGTATTGCGATTATAAGATGTACAATTTTGATAACTGTGCCTAACCGGACTACATTTTTGTGCGGACTCATATTTCTTTGGCGGTCAAAGCCGGAAGAAAGTCGTAAGAAAGCCGGAACTACTTTACAACACGCAGGATAGCTAGAAACGACAGATTGAATCTGTCATTAAAAATGACGCGAAACAAAAGTGTGCCATCTTACTTTGCTTCTTTTAGCTTTTTCTGTTTCGTCCAACCCCTCATGCAGCCCCTGCAATTGCCGGAAAGAAAACTGTTTGCATTATGTTTGCCAGCAAAATTGTCCTTGGTAAAATCTTCACATACATATGGCCCTCATTGCTTTGGTAGCCCCGACATTTTTTTCTTTTCATTTTGTGTCTGTACATTTGCCACCCCGTTTATTCTTGGTCGTTGGGCAATGAAGGCACAATTATATTTGAAGGTGATGGCTTGTTCCACAGAAAAAAAAAATGATTCGGTTTCCATTGGCCATTCTTCACTTATACTCGGGTATGTTGACTGCTGCATTTCGTTGGCTGACTTTTTGGATGACCTGAATATCCCATTATCAATTCAGGTGCCACTACAGTAAAAAACATCCCCTTACTCACAATGTAAATTGGGGCATATTCCATGTTCTACAACATTTCAGCAAGTCTAATCCTTCCATTATGAGGCATATAATTTGGCAGGCTGACCATTTACCTTCCAGAAGCAGCTAAAAATTATGGGTGCTGTGCGGCATATTTTGGCCTTTTTGGCAGCCAGTGTCAACAAACCCATACCGCAGCGAATAAATCCAGGCATTTCCAGTGGCCAGTCATCACAATTTTCTGGTTCAATTTAAATCAGCTGCATTATACAATAGCAAATACCTACTAATATTTGTTCTAATAAACACTAATACTTCTCAGAAAAATAATGGCTTAGCACCAAATCCAATCAGAAGCAGCAAAATATTCAATTCTGTACTGAAAGCTCTCCCCAAAAGAATTCCCAAATACAAGTTTAGACCATATCTAATAATATACTCATGCATAATTAATGTTCAGTGACAAAGAATCTTTAAACTTTGCGAAAAAGTTATCGCTTCCAGATTCTACGATGAAAGCCAGACAAACCATGTTTTGTGAAAAAGCGCAAAGTTTACCTCTTTCCAGAATGGAACCCAGAAACCGGCTTGCATCAGTGCTTCTTCTCAGATGTCTTTGGAATACTTTAATCCTAAAATGCACTAAATCATGTCCTATTAGCACCCATGCTAGAAATTTTGGCTGTTCTCACACCTATACCACCTAATTTCAGTAAAAATTGGCATTTTGAGGATATTTTGGGGACAAAACTTTGATGAAAATGATTATAAATGTCTTAATGCCATGAGCAATGGCTGAATATATCTATTTAAATCTTGTAACATGAACCCAACCAATAAGAACTTACAATGGCTGAGAAAACTCATTGCGATATTGCAGAGAGAGACAATTTTGATATTTTGCATTAGCTTGAGATCCTTGCCTATGCCAAGTAACCTCAGTGTTATATTCAATATGGAGTATTTTCGTTTTCTTGTGTTCCGGTTTATACATTTACTGCAAGTCTGCTTTCCAAACAGACCAATGACAACTGATTTACATGGCTTTGAAGTACCCCCCCCCCCTCCAATTACATGGAACAGAAGCAAAAACTTATAAAATACACCCAGTTAGTCCTAAATTAGCACTTAACTTACAGTGTGTACAGTTACTGTGACAAAATACATGCCAGGAAGATCCACTTTAAGATACAGAATTGGAGGGAACCTATTATGTGTGAAAATATTATGTAATGAATGAAAACATTAGAGAAGAGCTGATTTTTCTACTTTCGGTTTAGGTGGCACTACAGTAAAAAAAATCCCCTTACTCACAATGTAAATTGGGGCATATTCCATGTTCTACCACATTTCAGCAAGTCTAATGCTTCCATTTTGAGGCATATTATTTGACAAGCTGACCATTTACCTTCCAGAAAGAGGCTAAAAATTATGGGTGTTGTGCGGCATATTTTGGCCTTTTTGGCAGCCAGTGTCAACAAACCCATACCGCAGCGAATAAATCCAGGCATTTCCAGTGGCCAGACATCACAATTTTCTGGTTCAATTTAAATCAGCCGCATTATACAATAGCAAATACCTACTAATATTTCTTCTAATAAACACTAATACTTCTCAGAAAAATAATGGCTAAGCACCAAATCCAATCAGAAGCTCTCCCCAAAGCAAGTGCAGCTTTCATAAAGACCAGTTATTTACTGTAGTGCAACCTTCAGGCTGCTATACTAGTTAATCTCTCTGTGGTGCCATGCATTATGTTCGAGCATGATGCTGTTAATTCGCTTGAACAGGCAACATTAGTCCAAGGAAATTGTTCGACTACTGCTGAAGTGGCCGGTTGCTTGCCCATGCGAAATTGTGCATACACCACTGCAATTACTCCTATACAGGGCTCTTGCTCGTAATTATCGCATTGTGTCCCTGACGAGTGTTCCATGTAAGTTGCTTGAACATATAGTCTGCTCAAATATCATGGCCTACATGGCTGAACATAAACTTTTGTCAGATGGACAACATGCATTTAGATAAAAGGCATAGTTGTGAACCTGAGTTGAGCACGGTTATCAATGGATGTGTAACATTCTTGGACAAATGGGGACAGGTTGACACATTCATTCTGAGCTTACAGAAGGGTTTAGACACACACCCTACTGAAATTCAAATTGAAATCTTATTCCGTATTGTTGGGAAGAGTCTTAAATGGATAGATTCCTTTCTTTACAGAAAAAAGTGAGTTGTTGTAAGCGGGTGAATCTTCGGAGTGGGCTCCAGTTTTGTCTGGGGTCCTACAAGGGACTGTTTTTGGTCCACTGTTAATCTCCTTGTCGATTGATGATATTTCCACAGACACTGTCAAAATATGACTGTTCGTAGACGAATGTTTGCTACCGGAAAATAAGGGATACAGATGACTCACGACTTGTGAATATTATAGACTTGTGGATGTTCGGCACGAAAATGGGGCATGTTTGATGAAATTTTATGCGAATAACAAGGAAGAGAGCCAATAAAATTGAGGCATCTTACACTTAAGAGGGAACGGTTCTCGAGAATGTGGATTCTATTAAATACCTTGGTGTGAATACACATATTAACGACATGTATACTCAGGCAAATAAAACACTTGATTTCCTGAGGTGTAATCTTCATCACTGTAAAGGAGACAGCATATAAAGGACTTGGATTATGGTAGTTGTATCTGGGACCTCGAGGGCGTTATCCTCGATGAAGAAATTGAAAAAGTTTAGAATAGAACTGCTACATTTGTAACCAGCAATTACTGCTTTGAATCTGGGAGTATGACTGGAATACTAAGAAAACTATGATGGGAGTCTCTTAAGAATACGAGAAGAGACAGTAGGCTCATAATATTATACAAAGGTATACTGGAACCCCTTCTGAAAGTCCTCCTCGGAGGTTAAGAAGTATTGGCAGACAGACAGACAGACAGACAGACAGATAGATAGATAGATAGATAGATAGATAGATAGATAGATAGATAGATAGATAGATAGATAGATAGATAGATAGATAGATAGATAGATAGATAGATAGATAGATAGATAGATTTGAAGGGTTCTGTCGGCACTCCAACAGATGACCGTGTCCCCCTCAGCTATAGGCGCTGTAGAAACCACCATTCATTGACATTTGAGACACATAGTGCAAGGACTGACATTTACAAAGAATCTTCCGTCGGACAATTAGAGTGGAATGTCTGTTACAACGAATAATGAAGTAATGTAGTAATTTCTTCATTTTATTTTTTTATTTCATTATGCGTTGGCGTAGTCGACGCGAAACGAAGTAAAAAAAAATATTTCATTTCGCGTTGATATGCACCATATCGACGCAAAATGAAGTAATGATGGAATAACATAGCTGTCTACGAAAGGAGACCAAAGACTTAGGAAGCAATACAGGTAAATTCCAATATA
Organism: Lucinisca nassula; assembly: GCA_963580285.1. Taxonomy (NCBI): domain Eukaryota; kingdom Metazoa; phylum Mollusca; class Bivalvia; order Lucinida; family Lucinidae; genus Lucinisca; species Lucinisca nassula. Next base: position 66,593,959 of record OY757025.1, on the reverse strand, counting down.
AAGACCACATTTGAGATAGTTCAAAAGTGGTCTTTAAGACCACATTTGAACAGTGCCGAAGATGGTCTTCCACAAGAGCACACTGAATATCGCAATCACAAAGAAAACGTAACTTTAACCTTCAAAATATGCTTTAAAAACAAAATTTGTCTTAATTTTAGGTGGTCTTAATAGCGGAATTTCACTGTATTTGATTACGGAATTTCACTGTATTTGATTATGTTAGTAGAGTTAAAACTGAACGCCTTACGGTATTTGGTCTCATGTCTGATGTTTTTCCCTCATTTGTGTTTTAAGGCTCAACACATGATCATGTAGTGCACACAATAGTTGGGGTGGGGGACCATATTGGCTTGGACCAGTCCATAGCCGAGTTGTTTGTCCATCTATGCATCTTAAAAGGACCGCACATGAGTACTGGTTATCTGCTTAGAAGGTCAGAGCCTGCCCAGGAAAACTGCTGCGAGTCGGCCGATCCATGCATATTAACCCTTTTGGGGTTAATTGGACGGCAGGGATTGAGGTGTCATTTTATCTCAATGTCGGATAAAAGTCCAACAAAATTAGAAACAACGTCTCCAAAATGACCTAAATAGTGTTGACGGTGACGTTAAACCTCAAATCAAACAAACAAACTGCCGACGCATAATGAAGTAAAATTAAGTATGCCACCTATCACCGCAAAATGAAATAATTCTTTCATTTTGCGCAATACTCTTAGTATCGACGCATAATGAAGTAAAAACTTCATTTTATTTCATTTCGCATCGACTATGCCAAAGCATAATGAAGTAAAAATTTCGATTTGAAGAAATTACAACATTACTTCATTATGCATTGTTTCAAATGTCCTTTCCGATTCGATCATTTCCACAGCTGCGGGTGCTGAGAATACTGAAGCTAAATTTGCCCCTTTGGTGAGAGCCAGGGACTAACTTCACAGGTCCTGATCTTTGAATGACATTTGATGTATCCTCGGTAATAATTCCGAATTCTGATTCTGGTTATGGAGAAGAATCAGCGTTTCCTAAGGTCACCCCAGAAGGCAAATAAGAGTGACTCACCTCAGAGTGCATAGGATACTTCAGTGATTTTTTTTTTTTTTTTTTTTTTTTTTTTTTGCACGGTGCTTTCGGCGAAAGAATTCCATGCATTCCTTTTGCATGCAGGAGTTGATTATGATACGATGCTTTTGAGACACGAAATTATTATACACATGAAAATAAAAAATAACAAGGCATCCCCTCGCAACTGCATACATCTCATCAACATCTAAATCAAATCTCAATACGTTAGACCCATTACGTATTATAAGATTACCTTTGACGTTTCTTTAATCATAGCTTTGTCTTCTTACCTGTTCACACGGTTTTAAATGGCAAGGCCATTGTGACCTTGACATTTGACCCTTGACCTTGAATATCAATAGGGTTTATCCTCTCTCTGTGGGGGAACATTAATGGAAGGTTGGATGATTCAAAGATGATTGCTTTGTCTTCTATCGTGTTCTCAAGGTTTTTAATGTAAAGTCCATTGTGACCTTGACCTTTGACCCTGAAAATCAATAGGGTTCATCCTCTCCATGGGAAAAATTTGTGAAAGGTTTGATGTTTCTATTCATAGGCGCTTCAGTGTTTTTCTGCTTTGTCTGCTATGTCTTCTATCCTGTTCACACGGATTTTAATGCCAAGTTCATTGAGACCTTCACCTTTGACCCTTGACGTTGAAAAAACAATTTGGTTCATTCTCTCTCCATGGGAAACATTTATTGAAGGTTTGGTGCTTCGATGATGACAATTTTGTCTTCTATTCCGTTCACGAGGTTTTTAATGTCAAATCCATTGTGGCCTTATCATTTGACCCTTGACCTTGAAAATCAATAGGGTTTCCCCTCCATGGGGAATATTTGTTGAGGGTTTGATACGTCTGTAACTGTTTTATCTTCTATCCTGTTCACAATGTTTTTCATGTCAAGTCAATTTTGACCTGACATCTGACCTCTGACATCTGACCTTGAAAATCTATAGGGTTCATTCTCTCTCCATTGGAAACATTTGTGGAAGGTTTGTAGTGTCTTATTTGTTGGTTCATATTTCGTCTGTTTTTGTGTGTGCCTCCGTGTTACTTTCTATAGGTGACTTGAGACGGCTGCGTTCTTTGATTGTGGCCTTTCCTGAGCGACCTTTTCTTACTAGTTTGATGTCGTCTATCCTGTTCACAATGTTTAAATGTCAAGTCTATTGTGACTTGACCCTTGACGCTTGACCTTGAAAATCAATAAGGTTCAGCTTCTCTCCATGGGGAACATTTGTGGTAGGTTTGGTTGTCGACCCTTTTACAGTGGGCAACTTTGCTTCGCTCTTTGGTTGCACGGCGATGGGCCGGACTCCGAAATCTTTGATGACGGATCCACCCTGAATCATTTGAATTCGGGAAGGTTGGAGCCGGATATTCGACTCTCTGTGATCTAACTGGGGGTTTTCTTCTTCTCTGAAGTCGGATTGTTGTTGATTCCTCAACACTGATTCATGATAGTATTAATCTATACATAACCATTTTACCATGTATTTTATCATGACTCACTGTTGAGCTAGAAAGCCTCCACCAATTTGTTATTGTTATTTTGTTTGATACTGTACTGGAACTGAGGGCGAGGGTTGAAATTTCATAAACTCCAGAGTTGAACCCCCCCCCCAACACACACACACACACACACCTCACCCACCCCCAACCCCAGTAGTTTTACAACTGACCGTCCCAAGGCGTGTAGTGTATTATTGGTTATTTGGCTTCGTGCTTCGTCCTGTTTTTGTGTGTGCCTGCGAATACACTTTCTATAGCTGACTTGAGACGGTTGTATTCTCGGATTGTGGCCTTTCCTGATTGACCTTTTCTCACTAGTTTGATGCTTCTGTGAGATGATTGTTTGTCTTTTATCTTGTTCACAAGGTTTTTAATTTCAAATCGATTGTTACCTTGACCATTGACCTTGAAAATCAATAGGCTTCATCCTCTTTCCATGGAGAATATTTCCGGAATGTTTGATGCCTCAATGATGGTAGCTTTGTCTCCTATCCTGTTCAAAAAAATTTTATGGTCGTTCGTTGTGACCTTGACTTTTCACCTTGAAATGAATAGTGTTTTTCCTCTCCCCATGGGGAACATTTGTGGAAGGTTTGATGCTTCTATGATAATAGTTTTGTCTTCTATCCTGTTCACATGGGTTTAAATGTCAAGTCCATTGTGACCTTGACATTTGACCCTTTACCTTGAAAATCAATAGGGTTCATCCTTCCTCCAGTGGGAATATTTGTGGAAGGTTTGATGCTTCTATGATGATAGCTTTGTCTTCTATCCTGTTAACAATATTTTTAATGTCAAGTCCATTGTGATCTTTACAGTTGACCCTTAACCTTGAAAATTTATAGGGTTCATCCTCTCTCCATGGGAAACATTTATGGAAGGTTTGATGCTTCTATGATCATAGCTTTGTCTTCTATCCCGTTCACAAGGATTTTAATATTTGGTCCATTGTGACCTTGACATTTGACCCTTGACCTTGAAAATCTATAGTGTTCATCATCTCTCCACGGAAAACATTTATGGAAGATTTGATTCTTCTATGACGATAGCTTTGTCTTTTATTCTGCTCACAATGATTTAATGTCAAGTCCATTGTTTGACCCTTGACCTTGAAAATCAATCGGATTTATGCCTCTCCATGGTGAACATTTGTGGAAGGTTTGATGCTTCTCCGATGATGGCTTTGTCCTCAATCCTGTTCACAAGGTTGCGGATGCACGTACACGCATACACCCCCACCCAAGTCGCGCGGCCGGGATGTTATATATCCACCGCAACTTTGTTGCGTTGGGATAATAACGAACAATCTGGTAATGTGTCATTGACTGGTGATAGAAAGATCTCACAGAGGTAATTCTGAAGGCATTCAAAATTCCTAAAGTATTCGGTTGCTTGTTTGCAGCGAAATGCTCTTTTGCTCGCGATGTTTTATACTCTTGTCCTACCTTCCCTGTTGATGATTTGCACTGCCCTGGATTGGGAATGGCATTAGAAAACCTTTTCTGTAATAATTAGTAAGAAAAAGGCTCTTCTCGTGTATTAGGTCCAACCTTTTAAAGACATGCAAAATTATGAAATCTTTTGATGAAATTAAAGGTAACCAAATTTGTTTTCCGCAGCGCTTGCTCCTTTGCTCCACCGGCCCCGATAGCTCAGTTGGAACGGGAGGTCACGGGTTCGATCCCGGGCCGCGACATACCAAAGTCGTTAACAATCATGGTACTAGCTGCTCCTCGCTTGGCACTCAGATTTACGGGGTAGTGCTAGGACTGGTCGACCAAGTGTCATGATAATGTGACTGGGTGTGGTATCATGTAATGTGTCTGGGACATGATACTTCGGTGAGGCAGCACTATAAAAGTGAGCATTGAGCTCCCTGTCGCAACCAGACACCGTCGTGATATGACTGAAAAATTGTTGAAAGCAACGTTAAACCCGAATTCACACACACACACACACACACACACACACACACACACACACACACACACACACACACACACACACACACACACACACACACACACACACACACACACTCTTCCTTTGCTCCAACATGGAGCAATGTGTTACTTGTTGAATAATTTATTACTCTGGAACACAGCTTTCATAATGGAAACTAGCTAGGACGTTCTGGTGTGTATTCCATGCCTCCAAGGGATTACTTTTTCAGAACACACTTTCGAGTACGCAACGTTGCAGCAACATCGATACGTTATATCGAGGTTTCGTTATGACGAGTTGTCGATGATGATACGACATTGTCGACACTCTGTATCCCCTCCAGCGCTGAAAAATCTGTATAGTTAGATTGTTTGTTAACATTTTGTTTAGCTGGTAACACAGAATGTCTTAATCCTACAGATTCGGAGTACGAACGATGCAAGAGCTACGTGCCTGGACAGTATGCTGCGATCTGGTCACGGTCCGATCACTACACATTGCCATGGGCAAAAAGGAAATCAGGTAATTCTACTTATTTTAACATGCGGCAAATATTGTTGTCACGTTTAAATGTTAAGAATTCATCAAACTAGCTTTTGGATATAAAAATGGTGTTAATAAGACAATACAGTATTTTCGTAAAATATGGATTGTTGGTACTTAAAACCGCCTCATTGAGGCAATACCTGTTAGTATTCATAATCTTTGTTTGAATCATCACAAAAAGTTCTAACGAAAAGAAATATCCATTATGTTTAGCATTCCCGAGCACGAATTAGTTTGGCAGAAAACCAGGATGACCTTGAACTGGGATTTTTTTTTGTTAATTCTTCTAGCTTAGACCTTTGAAGAATCTGTCACCCTTGAGGATTTTCAGTTTTTGAAGAAGGCGGCCAAAATGGTAACAACCTGGGATCCATTCGCTTATATCTTGATAGATATTGATCTGTTTTCACCAAATCATGGGATTCTGCATTGCTCTTATGAAAACTGTGTACCTAGAAAATGGCACACAAATATTTGTATCATTTATCAAATAGTGACGAAAATATCGAATAAGAAACAAACAGGGTTATCAGATAACCATAAAACCATAACAAGGGCTTCGCAAGCGGCGCATTATACGCCCGTTTGCTAAGACGGTGGGGCCACGTTAGCTCAGTGGTTTGAGTGTTCGATTTGTGGGATAAAAATCCTTTATATTTATATGGAATTTTAATCCCATGGGAGTTGAGGAAAAATCCCGTGGGGTTATTTCGACGGAATGTGGGATTTTCAATAATCCCGAAGAATTTTCAACCTTTCACCCCATTTTCTCTGAAAATGTAATGTATATCTTCAACAAATCATATAGAAAAAAAAATTGTATAGATCTAAATATTTAGAGTCATTAAAAACGGTTAGAAAGACTAGCTGAGTTGGCCTAATTTCTGGAGAGGCAAAAAAAGCAAAAACCAAAAATCAAACCAAACAAACTGGTGACTGTTGCTTAGGATTAGGAATGCACAGTATTGATAGCTATATGTTTATCAAAGGTTTGTCTCCAGTATGGATTTTATATGTCAATCAGAGGTTTGCCTCCGGTATGTATAGCTATATCTTAATCAAAGGTTTGTAACTCGGTCCCCGCCCATCGGGGCTTGAAGAAATAGATGGGCTGCATGATGGTTCCACGCAGAGCTGAAACCGACCCGCACACGAGCATAATGGTAAACCGCTTAGAGGATCTAAGCCTGTCCAGGCAAAGCGGTGCGAGTCGGCCCGTCCATGCTTATAAACCCTATTGGTTTCATTGGACGACAGGGCTTGAGAAGTCATTTCATCTCAGTGTCGCGTAAAAGTCCCGTCAATGAAAACTTGCGTGAAACGTAACGGACTATAGATAATCATCAGTGACGCTCTTACACAAAACTACTTCTGATTGGTTATTATGCTTGAACAGTATGAAGCAGTTATAAACAACCTGTGATTACGCGAGCCCAATAGATTTGCTAATATTCAGTGGGACCGCCTGGGCCGGCTGTATTGTGGGGAAGGACGAATGATGAAGACTCGGTCAGATTAAATATCTATGTACATAAACCGCGCTAGACGCAATGGCGTTCGTACGATATCGGAATTGTATCTAAAAATAGATTTTGCTACAGTTCCAAGCCCCGCCTACAGCATCAGGCACATCAATTTCGGACAACAACGGTGTCAGATATTTGTAAATAGTAGAAGCTCCCGTGTGACGAAAGCTCACAAAAATGCATTTTGAGTGGCCACCATGGCACCAAAATTCTCTTTAGTATATTATTTTAGTACTATATCTGGGCAGTATGAAACACAATATTTCCCATTTTTTAAGTCTTGCAAAACATGTTTTATATCATGCAAACATGCGGTACGCAAGTTCACGAATGTGCCAGTTATGTAATAAGACTAACATTAGGACAATGTTGAAATATTAAGGTCTTTTCAGATGTAGTCATTAACAGTGGTGCCATTTACATTTGTTTAACTTGTTTCATGCAGGAAACTCATTAATGAAGTATAAATATGATACACACCATGGTATTGGGGTTGGGATCTGTAAGGTTTCTGAGATATAAGGCATTACTGTAAAAACCAGTATAATGGTCCAAAATGGGACTATGGTAAGCATATTTGGGGCAAGCTTTTCACGAAAAACTTGTTTTAAGTTAACATAGGCAACTTGTATATTGCTAAATAGTAAATACATTATAATGTATTTTTGTAACCAGCATATGCCATGCACACACCCCTTTCTGGAATTTTTAGGAATAAAATAATAGATTGTTTGAGAATTGAGAATACTATTCTCTATTTGGCATAGAATGTGTAAGTATAGCCGCTCCAAAAGTGGTACAATAGTGATGGCTGCTACATAGATCAAACTGTGTAGTTTAGCTGCTTAACATTTGCACCAATCTATTCATACACTTTTATCATTTAATATATTTTAGACCATAATTATAGACCATAATGAATGAGCCTCATCATGAGAAAACCTGCAAATTTCATGTATGAACGATAAATATGCAGATAAGCCTGTGTGTACACACAGTGTAATCAGCATCTTTGGTATTAGCACAGTCTTGTCTGGTCCTTCCCTGTTGAATCTCATGGGATGGAAACCCTCTATGAAATTTCCAAACAAAGGATCAGACCATTGACCCAGGTGTGCAATTAGTGTCCCAAAACTAAATAATCCAAATCGTTGTTTTTGCTAAATTATATTGCTCATATTGGTGCTATAAATGGTCATGATATTAATATTGTTTTTGATGCCCTATATGGTGTTTATATACTAAATGCACATATTTTAAATATTTGGATTATGGCACAGACAATAAATACTGTAAATGATGATATTACCATTGAAGACAATGATGATGATGATGATGATGATTTCATCAAAAAGTTAGGTCCATATACACCAGTGAGGCCTTTTCATTTGAATGTGAATTGTATGTTAAACAGTGAACATTTTTAGCTCACCAGAGCCGAAGGCTCCGGGGGATCTTAGGATAGGCAGTTGTCCGTCGTCGTCCGTCGTATGTCGTCTGCGTCAACACTTTCAAACGACATCTCCTCTGAAACCACTGGGCCGATTGGGCCCAAATATTATCTGTATTATCCTTGGGCTGGGGGATTGAAAGTTTGTGTTTTTTTAGCAAAATCGGCTCATTAGTTTGGTTGCTATGGCAACTTGTAGTTTCCATAGACTTATAATGGGGAAAATTGAAAAATGGCATTTACTGCCAAGCCTCTGCAGATATTTTGACAAAACTTTCATAGAAATGTTCCATAGGCAATCTACTATCTGCCGTATGATTTTAGGCCTTCTGCCCATTTTATTGGTTGCCCTGGAAACCAAAATGCAAAAAAATAGACAAAAATACTTAAAAAATCATCTCCTCAGAAACCATATGCTCTAGGAGGCTGAGACTTTATGAAAATATTCACCATATTTGCCTTTACAGGTTTTGTGTTTTTTTTATGAAATTTGGCCTTTCAGTTTTGTTGCTATGGCTTTGTTTGTTTGTTTGATTTGAGGTTTAACGTCCCCGTCAACACTGTAAAGGTCATTTTGGAGACGTTGCTTCCAATTTTGTGGGACTTTTACCCGAGATTGAGATGAAATGACATCTCAAGCCCTGTCGCCCAATGAAACCAATAGGGTTTATTAGCATGGACGGTCCGCCCCGCACCGCGGTTCCTGGACAGGCTTAGATCCTCTAAGCGGTTTACCAGTACTAGTGTGCGGACCGGATTCAGCTCTGCGTGGAAGCATCGTGCAGCCCATATATTTCTTCAAGCCCCTATGGGCGGGGGCGATGTTGCTATGGCAACTTAGAGTTTCCATTTACTTATAATGGGGCGAAACTGAAAAATGGCATTTACTGCCAAGTCATTGCAGATATTTTGACAAAACTTACATAAACATGTTCCTTGAGTAAACTTCTCTCAGCCATATGCTTTTATGTCAACCTGGGGGGCCCTAGGTTGTGCCGGGGCCATGCCCCACCCCCTCCACTTCATAAAATGCCTTATATCTCAGAAACCTTACAGATCCCAACCCCAATACCATACATATTCGTGTTCCTTATAATAAGATGCATTAAGTGACATCAACCTGGGGGTCCCCCGGGATGTGCCGGGGACATGCCCTCCCCCCTCTATTTCATAAAATGCCATTTATCTCAGAAACCATTCAGATCCCAACCCCTAAGCTATATATATTCTTGTTCCTTATGCTAAGATGTATTAAGTGATACCAACCTGGGGGTCCCCCGGGATGTGCCGGGGACATGCCCCACACCCTCCACTTCATAAAATGCCATTTATCTCAGAAAACATTGAGATCCCCACCCCTAAACCATATATATTCTTGTTCCTTATGATAAGATGGACTCAGTGACACCAACCTTGGGGTCCCCTGGGATGTGCCGGGGCCATGCCCCACCCCCTCCACTTCATAAAAGGCCCAATATCACATTATTTATTCTCGTTCATAATGATAAGACGCATTCAGTGACTCACCAACCTGGGGGTCCCCAGGGATGTTCTGGGGCCATGCCCCACCCCCTCCATTTCATAATATCACAATATCTTGGAAACCTTACAGATCCCCACCCCTAAACCATATATTCTTGTTCCTTATGATAAGACACATTCATTGACACCAACCTGGGGGTCTCCCAGGGTCTTGCCCCACCCCTGCACTTCAGAAAGATCCTTATATCTCAGAAACTGGTCCAAGCCCCACCCCTAAACCATATATATTCATTTTCCTTATGATAAGATGCATTCAGTGACACCAGCTTGTGAGTCCCTAGGGCATGCCCCACCGCTTGACTTCATTAAAAGCCATATATCTCAGAAATCGTTCAGCTCCCCACCCTAAACCATATATATTCTTGTTCCTTATAATAAGACTCGTTCAGTCACACCAACTTGGGGGTCACTTTGTGCTGAGGCAATGTGCCCTGACCTTCCACTTCATAAAAGGCCATATATTTCAGAAACCATTCAAATCCCCACCCCATAATCATATATTTTCTTGTTCCTTATTATTAGCACACCTACTGTAGGGGTGTCCGCAAGGGCCTTTCCACTTCATAAAAGGGCCTCATATCTCGGAAACTGTTCAGATTCCCACCCCTAAACCATATATATACTTGGTCCTTATGATAAGACACATTTAGGGACAACAATCTTGGGCTTTCATGGGATCGACAGGGCATGCTCCAACCCCTCCACTGTTTAAGAGGCCTTATATCTCCAGCCATACAGATCCCCACTGCTAAACCATCCTTGTGTGATAAGACACATTTAGTGATACCAACCAGGGCTCCATTGGGTCCATGCCCCGCCCCTCTACTTCATAAAAGGCCTAATGTTTCATATACTGAATCCACATGGGTGCTCATTTGGATATTGGGGTTCTCTTGGCAGATTAAAATGATACCATGTTAAAATACATGGCTGCAATTGGGCAGTGCCCACCTGAGCTCTGGTGAACATAGTGGCCCATGGGCCTCTTGTTGATATTCTGGCAGCAATTCGGGACTGTGTGTATTTGATTCATCAAAGTGTTCTTCAGAACATCAGAAATGGCCAAAATTGTTTTTGACTTTGCAAATACTTTGTTTGTAGTGCATATATCATAAATCATAAAATATAAAGACATTTTGCACTGGAGAAAAAGCATAGCTTTCCACAGCATTCTGTCACACAGTGATATACAATAAATTAAGGTACTTCTTACCATGTCTCGACTCAGAAAATGCCAGTAGATATTGAAATATATTCTATAAAAGGGTTATCCTTTGGAAGCAAGGAATACACCACAGAACTGAAAAATATGGAGTGTACATGTTTTCTGGGCCAGACTAGCTAGTTTCGGCCAATTAGGCCTCATCAGTGACCCTCAGATATTTTCAAAATTCCACAATGGAATCAATGATCCCAAAGGACAAGAAAATATAATCTACACTATGATGTAGGGCAGGGAGACGTTTTACCGCCACCACACAGTCCCACACACCAGCTGTAGTGAAGTTAAATATGTTCTATAAAAGGGTTATCCTTTGGAAGCAAGGAATACACCACAGAACTGAAAAATATGGAGTGTACATGGAGTGTACATGTTTTCTGGGCCAGACTAGCTAGTTTCGGCCAATTAGGCCTCATCAGTGACCCTCAGATATTTTCAAAATTCCACAATGGAATCAATGATCCCAAAGGACAAGAAAATATAATCTACACTATGATGTAGGGCAGGGAGACGTTTTACCGCCACCACACAGTCCCACACACCAGCTGTAGTGAAGTTAAATATGTTCTATAAAAGGGTTATCCTTTGGAAGCAAGGAATACACCACAGAACTGAAAAATATGGAGTGTACATGTTTTCTGGGCCAGACTAGCTAGTTTCGGCCAATTAGGCCTCATCAGTGACCCTCAGATATTTTCAAAATTCCACAATGGAATCAATGATCCCAAAGGACAAGAAAATATAATCTACACTATGATGTAGGGCAGGGAGACGTTTTACCGCCACCACACAGTCCCACACACCAGCTGTAGTGAAGTTAAATATGTTCTATAAAAGGGTTATCCTTTGGAAGCAAGGAATACACCACAGAACTGAAAAATATGGAGTGTACATGGAGTGTACATGTTTTCTGGGCCAGACTAGCTAGTTTCGGCCAATTAGGCCTCATCAGTGACCCTCAGATATTTTCAAAATTCCACAATGGAATCAATGATCCCAAAGGACAAGAAAATATAATCTACACTATGATGTAGGGCAGGGAGACGTTTTACCGCCACCACACAGTCCCACACACCAGCTGTAGTGAAGTTAAATATGTTCTATAAAAGGGTTATCCTTTGGAAGCAAGGAATACACCACAGAACTGAAAAATATGGAGTGTACATGTTTTCTGGGCCAGACTAGCTAGTTTCGGCCAATTAGGCCTCATCAGTGACCCTCAGATAGCATGGTAAATTTGCCATAACATTATATTGTGGTGTCAGTTATGGTTAATAAATGCTTTTTTGAGTTGTCAGTGTATCTGAAAGGGGGAGTTCCAGCCTATAGTAAATTTCCATAGGGTTCTGCCCACGCACAGATTTCCATGATATTGTGCATAATTAATGCCTGGTAAATGACTGTTCATTATTTAGCTATTTCACTCTCATATCTGTTTTCATTATAAATCTACAATGTTTTGTTTATTTCCACATCCGAAAATAGGGGTACCCTCAAACAAGTGTATATATACATAACAGCTTCTTATAATTTGGAGTTATTTTGTTCTCAGGCAAAGCTGTAGTCATTTGTGATTATTTTTGTATCACATTTGCTATTGTTCAGTTGAAGTTCCACAGACGATGATCAATTTCATATGGAGCAGACCCCAGATTTCACAACCATAAAATCTTTTGGAGTATGTTTGACTTTTGATTTCACATTGTTGCAGTTCTTGTCACCCCATCATTTTAATATGAAAATTGCCCATATATGTGTAGAACATTTTGTCAAACCTTCTTTAAAATCTGAGACCGGTAACATACTGCATTTGAACATTGAATAGTACTGGTCAGATTTTGTATTTTTTTTTTCAAACCATTGTAGATATGGTATAACATTTTCAATCGAGAAATATATATATATATACACACACACGTGAATATATGTATGTTTAAACCTTGATTTATAGTATGAGCTCATTTAATCAGCATTTGTATTATTTATGGTACCCTGGGGAACACCAAAAACACAATTAATTTTGTGTGTTCATTAACATTTCAATCGGATTTTATTAAAATAATATTTCATTTCTTAACAGGCGTTTTTGCATTTAAAGTTATCCTAAAGCCTGCTGAAGCTTATTTTGACAAACATTGTTGAAATGGCAAGTAAAATGGATGGTTCTGTAAACCAGACAATTTCGCTCGACCTTCTGAACTGATGCAGTCTACTTAAAAAGTTTGAAAAGTCTGATTGTCATACCTGAATCACACAGCTTGCTTGAATGGCCAAGAGTAATGATGTTTTAGAATGGTTGAGCCAGGTATGTCATAATAACACAGGCATTATTTTCTGATCTTTTGGCCCGGTGCATACACAGATTACTGTAGACAAAATGGAAACACAAGCGAGTTGGCTCTTTTGTCACTCTAACAATGCCCCCGCAACTAAAGCACAAACAAATGTTGCCTGCTGTGCAAATCGGTGCCAGAAAGTTGTATCATTTATATTCTTAAATATGATCCAGAAAACAACCAGTTATTTTTTTAGTATCATGGAATAGTATAATCGAGAAGACTATTCAGTTCAGCTTTCGAACAATTCCAGAGGAAGAAAAGAGCAAACGGTATATTTGCCATCAGTATTATAGGAATATATAAAGCCAACTGCAGATTTTGGTTCAGAATATGTTTATAGTACAGCTAACAGCTGGTTTGCGCCATTTTCAAAAGCTGATGAATACAGAGCTAGAAAACTTAACATAGATGACAAGTACTGCATACAGATGACTAAAAATGCGAATGGTATTTCAACATCTAAATATAATATCAGCAATCAAAGGCATTGGTTACAGCTACTTAACTTCCATCTATTTCATTTAGGGAAGTGTACGTATACCAAATGCGAATTTTACAACTAGTTACATTGTGATTAGCTCTGCATTTATTTTGAAGACTAAGACATTGCAGGTTACACTTTTGCAGCTGTTATAATGAACCTAGAAAAAATGCAGAAAATGGTTTTCATGATCTCACAAAATCTTTGGTGGGGGAGCCGAGTGCGAGTCTCTTTGACCAAGTGATGTAAGAAAAAATTACCAACACATGGACCGATCAATCATTAGTTGGTTGGTTGATTTTAGGTTAAACGTCCCCGTCAACACTGTATAGGTCATTTTGGAGATGTTGCTTCCAATTTTTTGGGCCTTTGACCGACATTGAGATGAAACGACATCTCAAGCCCTGTCGCCCAATGAAACCAATTGGGTTTATAAGCATGGACGGACCGACTTGCACCGCTTCGCCTGGGCAGGCGCAGTCATGCGGACTGAACAAATTATTTGTCTAAATCGCCACGGAAATAAGGGCGAGGATTGTGGCCACGTAAAATCGATTTAAGCCCCCCAGTGGAATTCTTTCCACTGACCGTTCCAAGTCGGTTCTTCTGTGGCGGTTTATTTATGTTGTTGTTTGTTACTTACTGTGTGTATCACTTGTGTCTTTTTATTTTGGAAGGCCATAAGGCCATTTTTGGGAAAGTAACTGTCCTTATGGCATTCCTTTGTTTAGGTTTCCATTATGGTCTGGTCGCTTCATGTTGGTGTTTCTTTCCCTTTGGTGTCTTTGATGGGTGGAGTAAGTTAATTGTATCGATTCCTGATCTTTGTTTTACTTCTACTTAGATCCTCTCAGCGGTTTACCAGTGCTCGTGTGCAGTCGGTTTCAGCTCCACATGAAAGCATCATGCAGCCCATCTATTTCTTCAAGCACCGATCAACGGGGACCTAATCAATCATTAGAACAAATCGAAAAATCAGTCTGTTCCTTCACAGTTTGCAATTTATTGGCTGCTGTTTTATTTTAAAGAGTAAACAATGACAACAACAAAAATAATTAATCAAAAAAAAAAAAAAAAAAAATAGGAATATGAAAGTAATTTATTAAGCAGATTCAATATGTCATTGCGTGTTACTGACAACAAGTGTCTGTGTATTGCAGGGTTTAAAAATATACAGAAAGACCAAACAAAACATCTTGTCTTATTCCTATTGTTCCATAATATATTTGTTTGGAGATTATCATTTTTGCATGAATGAATTTTATTTTTTTGCTTTAAAATGTTTGGATTGAACTTGTGTACTTAGCTAATGTATGTTCTGATTTACTTTTTAAAAGTCAAACCAAAACTCCTGTATGCAAATAGTTTTTTTTTTTTTTAGGGGGGGGGGGGGGGGGCCGCGGGGAGGGGGGGGGGGGGGTAATGTGTGTGTGTGTGTGGGGGGGGTGAGTTTTTATTACATAAATGCCTATGCTAAGCTTTGTATGATAAGGTGTCACTAAATGGTCATTAGAAACACAATAAAAATACACTTTAAGGAAGTCTTGTCCCCTCATATTGCAACTGATTTTAGCACAAAAATAGCCCTGAACCCATATCTAGCACTCAAAAACAATGTTACCGGTTTCTGACTTTTTTTAAATTTGTTTGCTATATAGAGGATATATGTGGCCTACTTTATATGCAATATCTTGGGGTGACAAGATCAGTAACATATCTAATACTTATGATGAAAATCTTATTTTTTACAAATTTTCATGAAAAGTAGAAGAAATTTTGTAAATAAATTTATCAGAAAATTTAAAAGACATAGACACATTTACATTTTTATAATAGATTAATCCTTATAGAGTTCTGTTGCCAATCAAAGCAACAAAATTTGAAAATAATCATACCTTTTGATTTAAGACTGAAAAGTTCACAGGTGTGTATGACCTCTACAGGGGACTACCCCAGGGAGCTCTCCTGAGACCTATAGTAATTTATCAAATGAAACAAAGTTATATATATAGTTGATAGTCCTCAAGTAAACAACAATTGAAGTTTCAAGAAAATCTGTGAGTGGGCAGATTTGGAACTCCCCCTTTCGAATCCTGTCATTTAACATGGCCATTCAGAAAATTTCGAATAAGCTCAACAGTACCTAAATGTATCCCATAATTTCAAAGCTTTTGCAAGACGTAAAAGTTGGGAAACATCTGTTTTCTACCTTCCAATATGTTGATCTTAAAAGGGATATGGCTTAAATTTTTGGTACTTTCAGACCACCTATTGCTCAATCTCAATAGCTTGGAGCTCTTACTAAAACGTGTAAATTCTTACTAAAATTTAGAAATTAGTCGTCGCATCCAATTATGGTGACTACGAAACATTGTTGCTGGTAAGACTTTTAAAATAAGCCCATCGGGACTTGAAGAAATATATGCGCTGCACGATGCTTCCACGCAGAGCTAAATTCGACCCGCGCACGTAAACTGCTTTGAGGATCTAAGCCGCCTCAGGCAAAGTGGTGTGAGTCGGACCGTCCATGCTTATAAACCCTATTGGTTTCATTGGGCGACAGGGCTTGAGATGTCATTTCATCTCAATGTCGGGTAAAAGTCCCACAAAATTGGAGGCAACGTCTCCAAAATGACCTTTACAGTGTTGACGGGGACGTTAAACCTCAAATCAAACAAACAAAACTGTAAAAATAACTCGAGGTTAGATCTTTTTTATTTGTTTTGGAAACGGTTAAGATAGAGAGAAGTAGCCATTACAAAAGTATTTTGAATAATTTGAGAATTTTTTCTTTTTCAAAGAAGGACCGAAAACAAGACTTCAAGAAAAAGAAAACGGCAAATTGGTATTTAAATTATAAAAACAATCACAAAATAAAAACTTTACGGCTGGTACTAATATTTTTTCTGTCAAGTCTTCTCCCTGGGAGATATATTGTAGTCAATACACATCGTATCGGCCATTTTCCTACTCGCGGCACACTCGCAAACAAAACTCGTTTATTTCAAATCGATTTTTAAGATTCATACTTGCACATCTGGTGAAATTACATCAGATATAACAGGTATGTTTTTAGCTCACCAGAGCCGAAGGCTCCGTGGGAGCTTATAGGATAGGCAGTTGTCCGTCGTCGACGTCTGCGTTGTCGTTTGCGTCGTATGTCCGTCGTCAACATTTTCAAACGACTTCTCCTCTGAAGCCACTGGGCCGATTTGGCCCAAATTTTATTTGTAGCATCCTTGGGCGGGCTTGTGTTTTTTATGAATATCGGCTCATTAGTTTGGTTGCTATGGCAACTTAGTTCCCAAAAACTAATAATGGGGGAAATTGAAAAATGGCATTTACCGCCAAGCCTCTGCAGATATTTTGACAAAACTTTCATAGAAGAGTTCCTTAGACACTCTACTCTCTGCCATATGAATTTAGGGCTGCTGCTCATTTGTATTGGTTACCACGGAAACCAAAATGAAAAAAAAAAAAAATAGAAAAAAAAAAACTAAAAAAAATCATCTCCTCAGAAACGGTATGCTCTATGAGGCTGAGAGTTTATGGAAATATTCACCATACTTCCCTTCACAGGTTTGGTGTTTTTTTATGAAGTTCGGCTCTTTAGTTTGGTTGCAATTGCAACTTAGATTTTCCATAGACTTATAATGGGGGAAAATGAAAAATGGCATTAACTACCAAGCCTTTGCAGATATTTTGACAAAATTTGAGTAAACTTCTCTCAGCCATATTCTTGTGTCAACCTGTGGGTCCCGTAGGTTGTGCCAGGGCCATGCCCCGCCCCTTCCACTTCATAAAATGCCTTGCATCTCAGAAACCTACAGATCCCCATTCCTAAACCATATATATTCGTGTTCCTTATGATAAGACACATTAAGTGACACCAACGTTGGGGTTCCCCCGGATGTGCGGGGACATGCCCCACCCCCTCCACTTAATTAAATGCCATTTATCTCAGAAACCATTCAGATCCCCACCCCTAAACCGTATATATTCTTGTTTCTTATGATAAGACGCACTCAATGACAGTACCGGCCCCGATAGCTAAGTTGGTAGAGTGTCCGCTCCGAGGAACGGGAGGTCACGGGTTCGATTCCGGGCCGCGACATACCAAAGTCCTTAAGAATGGTACTAGCGCTGCTCCTCGCTTGGCACTCAGATTTACGGGGTAGAGCTAGGACTGGTCGATCCAGTGTCAGGATAATGTGACTGGGTGTGGTATCATGGAATGTGTCTGGAACATTTACTTCAGTGAGGCAGCACTACAAAAGTGAGCATTGAGCTCCCTATCGCAACCAGACACCGTCGTGATATGACTGAAAAATTATTGAAAGCGACGTTAAACCCGAATTCACACACACACACACACACACACACACACACACACACACACACACACACACACACACACACACACACACACACACACACACACACACACACACACACACACACACACACTCAATGAAAGCAACCTGGGGGTCCCTCGGGATGTGCCTGGGCCATGCCCCACCCCCTTCATTTCATAAACGGCCCAATATCCTAGAAACCCTACAGATCCCCACCCCTAAACCATATATATTCTCGTTCTTTATGATAATTTGCATTCAGTGACACCAACCTGGGGGACACCCAGGATGTGCCGGGGCCATGCCCAACCCCCTCCACTTCATAAAAGGCCAAATATTCCAGAAACCTTACAAATTCCCACCCCTAAACCATATATATTCTTGTTCCTTATGATAAGATGCATTAAGTGACACCAACTTGGGGGTTCCCCAAGATGTGCCGGGGACACCTCCTCCACTTCATAAAATGCCATTTATCACAGAAACCATTCAGGCCTCCACCCCTTAACCATATATATTCTTGTTCCTTATGATAAGACGCACTCAGTGACACCAACCTGGGGGTCCTACGGGATGTGCCGGGGCCATGCCCCATCCCCTTCACTTCATAAAAGGCCAAATATTCCAGAAACATTTCAGATCCCCACCCCTAAACCATATATATTCTTGTTCCTTATGATAAGACACATTCTGTGACACCAACCTAGGAATCACCCCGGGCATGCGCGGGCCATGCTCCACCCCTCAACTTCACAAAAGACCATATATCTGAGAAACTTTTCAGAGCCCTACCCCTAAACCATAATATATTCTTGTTCCTTATGATAAGACACAATCAGTGACACCAGCATTGGGGACTCCCAGGGTGCCACCGGCCATGTCCCACCACTTTACTTCATTAAAAGCCATATATCTCAGAAACTGTTCAGATCCCCACCCCTTAACCATATATATTCTTCTTCCTTATGATAAGTCCCCACTTCATAATAGGCCATATATCTCAGAAACCATTTAAATCCCCACCCCATAATCACATATGTTCTTTTTCATTGTTATTAGACACATTCAGTCACCCCCATCTCGGGGGGGGGGGGGCATTTCTCTCCCATCCACTTCATAAAAGGGCCTCATATCTCAGAAACCGTTCAGCATTCAGTGACAGCAATCTTGGGCTTTTCTGGCATCCACCATGCCCGAATCCCTCCACTGCTTAAAATGCCTTACATCTCAGGAGCCATACATATCCCCACCGCTAAACCATAATGTCTCTGTTCCTTTTGACACGATGCATTTAGTGACACCAACCAGGGCTCCATTGGGTTCATGCCCCACCCTCTCTACTTTATAAAACACCTAATATTTCAGATATAGTCGATACGAGTGCTCATTTGGGTATGGGGTTTGTTTGGGAGACTTTATAATTGGTAGTAATGGGCAGTGCCCACCTGAGCTCTGGTTTATGAAATTTGGCTCTTTGGTTTGTTTGCCATGGCAAGTTAAGAGTTTCCATTGACTTATAAATGAGGAAAATTGAAAAATGACATTTATGCCTTTCAAGATATTTTGTCAAACTTACATAGAAAGTTCCTTTAATAATGTTCTTTTAGGTCTATAAGTTGCCACAGATGGGAAATTGTCAATTGTCATCTGTTGTCCTGCAACAACACATTCAAGCGACATCAGACATCTGAAGCGATTAGGGCGATTGGGTCCAAATTCTATCTGTAGTATCCTTGGGCGCAGGGCTTCCATGGTTAATGAAAATACATTGCTGCCAGTGGGCGGTGTCCCCTGAGCTCTGGTGAGCAGAGTGGCCCATGGGCCTCTTGTTTGAAGTTTAATAGCCAAAACTGATTTTGTTTGTCAGTTTAACGCAATTTATTTTTAGCTCGCCTTGCGAAAGTAAAGGGGGAGCCATTGCCTTACCCCCGGGCGTCCGTCGTCAGCGTCAGCGTCAGCGTCGGCGTCCGCATTGGGTTAAAATTTACCTGCAAGCTCTTATTTGTGATGTTTCACAAATTAATTTTCAAATAAAATAAACAATAGGTAAAAATCAGCATTTTGCATAATCTTTTTACTCCATTTCCCAGGTTTTTTTGGCTTAAATTTGACTTTTTGAGAAGTTAATATTTTCCTCTGTATTACGTCCCTTATTTTCCCTGTGTTAAAGTTCACCTGCCAAATCCCGGGGGAGGAATGTTTTTTTCTTTTTTCTTTTTCTTTTTTTCTTTCCTTTTAAAAACATAGCGGATCTGGGGCTCAAGGTCAAGGTCACTGGGGCTAGCGCCTTCATTTATTGATGGATTTCAATATAACTTCACACAAATGTTGGGTATCATGATATCTCGAGTGACTTTGACTTTCAGGGTCCGGGGCTTAAGGTCAAGGTTACTACTTTCAGGGTCACAGGGTCAAGGTCACTGTGGCTATTTTTAGAAAAACATTGTCATCGCTCTTGCACATTAATTTATAGATGGATTTTAATATAACTTCACACAAATGTTGGGTATGATGATATCTCTAGCAAGTTCGACTTTCAGGTTCCAGGGCTGAAGGTAAAGGTCACTGTGGCTATTTTTAGAAAAAAATTGTGATCGCTCTAGTGCCTTCTTTTATGGATGGATTTTAATATAACTTCAAACAAATGTTGGGTATGATGATATCTCTAGCAAATTCGACTTTCAGGGTCTGGGGCTGAAGATCAAGGTCACTGTGGCTATTTTTAGAAAAAACATTTTCATCGTTCTTGCACCTTTATTTAATAACGGATTTTAATATAACTTCACTCAAATGTTAAGTATGATGATATCTCGATCGACTTTGACTTTCAGGTTCCGGGGCTGAAGGTCAAGGTCACTGTGGCCATTGTTTTGGAAAACATTGTCATTGCTCTTGCACCTTCATTTGTCGATGGATTTTAATATAACTTCACACAAATGTTGGGTATCATGACATCTCGAGTGACTTGGACTTTCAGGGTCAGGGGCTGAAGGTCAAGGTCATTGTGGCTATTTTTACAAAAGCTTGGTTATTGCTCTAGTGCCCACATTTATAAATGGCTTTAAAGATAACTTCATACAAATGTTGGGTATGATGATATCTCGAGTGAGTTCAACTTTCAGGGTCTGTGGTCAAGGTCACTGTGGCTATTTTCAGGAAAAAATTAGTGATTGCTCAAATGCCTACATTTATGAATAGATTTTAATATAACTTCACACAAATATTGATAAAGATGATATCTTGAGCTGGTTCGACTTTCAGGGTCTGGGGATGAAGGTCAAGGTCACTGTGGCTATTTTTAGAAAAAAATTGTCATCGCTCTAACGCCGTGATGGATTTTCATATTATAACTTAACACAAATCTTTGGTATGGTGATATCTTGAGTGACTTTGACTTTCCCGGTCAGGGGCTGAAGGTCAAGGTCACTGAGGCTATTTTTTAGAAAAAAGATAACTTCATACAAATGTTGGGTATGATAATATCTCGAGTCAGTTCAACTTTCAGTGTCTTGGGCTCAAAGTCATTGTCACTGTGACTATTTTAGAAAAACTTTGTCATCACTCTTAAGTACCTACATTTATTGGTGGATATAATGTAATTTTACAAAAATGCTAGGCTAGGCCTTTGAGCTCACCTGACCGAAGGTCATGGTGAGCTTTTGTGACTGTGAGATGTCCGGCGTCGTCGTTCGTCGTCCGTCGTGCGTAAACGTGTTCTTGTTAACACTCTAGAGGCCACCGCTTTGGTCCAATCATCCTCAAACTTGCTCAGAATGATCATCCTGACAATATCTCGGTCAAGTTTGAATATGCGTCATGTCGGGTCAAAAAGTAGGCCAGTAGGTCAAACCATAGAAAAACCTTGTTAACACTCTGGAGGCCACAGTTTGGGTCCAATCATCTTCAACTTGCTCAGAATGATCATCCTGACAATATCTCAGTCGAGTTCAAATATGGGTCATGTCGGGTTAAAAAGTAGGTCAGTAGGTCAAATCAAAGGAAAACCTTGTTAACACTCTAGAGGCCACAGATTTGGTCCAATCATCCTCAAACTTGCTTAGAATGATCATCCTGACAATATCTCGGTCAGGTTCGAATATGGGTCATATCGGGTCAAAAAGTAGGTCAGTAGGTCAACTCATAGAAAAACCTTGTTAACACTCTAGAGGCCCCAGTTTTGGTTCAATCATCCTCAAACTTGCTCAGAATGATCATCCTAACAATATCTCGGTCAAGTTCGAATATGGGTCATGTCGGGTCAAAAAGTAGGTCAGTAGGTCAAACCGTAGAAAAACCTTGTTAACACTCTAGAGGCCACAGTTTTGGTCGAATCATCATCAAACTTGCTCAGAATGATCATCTCTACAATATCTTGGTCAAGTTCGAATATGGGTCATGTGGGGTCAAAAAGTAGGTCAAATCATAGAAAAACCTTCTTTACACTCTAGAGACTGCAATTTTAGTCTAATTATCATCAAACTTGCTCAGAATGATCAGCTTGACAATATCTAGGTTAAGTTCGAATATGGGTCATGTCGGGTCAGAAAGAAGGTCAAATCATAGAAAACTTTGTGAACACACTAGAGACCACAATTTTTGTCTGATCATCATCAAACTTGTTCAGAATGATCATCTTGGCAATATCTCGGTCAAGGTTGAATACAGGTCATGTTGGGTCAAAAAGTAGGTCATTAAGTCAAATCATAGAAAAACGTAGTGAACTCTCTAGAGGCCACAGTTTTGGTCTGCTCGTAATCAAACTTGCTCAGAATGATCATTTGACAATATCTCGGTTAATTTTGAAGATGGGTCAATAAGTAGGTCAGTAGGTCAGATCATAGAAAAACCTTGTGAACACACTAGAGGCCCCAGTTTTGGTCCGATCATCATCAAACTTGCTCAGAATGATAATCTTGACAATATCTGGATCAAGTTTGAAAATGGGTCATGTTGGTTCAAAAAGTAGGTCAGCAGGTCAAATCATAGAAAAACGTTGTGAACACTCCTAGGGGCCAAAGTTTTGGTCCAATCATCATAAAACTTGCTCAGAATGATCATCTGGACAATATCTCAGTTCAAATATGGGTCATGTCAAATCAAAAAGTAGATCACTAGCTTATTTTGACATAACTTTTGAACCGTTTGAGATATAGCCTTCATATTTGGCATGTAGGTTCCTTGTGACAAGGGCTTCCCACCTATATAAAAATATTTGACCTCTGACCTTGACCTGTGACCTACTTTATCATAACTTTTGAACCATATGAGATAGAGCCTTCATATTTGGCATGTATGTTCGTTGTGACCGGGCTTTCCCAGCCATTCAAAAATTTTGACCCATCACCTAGACCTTTGACCTACTTTGTCATATTTTTTTAAGCATTTGAGATACAGCCTTCATCTTCGGCGTGTAGGTTCCTTGCGACAAGTGTTTCCTATTCATACATAAAATGTGACCTTTACCCTGACATTTGACCTACTTTATCATAAATTTTGAACCATTTAAGATGGTGCCTTCATATTTGGAGAAGCCTCCGTGGTTTAGTGGTTACGCTACTCGCCGTGTAAACCAGGGATCGCAGGATCGATCCCGGGCTTCTCCAGACTTTCGGATGAGTCTTTAAACCGAGGTCCCGTCTCCGTATGACCTTAGCTGTTGGCGGGACGTAAAACCAAAACACTCACTCACTCGCCGTCATATTTGGTATGTATGTTCCTTATGAAAAAGTCTTCCCACCAATACAAAAAATTGTCTTAAGACCTTGACCTTTGATCTACTTTGACCATTTGAAAGAGAGCCTTCATATTTGGCATGTAGTTTCCTTGTGTCATACATAAATGACATGTGACCTTGACCTTGACATGTGACCTACTTTATCATAACTTCTGAACCATTTGAGGTAGAGCCTTCATCTTTGTCATGTATGTTCCTTGTGGCAACGACTTTCACCCACACAAAAAATTTGACCTGTGACCTTGACCTTCGACCTTCTATCTCATAACTTTTGAACCATTTAAGATAGAGCCATCATATTTGACATGACTTGTGACAAAGGTTTCTTAACCATGCGATTTTTTTTACCTTGACTTTTGATCGTTTTTGTCATAACTTTTGAGTCATTTAAGGTAGCACCTTCATATTTGGCATGTATGTTCCTTGTGAATAATCTTCCCACTCATGCCAAAAATTTGAGCTGTGACCTTGACCTTGATCTGTGACCTACTTAATCATAACTTTTAAACCATTTTAGATAGAGCCTTCATATTTGGCATGTATATTCCTTGTGACAATGGCTTCACATCCATACAAAAAGTTTGATCTGTGACCTTGACCTTTGACCTACTTTATCATAACTTTTCAACAGTTTAAATGCTTCTTGATATCTTACATAATGTGCTTTGTAATTACTGCAACAACTGCTGAGATAGGTAAATGAAGTGAAATACCTATACAAATATAAAGACAACACAGTCATGATCACATAAGTTTTTGAACACTTGCAAATGTACGATCATGTGAATTCTAAAAGAAAATTCAAATGGATTTGGAATACAGCTTCAGGAAGCCGTTTGATTTCGTTCATAGGGGCTCTACAAAAAGATAGATTGGCTAGTGCCTATGCAGATACAAATTCTGACAACTTAATGTCCAGGAGAAGTAATCTCAAGTGTTATTGATTTTCCCTAGAGTAAACTTTTCTTTTTAAATGGACAGTTAGGGTTAAATAAACAAACAGCAGTTTGACTTGAGAGTCATTTATCTCGAGTCGGATAACAAATCTCACAACATCTGAAGCAACGTCTAAAGTGACTGGTATGTTGTTTATTTGAATGTTAAATCTAAACCAGTGCTTCAGCTGAAGTGCACGACCCGCCGGATGCTTCTAGCTTTATGAGTGTTACCATATATGGGTATGGCGGCCATTTTGGTCATGTGACCTGGACCTAAAACGGTTCCCCCAATATATGCGCCTTATCGAAAGGAGCAAAAATATACATTATACTTGAGTACTGTATTCTGAATCGTTTGCAGGATAAAATGCATTCTCACTTTTCCAATACAAAAGCATATGTGTCAAAGTTTGACCTAGGCACAAAGAAGGTCAAAGTCAACCCAGGGTCACCATTATACCAATTTATGATGGGCCTACGTCCCAGATGCTATTTTTTAAGTTTCGTGGAAATCTGCCCAGTGGTTCTGGAGACGACTATTTTTGAAGGGTTTTTACCATATATGGCTTGGCGGCCATTTTGGTCATGTGACCTGGACCCCATGAGTAAATTTTGGTTTCCCTCATCCCTTAGAGGCTCCATATGAAATTTGAATTCAATCGGCCCAACGGTTTCCGAGGAGAAGCAGTTCGAAAATTTTCACATTTTTGGCCTCGGCGAGGCTATACTAAAGGGAATGTAATATTTCGCAAGTTAATTGGTTAAATCTCAATGATATCTATCAGTATGCCAAAAATTGTTTGAATATTCCAAGCGGTTAAGTCACTATCACCAATTTTCACAAACGGGTTACGGACGGACAGACAGAAGGACCATATATGGCTTGGCGGCCATTTTGGTCATGTGACCTGGACCCCATATGCAAATTTTGGTTTCCCCCATCCCATAGAGGCTCCATATGAAATTTGACTTCAATCGGCCCAACGGTTTCCGAGGAGAAGCAGTTCGAAAATTTTCACATTTTTCGCCTCGGCGAGGCTATACTAAATGTAATGTAATATTTCGCAAGTTCATTGGTTAGATCTCATTGATATCTATCAGTATGCCAAAAAATTGTTTAAATATTCCAAGCGGTTAAGTCACTATCACCAATTTTCTTGAACGGGTTATGGACGGACAGACAGACAGACCATATATGGCTTGGCGGCCATTTTGGATATATGACTTGGACCCCATGAGCAAATTTTGGTTTACCCCATCCCATAGAGACTCCATATGAAATTTGACTTCAATCGGCCCAACGGTTTCCGAGGAGAAGCAGTTCGAAAATTTTCACATTTTTCGCATCGGCGAGGCTATACTAAATGAAATGTAATATTTCGCAAGTTCATTGGTTAGATCTCATTGATATCTTTCAGTATGCCAAAACTTCTTTAAATATTCCAAGCGGTTAAGTCACTATCACCAATTTACACAAACGGGTTACGGACGGACAGACAGACTGACAGAATGACAGAATGACACGGTGATTTTAGGGCACTCTTAGAAAATCAACCGACTTCAGTCGGTCGCTTTTTCTGCGGGTCGTGCAATATCACCTTAGCACCATTACCAAGTTAGACAATAAAGACAGAAAGAAAACTGTGCACATGATTACATGGGTGCGTTTGATGGCATTTGTCATCAAAACCTTTGCGGTATAGTTCTGTATACAAAATAGTTTGTTCCATAGGGGGCAAATTTACTGAAATGGATGTTTTGAAATAATACTTATAACTATGCTATGACCTACTTACACAATAACCATACTTTACTATAGCCATCCAAATTGAAAGCAATAGTAAAATATTAATAAACAGCATGACCAAAACATGATAATCATATAATTTCACATTTTGCTGAATCAGGACTATCAGTATTCAGTCTGTTAAAACACAATGTTACCGGTCCTCAATTTCCATCAAACTTCATCAACATGTTCCAAAGATATGTGGGTAGTTTTTATGCTAAAATGGTGTCTTGACAAAAATTGGAACATGGTAAAAATGCATATAAAATTTTAATGAATACATAAATAGGAGCTGAAATATGGGGACACCATCAAAGAAAACTGAATGCTCAGCCACTATTACTAGAAATATGAGGTCAATCATAATATCAACTAACTCATCAATTGCACGACCCGCAGAAAAAGCAACCGACTGAAGTCGGTTGATTTCTAAAAGTGCCCTAAAATCACCGTGTCATTCTGTCATTCGGTCAGTCTGTAAGTCTGTCTGTCCGTCCGTAACCCGTTTGTGAAAATTGGTGATAGTGACTTAACCGCTCGGAATATTTAAACAATTTTTGGCATACTGATAGATATCAATGAGATCTAACCAATGAACTTGCGAAATATTACATTACATTTAATATAGCCTCGCCGAGGCGAAAAATGTGAAAATTTTCGAACTGCTTCTCCTCGGAAACCGTTGGGCCGATTGAAGTCAAATTTCATATGGAGCCTCTATGGGATTGGGAAAACCAAAATTTGCTCATGGGGTCCAGGTCACATGACCAAAATGGCCGCCAAGCCATATATGGTGTGTCTGTCTGACCGTCCGTAACCCGTTGTGAAAATTGGTGATAGTGACTTAACTGCTTGGAATATTTAAACAATTTTTGGCATACTGATAGATATCAATGAGGTCTAACCAATGAACTTGCGAAATATTACATTCCATTTAATATAGCCTCGCCGAGGCGAAAAATGTGAAAATTTTCGAACTGCTTCTCGTCGGAAATCGTTGGGCCGATTGAAATCAAATTTCATATGGAGCCTCTATGGGATAGGGAAACCAAAGTTTGCTCATGGGGTCCAGGTCACATGACCAAAATTGCCGCCAAGCCATATATGGTAAAAACCCTTCAAAAATAGTCTTCTCCAGAACCACTGGCAGATTTCCACGAAACTTGATAAATAGCATGTGCGACGTAGGCCAATCATAAATTGCTAAAATGGTGACACTGGGTTGACCTTGACCTTCTTTGGGTCCGTCCTTATCCCGTTTGTGAAAATTGGTGATAGTGACTTAACCGCTTGGAATATTTAAACAATTTTTGGCATACTGATAGATATCAATGAGATCTAACCAATGAACTTGCGACATATTACATCCATTTAGAATAGCCTCGCCGAGGCGAAAAATGTGAAAATTTTCGAACTGCTTCTCCTCGGAAACCGTTGGGCCGATTGAAATCAAATTTTATATGAAGCCTCTATGGGATGGGGGAAACCAAAATTTGCTCAGGTCCCATGACCAAAATGGCCGCCAAGCCATATATGGTCTGTCTGTCCGTCCGTAACCCGTTTGTGAAAATTGGTGATAGTGACTAAACAGCTTAGAATATTTAAACAATTTTTGGCGTAATGATAGATATCAATGAGATCTTACCAATGAATTTGCGAAATATTACATCTATTTAATATAGCCTCGCGGAGGCGAAAAATGTGAAAATTTCCGAACTGTTTCTCCTCGGAAACCGTTGGACTGATTGAAGTCAAATTTCATATGGAGCCTCTTTGATTTGGGGAAACCAAAATTTGCTCATGGGGTCCAGGCCACATGACCAAAATGGCCGCCAAGCCATATATGGTAAAAACCCTTCAAAATAGTCTTCTCCGGAACCACTGGGCAGATTTCTACGAAACTTGATAAATAGCATCTGGGACGTAGGCCCATCATAAATTGCTAAAATGGTGACCCTGGGTTGACCTTGACCTTCTTTGTGCCTAGGTCAAACTTTGACACATATGCTTTTGTATTGGAAAAGTGAGAATGCATTTTATCCTGCAAACGATTCAGAATACAGTACTAAAGTATAAGATATATTTTTGCTCCTTACGATAAGGCGCATTTATTGAGGGAACCGTTTTAGGTCCAGGTCACATGACCAAAATGGCCACCATACCTATATATGGTAACACTCATAAAGCTAAAAGCATCCGGCGGGTCGTGCACTTTAGCTGAAGCACTGGTTATGGCTTTAATTCATAAAACATAGCAGGATTAGATATAAGAAACTCTGAATACTGTAGACAAGTTTATATGAGAGTACTCTCTGTTGTGATAGACTTCATAAAAATGTAATAAATTTACTACGGAAATAAAATTTAAAAGTGAATGCATCGTAATTATAATGGTTATACCCAAGGCAATTATTGTGCATAATTTCATCAAAATCCAAGCGTGGGCAGAAACCAATGCAAATTTCCTATACCTTGAAAGACCCCCTTAGTAGACATAGTAACACCTAACATAGTGAAAGATCCTTTCTCCCAATGCAAACTGTAATCCTCGCACAAAACTAGGTTTGATTCTTTTCTTGAACTAAACCATACTACTGATGTTTTATCTACATTTACACCAAGGCCGGAAATATCCGCATAGAATTTTAACACTAGGAGGGTGTTTTTAAGAGAATTCTCTATACCATCCAATATACAAGATGTATCATCTGCGTATTGTGATATAACATATTCCTTGTCCCCAACCATAATTTTATCATTTCTTATAAGTATTGCCAAAATCGCAGCGCAGAGTAAAAATATATATGGTGAAATTGAGTCACCCTGGAGGCAGCCCCATAGCAAAAAAAAAAACATTCAGAAAGATGTCCGTTAATCTGCACGCACGAACTTATATTTTTGTACAAAATATTAATCTACTTCTTAAATGTTATTCTCAAATTAAAATAATCCAAGAATTTATTTAGGAAAGCCCATGAAACGGAATCAAATGCTTTTTCAAAGTCAATCAAAAGTAGAAGCCCAGGAATATTTTCCTTTTTCTGTATAATGAAACAAATCATAAATTATACGTATGTTTTCACCAATGTACCTTCCTTTCATGAAGCCCGTTTGATCACTGTTAATTAATTCTGGTAGGATTTTTATGCCCCGCCATTCGAAGAATGGTGGAAAGGGCATATAGCGTTGCCCCTGTCCGTCCGTCCGTCCGTTCGTCCGTCCGTGCGTCCGTGCGTCCGAGCGTGCGTCCGAAACTTAAACGCAGTCAATAACTTCCTTATTTCTTGATGGATTTTAAATTAACTCGGCAGAAATGTTAACCATCATGAGACGACGTGTCACGTGCGAAACCCAGGTCCGTACCTCCAATGTCAAGGTCATACTTAGAGGTCAAAGGTAAAAAAATGGTCCGAAACTTAAACGCAGTCAATAACTTTCTTATTTCTGGATGGATTTTGAAATTACTTTGTAGAAATGTTTACCATCCTGAGACGATGTGTCATGTGCAAAACCCAGGTCAAGGTCATACTTAGAGGTCAAAGGTCAAAAAAAGGGTCCGAAACTTAAACGCAGTCAATAACTTACTTAGTTCTGGATGGATTTTGAAATTACTTTGAAGAAATGTTAACCATCATGAGACGATGTGTCACGTGCAAACCCAGATCCGTACCTCCAAGGTCAAGGTCATACTTGGAGGTCAAAGGTAGAAAAATTGGTCCGAAACTTAAACGCAGTCAATAACTTTCTTATCTCTGGCAGGATTTTGAAATTATTTGGCAGAAATGTTGGCCATCATGAGGCAATCTGCCTCACACAAAACCAAGGTCCTTACCTGCAAGATCAAGGTCATACTTAGAGGTCAAACGCGATAAAAGGGTCAAAAAAAATAAACACGGTCAATAACTTTCTATGGATGAATACGAACATAGACATATTTTCAGGCGGGGGCATCCGTGTCCTATGGACGCATTTCTAGTCTTTAATCTATTTGCTAAACAGGAAGAACAAATACAAATCCATTGCAACCTTTATCGCCTATAAAATGAAGATTTTATGATGAAGGAGTGTGATATTTTTCTTGTTTCTGCTCCAAATGTGAATTGTGGGCGCTCGTTAGAACTGCCTCATCGAGGCGGTTCAATCGAGTGCCCGCGGTCCGCATTTGGAGCAGAAACAAGAAAAATAGGGTGTGCCCCCGGAAGCCCCAGTTTTGCTTTATAAAAGTGGGGTTCAATGGGGTCAGGATTGTATAGGCGTGTTTTCGTGATGATGTACATTCTTTCGACCTTGTCTGCTTGCTTGAAAGATACAAACTGTATATGCAAGTGTGTATATTCTGTATATCATTAAGAAAAGCTTATTGTTAAAATACGCCCTTGATATGTGTATTCTATATTTGTTCACAGTATTTTTTCATTCTTTTCATTCTTTTCATTGTTTTTTGTGTCATGATTTTCTACATGATGCTGTTTGTGTATACATGGCAAACGTGCATCGAATCTAGCGTTTTGCGATGTCGGTCACCGGCCTGCGAGTGGTCGATATGGAAGGGCGGGTGGCCAGTCTTTCAAACCTTTCAAAGTCGTGGGACTGGTCACCTGGCTTCCGTCGTCGACCGCCGTCGGCCTGGACCCGGTGGATGATAGCGAAAAAACTTAATTGACATTGACACGAACAACCCTTCGCCGACTTTTGCATTTCGTTTTCGGCAAGAGCCGTGTAACGAGGGGAGATAAGTACTTGCCATACTTGCTATCGTATATTAATCGACTTACGTCCCATCAGCCTAAGTCCGTATTCTTGCTAAAAAGCAAGAATGTGCACAGGGTTCGATGGCTGTCTGTCGATTCTTGCCATAGATCGTAAAGCTCAGAAACTTAAGATCATTTTAAAGTAATTTCATGTTAAAGAACATGTTAATTACAAGTTGGCTTCTTTAAAAAAAATCCAAAGGAAAGGTCTGCTGCTGTCTGGTCAGCAGAATGAACAGAGCATTATCACTATAGCAATGATACTACTAATAAACATAATAATATTAATAATAAACGTGCGTAATGTTTGTCTTTTGCAAACATGACCAACCCTTAACTATTCGCTTTAGAGCCATAAAATCAAAAATGATCAAATACCACTGTCATTTTGTGAATCACTTTTATTTTTCAATAGCAGTCATACTAAAAACTAAGATGAGAAATTCTGAAATTGTATAATTTGCATTTCCTGTTTAAAAACTTCGTATTAGTTGAGACCTCAAAACAAATCAGTGGTAGAATGGCAACTACACCAATAGCTGTCAAACGTCTTGCCAGCGAAAGGCGAGGAAAAATAGAGAAAAGTGGCCACTTGATCTCAATTTCTAACTGGTAAGTTTTTGACCTTGATCTGCTGACAGTAGTATCTTTTCTGCACCCATAAAAGTGTCTACATATCAACCCTAATCGTAGGTTGAAAACCACAACAATACAAACACTTTAGCATGACTATCTCAATCAAAGGTCAAAGTGTGCAATCTTGGAGGAAGAAGTCAAATCAGTGTTACTGTACTTTGTCAGCTGTCAAGTAATACCACATATCAACTTCCAATAATATAAAAGATAGAGATCAAATTTTTTACATAAGCAAGTAACATGAATATTACGCAGTTCTGTCACTGTTACCTTTACCTTCTGTGTCAGCTGGAGCAGCAGCCACGTGACTGTAACTATACATTATCTGCTGTTAATTATAATATATCATACAAAACCCCAATCAACACGATGAATGCGAAAAACTATACAATGACCATTCTGTCAACAGTAGCAGTAGCAGCAGCCACATAACTGGAACAATATTCTATACGTGTCTATTTAAAAGTAATACCCGTTAGGCATTATAAGTTCACACTGCAAAGTTAAAGGAAAAAAATAAATCTGGAAATTACCAATATCGCTATATATCCTTATTACTGGCGCTAGCCAAACCCGGGCACTTGACTCAGGAGTGTGACCGACTCATGTTTAAGGCAATGCCAAAGAAACACGATATACCAAATAAAAATGTATTAGACAAGTGATTAGCAAGATATTAGAATTAAAGCAAAACTTTGAAGTTAAGTGTTGACGGACGTCCGAGCGTTATCACCAAACAGTCAAAATTTGACTTTTCATAGACAGGAAAGATCGTTATGTGTCACTTTTTTGTGTGACAGCCACTTACAAAGCTATTTCTTCTCATGAAATGAGCGTTAAATTGATAGAATGTATGACGGAAAAACTGCAAGTGACTGTAACGCAATAATTCTATAGAAACCAGTTAACAATCATTTCTTGGGCCAAGACAGACAGAAGGACAAACAGACGGAAGAAAACCAGACACAAGACGAAAACTACATACAGCTCAACATTCTTCTCATGCCGAGGGAAATTATCAAAGTATTCCAAGCGGTTTGAAAGCTTTATGTCCATCATCAGCTGGTGAAAAAATTGCCTCGGCGAGGCTATTTATATAAAAAAATATTGCATTATTCAAATTGGTTAGGTTATGCCAATATACATCGTTATGCCAAAATTATTGAAATATACCTTGCGGATAATATATCTAAAATCAGTTTGTTATTATTTTACCCCAGAGAGGCTATCAATATTAAGAAATTTGGCATTAAACAAATACAATTAATTAGATCTTGTCAATGTATATCTACCTGCAAAAACTTGTCAAAATATTTCAAGCGGGTTGAAAGTTTTAACGTCTGTCAGTGAGTGAAATTTTTGCCTCGACGAGGCTAATTATAAAGATATCAAGCCTTAAGACAAACTCATTTGTTTGGTCTTGTCAATCTCTCTGAATGCCAAAACTTAACAAAACTAGAATCGCGCAGTCGATGGCACGCCATCGCATATCCCCATGCCACTACATAATCTACTCATCATGCCGTTCGCTTCGATATGTTACACGACCATGTTCTGGAAATTTTGATTTTTGAACCCCGCGGGCACCACCCCCTGGGCCCACCCCTAGGGTGTAATCGAAATTCCGAAAGTGTTATGCACTCCCAAGACCAAAGATCTATCCGTTTCCAAAGTTTCAAGTTTCTATCTATAACCGTCTAGGAGGAGTTATCCGGTAAGACGGACGGACAGACGTACGTATGTACGGTAGGACGGAATAACGAACGGACGACGAATACAATTACAATAGCCCTACTTTTTCTTTGAAAAGCATGGGGATAATAATCCTACTGTTGCCTTGGCCAGGCTTCTTGTGAAGCAATCAGGCATTATGATGAGGCCTAATTGGTCACTGATGAGACATAATTGGCCGAAACTAGCTAGTCTGGCCCAGAACACATGTACATTCCATATTTTCCAGTTCTTTGGTGTATTCCTTGCTTCCAAAGATAACCCTTCAAGAACATATTAGACGGTCTTGTCAATATACATCTGTTTGCCAAATCTTATCAAAATAAAACTTATATACCTGCAATCAGTTTGTGAATATTTTGCCTTGGCAATGCCATTTATATAAAGAAATCAGGCATTAAACAACATTGTTGACTATATCAATATATATCTGTTTGCTGAAAAACTGTATAAAATATCTCTAACGGTTTGAAATTTATACGGCGGTGCAAGTTAGTGGAAAATTGCCTCGGTGAGGCTATTTATAAAGAAATAAAGCTCACATTATCAGGGGTATTCCTAGGAAGATAAATGAAGGCAGGTAAGTATTTGTTAAAGGATACTTTGTTTGTCGCAATAAAAGCTTATGCTATTTGTTTCGGAAATGCGACGTTAAATAAAGCTCCTTTATCTTAATCATTTTCTTTATTTCGCTTTTTCTCAGTTCAAATATTTTGTAAATCAGCGTAACGCATACGAAAAGGACGTTGCCAGACGGTTCAATAATTTGCGGAAGCTGGAATAAGGATACATTCAATTACAGATATGTTGGGCCGCTTGCTAGCGTAAGGCAAGCTTTTTGTGAAACCTCATACTTGTAGATGGTAACTTTCATTTATGGTCATTTCGCCAAATAGACACACTGCATAGAAAACTGAAGTATCCCTGCATATTTTTGACTGGTTCACATTGGCCATATTCGACTGGGAAGTTTCGTGAAATTTTCGTGAAATTCCACGC
The DNA here is from genome assembly GCA_963580285.1 of Lucinisca nassula. NCBI lineage: Eukaryota > Metazoa > Mollusca > Bivalvia > Lucinida > Lucinidae > Lucinisca > Lucinisca nassula. Next base: position 66,559,393 of record OY757025.1, on the reverse strand, counting down.
AGGAGTGTGGTGTTATCTTGTAATAGCCGACCACATGGTCCAATCAAATAGGAGTTATTTTTCAAATACATAAGCGATCGTGGAGCACGATTCTATTCGAAGGAAAAGTCGAACCTTTCGTGCACCACGGTCGCTTATGAGCTATACGCAAATAAAATATTTGATTGGACCATGTGACCAACTATTACAACTAGGAACCACACTCCTACGTGGAATTTCACGGAAATTTCACGAAACCTACCAGTCGAATACCGCCATTGTTTCTTCACGTTGAATATAATTGCAAATAGCAAATTATAGCGAGAAGTCTGCACTGGAGAGAAAATGCTTCAATTTTCACATAAACACTGTGGAAAGGTCCTGAGGGACCTTTCCAATAACAGTACCATGGTTGATCATGCATGCAAATAATGTGTCTATAAAGCTCCGTATCGCCTCGGACTGTAGTTTCTGGGTGCGATGTTTGGTTTCTAGGGTTTTGGAATAGACTCTTTTATTTGAGCGTTCAGTTGCTGAAAGTTTGATATAGTTTGATGGCACGACTTTTGTCTGCACAACTCTGTGAGAAACTGTCACTGTGTTACGAACCGTTTTCTACTAAATCCGAGCATTACATTTAGATCACTCAGATGCTAGATGTGTACAAATTAGTAACCACTGAAAGTGCTGTGAGGTGTCTTGCGAGTTGGGATTGGCGTGCACTGCCGGGTGGCAACTTGCCCGGACCTTCCCGGCCTTCTGTCTATTACGACCTGACAATTTTATAACTAGACTTATTCGAAGGACTGGAGTGACTGGGCGGAGTACTGCCTGGCTTGTATGCCGTCTCACTCCCGGGGGACCTCAATGCACCTCAGTAAATACCGAAAGTGTTATTAATTCATCCATCGTCATGTTTTCAAATCCATTTGATATTTGACGTGTTTACGTATATATATATTTTATGTATTCTTTCTATTATTCTTAATTCTATCACACTCTGGAAACTTCCCTTTTCTTCCTTACACGGCATTATCCCAGATTCCTATTGACAGTTATTGTAATAATCTGATGACTTTATTGCATTTTTAGCTCGCCTTACGAAAGTAAGGGGGAGCGATTGCCACACCCCCGGGCGTCCGGCGTCGGCGTCGGCGTCGGCGTCAGCGTCGGCGTCGGCGACAGCGTCGGCGTCCGCATTAGGTTAAAGTTTACCTGCAAGCTCTTATATGTGATGTTTTACATCTTTATTTTGAATATATAATTAATAATTGCTAAAAAAAACAATATTTAACATTATCATTGTACTTCATTTTACAGGTTTTTTGGCTTAAATTAGACTTTTTGAGAAGTTAATATTTTCCTCTGTATTACCTCCCTTACTTCTCTGTGTTAAAGTTTACCTGCAAGCTGCGTGAGTTCAAATCCCGGGGAAGGAACGTTTTTGTTTTCTTTTTAAAAAACATAGCGGGGTCTGGGGCTCAAGGTCAAGGTCACTGTGGCTATTTTTAGAAAAACATTGTCATCGTTCTAGCGCCTTCATTTATTGATGGATTTTAATATAACTTCACCCAAATGTTGGGTATAATGATATCTCGAGTGACTTTGACTTTCAGGGTCCGGGGCCTAAGGTCAAGGTCACTACTTTCAGGGTCACGGGGTCAAGGTCACTGTGGCTAGTTTTAGAAAAAAACATTGTCATCGTTCTTGCACCTTAATTTATTCATTGATTTTAATATAACTTCACACAAAAGTCGGGTATGATGATATCTCTAGCAAGTTCGACTTTCAGGTTCCCTGGGCTGAAGGTCAAGGTCACTGTGGCTATTTTTAGAAAAAAACTTTGTGATCGCTCTAGTGCCTACATTTATGGATGGATTTTAATATAATTTCACAAAAAATGTTGGCAATGATGATATCCTGAGCGAGTTTGACTTTCAGGGTCTGGGGCTGAAAGTCAAGGCCACTGTGGCTATTTTTAGAAAAACTTTGTCATCGCTCTTGCGCCTTCACTTATTGATGGAATTTAATATACCTTGACACAAATGTTTGGTATGATGATATCTTGAGTGACTTTGACTTTCCGGGTCAGGGGCTGAAGGTCAAGGTCACTGTGGCTATTTTTTAGAAAAACTTGATCATTGCTCTAGTGTCCAGATATATTGATCGATTTTAAGATAACTTCATACAAATGTTGGGTATGAAGTTCTACTTTCAGGGTCTGGGGCTCAAAGTCAAGGTCACTGTGGCTATTTTTAGAAAAACTTTGTCATCACTCTTAAGTACCTACATTTATTGATGGATATAATGTAATTTTACACAAATGCTAGGCTCACACTGATACAGGCGCGTCTCTTCACTGATTTATGAGGACCTATTTTTCCTGAGAAAGAGGAGTGATGCGGTATCAAGAGAATTCTTTGTAGTGATGCCATAAGAAGGTGAGACCTGAAAGGTCATCACCTTCTGAAAATGTGTATAAGCTTTGAATGTGTTTTAGGTTCTATCGAGCACCCACATAGTCCATCCCATATAGCAGAAATAAGAATTAAAAAAAAAAGAAAACATAACGTGAACAATATAAAAATCAAAAGTGAGTTCCTTTAAGAGCAATGAAAGCATTCATAAGAAAGAAGATGGGTCATACTACGTAGTTTCGGCTAATAAAGCCTCATCAGTGACCCTGTAATGATCCGGCAAAGAAAGCCAGAGGAAACATACTGCACTTTTCCGAATTTCGAATAGGCAGTCGATTCAAAGACTGATATAAATCAAAATGGGGTCCAAATAATTTAAAAAACCTGTCTAGAATATGATTCTAAACCAGTAATTTATTTCTGATTTCCCAGAATATTCACGCTGCTCTCAAAGGACCAAAAGTAAAATATAAACTGCACTATGGTTGATGTACGGGCAGTCGTTTTACGGCCGCCACACGGCACAACACCAGCTGCAGTGAAGGCAAATAAAAATCAAAAATGACTTCCTTTAAGAGCAATGAAAGCATTCATAAGAAAGAAGATGGGTCATACTACGTAGTTTCGGCTAATAAAGCCTCATCAGTGACCCTGTAATGATCCGGCAAAGAAAGCCAGAGGAAACATACTGCAATTTTCCGAATTTCGAATAGGCAGTCGATTCAAAGACTGATATAAATCAAATTGGGGTCCAAATAATTTAAAAAACCTGTCTAGAATATGAGTCTAAACCAATAATTTATTTCTGATATCCCAGAATATTCACGCTGATCTCAAAGGACCAAAAGTAAAATATAAACTGCACTATGGTTGATGTACGGGGAGACGTTTTACGGCCGCCACACGGCACAACACAAGCTGCAGTGAAGGCAAATAAAAATCAAAAATGGGTTCCTTTAAGAGAAATGAAAGCATTCATAAGAAAGAAGATGGGTCATACTACGTAGTTTCGGCTAATAAAGCCTCATCAGTGACCCTGTAATGATCCGGCAAAGAAAGCCAGAGGAAAAATACTGCAATTTTCCGAATATTCCATGAAATGAACACCCCGAACCCCACTTTATATAGAGAAAACTGGGGTTTATGCGGGTATATATTATCTTTCCCATTCCCGCCTCCTGACATAGGCCGCGGGTACTCGCCGGAGGCGGTGAGGAGGTAGTGAGGAGGCGTTTGGGAGGCAGTGAGGAGGTAGTGAGGGTAACCAGCATGTCAATGTGAAATCAGATACTATTGTATCGTGTAATTAATGTGTTTAGGAGGCAAAGGACAAGCCCAAACTCGTTCTCCGCTTCTGCTCGCGAGGCGATGATGTTAAAACAATAAACATGGCTATAGCGTATCTGGCAGTTATAGGAGTTAATACAGTATTGCTCTAGGGCTCAAAACGGCCCCGCCTATAGGGGCTTGAAGATATATATGGGCTGCACGATGCTTCCACGCAGAGCTGAATCTGGCCCGCACACTAGTACTGGTAAACCGCTTAGAGGAGCTAAGCCTGTCCAGGAACCGCGGTCCAAGGCGCACTCCATGCTAATAAACCCTATTGGTTTCATTGGGTGACAGGGCTTGAGATGTCATTTCATCTCAATGTCGGGTCAAAGTCCCACAAAATTGGAGCAACGTCTCCAAAATGACATTTACAGTGTTGACGGGGACGTTAAACATCAAATCAAACAAACAAATCTAAGGCTAAAAAAATGTTCCCCCCCCCCCCTCCGCCGCATGCTTAAACCCCAGACAGGGAATCAGAAGGGGTAATGGACAATAAATCAACTTAGAAAATACACAAAACACGAAAGCGCGCGAAAAAAATGGCGCGCGTCCCCTCAATAGTCGACCGCGATAATAGTGGCGCGTTATGACGTCATCCAAGATGGCCGACAGGACGTGACGACGGTTCAAGATGGCGGTCCAATGTACGTCATCCAACATGGCGGACGGATGTCACGTCCTGTCGGCCATCTTGGATGACGTCATAACGCGCAACGATTAAAGTGGTGGTGATGACACAAGTTTACAGAATTACACGGACGAGGGGGAGGAAATGGAGGAGGCGGAGGAGGAGGAGGCAATAGAAGACAATAAAGAAGCAGCTTCAGATGACTCTTGGCGTTTAATTATTGAGAATGTGTTTGGGCGTTGTCAGTCAGAGTTTAATGAAAGTGTCGCCAAGTACATGCTGCACAAAGGGAAAGACCAAGAGGCTGCTAGGAAGAAAGTGTACGACATTATGTTCCCCACGTACAGAAAAGTGCTGGCGAACGTTTTTGTCAACGAAATGTTGTGTTTTGAAACCATGAAAAATGATCGTACTTACCTTACTGTTAAAATACGGTATCCGATTTGAAGCTTTACGATGATTACGACACCGATGAAGCTTGGAAATCTGCAGTCAACAAATTTTTGTTTGATAGAATCTTTAAAGAAGTCGACCCGCCAGAAGTATCAGATACAAGGGATTGCACGACCCGCAGAAAAAAGTGACCGACTGATGTCGGTTGATTTCTAAGAGTGCCCTAAAATCACCGTGTCATTCTGTCATTCTGTCATTCTGTCAGTCTGTCATTCTGTCAGTCTGTCAGTCTGTCTGTCCGTCCGTAACCCGTTTGTGAAAATTGGTGATAGTGACTTAACCGCTTGGAATATTTAAACAATTTTTGGCATACTGATAGATATCAATGAGATCTAACCAACGAACTTGCGAAATGTTACATTCCTTTTAGTATAGCCTCGCCGAGGCGAAAAATGTGAAAATTTTCAAACGGCTTCTCCTCGGAAACCAATGGGCCGATTGAAGTCAAATTTCATATGGAGCTTCTATGGAATGGGGGAAACCAAAATTTGCTCATGGGGTCCAGGTCACCTGACCAAAATGGCCGCCAAGCCATATATGGTCTGTCTGTCTGTCCGTCCATAACCCGTTTGTGAACATTGGTGATAGTGACTTAACCGCTTGGAATATTTAAACAATTTTTGGCATACTGATAGATATCAATAAGATCTAACCAATGAACTTGCGAAATATTACCTTCCATTTAGTATTGCCTCGCCGAGGCGAAAAATGTGAAAATTTTCGAACTGCTTCTCCTCGGAAACCGTTGGGCCGATTGAAGTCAAATTTCATATGGAGCCTCTATGGGATGGGGGGAAACCAAAATTTGCTCATGGGGTCCAGGTCACATGACCAAAATGGCCACCAAGCCATATATGGTAAAAACCCTTCAAAAATAGTATTCTCCAGAACCACTGGCAGATTTCCACAAAACTTAATAAATAGCATCTGGGACATAGGCCCATCATAAATTGCTAAAATGGTGACCCTGGGTTGACCTTGACCTTCTTTGTGCCTAGGTCAAACTTTGACATATATGCTTATGTTGGAATATTTAAACAATTTTTGGCATACTGATAGATATCAATGAGATCTAACCAATGAACTTGCGAAATATTACATTCCATTTAGTATAGCCTCGCCGAGGCGAAAAATGTGAAACTTTCGAACTGCTTCTCCTCGGAAACCGTTGGGCCGATTGAAGTCAAATTTCATATGGAGCCTCTATGGGATGGGGGAAACAAAAATTCGCTCATGGGGTCCAGGTCACATGACCAAAATGGCCGCCAAGCCATATATGGTAAAAACCCTTCAAAAATAGTCTTCTCCAGAACCACTGGGCAGATTTCCATGAAACTTGATAAATAGCATCTGAGACGTAGGCCCATCATAAATTGCTAAAATGGTGACCCTGGGTTGACCTTGACCTTCTTTGTGCCTGGGTCAAACTTTGACACATATGCTTTTGTATTGGAAAAGTGAGAATGCATTTTATCCTGCAAACAATTCAGAATACAGTACTAAAGTATAAGATAAATTTTTGCTCCTTACGATAAGGCATATTTATTGGGGGAACCGTTTTAGGTCCAGGTCACATGACCAAAATGGCCACCATACCCATATATGGTAACACTCATAAAGCTAAAAGCATCCGGCGGGTCGTGCACTTCAGCTGAAGCACTGGTTATGATAGAAAACCAGAAAAACAAGGAAAAACAGCGGAAAAAAACAATTCACAGGTAGGTAGAGCAAGCGACGGATTAAAAGTCAACTTATTCAGTCCATCGGAAGCGATCGCATTGAGAGCTAAGGAGGAGTTAATACGCGAAGGCAGAAAACGTGAATTCGATGGTTTTACGCTGGAAGACACAGCTGTGATAGAAGCGATGGAAAAACAAAGAAGCCGAACACCCAGAACAATTGTACAGAATGTGTAAAAACCGGTGAAACTGAACTCGATATAAAATACGTATGTCACTTTATTATTGTCAAATATGTACATGTACTGTGTTGTTTTTTCCTACTTTTGGAAAACCCAATAAAGAAAAATGCTTCGTCTTATTTGATATTTCTTTCCGATATCTGGTCAACGTTCTATGTTCGTCCTTGCCTCCTTATTTCTTCTTGAACAGTCATTTTGTGTTAGTTTAACTTTTTAAAACATTTGCTATATGCGCAGTTGTTGAACAGAAACCCCAGTGCCCAAAAGACAGAATATCGTCTGCTCAATACTTTCACTTGTGTATTTTCTAAGTTGATTGATTTGATGTTTAACGTCCCCGATAACACTGTAAAGGTTATTTTGGAGACTTTGCTATCAATTTTGTGGGACTTTTACCCGACATTGAGATGAAATGACATCTCAAGCCCTGTCGCTCAATGAAACCAATAGGGTTTATTAGCATGGACGGTCCGCCTCGCACCGCGGTTCCTGGACAGGCCGCAAGCTTAAACCCCAGACAGGGGATCAGAAGGGGTAATGACCGAAGTTGCGCTTAGAAGGTGCATGGACAATATAGCACACGACAGCGCGCGAAAAAAATGGCGCCCCCCCCCCCCCCAAAAAAAAATAAATTCGACTGCGATAAAGTGGCGCGTTATGACGTCATCCAAGATGGCTGACACGACGTTACGACGGTTAAAGATGGCGGTCGGATGTACGTCATCCAAGATGGCCGACCGGATGCCACGTGATTCAAGATGGCCGCCGGATATGACATTAGAGGGTGGTCTAGTCATGAGGACTAGATTTGCCTCCCCCCCCCACCCCCATTTAAACCTACTCGTTTTCACTTCAGTTAGAAGTCAAGAGATAAATGGAGAACTGTAACGGTTATTGATATAACTGCTACAGATGCGGATTGAGTGGCTGGCCTTTTTACGGTTAAGCAACGAATATCGCGGTTAGTACCTGGATGGATGACCGCGTTGCTCGACGGCAAACGCTACAATGTGTCAGTCCATATCATCAGCCACCGAACCAATCAGATTTAAAAAAAAACAATTGTCACGACATCTCTCTATTCAGGTAACACAGTGTGACGGTATGGCGAAGTCACTGTGTATATTTTAATCAACTGCACGGGATAATCCGACTGAAATGTTTTCTTCACAACAAAGTTTAAAAACTATGAAATTAAATCATTAAATTGGCTCACTGAAGAAGTAGCAACATTTAAACGATACTATTCTCTGTAGTTCCTCTTTTTCCAGCTGTGGAAAGTAAGTTCTGCAGGAGATCTTCGCAACCAGGGAGAGTGTCTGGACTACTTGAAGCTAGGGGATCACTTCAAACTACGAATGGGCAGTTGTAATTCAAAAGGATCTCAGAAGTGGAAACAAGAGGTATGACATTTCAATAAGCTACCCAAAAATACGTTGGTAGTCTATACACCGATCAGTCGCCTCATAAATCTGATCCGGGTCTTCATTGTTTGCTTTTTTGTCAAACTCAAAATAAATTAAATAAAGCAGACCCCCCCCCCCCCCTTAAATAATTGTTAATGGACCCTATATTATCCTATTAAGAATCGTTGTCCATATACCACAGGAAATTGCATGCTAGTACCTACACTATGCTGATAATAATATTGTAAATATACCACAGGCAAATGCCTGGTAGTTTTGTTTGTTTGATTTGAGGTTTAACGTCCCCGTCAACACTGAATAGGTCATTTTGGAGACTTAACTGCCTGATACTTCCTACACTATCGTGATGAGAATCGTTGTCCATATACCACAGGCAATTGCATGCTAGTACCTACACTATCCTGATAATAATCGTTGTAAATATACCACAGGCAACTGCCTGCTTGTAACTACACTGTCGTGATGAGAATCGTTGTCCATATACCACAGGCCACTGCCTGCTAGTTTCAACATTATCATGATCAGAATATATATGTCCATATACTCAGACAGATGCCTGCTAGTACCTACACTATCTGGAGGAGAATCGTTGCCAATATTACACGTGTAGCTGCCTGCAAGCGCCTACACTATTCTGATGAGAATCGTTGTCCATATACCACAAGCAGCTTCCTAATAGTACCTGTACTATCGTGATGAGAATCTTTGTCCATAAACCACAGGCAATTGCATGCTAGTACCTACACTATCCTGGTAATTATCACAGGCCACTAGCTGCTAGTATCAACATTACCCTGATCAGAATCTGTGCCCATATATTCGGACAGAAGCCTGCTAGTATCTACACTATCCTGAGGAGAATCGTTGCCCATATGCCACATGCAACTACCTGCTTGTGCCTACACTATTCTGATGAGAACCGTTGTCCTTATTCCACAGGCAGGCTAGTACCTAGAATCGTTGCCCATATGCTACAGGCAACTGATTGCTAGTACCTACACTATTCTGATGAGAACCGTTGCCCATACTTCACTGGTAGCTGCCTGCAAGCGCCTACACTATTGTGATGAGAATTGTTGTCCATATGCCACAAGCAGCTGCCTGCTGGTACGTATATTGATGAGAATTATTGTCCATATACCACATGCAGCTGCTTTCTAGTATCTACACTATCCTGATAAGAATCGTTGCCCATTTGTCACAGAAAACTGCCTGCTAGTACCTACACTTTTCCCACGAGGATCGTTGTCCATATACTACAGACAGCTGCCTGCTAATACCTGATTCTCCTGATGAACCTTTGTCCAAAAACCACAGGCAGCTGCTCACGAGTATCGCCCATATACTAACGCTGCCTGTTCGTACCCACACTATTCTGATGAGGATAGTTGACTATATACCATAGGCAACTTCTTGCTAATATGTACATCATCCTGACGAGAATCGGTGTCCATATACTACCGACAGCTGCCTGCAAATACCTACACTATCCTGATGAGAATCCTTTTACATATATCACAGGTAGCTACCTGCTAGTGCCCGCACTATACTGATACGAATAATTGTCTATATACCACAGGCAACTGCCTGCTAGTGCATGCACTTTCCTGGTAATAATCGGTCTCTACATGCCACAGACAAGTGCCTGCTAGTACCTACACTATCCTGATGGGAATCGTTGTGTGTATACCATATGCAGCTGCCTGCTCAAGCCTACATTATCCTAATGAGAATCTTTGTATATATACCTCAGACAACTGTCTGCTAGTACCTACACTATCCTGATGACGATCGTTGTCTATTGACCGCATACAACTGCCTGCTATGACATACTCTATCCTGATGAGGATCGTTGTCTGTTGACCTCAGACAACTGCCTGCTATAACCTACACTATCCTGATGAGGATCGTTGTCTATTGACCTCAGACAACTACCTGCTATGACCTACACTAGTTTTCCTTATATAAGTATATACAAGTGGGCCCAAAGGAGAGCCATTATTGGCCGCAGGGCTATATTTTTAATAACCTTGTCTCAAAGGTGAAGCATCCTACCAAATATCAAAGACCAGAGCCTTCTGGTTTCAGACAAGAAGATTTTAAAGGCTTATTGAGAATTAGATCTAATTCAAGGTAATGTAGGTTGGTGCCTGATGCTCCGTCTCTGGTCGAGCCCATCGGAGTCTAACTGTTGGTTTTCTTTTGCTTTAGCATTTCAGTGGTTTCTTGCTGTCGAGTTTTCACCGTTGTTTCATCTCTGTGGTTGTTTGATTATTTGTGTTCACGGAGATGTTGCACTGATGAGTTAGGAGGCCTTCATGCAGACTGAACAAATTATGTGTCTAAATCACGACGGAAACAAGGGCGAGGATTGTGGCCACATAAAATCGATTTAAGCCCCCCAGTGGAATACGTTTCCGCTGACCGTTCCAAGGCGGCTCTTCTGTCGCGGTTTATTTTTGTTTTGGTTTGTCTTTGGGTGTTTTTGTCGCTTATGTTATTTAATTTTGGATAGCCTAATGGCCATTTTGTGGGAAAGTAACTGTCCTTTTGGCTTTCCGCTGTTGGTCTGTTGTTTCATGTTTGTGTGTCTTTCCTTTTGGTGTCTCTGATGGGAGCTGTGGGTTGATTGTATCGATTCCTGATCATTGCCTCCACTTCTATTTCCTTAAATAGTCTATATAAAAGCTGCGGGCCTCGGGGCCATTTTTGCCCCAGTGCTATAATTTGAACAGTCTTGGTCGAGGTCCATCATACCAAATATCAAAGAACTGGTCTCAGACAAGACGATTTTAGGTGACCTGGGCCGAAGGCTGCGGGGGAGCTATTGTGATCACTCATCGTCCACAATTTCTTCAAACGATATCTCCTTCTAAACCACTGAACAGACTCTGACCAAACTTGGCAGAAATGATCCTTTGATGGTCCTTTCTCAAAGTTGTTCAAAGAATTCAATTCCATTCAGAACTCTGGTTGCCATGGCAACGAAAAGGGGGAAAATAAGAAAAAACCTTTAAAAATCTTCTTCTCTGAAACCCCATGGGCTCTAACTTTTTGCCCGCGTTGTTATAAGAGGCACTCGGTGGGTGCCCTTGGTATGTCGCAGCCAGTTGGGGTGGAATTTTTTTAGGGTTGGGAGGCTTAATTTGCCAAAAGGAAAATATTGATATTTTGGTTTGGAGGCTTAGGTTACCAAAAAGAGAATATATTTGGGTCAAAATAAGCTGGGAACCTTGATTGGCTGAATGCGGATTTTTATGGCTGAAACAAAAAGTGTATTCGCCCCACCCCTACTCCAACCCCACCCCCGCTGCTGCTGCCAAGAGAGGATTGAGCCTATGATGCCGGACAGGGCCGCAGCAGCCTTGCCAGCTAAATTAGTCAGGGCACGTCCAAGGGCTTGTAGGTGTTTTGACCCATTCTTTCAAACCGCTCTTGTCGGGAGGCTTGGGAGCCGGCAATGGGGCGCCCCCCGCTCTTCCACCAGTGAGAGCAAGTACGAGAGTGTTTATCGCCATGCCGATTGCTGTAAGAATCGATGCGATGGTAATTCCTTACACTCGAAAGAGGGTGCGAATGCGCTCAGCCAGCGTAGTGTCTTCATGACGGTGCCGCCGAATGTCTCACGAATTCTGTTAATCTGGGACCGGATAGCTGCTCTGTTCGTACAGAGGGCTTCGATCCTTGGCTGCCTTACAAGTTCGCGGTCAGAGCTTTCTGATTCGTTCTCGAATCTCTTGTTGAATTTCTGTGTCGTCCGTTTCCGTCTGTGTTCTATGCATGCGCCCTGGCCAAGTGCTTTTCGACTTCGGATTTCCGGTTGTCGACATGTGACAGCTTCGCCAGGTTAATCGCTACTCGTCTTCCTCTCGTCTCTAGCCATTGCCTTTTTTAACCCGGCAAGCTCTCTTCTGACCTGGGTGACACACGCGGTGTCCATTAGCGGATCATCTATTGTTGACTAGACGGTGTCAACTACCTTTGACTTGTGGTATCAGCCACGCCGGAGAGGTCTTTCATTTCCATGTCTTCGAGGATCGCACCGCTCGGTAGGGTTTCCTCTGCTTGCCAGAGGAGCTACTTACACGTGATCTCCTAGCTGTTCCTGTGGTGTAACAAGTGAGCCCCAGTGATCTCCGCAAAGCATATGTGCCACTTTCTCCATATCTTGTGGCCAGTGTTGAGAGCGCCAGAAACCGAAGTCCTCCCATCGTCGCAGCGAGATTTTTGTTGCCAAGGGTCCAGTACTGTGTTTTGCCGTCGACATCAATCCCAATTGGCTATAGTCGATCCTGCCTTCGGGGCACACCTCATAGGCATGGCTCACTTCGTTGTAGAAAGTATCAGCTTAACGGCCTCAAGTTCTGCCTTTCTTAACACGACTTGCAATTTCTGCAAATTGTCCCGGACGTACTGGACGGTCAGCGGTGGCTCCATAGTGGGGTCGGGAAGGTCGAAAATATAATCATCTACTCCAGGCCGTTTGTTTTTCAAAATTATAGCCAGACATATCTCTCACTTGAAGGTGTCACACATGTTTAAAAAGAATCGTCACAATGGCTTCAAGCAAATTCGGACGAAAGCTTAACCTTTATATGTGCCTCGCCGAAGCATCGTCATCTCAGTCCGAGCACAATTGACCACAACCAACAGCTAGTCCGGTTCCCCAATCTTGGCACAAATTATGTGATTGTCTTCGGGATCGCGAGGTTGCCGTTCACGATAACGCTGCTCAGCGATGATGCCAACAGGATCTAGGCAGAGCCATCGTGAAGACGACCGTCAAGATCTCGGGGAACGAGGTCCTCAGCATCTACGACAATGACGTCTACCACTGTTACAACGATCTCTGGAAGACAGCCTCGGGGAGGAAAAATGACCAGTGAGAAAGCATTGATACGTCTGCTAACAAAACGCACCGAGGATGCGAATCGATGCTGGAGATAAAGATATGTCCGTTGCTTTCGGCAATCGCTTCTGCATCCTGTCTGACTACGAGCTGCTCGAGAGCCACGAGCGCACTAGGCGACCGGCTGGAGTATGAACTCAAGTTCAACGACTACAGGCGATGCCAACGCCTCATATGACATTGAAAACATTGTGTAGAGTATGGCATGGTAACACGACCGGATCTGGCTCGAAAGATCGACATCCAGTACAAAGGCCGCTTTGCGATCCTGTATGACCGAGTTCTGCGGGACCGAAAAATAAGTTAAGACGAGCGATACCCTCTGGAATATCAACCTCAACGTAACAGGGCATCTTGATGCACTTTGAAGATTTTGCCGAGCAACAATCCTTTGCTCGTGAGACGGAGGGCTTTTTCAACCCGAAAATAACGAAAGTGGATTTAACTATCGAGGGTGCCCAAATTCACTTTTCAGCCAAGGGATGCGCGCTTACCAACAGTGGGGCGAGGCAAAGAAGTCCTTCGCGGACAGATAAAAGCAATATCCCGAGGTGGACATGGTCGCGAAAGACCTTGCCCTCGCTGACGTATCTCTGGGGGTGTTCTTGAACTCCATGTTCACCCTGTGGCTTATCCTCAGACCTAGCGATGAAGACCGGCTACATAGAAGTGGCCGCCGAATAGAGGATGCCAGCGAAGGGGTGACCGTTCAGCATTGAACATCTACCTCTACATCATCGGCTATTAAACACCTGCCGTATTAATCACCTGTCGGCGACAATATGCTGGCAAACGGGATGTGGAAAAACGGTTTTCACCCTCGATCTGCTCGAAGCTTTCGACAGAACGTGGTCCTCTGCCCCGCCATGACGAACAATAAAACATTCCAGCGCCCGTGGATGTGGACCGACCCTGAGAACGTTTTATCAGGTGTTTATGGGCGAGCCTACCTAATATATCATCGATGAAATGCTCGGCCATGAAGGCTTTGACGAAAAAGAAGGACATGCTGTCAGAGCTAGTTTTCTCGTGCCGCCACGCCCACAAGAGCACCTGGGTCATCACCCAAAAGTACAGACGCGCTGTGTCTGTTCCACTGTAAGGATCGTGATTTATTCGAAGACTGCCGTCGCGAGAATGACGTGATCCCCACACGAGAACAGCGGGCGTCGGTGAGGCAACAGCTAGCCGAGACAAAGCACGCTAAGCTTTTATTATGCTCCCCGAAGAATTTCGGGGGAGCATATAGTCGCCGCTTCGTCCGTACATCTGTACGTCCGTGCGTCCGTCCCGCTCTTGTCCACGCGAATTCTCAGAAACTTCTGGTCGGATTTCAATGAAACTTCATGGAAACATTAAGTATTGAAGGTGGATGCGCATATCACCTGCGTTTTTTGGTTCGATGATTTTTCCAACAATTATAGCCCTTTGATGAATTCTGCATGAATATTAGGGTACTGTTTGTTTCCACGCGAATTCTCAGCAACTACTCGCAGAAATTCGACGAAACTTCAATGGAATCTTAAGCAGCAATAGGGGATGCGCATATTATCCGTGCTATCTGGTTAGATTGTGGGTGTGTGTGTGTGTGTGTGTGAATTCGGGTTTAACGTCGCTTTCAACAATTTTTCAGTCATATCACGACGGTGTCTGGTTGCGACAGGGAGCTCAATGCTCACGTTTATAATGCTGCCTCACTGAAGTATCATGTCCTAGACACATTACATGATACAACACCCAGTCACATTATCCTGACACTGGGTCGACCAGTCCTAGCTCTTCCCCGTAAATCTGAGTGCCAAGCGAGGAGCAGCTAGTACCATTTTTAACGACTTTGGTATGTCGCGGCCCGGGATCGAACCCATGACCTCCCGTTCCCCGGAGCGGATACTCTACCAACTGAGCTATCGGGGCCGGTATATCTGGTTAGATGATTTGTTCCAGAGTTATGGTACTTTGTTTAAATCTGCAATGTAAGGTCACTGTGTCAATATTTAGAAAAACTTTGTCATCACTCTGGTGCCTACATCTATTGATGGATTTGAATATAACTCCATACAAATGTTGGGTATGATAATATCTTGAGCATGTTCGACTTTCAGGGTCCTGGGCTCAAGGTCAAGGTCACCATGGCTATTTTTAGAAAAACTTTGGTTTCGCTATAGTGCCTACATTTATTGATTGATTTTAATATAATTTCCCACAAATGTTGGGTATAATGATATCTCGAGCAAGTTCAACTTTCAGGATCCTGGGACAAAGGTCAAGGTCACTGTTGTTATTTTTAGAAAAGGTGATAATATGATAATATCTTGAGCATGTCCGACTTTCAGGCTCCTAGGCTCAAGGTCAAGGTCACCATGGCTATTTTTAGAAAAACTTTGGTTCCGCTATAGTGCCTACATTTATTGATGGATTTTAATATAATTTCACACAAATGTTGGGGAGCCCCCGCCCATAGGGGCTTGAAGAAATATATGGGCTGCATGATGCTTCCACGCAGAGCTGAATCCGGCCCGCACACTAGTACTGGTAAACCGCTTAGAGGATCTGATCCTGTCCAGGAACCGCGGTGCGAGGCGGACCGTCCATGCTAATAAACCCTATTGGTTTTATTGGGCGACAGGGCTTGAATTGTCATTTCATCTCAATGTCGGGTAAAAGTCCCACAAAATTGGAAGCAACGTCTCCAAAATGACCTTTACAGTGTTGACGGGGACGTTAAACCTCAAATCAAACAAACACAAATGTTGGGTATAATAATATCTCTAGCAAGTTCGATTTTTCAGGATCTTGGACTCAAGGTAAAGGTCACTGTGGCTATTTTTAGAAGAAAAAAAAACTTTGTCATCGCTCTAGTGCCTACATTTATTGATGGGTTTTAATATAATTTCACAAAAAATGTTGGGTATGATAATATCTCGAGCAAGTTTGACTTTCAGGGTCCTGGGCTCAAGGTCAAGGTCACTGCGTCTGTTTTTAGAAAAAAAACTGTGTCATCGCTCTAGCGTCGTAATTTGCTGATGGATTTTAATATAACTTCACACAAATGTTGGGTATGATAATATCTCGAGCAAGTTTGACTTCCAGGGTCCTCAAGGTACAGTCCTCAAGGTCAAGGTCACTGCGGCTATTTTTAGAAAAACTTGCTGGCGGCAGAAATCTTTCCAACTGTAAACGGAGTTCCATTGCACACAGCCTTTCATTATCAACCTCGCATCATTCTGATATGACTGAAATACTGCTAAAAAGGATGTAAAATCGCAAGTCGCCCATCTACATTAGAGTTGCAGATAAATTGGATCTTAGTGATAGAAGCTAGTCTTGGCAGATGGTCAAAATGACCTTTTTTGAGAGTCAAGGGGTAGGATCAGATCCATTTTCGAACCCGTCTGATATTTTATATGCATGTAAAGGTCCCCAATACGGAACCATACCGTCGCCCCCGCCCATAGGGGCTTGAAGAAATATATGGGTTGAATGATGCTTCCACGCAGAGCTGAATCCGGCCCGCACACTAGTACTGGTAAACCGCTTAGAAGATCTAAGCTTGTCCAAGAACCGCGGTGCGAGGCGGACCGTCCATGCTAATAAACCCTATTGGTTTCATTTGGCGACAGGGCTTGAGATGTCATTTCATCTCAATGTCGGGGAAAAAGTCCCACAAGATTGGAAGCAACGTCTCCAAAATGACCTTTACAGTGTTGCCGGGGACGTTAAACCTCAAATCAACCAACCAACGGAACCATACCTGGAGACAGTCCTATGAGGATTGCCTCTGTGTACGAGAGTAAGTTTTCAATAATTTGTATTAAACAGTTTTACCCAATTAATATAGGTAAACTACAACCAAGGATCTTGGGGTATGGTATCGTACCTGAAGACACTTCCTATCATTTATTCCGACTCTGTTTTGCTGACGTTTGTATGGCAGTGCCATCAGGCAAGCTAATCTGTCCACCGACAGGTTTTGTTATACTCCATATTTAAGTACAACGAGTATAGACAGTATACCGCTCTTTAACTAGGATAATGTTTCCTGTTCCGACTATTGTACCTTCGGGGAGCATTCATCGGTTTCATTGATATTCTTGTTAAAGACTGACCAGCCGGCTGCTTATTTGGTGTATGTACGAAGTAACTGAAGTAGAAGTTGAGGTTGAAGGACTGCGGATCACCGTGCTTGGCGAACGCTTTTATTGCTTGGCAGTGTGTTTTCATTGCTCGGCTGTGTTAACACACACGCACTCTTCAACCACCGCCTTCTACACAATATTAGACTGATCCGCCAACTCGCAATTCACGATTTGGAGAGCTATCCGTACGTCGGGCACGCACTAAGCAGTGCTTCCTGCGAGCTCTATCACCGCTGTTACACGTGGTTAGCACCGCTCACCGCAACGTCAATCACCCTCAAGTATGTCCTATTTGGACAAGGCTGTCCCGTTCGTTCGAACGATGATGTCGGAAAATGCGAGTATAATGGAGACACAAGTCCGGAACCAGTTGCTTCGCCAGCGACGGAAAGAGTGACGAAGCCTAAGGACCCGAAAAAGGTCGCGGCCGGGCTGCCGGCGCCGCCACCCGAAAGGACAAGCAAGAAGAACGACTGCTCGAACAGCTTCGGGAAGCCAACGAATCGAATCATCCGGGAAACGGAACGTCTACCGGAGTCGAAGGTGCCGACCGTTGCTGTTACTTCGCAACAACATACAGACAGCCGTAACTGGACCCCATGGATTATTAGGGCTGTTCTTACGGGCAATGCATTTATGTTTCTTCCGCGGGCTTGCGCGCCACGCAAATGTCGCTTGTGGCACAAACACAAGTCCCGCAGGTCCCGTTAGCTCCACGCCTGTGGATAAGCTCCCGTAATTAAAGACTAGCCCAGACCGATTCTATATAGAACATTGACAACCCCAGCAACTGACGGTAAAGTGCTTTTTAACGCGCTATATCACAGTGCGATAGTCTCTGGTATAGCTGCGGGATACTTGGCGATGTGGGGCAGCCCCACAAAACTAGACTTCACACCCCGTGATGTTGGCATGGTTATCGTGGAGGTCGCTCTCGCCTTGGCAACCAAGGACGTACTTAATAAACAGGGGATAATACCTGCTAATATCATGAAGTGGTGGCAAGTCTTGCAATGCTCGTTGGTGGTGCCCTAGTGGAAGTCCTGGCGTTCTCGGGATCGAACTTCGTGTTCTCCATGTTGAGGAGCTCTGTCGTCGACGAAGAGCGCAATCATCACTTAAATGAAGTCGAACAGCTACATGCTGCACAGGCAGAATGGTCTCGAAAACGGACTGAGCGCCTGGACTTGATAAACGAGGAACTTCGCCGGCAGGGTCATGCCGTACAAAACTTGCGAGACGTCGACGCCGCAATTCACGAGTACTCGCAGATCACCTAGCAAAACGTTGATCCCCTGGGGCCCGAGCCCAAGCTCTCCGACATTTACTATCCGAATGACGGCCAGAAAGACCGCAAGATTGCTTTCGTCCTCCTTGGGATGGCCGCGACCGTCTTTGTGGCTTATCAACTCACTAAGAAATTAGGTGATTTTTAAATTCAGACTGTTTTTCTGCAGCCTTAATAGTCATGAGTCTTCCCGAAGAGCTTTACTTCACAATGCTTCACGTCAGCCACTGGCGCCCACCGCCACAAGATTCCTGGTATTCTGGCCCACACAAATATCGCGCAAAAGTCTCTCCATCTCTGGCAACAAGATGAATGGGCAGCCATTAAGTTCGCTCACATTGTGCTGTCAGGGTCAGGCAATCTGCGGCATGTCACCTCGAAGCTTCCTGGGCCGGTCGGTGAAGCCTGTTTGGGACTGCTGGACTATCTCGCGAATCTTGATGAAGCTAGATAGGATACTACAGCCTCATGGGCTACTAGGAGGGACTCACGGCCACCAAGAAGCTGGCGTCTGCAGCAAATGTTTCTCAGCAGCAGGCCAAGGACTGGCTCAAGAAGCAGGCCGTCTGGCAGATCTACTTCCCTGTCCCACGGCACATTCCTGCCTACTGCCATGATGTGACAGTTGCCACGCACAGAATTCGACATCGCCGCGCCGAACAAGGACCGACCAAGCTGACCTGTTCTTTCTGCTACACGACCGAGTAGGACGGAAAACCTTCCGCTAGGCTCTCACGGTCGTTGATGTCGCCAGCCGCTACCAGGAGCCGCCCCTGACTAGCAAGACTGCGGCAGAGGTCTCCGATGGCCTGGCTGGGATTTACAAGCGGAGGCCCTTGCGGTGGCCAAAGCTCCTTCAGGTTGTCCCTGGATGTGAGTTCGTTCATGTGTGCGCTGAGCAAGCTGCTTGCCAAACATGGGGTTTCTTTTCGACGTGGGCGTGTTGATATCTATCGGGACCAGGGCATTGAATAACGCTAGAACTGTACCCTGGCTGAGCGGTAAATTGGGCATCGGTATGCTCAGGAGATGCGCCTCCGGTGGCTCGGCTGCCGGGCGTCGTAGCAGCTTTGAACAGTGAGGTAAAAAGCCCTCCGATGCCATCAAGGCCAAGACTGTGGCACAAAACCCCTCTTCGGTAGTTCCTGGCCGCCTTGTCGCTTTCTATACCAGTCTGGAGAGCTGGATGGTGGCCGTTGACGGGCCACAGACCCAGGTGTTCCGGCTGGGACGCTCTGTGATCTAACCCGACGAGCCCGTGTTGTATTACTTGCTGGATGGACCACCGCGTGGCTTTGTCCTCGAGGAACTCCTTGTGGCACTGGATACCTAGTTGACGCCTGATGGGGTTCTTAAGCGCTGAGCAGTTTATCGATGTACGCATATATCTTTGCCGCGCGAGCTTGGAGGGCGTCTTTGTGCCCATAGACCAGTGTGTCAAGCCCATTTTCTGCGATCCAGCACTTGGTGTCGAGGGGTGAGAGAGTCACCCTGTTAAGGCGCTGCCCGTGGATGTGATGGCGCTATGATCGCAGGACATCCATTCCATGTCAGAAGGTCGTCTTTTCGAAGAGAGCCGCTTTTTACTCGTGGCGGGTGTGCTTCTTCAGAACGTTCTATTTTTATACCTATGACCTTCTTTATGCTTCCGCCAGAATCATCGAGCATTTAGTACATCTTAGGGCGCATCCCGACATTTTCAGCGATGGGGCGCCCAGCGCACACGTCTTTCATCTTCACTAGGACCTTTCTGTTCGCCGTGCTGTGCAACGGGTTGTCCGGAGGGAGATCAAACGTGTCGTAGAGGTTAGCATGCCTTGCTATGTCCAGGCAGATATATTCTGTTTGAATCTCGAGGAGAATGTTGTCCGTGTCTGTGTAGATGAGCTGGAAGCGGCCCACGTACTGCCTCTGGAGCTGGATGTAGTAGGTCGTGCATCTGGTTCTTGGAAAGACCGAGGATGCTCATCCCCACATACAAGGGGCGGTCGAGCACTAGGCGGTTCCTATGGACCTGGATGGCTGCCAGGTCGACAGCAGATATGTTAGCACGAGCAAATGCTGGGCGGGCGATGAGGCGTCTAAGTTTGTCCTCCTCATTCGAGCGCACCAGCTTCACATCGATTTACTTGCGCAGGTCCTCCATGGTCTTCTGGAAGACAGATTTGTTCATCAATTTGTAGAGGTCCTTCTCGAAGTCGCTGGCGGCCCTCTTCCGGAGCTCGGTGTTAATCCGGATGTAAGGCTCCATCCAGAGGCTTTGGTCGAACCGAAGGGCACGATGAATCTTGCGAATGCCCAACGACAAGTACAGCTACAGGTTGCGATAGTAGATCACCTCGGCCGGCGCCACACTAACGCCTAAAAGGCCGTGCTGGCAGTCAGACATCAACTCCTTCTGGAACACCATGTGCTCCGGCGCCAGCGGGTAGGCGTTGTGCTCATCGTGCGGCTTTTCCGGGTACTCGCGATCCACTTCCAGGATGAATCCCTCTGGGCTGTCTGCTGGTTGGTCACGTATGCTCACTGCAAGCGTGTCAGTATCTTTCACCCACTGGAAGCCGCCGTCGGGGAGCGGCTTGCTCATCCAGGTAGGTGCTTGCTAGGCTTACCGGGGTCATAGCCCTCGACTAGAGGACTGTTCGCCTTGGCGTAGCGCTTGGACACCATCGATATTCCTCAACGCATCTCGTTTTCTTGAGCAGAGCATCCCAAAAGAAGCCTGGGCTCGTGTAGTTGTGTGCGGGGTCTAGGCCATACTGCCTGTGGCAGGACTTCCGGAAGGTCTCAAAGACACCCGCGAGCAGCAGGTCGTCTTTTCGGCAGTATAGATCACTGTAATCCCCAAGAGAGAGGCACCCGAAAGTCTCCACGACCTTTTGCGCTTGGGTGTAGTCCTCGTCACTGTTATGCGTATCAGAGAGTTTGCTGCAGAAGACTTCCTTGGGGGTAGTGTTGGCCCATGTGTCCATGTACTCGTAGGGATATACACCCTTCCTCCGTCTTTGTTTGTTGGGCTTGTGTTGGGTTGTTAGCTAGAAAGTGTCTGGTGGGTTCGCTGCAACCAGCTTGTCAAGGGAGGCTGGCAGGAATTGGGCGCTATCAAAGAAGCGCAGTTGCCGGAGGGAAAAGGTGATGTACTTCTCCGTGTTGTATGGGATACAGCTCACCCTGTCCCGCACCTTCGAGATGGCCTGCATCGGCAGGTGTGAGTCATAGCCTCGCAGATTGTTAACTACCACGGGGATGATGGTGGTCTTTTGGCTTAGCCTTAACTGAAGGTTGCAGGCGTTTTGGGCTGCCCCTCGATAATTGCCCATAATATTGCAGTAGTCACGCAAAGAATGACCCTCGAGAGGTTTGCCACATAACGTGGCACGTCTTAGCGGTGCGGGGGTGGGGGGGGGGGGGGCATGCCAGTCGTCTCGCGTCATTCTCATGGCCTTAGGATTAGCTAGCACACCCTTGATTTTGAGCTATTCTTCCTGCAGTGCTTTAATGAAAAAATCTGCTGCATCGGGAGCTGCGGTATTGGGCTGGCGGCTCTGCCTGCCCATCATACCGCACCACAATGCAGCAATAGGTCGCAGCCTCATGGTGTTGCGTTCGTCGGTTGTTGTTTTTTGGGGGGTCGAGCTCAGCCCCCTCGATTTCGGTGGTGAGTGCCTCAAAGTCGGCGCAGATGATTTATGGGGCTGGCAGCTGCTTGTGGTGGTTCCGGAAGGCTGGTCTATGTTTGCCTTCTTCTTCCATCTCCACCGACACAGCTGTCTGGCGGATCTCTGGCTTGTGAGCTGTGGGTAGGTCTCGGAAATAGCCGTGATGACAGCGCTTGCAGAAGAACGTGCGCCCCGTGTGCTTGTTTTGGTCATAGAGTAGGTGGTCAAGGTTGTGGATCGAAGCGTAGTGGAACTTGCCGTCCTTCTCAATCAGCAGGCGTTGACACTAGGCATGTCTCCGGCTGTTTGCTGAGGTAGTGGATGATGGCGCCCTTCCCCCACCCAAATACATTGCTGACCAGG
Organism: Lucinisca nassula; assembly: GCA_963580285.1. NCBI lineage: Eukaryota > Metazoa > Mollusca > Bivalvia > Lucinida > Lucinidae > Lucinisca > Lucinisca nassula. Next base: position 66,536,878 of record OY757025.1, on the reverse strand, counting down.
TTGTTCTGCCGCTCGAATTGGTGGATCTGAGAGACAGGTGTCGGTGCTTCAGTCCCTTCAAAGTTGAGGCTATCCTGGGTGGCGTACCAGGGCGTCCTCTCCGGATGGTGGGGCGGTGGCGCGGAGTGACCAGCGGAGTCAGTGGTCATCTCTGTTCTTCACTTCTCGAGTGTTTTTGGATTGGGCCTCCTTGATTTCACTCTTCTGCAGAACAACCTTTTGCTTGTGGAGCAGCTTGGGATCCGTGTACTACTCACTACCGTCTGGATTGGCATTCCGAAACTGGACCTTGAGAGATGGAACTGTCTTCCTCGAGCTTGGCATGGATTTGGAGTTTCACTTCCTCCAGGAAAGCCCTGGGGTCTGTACCAAGTTGGTATCCTGCACATCCAGCGGCCACCCTCGCGGGAAGCTTCCGATTGTCTATGGGGTTTGACTAAAGACTAGCCACTGGGCCGGTGTTGGCCTCTCGCGATGTCTTGCCGTCCGGGGCTGAACAGGGGGAGGGGCCTGATTTTCCAGGTCGATAAGCGGTGGGTCGCCTTCAGCATTACGGGGGCGTATGATGTCGAGTAGGGCCGTGGTTGACCTTGGATAAGCAGGTCATTCTCCTGTTTCTCTCTGAACTTCCTCCTTCAGAATACGAGCTCTCGTTGCGTGTGACATGGCGGTGGGTATATCCAGATCACACATCTATCTAAATGGAAAGTTGGCCATGAAGGACCAACAAGAACGGGACTTTGGGGCTTAGAGCCATACGAACGATGGCAACTTTTTGACCCACAGCCAGCGGTATTGGATCTCTTTTATAGCAACGCCGTGATTGCGGCTCGCCCGGGCTTCGGCCCGAACAAGGTACTTTTGAGCCATGTCGGCACGGCAGAACCCACACAGGTAAGTCTGCGACTAGGTCGCTTTGCCACACCTCCGGGAGGGCATCGGGATCGGGGAATTCCGACGTAATACTCCCCGAGACAGCTTCAATGGCAGTGCCCTAAGGAGACGACGAGGAGCCATTCGCAATTACGCTGGCCTTTCATGGCGTTCTGGTATGTTATGATCACGCCAATGTCCAATAAGGCGCTCCAATATGGTGCGCCATACATACCCCGGACCGGCTCCACCGCCGCTATCGGCGGAGCATAGCAGCGGGCTGGCGACCCCGGCAGACCGATCGCCGCAACCGTTTCAGAGCCCTTTTCGTGGGCTCTTCACGGCAGCGCTTCGAGCGGTTGCGTCCTGGCCGCCGGCCCTATCTCGTGAGCTATGCCAGAACAAAAAAAAAAAACGTGATTGCCCCCCCCCCCCCCCCCCCCCCATTCGAAGAATGGTGGAAAGGGCATATAGCGTCCGTCCGTCCGTTCGTCCGTCCGTACACACAAATGGATAGATAGGTGGCTATGAACTTGGACAGAATCAATGTAAGTCAATGAGAGAAAGTGCGATTTATTCCGTTAGACACATAAAAGGTCTGTTATGTGGTTAAAATTAGCCACCTAAGTATCAATCTTGCTCAAAATAGCCACATAAGTATCCATTTGTGAGAACATCCGACTGTGCGTCCGTGTGTCCGAAACTTAAACGCAGTCAATACTTTCCTTATTTCTTGATGGATTTTAAAATTACTCGGCAGAAATGTTAACCATCATGAGACGACGTGTCGCGTGCAAAACCGAGGTCCGTACCTCCAAGGTCAAGGTCATACTTAGAGGTCAAATGTCAAAAAAGGGTCCGAAACTTAAACGCAGTCAATAACTTAATTCTGGATGGATTTTGAAATTACTTTGAAGAAATGTTACCCATCATGAGACGATGTGTCACGTGCAAACCCAGATCTCCAAGGTCAAGGTCATACTTAGAGTTCAAAGGTAAAAAAATGGTCCGAAACTTAAACGCAGTCAATAACTTTCTTATCTCTGGGTGGATTTTGAAATTACGTGGCAGAAATGTTGGCCTTCATGAGACAATCTGCCTCACACAAAACCAAGGTCCTTACCTCCAAGGTCAAGGTCATACTTAGAGGTTAAATGTGAAAAAAGGGTCCAAAACTTAAACACGGTCAATAACGTTCTATGGATGAATACGAACAGAGACATATTTTCAGGCGGGGTCATCCGTGTCCTATGGACGCATTTCTAGTCTGACAGAAAAAGCTAACTCAATGCTGAAATGTGTTTCTTTTACCGCTTAGGTTACAGCACTAGCCGTAGGACGGTATCCAAGGCGGTATCGTCCCATCAACAGCACCACTGTGACTTTGAGTGCATTCCTTTTGATGACACACATCCCATGAAAAAAATGACACAGAAAAATACTCTCACAGATTTGGCTATTTTCTTTGGCACAACCGTACAGGGCATACCAGTTCACTTTCAGGCTCAGTAAAAGTTTTCTGCGATGAAGAAGTTTTGGGGAAATCTGTGCTTAATCATTTTTTTATTTTTTTTTTCACAACAAATTGATTAGAGGCCTGCCTAGGTGGGTGCATGTCATACTGGCTGGGTGCATGTCACTCAGACCCTTAAAAATAAGATGGACTTCATATAAGCATGATTTTTTTTGTAAAATACCTTGTAAAAAGGCTGTATTTTTAAAATGGCGATCTGTTTGTCTTAAAACTGACAGTTTTACGTCACAGCAGGTTAAACTTGTGACGTCATTGTCAGTTACAAATGGTACCTCGTTCGCAACTTCTCTCAGAGTAGTCTTACCCATACAAATCCGGCATACGGAATCTTCCTTTGCAGTTCAGTGGTTATGGTGATATTGGTCCTGGTATGATACCCGGCAGCGGTGATAAAATTTTGGTGTCGGAAAATGCTCATTTGGCAGCATTTGCATGAATAAATGCTAAAAGGGCACCATATTCCGGTTCGGGACATAAACATGGTTGATCAGCTGCTAGAGGTACCAGGTTCAATCCCTGGCGGCATGTGATACATTTCGGTGTCCGAACATGCTCCATTGGCCCATTGGGGCTTAAAGAAACGGATGGGCTGCATGATGATTCCACGCAGGGCTGAAGCTGACTGTACACGAGTACTGGTAAACCGCTTAGAGGATCTAAGCCTGCCCAAAGCAGTGCGAGCCATGCTTATAAACCCTGTTGGTTTCATTGGGCGGCAGGGTTTGAGATGTCATTTCATCTCAACGTCTTCCACAAAGTTGGAAGCAACTTCTCCAAAATGACCTATACAGTGTTGACGGGGACCTTAAACCTCGAATCAAACAAACAAATCCATTGGCATCAAATGCATGCAGAGATGAATATCACAAAGTGCACCGTCCTTCGGATCATTAACTGGAGGCCCTCTGTGCATGGAGAATTACAATTACTGTGCAGGCTTTCATCCTGCAAATCTGGAGTGGACAACTGAGAATAATGGTGAAATGTAACAGATCGCAGTAACAGTAGGGGAGGTGTTGGGTAGGGTAGGGTAGAGTAGGCCTAGGGTAGGTAACAGGGTGTCTCACAGCTAGTACCTTGTGGACTTTTAAAACTTTTTGATTAATGCCGGTTGGTGCCTGATGCACTGTCTTTGGTCGGTCCCGCGGCACACCGGAGTTTAACTATTGGTTTTTTTATGCCCCAGCATTTCAGTTATTTTATGATGTCGAGCGAGTCCCTGTATTTTGTTTGATTTTTATGTTCTCGGAGATGAGAAAGAAATCCTCTATGATGGGGAAAACCACGGCAGGACAAAGCGCGAGGATTGTGGTCAAAATAGATAAAAGCACACACCCCCTCGTAAATAACTTTCCGTTGTCCCTTCCAGTGCTGTGTTATTGAGGTCTTTGGGTAACATTTGGTGGGTATCAGAATAGGTAAGATAATGAAATAACTTCTATTTTGTGTGCCACGTTCCTGTTCATATCTTTTGATCCTTGATGCGTGTGTTTGTTTTGATTGGTTTTAGGTTCAACACTATTTGGACATTTTGGAGAGGTTGCTTCCAATTTTGTGGAACTTTTACCCGACATTGAGATGAAATGACATCTCAAGCCCTGTCACCGAATGAAACCAATAGGGTTTATATGCATGGACGGTCTGTGTCGCAGCACTTTACCTGGACAGGCTTAGACCTCCTAAGCGGGTTACCAGTACTCATGTGCGGTTGGTTGTAGCTCTGCGTGGAAGCATCATGCAGCCGAATCTATTTCCCCAAGCCTCGATGGGCGGGCCCGGCGTTGATGCTTGTGTAGAATAGACAAAACCCTACCTTGAAGCCACTCTTTACAAGCTATTTTCTTGTGAGCATCCCACCAAGTTTTCTGTAGATGTGATTAGTGTTGTAATCACTTAGATACTCAGACAAATATGCCCCTTATGTATCCAGTTTTAAGAATATTTCAGGTTTCAAAATTGTCCTATTCTGTTCATTTTCTTACAAAAATATATAGCTATTCTTCACTTGTAATAAGTTGGTTGGTTGCAGTTTAGGTATCACCTTTTTCATATTATACTCCCCGGCCATCGGGCTTGGAGAAATAGATTGGGCTGTATGGTGCTTCCGCTCTCGAGTTCTGGTAAACAGTTTGGGTTTAATACGTTCTATAAAAGGGTTATCCTTTGGAAGCAAGGAGTACACCACAGAACTGTAAAATAAGCCTGTCCAGGAAAAGTGCTGCGAGTCGGACCGCATCTTTAATACTAGCGGTTTCTTTGAGCGGTAGGACTTGAGATGTCCCATAAAATCAGAAGCAACGTCCCAAAAATGACCTAAATGAGTGGACGTAAGACACAAGCGAGTAAACACAAGTACTTTAATCACTCCTTGTGAATGTAAATCGAGTACCTGAATGAGCAGTTGACTTTTGTTTGTAGATTTGTGATTTCTAAAAGAATGGGGATTTTGTTCCCTCTACGTTTGTAAATGCTATGACGCAGTTCCGCTTGATACAATGCTTGATTTCAAGCATCTTTGTGGAGCTCTGTCAGCAATGGTAGGTCGAATTGTGTAGGATGATCCTGGACGGTAACAAAGACTGTTAACATTTCGTTTAACTCTTACAAACCTGTACTGTAAATGAACATTGTAGACCCTGGTCTTCACTGTTTGCCAAGCCCAGACCATGATTCCAGCCCAAATTCTCTAGATAACCCAGTTACGCAACACGCTGACCTCAATGAGAGAAAATTAACGCTGCTATTTTCTATTAATTTGTTTATTTGTTTGATTTGAGGTTTAACGTCCCCGTCAACACTGTAAAGGTCATTTTGGAGACGTTGCTTCCAATTTTGTGGGACTTTTACCCGACATTGAGATGAAATGACATCTCAAGCCCTGTCGCCCAATGAAACCAGAAGGGTTTATTAGCATGGACGGGCCGACTCGTACCGCTTTGCCTGGGCAGGCTTAGATCCTCTAAGCGGTTTACCTGTACTCGTGTGCGGGTCGGTTTCAGCTCTGCGTGAAAGGTCGAGATGTCGAGATTCTCGGCAGCCCATATATTTCTCCAAGCCCCTAAGAGCGGGGACCGTTTCTATTAATAAGTTACCCCTATTTCCTACAAATCATTGACAGTCACGTTGATTATGTTTAGTAAATTTGGGTCCATTAATATTCAGTCGAGCCAATAATGTTTTCTATGGGAATATTCATTGGCTAAATCAAATTAGCTGGATCCCTTGGTTTGACGCTTTAGCCAATGCAATTCATTTTTCTACTGATTCCGCCTGGTTTAATAATCGATGAAAGTTCGACTCTTGTATCAAAAGCAACCTCATCAATGCTGCATTTATTTCAAGCGAATCGCATGCTCGGATCGCATGTGAGACGCCAAGTTTTGCAACGGAGAGTCAGGTGGGTTTTCTCCGGGTACTCCGGTTTCGCCCACCTCTGATTAACGATCGCCTCGAAATAAATAAAATAATCTTGAATGTCCCGTAACTATCTTGCATATACGAGTATGCTTATAATCTTTTTTCATGCTTTCTTTTTGTCGCACCTGCTTTAGCAGGAAGTCATAGGCGTGCAAGTTTCCGTCCGTCCGGTTGTCCGTCCGTCCGTCCGTCCGGTTGTCCGCTCCCATGAGAGGGTAGTTGTGAGTTGATTCATATGTACTGGCCGGACTTGTGGGGAAAAATCTACTTGTGAGTTGCACCACATAAGTCGATATTTTCTAATTACTTCCAGGGGGTAGAGGGGGGGTATAGGTGTTATTCCCAAACATCATATACGCACAAGTTTGGACACAATGTCCATGGTTGACCATCACTTGTGGGGCTGAACGTACGGAATCGAGTTCTGAGTTGCACAAACCCCGGTAGTAGGATCTGTACCAATGTGTCCATGATGGACAACATTCTGGGTTGCAAATTTGTCCGAATTTGTGCTGTGCAACCCACAACTTATCCCTCATGCGTACGTCCGTCCGTCTTTCCGTCAACATTTTACACTGGGTGTCTTGTCGTCGCAACTCCTCCTACATTATTTTGTTTTTGCCATGGTATGAGGATGCGCATGTGATTTGGACTTTATCGTCGGATCATTTTTTGTCACTTTTTCCACATTGTGAACTTAGTCATTTTTAACCTTCAATTGATATATGATAGGTACCTCTTGTCATCGCAACTCCTCTTGCAGTTTTATACCGATCATTTTGAAACTTTGCGTCAGCTTTCGCCAATGTATGAGGTTGTGCATGTGGTTTCGACATAATTTTTTTTTTTTCTCACTTTTTGCACATTGTGAACTTGTTGCCAATTTTAAGCTTCAGTTGATATACAATTTTAAGCTTCAGTTGATATACAATAGGTACCTCTTGTCATCGCAACTCCTCTTACAGTTTTTTATCGATCATTTTGAAACTTAGTGTGAGTTTTTGCTATGGTATGAGGATGTGCATATGGTTTGGACTTTATCTTGGGATAAATTTTTATCACTTTTTCCACATTGTGAACTAAGTCATTGTTTTACCTCACATATATAGGCTATGGATTCTTCTCAAAGCCCTATATTCATTTCTTCTGCCTTAAAAAACTTTTTTTTGTGGGGGGGGGGGGGGGGGGGGGGGGGCAGGTGGGGAGCATGTGCGATATCAACTTCACCGAAGTTGAATCTCTGGTTCTATGGACATTCAGCCCGAATATTGTCAGAAACACTTCGTTACATTGATCACAAAACAGAGTCTTTTGCAGATGACCTTACGTATTTTTGACAGAAGGCGTGGAAAAAGCAACAGTGGGAGGCTATTCTAGCATGTGCAAGTCCTGTTCATATGACTCGTTTGTTTTCGCGTCTGAGATCATTTCGGAATGGTTCCTACCAATGTTGTGGAACTTTAAACCAACATTACGATGAAGTGACACCACAAGCCCAAAGCAACCGCTAGGGGTATATCTGAGACAGTCCGACATGCACCATAGTCACTTTTACAACAAGGCTTGTCGGCACCTGAATTTTATGGTGACTTAGTAGGAAAAACAGACTTTTCTCGTCAATTTAAAAACAAATACCATACGATACAAACGTAAAGGCTATATGTACATGTAGATGAGGTGTTTAACCCAATCACGGTTACCAACTAGGTCGTTTGATCAGGCGGCGTTCGGGATCTTTGATGGTCCCAACATCAAGCTAAATAAATTGGTTGGTTGACGGTATGAATATCGGTTTTCATTTTTGATAGTATCACATGGCCGGCCCCGCCCATCGAGGCTTGATGACATCCCGTTCCCCGGAGCGGACACTCTACCAACTGAGCTTCCACGCAATGCTGAATCTGGCCCGCACACTAGTACTGGTAAACCGCTTAGAGGATCTAAGCCTGTCCAGGAACCGCGGTGCGAGGCGGACCGTCCATGCTAATAAACCCTATTGGTTTCATTGGGCGACAGGGCTTGAGATGTCATTTCATCTCAATGTCGGGTAAAAGTCCCACACAGTTGGAAGCAACGTCTCCAAAATGACCTTTACAGTGTTGACGGGGACGTTAAACCTCACATCAAACAAACAAAATACCAACTGAGCTACCGGGGCCGGTTGAGTAATACAGATATTGAAATACTGAATGGTCAGAAGAACAGAGTACCTTCGATATGAACTGGTTTTCATGATATACATGTACTTTCACCTATCTATCATCGTTTTACAGGATAATCATCTGGTGCATCAAGAGTCTGGCCAGTGTCTAGAGCGCAAGAGGGGAGTCCAGAATAGCGATCTATTACTTTCACAGTGCACAGAAGACAGCTCACAGTTTTGGAATTTCATAAACACTATAAAGTTATAGAACATACAGATTGGTGTGTGTGTGTGTGTGTGTGTGTGTGTGTGTGTGTGTGTGTGTGTGTGTGTGTGTGTGTGTGTGTGTGTGTGTGTGTGTGTGTGTGTGTGCTCTTACATATACTGTCATACTCCGTTCTGAATCCTAACTTTATTGGCCAGACTATGTAATTTCGTTTGTTTTGGCGGCAGGGCTTGAGATGTCATTTATCTCAATGTCGGGTAAAAACCCACCACAAAACTGGAAGCAACGTCTCCAAAATGGCCAACATAGTGTTGACGAGGACGTAAAACCTCAATTCGAACAAACAAAACATTACATTTCAATGAGTGATAGAGATTTCTCATTGAAATCGATATTTTCACTGTTTTAAACATTTTAATTTCACTGTTTGTGAATTAGATATATCCTATAAAATTACATATATTTAGGGCCCCGCACTGAAAGTGTGGGTGCCCTATGGGCCCCGCACTGAAAGTGTGGGTGCCCTATAGTAATCACTCTGTCTGTCTGTCTGTCCGTCCGTCTGTCCGTCTACAAATTTCTGATAGCGCTGCCGGGGCCCTAGTCAGTCTCCGTTTGTGAAAACGTTAATATTGCGTGACAGAAATTACGTCACGCACGTTTTCACGTCATTCTGACGTTGATGACGTCACTGTCTACACATACGCAACGTAAATAATGCCCGCGACCTTAGACAAGCCTAGTGACTGCGGACATTATTTAAATGCACAGTTCAAGTGAACCATTTGATAAAAATATATTCCAAGCTGTTTTCCGGGTGCACACAATATTATACCCAGTTAACAAGCTGAACACCTCGAAATCGACCTAGAAATAGTTTGTTCTCTGTGATGAGGGAAGACGCTTTTAGATTGCGTAACAAATTACAATTGATAGCATGAAAGAAACAGAAATATTGATTATTTTCTGTGTAAAATCAATTCTTATTTCACTCATGAACGGCAAAGTAGTATATTTTTATTCGTGGCTTCGCCACTCGTGAAATACTTCTTTCAGTGTTCGATCGGTGAATCAAAAATCGTTCTTACACAGAAAAAATAAAAAAATCCTCTATTTGTTTATGTTAAATTCGATTCTTTCAAGCGTTTCGATGGCGGCCTCGGTAGCTCAGTCGGATGCGCAGCTGACTGGTGATCAGGAGGACGCGGTTTCGATACCTGCCGGGGTCGGCAACATTCTTTCGTGGAGATTGTTCATGAAATCTTTTCTACGGACATTCCCTTCCGCTGATTTAGGAAGGGCAGTTGTCAGTTTCTGTCCAGGAAAAGTGTGGATATATAAACTGACCGGCTCAAAAATGACCTAAATAGTGTTGACTAGGCCGTTAAACTCCATTACAAGCAAACAATTCAAACGTTTTGATATGCAAAGAAGATCCTTTTAAACTTTTCAGCAAAATAGCAGTTTCTTGTGAATGTTTTTATCACGGGTGGACATAAGGGGAACTATCGCGAAATCGCATCAACGTAATTTTGCTCCCACGACACATCCGGGAACTCTCGCGATAGATCTTAGGATCTAGAAATTGTAAACAATGGTAGGTACCCTTGTGTGTTTTGATTTATTGTAGAAGAATAAGAGAATAATATAAAGTTTCGGCGATGCTAAGCAATGTTAAAACGATTTACCTTTCTACCAAGGCCAAAAAAAATATTGAAAAAATCGTTGCTGAAAGTAGACGGCCGTAACAAAATCGAACACTGGATACTCTGATTATAGTTTTATGTCAACACGAATGAATGTGGCAGCTGTTTTGTAAGTTTTCGCTTAGAACGAAATATTTTGGCGCAAATTCTGTGTATGTCGACCCTAATTTACCATTTAGATGTAACAAATTTACTGTGAAGGAGTGATGCCAAAATGTTCAGGCGGGGTAGCTCCCACATCATCGCGCCAGCTCCCAAAACACGTTCTAGTTCCCACTAGTCTATCATTCCATCATCTGGAGAGAAGTTTTTAGATTAGATTATATGTCGAGTTTTAAACCACCAGGCAACCGCTTACATTATATAAATGACTCATTGTTACAAGAATGGAATATACGAGGGTAGGCTGAAAAGTTCTGAGCCTGACCAAGAAGCAGGCATCGAAGAGCCATGAAATTTTGTATTCATTAAATCTAAACCTTTTTTACTTGATTTGACTCAAATGAGTTCAAGTTTACCTGCAATAACATAGAAATTATTGACTTGATACTAGCACGTTTTTGAGAAAATGGACAAAATCTGGCATCGTGGTGTCATCAAGTACCTCCATAAAAAGGGGTTAGCTCCTAAGGACATTCATGCCGATATGGTTGCTACATTAGGGGATGATGCTCCTTCGTATGCAACCGTGAAAAGGTGGGCAGGAAATTTTAAGATGGGCAAGGACAGCCTTGAAGATGATGACCGGTGTGGACAACCCACAACGGCAACAACTGTGGAAACCATCAGCCAAGTGCACAGGACCGTGAAAGATGACAGGCGTTTAACTGTGAATCAGTTAGCTAACAATGTTGGCATCTCCCGTGAACGAGTAGAGAACATTCTACACAGTGAATTAGGAATGTCGAAGGTGTCCTCCAGATGGTGCCACGGCTTTTGACGCCTTACCAAAAGTTGACCAGACTGAACCTGTCACAGGCCAACTTGGCTATTTCGGAAGCAGACCAAGATGTTTTTTTTTACCGTTTTGTTGTTGGATTCATCACTTTGAGCCAGAGACCAAAAGACAATCCATGCAATGGAAGCACCCTGGCTCACCCCCTCCAAAGAAGGCAAAGGTCGTCTCCTCTGCATGGAAGGTGATGGCATCAGTGTTCTCGTATGCCAAGGGTTTAATATTCACAGATTACCTTCAAAAGGGCAGAACAATTAATGGGGAGTATTATGCAGATCTGCTGAAACAATTGCGAAACGCAATTAAGGCTAAACGACCCGGAAAATTGACAAAATGGTCTTGTTCCATCAGGACACTGCGCCTGCTTATAAATCGGTTGTCGCAATGACTGCTGTGCATGACTGTGGCTTCACACTCTTCGATCACCATCCGTATTCACCTGATCTAGCTCCATCAGATTATTTCCTGTTTCCAAACATGAAAAAGCACTTGGCTGGGCAGCATTATCGGTCAGACAAGGAGGTGATAGCTGCTGTGGAGGAGTTTTTCAGGGACCAAGATGAGACCTTCTATACCACTGGGATCCAAGGACTCCAGCATCGCTGGAGGAAGTGTGTGGACAGGAAGGGAGACTATGTTGAAAAAAGGCACTTTCAGCATGGACAAACCATTGGATCTTGGTCAGGCTCAGAACTTTTCAGCCTACACTCGTAACAGGTTTTTAAGGCGAAGAACGAAATTCCATGATTTTATATTAACCGAGGGGAACTGTGGGCAAATAGCTAAGGTCCTTCAGGACACCGATTTAAAGACTCATCCGAAAGTCTGGAGAAGCCCGGAATCGATCCTGTGACCCTTGGTTTACAAGGCGAGTAGCATAACCACTATGGGCCGAGGCATTCCAAACTACGGGCCGCAATCATTGGAAAACAGCGGGAATTTTAGAGATTTTAACCGCGAAAAACGGTGAAGAAAAGAAATATCCTTCCCAAAGTGTCATTTTCTACTAAATCATACATCCAGTCAACGATTTTTAATAACATCTTATGATTTCTCATATGTTAAAGTAAGTAAAATCTTGAATATATCGTCAACAATAACTGCACAATACTTGAAAAATCAAAGCGCCAAAGGCACTGAAATGACAGATTCTATGAGAAAATCATAACACTGTGAAACCTTTATAAATAGAGCTTAAAATTTAGAAAGGTAGTTCTGCAAATTCCAATATATGATATGTTTGCAGATGTCTATAGACTATCTATCTTCTGATACTGCGTCGGTCACATTTGACCATTACCGCAGGTAATGACCGGTGGTATTATGAAACGCCATTCGATGTTTCAAATTTTTGAAAGAAACTATTTACGTTTTCAAAAACAAACATTAAAATTCATGTTTTAACAATGCTACTGTCCATAAGTAACAGCTTTTGTCTGGTCGGTTGTGGACACCTCTACCCAAAGATACTCTATGGGAAAGAGATCGGAGGAGAAAGGCTGGCTAGTCCAGTACATGAATTCCATTGGCTTGAAGGCATTTATGAGTAAGAACAGCACTATGAGCCCGCTCGTAATCCTGCTGGATAAGATATCCCCGATTCTGAGCGTAAACAAATAAATGGAACCATGTGAGGCTGAAGCACTTGATTGATGTAACGTCTCGCTGTTCAATCCACGTCTCAGCTATGATCTTGAATGTTCTTAATGACACTAAGCTGCGTTCGCTAACTACACGCAAAAGTTCTCCACATAACTACGCTTATTTCACCCGATATGTCAGTCTCTATTACGCACGCGTCGCCTCGGCATACCTTACACCTATACGTCGAAACACCCTGAAACGGCAACCGGCGTGATTCACGCTGAAGTGCGATTTTTCACTGAATCACATATGTCAGTCGCTTAGACGCCAATCTACGTGTTTCATGCACTAGCGTAAGAGTTCCGTACTGTGTCGACGCGTTAACTTTGGTCACGACAGGGACGTCTAGCTCTCAAACGTGCATCGCATAAGGACGACGATCAGTGTCAGTGCTTATTAGTCGGTAGTTGAGACCTCTTGTTTATCTACAGGTACAGTGTAGCAGCTGCCGGCGAAAATCTGTTTCGCATATGCGTCTGACGGTCAAATCGATCTTGACGTACGGACGTCGGTCTTCCGCTACCATGACGTCCACTAGCGTCTTGTGTATATAGTAAGATGTCGCTCCAATAGACGATAGATCAACACATGTGGCACCCAAAATCAGAGTCAACGTCATCCGCTTTCCGACCAGCTTCTAACTGTCCAGGGGCACGCTTACGATCCTTGAATGAAAAATGTTGCCATACGCTCTCACTAAATGCTTTTTGAGAACAAATTTCAGTTTCTTCTTTTCTAGGCACGACCTTACATTACACATCAAAAGTTTGATCCTGAACATGTGGTTTCTATCAGTACTGGTGTGAGGGTGGTGCATTGGATCGACGTGGCCGGACTGGTAACCAGACGTCACGGTTGATTGGTTTAACCTTTTTAGCTTAAGGGCATGGTGCCTATGCGTGTTGAAATCGTTTGGTTTCAGAATCAAAGCACTGAGAGTGTGGGGTGAATTTTGGAGTAATAGGCCTGGGCTTAGATTTAAACTGTTTCATATAACTCTGAAATTCCAAACAAATAGTGAAGATTTTGATAAGAAGACGCGTTCAGCAGCGTCTGATCTTGGTCTACACTGTTTTCCAAGCTCACCCTATGATTCCAGGATAACCCTCTTCCGTCTTATGGAATACCCCGACCTCACTGCGACTATTTTTTCCAAGACAAAAAGTTATTCTGACAAGTCAGTGATAGTCACGTAGACATTAGCACTGAAGCGCTTTTCTTATTATCAACTTCGGGTCGAATGCCAAACAATCAAACCAAACATAGCCACGTCGTTTGTCAGTGTTGGGTATATGTAAGTGTTATCTGTAAAATCTGCACATGAATCAAATGTTGGATCTGGCAAACAATGTAAACTCAGTTCAAAAGCCACACAGCACGGTGCTGATCTTGTTCTACACTTTTTGCATTAGTTACTAACATCTTAAGTTTAAACGAATCAGTCCAAGTCCCCGTTCATGACCAGCCTGCATTTAGAGACAATCGGCATGAGTGTTGTCAGTGCTTTGATTTATTCACTGCCTTGGGTTTCTGGCCCTTCCATTGCCCTTCCATCACTGAAGTTGGGCTCGTCCATTCTGCTAAATATATGACACCTAGAATTATATCACAGGACCTACACTAAGTATCTGTACCATATTCCAGGGTTGAAAGGGACAGCCTTTCTTTTCAATTTCTCTATGCAAAGTCAATATACACCTAAGTTGTATCTGACCTAAACTTGACCTCGAAAGTCAGAAAGAAAGCCCAATAATATTCTTGTCTACAGCTGACCTGGTCCAACAGCAGGCTGGTCTTTAAGGATTAAATATTGACAGCACTGATAGAAAACAATGACAAACCTGAGCAGACTGCTAAACAGACGCCGCATTGATCTGGGTATAGTCTACGCCAAACCCGTCGCATGATGCAGCTGTCTCGTATGAAATGCTGAATAGTCAAGTCGTCTGCTTCAAAAGTTTGTATTACGTTTACAGGATAACTAATACGCTTGTACAATCTTGATTACTGCGCAAAACCGGACTACATTTTGTGCGGACTCATATTTCTGTGGCGGTCAAAGCCGGAAGAAAAAGCCTGAATTACTTCATACGTGCACCACAGCAAGAATAGACAGATAGAATCTGTCATTAAAAATCGGCATTAATCTCAGTATTTATTCAAATGAAATAACTAATAAATTATTAGAACGACTTTCAAACGAATTTTTCCGATACTTGTAAGAATTTTAATGTGCTTGGCTGCAAATTATAAATATTTTGAATTTCGATTATTTCTACTCTATCCTCATTGTTTACCCCGTCACCGGTCGAGAGTTGTCTTTATAAGTTCGGGGTTAAAGGTCTATGTCAGGATTGGATAGAAATATAAATTAAAATTCATAATATTCATATTTTGCAGCCAAAGAAATTAAAGTTCTTACATTTATCAAAAGATTATCATTTTAAAGTACTTCCTGGTAATTATTTATTTCATTAGGATCCTTGTAATGTGTTGATCAGTATCGAAATTGTCAATGATGGTGATTTCTGACATGTAGAAGTATGAAAATCTTGCATAATTTGTCAACGGTGTATTTTGTCTGGGCTTGAAGAAATAGCATCCCCATGTTAGGGCGGCAGCTCGATGACCTGCAGTGGGCTGGCGGAACAAAAGTAGTGTTGGTGATGTGCTTGATGAGTGGGATTGGCAATCGCTGGAGGCCCGTCGTGAGCAGTCCTCTTTAACCTTCTTTTATAAGATACACTCTGATAGAGTGTCTCTTAATAAAGATAAATACTTTGCCCTTGTGACTATTTCAACTCAAGAAAGGGCATCAAAATTAAATAACAGTTAATATTTTTTTGCTTGTTTGAATAGGGGTTTAACTTTCCCGTCAACCATATATAGGTCATTTTGGAATCGTTGTTTCCAGTTTTGTAGGACTTTTACCCGACATTGAGATAAAATGAAATCTTAAACCCTGCCGCCCAATGAAACCAGAAGGCTTATATGCATGACACCAGGCTTAGTTTACCAGTAATCGTGTGTGGTCAGATTCAGTTCTGCGTGGAAGTACCATGCAGCCCAATCTATTTCTCTAAGCCCCGATGGGCGGGGGCGAAAACAACAGTCAATATCATAGGTATCAGGCGTATAGTGATGCACTGAAGAATTCCTTCTATCCCGGAACTATTCCTAAGTGGAATAGTCTTCCCTCCTGTGTGGAAAATGCCGAAATTGCAGAAGAGTTCAAAGCCCGAAATATATAGATTGGGACTCGGGGGTATACGTTTTAGTACACCTCTGTAATAGATTGTAAATACTTTAAAGAACTCATCCATTGATTTTATTTTGCAAAATTTAGCGAACCAACTAACTGCGGTAATGGTTAAATGTAACAGACTCTGTATCTGGTAGACTAGTGGGAACTAGAGCGTGTTTTGGGAATTGCCGTGATGATGTGGGAGCTACTCCGACTGAAAATTTGCGGCATTACCCCTTCAATGTGCATGGATCTTTTTTACGTCCAAATAATGTATCAGGGCTGACATACCCAGAATATGCGCCAGCAGCAGGGGGAGGTGGGGGGGGGGGCGATTACACTTTTTTGTTTCAGCCATGAAAGGCCCATTCAGCACATTAAGGCTCCCAGCTTATTTTGACCCAAATATATTCTCTTTTTGGTACATTAAGCCTCCCAACCCAAACATCAATATTTTTCATTGGCAAATTAAGCCCCCCAACCCTAAAAAATTCCACCCCAACTGGCTGCAACATACCAAGGGCACCCACCGAGTGCTCGTATAACAACGCGAGCAAATACCCAGAGCCCCAGGGGGCGGCCCACCACCCTCGCCGGCCCGGGGCTCTGGCGGTTCCCAGCATATAATATGGGTTTAGACCCACCCCATTTACCCTATCTAAGGTAAACAAGCCCATAGCAAAGGCGCTCATACAGGAGCGGCTGTGTCACTAGGCGAGGTAAATATATTCAGTAAAGTGATCCATACATTCTCGAGTTGTTTCCCTTGACATACAACCACCGTATCTAAGGTAAACAGCCCATAGCAATGGCGTTCATGCAGGAGCGGCGTTGCTATGGGCTGTTTGAAGTTGTTAACATATAAAATTAGACTGCTGTAGATAGCTAAAGGTCGTCCGTTGGTATATTGATTTACTTCACAATGCACTTTGGTGAAAAAAGCTTGGGCAAAATCAAAGGGCTCTTATATGCTAATTCGCGAGAATGAAAAGGACGGCGTGTGATATATGTACTCGCCGGTCGTGACCAGCCTGTGCTCTTTTAAGCTCGCCAGCAAGAAATATTCAAATGCCACTGTGACCAGGTTTGTCCAACTCTTCCAACAGCTTGGAACGCCTCGTCTCTCGCTCGTTGAAACAACTTCTCTTTTTTCCTCCTCCGACAAACCAACAGTCCCTTTCTGGCGCTGACGAATTTCTTCTTTCATCTGATTGAACTTGTCGATTTCACACAGAATCAGGCGAAATTCTGTTTCAGATATATCATCGTCGTTCAGCGCGATAGAAATGCGGTCTGCGATTGAGTTCAGCTTTGACTCAGCCAAGATACGAATCTCGTCTTGTTTTTGGCTTTTGTTTGGAGCCTCCGGCCAATAAATTTCCCGCCAACACCTAGCAAACCACACAATCGCTCCAGCTTGAAGGCCAAGGGCGACAGGCGCCGCGATGATAGTTGACAAGAGCCCGACACCAGAAGCAGCGAGCCCTACGCTAGCAGCAGTAAGCGTGGTATAAATCCCATAAACAATATTAGCCCCACGTCTGTATTTCTTGTACAGCGAGGCTCTGAAGTCTCGTTCTTTTTCGAAACGGAATTTGACCTCGGCCACGTGCTGAAGACGGTGTTTGTCTCCAGTATCAAGTGATGGATATAGAGTCATCGTACTAATATGATCTAGCCTTTCGCTCTTAATGAATATTACTTAATGCGTAAGCTCAATGGGCGTAAATCTCTGCTGAAGTCGGGGATTATCTCCGGTACAAGTCCTGGGTAGAGGCCCATCGTGTACTACCCCTCGAGCTTGGTGGGTTTAAATGGAC
The DNA here is from genome assembly GCA_963580285.1 of Lucinisca nassula. NCBI lineage: Eukaryota > Metazoa > Mollusca > Bivalvia > Lucinida > Lucinidae > Lucinisca > Lucinisca nassula. Next base: position 66,519,316 of record OY757025.1, on the reverse strand, counting down.
TACTGGCTAATAATGACAATAGCTTGGTCTGCTGCGAGCGCACCGGGCGTAAATCGCAGCCTTTTGAAAAACACTGGGCCTATAAAAAATTTAATGTATATCCAAAAGACGGTATTCATCTTGGTGTTGGACTCCTTCAAGAGTGAACTGCACTTCAGGAGCAGCCCCTTTTTGTGACTATGTGAACCCCAACCTTCTTATTAGCATGCGTTGGTGGCCATTTGAGCTTGAAGCCGGGTAACACATCAACAAAGTCGTCATGTCTATCTCCGAGAATTAGATCAAGAATGATCGATGATGTTTGCAAGTCCATACCAATAAGTCGCGCAGGTGGGAATTCGAAGACTATTTTCAGGATTCCCTACCGGCTGTTGCTTGTCTTCAGCAAGGTATCTTCGGAAACGACAATATTCTTCGTCCCGGGGATATATGAGCATAGTCGAGTGCCACTATTTACTACTTTTCTTATTTTATGTTGTTTTCCAGCCACGACGTACGGAGATGCTATCTTGATGTCGATAAGCCACCCAGTTTGTTGAATGGGGTCCGCAAAAGCAACCCACTTGCTCCCAGTGAAGGCCAGTTGGAACGGCATGTGAGGTATCTACGTCGCTGAGATCACCGAATTTCAATGACCCCGCTTGGGCGACCTCTTTTCTTTTGTAGACCCCATCAGAGAGCTGGAATGCATACAATTGATCTTCTTTTACATCCTTACCGAACCCCTCAGTATCACCAAGATCAACCAAAGCCTCCCCAGGTCATTTTCTGATCCCACTGGGGCCGCTTGCGTCAACCATTCCTTATATGTATGGTTGCGCTCATATACTCGAATGGTAACATCTCTCCGTTGGTATCTCTGAGATAGTTAGCTGTGAAATAGGCCCTGTACTGTAAGGTAGGGAATGATTCAGTTCTACTAGATCCACACTTTACAGGGATGGATCTAAGTAGTGTAGATGGGCGGCCGTTATGCAAATTGTACTCAACTCAGCAAGATGAAAGTAGACCTCACGATGGACGGCCATCTTGTGTGGCTTCTCTGCAGTGAACGTCTGGACGGGTTCATTCTTTTGTAGGTCGTCATTGGCAAAGGTAGAAGTAGAGGGACGAACTCAGCCTAGGAGATTAGCTAATTCGTGATTCATTGTTATTACTTCTCCGGACTTTACTATCAAGTGCAGTAAACCAGAGGGTTCATCAAGAGTGAGTTCGGCGCCCAACCGGCTGAAACAGCTTCTCGTTCAACTCACAGACGTTATAATACCCGTCAGGTATTAATTTTTCAGTCTTGTTATTTGAGACCTTATTGTTCCTTTTCGCCGTGCATGTGTTGTACCACCAATGACAATACGTCAACTCGCAGAGGGCAATCTTTAGCTCATCGGTAGACTGGGTCCTGACAAGGTCGACCGGTTCACCTGTTTGAACGCCAGTGAGTGTGAAGATTATTAACTTGAACAGTTGTCTCACCAAAATGGGTATGGATACAAAGGCAAAGGCATACAATTGATATTCTTTTCCGTCTTACCGAACCCCTCAGTATTACCAATATTAGCCAATGGGTATGGATTTAAAGGCATTTACGTTTAATAGCTCGGCGAATTATCGGGCTGGCGGCCATTACGAATATAAGGAAAAAGAAAAGAAGAAAAAAAAAACATCTCATAGGCGCAGGGATTGCATTCGTCCTAGTGCCGCTTTGGTTGGTCGAGCGGTCCAGATAACTAGTCCCGAGTAGCCACGAGAAGAAGGGCCCCAACGCCGATGACCAAGGCCCACAAAGTATCTGCGAGCCATGAAGCGGCCTTCTCTAGCGTGCTCAAGAGCCAAGAGACGATGGACCCGCGATGGAAACGGGGGAATTGAAATTCTGTCCCATCCTTTCGGGTGTCTAGTCTGTCTGGCCACTCCAGCGGAAGAAGCTGTGATAGGTCTGGGCCTGGACGCCCCTTGCCCGCATCTCTTTGGCCAGGCGATAGGTCGGGGGTGAAGACGAGGGGGTTCTTGTCGCGGAAGATCTCGATCGCTCGTGTGGTCTTGCCGCTGCCCCCGCCGCCGTTTAGGTAGCTCAACTGATGTCGGGTCAGGGGATCGTCATAAAGTGGCGCGGACGAATCTGGCAGGTCTTTGTTGTTTGTTATATATCCAGGGTCGGGGATGTAGACCGCGTGCCACAATGGCATGTAGAGTTTTTCATCCTTGTCACGCCGCTGAGCTTGGGCAATCACGTCTCGTGGTGGCACAGGTGTCTCCTCGTCGTGGCGAATGTAACAGCTGCGACATTTTCCTATGAGGTTTGAAAGCCTAAACCCCCTCTAGTTTATAGAGTGCCACTTTCCGGACAACGATAGAATCGGTAGCCACTCGGACGGCCTCATCGGGTTCAAACCTTGAAAGCATGGAGATTAGATTGATGTGGGCGTAGGCCAGCATGCTCGCCCTCAGGTGAGCGTACTGTGGTTGGTAGCCATCATAACACGCGAGAATATAGCCTAGAGGACTCTTTTCGGGAGCTCCGACCAGGGTGCCGCTTTTGGTGGGTGTCTCGCACGAGGAAGTCGAGTTCTCCTTGGTCGGTCACAAGCCTTCATGTCAGTCTATTACCGCCAACTCCGTTGGTAGCTCCGTTGGCAGCTTTTGCGCCCTGGGTGAAGTTGCCGATAACACTGCAGCCTTGGTCACGGTCTTCTGGGAGCCACACATCGGTTTGCTTGCGGTGATGGCTTCCCGAACCTTGAGGGTCTTCAGCAAACCAGACTCTATGAGAAAGGCAATGAGCTGTGTCGGTGCCCAACCACCGCTTTCGGCCCGAACCAGTCAGGGATGACAGGATGGCAGGTCACATCAAACTCCCATTCTTGGATCACGGCGAAGCCTGTGCCAATGTCTTCGGGGAGATGCCATTGATGGCTACACGGACCATCCGGTGGGTTGGGTGTCGAAATAGGGTTTGGCTTCACCCATGCCCTGAAAGGATGCCGGATAGCTGGCCTTCATGTCGACGCTGACAACTTCCCTCGTATCATAATTCATCGAGTTCAAGAGGCCGTAGTGACCCTGCTCCACACAGGCCTTCTCTACATCTGGAAGGAGGTTGGCTGGGGTTGGCTTCCTTTGCCACAATACTGGCCGCGTGATTTTCGCCGAAGTCTCTTTCAGCAAGTTTAGCGTTCCCAAGTTTGGCGCAGATTGCTTGGAGTCGCTCTTGAGCCTCCCGCGTCCTGTAGGTGCGGCCGTCCTGGAGCACGAACTGGTCAGCTGAGAGCTGTCGGTCTTGGCCGCCCAGGAACCAGACCGCAATCGGCTCTCCACGGGTTGCTTCTCGAATAGCCTGCCAGACGTCGCCCTCGTAGATGTGAACCTCTCTACTCTGGGAGAAGTGGAGATCTATGGACCAAGCGTAGCCGTTGTGGCAGATGAGTCCTTCCCCAGCCATGTCTCGCAAGATGATTGCCCGCTTAAGAATTTTCTCTGGGTTGGCCACATCTTCAACCGAGGCTCCAGTCTCATGGACCCCCTCTTCCCATTCGTGTATTTTCTGGCGCCTTGTGAGTGTTAACCCCTGGCCTCTCAAAGCTCCTTCAAAGTGCTCCACAACTCTCTGGGCCACACAGTTGATGTCGCCATCTCTTAGTGGGGCGGGGTTGGCCGGGTATGGGTCTCTGATTGGGTAGAGGCCGTAGGCGACTGCAGTGACAGGGTAGGCGTTCTGGCAGAAGACTTTATCGATTCCAGTCAACACGCCAGGCTTTGTGTCCCGTGAGATCTCAATAATGGTCTGTACCCTCCTTCTCTCCGCACAGACTGGGTCGAATTTGTCTTCAACGACCCACTCGCCTTGCTTTTGTTCACGGAGAAACTTGAGTTTCAGAAGAAACTCGCCCTCCGGAGCCTTGCCGCTCTCTCGTCTGTCATGCAGGCATCCAGAGCCAGTCGGCCTGCTCTGACATGAATACCGTCAAAGATCTCGATATCACCGATGTCGATGTCTTCTTCCACCCTTCATGAAGAGGAGACCGCAGCGGCGCCGTCGACTTCGAGCTCATCTTTGGCGTCGTAGGTCGGCTGGAAGCCCCACCCGGTGAGGGACCTGACCATCCAGGTCGGTAAATTGTTGACCCTGTGGGACTGGGTCGGGTATTTCTGCAAGAATCTCATTGATCAGTTCATCCATGTTACTGTATTGGTATACAATTTATAATCACAATCTCTAAATGGAAATATCGATGGCGGTCAGACGTTAAATTCCTTCTGCACCGCTCTGGTTGCACGACCCCGCATTTGCATACCCACACGACCAACAAAGTTGATGCCACCAAACAGAGTTGGTATGGTCGCGAGCATGAACCCTTGCGGAGACGCATGAGGTGAATTTTACAGCACTCGCCTAAACAACTCTTACCACAGAACGCTATCGAGCCAACAGTCAGCCATTTGCATGTGTTATGTCCCTTAGGCATGGTTTGAAATAAACTAGACTAAAACCTGTATATCTATTGTTGGGCCGCCCCCTGGGGCTCTGGGTTTTTGCCTGCGTTGTTATACGAGGCACTCGGTGGGTGCGCTTGGTATGTCGCAGCCAGTTGGGGTGGACATTTTTTAGGGTTGGGAGGCTTAATTTGCCAAATGGAAAATATTGATGTTTGTGTTAATTTACCAAAAAGAGAATATATGTGGGCTGAATGGGCCTTTCATGGCTGAAACAAAAAGTGTATCCCCCCTCCCCTCCCCTCCACCCTCCCCCCTCCCCCCTCCCCCCCCACACACACCTGCTGCTGCGCCAAAATATCTCGTTCTGAGCGAAACTTTCATCTGTAGGATCCTTGGGTAGGGGGATTGAAAGTTTGTGTTTTTAATGAAAATCGGCTCATTAGTTTGGTTGCTATAGCAACTTAGAGTTTCCATATACTTATAATGGGGAAATAGAAAAATGGCATTTACTGCCAAGTCTCTGCAGATATTTTGACAAAACTGTCATAGAAATGTTCCATAGGCAATCTTCTATCTGTCGTATGATTTTAGGCCTTCTGCTCATTTTTATTGGTTGCCATGGAAACCAAAATGGAAAAAAATAGACAAAAAAAAAAATACTTAAAAAATCATCTCCTAAGAAACAATATGCTCTAGGAGGCTGAGACTTTGTGAAAAAATTCACCATATTTGCCTTTACAGGTTTTGTGTTTTTTATGAAATTTGGCTTTTTAGTTTTGTTGCTTTAAACTTTATTTTAATTGCTTCAATGACATTTATATGTAACAGACAAATATATATTATCCAGGATTTGACATTAAGCCCAACCATATATATTCTTATGTTAAGATGCATTAAGTGACACCAACCTGGGGGTCCCCCGGAATATGCAAGGGACATGCCCGACCCCTCCACTTCATAAAAGGCCATTTATCTCAGAAACCATTCAGATCCCCACCCCTCTAAACCATATATATTCTTGTTCCTTATGATAAGACGCATAAAGTGACACCAACCTGTGGGTCCCCCGGGATGTGCCGGGGACATGACATGCCCCACCCCTCCACTTCATGAAATGCCATTTATCTAAGAAACCATTGAGATCCCCTAAACCATATATATTCTCATTCCTTATGATAAGTTGCATTCAGTGACACCAACTTTGGGGTCCCCTAGGATGTGCCGGGACCATGCCCAACCCCCCTCCACTTCGTAAAAGGCCAAATATTCAAGAAACCTTACAGATACCCACCCCTTCACCATATACATTCTTGTTCCTTATGATAAGACACATTCAGTGACACCAACCTAAGGATCACCCAGTGTGCCCCCGGGCCATGCTCCAACACTTGACTTCACGAAAGACCATATACATGTATCTGAGAAACTGTTCAGAGCCCCACCCCTAAATCATATATATTCTTGTTCCTTATGATAAGACGCAATCAGTGACACCAGCAAGCGGGTCCACCCGGGGTGCCATGGGCCATGTCCCACCCCTTAACTTCATTAAAATCCATATATCTCGGAAACCATACAGATCCCCACCCTAAACAATATATGTTCTTGTTCCTTATGATAAGATGCATTAAGTGACACCAACCTGGGGGTTCCCCGGGATATACCGGGGATATACCTCGACGCCTCCACTTCATAAAAGGCCATTTATCTCAGAAACCATTCAGATCCCCACCCCTTAACCATATATATTCTTGTTGCTTATGATAATACGCATTAAGTGATTCCAACTTGTGGGTCCCCCGGGATGTGCCGGGGACATGCCCCACCCCCTCCACTTCATGAAATGCCATTTATCTCAGAAACCATTGAGATACCCACCCCTAAACCATATATATTCTCATTCCTTATGATAAGTTGCATCAGTGACACCAACTTTGGGGTCCCCTGGGATGTGCCGGGACCATGCCCAACCCCCTCCACTTCGTAAAAGGTCAAATATTCCAGAAACCTTACAGATACCCACCCCTAAACCATATACAATCTTGTTCCTTATGATAAGACACATTCAGTGACACCAACCTGGGGATCACCCAGTGTGCCCCCGGGCCATGCTCCAACACTTGACTTCACGAAAGACCATGTATCTGAGAAACTTGTTATTAGACGTCTTTGGGGGTCCGCAGGGGCCATTTCTCTCCTTGCCACTTCATACAAGTGCCTCATATCTCAGAAACCATTCAGATCCCCACCGTTTAACCATATATACTCTTGGTCCTTATGATAAGACATATTCTTTGACAACAATCTTGGGCTTTTCTGGGATCTGCCATGCCCGATTCCCTCCATTGCTTAAAAGGCCTTACATCTCGGGAACCATACATATTCCCATTGATAAACCATATATGTCTTTGTTCCTTTTGATAAGACACATTTATTGACACCAACCAGGGCTCCATTGGGTCCATGCCCCGATCTCTCTACTTTACAAAACACCTAATATTTCAGATACAGTCCACATGGGTGCTCTTTTGGGTATGGGGTTTGTTTGGGAGACTTTATAATTGGTATAATAAAATCATATCATGTTATAATACATGGCTGCCATTGGGCAGTGTCCACCTGAGGTCTGGTTTATGAACTTTGGCTCTTTGGTTTGTTTAATATGCCAAGTTATGAGTTTCCATTGTCCTATAATGGTGAAAATTGAAAAATGACATAGATGCCTTTCAAGATATTTTTGTCACACTTTCATAGAAATGTTCCTTTAATAATGTTCTTTTTGGCCTATTTGTTGCCACTGATGGGAAACTGTCAATTGTCATCTGTTGTCCTGCAACAACACATTCAAGCGACATCGAATCTAAAGCCACGAGGCTGATTGGGTCCAAATTTTATCTGTTGGGGGTCCCCTGGGAAGTGCCCAGGCCATGCTCCACTCCCGCCACTTCATAAAAGGCCCAATATCTCAGAAACCGTTTAGATCCCCACCCCATAACTATTTATATTCTTGTTCCTTATGATAAGAGGCATTCAGTGATACCAACCTAAGGGTCTCCCACGGTGCGCTGGGGCCATGCCCCACCCCTCCACTTCATAAAAGGCGATATATCTCAGAAACCGTTCAGATCCCCACCCCGAAACCATATATGTTTCCTATGATAAACGCATTCAGTGACACCAACCTGTGGGATGTGCCCGGGCCATGCCCCATCCATCCACCTTATAAAAGGTGATATATGTCAGAAACCATTCAGATCCCCACCCCAAAACCATATTTATTCTTGTTCCTAATGATACGACGCATTCAGAGACTTCAACTTGGGTTTCCCCTGGGATGTGCCCGGGCCATTGCCCCAGCCCCTCCATTTTGTAAAAGGCCCAATATCTCAGAAACTATTTAGATCCCCATATATTCTCTTGTTCATTTTGATAAGACACATTTAGTGATACCAAGTCTCCCAGGGTGCGCTAGTCTCCCAATCCGCAACTTCATAAAATGCCACATATCACAGAAACTGTTCAGATCCCCACCCGGAAGGCATGTATATTTGTGTTCCTTTTGATAAGACTCATTCAGTCACATCAACATTGGGTGTATTTATGCTAGGGCAATGTGTCGATGCCATGACCCACCCCTCCACTTCATAAACGGCCATATATCTCAGACACCATTAAGATCCCTACCTCATAATCATATATATTCTTGTTCCTTGTGATTAGACACATTCAGTCAAACCAACTTGGCGGTCCACAGGGGCCATTCCTCTCCACTTCATGAGAACGCCTCATATCTCAGAAACATTTTAGATCCCCACTCCGAAACAATATATTTTCTTGGTCCTAATGATAAGACGCATTCAATGACAACAATCTTAGATTTCCTGGTGTCTGCCAGGGCCAACCCCTCCACAGCTTAAAAGGCCTTATATCTCTGGAACTGTACACATCCCCACCACTAAACCATATATACTGAACCGAAAAAGAAACGCAAATTTTTAACACAAAAGATTTTCATGCAACCATCAGGTTGACTGAAAAATCATTTTGCGATTTACTTTCATACTTTTCAAACTTTCTTATGCAGAAAACATTTGGGCGATTAGGGTGATTACAGTTTAACGCTCCCTTTTTGGAATTCGTTGTTTTCAACATTTCCTCGTGCAGTACATTAAATGTATACAGTAAGCTCATCATATTGTGTTACCTGGAGTTTAGGTTTCAAAAGTCCGCTAAAATTTCTCTACGGAATATGGTACGTTTTTGTTTTTAATGAAAATTTTTTACGTAACGTAGCAGTCCAAATGCTTCTACGTGGGACGTCTCAGACTGTCATCGCCAGGAACTTCCAAGTGAGTAAATCGACGATAACTCGCTTGTACCAACGTCTACGTCAAGCGGGAACGACAAATGAAGGCCCAGAAGTGGACGTCGCCTGTACATTCAATTTTAATGCCACACATCAAAATATATTCTAATGGTATAATGAATTATTATTCTTAGCAAATAAAAGGAAAATGAACCTTTTTTTTTTTCTTTTTCGACCAGAACGTAAACAAAACAAGAAATATCTTTAAAAAAGATATGCGGCGTAGATTTAATTGGAAGGTTGTTTAGAAATATGAGCTACAATAGTGACAGCAACAGTTGTCTAGCTATGAACTGGTTTACTGTATCCAAACAATTCAGAGTGTCACGCGAGGTAAATTAGCTTTGCAGAGGGCTTTATTTCCCGCCTGTTTGAGCTAAGGTCAAGGTTAAAAACATGACCTCATTTCATTTATGATCTCAAGTATATGCACAACAAATAAGAAAACTTTATCATTTACTGTTTTTGAACACAAATTCTAGGGTTAACATTTAGGGTTGTCGCCATGGTGAACGTAAACGCATAGACGGACGAACAAACGGACGAGCAGACAAACGGACGGAAACTTGATCTTATGTGCACGTAACTAAAACTCAAATTACACTTATTCCTTTTCAGAATTGATATAACATTAATGATATTCGAAAATGTCCATTTTGTGTTAAAATGGAGGACATAAAGTATGCTGAAGACAAATGATACACTGCAACTTTTCTTGGGCATATATTGTAAATTAAACATCTGTCAATTTGTAATGCGATTATTACATTTTTTGTCATGCTATATCTCTTTATTGGTTTCATTGGGCAACAGGGCTTGCTTGAGGTGTCATTTTATCTCAATGTCGGGTAAAAGTTCCACAAACTTAGAAGCAACGTCTCCAAAATTACCTACACAGTGTTGATGGGAACGTTAAACCTCAAATCAAACAAACAATTCCTTTCGCAGAAAATTCTTCCTTTCGCGAAAGGAACCTTCCTTTCGCTAAATGGTTCCTTTCGCTATATAGACCAACCACGTGAAATTATGTCAAAATAGCTATTCACCGCAGCAGTTTCAGAATTCACTAGAAACACAATTATACATATGACGTAAAGGACAAGACGGTGAGCAAGCCGAAACTATATATTTTTCATTCATGTCTCACATAAAAAAATGAAACATTTCCTAGTTTAAAACTTCGGTAAACTGTCGTGTTTTTTTAGTAGATTTATTTATGCAAATCATTGACCAATGAAATGGTCATCTCCTTGGACATGTGGTTTTATTGACCAATGGAATAACGAAAAATGTAGGACAAAATCAAAAATATAACGGCTACGCCGTAAAAATTTCCGGCACGCTAAAGTGAAAAATGATATAAATGGTATTAGTCATAGGTGAAATGATAGGATATCATTTCATTTGTGATTGATATCATTTTTATTTGTTCCAGATATGCATTGATTTCACTGCTAAGTATAAATTTCGAGGAGTTGACCAATTTCATTACCAACTACCACAGTTTACCGAGATGTCCATTCTTTTCATTTTAACGTAGGATGTTTCATTTTTTGTAGGTAGTAACTTATTTATTTTCTAGTATTTTATCTACCTACGGAAATAGCGGTTAAACGAAAATCAAAATTTCTACTTTCGCTTTTCATATATCTGAACGCATTGCAACCGCCTAGTTACATACTTATTTAAAACTTTTGTTGTCTCCAACGTTTTCTAATTGACAAGTATTAGCTTTTACAAAAAACTTTTGTCTACACTCGGCAAACACCATTTCGTGTAGTACCTGGACTGGAAGTGAGTGTTGATGTTTCACGAGCCACCAACAGCTAAGGTATACGGAGACTCGGTTTAAAGACTCATCCTCAAGTCTGGAGAAGCCTGGGATCGATCATGCGACCCCTGGTTGGACTGGAATGTAAAATGACAAAACTTAACAAGTGTATGTTTTAACAATTTATCAGTTATTATGTACGTGTATAACAGTCACAGATTTACAAGTAATGTTTGTGTGTGTGTGTGTGTGTGTGTGTGTGTGTGTGTGTGTGTGTGTGTGTGTGTGTGTGTGTGTGTGTGTGTGTGTGTGTGAATTCGGGTTTAACGTCGCTTTCAACAATTTTTCAGTCGTATCACGACGGTGCCTGGTTGCGACAGGGAGCTCAACGCTCACTTTTATGGTGCCCTCACTGAAGTATCATGTCCCAAACACATTACATGATACCACACCCAGTCACATTATCATGACACTAGGTCGACCAGTCCTAGCTCTACCCCGTTAATCTGAGTGCCAAGCGAGGAGCAGCTAGTACCATTTTTAACGACTTTGGTGTGTCGCGGCCCGGGATCGAACCCTTTACCTCCCGTTCCCCGGAGCGTACACTTTACCAACTGAGCTATCGGGGCCCGGTAGATTTACAAGTAAGGATTTCCAAATGTCCTCTCCAATAAATTACCGTTCTCACTTTCGCACAGCGTAAATTGTTTAAAAATTGACAGATGTTTAATTTGCTTCATAAATATACGTATTTATATACCCTAGAAGAGGGTGGTTGAATGAAGCAAAGGTGACGTGTAGCTTGCATCACTGGGGCGTCCAATTGATATTGGCTGTCAGTTGGGCAAGACCTGTTGTATTTAAAGCAGGTAAGGGTAGAGGGATGTGTTATTTCATCTGGTTCTACACATCCATTAATTTTCCTCTTTCTTCTCTGTCCCTTACTTTCATCTCGTCTACTTCTTCTCCCTCACATTCTGTGGGAGATGACACAAAATGACCCGCACGGGTTGAAGTGTCGTTAAACCCAAAACAATCAATTGTCGGTAAATCACTATCGTAGCTCATATTTCAAAACAATATTCCATCCAAATCTATACCGCATATCTTTTTTTTTATATATTTCTTGTCGACATAGAAGTGCATTCGCTTGCCCGTGTGGTAGCCGACAGATTCACACTGGCATTTCGTTATCTATCTATCTTCTAATACGGAGTCGGTCACATCTGACCATTTCAATGTCCATGTGTAATTATCTCTTTATCGTATTCTGGCAAAAATGATTTTTCCACTACATTTTTTTTTCTATCTATCTATCTACTTTACTGCAGGTGTACATTACGTACACACGGAAAATAGAAGTGGAGACAGTGATCATGTAATTACAGTAGGGGCAAGGGCCTCAATTTAACGTCCCGATCGGAGAGAAGGTGCGCTTATTGACATTCCTCCCTGTAAATGATGCCAATGGAGCGTGTTCGGACACCGAAATAATCAACGCCGCCGGGGATCGAACCGGGGGCCTCTAGCATCACCGTTGCACTAACCACTGAGCTATCATGCTCTGGTTTACAGACACTTCACAATTATTTAACTTATTTCAGGTTATGGTCCCCTATTTTTCGAGCCAACGCCACTACAGCTGGTGTCTGCGAATGTGTGGCGGCCGTAAAACGTCTCCCTGCCCTACATCGTATTGTAGTTTATATTTACTTGTCCTTTGGGATCATTGGTTCCATTGTGGAATTTTGAAAATATCTGAGGGTCACTGATGAGGCCTCATTGGCCGAAACTAACTAGTCTGGCCCAGAAAACATGTACACTCCATATTTCCAGTTCGCTTCCAAAGGATAACCCTTTCTAGAACATATCTAACAGCTGGTGTCTGGGAATGTGTAGCGGCCGTAAAACGTCTCCAGTGTAGTTTATATTTTCTTGTCCTTTGAGATCATTGGTTCCATTGTGGAATTTTGAAAATATTTGAGGATCACTGTTGAGGCCCCATTGGCCGAAACTAGCCCAGAAAACGTGTACACTCCATATTTACAGTTCTGTAGTGTAGTCCTAGCTTCCAAAGGATAACCCTTTCTAGAACATAATTGTCTCTGGTCGGGCCCATCGGAGTGTAACTGCTTGTTTTCTTTTGCTCCATCATTTCAGTGGTTTCTTGCTGTCGAGTCCTCGCCGTTTTTTCATCTCTGTGGTTGTTTGATTTTTGTTTTCACGGAGATGTTGCACTGATGAGTTAGGTGTCTTAATCGCCACGTAAAATCGATTTAAGCCCCCCCAGTGCAATTAGTTTCCACTGACCGTTCCAAGGCGGTTTATAAACTGGTCAAAAAAATTAAGCCCCGCCTGAAATTTTGGGTTGGTGACTTTGCCATGGATACACGTTGCTACGGACTATTTTTCTACGATATTTGCACTTCTTATTGCGGACCGAAAATTCTCCAACCAATGTGCAATAAAATTTCATGGGTACTGACAAAGCTCATCCTTTTCTGCTAGCTCAAAACAGTTCGAAATTTGCAAAATTCATGCTCGCAGAACTTACTGCAAAGCATGCAAAGAAACAATTTTTTTTTCACTCAATCCGCAAAGTGTACATGTGTGCCAGACCTTTTTGGAATATTCAAACGAAAAAAGATTCGAATTCTACCATTTGGAATCAGTGGACAAACTGTTTCAAATATGGCCGTATTGAGACAGAGAATGACTCCCCAGGAAAGGTTAAGGGACATAGGGATGATTCAAGCTGGTTTATCGAATCGGCAAGTGGCCGTAAATCTGAACTGAGACCACAGAATCATTGACCACCTGTGGAACCGGTATATTCAGACCGGATCGGTATCAGATAGACCCCGTGCTGGGAGACCCAGGGTAACTACAGCTAGAGACGATCAGTACCTTGTTACGTGTGCATTGCGTCAACGTACGCTTAACAGTAGACGTTTACGTGAACAACTGAGGCTGGTGCTAATGTCAATGTGTCGGATCAGATTATACGCAACCGTTTACATGAGAGAAACTTGGCTGCACGTCGTCCTGTGGTGCGTCAACCACTCACTAGGCAACACCGACGTCTTCGACGCCAATGGGAAGTAACTCATCGCCACTGGACTCGTGCACAACGGCGTCTGGTAATGTTTAGCGACGAGTCCAGGTCCAATGTCGACCACCATGACGGCAGAGTTCGAGTCTGGAGGCGTGATGGATAGAAACATACCCCACCATGCGATATATCCCATGATAGGTGGAGCGGGGGCTCCGTAATGGTTTGGGCGGGTAGGTATTTGGAATGCTTGAAGAACTGATCTGGTCATAGTGAATTGGCAACGGTATTTGAATGACGTTATTGTCCAAGTTGTCCAGCCAAATCTTCAACGCATAGGTAACGGTGCCATCTTCCAGGATGATAACGCCCGACCACATCGCGCTAGAGATTTCCAAGATTACATGGTACAACAGAGGATGGAATGGCCCGCAAAATCACCTGACATGAATCCCACAGAACATCTATGGGATTGCTGTAGCGTCGTATCCGTGGTCTTCAACAACTACCATAGACTGTTGCAGGATTACGCCAAGCTTTACTCGGTGAATGGCGCAATATTCCCCAGCCGGACATCACTAACCTTATAAATAGTATGCGTAGACCTTGTACGGAACTTGTGAATGAAAAGGCGGGCATACGCATTATTAAAACTGTGTTTGTTAATCAATGAAACCGCACTTTGAGGTTGTGGACTTTGCAAAATGATGGTACCCTATGTTCAACCGACTGTCAAGTGATCAAGTAAGACTGAATATCGCTACATCTTTGAGAAATGCTGCATATATGAATGCAATATATTTATGATGAAATATTTTTTTTTTTTCAAGTCATTTTTATGTTGTTCTAATTTTTTGACCAGTTTATTTGTGAATGTTTATGTCGCTTATATTATTTTATTTTGGATAGCCTGTTGGCCATTTTGTGGGACGGTAACTGTCCTTTTGGCTTTCCGATATTGATGTTTCCATTAGGGTTTGTGTTTCTTTCCCTTTGGTGTCTCTGATGGGAGCTGCGGGTTAATTGCATCGAGTCCTGATCATTGCCTCCATTTCTATTTTAATTATCAGAGTACGCAGAAGATAGCGTGTTGCCTGAGCAAGGCTCAGTTTCAAACCACAGCGATGAGAGACCTAATGATTTAAGTCTTTAAGTCGGCGCTCGCTGGTACTGTGATCTGTCTCATCAGGTTTGCAGGATGAAAGTCTACACAATAAAATTATGTAATTACGGTAGAGATCTTAATATGCACTCCCTGCACAGGGTGCCTCCAGTTTAACGTTCTGGTCTGAAGGACGCACCTCCATCGATCCCCACAAATGATGCCAGAGGAGCATGTTTGGACACCGCGATTTTATTACTGCTGACTGGAATAGAACCCGTGGTCTCTAGCATCATACTAGACACTGAGCTACCACGCTCCACAAGGCTCCGGAGACCTGTCCAGCATGTGGTAATTCTTTTCCATATAATTATCATGAACAGATATATATGGAAACTAGTGATTCTGCGGTAACATGTAATTGTATACAGCTGTTCTTCATAGCTTATCCTATGTACATATGGTACATAACAATATAATAGTTATGTACACATCCTCACAACCAGAATACTCTACCACCACCGTCCCCCACCCCCAGGTATTCCTGCCTTGCCGTGGCTGTCACTGAAACTGATCCGATTCTAACTAAAAGCAAAACTGAAGATCAAGCCAAAAATGCCAAAATACAAGCACCACCACCACAACCAATGAAAAACGCTACTTTGAAAATGATAAAAAACGATTTAAAAAACAGCAACAAAAATAACAAACATCTCAGAGCACGTAAAATGGACAATATAAAATAGCAGAACAGATTCGGGTCTTTGAGTGACAGTGATATGGCTAAATTAATTTATTCAGCAGGATAAGGGATGTCTCCAAAACGAGACTTATTTGTCTTTTTTTCCGCCCACTGTTTGTCCAGACAACTAGACAAATTATTCTGAAATTTTTGGATATGATAGATATGAAAACGAAGTTGTGCAGACTTTATTTGGTTTTGTATTTAACCATTGTAAACAATACTTGAACCCAAATAACCACTATGAACTATGCTATGTCATTTTGCGTGTATGTCTGTGTATGCCCTATGTCATTTTGCATGTATGTGTATGTCTATGTATGTCTTTGTAATTTATTTGCAAATAAATATTTTTAAACCTTAAGTGTGGACCCAACAGGTCTCCTGGGGGCACGCAAAAATCCGCCCAAATCTCGTCAGTAGCCGTTGAGTCGAACAATTAAGTGACATATATTTTTTTTATTTATTTTTTTTTTTTTTTCTGTCAACACGGGCCAACGCTTAAAGGAATTTGCTCCTCAGCAAGAGTAGATCCCCTTTTTTCGTGGGACAGAGCTAGGAAGTCCCGAATTTGAATGCCAAGTGTTGCCATTCCCCTCAAGTTTAATTGACCAATATTTCTGCATTTCTGTCAGATTGTTTGGCCCCCGCCCACAGGGGCTTGAAGAAATATATGGGCTGCATGATGCTTCCACGCAGAGCTGAATCCGGCCCGCACACTAGTACTGGTAAACCGCTTAGAGGATCTAAGCCTGTCCAAGAACCGCGGTGCGAGGTGGACCGTCCATGCTAATAAACCCTATTGGTGTCATTGGGCGACAGGGCTTGAGATGTCATTTCATCTCAATGTCGGGTAAAAGTCCCACAAAATTGGAAGCAACGTCTCCAAAATGACCTTTACAGTGTTGACGGGGACGTTAAACCTCAAATCAAACAAAAACTGTCAGATTGTTTGTTTGTTTGCTTTCATCCAAGGAGGCGTTGCTTCCAATTTTGTGGGAATTTTACTCGACATCTCAATCCCTGCCGCTTTGCGTTGCGAATCCATGCTTATAAACCAGGTCTTGAGATGTCTTTTCATCTCGGTTTCGGGTAAAAGTCCCACAAATTTGGAAGCAACGTATCCAAAATGACCTTTTTAGTGATGACGGGGACGTTAAGCTTCAAACAAAACTTTCTACTATTTCTATCTACTATCGGTCGAATCAACATTCTTACTTTTGTGCATGGCTGTTTGAAGCCATTGTCAAATGGAGCAACTCGCGTGCTCTTTGAACATGGATTTTGAGCTTTTGACGGGCCTTGCTTGAGCCAAGACGGGCCTTGCTTGAGCGACTTTACATGATCGCCCTGAACATAGCGTTTTAGGGTTCTATGTGACGTCAGATGGTCACTGCGTAATAACGTCATTGCAAACAATATTCTGAACTAGCCGCCATGTTGGTTCGCCGGTCGCATTTGAAGAGTTTATATGGAATTTAAATGGAGTTTTTTTGGCGTTTTCGTCAAAATTTGCTGTCGGAATCGTAAATTATGCAGGAACAACGATCATCTATGGCTATTTCATTGCAGTAACATTTGCCTCGGAAGATATATTAACATTCGGCCTAGCGGCCACAAACAGCTTCCTCGGGACCGGGCAAATCATAATGCATGAAAAACCATGGTTGATCCCTATATTGGAGCGTTTTCAATTCTAGTGTGATCCGTCATTGACGCTGAAGGTTTGCAGGATGAAAACATACACAGTAATCATGTATTAACGATAGCGATCTTTAACCTGCACACAATGGGCCTCCCTGCACGTGCAGGGGGTCCCCAGTTAACGTCCCGATGCGGAGGACGATGCACTTTGTGGCATTCATCCTGAGCATGTTCGGGCAACGCATTTTTATTACCGCTGTCGGTAATCAAAGCATAGGCAAGTGCACTTACCATTGAGCTACCACGCTTGATTCAATGTCGAGTGCCTGCTCGGCCACTTTAATACATGTATATACAGGTGTTCATTTATTTTCTTTCTCGTTTCTGCACCAAAACATGGATGCTGTGACTGCTGGTTACACAGAACAGCCTCGAGGTTTGGACAAGTATCCACAGTCTGTTTTGAGCAGAAAATAGATTCACTTGTGGGTACTGCTGGTTAGAATCGCCTCGAGGTTTTGTTTGATTTGAGGTTTTAACGTCCCCGTCAACACTATAGGTTATTTTGGAGACGTTGCTTTCCAATTTACCCGACATTGAGAAAAAATGACATCTCATGCCCTGTCGCCACCTCGAGGGTTTTAACGAGTATCCACAATCTCTGTTTTGAGCAGATTGTGGGTTCTGCTGGTTAGAACCGCTTCGAGGTTTTAACGGCAAGAAAATATAAAGTACACTATGATGTAGTTATTTTATTTGCCCAACAGCTACTACAAATCTGTAATCTTGCCACAACACGTACAAGGTTTTATGTTTCTATTCGTCAACAAAAACTTATGCATTGCACAATATTGCGAATTTTTACAAGGAACGTCGCTAGCACCCTCCATTGTTATTGTATCCGTTTTTTTATATTAAAGAAATATACTGAACCGAAAAAGAAACGCAACTCCAAATATAAATGCGAGTATTTGCAGAAATAATCATGTTTGTATTGACGCAATAATATAATCACTCCTGAGAGTGTTCAATAGAAGTAGTCATTTCATAAGTATTCAGTCCTGCACGCACACGCCTGGTCATGGACAGGACTAAACGATCGATCTCTGCCTGGGGAATAGCATCCCACTCCTGTATGAGCGACAGACGCATAGCTTGACGCGTTGTTGGTGAGTGGGGGTGCGGTTACGTACGCGCCTGTGAGAGATCTGGACTATACGGCGGCCAGTGTTTTGCTGAAGAAACGCCATACTGAGCATTGCTACATGCGCCCGAGCGTTATCATTTTGAAACGTAACGTTGTGCTGTCGTACATATGGAACAACTACCGGTCGTAAAACGACGCTAACGTAACGCTGAGCCGTCAAAGAAACATCAATGAAAACAAGGGGAGTTCTATTACCATAAGATATGCCAGCCCACACCATCAATCCACATCGTCCAAATCGATCACGTTCAACCAAACAAGTGTCTCGATAACGCTCTCCGTCACGCCTATACAAACGTTGACGGCCGTCAGCTATGTACAACAAGTACCTGTCCGCTCCATAAGTTCGATACCATTTCAGATATTTCCATACTTTTGGAGTCATTGCCCTTTGAACCTTAACATAGTTGTTGCTATCAGTTTCGTGTCCGAGTACCCTGAGACGACGTGCAGAACATATCTTACCGCCCAATAGCCATTTCTATCATGTGGTCTGTTTGAAGCACTATATCTCCTGATCCTGACAAACTCGCATGGTTACATCACTAGGATGGAAGAAAACAGCCATTAGGCTTTGATAACCTTGACCTTATTTTCAAGGGCACAGGTCCCAAAAAAACTATCAATTTTGGGCCAATGATGGTTTGTCTGAACACATCAAAGGTCACACTTGCTCAAATATATACTGAGCCAAAGTTACAATGCAACAGTTGTTTGTATTGATAATAATGAGCAGAATGTAAATATATATATATATATATATATATATATATATATATATATATATATATATATATATATATATATATATATATATATATAATATATATATATATATATATATATATATATATATATATATATATATATATATATATATATATATATATATATATACCCAGTCAAAAAAGTGACTATATCAAGTTCGGGGTAAATTCTAGAAGCTATCCGGGAGCCATTCGGCTAAAGATGGCTGTAAACATACGAATCGGAGGTTTAGCTGCAAAATGCATAAATTTGCATTTGCCCATACAATTCTGCTCAAGAGTTGTCTTCCAATATGTGCCTAGAACTGTTTTGCAAAGAATTTGACATTGCGCATGTGCAGATGATGATTTTATGTCTGAGATGAAAGATCATATCCATTGAACATCGAAACTCACTTTACCTTTACAATATCTCATGATATTGCACTACAATCAAGATTTTAATTTGTGATTATCGCAGATTATCTCCCTTTCAATTAAAAATATAGCAATTTTCAAACTGTTGTTATTTCTATACCTGTCATTCAATTTTTGGGAGCGGTCACTCTTCTGCAACAGATTCCTTTAAATTTCACCGGGTAAAAAATCACTTTTCTCACTATGGAAATCAATAATGATAATTCTAAAACGGTAAGAACGACGCCACTTTTTCTTTTACAGTTACAAATAATGCTTGATCCTCTTCTGTTCCTCATATACATCAACGACATGACATCACGCGCCTCCTCTACAGCACGCTTATTTGCCCTTTCCAACGAACAAGATGTGCTGTCTTGAGCCATATTTTTCACATGCATTTTAAACAAGACAAGGGTGGGCAATATCAGTTGGACGCCCAAGCATCGTCACCCATTTGAAACCTTCTATTGGATGAAAGTACACTTCCTTAAAAAAAAAAAAAAAAAAAAAAAAAAAAAACATTGAATAAGCAGTTGCTAGTTGTTTTCAATGAAAAATGAAAAAAAAAAAAAACAAGAAAAGATAATAAATGACACATGAAACATGTTCGTCATGAAACAAATTGAGATTAATCGCTTAGATCAACAAAACGAGTTGTGAGTTTCATACCCCCTTTCAATAACAAACTAAATCAAAGACTTTTTTTTCTATCCATTAACTCATATTTGATATTACCATATCTGAAAACGCTTAGGTTTGTTAAATTGAGTTCGGGTTCGGGGTTTTGAGTGTTTGGTTTTATACTTCATCGTTCAGAATCAGAAATGTTTACTGGTGACACGTCCTTAGACAATCCTTCACCAGGATTATTTCCTTGTTATGAACAATATTATTTATGTTGCCAATATTTCTACAAATCTGAATACATAGTCCCTGTATACTTATTATATAAAATTTAAAAAAGCGATTTTACATTATTTTTTTGAACATCATAAAAGACACAAGATAATTCCGTATATTATCGACTATTTGAAGTTGAACCCGCCCATTGATTTGTTTGTTTGTATTGGGGTTTAACACTATTTAGGTCATTTTTGAGCCGGTCAGTTTACCTATCCACACTTTCCTGGGCAGGCTTATACGTAAGCTGTTAACTAGTACAGTGCACAGTTTTTTGTAAGAAACTGACAACTGCCCTTCCTGAATCAGCGGAAAGGAGAGAATGATCGTAGAAAAGATTTCATGACCAAACTCAACGAAAGAATGTTGCCGACCCCCAACAGGTATCGAACCCGCGTCCTCCTGATCACCAGCCAGACGCGCATCCGACTGAGCCACCGAGGCCGGCCAACCCGCCCATTGAACTTGTTGAACGTCCCTTATCCACTTAGCCTTGCAAAAATCTACTTTCACCGTACGAAATATTTTATTGGTATTGTAGTAGTGCTGTTCATTTTTAAAGCTGTTACTTCCTATTTTTTATTTATATTTCCTCCCTTTAAAAAAATAATTCCATTTGTGCTTTTTATGACTCAGTGACATTATTCCAAAAAAACGAGACTTACTTGATCATTGCCTTCACATCGGTCTTACCTTATTTCTTTCAAATGAAACAAGCTTTGCAACATTGTAGCGTAAGGAATACTTTGTGGTGAAACATGGAATGTGAAGTCGTATAGTTTATGACACCGTTTTGAGTTTTAATTAACGTAGTTCTAATAAAAGAGAAACATTTCTGTAATTACGCAGTGGTTACTTATTTGCAGAAGTATACAAATTTTCGATCAATCGCAAATTACAGTTTATTCAATCGAGACTGATATCAATAAGTAGGTCAAAAGCCAGCTTATACAGCTACGCCGAAAAAACTTTATTCTATTAGTTTGTGGACATTCAGTTTCGTTTTGAAAGGGCAAATGTATTCATGGATTTTTATTTGATATCTTGTTCTGGCAACAAAATAAACAGATATTATATTTGAAAGAAACTGCCAAGCCGGACTATGTGTTTTGTGAAACTGCCAAACGAACAACGTAACACTTCGTCTAAGCAACGTCAATAGAACGAAATCGAACGCGACGTAATCCAGATGACGTTCATCTTTTTCCCGCGGGGTATTTCAAAAACTATCATGCGTTTGCATAGATATCTTGCATTTCTATTAGTATGTTAGTCTTTATTTACAGAGGGTAACCCATTTGGCAGAGCCAGTCTTCCTGGGGTCCTCTAAAACATGTATATTTACAATTAACAACAAATCATAATATAAGAACAAAATGAGTATGGGAAGACGATGACGTGAAAATGGAGATAACGGTAAGTTAAGTATAATATGAATGACTGAAATTTATATCTTTCGTTGTCGATTTAAGCGTACAAGGAAAATAGTTCAATGGCGGTGGGGTTGGTAAGATGTCTCATTAAGCCTAACATTTATTGATAAAAATATTAATAGATTTTGAGTTTTTAATTTCGAAAGGAACGCTGTTCCAAGAATACGACAAATAAATTAATAAAAAAAATCCTCTTAGAAACTGAACGTAGATTTAACATGGTACCATTCGTTTCTCATTTGAAATAAATCAGTTAAATACCACGGCGCAACGTTATTTCCCACTTTATACATTATTTTCACTTTATGCAAAAACACCCTTTCATCGAAAGAAAGAATGTTTAGGCGATTTCGAGCATCTTCTGAATGTAAATAGTCATTGCCTTGAATATTTTTTCAAGCTTGTCGCTGTAATCCCCATATTGCACAACCGTAGTCTACAAGCATTGTAAAACAACAATTTATTTTCTAGTTAGTAACCATAAATAAGATGAGAGTTTCTTGGAAATATATTGGAAATGGTCATTCCAGAGTAAGTTGTCTTCAATATGCACAATAGAAGTGAAGGAAATGATCAGGAATCGTTACAATCAACCCACAGCTCCCATCAGAGACACCAAACATGAAATAACAGACCCTAATGGAAACACCAACAGCGGAAAGCCAAAAGGACCGTTACTTTCTCACAAAATGGCCAATAGGCTACCCAAAATAAAATAACATAGCGACAACAACATCCAAAAGACAAATCATAACTAAAATAAACCGCGACAGAAGAACCGCCTTGGAACGGTCAGCGGAAACGAAATCCACGAAGGGGGGGGGGGAGGCTTAAATCGATTTTACGTGGTCACAATCATCGCCCTTACTTCCGTCGCATCGTTATTGTGTTTATTGTGATTAATTATTATCTTTTAGATCTACTTGTAATGAGCATTAATTTTGTTTTATCATGCCGTTTTGTATATAAAAGGAGGACGCTTTGAAGATTAGATTCCAAACTTTTAATGTTTGACAGCATATAATATACTAAACCGAAAAAGAAACGCAACTCGAAATATAAATGCGAGTATTTGCAGAAATAATCATGTTTGCAGAATATCGATATAATGACGCAATAATATTATCATTCCTGAATCTAACTACCATAGCGAGTTGAATTTCCAGTGAGAATGTTTGGAACACAAATCCGTTTTGTCATAGAGGTAGTCATTTCACAAGTTCAAAACATAAACAGTTAATAGCGAGTATGTCCTCCGTTTACATTCAGTCCTGCACACGCCTGGTCATTGACAGGATTAAATGATTGATCTCTGCCTGGGGACTAGCATTCAACTCCTGTATGAGCGCGATGCGTTGGCGGCTGGGGGCGGTTTCGTAGACGTTCCACAAATGTTCTATAGGAGAGAGATCTGGACTATACGGAGACCAGTGCATCACGTCAACGTTGTTTTGCTGAAGAAACGCCATGCTAACCCTTGCCTCATGCGCCCGACCGTTAACCTGTTGAGACGTAACGTTGTGCTGTCGCACATATGGAACAACTACCGGTCGTTAAACGACGTCAACGTAACGCTGGGCCGTCAAAGATCCATCAATGAATACCAGGGGCGTTCTATGACCATAAGATATGCCAGCCCACACCATCAACCCACCGCTTCCAAATATCACGTTCAACCATACAATAGTCACGATAACGCTCTCATTCACGCCTCTACACACATTGACGGCCGTCAGCTCTGTACAACAAGTGCCTGGAGTCGCCAGAAAACATTACGTTACGCCACTGACGGAGGGGAAAACAGGTTTGGCCTATATTGTGTGAGCCACGCCATTCTAGCCTGACGTCGTCGTGGTATTAATGGCATACCAAACGACGTAAGCCAAACTCTCGAAGACGATTCCTGACAGTATCTGCACTTATTCGATTGTTGTGCGTTCCTGATGTCACCTGAGACGTCTCGACGGCTGTACGGAACCGATTACGAAGGTGCGTTAGATGGATGTATCGGTCCTGTCGACGTGTCGTGAGGCGTGGACGTCCACTTCTGGGCCTGTCATTTGTCGTTCCCGTTTGACGTAGACGCTGGTACAAGCGAGTTATCGTCGATTTACTCACTTGGAAGTTCCTGGCGATGCCCGCGTAGAAGCATTTGGACCGCTACGTTGCGTTGATATTGCGTCAAACGTACCATATTCCGTAGGGAAATTTTACCGGACTTTTGAAACCTAAACTCCAGATAACACAATATGCCAATAAGATGTATACATTTAATGTACTGCACGTGGAAATGTTGAAAACAGCGAATTACCAAGTGGAGCGTTAAACTGTACAGATATCGCCCAAATGTAGTCTGCATCAGAAAGTTTAAAAAGTATGAAAGTAATTCGCAAAATGATTTTTCAGTCAACCTGATGGTGGCATGAAAATCTTTTGGGTTAAAAAGTTGCGTTTCTTTTTCGGTTCAGCATATAAGTCAGTTTATGAAACTGAACTTTGTAAGACTTGAGGTAGATCATTAATAAATAACAAGAACAATAGAGGGCCTAAAATAGATCCCTGTGGAACTCTATACAATATATAGATTCATTAGGAGACATGACATTATTAATTGAAAGCGTTTGGGTTTTACTGGTCAAGTTCGTCACATTTGTATAGGACGATGATCAACCAGGTCAAATGCTTCGCGAAAATCTATCATTAAGCAGCCAACTAATTTGCCATCATTATTTGCTTTCAGCAACGAATCAATCATTTAGGTCAGCGCAGATTCGGTTGAGTGATCGCCTCTAAATAAATGAAAACGGTTAACTTTGGAAGCAAAGAATACATTATTAGAACGAAAACAGGAAACTCGGTTTTATTGAGTTTCTTCATAAACAGCACGGGTGTATGCAAGGCTGAATACGCCCCTTAGCATCGATTTCAGCGGTACTCGATTTTCAAATTACGAACAATGGACTCCATGCGTCCAAAGAAAATAAAAAATATAATCTGCACTATGATGAAGTACGGGGGGACGTTTTACGGCCGCCACACAGCACTAAACAAGCTACAGTGTCGTAAAATAAATGAAAACGGTTAACTTTGGAAGCAAAGAATACATTATTAGAATGAAAATTGGAAACTCGGTTTATTGAGTTTCTAAAACCGCTTTGATTTTATGTAATAGGTGGAAGTTATTTAAAAATGTCATTTCTCAATGTTGATAAAATTGAAATGGGTCGATAGTTGTTGACTTCATCTTTAAGGCCGCTACACTTCCTTAGGGAAAAGTATATGCTGAAACATAAAACACCCGGAGCTATTTCCGGTAGTCGTGGACCAATGCAATCTAACCCTGTTGCCTTAGTGACATTCGGAATGTTCGGCTGGTTCTTTGAATTGTGAGGCAATATTGTTGTATTGCTATCATCAGAAATGGGGTGACAATGTCTTTAAGCCCAAGAAGTTGGTCCTTAAATTTAGTTTTACTGGATGCAGATTTTCCATATTGTACATGGGCCATGTCTGCCCTTTTCCATTTCAGTTTTATTTTTTTAGATGACCTTATCATTTCTTAACAAGCTTTTTTATGTATCTAAAATCTCTGAAGTAAGCCAGTCAAGTTGATGCAAAGCTCCAAATTTGAACACATTCGCTAACACATCAAAGTTATGGAACTTGAATCAGATTTCTGACAAAAAATGTTTAACTTATCTGACGAGAATGTTTGCGAACTGCGATTCCGACCCACGCACAGATGCGCCGACGTCGCCTAGCACTGCAGTGGCCGACGTTCTTAACCACACCAGTGCGCCACAGAGAGCAGCGCGCCCTATCCGGCAATATATATATATACATATGTGTGTGTGTGTGTGTATATATATATATATATATATATATATATATATATATATATATATATATATATATATATATATATATATATATATATATATATATATATATATATATATATATATATATATATATATACAGATTAAATATAAATAATATCCACAATGCGGGTAAATATAACTATGAAAAAATTAAAGAAACACTGGAATAAAAGTTATTTTTCCTGTATTTCCTGTATTTTTAACAACCGGTTTCATTCATAAATACGGTAAAATATTTAGTTTAGCCAGATCCGGAATCTGGCTAAACTCTCTTTAGTCCAAATTAGAATTCCTATTTGGCTAGGCAGATTCCAGATCTGGCTAAGCTGGTCAGACCAAATAGGAATTTTGTCATTCTGTCAATAATATATGGCTGAAAACCTTTGATTCTTTCCATATTGGTGTTAGGGACAGAATTTGGTTTATGGTACATCCTTTAAAAGATTGTTTGAAGAAATAAAATGAGAAACAAGATATAGAATTCCATTCTGAGAGAAAAAATCTTTTTCACAAACAGCCATGAAATTGTTAGAGTAGGTAGTTAAGTTTCACTGAGTCAGCAGAGTGACAGCAAAAAATATGTTTTAAAAGACAAATAGATATAATAAAATATTATTTATCATTCTTTTTATAAGAACAAATTCAAAAACAATTACCTTCCATCATCAGCTATTGTTATTATCTACTCAATTAAGACATGGAATATTGATAATTTTCTCTTTTTTCTTATATCTACTCTGAAGCATTTTTTTTCTTAGATTATCTATATTTTAGAGCAGAAATAAGAAAACTGAAAACATTCCCATTCCATTGATATGTACAGTATTTACAGTAATGAAGTTACCGTTACTGAAATACTGCTCCTCAGCTTCATAATCCTAGGCACTCTCATGTATAGTTCTTAACTGAAATCTTAGATACTTAATAATGAAGAAGAAATATAGGATCTGTCATTTGCAAGTTTGTTTTTAAAACCATTTGTAGGGGTTAAACTTTAGGACATAAACAAATAAGAGATTTTCTTTCATCTTTTGTTAGTATAGAAATTGTCTTTGTTTGCTTTTCACACATATTTGAAACAGTCAGATTATCAATGAAGCATGTAAGACAAAAAAATCAGAAGATGAAAAGTTGTTAATATCATAGTAATAAACCAGGGTGGTCTAAACATTCAAGACAAAAAAAAATGAGTGTCATAATTTTAATATGTTCTGTAAAACTGTTAACAATTGATTCAATGAAGGTCTGTTAGCATTAAATCAAGATTCCTATTTGGTCTGACCAGCTTAGCCAGATCCGGAATCAGCCTAGCCAAATAGGAATTCTTATTTGGACTAAACAGAGTTTAGCCAGATCCAGAATCTGGCTAAACTAAATTTTATTTTAACCGGATCCGGAATCTGCCTAGGCCAAATAAGAATTCCTATTTCGCCTAGCCAGATTCCAGATCTGGCTAAATTCCTATTTGGACTACGACATATATATACCCAGTCAAAAAAGTGATTATACCAACTTCCGGGTAAATTCAAGTAGCTATCCGGCAGCCATTCAGCTAAGCGTGGTTGTAAACATGTGAATCGGACGTTTAGCTACAAAATGCATACATTTACATTTGCCCATACTATTCTGCTCAAGAGTTGCCTCGCAATATGTGCCTAGAAAGGTTATGCAAGGAATTTGGCATTGCGCATGCGCAGATGATCGTTTATTATCAGAGATGAAAGGTCATGCCCACTGATCATCGAAACTCACTTTACATTTCCAATATCTCATGATCTTGCCCTACAATCAAAGCTTTAATTTGTGAAATTCTCAGATTATCTCCCTTTCAATTAAAAATATAGCAACCTTTTGTAAATAGACACAGAGGATATCTAATAAAAGGTTACATTTATCAAAGTTTAGAAATCTTGCGCTAAGTGTAATTTTTATGGTGTTAAATTTTGGCCTTTGTAATGATTTATTCTGCGAAATTGTCACAGTGACCCCCCCCCCCCCCCCCTGGGTGTTTAAAACAATAGCCCAGGCTGGCGAGTTTACATGAACAAAAACAGTTTGGACTTTTACATGGTAAAATGACTCCTCTAACTAAAACAAAACAAATTTTGTGTGTTTTTCATTTGTAGCAACTATGGTAACAGAAGCAATTTTATGTATAGCAACTTTTTGGACTCAGTTTATATATATATAGCACGGCTCTGTCCCGGAAATATATATATATATATCCAAAAATGGCATAATGATCGCTTATTCTTGCATAAATATCTATGCGCATGGCTGTTTGATTGTCCGAAAGCCGTGTTCAAACACCAATCATGAAATTCGAGTGCTGTTTGAACATGGATTTTGAGCTTTTGATATCACAAGACTTTGTTTACGTTACGTTGAGCGACGTAACGATACCGCCCTGAACGTAGCGTTTAAGGGTTCTATGATATTGCGTAACAACGTCATCTGAACTGGCCGCCATGTTGGTTCACCGGTCGCATTTGAAGAGTTTACATGGAGTTTATCTCGAGCTTTTGGGCGTTTCCGTAGGAATTTGCTGTCGGATTCTTAAGTTATGCAAGAACAACGATTATCCATGGTTATTTCACTGCATTAGCATTTCTGGCGGCCTCATGTTCAAACAGCTTCCTCGGGACCCAGCGAATGTTAATGCAAGAAAAACCATGGTTGATCCCTATAATGTCAACTTTCTAACATTAACACTGGATATATTTTCCTCAGAACTTGTATAAAAATGATAAATTAAAGTTTTGGAATCAGGTGTTTCATGTGTTGGTTATGATACCATTTGAGAAAGGCTTTATAAGCTGGTGGTATAAGCTACAGCTGGTGTGTGGGAATGTGTGGCGGCGGTAAAACGTCTCCCTGCCCTACATCATAGTGTAGATTATATTTTCTTGTCCTTTGGGATCATTGATTCCATTGTGGAATTTTGAAAATATCTGAAGGTCACTGATGAGGCCTAATTGGCCGAAACTAGCTAGTCTGGCCCAGAAAACATGTACACTCCATATTTTTAATTTCTGTGGTGTATTCCTTGCTTCCAAAGGATAACTCTTTTATAGAACATATTTAACTTCACTACAGCTGGTGTGTGGGAATGTGTGGCGGCGGTAAAACGCCTCCCTGCCCTACATCATAATGTAGTTTATATTTTCTGGTCCTTTGGGATCATTGATTCCACTGTGGAATTTTGAAAATATCTTAGGGTCACTGATGAGGCCTAATTGGCCGAAACTAGCTAGTCTGGCCAAGAAAACATGTACACTCCATATTTTTAACTTCTGTGGTGTATTCCTTGCTTCCAAAGGATAACCCTTTTATAGAACATATTTAACTTCACTACAGCTGGTGTGTGGGAATGTGTGGCGGCGGTAAAACGTCTCCCTGCCCTACATCATAGTGTAGATAATATTTTCTTGTCCTTTGGGATCATTGATTCCATTGTGGAATTTTGAAAATATCTGAAGGTCATTGATGAGGCCTAATTGGCCGAAACTAGCTAGTCTGGCCCGGAAAACATGTGCACTCATTATTTTTAACTTCTGTGGTGTATTCCTTGCTTCCAAAGGATAACCCTCATATAGAACATATTTAAGTTAGTCTTAAGTTCTACCATATCCCCTTACACATTTTTGTTGGATTATTTCTTTACCTTTTCTTCAAACGTATCATTTTATTTTCCGGTAAGGAAATATTTTTCCCTTTCATTGAGTGATTTCTAACCAAATGCAGGAAATATCATTTATCTCGTCCATGGTGTCCCCACCGCCACTAGCGAAAAGCTTGGACAACTTGTGTCCCCAAAGTTTTATTTCGCTGAGACTCATTATATGTAAATGTTTGTTTACATGAAAACTTACATTTATTAATACTGTAACCTTCTACAGATGTATTCTTAGACATTGAAGCACAATTGTACCACTCTGTATTTCTATTTTTCACCACTTCTATTATTTAGTTACTGTGCCTCCTATATTGATAGTTGTTGAAAACAGAAAATGAGCAAATATGATAAAAGTTGAAAAGTTGCATAACTTACATGTGTTACAACGCATAATGTAGTAATGTAGTAATTTCTTCATTTTGAAATTTTTACTACATTATGCGTTGGCATAGTCGACGCGAAATGAAATAAAATGTCGTTTTTACTTCATTATGCGTCGATACTAAGAGGTTTGAGCAAAATGAAAGAATTATTTCATTTTGCGCCGATGGGTGGCATACTTAATTTTACTTCATTATGCGTCAACAGTTTGTTGTTTGATTTGAGGTTTAACGTTCCCGTCAAGACTATTTAGGTCATTTTGGAGACATTGCTTCAAATTTTATGGGACTTTTACCCGATATTGAGATGAAATGACATCTCAATCGCTGCCGTCCAATAAAAAGCAATAGGGTTTATATGCATGGATGGGCCGACTCGCAGCAGTTTTCCTGGACAGGCTTAGACCTTCTAAGCAGATTACGAGGACTCATGTACGGGCGGTATCAGCTCTGCGTGGAAGCATCGTGCAGCCCATCTATTTATACCCCCGGCATACGAAGTATGCAAGGGGGTATATAGCTTTTGTCCATTCTGTCTGTCTGTCTGTCTGTCTGTCTGTCTGTCTTTTGTTTGATTTGAGGTTTAACGTCCCCGTCAACACTATTTAGGTCATTTTGGAGACGTTGCTTCCAATTTCATGGGACTTTTACCCGACATTGAGATGCCGCCCAATAAAACCAATAGGGTTTATATACATGGACGGACCTTCAGTGTGCTTTTGTGGAAGACCGTCTTTTGGACTGTTCAACTGTGGTCTTAAAGACCACTTTTGAACCGTCTCAAATGTGGTCTAAATTGTAGGAATTTAACTGTATTGCTTCCTAAGTCTTTTCGAAGACAGCTATGTTCTACCATCATTACTTCATTATGCGTCGATATGGTGCATATCAACGCGAAATGAAATAATTTTTTTACTTCATTTCGCGTCGACTATGCCAACGCATAATGTAGTAAAAAAAATCAAAATGAAGAAATTACTACATTACTACATTATGCGTTGTAACATACATGTTTTTAAACACATAAAATCGATAAGAAATACTGGCACAAGCACGTGTTGCAATTGTGGCAGTAATGCCGAGACGGCCCTATTGTTTATTCCAACT
The DNA here is from genome assembly GCA_963580285.1 of Lucinisca nassula. Lineage (NCBI taxonomy): Eukaryota > Metazoa > Mollusca > Bivalvia > Lucinida > Lucinidae > Lucinisca > Lucinisca nassula. The sequence continues at coordinate 66,488,455 of OY757025.1, read as the reverse complement.
GTCGTAGATGTGGCGCTTGAAGTATTCCTTTAAATCTTCTGGGTCCAGTTGGATGTGACTGGCCAGAAATGACTTTCATCTGATTTCCCATATTCGATTTGCATTGCGTCATCCTACGTTGGTCTTGTGCCTGTCAACTACTGTTTTATCTCACATCATCTATTAGAATGAGACGGGTGGATTCCGTCGAGACCGAAGTATATGCTGGAGAACAAGAAAAACGCTTAATGGCATTATGGACGGGTAATGACATGTTTTTAGGTAAACCGGGCGTCCGGCCGGCCGCCCGCCCGCCTGCACGGACATCGCTATTCTAAAGGGCGGAATTTTTACTTTAAAAAACCCGTCCAAAATTTCCAATTTTTCATAAAAATGTTGCTCCTTGGCATCACCAATTAAAAATAAGCTTCTAAAGATGCCTATTTCCCACAAAAATGTTGCTCCTTGGTGGAAATAATGGATTGCATATGAAAGTGACCCCCCCCCCCCCCCACCACCACCACCACCAATTAAACAACAGTCCTAATATAAAAGCAATCCAGTGGATAATAAAGGTAATATATAACTTGGAAAGGTAAACCGGGACGCGGACGACCGAAAAATGTCAATTTCCCACAAATATGTGGAATTCATATGAAAGTGAACGCCCCAATATGAAAATAATCCTAATAATAATAGTCCTAATAGGAAAGCAATCCAGTGGTTGAAGTTATTACATAACTTTGAAAAAAGACGCGGACGCCCGGAACTTTGAAAAAAGACGCGGACGCCCGGCCGCACGGACATTAAAGGTTAACCAAAAGATAAACCGGGACGCTGCCGCCCGCCCACACATGACGGAATTTTTCCTTGAAAAACCCGTCAAAAACGCCAAATGGTTTTCAGGGTTAACCAAAAGGTAAACCGGGACGTGGACGCCCGGTCGGCTGGCCGGCCGGCCGCCTGCCCGCATGGACATCGCTATTCTATAGGATGGAATTTTCCTTGAAAACCTGTCCAAAAAGTGATATGCAGTACACAGTCTTGTTTTTTCATTGTTGTGAAAGACTTTCAATGCATCTCCTCTTGCAAGGCTGGTTAGCAATCTCTCGTACGAGTCCATGCGTTTTTCTAGCACAGTCGTTTCCACCAGCGTAGACACTACGCGTGTCAAAAGACAGAAATATCTTCTATTAGATCCTGCATTCGCGTGCTTCTAAATGCCTTTCATTAGAACCCTTGGTATTTATGCCGTTGAGTATAGAGTCTCAAACGTAGAGGATTTTACCTCCAGAAGTTATAGATGCTGGTCCGAACTACTCTGTTGGATTTGTACGTTGCCTCTTGAATTCTGTTAGTACGATGGGTATTGGTAGTCCAATGAACTCATCCGTTTCCGCATCTGTATCATTAGCAGTGTGGAGTACCTTGAGCAGTGGCTGCATCAACTGAATTATCCAGAGCATATGTATCGACTGTTATTATTCATAGGGTCTCAACTAAGCTTACTGAAGACCTGTTTGGCATTTCAACTACAGAAAGGTTTCATCCTTTCAATCATGTTGAGAACACTTGACTTGAGGTCCTGAATTTGAAGCTGGCTGTCAGATATGACCGACTGCTGGTCAAAATCGGGGAGATCATCTACAAGTTTCGAAGTCTTTAATGGTGCTTGTATCAAAAGTTCTATATGGCCGATATTTACTACACTGTTTGGATCTGCCCCGCACGGATCTGTGTTCTTTCCATCGGAAATGCCTTACTCTTGCGTCAACAGGAAAGAAATTTTTGACCCGGATATAGTCACTGTCGATGCCGTATTGTCAATCCGCATGTCACATCCTCGTAAGCGTGTTACGCATCGTAGAACAAATAATACTCCTTACTTAGTGAAAAGTCTGACGCAAGACAAAATATATTGGTGTTCTAGAATCACTAATTTCTGTTCGATGAAATACGCCCTAGAATGGATCGCTGTACGAGTAATCTGCAGACCTTGACTCATCTAATGAAAATATCTGTGTTAGCTGCCGTCGCCGAGTTCGATCCTGTTCGTGCTCTCTCCGACTTTCCAGTCGGGGTCGTGCTCACGCCGCTACTATCAACTCGCGTCGTGCTTTCCCTTCGAAATTTTTAAGTCGGGTCGTGCTCCCGTTGGTATTTTCACCCACTTATTGCCACAGCAGCCAAAAGTATCTTTGAAAATTCCTCTTGATTCCGACAACCGATAAATATCAATTTTCTTCCAAATACTTACACTTTAGAAAGAAAACAGCACGTTTACTGATTTATCGCGCAGTTAAATAATATACTGAACCAAAAAGAAACGCAAAAGATTTTAATGCAACCATCAGGTTGACTGAAAAATCATTTTGCGATATGCAGAAAACATTTTGGCGATATCTGTAGTTTCACGCTCCACTTTGCCAAGGAAGCACGTCGACATTCTAGATGTTCAAATAGTGCCGTGTGAGGCCTGGCATTATCTTGCTGTAAAATCATGCCAGGACGACCTCGAATATACGGAACAACCACTGGCTGCAAGACGTTGTTAACGTAACTTTGTGCAGTAGCGCCTCGTCCCCTGGCAGTGTCGAAGAAGACGATGTCAGTCTTTCCGCTGTTGTGGCTGCTACCCCAAACCATGACACTGATAGCTTCCCATCGATCGCGTTCGATCACGCAGGCGTCTGAAAAACGTTCACTCCGACGTCGGTAAATGTGCAGTCTCCGATCGCTGGAATCCACACAGAATCGCGCTTCGTCTCTGTAGAGAACGTTTCTCCACTTTGCCAGCCTCCAACGATGATGGGTACGCGCCCAGTTCAAGCGTCTGGTTTGATGGTATTGAGTGAGCCTTGCTCCAACGTATGGACGTCGGCACTGAATCCCAGCAGCATGTAGACGTCTCCTCACGGTAAAGGCGCTGATTCGACATCCTCCACGGCCGATTGTGTTTCTTGATGTGCTGTTAGGTACAGCAAATCTGGTCCGAAAATGCGTAAGAACAACCTGACGGTCCTGACGTTGGGACGTCACTCCCGGGCGCCAAGTCCTTTGAAGATTCCTAACTGTGCCTGTTTGCATATGGCGATGTCGTAGGCGCCGAACAGTGCGTTCAGGAACATTAAAAGCACGTGCAACTCTTGTAGCTGGTTCTCCGGCTTTGAGACGTCCCAGTGAACGCAGCCGTTGCTCCGACGTTAGGCTCATACCGGCGTAAGACTATGACGTTATCGCGATTTTTAAGGCTTTTCGTTGATCTATCGTTTGATTTCGTAAGAAAGGAAATAACTTTTGAAAACGTGTTGACGAAAAACGTGCGATTGAATCTCAATAAGGTCATTTTTTTCTGGTTTTGGTTTAACGGCCCTTTCAAGATTATTTCACTCATATAGAGCCGATCGTTAATCAGAGGTGGGCGAAAACCGGAGTACCCGGAGAAAAACCACCTGACCTTCCGTTGCAGAACTTGGCTTCTCACATGTGACCCGAGCGAGGCCAATAAGGTCATGATTGACTCGATAATGGGTACAAAAATCAAGAGTACAGGTTGGTGGCATGTTTGATTTACTTGTAAGGGTGAATTAAAATTTTCTTTTTAGAAAGAAAAAATATATATTTTACTTTTGGTCCTTTGAGATCAACGTGAATATTCTGAGATATCAGAAATACATTATTGGTTTAGACTCCGTAGTTTATGGAAAAGCTAAATTTTCTGACCCATGCAGAACTTTTGCCACTGAGTATATAAGGATGTTTTCGATACCAGCGTATCTGTTGTCTTTCCCTTTTTTTATGCCCCGCCACGTATGACGGGGTATTATGTTAGACCCTCCGAAATATTGAGTGTCCGTCCGTCCGTCCGTCAGCGCCGCATAGTTTCCTGTCCGCTCCATAACTCAAATGATTCCATTTGAGGTATTTTTCCGAAACATCACAGGTATGTAGAGCAACATGAGACGACGTGCAGAACCTTAACTCTGGAGTACTTGCCCTTTGAACATGAACATTGTTTCGTGTCCGCACCATAACTCTGATACCTTTTGAGATATACAGATATGTAGAGCACCGTAAAACAACGTACACGAGCAGATGAACCATAACTCTAATTTGTGACAACAAACAAATAGGAGTCTGCCTAGGCTATGCTCGATCTCTACTTCATAAAAGGTCATATATTTCACATGGGTTGCTCAATAGGTTATAGGGTTCGTTTGGGAACCATAGTGCAGTTTATATTTTACTTTTGGTCCTTTGAATATTCTGAGATATCAGAAATACATTATTGGTTTAGACTCCTATTCTAGACAGGTTTTTAATTATTTGGAACCCATTTTGATTTATATCAGTCTTTGTATCGACTGCCTATTCGAAATTCGCAAAATTGCAGTATGTTTCCTCTTGCTTTCTTTGCCGGATCATTGCAGGGTCACTGATGAGGCTTTATTAGCCGAAACTACGTAGTATGACCCATCTTCTTTCTTATGAATGTTTTCATTGCTCTTAAAGGAACTCATTTTTGATTTTTATTTGCCTTCACTGCAGCTGGTGTTGTGCCGTGTGGTGGCCGTAAAACGTCTCCCCGTACATCAACCATAGTGCAGTTTATATTTTACTTTTGGTCCTTTGAGATCAACGTGAATATTCTGAGATATCAGAAATACATTATTGGTTTAGACTCCTATTCTAGACAGGTTTTTAATTATTTGGAACCCATTTTGATTTATATCAGTCTTTGTATCGACTGCCTATTCGAAATTCGCAAAATTGCAGTATGTTTCCTCTTGCTTTCTTTGCCGGATCATTGCAGGGTCACTGATGAGGCTTTATTAGCCGAAACTACGTAGTATGACCCATCTTCTTTCTTATGAATGTTTTCATTGCTCTTAAAGGAACTCATTTTTGATTTTTATTTGCCTTCACTGCAGCTGGTGTTGTGCCGTGTGGTGGCCGTAAAACGTCTCCCCGTACATCAACCATAGTGCAGTTTATATTTTACTTTTGGTCCTTTGAGATCAACGTGAATATTCTGAGATATCAGAAATACATTATTGGTTTAGACTCCTATTCTAGACAGGTTTTTAATTATTTGGAACCCATTTTGATTTATATCAGTCTTTGTATCGACTGCCTATTCGAAATTCGCAAAATTGCAGTATGTTTCCTCTTGCTTTCTTTGCCGGATCATTGCAGGGTCACTGATGAGGCTTTATTAGCCGAAACTACGTAGTATGACCCATCTTCTTTCTTATGAATGTTTTCATTGCTCTTAAAGGAACTCATTTTTTATTTTTATTTGCCTTCACTGCAGCTGGTGTTGTGCCGTGTGGTGGCCGTAAAACGTCTCCCCGTACATCAACCATAGTGCAGTTTATATTTTACTTTTGGTCCTTTGAGATCAACGTGAATATTCTGAGATATCAGAAATACATTATTGGTTTAGACTCCTATTCTAGACAGGTTTTTAATTATTTGGAACCCATTTTGATTTATATCAGTCTTTGTATCGACTGCCTATTCGAAATTCGCAAAATTGCAGTATGTTTCCTCTTGCTTTCTTTGCCGGATCATTGCAGGGTCACTGATCAGGCTTTATTAGCCGAAACTACGTAGTATGACCCATCTTCTTTCTTATGAATGTTTTCATTGCTCTTAAAGGAACTCATTTTTGATTTTTATTTATAACCTGTAGATTACAATCATATTCTGATTTAAACAATATTACAATTATTGATGACTATACATGTAATGATAATGACTCTTTATGGAAATTGATATGTAACATCTGAGAGGGAAGACTGATTTTGCTGCATATACTAGATTTCAAAACTCTGAACAGCATTGATGGATCGATTGTCTCTGAGTGTAGGCAGATGGGTGGGTACTAAGTCTTATACTCCAGTATTTTTAGCAGTGTAGGTCCTCATCAGACGTAGCGTATTGCAACGTCAGATCCCAGTCTACAGTAATTGCCTATGTCCCAGCTCATGAGCTCAGTCCGTGTTTTGCAGATAACCCTTTTTACGCACCCTGATGTCAGCGACATGAAATAACCACCGCCAGTATTTTACAGATGGTCAGTGATAATCACGTTGACAATCACTGATCATTTAGAAACTTCAGGTCGATCGATTAAATCGATCACAAAACATTGGTTTATTTTAAAAATAGATCAGCTCTGAGTTTTATATCACTGAGGTCATTTGATGTAATTCATTTCTATTTCTTGTCTCTGATGAGGGCTGTGGGTTGATTGTATCGATTCCTGATCATTGCTTTCACTTCTATTCTACCAATTATCAAACTGAATGTCAAACAGTGTAGAAGAAGCCATCAACGCTGTTTACTTTGTTTTGTTTTTTCAATGATTAACAACAGTGATACGACAGCTTGCGTAAATTTTATTGCGTTATAGACACATCCAAGAACTACGTCAACACCCAGTCAGACTATTTACCGGGACTTAACGCCATTAGTCGCCATTGCAAAAACGATTTTATTTTGTGTAAGCATGTCTAAAATCTTGACCTTTAAAGAATTAAAATAGACATATCCAAGCTTGTATTTAATATTTTCTAGGAGAATCGGAGCTCTTTTTGCAATATTTATTTGTCAACGAGGCGGGATGGTCAGAGTTCTGTTTTAATACAAATGCGTGTAACTAACGATCCAAATGAATTAGTATTATAGTTTATTTAATACTTAGCAGTGAAATCAATGCATATCTGAAACAAATGGAAATGATATCAACCACAAGTGAAATGATATCGTATCATTTCACATGTGACTGATACCATTTATATCATTTCACTGTAGCGTGCCGGAACTACTTTTTTGTTTACGCTATGGTCGAAAAAAGGGTTAATTTTCCTGTTATTTACTAAGAATAATAATCCCTTATGTCGTTAGAATATATTTTGACGTTTGAAGACGGAAGAGTGGCATTAAACTGAATTAACAGGCGCCATATTTGACAACAGCCGCGCTGTGATTTTTGCCGACACACATCTCGGTCCCAATTTAAATGCTCCCTTTAAGATTTAGGCTTAGCTTTCTTGTTACAAATGGTCTACAAGGCGTACCAGATCACTGAATGGCTCAGTAAGAGTTTGTGCGAGGAAATATGGGCTAAAATCAGCGTGTTTTGTGTGTTTTTTTTCCAACGTGAAAAACCGCCCGCGACCGACTGCTACAAATGGAATCGATTATACAGTGGCTGGGTGCATGCAACGTAGAGTCTTTAATAATAAAATGAACTTCAAATGAGTACAACGCATTCAGTAACATACCTTGAAAAGCATTCTTTGAACTAGAAAATGCTGAATCCAAAATGGCGATTTGTTTATGCTTTGAAACTGACAGTTGTAACGTCATGTAGCCAGGTCAAAATCGTGACGTCACCGCCTCGGGTCGATCAATAATTACCGTAAGTGTCCCAATAAATTATAAAATAAAAAGAACATTAACTTTTTTCGACGGATACCAAAAATATTTCATCAAGTGTGTTGAAAACATCATAATTTTCACGGGTGCGAAAAATATTTCATCGAAAAAAATTAGGATGTTTTCAACCCACCACCCGATGAAATATTTTTGGTATCCACCTCAAAAAAGTAAATTTCCTCTATATATTCTATCTATCTATTTATACTGCAGCAACCCCGTTAGGAGGACTATTGTGCAGGTGAAGTACTCATTTATAGTGTAATTCGATAGATTACCTGTGATAGTCAACTGAAATAAACGTGGAAACGAAACCCTATTTGCAGTGTGTTTCACACTGCAAATATGCCAGACGCATTTCGCCAATCACGAAGAACGGTAATCCATGTCAGTGTTACGGGATGGAATAGGAAACCTCTCCGGTGCTTATGCACATCTAAATTATTTTAGTAGATATATGGTAGGGCGGTGCGAGTGAAATATTTTAGGTGAAATATGGTACGCAAACTGTGCTGCTCCATGAACAAGTCATGCACATATCATACGATGTATGCATGAGTGGTTTATAGAGAGCTGTTTTTACAATACAGGGGGCCGCTATAAGGCTGAGTCCTATAGAATTTGCCTAAAAATCGCCAACCGCCAAATGGTGCCACATATGATTTTTATTCCCGTCACGTGTTGTGTGGGTGTTCGTTTTGACAGGAGTCATGTCATTGATTTATAGGGTCGTTTCATCAATTTTTCCTATGGGAAATATACTATTTGAACGCAAATCCATTATCTACTCGATTTTTGCTATCTAGCTTTATTTGTGGCCGGTATCTCCACCTCGCCACGAATTGAGCAAGGTAATATGAGTAGGCATGATTTTCTGGTAGTATTCATAGATATATAAACCCTGAGAAAAACGAACACTTTAGCAGCAGGTCAAGTTGTAACGTATACCTACAACATCGTGTCGGGAAATAGAAAGTATATTGAAAGGTATGTTAAATCTATGTTTAGTATTATTTTTGTATGAACATGCTTGTAGGTTTTGGAGGGGTTTACTTCTAGTATACCCCAACTTTCTGAAGCCTATTCTGAATTCACTGTTGTGGCCTGTAGTGATTAGGCTACTAGCTTTGCCAGCTAGACGTCGCAGGATTGATCCCAGGCTTCTCCAGTAGTAGAATGAGTCTAAGTGAGGTCCTGTCTCATGCTGACCCTAGATGTTGGTGAGACGTAAAGTTTGGACACCCGCTCATTCTAGATTCATTTAGGCTTTTAGACCCCTTTTGTAGAATGTAATTAATAAACGCCGGGTCACTTGTTTGATCCATGACTTTTGACTAGCTGTGGTTAGAAAACCGTGGTTCCGTCCCAATATGATATGAGGTGTAGAGGGGACGTAAACTTAAGACGGGTTTAACCATATCTTCATCATCAGGGCAAACTCTTACAAGAGCCTGTTGGGTTATCCGTGATGATGAACCGTAATGAATTTTATTTTACAAGCATGTTCACGTTGATTAGAAATAATTTTGTTCAAGAAGAATTACGAGTTCATTTTGTAATGATGCCGTTTTTGTCTGATAACTCAGTTGTGCATGTATGTACATATAAAGAACGTGATGATGATAAGTGGGAGTATTTGGTCGCCACACGTCATAACGGCCTGAGTGGCGGGGATGACGTCAGCTGCGTCATCGACGTCGCGAGGACGGTTGTGACGGGGTGCCTACCAAATACAGAGAGAATTTACGGCAAACAGTGTTGGCCCTTATGAGACACTAACAAATGTTGTGGATTATAGATGAAAATCTTCTGTTGTAGTTTCTATCTGTTTTGAATGTATTGAATTTGTGAATAGCTATATTTGTGAGCCGTGTCGCGGAGAAGGATATGAAATAGAGATTGTTATGTTTCCTGTAATTGGCAGCTGACCAGGTAGCGCAAAGGCGTGGTCTGTTCAATTGCCTCTTACTTGTGATAATGTAGTGAGCACAAATTTGATGAGTATTATGCTCAGTAGTAGTGAGCATTGATTGATTTCTGTAGTGCTCAGTAAGGAAACATGAACTTTGAGTATTATTGTGTCAAGCGCTGGGTGCTGATAATTTGATGCACAGTCAAGTTGAGTTCTGCTGTACGGTTATTTGTCGCATGCACTAATCAGCCTGTATGTCTGGTCGGCGCATGCGCAATAACGGTATATGCATGAACATATTCTTACTTCTCCGGGAGGGGGATCATGATATAGCATGTATGTTTTGTGACTCGTATCTTAGTCCAGTTATCGTAATTTGCAGGCACAACAATGCGTGACCTGCTGCTCCCTGCTTCATAGCAGCAGGTACTGGTACGACGCTAGGCGTTAGGGTCCAGCAAGGGCGGACAGACCGCCGTAATCAGCGTAGACCAGAATCAGAATCATTGTTCATTGTCAACAAATGTGAGACCATAAAAGAGGTCAACTAACCTGCAGGATATTCGGACGATCGCTCACACTGTGATCGGCAACCTGTGATCGGCAACTATGTCGATAGACTAGTGTGCAGTTTGCACTAGTTCGCGAGAGGAAGTTTCACGCGAGAGGGGGATTCACCCTAAGTTATAAACTGGCCAGTCGCGTCTTGTGTTGTTTCTTTTTTTGTTTTTGTTGTTGTTTTTGTTGTTTGCTTCTGTAGGTATTCACGTCACCCGTTCCGAGCACAGAACATTGTTTTGCCTTCGGAGCGGACGTCGTGAGTTGGCTACAGAAGCAACAAATTGTGATGTTTTGTGTTAGTAAGTGGTGTATGTAGATACTGTAAATAATTCATGTCATTCATCTAACATCTTTCTTGTGCCTTACCCCACAGCTGCCCGTACACCTGTCAGAGATCACGCTCGGTTGTCTTGTCAGCATGGGGGTTTGCGGGACGCCGTAAACCCACATGTAACATTTGGTGTCAGAAGTGGGATAATGTATACAAATGTTACATGTGGGTTTACGGCGTCCCGCAAACCACCATGCTGACAAGACAACCGAGCGTGATCTCTGACAGGTGTACGGGCAGCTGTGGGGTAAGGCACAAGAAAGATGTTAGATGAATGACATGAATTATTTACAGTATCTACATACACCACTTACTAACACAAAACATCACAATTTGTTGCTTCTGTAGCCAACTCACGACGTCCGCTCCGAAGGCAAAACAATGTTCTGTGCTCGGAACGGGTGACGTGAATACCTACAGAAGCAAACAACAAAAACAACAACAAAAACAAAAAAAGAATCAACACAAGACGCGACTGGCCAGTTTATAACTTAGGGTGAATCCCCCTCTCGCGTGAAACTTCCTCTCGCGAACTAGTGCAAACTGCACACTAGTCTATCGACATAGTTGCCGATCACAGGTTGCCGATCACAGGTTTAGCGATCGTCCGAATATCCTGCAGGTTAGTTGACCTCTTTTATGGTCTCACATTTGTTGACAATGAACAATGATTCTGATTCTGGTCTACGCTGATTACGGCGGTCTGTCCGCCCTTGCTGGACCCTAACGCCTAGCGTCGTACCAGTACCTGCTGCTATGAAGCAGGGAGCAGCAGGTCACGCATTGTTGTGCCTGCAAATTACGATAACTGGACTAAGATACGAGTCACAAAACATACATGCTATATCATGATCCCCCTCCCGGAGAAGTAAGAATATGTTCATGCATATACCGTTATTGCGCATGCGCCGACCAGACATACAGGCTGATTAGTGCATGCGACAAATAACAGTACAGCAGAACTCAACTTGACTGTGCATCAAATTATCAGCACCCAGCGCTTGACACAATAATACTCAAAGTTCATGTTTCCTTACTGAGCACTACAGAAATCAATTAATGCTCACTACTACTGAGCATAATACTCATCAAATTTGTGCTCACTACATTATCACAAGTAAGAGGCAATTGAACAGACCACGCCTTTGCGCTACCTGGTCAGCTGCCAATTACAGGAAACATAACAATCTCTATTTCATATCCTTCTCCGCGACACGGCTCACAAATATAGCTATTCACAAATTCAATACATTCAAAACAGATAGAAACTACAACAGAAGATTTTCATCTATAATCCACAACATTTGTTAGTGTCTCATAAGGGCCAACACTGTTTGCCGTAAATTCTCTCTGTATTTGGTAGGCACCCCGTCACAACCGTCATCGCGACGTCGATGACGCAGCTGACGTCATCCCCGCCACTCAGGCCGTTATGACGTGTGGCGACCAAATACTCCCACTTATCATCATCACGTTCTTTATATGTACATACATGCACAACTGAGTTATCAGACAAAAACGGCATCATTACAAAATGAACTCGTAATTCTTCTTGAACAAAATTATTTCTAATCAACGTGAACATGCTTGTAAAATAAAATTCATTACGGTTCATCATCACGGATAACCCAACAGGCTCTTGTAAGAGTTTGCCCTGATGATGAAGATATGGTTAAACCCGTCTTAAGTTTACGTCCCCTCTACACCTCATATCATATTGGGACGGAACCACGGTTTTCTAACCACAGCTAGTCAAAAGTCATGGATCAAACAAGTGACCCGGCGTTTATTAATTACATTCTACAAAAGGGGTCTAAAAGCCTAAATGAATCTAGAATGAGCGGGTGTCCAAACTTTACGTCTCACCAACATCTAGGGTCAGCATGAGACAGGACCTCACTTAGACTCATTCTACTACTGGAGAAGCCTGGGATCAATCCTGCGACGTCTAGCTGGCAAAGCTAGTAGCCTAATCACTACAGGCCACAACAGTGAATTCAGAATAGGCATCAGAAAGTTGGGGTATACTAGAAGTAAACCCCTCCAAAACCTACAAGCATGTTCATACAAAAATAATACTAAACATAGATTTAACATACCTTTCAATATACTTTCTATTTCCCGACACGATGTTGTAGGTATACGTTACAACTTGACCTGCTGCTAAAGTGTTCGTTTTTCTCAGGGTTTATATATCTATGAATACTACCAGAAAATCATGCCTACTCATATTACCTTGCTCAATTCGTGGCGAGGTGGAGATACCGGCCACAAATAAAGCTAGATAGCAAAAATCGAGTAGATAATGGATTTGCGTTCAAATAGTATATTTCCCATAGGAAAAATTGATGAAACGACCCTATAAATCAATGACATGACTCCTGTCAAAACGAACACCCACACAACACGTGACGGGAATAAAAATCATATGTGGCACCATTTGGCGGTTGGCGATTTTTAGGCAAATTCTATAGGACTCAGCCTTATAGCGGCCCCCTGTATTGTAAAAACAGCTCTCTATAAACCACTCATGCATACATCGTATGATATGTGCATGACTTGTTCATGGAGCAGCACAGTTTGCGTACCATATTTCACCTAAAATATTTCACTCGCACCGCCCTACCATATATCTACTAAAATAATTTAGATGTGCATAAGCACCGGAGAGGTTTCCTATTCCATCCCATAACAGTCAGATTTCAAAGGGAAGTAATTAGCGCATGCCCAATTCACAATGCGGAATTACTGCTAATGTCGAATTTGGAACGAAGTTTGTATATAAATCGTTATCTGTTCAGTTAGCGTTCAGTTTGCTGCCCAAAGTTAAGCGATGTCGTTACTATCTCCTTGGAATCCTTTCAAAATGGGCCAAAACGGGCCCGTTTGCACTCAAGTCTATCAGTGGGCCGAAAATGGGCCCGGTTAATACCGCACGTGTAATCACGCGATTTTTACACGATAAATAGCACTTTTACGCTCTTTATTATCCCATGTTGCAAGTACAAAGATAGTTTGATATAAAGAAAGGAATCAAAGGGAGGTAACTCAGAAACACAAATCATTATTGCTTCCAGCATCATGTCTAAACCTCATCCATACAAATTGCTTTAAAATTTCATCAACATTTTCTATACGGTCACCGTGTAAAGACGTGCACATGAATTATGTAAAACGAATCTAACCAAAAACCAAATCATTTTTTTTTGCATTTGACAAGCCATCTTGCCCACGTAAATTTCGCCATGAAGTCTCATCAAGATATTTTATACCATTGCATAGTTATGGCATCCAGAAGGATAGTCTGAAAAAAATATCAAATGTTACTCTGAAACTGAGAAAGGGAGAACTCTCATTTTTGAATGTGAGGTATTGTCCTCATCTCTATAAGTTTCATCATGATTGTGCCAATCATGATAGTCCGCTGAAGAAAGGGGAGGGAGGGGGGTCAATTTTTGTTTGATTTGAGGTTTAACGTCCCCGTCAACACTGACGTCATTTTGGAGACGTTGCTTCCAATTTTGTGGGACTTTTACCCGACATTGAGATTAAATGACATCTCAAGCCCTGTCGTCCAATGAAACCAATAGGGTGTATAAGCATGGACGGGCCGACTCGCACCGCTTTGCCTGGGCAGGCTTAGGTCATCTACGCTGTTTACCAGTTCTCTTGTGGGATCGGTTTCAGCTCTGCGTGAAAGCATCATGCAGCCCATATATTTCTTCAAGCCCCTATGGGCGGGAGCCGAATCACGTAAGCCTACTGCACGAAAGCACGAGTTGACTGGACTGGTTTTTGTGCAACAGTACAATTTCCCTTCCTGTATTTTATTCGGGTAATCGTCTAGTTCAGTCATCATCATTTTGTAGATACACCTGTTATATTTACTTTCCGAACAGCTTGAGATTTGTACAGAAGAGTATTAGGGCCGGGTCTACTTTTTTAGCTCACCTGAGCACGAAGTGCTCAAGGTGAGCTTTTGGGATCGGTCTTTGTCCGTCGTCCGTCGTCCGTCGTCCGTGCGTCCGTGCGTCCGTCGTCAACTTTTGCTTTAAACAACTTCTTCTCCAAAACTGCTGGACAGATTTTGATCTAATTTCACAGGAATGCTCCTTGGGTGATCCTCTACCAAAATTGCTCAAACTATTCTGCTCGGGTGAACAAGATGGCCGCCAGAGCTAAAAATAGAAAAACCTTTAAACGACTTCTCCTGCTTAACCAGTGGATGGATTTTGAATTTATTTCACAGGAATGTTCCTTGGATGACCTTCTACCAAAATTGCTCAAACAGTTCCGCTCGGGTGAACAAAATGGCCGCCAGAGCTAAAAATAGAAAAACCTTTAAAGGACTTCTTCTCCTTAACCAGTGGATGGATTTTGAAATCATTGCACAGGAATGTTTCTTGGGTGCCCCTCTACTAAAATTGCTCAAACCGTTCCGCTCGGGTGAACAAAATGGCCGCCAGAGCTAAAAATAGAAAAACCTTTAAACGACTTCTTCTCCTTAACCAGTGGATGGATTTTGAAATTATTGAACAGGAATGTTCCTTGGGAGCCCCTCTACTAAAATTGCTCAAACCGTTCTGCTCGGGTGAACAAAATGGCCGCCAGAGCTAAAAATAGAAAAACCTTTAAAGGACTTCTTCTCCTTAATCAGTGGATGGATTTCGAAATTACTTCACAGGAATGTTCCTTGGGTGACCCTCTACCAAAATTGCTCAAACTGTTCCGCTCATGTGAACAAAATGGCCGCCAGAGCTAAAAATAGAAAAACCTTTAAAGGACTTCTACTCCTTAACCAGTGGATGGATTTCGAAATTACTTCACAGGAATGTTCCTTGGGTGACCCTGTGCCAAAATTGCTCTAACCATTTTGCTCCAGTGAACAAGATGGCCGCCAGAGCTAAAAATAGAAAAACCTTTAAACGACTTCTACTCCTTAACTAGTGGATGGATTTTGAAATTACTTCACAGGAAGGTTCCATGGGTGACCCTCTACCAAAATTGCTCAAACCGTTCCGCTCGGGTGAACAAGATGGCCGCCAGAGCTAAAAATAGAATAACGTTTAAACGGCTTTTTCTCCTTAACCAGTGGATGGATTTTGAAATTATTTCAAAGGAGTGTTCCTTGTGTGACCCTCTACCAGAATTGTCAAATCGTTCCGCTCGGGTGAACCAAATGGCCGCCAGAGCTAAAAATAGAAAAACCTTTAAACGACTTCTTCTCCTTAACCAGTGGATGGATTTTGAAATTATTGAACAGGAATGTTCCTTGGGAGCCCCTCTACTAAAATTGCTCAAACCGTTCCGCTCGGGTGAACAAAATGGCCGCCAGAGCTAAAAATAGAAAAACCTTTAAAGGACTTCTTCTCCTTAATCAGTGGATGGATTTCGAAATTAATTCACAGGAATGTTCCTTGGGTGACCCTCTACCAAAATTGCTCAAACTGTTCCGATCGGGTGAACAAAATGGCCGCCAGAGCTAAAAATAGAAAAACCTTTAAAGGACTTCTTCTCCTTAACCAGTGGATGGATTTCGAAATTACTTCACAGGAATGTTCCTTGGGTGACCCTCTGCCAAAATTGCTCTAACCATTTCCCTCCAGTGAACAAGATGGCCGCCAGAGCTACAAAATAGAAAAACCTTTAAACGACTTCTACTCCTTAACTAGTGGATGGATTTTGAAATTACTTCACAGGAAGGTTCCTTGGGTGACCCTCTACCAAAATTGCTCAAACCGTTCCGCTCGGGTGAACAAGATGGCCACCAGAGCTAAAAATAGAATAACGTTTAAACGGCTTTTTCTCCTTAACCAGTGGATGGATTTTGAAATTATTTCAAAGGAGTGTTCCTTGTGTGACCCTCTACCAGAATTGCTCAAACCATTCCGCTCGGGTGAACAAAATGGCCACCAGAGCTAAAAATAGAAAAACCTTTAAACGACTTCTTCTCCTTAACCAGTGGATGGATTTTGAAATTATTTCACAGGAATGTTCCTTTGGTGAATCTCATCAAAAAATGCTCATACCGTTCCCCTTGGGTGAACAAAATGGCTGCCAGAGCAAAAATAGAAAAACTTTTAAACGATTTCTTCTCCTTAACCAGTGGATGAATTTTGAAATTATTTCACAGGAATGTTCGTTTGGTGTCCCTCTACCAAAATTGCTCATACTGTTCAGCTAGGGCGAACAAAATGGCCACCAGAGCTTCTCCTGCTTAACCAGTGGATGGATTATTAGCCCTGGAGCCAAAAACGGCCTGCCCCGGGGCCCACTGGTTTTACATAGGCTTATATAGGGAAAACCTTTAAAAATCTTCTTGTCTGAAACCAGAAAGCCCAGGTCTTTGATATTTGGTATGTAGCTTTGTCTAGTGGATCGCTACCAAGATTGTTCAAATTATAGCCCTGGTGCCAAAAACAGCCCCACCCCGGGGCCCACTGGTTTTACATAGGCTTATATGGAAAACCTTTAAAAATCTTCTTGTCTGAAACCAGAAGACCAAGGTCTTTGATATTTGGTATGAAGCTTCATCTAGTGGACCTCTACCAAGATTGTTCAAATTATAGCCCTGGGGCCAAAACCGGCCCCGCCCCGGGGCCCACTGGTTTTACATAGGCTTATATTGGGAAAACCTTTAAAAATCTTCTTGTCTGAAACCAGAAGGCCCAGGTCTTTGATATTTGGTAAGTAGCTTCGTCAAGTGGACCGTTACCAAGATTGTTCAAATTATAGCCCTTGGGCCAAAAAATGCCCCCGCGCCAGGGCCCACTGGTTTTACATAGGCTTTTATAGGGAAAACCTTTAAAAATCTTCTCGTCTGAAACCAGAAGGCCCAGGTCTTTGATATTTGGTATGAAGCGTCATCTAGTGGACCTCTACCAAGATTGTTGAAATTATAGCCCTTGGGCCAAAAATGTCGCCGCCCAGAGACCAATTGGTTTTACATAGACTTATAAAGGGAAATTTTTAAAAATCTTCTTCTCTGAAACTGCAAGGCCCAGGTCTTTGATATTTGGTATGGAGCTTCATCTAGTGGACCTCTACCAAGTTTGTCAAAATTATAGCCCTGGGGCCACAAATGCCCCCCACCCAGGGCCCTTTGGTTTTGCAGAGACTTATATAGCCTGGTGCATAGGCTTATGTAGGGAATATCTTTATAAAAATCTTCTTTTCTGAAACAGCAAGGCCCAGGTCTTTGATATTTGGTGTGTAGCGTCATCTAGTGGACCTTTGCCAAGATTGTTCAAATTATAGCCTTTGTTTTTGTTTGGTATGAAGCTTCACCTTTAAGACCTCCCTCAACATTATGCACATTAAAGCCCTTCCGCCAATAATGGCCCTCCCTGGGGCCCACTTGTTACACTATGGATCAGGTGAGCGATCCAGGGCCATCATGGCCCTCTTGTCTTTTGATAGGTAACTCGAAATTTCGACTTATTCACTCGCATCTAAATATCTCGAAATTTCGGCTTAGTAACTCGAAATTTCGAATTATTAACTCGAAATTTCGACTTATTAGCTCGAAAGTTTGACATATTAACTCGGAATTTCGACTTATTAACTCGAAATTTCGACTTAGTATCTCGAAATTTCGCATTACGAGATACTAAATCATATACACACAGTTAATCTTAAACACTCCCGTTTCATTATACCCCGGCTTTGAAATAGGTTTACATCTGTTCCTCTCAAGAACCATAAAAGCTAGAAGCAGATTATGCAAATTATATGATAACATTGCATTTAAGATAATCAACCTTCAATTTCATTCCGGACTAGTTTCGGTTATAACAACCTTGTGTAGAGACTATGGTCATTATCGGCTTACTTGTATTGTGTAAACGCCAATGACCTTTCTCGGTGTAATTTTTTTCATTCTTCTTTCTCTCTATACCGGCCAATGTTATTTTTTCTAAAAATATTTCTCAAGAGGCCCCAAACATGTATCATGGGTTTTCTGACTCATCAGGACGTCACACATTCAATCCCGTTTCAGTAAAATGAAAGTGTGTGACAGTTTTAGCTCTTATCAAACTTTCTCATGAAGTGAATGCTGTAAAAATCATTTATAGATCAAAGCACTGACAGCACTGGTGGTGCAATTGTCTTCGAGTCTTTAACTAACTACAGAAGCTTCCCGCCTTCTATTGCACACGTGACTATCACTGACCATGACACTGACTACCCCCCGAACTTCAGTTAAATATAGCATATTCTTCTGATACCGAGGCCTCGTTTTTGGATTTATATCTATCTATTGTAGATGGGTTTGTTTCATGGAAAATTTATGATAAACGCGATGATTTTGGTTTTGAGATTGTAAATTTTCTTTTTTTGGATGGTGATGTTCCTCGTGCGCCATCATATGGCGTTTATATTTCGAAATTATTTCGATTTGCCAGAGTGTGTAGTCATGTATCTGACTTCAACACTCGTAATAAATTTAGCTAAACTCGAATTTTATGGTGACTTAGTAATTGAGAAAAATATATAACCGCAATGACTTAAGCACCCAATTTCGGAAAATCATTCTTCGATCTAAAAAGATTGGGTACAACATAAATGTTATACGAAAGACTGCATGCATGACAGTTAACCCAATCACGGTTGACAACTTTGCTTCCCTCTTGAATTGCACCCCGGTCAGATTCTATGACGGTTCCAACGTAAAGGCTTATTGAGAATTAGAGAGATCTAATTAAAGGTAATGTTGGTTGGTGCCTGATGCTCTGTCTCTGGTCGGGCCCATCGGAGTCTAACTGTTGGATTTCTTTTGCTCCAGCATTTCAGTGGCTTCTTGCTGTCGAGTCCTCACCGTTGTGTTATCTCTGTGGTTGCTTGATGTGTTCACGGAGATGTTGCACTGATGGAGGCCTTCATGCGGACTGAACAAATTATTTGTCTAAATCGCGACGGAAGTAAGGGCGAGGATTGTGGCCGCGTAAAATCGGTTTAAGCCCCCCCCCCCCCCACACACACACACACAGTGGAATTCGTTTCCGCTGACCGTTCCAAGGCAGTTTATTTTTGTTATGGTTTGTCCTTTGGTGTTTGTGTCGCTTGTGTTATTTTATTTTGGACAGCCTATTGGCCGTTTTTTGGGAAAGTAACTGTCCTTTTGGCTTTCCGCTGTTGGTGTTTCATGTTTGTGTGTCTTTCCTTTTGTTTTCCCCTCTGATGGGAGCTGTGGGTTGATTGTATCGATTCCTGATCATTGCCTCTACTTCTATTTTCTAGCTGGCCAAGCCTATTCCGAAAAGGCGGGGCACAGGTCTAGTTCTCAACGTCAAATATGTTCTAGAAAGGGTTATCCTGTGGAAGCAAGGACTACACAGAACTGTAAACATATGGAGTGTGCGAGGGTAGGCTTAAAAGTTCTGAGCCTGACCAAGATCCAATGGTTTGTTCATGCTGAAAGTGCCTTATTTTTCAACATAGTCTCTCTTCCTGTCCACACACTTCCTCCAGCGATGCTGGAGTCCTTTGATTCCAGTGGTATAGATTATCTCATCTTGGTCCCTGAAAAACTCCTCCACAGCAGCTATCATCTCCTCGTCTGACCCATAATGCTGCCCAACCATGTGTTTTTTTCGTGTTTGGCAACAGGAAATTATCTGATGGAGCTAGATCAGGTGAATACGGAGGGTGATCGACAAGTGTGAAGCCACAGTCATGCACAGCAGCCATTGTACATCAGGGTTTTTGAAAGGTCCAGGATGCTCATACCTACGTAAATCGGGCGATTGAGCACTAGACGGCACTTTTGCATCTGGACTGCTGCAAGATCATCGTCGAAGATCTTGGCTCTGGCAAAGGCTGGGCTGGCGATGAGACGCATGAGTTTATCTTCCTCGTTGACGCGGACCAGCTTGACATCGACACGCCTGCGGAAGTTCTCCGTCGTCTTGCCGAAGACCCAATTATTCAGTTCCTTGTTGAGTTCCTTCTCAAAGTCACTGGTGGCCTTCGTCTGGAGCTCAGTATTCACCCGGATGTAGGGCTTCATCCAGGGGCTCTGCTGGAACCGAAGGTCACGATGAATCTTGGTTAGACGCATACCCAGAGACATGTATAGCTGGAGATTCCGATAGTGGAGCACGTAACGGTCTTTGTTGCGAAGGTTGGGTACCAACTTCTCAATCTCTGTAGTGCTCCCCCCCCCCCCCAAAGCTCCATCGAGAAGTTCGCGCTGGTACTCGATATCCACTCCATGACCACTAGGCGTTCTGGTGCTAGCGGGTAGGCATGTGCGCCTTGTGCAGCTCTGCTGGATATTTCATATCTACCTCTAGGATATAGCCCTCTTCATTGTCTGCGGGTAGTTCTGCAATGACTACTGCGAGTCCCGCTACATCGACCCACTGGAAGTCTCTGATGGGGAGGGTCTGGCTCATAGCCCATCCATAGAGATTGTTCGCATCGAGATAGAAGATATGGCTACTGGGTTTTTCTGGGTCATAATCCTCGACCTGAGGATTGTTGGTCTGGGCATATCGTTTTGATACCATCGAGATATTTCCGCGCATCCACTTCTTGACAAACAGGTGTTGGTCTTTAAGCAGCTCGAGCTCCACTCCTGTCTTTTTTAGGAGGGCGTCCCACGAAAGCCCCGGGCTGGTTTAGTAGTGCGCTGGGTCTAAACCGTACTGCGTCAGGGATGTCTTTCGGAATTCCTCAAAGACATCTGCCAGCAGAAGAACATCTGTGCGATTGTAGAGGTCGTGGTAGTCCCCCAGGGTCTTACACCCACAGACCTCCCATACTCTATGCGCGTGGGCGTAGTCGTCGTCGCGGATGTGCTCGTCGGTGAGCTTGCTGTAGAATACCTCTTTCGGAGGGAGCTTGGTCTCGGCGAAACGGTCCAAGGAGGCCATATACTCGTAGGGGTAGACGCCCTTCCGGGTCAAGAGCTGAAGCCCTCTGACGGTTTGGTTCGTATTTGGATGTGATCTTGAAAGACTCTGGCTGGTTTGACGCCACCAGTTTGTCGAGGGAAGCGAGCAGGAACTGGGTGCTATCGATGAAACGGAGCTGCCCGAGAGAAAAGGAGATGTGTTATTGGGGATGCAGGAGACTCTGCCTTCGACCCTCGAGATGGCCTGCATGAGCAGGTGGGAGTCGTACCCTCTGAGGTTGTGGAACACCTCGGGAATAACGGTGGGCTTAGCCTCAGCTTAAGGTTGCAGGCGTTGTGAGCTGCCCCTCGATATTTACCCGTGATATGACAGTGGTCGCGGACAGAGTCACCGTTTAGAGGTTTTTCGCATATATAGCTATTCACGGCATTGTTATGGGCATGATAGTCCTTTCGTGTTATCCTTATGTTTTTAGGGTTTGCTAGCGCGCTCTTAATCTCGCGCTCCTCCTCCTGGGATGATTTTAAGAAGTGCTATGTTGTATTTGGGCCGCGATACTCGATAGGCGGCTTTGTCGTTCCATCACACCTCACCACGATATAGCAGTAGCTGCAAGCCTCATGTTGTTGTGTTCGTTGGGTGTTACTTTTTGTAGGATCGCGTTCGGGGCCCTCGATCTTGGTGGTGAGCGCCTCAAAGTCTGCATAGATGACGAATGGGGTTGGTTGCTGCTTGTGGTGGTTCTGGAAGGTGAACTTGTTCTTACCCTCCTCTGGCATCTCCACCCGGACAGCCGTCTGGCCGATGCCTTCGCACTCAAGCTTGTGGGCCTCCAGCAGGTCTTCTCTCGTGTAGCCATGAAGACAGCGCTCACAGAAATGCTTCTTATTACTGTGCTTGCTTTGGTTGTAGAGGATACGGTTGAGATTATTAATACAGGTGTAGTGGAGTTTATCGCCCGTTCCAATCAAAAGTAGATTAATCCTTTTTATCTGTTTCGGCTGCTGGCTGAGATATAGTAGCGATTGTGACACCTTTGTCCCAGCCAAAGATATTAAAGGCTAGATTGTTCTGCCGCTCAAATTTTGGTATCTGAGAGATGGGAATTGGGAAATCAATCCCACCAATGTTGAATTTATGAAGATCATTTTTATACCACCCTGGCCTCTCCGGATGATGTGGTGGTTTGTACAGAGCCGCTAGGGTTGAGTATAGAAAACAGCGATCGTCCTTGTTTTTCACGTTAACCACTGCTTTCTTAGCACTTACTTCTGCTGGGAGTGGGATGTAGGACCTACCCCGCAGAGGTTGATATCTGGCAATGTCCAACCAAAAGGTCTGTACCTGATCTACAACCCAGCCAGACCCTCTCTGCGTCCACTTTTCGAGTGTTTCTTGGATCTGTGGGAAGGTTTTATCGAGAGCCCCATTGATTTCGCTGGCCTGGAGAAGGGCCTCCTGTTTGTGGCGCAACACGGGGGTTGTGTACTCCTCACTACCGTCTGGGTTGTCCTTCCGAAGCTGAACCTTGACAGCCAACTGGAACTTCACACCACCCAGCGCCTCGATCTCTTCCTCGAGCTTGCTACTGATCTGGGGCACTACAGCCTCGAGGAAAGTCCTGGGGTCTGCACTATGAGGATTATTGGCAGGCACGTCCATCTGCCAACCCCTCAAAAAGTCGCAAATAACCGTTGGGGTCTGCCTGAAGACTAGCTGTTGCTCAGCAGATGTAAACAAATCGAGGGTCTCATCTTGATATTCCTTGACGGATCTCAGGACTTTCTAGCGGTAGATAGGGTCAAAATCCCTTTCGATGGCTTTCTTTTGGTGGCCTTCTATTTGCGTGGTGGTGGAGTAGGTCGATATTTTTTCAGGCTGTAAAGGTTTTAACAGGCGCCCTTTGACAGAGTCTGAGATAGGCTCATCCAAAATGTTTTGAACCACATGATGGAGAGCCGAATTATCAGTAATTTCTGCCAGTAACTGCTCTATGTGTTCATCCATAGTAGCCATGTTACTGTATCTTTTCTTTTTCCTATATACTAACAATCTCTAATAGGAAATACAGTAGAAATCTTTCCGCATTTTTCTTTGACTTTACCTATATACTAACAATTCTCTAATTGGAAATACAGTAGAAAATCTTTCCGCATTTTTGTTGGACTTTACCTATATACTAACAATTCTCTAATAGGAAATAAATTAGAATATAACCATCTTAACTCTTTTTTAACCATACTAGATAGAAAAGGCAGATAGTCGTCTAAACTCTTTTTGAGTCCTTCGATTCCTGTTTATGTAATTTATGGTAATAACTGATTTAACACCACATTGCATACAAAGTAGATGGTGTGTTTTCACCGACACTCCACAGTTTGTGCAAAGTAGTGGTTCTGTTCTTCCTACCCTCTTACTGACACTATTGTGTCTCCCACAGAATTCTCCGCGGCAATTATTGTTGCAGGGTTCTCTCTTCCCCACAGGAATCCAAGGACACTTGTTCATTTTTGTGCTGTATGTTTAGGTACTATATTTCT
The DNA here is from genome assembly GCA_963580285.1 of Lucinisca nassula. Lineage (NCBI taxonomy): Eukaryota > Metazoa > Mollusca > Bivalvia > Lucinida > Lucinidae > Lucinisca > Lucinisca nassula. Next base: position 66,464,827 of record OY757025.1, on the reverse strand, counting down.
CTAATACAAACACACCCCGCCCGGCGGGGCTGTTGGCGAGCGCATGTGTTGGCCATGCGATTTGGCAGGCAAACAAATATTTTAAATTGAGTCTATTTACGCGAACCCCTCATAGTGTTCTCCACTTTCTTTGCAGGTGCATTTAAAGGTCGATGGCTCGTCTCCGGTGCCGATCTGAACCTGGCGGTATGTGTGGTTTCGCCTGTGGCAATGGGGACAGGCGAAGAGGGTGGAAGTTTTTCCTATGACTTTTTGGCTAAGACGGCGCGTTACCTCGTCGCGTTCGGTCTTCCCGGCCATGGGACACAGCACAGTTGCCGTCATATCACCAAAAACATCCGGAAGCAAATCCCCTGCGGCAAGCCTATCTAGGGCCCACCCTCCACTCTCTACCTTGCTCAGTATTGTGCCTGTGGGGTCAATGTTGGCCAGGGCGCTGTAGATATTCACGAACATCGGAGAGTCCCACTGGCGGTTGTAAGCGCTGGCTGATTCCGCTCACCGGGTAATCGCTGCGTTGTAGCACTCGCGTTCAATTCGTTGAGCGAAATCACGGCTGCGCTGCTCGTCGAAGCGTGGGTATTGAGCAAGGGCTTTGTAGAAGAGATCCCTGTAGCATTTGCGGGGGTCAATAGGCTCTTGCATTCTGTTTCTTTATAATCCTTATGTTTAAGTATTTCTAAATTATTCGCTATAAACCCCCTCTGGGGCTGTTGGTGTTGTAAATCATTTTACACCAGGGGATTCCCCGCGATACGGCAGGCAAACAAATATTTTATTCTATTGCTTCTGCTTCCCCTCTCGGTGGGGCCGACCCGGGGGTTGGGGGATGTACAGACGGACGCATTACAGCGGCTATGTAAAATTGGATAATTGTCAAGAATGTTTGACGACACATTGATTGGCAATTAAATGGTTTTTGGGTTGATTATTTATGAATAGACTCAAAGTTAGAATTAGTGCTGGAGTCCACGTGACTCTCGCTGATCTGTAACTTATTTACAGAATTTTATCGCAATGGAGTAAGCTTGTTGCGCAAAAGGGTTATCTGTAGAATCAGGGCCGGATTCATGGGTAGGGCTGGGCAAACAGTGTAGACCCAGATCAGACGCAGCAGGGTACACAATGGTTGCTTACATTACAGGAATTTAAGGGTCAGGCGCCGAAAAACGCAGCGTATACGCGGTTTTCCCGAACGGGGAGTTGGACTGTTTCGTTTAACCCTTAAGGTTAAACGAAACAGTCCAACTCCCCGTTCGGGCCCATCTCAGGAGACAAAGAGACAATCGACCCACCAGTACTCCTAGTGCTTTGATATTGTTAATTTTTTGCGTCTTTAATGACGCTATTGTAGATTTGATAACTTAACTGCTAATTTGCCACACAACAGGACGACGGTTGGATGGATGAAGAGCAATCGATGCATGGGTCTCAGGAAATGAAAAGTTTGTTTGTTTGATTTGAGGTTAAACGTCCCCGTCAACGCTGTAAAGGTCATTTTGGAGACGCTGTTTCCAATTTTTTGGGACTTTTACCCGACATTGAGATGAAATGAAATCTCAAGCCCTGATGCCCAATGAAACCAATAGGGTTTTATAAGCATGGGCGGCCGACCCGCACCACTTTGCCTGGTCAGGCTTAGGTCGTCTAAGTGGTTTACCAGTACTCGTTAGACTTGCCCAAGTCTGTTAATTAGATGTAGAAATAATTGTTTACAAAAAAAAAAATAAATAAATAAATACATTGTAAATGAAATAGCAATACAGTCTTTTATGAAAATTGTGAAATTAACAGACTTGTAAAAATTGAAAGAACTCATTCACCTTTCCTGTAGATGATTGTCAGATATGGGCGAGAAGTTTGTTTTTGAGCTGTTGCAGCGTAGCTCCAGTGAGATGAGAAGTGATTTCGGCACTACTTTCGGTGTTACTGCATATGACCCAATCACCAGTGAGAACATATTACCCCGTGCTAACATAGTAGATTAATTCGCCATGCGGTATCTTCTTATAGACTGCTTCACAGACCACCTATTTCAAACGGAATAGACGAATATTTTTAATAGATGAACTGTGTAGCAGTCTAATCTTTTTATAGTTCAATTCATATAACCCAGTTTACAGCCCATTTGTACCATAAAATCCCAAACCTGGCAACTTGCAAACAGGGCAAACCCAGATCAAATACCACAGAACGCGGAGTCTCATTATGACCTTCACTGCATACTTACAAAAAGCTTCAGCCAATTTTGCCAAATATTTCGTGGAAGCCACAACCTGACATCCCTGATTTTAAAATGAACTCATTCCATACTGATATTAGGTGTTGAGGATTCCATTCGTTTAAGATGGGTTAAAAGTATGCAGTGTGGGTCGATGATGTATAAACAAAATAAGACAGTTGGAATGAGTTTGGACAGGTGCACGTCAAGGCTTATATTGTAAGCAGTGAATTTTGCAGTTTAGACACAGATGAGACGCCACTTGTTGTAGCGTCGGATCTGGGTCTGCTGTTTTTGTCCCTGAAAAGGCTGCTAGACATATACTCAGAGTATGGGTTAATGTGTGTGTGTGTGTGGGGGGGGGGGGCAATGTTACTTTTTAAAGCGACCTGTCTGCGTCCTTGGCATGTGACCATAAATAAAGCAAATTATCAGCTCAGACGCAAGTTCGATACCTGCCGGATTCGGCAACATTTTTTTCAGGAGATTGATCGTGAAATCTGTTCCACGGCGATTCTATCCCTTTCGCTGATTCAAGAAGGGCAGTTGTTGGTTTCCGGTAAAAGACTGTGCACTGTGCTGTATTGACAATATCTAACCAAAGAAATTGCCTTAATGCCAGATCATTTCATAAATCGCCTCGTCGAGGCAATTTATTTTTATGTAATAATAACGGAGTATAATGTCTAAACCTCTTCAAATATTCCTATGGATTGATATTGACAATAACTAACCCAAGAAACTGCCGTATGCAAGATCACTTCATAAATGGCCTCACCGATGCAATATATATTTAGAAAAATGTTAACAGAGTATAATGTTCAAACTTCTCTGAATATTCCGATCATTTTTGGCATTCGGATTGATATTGACAATACCTAACCCATGAGGCTGTTTTATGCAAGATTACTTTATGAATGGCCTCGCCGTGGCAAAATAATATAAAAAATGAATACGGAGTATAACACCTAAACCCGGCTTTGATAATTTTCGGCATACAGGTTGATATTGACAATACATAACGCGCAAAATTGCCTTATGCCAAATTACTTTACAAACGGCCTCGCCTAGGCAAACTGAAAAAGATATTTCGAAGTGTACCTTCTAATCTACTGGGAATATTTTTGACAACTGTTAGCATACAGATAGATAATGTACAGATCTAACCAACGCGATTCCTGAATGCCCAATTTCTTTATTTTAGCCTCGGCAAGGTAAAAAATTCACCCACTGACACGGTCGTATAACTTTCAAACCGACGGGTATATTTTTATAATGTTTTGCATGCAGATGTAAATTGACAAGATCAAGCTAATGATATCGTCTATTTCCAGATAGCTTTATAAACAGCCTCACCGAGGCAATTTTTAAAGACTGATTACGGATGTATAAGAACCAAGACGTAACCAAGGAGAATGTCTAATGCAAGATAAATAACCTCCCCAAGGAAATTTTCCAAAAACTGATTACAAAAAATAACTTTGAAGCCGCCAAACAATTGCGCAAGCCGCAGTTATTGCACGAACTATAGCTCAGCAGAAATCTTCAAGTAAACTGTAGAACTGCATGGTTGCTGTATTGCTAAAAAAATTGATTGTGGGTACCTGATAAAACTGCCTCGTCAAGGCGGTTCAATCAAGTCCCCGCAATCAAAGTTTTGAGCAGAGATAAGAAAATATCACAATTTTGTATCTTAAAATTTCCATTTTTTTTTTTTTTTTTTTTTTTTTTGCCGAAAAATTGACAATGTATTTGTACAGGCGTGTTTTCGTGATGGTTGTTGCGGGGTCTACACCTTAGCGTGAGTTAATTTCACTATAGGTCTTGTTGGCCCAGAATTGCTTCAAACATCTATGTTCATTGGATCAATATGAGCCTGAATTAAAATACCAATCAGACGCTAAATCAAAATATCAAAGCTACGCTCCATCAGCACTCTCAGTGCTTTGATTATAACCTGTCACTGACAGGCTCCAGAGCTTGTTATTATGATTTATTTACATAAGTGGGGGAAAACCACATGGAGGCAAAGGGTTTTAAAAAAGGAAGTTTAAATTTTAAGCCATTACGATAACATTCCTATGCTATATTAGGAGGCTCCAACAATGCCGTTAATCAGATTTTTTCCTATTTCTGCTCAAAATATAGATTGTGAGTACTCGTTACAAACGATTCAATGAGGCGATTCTAATGAGTACCCACAATCTATGAGTAACCGCCTCAATGAGGCAATTCTAATCGGTATCCAGTTTTTTTAAAAAAAAGTCGACGACTTTCTTCTGGATCCCATTTGTATGTATTGATGTATTTCTGACGTGTTTTGTCAATTTGTTTGTTTGATTTGAGGTTTTACGTCCCCGTCAGCACTGTAAAGGTCATTTTAGAGACCTTGCTTCCAATTGTGTGGGACTTTTACCCGACATTGAGATGAAATGACATCTCAAGCCCTGTCGCCCAATGAAATCAATAGGGTTTGTTAGCATGGACGGTCCGCCTCGCACCGCAGTTCCTGGACAGGCTTCCTCTAAGCGGTGTACCAGTACTAGTGTGCGGGCCGGATTCAGCTCTCCGTAGAGCATCATGCAGCCGATATATTTCTTCAAGCCCCTATGGGTGGGGGCGCATAATGTTTGGTAAACCCCGCTTTACTCTATATAAAGTGGAGTTAACAAGGGTTTTCATTGCATGGACATGTTAAGGGGATGATCATGGTAATTGTGAAAACTAGTGTCGCTGATGAAGAGATTAGGTTCAGAAGTTAGTAGCCCTCGCATCGTTTTTCTTTATTTCTGCTTCAAACATAGATTGTGGGTGCTTGTTAGAGGCGGTTCTAAAGAGTACCCACAATCTATACTACTGAGCAGAAATAAGACCATTATTTAACCCCTTGTTGAGGGCCACAAGGGAGATTAGTTGTTGTACTAATTGTGTTACCCTCGTAAAATAAAGTATATTATTATTATTATTATTATTGTAAACGCCACTTTTCTCTATGGTTTCTCATGTTAACATAATGTTGAAAAGATTCTGCACTTACACATCTTATGAATTAAGTAATTATGCCAAGTTAATGCTATTATGCTGCCTGCTTGCCCTTTTTTCTCTAATTACCAGTGCAAAAACAATTACAGTCCAACCTGTGTTAAGCAAGCACCTCAGGGATGATCAAAATGTGCTTGCTTAAGACAGGTGCTTGCTTAATACAGGTGGTTATTAATGCATTCGCCTTTTTCAGGATTTGAATGATTTCTTGCTTCAGACAGGTTGTTTGCTTAATAGAGGTGGCCACTATGACCCGTTTGACTGTATAATGATACCTCAATGTCTCGAACACCGATAGCTGTTTTCTATGACTGTTTTCGAACTCGCTCTTGAGTACACACATATCCATATGACAAATATTTAGGGGAAGTTATGGGGATTTAGCGTATTTTATCTGGAAAAAAGTATATTGTGTGTACTCACCAGTTGGTTCTAATGAGCGCACACAAAATATATTAAATAAATAAAGGACTGAAAGTAATGCCAAAATTATCCTCATTAAATTCAACCCTCCATGGCAGGAACTACCACTGCCTCGAACAAGTTTTAGGTCCTAACACAAAGAAAACAACATCCCCAAAATGACCCATACAGTGTTGTCAGGGGCATTGAACCTCAAATCAAACAAAACAAAACAAAAATCTCCAAAATACTAGAATTTTCCTTCCTTTCACTGACAGACGCAGGTGGGTGTTATTTATTAAGTAAACATTAACTGCAGAGGCTAATTCTCTTATCACCAAGTGGGAGATCTTGTTACATCAAGCTGGTAGCTGGTCGGATAATTTGCAGAGTATACAAGTCCCTACATTCAGCGATGAAGACTAAAGAGACTTTTACATATTTTTTTTTTGTTTAAAGGGACTTTCATTTAAAAATAAAAAATGTAAATGTAGGGACTTGGGCAAGTCTAAGTACTCGTGTGCGGGTCGGTTTCAGCTCTGCGTGGAAGCATCATACAGCCCATATATTTCTTCAAGCCCCGATGGGCGGGGGCAATGAAAATGAAACATTTGAAGCAAGGAACACAACAGAACTTGGAAATATGGAGTGTACATGTTTTCTGAGCCAGAATAGCTGATATTTTAAAAGGTTTCCCCATAAGTCTATGTTAAACTGGTAGGCCAGTTTTGACCGCAGAGCTATAATTTGAACAATCTTGGTAGAGGCCCGCAATATCAAATATCAAATACATAGGCCTTCAAGAGCCCCGGGGCGGGCCATTTAGATCCCTACCAAATATCAAACAAGTTTCAGACAAGAATTTTTTTTAAGGTTTTCCATGTGTAAGTCTATGCAAAAACGGTGGGCCCCGGGGCGGAGTCATTTTTGGCCCGAGGGCTATAATTTGAATAATTTTGGTAGAGGTCACCTAGATAATTTCAAAGACCGGGGCCTTGCGGTTTCAGAGAAGAAGATTTTTTAAGTTTTCAGTAAAAAATATCTATTTTTGGCTCCTGTGACCTAGATGTGCAACGGACCGGAACCGTTTGAACAACTTTGAATGGCGATAACCTTAGGATAATTCCTGTGAAATTTGGTCAAAATCCGATCAGCGGTTTAAGAGGAGATGTCGTTAGAAGGAATTGTTTACGCACGCACGGACGGACGCACGACGGACAAAAAGTGATCACAAAACCTCACCTTGTCACTACGTGACAGGGGAGCTAAAATAAAACAAATATATTCTTCTGTTATCTGGAGCCACGACGCATACCTGTAAAATTAGTTACACACCAATGTCAATTAAAGATCCGGGTACGAAATGACCAAAACCGTTTCCCATAAAACTATAAGTGGGTACAAAATCACCAAAGTGGGTACGAAATGACCAAAATGGGTACGAAATGACCAAAATGACGAAATTACCAAAATGGTACGAAATGACTTGGGTACGAAATGACTTATATACGAAATGACTGGAAACCGCCCTTGCCAAAACAACCCCGGACGCATAAATTAGTTTCACACCAATGTCAATTAAAGATCCGGGTACGAAATGACCAAAACCGTTTCCCATAAAAAATATAAGTGGGTACAAAATCACCAAAGTGGGTACGAAATGACCAAAATGGGTACGAAATGACCAAAAAGACGAAATTACCAAAATGGTACGAAATGACTTGGGTAGGAAATGACTTATATACGAAATGACTGGAAACCGCCCTTGCCATAACAACCCCGGACTCAGCATTTTTGTTTGAACGAAAATGATTGTTTTTTTTTTTTTTTTTTTTTTTTTTTTTTTGTTGTTGTTGGTTGTTTTAAAAAGTACCATTTGTCTTCACAATCCTTAATAAGGATTTTCTCGTTAGTCTGTGAATTCACAGACTATAGTCGTCGCTCGATGACCCTTCTCATCCACCATCTAATGAGTGGTCTTTAGAATCATAATAGCTGTCGTTTTTGGTAGACGCCTCAGGTAGCTTTGCACTAAATACTGGAGGTACCGGGTTTTATCACTTTGGGACAGTTCTTTTAGTTGCAGTCTAAATACCAGACAGGCTTCCATTGGATAAATATCCCATGTTTCATTTCAATGTGAGAAAAGGATAGTTATCAGGAAATAAAATGATGTGTGTTTTATAATTATATCTGCAAGCTCAAAAAGTTTGTGGCTGATTTTATATTGTCACCTCTCTGTTAAAAAGCCGGCTTGTATTCACTGCGAATCTGCATGTAAACAAACATGGCGGACCATAACTTGAAAAGGAGACGGGCAACATATGGATTTTTTCTCATCAACTTGTTGAGCTAGGATGGCTCTATAAATAAGTAAGGTTTGAAAAGTTTTGCATGTGTAGTTTTTGTGGGAGCATGTAAAAGGTTACTATTGTCGCCTATGGAAAATATTTAGTGGTAAGCTCCCTATACCAAAAGTAGGAAAATCAGCCCCACACTCCAGTTTTCAGTCATTACATCATATTTTCACACATTGGTAGGTTGCATCCAATTCTTATCATAGAATGGATATTCCTGGCATGTGGTTTGCCATAGAAACTGTAAAAAAGTGTATGGTTAGTGGTAGTTTAGGTCTAACTTGGTGTATTTGATCTGTTTTTGCTTCTTATCTGTGCATTTGGGGGGGGGGGGGGGGTACTTTAAAGCCATGTTAATCAATTGTTATTTGGTTTATTTTGGTAACAGTCTTACAGTAAGTGTATAACCAGGTACACAAGAGAAAGAATCTACTCCATCTGGAATATAACAGTAAGGTTACATGGTTTTTGGCCTTGGTCTCTAGCCGAAGCAAAACTTCAAAATTGTCTCTGCTGCAATATCGCGATAATTTTTCTCATCTATTATTGGTTCTAATTGATTAGATTCATGTTAAAGGATCTGAACAGATATATATCTACTATTTCTCATGGTGTTAAGGCATTTATAATCATTTTTGTCAAAGTTTTATCATCAAAATATCCTCAAAATGCCATTTTTACATAAAATACGGGGTATAGGTGTGAAATCAGCCATAAATACCAGTTGGTATGCTATTAAGGCATACTTTAGTGCATTTAAGGATTGAAGTGTTCCAAAGACATAGGAGAAGAACCACTGATGCCAGCCGGTCTCAGGGTTCCATTCCAGTAAGAGGTAAACTTTGCGCTTTTTCACAAAATATTGTTTGTTCGGCTTTCATTGTAGAATCTGAAAGCGATAACTTTTTCGCAAACTTCAAAGATTCTTTGTCACTGAACATTTATTATGCATGCTTAAAATATTAGACATGATCTAAATTTCTTTTTGACAATCCTTTTGATGGATCATAAAGACAATAATGGTTTGGTATAGGTAGCTTTGCACTAAATACTGGAGGTACCGGGTTTTATCACTTTGGGACAGAGCTTTTAGTTGCAGTCTAAATACCAGACAGGCTTCCATTGGATTAATATCCCATGTTTCATTTCAATGTGAGAAAAGGATAGTTATAAGGAAATAAAATGATGTGTGTTTTATAATTATATCTGCAAGCTCAAAAAGTTTGTGGCTGATTTTATATTGTCACCTCTCTGTTAAAAAGCCGGCTTGTATTCACTGCGAATCTGCATGTAAACAAACATGGCGGACCATAACTTGAAAAGGAGACGAGCAACATATGGATTTTTTCTCATCAACTTGTTGAGCTAGGATGGCTCTATAAATAAGTAAGGTTTGAAAAGTTTTGCATGTGTAGTTTTTGTGGGAGCATGTAAAAGGTTACTATTGTCGCCTATGGAAAATATTTAGTGGTAAGCTCCCCTCAGGATTACTGCAATCCTTCGAACAAAATGTAGTTCCTGCCTAATTAACCCTTATCTTGCTGTGACTACAACCGCTATTTGAAGAAGCCATCTGATCAGGATCCACACTTTTTGACATTCAGTTTATGAATTTGCAGGAATAAATTACATCAAGTAATCTGATTGTTTTAAAGTCAGAGATGGGTGTGGCTAAAATGAATATTCAGCAAGAGAAGGGTTAAAGATTGTAGGTCATGAAACAATTTCTTTTATCAACACAGCAGTATTATGTCTGCTGAACTCTGCAGTCTTTATCAGTATGAATGACCTGATAATCTGATTAAATGTGGCAGCTCATAATTTCTTTATAAACATGTAATGTGAAGAACAAACATTTTAAGACCCATAAGGTCAACAAGCCTATGTAATTAACATTACGCGAACAAGTCCGTGAAATTAACACCCCCTAAATCCCTGATCTTTGTTTTACTTCTACTTTTTATATGGAGAAAATAGGGGTTTAAGCGGGTATACATTATTTTTTTCTTATTTCTGCTCCATGGCATAGGTTGTGGGTACTCGTTAGAACCGCCTCAATGAGACAGTTCTAACGAGCACCCAAAACCTATGTTTGCATTATAAAACAGAAAAATATCACGGATATTCATCAGAAAAGTAGCCATTTTGGAGATCTGAAAAAAATGCACTACGTCGCACCTGTGAGTTATCGAAATGTCGGGTGGCAGGGCTTAAGATGTCATTTCATCTCAATGTTGGGTAAAAGTCCCAAAAAATTGGAAGCAACGTCTCCAAAATTACCTTTACAGTGTTGACGGGGACGTTAAACCTCAAATCAAACAAACAAACAAGTTATCGTAATGACACCCCCATATACCCATCTTTATTTCAGAGAAAAATAGGTGTGCAGGGGGGACTTTATTCTTCTTATTTCTCTTCTTAAACAAGGATTGTTGGTACTCATTAGAACCTCTTCATTGACGTAGTTCTAATGAGCACCTACAATCGATGTTTGAAGCAGATATAAAGACATCACCAGGAAAACCTCAGTGTTTGAGCTGTAAAAGAATGCGTTTACTATCGATGTACATGTATTTTAGAAGCAGAAATACATGTAATAGTCCAGAATCTTTGTCAGAGAGACATCTTAAACGAAAACCAAACAATAATGTTAAGTGCTATAGTGATTAAGTGCTATAGTGGTGTAATGTTGGACACTCGCAAATAGTGTAGATCCAGATCAGTTACCCTGTGACTCACAGACTTTGAGACTTCTCAAGCATTTGAATTTTCATTGTACGTATAATTTGCGCTGGTGTTGCACGTCTTGCACTACCTAGTATGACCCATCTTCTTTCTTATGAATGTTTTCATTGCTCTTAAAGGAACTCATTTTTGATTTTTATTTGCCTTCACTGCAGCTGGTGTTGTGCCGTGTGGCGGCCGTAAAACGTCTCCCCGTACATCAACCATAGTGCAGTTTATATTTTACTTTTGGTCCTTTCAGCGTGAATATTCTGAGAATTCAGAAATAAATTATTGGTTTAGACTCATATTCTAGACAGGTTTTTAATTATTTGGACCCCATTTTGATTTATATCAGTCTTTGAATCGAATGCCTATTTGAAATTCGCAAAATTACAGTATGTTTCCTCTGGCTTTCTTTGCCCGATCATTACAGGGTCACTGATGAGGCTTTATTAGCCGAAACTACGTAGTATGGACCATCTTCTTTCTTATGAATGTTTTCATTGCTCTTAAAGTAACTCATTTTTGATTTTTAATTGAAAAATCTGACTAAATTTCATTAAAAGTATTTATCAGTTTTGATGAGTCAGATGTAATCCAACAAGGCCGCATTCCACAAATATTTATCCAAAAAGAATCATTAATATTATTACTCGGAAACTGTGGTCATGTGCATCAAAAGATTGAATAAATTCAAATACATTTTGAGAAGATCAGGATTATAGAGTGGTTTGAAACCGTGGACTGTAGCCTTGTCATATTGCAACAGTACACCTCACCTTTTTCTGCACGTAATTTGTCAAAAAATATAACTGACCAAAATCTCAGTGGCGGAGGCGTTCCAAAAATGGCGTCATAACATTGGCGTCGTGACGTAAGGGGTTACGTAAGAGAATGTGGACGTCAACTGGAAAAATTAAACCCCGATGAGATAAATAACGAATTAAAATTATTGGACGAGTTTAAAAGTATCGTACGGAAAGAACGTCTTTCATGTTTTTTTTTTTTTTTTTTTTTTTCTTTGTTTTTCTGTTTCGTTAGCTGAACGAGCTCGTAACTGGTAATTGTTCTGGTAGTTTTGCTTAAAAGGTGTTTACATGTTTCTGCAAAGATATTATACTATAGTTGCCACGTTTTAACTTTTGAACAACCGATCCCTGATTTTTACGTAATGGCGTAGGCTCGCAGAATCGACGACATACGTACAACATGTTGAAATTAATATCTTGAACTTGCCAATGGAGAAAGGGAATCAGCACTCAGCACCATGTCATTTTAGAATGTTGGACTTTTACCCGACATTCAGATGAAATAACATCTTAGCATACCCCCGAAAGAAATGAATGAGCGGAAGGGAGAGAATGACCGTAGAAAAGATTTCATGATCAATCTCTGGGAAATAATTTTGCCGACCCCGGCAGATATCTAACACGCGTCCTCCGGATCACCAGTCAGACGCGCATCCGACTGAGCTACCGAGGCCGGCCGGGCCGACAATGTAAGAACGCGTTCTAGCTGTAAAACAACACCATACAAGGTCAAAGTGTGGGGGGATCATGCCTTGTACGTGCACAAACGTTGTAGCTATGCGAAAGGAGATACCTTTTCCATTGTGATGACACAATGTGTCAATGTATATTAAAATGGATTTTTTTTTGAATGCCTATGCGCAAAAGATCGAATTATGCAAAACTCCGCCATGATATTCAATGTAATATCAACGGACCGAAAATATATTGGACAAGCCATTGCTTTTTGTTTGTTTGTTTGAATTGGTGACGGGGACGTCAACTCTATTTAGGTCATTTTGGAGACGGTGCTTCCTATTTTGTGGGACTTTTACCCGACATTTAAATGAAATGACATCTCGTGCCAGAAGGCTTTAATGCATCACGCCGCTTTGCCTGGGCAGGCTTAGTTACCAGTACTGCGAGTTGGACCGTCCATGCAAGTACACCTTCTTTGTTTTCATTGGGTGGCAGGTCTTAAGAGTTCATTCCATCTCATTGTCGGGTAAAAGTCGCGCAAAATTGGAATCATCGTCTCAGAATGACCTATATAGTGTTGACGGAGATGTTTAACCTCAAATCAAACAAATACCGTATACTCCAATAAGCAAATTGAGCTTAGGCACGAGAAGAAATTTAAAGGCCAATCCCCCCCCCCCCTTTCGCGAATGTCCATATACTGGGTGACAACACGCCCCATTGGGGCTTGGAAAAAATGGGCTGCATGAGAAAAATCGCTTAGAAGGACTAAGCCTGTCCAGGCAAAGCGGTGTGAGTAAGACCGTCCAATGCATGTAAGGCTTTGGTTTCATTGGGCGACAGGGCTCGAGTTTTTGTTGTTGAATTTTTTAGTTTTGGTTGTACGGCCCTTTCAAGATTATTTCACTCATATCGAGCCGATCGTTAATCAGAGGCGGGCGAAAACCGGAGTACCCGAAAAAAAAACATCTGATCTTCCGTTGCAGAACTTGGCGTCTCACATGTGACCCGAGCCAGGCTCGAACCCACAGCGGTGAGAGATCTTATGATTAAGAGTCAGCGCTCTTACCCACTAGGCGGGCTTGAGCGTCTCACATTACTGGAAGCCAAATGGATTTTGGATAATCCTCAAAATGACAATGTTGACGGGGACGTTAAACCTCAAATCAATCAATCAGTTGAAATCCAATATCGTCAAAATAAGGGCTGATGTAGAGTAGCTACTAGTCTGATAGCTTTTTGGGGTATTTTTTATTGGTTTAAAAATTTATCACCTTCTTAGTAATGGCAAGTCTATTTGGTAGAGTCTCAAATCTTAGGATTATCAAAAAATTGCGCCAGAGAGACTAGACTAGCTAAACTCTTCATTTTAGTGCAAAACATATTTTTCTTTTTAACGCCCAGTTATGGAGAACATCAATGAAAACTTGCGTGAAACGAAACGGACTATAGATACTCATCGGTGACGCTCTAGCACAAAACTACTTCTGATTGGTTATTATGGTTGAACAGTATGACGCAGATATAGACACTCTGGGATTACGCGAGCCCAATAGATTGACAGCTATAAATCTTTCTAAAACAAAACGAATGGCTGTGACAAGGTGCATAAAGCGCATTTTGTGCTAGCAAATATGACCTACCTGCAGTCTGTTCAGGTATTAGGAAATCAAGAAGAAGTCAGAAATGGGTATGGCAACATTAACTGTTGAGCAGGATAAGGGTTTGCAATAACAACGCCTTGACGACTCAGAAACATTTGTGTGAGATGCGCGACCAGATCGAAAAGAAATAAAACTGTTCGGGAAAATAAATTTCTGGAAGCAATCAATCAATAAATAATTAAATACAAGACAGGTTAAATTCTACCAATTAGGCCCATTAATGACACCCAACTGGATTTGTGAAATGGGTTGAAATGAGTCCAATGATTCCTATTAGGTTAACAAGTCCGTCTTACAATTATCTACGGTTCTAACGAGCAAACACAATCTATTTTTAGATAAAGGAATATCAAACATTTACATCAATAGAAGCCCTTGTGATGCAGTGGTTATGCTACTCGCCTGATATACCAGGGATTGCAGGATCGATCCCGAGCTTCTCCAAACATTCGGATGAGTTAAAGACTCAGGATAAGTTAAAGTTAACCGAGGTCCCGTCTCCGAACGACCAAAGCTAACACACTCACTCACTCATTTACATCAAAGAATACATTATTCCATATGGTGAAGGGACCAGAAAAGTGCTGCAATGACATGATAATGTACAATAATATATAATATACAAGGTGCAGTAACGCATTGTGAACGGTTATCAAAACTAAGCAGACAGAATCCATTAGATAACTTCGGACGGTCCCAATCCAATTTTAGGGCTATAGCAAACAGAATAAACACCTCCTCAGATACCGCATCATGCGATGTCTGATATGAGGCTACACTATTTCACGCTACGCTAGTTCAAAACCGAGGGATGGCATTTTTTGAGTTGGGTATTAGGCCAGTAAACCAGTCGTCTGGCGAAGTATAATAATAATTTTGCGGCCGTATCTCTCTCTTATAGGACAAACTGAACTCCTTAAAGTCAAGTTTTTCACACATTCCAGACTTGTCCCAAGACAGCATCTCATTGACGAGTAAGGAATTTGGCGGTTTCCCGGTCATTTGTGTCAGACTAATTTCAATGTCTTCTCTTGACAGAAAACCATCATTGTTAACATCAAAACGCTTGAACCAGTCTTTTAGCTCATCTTCACTGCAACAAAAAATACAACATTACGTTAATAGGTTTGCGATTTCCAAATAAACTTTGAAGACGACACGACCAGAAAGTCAAGATTTAAACACCTTATTCGTAAAAAACAAAGACAGTAAAAAGAAAAAAAGGTTTGATATTGAAAATACATTTTGGAAAATCACTATAAAGCTGCCGTATGGTCTTCATGATCCTATTGCATCTTCCACTCTTTTAAACAAGGCTGTGTTCTATGTCCATTATTGTTTAACTTATATATTAACGACCTTTCAAATATGTTTTAAATGAATCTCATGACCCTGTTGCTGTGGGGAACTACTTAACTTATATACTAACTAGAAATAGAAACTATACACTTTTAAATTGTCTCGCCTGACAAAACAAGTGGATAATTCAGTTAAAAGTTACTGATTAAGGATTTGACTAACTATCGACATGAATCCTGCAAAAATTAAAAGAAAATCTGGTGTTCAAAATAATAGTTTTGGGGAAAATGTAAAAAAGTGCATTTTGCACAAAATCTGTTTGTAATCGAATTTTGACTTCCAACATTTTTGCGTAAAGCAAGAGAAAAGCAAGGAATTAAAAAAATAACATAACATCTAAAGATTATCGAGAAACAAACATTCTATTGAAAAGATTAATGTTATGAGGAAATTGTTTCTTTTACGGCTCAATTATTACTCTTTAGGTTATATTAGACCAGTCAGTCTACCCGGCTCTGTTATTTCTCTTTAGGTTATAGTGGACCAGTCAGTCTACCCGGCTCAGTTATTACTCTTTAGGTTATAGTGGACCAGTCAGTCTACCCGGCTCAGTTATTACTCTTTAGGTTATAGTGGACCAGTCAGTCTACCCGGCTCAGTTATTTCTCTTTAGGTTATAGTGGACCAGTCAGTCTACCCGGCTCAGTTATTACTCTTTAGGTTATAGTGGACCAGTCAGTCTACCCGGCTCAGTTATTTCTCTTTAGGTTATAGTGGACCAGTCAGTCTACCCGGCTCAGTTATTTCTCTTTAGGTTATAGTGGACCAGTCAGTCTACCCGGCTCAGTTATTACTCTTTAGGTTATAGTGGACCAGTCAGTCTACCCGGCTCAGTTATTTCTCTTTAGGTTATAATGGACCAGTCAGTGTACCCGGCTCAGTTATTTCTCTTTAGGTTATAGTGGACCAGTCCGTCTACCCGGCTCAGTTATTTCTCTCCAGGTAAAAGTGGACCAGTCAGTCTACCCGGCTCTGTTATTACTCTTTAGGTTATAGTGGACCAGTCAGTCTACCCGGCTCAGTTATTTCTCTTTAGGTTATAGTGGACCAGTCAGTGTACCCGGCTCTGTTATTTCTCTTTAGGTTATAGTGGACCAGTCAGTCTACCCGGCTCAGTTATTTCTCTTTAGGTTATAGTGGACCAGTCAGTCTACCCGGCTCTGTTATTTCTCTTTAGGTTATAGTGGACCAGTCAGTCTACCCGGCTCTGTTATTTCTCTTTAGGTAATAGTGGACCAGTCAGTCTACCCGGCTCAGTTATTCCCCTTAAGGTTATAGTGGACCAGTCAGTCTACCCGGCTCAGTTATTTCTCTTTAGGTTATAGTGGACCAGTCAGTCTACCCGGCTCAGTTATTACTCTTTAGGTTATAGTGGACCAGTCAGTCATTACTCTTTAGGTTATAGTGGACCAGTCAGTGTACCCGGCTCAGTTATTTCTCTTTAGGTTATAGTGGACCAGTCAGTCATTACTCTTTAGGTTATAGTGGACCAGTCAGTGTACCCGGCTCAGTTATTACTCTTTAGGTTATAGTGGACCAGTCAGTCTACCCGGCTCAGTTATTCCCCTTAAGGTTATAGTGGACCAGTCAGTCTACCCGGCTCAGTTATTTCTCTTTAGGTTATAGTGGACCAGTCAGTCTACCCGGCTCAGTTATTACTCTTTAGGTTATAGTGGACCAGTCAGTCTACCCGGCTCAGTTATTTCTCTTTAGGTTATAGTGGACCAGTCAGTGTATCCGGCTCAGTTATTACTCTTTAGGTTATAGTGGACCAGTCAGTGTACCCGGCTCAGTTATTTCTCTTTAGGTTATAGTGGACCAGTCAGTCTACCCGGATCAGTTATTACTCTTTAGGTTATAGTTGACCAGTCAGTCTACCCGGATCAGTTATTACTCTTTAGGTTATAGTTGACCAGTCAGTGTACCCGGCTCAGTTATTACTCTTTAGGTTATAGTGGACCAGTCAGTGTACCCGACTCAGTTATTTCTCTTTAGGTAATAGTGGACCAGTCAGTGTACCCGGCTCAGTTATTACTCTTTAGGTTATAGTGGACCAGTCAGTCTACCCGGATCAGTTATTACTCTTTAGGTTATAGTTGACCAGTCAGTCTACCCGGCTCAGTTATTACTCTTTAGGTTATAGTGGACCAGTCAGTGTACCCGACTCAGTTATTTCTCTTTAGGTAATAGTGGACCAGTCAGTCTACCCGGCTCAGTTTTTACTCTTTAGGTTATAGTGGACCAGTCAGTGTTCCCGGCTCAGTTATTTCTCTTTAGGATTGAGAGGACCAGTCAGTGTACCCGGCTCAGTTATTTCTCTTTAGGTTATAGTGGACCAGTCAGTCTACCCGGCTCAATTATTACTCTTTAGGTTATAATGGAGCAGTCAGTCTACCCGGCTCAGTTATTTCTCTTTAGGTTATAGTGGACCAGTCAGTCTACCCGGCTCAGTTATTTCTCTTCAGGTTATAGTGGACCAGTCAGTCTACCCGGCTCAGTTATTACTCTTTAGGTTATAGTGGACCAGTCAGTCTACCCGGCTCAGTTTTTACTCTTTAGGTTATAGTGGACCAGTCAGTCTACCCGGCTCAGTTATTTCTCTTTAGGTTATAGTGGACCAGTCAGTGTACCCGGCTCAGTTATTACTCTTTAGCTTATAATGGACCAGTCAGTGTACTCGGCTCAGTTATTTCTCTTTAGGTTATAGTGGACCAGTCAGTCTACCCGGCTCAGTTATTTCTCTTTAGGTTATAGTGGACCAGTCCGTCTACCCGGCTCAGTTATTTCTCTCCAGGTAAAAGTGGACCAGTCAGTCTACCCGGCTCAGTTATTTCTCTTTAGGTTATAGTGGACCAGTCAGTCTACCCGGCTCAGTTATTTCTCTTTAGGTTATAGTGGACCAGTCAGTCTACCCGGCTCAGTTATTTCTCTTTAGGTTATTTTTTATTTTTTTTTTTTTTTTTGGTTTGGGTTTTACGGCCCTTTCAAGATTATTTCCCTCATATCGAGCCGATCGTTAATCAGAGGTGGGCGAAAACCGGAGAACCCAGAGAAAAACCACCTGACCTTCCGTTGCAGAACTTGGCGTCTCACATGTGGCCCGAGCGAGGCTCGAACCTACGGCGGTGAGAGACCTAATGACTAAGAGTCAGCGCTCATATCCAATAGGCCACGGAGGCCAGTCTCTCTTTAGGTTATAGTGGACCAGTCAGTGTACCCGGCTCAGTTATTTCTCTTTAGGTTATAGTGGACCAGTCAGTGTACCCGGCCCAGTTATTACTCTTTAGGTTATAGTGGACCAGTCAGTCTACCCGGCTCAGTTATTACTCTTAAGGTTATAGTGGACAAGTCAGTGTACCCGGCTCAGTTATTTCTCTTTAGGTTATAGTGGACCAGTCAGTGTACCCGGATTAGTTATTTCTCTTTAGGTTATAGTGGACCAGTCAGTGTACCCGGCTCAGTTATTACTCTTTAGGTTATAGTGGACCAGTCAGTCTACCCGGCTCAGTTATTACTCTTTAGGTTATAGTGGACCAGTCAGTCTACCCGGCTCAGTTATTACTCTTTAGGTTATAGTGGACCAGTCAGTCTACCCGGCTCAGTTATTACTCTTTAGGTTATAGTGGACCAGTCAGTCTACCCGGCTCAGTTATTTCTCTTTAGGTTATAGTGGACCAGTCCGTCTACCCGGCTCAGTTATTTCTCTCCAGGTAAAAGTGGACCAGTCAGTCTACCCGGATCAGTTATTTCTCTTTAGGTTATAGTGGACCAGTCCGTCTACCCGGCTCAGTTATTACTCTTTAGGTTATAGTGGACCAGTCAGTCTACCCGGCTCAGTTATTACTTTTTAGGTTATAGTGGACCAGTCAGTCTACCCGGCTCAGTTATTTCTCTTTAGGTTATAGTGGACCAGTCAGTCTACCCGGCTCAGTTATTACCCTTTAGGTTATAGTGGACCAGTCAGTCTAAGCGGCTCAGTTATTTCTCTTTAGGTTATAGCGGACCAGTCAGTCTGCCCGGCTCAGTTATTACTCTTTAGCTTATAATGGACCAGTCAGTGTACCCGGCTCAGTTATTTCTCTTTAGGTTATAGTGGACGAGTCAGTCTACCCGGCTCAGTTATTACTCTTTAGGTTATAGTGGACCAGTCAGTCTACCCGGCTCAGTTATTACTCTTTAGGTTATAGTGGACCAGTCAGTCTACCCGGCTCAGTTATTTCTCTCCAGGTAAAAGTGGACCAGTCAGTCTACCCGGTTCAGTTATAACTCTTTAGGTTATAGTGGACCAGTCAGTGTACCCGGCTCAGTTATTTCTCTTTAGGTTATAGTGGACCAGTCAGTCTACCCGGCTCAGTTATAACTCTTTAGGTTATAGTGGACCAGTCAGTGTACCCGGCTCAGTTATTTCTTTTTAGGTTATAGTTGACCAGTCAGTCTACTAGGATCAGTTATTACTCTTTAGGTTATAGTTGACCAGTCAGACTACCCGGATCAGTTATTACTCTTTAGGTTATAGTGGACCAGTCAGTCTACCCGGCTCAGTTATTACTCTTTAGGTTATAGTGGACCAGTCAGTGTACTCGGCTCAGTTATTACTCTTTAGGTTATGGTGGACCAGTCAGTCTACCCGGCTCAGTTATTACTCTTTAGGTTATAGTGTATGGGGCGCCGTTTTACTATTTAATCCGAATTTATAGACATCCAAAATTATTTATGGATATTCATAATTCGAATTATGGATATCCATAATTAGAATTATCGATATCCATTATTATTTATGGATATCCATAATTCGAATTATGGATATCCATAAATCGAATTATGGATATCCATTATTCGGCTGATTTATGGATATCCATAAATCTTATTATGGATATCCATAAATCGAATTATGGATATAATTTAGATCGAAATATGGATATCCATAAATCAAATTATGGATATCCTTAATTCGAATTATGGATATCTATTATTCGGGTGATTTATGGATATCCATAAATGAATTATGGATATCCATTATTAAACTCTGCAAATAAACCTCCTTTGCATAAGAAAACACACAAAAAACCTCGACTATTCGCCTTAGGTTTCCGATTTAGGTGTTTAAATAAAAGCCGGTAATGAAGGGTAGGCTTAGTGGTGGCCTATGGTGAAGGAGAGAAGATTTGTTTGATTTGAGGTTTAACGTCCCCTTCAATACTATTTAGGTCATTTTGGAGACGTTGTTTCCAATTATGTTGGGTATTAAGCCTTCATTGAGATTAAATGACATCTAAATCCCGCTGGCCTCGGTAGCTCAGTCGGATGCGCGTCTGACTGGTGATCAGGAGGACGCGGGTTCAATACTTGCCGGGGACGGCAACATTCTTTCGTGGAGATTGGTCATGAACTTTTTTCTACTGTCATTCTCTCCCTTTTGCTGATTCAAGAAGGGCAGTCGTCAGTGTCTGGCGAAAGTATGTGCACTGTACTGGTTAACTGCCTACGTATAAGCCTGCCCAGAAAAAGTGTGGATAGGTAAACTGACCGGCCGAAAATGACCTAAATTAGTGTTGAATGGGCCGTTAAACTCAAATCCAAACAAACATCTCAATCCCTGTCACCCATTGACTCACACGACTTTGTTTGGACAGGCTTAGACATACTCTCAGATAATGCAGCCAAATCTATTTCTCCATGCCCAAATGGGCGGGGGCCAGGAGGTATATCTGAATTTGCCTGGTACTCCACACATCGCATGTAGTGTATTATATGGATATATGTTAATGCTATATACAGTGAATTTCTGTTATTAAGACCTCCTAAAATTAAGACTTATCTGCTTTAAAAAGTTTATTAAGAAGGGTGCAGTTATTCTTTCTTCGTGAATTCTGCACACAGTGTCTTCTGGTCAGGGACCACCTTTGGAACTGTTCAAAGGTGGTCTTAATATTGGAATTTTACTGTATAACGACCTCGTGCATTTTTCTCCTGAAAGCATGCACGGATTGCCTGTTTGGATAATTATAATCTAACGTCCGACTTTCAGTGTCCTTAGGTGCGCAGTCCTCATAGAGGTGATTCCAGAGGGACAGGGTGCGTTGGCCGGAATTTCCAGATCTTACGACTGGTTCCGATATTTAACTGCACACGTGGCGGGGGTTCAGCGTATGGCGTCCGTTGCTTTGGAAGCCTTACGGGCTGAACAGGCTGCACGGCAGAGAGGTCCCTTTGACTGGCCATCATGATGACCTTGAAGTTTTTTACATTAAACAATCCGTGACTTAGGGAAAAATCATTAATCCAAAAGCTTTGACGGTGATTTATGGATATCCATAATTCGAATTATGGATATCAAAAAATCGATCTGAATTATGGATATCTATAAATCGAATTATGGATATCCATAATTCGAATTATGGATATCCATAATTCGAATTAGGGATATCCATAAATCGAATTAGGGATATCCATAATTCGAATTATGGATATCAATAAATCGAATTATGGATATGCATAAATCGATCTGAGTTAATGATATCCATAAATCGAATTATGGATATCCATAATTCGATTTATGGATATCCATAATTCGAATTATGGATATCCATTATTCGGCTGATTTATGGATATCCATAAATCGTATTATGGATATCCATAATTCGATTTATGGATATTTATATATAAATACGGATCAAATAGTGAAACGGCACCCCATAATAGTGGATCAGTCCGTCTACCCGACACGTTAATACTATAATGTTATTAATCAAGTAATTTCGTATTGGCCCAGGTACAGGCACAAGGTCTGCTGTATTGGCCCTAGGCCGAAGGCCGAGGGCAAATGGAGCTCCGGCCTAGCGCCAATGGAGCTGACCGAGGACCTGTAACTGGGTCAATACGAAATTACTTGATTAATGACAATTTTATTAATTGACACAATTACAAAAACATGATCATTGATTTTTGACCTCAATTGACCTCGGTTAATATTGGTTAACCTGGTGTAAATACGGATTGGCGTTACAGACCCTTGCTGCAAGATAAAGAATCATTCTTCCCCCGAACCATTGGAGATTGGAATGCTATTCACGATTCGATTAGTTCAACGGCTGAAGGTGCTGAGGATTGTGTAGCTAAGTTTACCTCTTTGGTGAGAGCTAGGGACTAACTTCCCATCACAGGTCCTGGTGTATGAATGTCATTTGACGTGTCACCAGTAACAATTCTGATTCTGATCTGACTTAAACGCCAATGAATGATGATTTCTACAGCGCCTAGCTAGGGGAACAAGGTCATCTGTTGGGTTGCTGGCAGCACCCTTTCGACCTTGATATAAAAGGATGAGCCTACTGTCTTTTCTCCTTTTCTTGAGAGACTCCCATCTTAATTTCCCTAGTATTCCAGTCATGCTCCCAGTTTCAAAGCAGTAACTGCTTGTTACAAATCTAGCAGCTCTATTCTGAACTTTTTCAATTTCTTCATTAAGGACCATTCCGCTGGGGTCCCAGATATAACTACCATAGTCCATGATAGGGTGAACAATGTCCTTTTTATGCTGCCTCTTTTACATCCTGAGGACACTAGTGAAGATTTCGCCTCAGGAAACCAAGCGTTCTATTTGCCTTTGCATACATGATCCTAATTCCATCTCAAATCATGTGTGTGTCACCCCAAGGTATTTAATGGAATCCACGTTCTCGAGGACAGTTCCCTCTAAGGTGTAAGAAGCCTCAATTGTATTTTTTCTCTTCCTCGTTATCTGCATAATATTGCATTTAACGGGCTGAAATCTCATGCCCCATTTTCGTGCCCAACGTCCTAATCTATCTATATCATTCTGAAGTTTCAGCGAGTCATCTGTATTTTTATTTCCGGTAGCAAACACATACGTCCGCGAACAGTCTTATTTCTGAGTCAATGTCCGTGGAAATATCATTGATGTTAAGGGAGAATAACAATGGACCAAGAACAGTCCCTTGTGGGACTCCAGACAAAAATGGTGCCCACTCTGAAGATTCACCATTAACAACAACACGCTGTTTTCTGTAGCAAAGAAAAGAATATATTCATTTGAGAGTATTTCCCTCAATTTCATAACCAAATAATTTAGATTTAAGTAGTTTATGTGGTAAAACTTGCCCAACTGTGCTCAACTTAGTTTCACAACTATGCCTTTTCCTAAATGCACGTTGTCTGTCTGAAAGAAGTTTATGTTCATCCAAGTGGGCCATGATGTTTGAGCAGATTATATGTTCAAGCAATTTGCGCAGAACACAAGTCAGAGACACGGGGCGATAATTACAGGAAAGAACCCTATCTCCTTTTTTGAAGAGTGGGCAAATGTTCGCTAGGAGTCATTCTTTGGGGATTTCACCCGTATCAAGAGTCTATTGAAACAGGTGAGCAAAAACTGGACCTAACTCTGTTGCTAGTTCCTTCAAGATGTAGCTGATCAGGTCCTAAAGCTTTAGTGGGGTTTATGCCTTTAAGTAGCTTGATCACTCCTGCCGATGACACATCTATAATTATCCATGAATGGGGCCGATCTTCTAGTCAATGGAACCTCCATGAACTCAGTTTTATTAAACGCATCATTGAATTGACCAACTTTCAGAGTCTGATTCGGCAACCCCGTTCCCTCCTCTTTTATTCAGGGGTGGGATACCTTGTCTGTCTTTCTTCTGGCTATTGATATATATGTAGAAGTCTCTTGGGTTTGCCTTTACATCACCTACCAAGTTATTCACATACAAATCATGCTGGTTTTTATATCCGTCTTGATCTCACGTCTCAAGTTTTCAAATTTTGTCCCGAGTTTACCACTTCCAGTAATTTTTGCCTTTGCATGAATCGTATTTCTTCTGCGAATTTTTCTTCTTATCTCTGGTGTGAGCCAGGGAATCGAAGATACAGATCTACTAGTCTGGGAGGGAATATGATTTTCAGCCGAAGTATGGATGAAAGAAGTTATCAAATCAAAGTTTTCCTGGACAGACCGAGCATCAAAATGACCATTAAAGTATTTCTGCTTTGCAAATCTGAGCGCATCCTTCCTCATAGTTTCATAGTCACCTTTCTGATATAAGTACACATTCCTCCGAGCTTTCGTTACTGTCGGAATGTGTATTTTTAAATATCCGGAAACAAAAGCATGATCACTTAGTTTGTCTGGAGAATGAATGTCTTCAAACTTTCCTGGCAAAGTAGTAAGAATCACACCCAATGTGTTCTTATCACGAGTGGGGAAGTAAACAATTTGTTCGAGGCCATGATCGTTCATAATGTCAATTAATATGTGTCCTTCAAACTGACTCAACATTGTGCCTTGTTTGCTGAACCTGTCAGGCCATACAGAGGTACAGCCGGAAGTTTTTTACCCTTGTGCCCTGACTTAAGGCAAACCAGCTGATCTTCAAACAACTGTTAGTTTTCGACCGTACCATATGGTGGTCTATACCAATTTGCTACGAAATGAGAATTTTTATTTGCAAAAATCTTTACCCAGACCGAATCGGTGTCGTATTCCAGTCCCATGAAAGGCATAGGAGGAATGTCTCTGTGAATGAGCAACATCACCCCACCGCCATGAGAATTCCTATCTTTTCTATAGACACTGTACTCACAAGTTTCAGGGAAAAGCTCAGATGTGATAATTGAACTGTCAATTTTTGTTTCCTGTATAGCCACAATATGTGGTTGATGAATATCAAGGAAAGCTAAAGTTCAAGAATTTTTCCTCTTATTCCGTTGATGTTTATACTACAAAGTTTCAAACCTGTTACAAAATTCGGCCTATTTTCGTCAGCAGTCGAAGATTTATCTCTTTTATCCTTTGACAGAGGTTCAAATTATTTCGGCATATATTCGTTGAAGAAGGAGTCTGAAAAGTCGCAAACATTTTAGGCAGATCCATTGGCAGTTGGAGTTTACGAAAGTGCCATAATCGGCATCTGAAATGAAAGAACATTCAGTGTGTATCCACATTTCACATTGATCACACTGAACAGCTTTGTGGCCATTGAGGACAGCACCACTGCAAAGACCACAGTCAGCTTTGCAGTCTTTGCAATACCACGTTCTAGCTCCAGATTCAGTTTCTAATAATTGACTGTTATCCAAATAAGAACATGAGTTGTGAAAACGTTTGTTACAGTCCTCACATTCTATCCATTTCTCGGAGTCCGCAGCGAAACCTTGAGCCGGGGTTAGTTTCAATGTCCCCGGCAAAAAATTATGAGTATAGTCCGATTTGTACCGCTGGAGGACTTGAAGTTTCGTAAGCCCTCCGAACACCTTCTACTCCCAGGCTTCCTCGTAATTGTCAAGTACTGGGAAACTCTATTACAACTTTCCTTATTTGTGATCCTGCACTCCTGATTTCCATCATCGAGATGCATTCTGATAATGGAAATCAGGAGTACAGTTGTTTCTTATTCAGGATTATTTTAGTTTTATCTCAGGGTATTACATTGGGCGATTTGGGCAATGCGTCCGGATTTTGCCCATGTGGGCCCATTTACCAAACAAGCGAGGGTTAATACTAATTTTATTTATTTTAGATTGTTTCCTCCACATAGAGAAATTGTGTGTATTAATTGCATGTCTTTCTAGAAACGCAACAGACACCTCCACTGCATTTGGACTATTAACATTTCCAGTTGTTCTTAGAATTTGAGTCACTTTGCTTTGTGTATTATCCTCATGCATGATCTGAGAGAAATAAAGGTATGTTGACATGAAGGGGAGAAGATAAAGCTTACCTAAGCGTTTTTCTGTCTGGTTTCGACATTTCAGTGAGGTATTCATCTAACGACACAAGTAAATCGTTGTTGGCGTCTAAATCAGAGAATATTCGCTGAAAAAAAAATAAGAAAACTGGTATCATTTTATTTCGTAGCTGTTTACATTTGTGTAAGTCAGGTGTTTGGTATTTGATGTCGTGTGTGCGAACGAACACCGATGGCTGACTCGTTTAACATTGCTGATTACGGCTCGTTCACTATGGATGATTATGGCTCGTTCAACATGAATGATTATGGCTCGTAAACCGTGGCTGATTATGGCTCGGTCACCATGGATGATTATGGCTCGTACACCGTGGCTGATTATGACTTGGTCACCGTGGATGTTTATAGCTCTTTAAGCATTGCTGATTATGGCTCGTTCAACATGGATGATAAAGGAACGTTCACCATGGATGATTATGGCTCGTACACCGCGACTGATTATGGATGATAATGCCTAGTTCACCATGGGTGATTATGGCTCGCATACCGTGGATTATGACTCGGTCACCTACGTCTCAATTATGGCTCGTGCACCGAGGCTGATTATGGCTTATTCACCGTAGTTGATTATGGCTCGTTCACCGTGAATGATTATGGCTCATTCACCGTGGATGATTATGGCTCGATCACCATGGATTATTATGGCTCCTTCACCATTACAGATTATGACACAACAGAACAGAATTTATTCAGATATAAACACAAATTAACTCATCGTCAATAAACATGTTTTACATGACATATGAATTTAAAAGTATGAGATATTACGATGAAAATGTAACACTTTACAACATATCGAATTTGAGAGTGATCACATTTCAGGTTATAGCATAAACCTCATCTTTTAATATAGGTACATGGAAATAATAAATTTTCACAATTTCTAAATGGTAAAGGAGTCACTTTTATATATGGTAGTATACAATATGATTTCAGAGTACAAGACTTGGTTCGATTTTATGATGGCGCTGGGTTATTTGAGCGTTAAATAATTCTATAAATTTAAACA
Organism: Lucinisca nassula; assembly: GCA_963580285.1. Classification (NCBI taxonomy): domain Eukaryota; kingdom Metazoa; phylum Mollusca; class Bivalvia; order Lucinida; family Lucinidae; genus Lucinisca; species Lucinisca nassula. Next base: position 66,437,790 of record OY757025.1, on the reverse strand, counting down.
TGCGTGGGTTGTTTCTATAGTACCGTTTGATGTATAATATACTTAGTTCTAGAAAAAATGGACATATCAATACGAAATGAAATTCGTCCTGTATATGGTTTTTATTACATATGTCATTATGTCTTCCCTGTTTCTATTGAAACCATGTGAAGACAAACGAATAGAAGTGAATGGAATGATCAGGAATCGATGCACAGCTCCGATCAAAAACATGAAATAACTAGACCCTAATGGAAACACCGACTGCGGAAAGCCAAAATAAAAATATAAACGATACACACACACTCAAAGACAAACCATAAGAAAAATAAACCGCGACACAAGAACCGCCTTGGAACGGTCAGTGAAAAGAATTCCACTGGGTGGGGGGGGGGGGTAAATCGAAGTCCTCGCTCGTGCTTCCGTCGCGATTTAGACAAATAATTTGTTCAGTTCGCATGAAGACCACCTAACTCATCAGTACAACATTTCAGAGACCAAGGGATCAGTACGTGTTAGTAGGCATTGTAAGATTGAATTCTTTAACGCTGAAGTTTCTTCCTCCCCTCCATGGTTAGCAGGAGATTGCTGTTATCTTGTTAATGACGAGGCTGATTCTGAAATTTTTATGGTCATTCAATCCTTTTGTCCTTTATTTCCACCATGGCTAGTGCCGTCATCATATTCATGACCAGGCTGAATGAAGGGTGGTTATTTAATAGCGCGATCTAAAAGCATCTTGGTGCTTGGGGTAAGACAGGGTGATGGACTTCGCCAGTACTTCTTGTCTTAGACCAAGTGGGAATCTTCCGCTTGGGCTAAGACAGGATGATGGACTTCGCCAGTCCTTCTTGTCTCAGATCAAGTGGGAATCTTCCGCTTGGGCTAAGACAGGATGATGGACTTCGCCAGTCCTTCTTGTCTTAGACCAAGTGGGAATCTTCCGCTTGGGCTAAGACAGGATGATGGATTTCGCCAGTACTTCTTGTCTTAGACCAAGTGGGAATCTTCCGCTTTGGCTAAGACAGGATGATGGACTTTGCCAGTCCTTCTTGTCTTAGACCAAGTGGGAATATTCCGCTTTGGGTAAGACAGGATGATGGACGTCGCCAGTACTTCTTGTCTTAGACCAAGTGGGATTCTTCCGCTTGGGCTAAGACAGGATGATGGACTTCGCCAGTCCTTCTTGTCTTAGACCAAGTGGGAATCATCCGCTTGGGCTAAGACAGGATGATGGACGTCGCCAGTACTTCTTGTCTTAGACCAAGTGGGATTCTTCCGCTTGGTCTAAGACAGGATGATGGACTTCGCCAGTACTTCTTGTCTTAGACCAAGTGGGAATCTTCCGCTTGGGCTAAGACAGGATGATGGACTTCGCCAGTACTTCTTGTCTTAGACAAAGTGGGAATCTTCCGCTTGGGCTAAGACAGGGTGATGGACTTCGTCAGTCCTTCTTGTCTTAGACCAAGTGGGAATCTTCCACTTGGGCTAAGACAGGGAGATGGACTTCGCCAGTACTTCTTGTCTTAGACCAAGTGGGATTCTTCCGCTTTGGCTAAGACAGGGTGATGGACTTCGCCAGCACTTCTTGTCTTAGACCAAGTGGGAATCTTCCGCTTGGGGTAGGACAGGATTATGGACTTCGCCAGTCCATATTATCTTAGACCAAGTGGGAATCTTCCGCTTGGGGTAGGACAGGATGATGGACTTCGCCAGTCCATATTGTCTTAGACCAAGTGGGAATCATCCGCTTGGGCTAAGACAGAGTGATGGACTTCGCCAGTCCATATTGTCTTAGACCAAGTGGGAATCTTCCGCTTGGGGTAAGACAGGGCGATGGACTTCCCCAGTGCATATCGTCTTAAACCAAGTGGGAATCTTCCGCTTGGGCTAAGACAGGGTGATGGACTTCGCCAGTTCTTCTTGTCTTAGACCAAGTGGGAATCTTCCGCTTGGGGTAAGACAGGGTGATGCACTTCGCCAGTTCTTCTTGTCTCAGATCAAGTGGGAATCTTCCTCTTGGGCTAAGACAGGATGATGGACTTCGCCAGTACTTCTTGACTCAGACCAAGTGGGAATCTTCTGCTTGGGCTAAGACAGGGTGATGGACTTCGCCAGTTCTTATTGTCTTAGACCAAGTGGGATTCTTCCGCTTGGGCTAAGACAGGGTGATGGACTTCGCCAGTTCTTCTTGTCTTAGACCAAGTGGGAATCTTCCGCTTGGGATAAGACAGGGTGATGGACTTCGCCAGTTCTTCTTGTCTTAGACCAAGTGGGATTCTTCCGCTTGGGCTAAGACAGGATGATGGACTTCGCCAGTTCTTCTTGTCTTAGACCAAGTGGGAATCTTCCGCTTGGGGTAAGACAGGGTGATGGACTTCGCCAGTCCTTCTTGTCTTAGACCAAGTGGGAATCTTCCTCTTGGGCTAAGACAGGGTGATGGTCTTCGCTAGTACTTCTTGTCTTAGACCAAGTGGGAATCTTCCTCTTGGGCTAAGACAGGATGATGGACTTCGCCAGTATTTATTGTCTTGGACCAAGTGGGAATCTTCTGCTTGGGCTAAGACAGGGTGATTGACTTCGCCTGTACTTCTTGTCTTAGACCCAGTGGGATTCTTCCTCTTGGGCTAAGACAGGATGATGAGCTTCGCCAGTACTTCTTGTCTTCGACCAAGTGGGAATCTTCCGCTTGGGCTAAGACAGGGTGATGGACTTCGCCAGTACTTCTTGTCTTAGACCAAGTGGGATTCTTCCGCTTGGGCTAAGACAGGGAGATGGACTTCGCCAGTACGTCTTGTCTTAGACCAAGTGGGATTCTTCCGCTTTGGCTAAGACAGGATGATGGACTTCGCCAGTACTTGTTGTCTTAGACAAAGTGGGAATCTTCCGCTTGGGCTAAGACAGGGTGATGGACTTCGTCAGTCCTTCTTGTCTTAGACCAAGTGGGAATCTTCCACTTGGGCTAAGACAGGATGATGGACTTCGCCAGTACTTCTTGTCTTAAACCAAGTGGAAATATTCCGCTTGGGTGATGGACTTCGCCAGTACTTCTTGTCTTAGACCAAGTGGGAATCTTCCGCTAGGGGTAGGACAGGATGATGGACTTCGCCAGTCCATATTATCTTAGACCAAGTGGGAATCTTCCGCTTGGGGTAGGACAGGATGATGGACTTCGCCAGTCCATATTGTCTTAGACCAAGTGGGAATCATCCGCTTGGGCTAAGACAGAGTGATGGACTTCGCAAGTACTTCTTGTCTTAGACCAAGTGGGATTCTTCCGCTTGGGCTAAGACAGGGAGATTAGCATCTCAGTACTTCATGTCTTCGACCAAGTGGGAATCTTCCGCTTTGGCTAAGACAGGGTGATGGACTTCGCCAGTACTTCTTGTCTCAGACCAAGTGGGATTCTTCCGCTTGGGCTAAGACAGGGAGATGGACTTCGCCAGTACTTCTTGTCTTAGACCAAGTGGGATTCTTCCGCTTTGGCTAAGACAGGATGATGGACTTCGCCAGTACTTCTTGTCTTAGACCAAGTGGGAATCTTCCGCTTGGGCTATGACAGGATGATGGACCTCGCCAGTACTTCTTGTCTTAGACCAACTGGGATATGTGTCCATATACCCAGATCCAATGAAAACGCACCACTTTTAGATTTTTTATTTCTTTAGTTTAAGGTAAAAATGACTCACTTTTTCAACTGATAAAATTAATACGGGATTGTTAAGTTGTCACCGAAGCATGTGTTTGTTTGACACGAATACTGCGTGATTTCCATAATGTGCACATGCACGTGCAAAATGCAAAAATATTTTGGGCAGTTTACTGTCATTATAAGGTCTGGATTCTTTACGTTAAAAGCCAGCAAAAACATTTCATAAGAACAAGCCAATGCAACGATAAGTAACGTCGATCGTCATCGTGTCCTCGGTATGGTTGAAGGTGGGCTTTCATACCGCCAAGTTGCAGAGCGTATGGGTTGTTCGCACACTACGAGTGTTCGATTGGTTGAAAGACACAACAGCGTTGGCGTGGAGTACTGTTAACGGACGAGTCCCGTTTTTGATAGGCGGGGTAAAGTGTGGTGTCGACATGGGAAGCGATTTCATAACTGCTTTGTTAAACATGTGTCACGTTGAGAAAGTGGTAGCGTAATTGTGTGGAGAGGGATCTCATGGTGTCACAAAAACCAACTCATCGTTGTTGATGGCAATTTGACGGCACGTCGGTACATCGATGAAATCTTAGAGCCTGGGGTGGTAACGTTTTTACACAATAATGGTGACGTTACGCTTTCCCATTAGGACAATGCACTTGCTAATTATGCGAGGCTAACCATTGGCTTTTTCAATCAAAATGGTGTGCAAGTTTTTTTCTTGGCCTGTGTTATCGCCAGATTGAGCACCTATGGGACCAGCTCGGAAAACGTGTGTACAGCCAATTCACCGTCAGCAGCTACAGAAAGAATGGGACTGCATCACACAAGACCAGATACAGCGTTTAATTCGAAGCATGAGGCGTCGATGCCAAGCAACACTTGATGATAATGGTGGACATACCAGGTATTAGGATATGTGATTTTGATTTTTCGGGTGTGTGGACTTATTCGGGTCTCCGTATCTCTGCATCAAATGAAACGCTGTAAGTCTGTTGTGAGTCTGTGACAATTCATTAAACGTGATCAAATTTGAAAAGGTATAGTACTAGTGGTGCGTTTTCGTTGAATTTGAGTATATTAACCCTGCGACAGGTCTCAGTGTCGGGTAAAAGTCCCACAAAATTGGAAACAACGTCTCCAAAACGACCTAAATAGTGTTGACGGAGACGATAAACCTCAATTCAAACAAGCAAACCAACACGTGCTCACTTATCAATGGTAAATTATTACCGCTGTGACAAGTAATGTAATCTACAGTCATATTAATCTATCTTTAAGTAGCGGATAATTCTTAAATCGGTGTATGCTATAAAAAGATGTATGAAATTGATTGAGTGTGTACCCCCATCAGCAGCTAAGGTCATATGGAGACAAGGCCTCGGCTTATAGACTCAGTCCAAGGCTTGGAGAAGCCTGGATCGAACTCATGATTCCTGATTTCTGAAGCGAGAAGCTTAACCACTAAACTGCAGAGGTTCACCGCATAGATTTAACATAAATGCGTATGAAAATAAACGAACCAGGTTATGCGGAAAAATGGATTAAATGATGACAAAAAAAAAGCATTCTAACTTATGCCCAATCGCGAGGATCATGATGCATTTCGGAGCAATTTAACCGAAATTCGGAGCAATGTAAACACAACATGGACTCATCAAGCAATTATATCGGTTAATTACATTACATTACTGAGATTTCTCAGTGAATTATCACAGAGTGAATTATTTCGTTTCGAGCGTTTTAACGTCATAATTGCTAGGCGACGTTGCAGCCGTCATTTGTAACAACAACAATAACAATGGTTGACATTTGGTGGAATACATCACGATAACAAGTCCGTGAAACGAAGACCCCTCTAAACCCCACATTATATAGAGAAAAGTGTGGTTTATGGGGGTATACATTTTCAGCCTTATTTTTGCGCAAAAACATAGATTGTGGGTACTCGGGTACTCGTTAGAACCGCCTCATTGAGGCGGTTCTAACGAGCACCCACAATCTATGTTGAAAGCAGAAATAAGAAAGATGTTATCATTTTTACCCAAAATGTGTCACTACGTGTGTGTTTCTACGAGAAACGAAGGACGGACACTGTTTCAGAGATCCGCTGATTTTCATGCGAAAATCTCAAAATCTACATATTGCTCTGTTTAAATGCAATATTGCTAACGTTAATGAACGAATAGTCTTCTTTCCGCCTCTTATAGAACTGCTTTGTCATATAATTTACCGTAAAGTGTGTGTTTCTTAAAAATAGCCCCATCGCACAGTTGCTGGTTCCGCCGCCATTTTGTTTTCGTTTGGAGAATCGCATTTTATTTTTAAATATATATATTTTTTATTTCCACTCATGGACCCTTTCGGGCAGAAAAAATACATATGATTGTGGGTTAATAACAACAACAACAACAATAAACAAGAGGGCCCAGAGGGCCCTGGTTCGCTCACCTGTGTGTCACTGTCTCGAGTACATTCTATTTTTAGCTCTCTGGCCATCTTGTTCATCAGCAGAGTGATTTTAGCTTATTTGGTAGGGAGTAACCTAGGCAACATTCCTGGGAACTTTGAATCAAATAGGCCTTAGGGTTTAGGGGATGTTTCCGTTTGAATCAAATTTACAATATTTTTTTTTGTTACCTCCGATGGCCATTTTGTTCATCCTAGTGGGATTGTTTTAGCCTTTTTGGTAGAGGATAATCTAAGCAACATTGTCGCAAGCTACATGCTAAATATGAAGGCTGTATCTCAAATGCTTTAAAAGTTATGACAAAGTAGGTCAAAGGTCAAGGTCATGGGTCAAAAGTTTTGAATGGCTGAGAAAACCTTGTCACAAGGAACATGCATGCCAAATATGAAGGCTCTATCTCATATGGTTCAAAAGGTATGATAAAGTAGGTCACAGGTCAAATCTTTATGAGTGGGAAGCCCTTGTCAGAAGGAACCTACATGCAAAATATGAAGGCTCTATCTCAAACAGTTCAAAAGTTATGACAAAATAACCTACTGATCTACTTTTTGATTTGACATGACCCATATTCGAACTTAACTGAGATATTGCCCAGATGATCATTCTGAGCAAGTTTTAATGATGATTTGACTGAAACTGTGGCCTCTTAGAGTGTTCTAAACCTTTTTCTATGATTTGACCTGCTGACCTACTTTTTGACCCGACATGACCCATATTCAAACTTGACACAGATATTGTCAAGAGGATCATTCTGAGCAAGTTTGATGATGATCGGGCTAAAACTTGGGCCTCTAGTGTGTTCACAAGGTTTTTCAACAATCTGACCTACTGACCTACATATTGACCAGACATGACCCATATTCGAAATTAACCGAAATATTGTCAAATGATCATTTTGAGCAAGTTTGATGATGATCGGACGATAACTGTAGCCGCCAGTGTGTTCAGAGGGTTTTTCTATTATTTGACCTACTGACCTACTTTTTGACACATCATGACCCATATTTGAACTTGACTGAGATATTGTCAAGATGATCATTCTGGGCAAGTTTGATGATGATCGGACCAAAACTGTGGCCTTTAGTGTATTCACTAGCTTTTTCTATGATTTGACCTACTGACCTACTTTTTGACCCGACATGACCCGTATTCAAACTTGACCCGGATATTGTCAAGCCTATCATTCGGAGCTAGTTTGATGAAGATCGGACCAAAACTGTGGCCTCTAGTGTGTTCACAAGCTTTTTCTATGATTTGACCTACTGACCTACTTTTTGACCCTACATGACCCATATTCAAACTTGCCCGAGAAATTGTCAAGATAATCATTGTGAGCAAGTTTCATGATGATCAGACAAAAACTGTGGCCTTTATTGTATTCACAAGGTTTTTCTATGATTTGACCTACTGACCTACTTTGTGACCCGACATAACCCATATTCGAACTTGACTGAGATATTGTCAAAATGATCATTCTGGGCAAGTCTGATGATGATCAAACCAAAACTGTGGCCTCTAGTGTGTCCACAAGGTTTTTCTATGATTTGACCTACTGACCTACTTTTTGACCCGACATGACCTGTATTCAAACTTGACTGAGATATTGTGAAGATAATCATTCTGGGCAGGTTTGATAATGATTGGACCAAAACTGCGGCCTCTAGTGTATTCACAAGGTTTTTCTATTATTTGACCTACTGACCTACTTTTGACCCGGCATGACTCATATTCCAATCTGACCAAGATATTATCAAGATGATCATTCTGAGCAAGTCTGATGATGATTGGACATAAATTGTGGCCTCAAGTGTGTTCAGAAGGTTTTTCTATGATTTGACCTACTGACCTACTTTTTGACCCGACAACACCCATATTCAAACTTGATTGAGATATTGTCAAGATGATCATTCTGGGCATGTTTGATGATGATCGGACCAAAACTGTGGCCTCTCATGTCTTCACAAGGTTTTTTTCTGCTTTGACCTACTGACCTACTTTTTTACCCGACATGACCCATATTCGAACTTGACCGAGATTTTGTGGTGGTACAAATTGTGTGCAAGTTTAGTTAAAATCAAATCATAAATGAAACATCTATCATGCAGACAAGACCAAAATAGGCAATTTTTGCCCTTTCAGGGGCCGTTACTCCGTAACACATTATTGGATATGGCTGGTTCAAGAAAGGAACCCAGATCTCATGGTGGTACAAGTTGTGTGCAAGTCTGGTTAAAATCAAATCATAAATGAAGATGCTATCGTGGGGACAAGACCAAAATAGGCAATTTGTGCCCTTTCAGGGGCCGTAACTCCGTAACAGATGATGGGATATGGCTGGTTCAAGAAAGGAACCTAGATCTCATGGTGGTACAAGTTGTGTGCAAGTTTGGTTAAAATCAAATCATAAATGAAGATGCTATCGTGCGGACAAGAAATTGTTTACGCACGGACGCACACACGCACGCACGCACGCACGCACGACGGACGACGGACAAAATGTGATCACAAAAGCTCACCTTGTCACTACGTGACAGGTGAGCTAAAACCACAAAAAAAACATGTTGGCAAAACAATTACAATTGTTTTTCCTATACTGTAGGAATGCTGGTTTGCGTCTAAAAATTTATGCTATTGATTTGTAATGCATTCTTCTGTCCATACAAAGAATAAGAAAACGACCCAAATAGCCTAGGTCGTCCATATTTTCTTGTTACAATATTCATTTAGCTTTATCTTCATTCTTATGTAAAATAAGGGTTAGATCCTCTAAGCAGTTTACCAGTACTCGTGTGGGGTCGGTTTCAGCTCTGCGTGGAAGCATCATGCAGTCGAAGTAAGGGCGAGGATTGTGGCCGGTTTGTTTTCTCATGGCTGCTGAGGTAAAAGTAGAGAAATTCTCAATGAGCATCTTCTTCTAGGCTCAGTTTCAAATTAACTTTCACAGAAATGTTCATTGAGTGACCTCTCTTCCAAAAGTGCTTCAGTGGTTCTGCTCCGCTGTATAAAATGGCTGTCAGAGCTGAATATAGAAAACATTGTAAACCACAATGTTATTATATCATAACTCAGGTGCGCGAATAAGGCCCATCATGGACCCCATGTTTCTCACTTAAGTTTGAAACTTTTATCGAAACGAAATATAAAGGTAACAAGAAAAAGTATAACGTGTAGTTACATGTTACAACCACCGTCCGTCCTTCGGATCGGGACGTTTACTGGAGGCCCACTCTGCAGGGAGAACCATCCCCTCTGCAGGTTAAAAAACTATTATAATTACATGATTACTGTGTTGGCTTTCATCCTGCAAAATTAGAGTGTATGTAATATACAATATGCTGCGAGTAATGGTCAAATGTGGCCGATCGCAGTTTAAGAAAGAAAGAAAGGTGAGGTCAAGCAGATATTTCACAAAAAGTTTGATGGTTGATGTTGATAACAATACTAACTCGAACTTCGATATAAATGTCAAAGTCACTGGACTGCAAAATCTAGGTCAAAGTCACCGGGTCAAGGTTCTTGCCAAGTCTGAACATTAAGGAGAAGCACTGTGCAAGGTATGGTGGTCATGCCTTATAGTTGAGGAGATATCAAGTTTACGAAAAATGTGTCAAAGTCACTGGAGCGAGCGTAAAATATAGGTCAGTGCATCTAGAGAGTCAATATGCAAGATTTGATGGTTGCGCACCTTTTATTTGAGGAGATCTGGAACATAGACGTAAACTGTGTCAAAGTCAGTTGGGCCCAAAATATAGATCAAGGTAACCAGGTCAAGGTGCCTGTCAAATCAGGAGGTCAGGCAGATGTTTCGCACAAGGTTTGATGGTTGGTAAGTGATAAAGTCTTTGAAAGGTCAGGAAGAAATCTGTTTTTGTCTATAAAAAATTCGAATGAGGTTTTAAATAAATTGAAATCCAGACGTTTTCGTGCTTCAAGTCTGTCTACTTACGATTTTTCCACTCTTTACACTACACTTCCTCATAATCTTATAAAAGAAAAGCTTAATGATTAAATTGAATGGGCTTTTCACAGAGAAGATTCTATCTTGCATGTAATGTCAGAAATGCATTTTTTTTTTCACTTCTAAAGAGCATAAGAATTATACACTTTGGTCATGTCAGAAAGTGTGTGATGCCCTCACCTTTCTACTTGACAATACTTATATTAGACTCGGTACTTAGTTACTTAGACAAATTGTGGGTATTCCGATGGGTACGAATTGCGCAGCTCACGGGCTGATCTGTTCTTGTATTATTATGAAAGAGACTTCATGTTGTCGCTTTCCATTGCTAACCAATCTGAAATTATTGAAGCTTTTAGCTCTACTTCTAGATATTTAGATGATTTACTAAATATTGACAATACTTACTTTGATGGTTTGATCAGCCAGATTTATCCCCTAGAACTTCAGTTAAACAAGGCAAATTCCTCTGATACCGAGGCCCCCTTTTTGGATTTACATTTATCTATTGTAGATGGATTTGTTTCTTGCAAAGTTTATGATAAACGTGATGATTTTGATTTCGAGATTGTAAATTTTCCTTTTTTGGACGGTGATGTTCCTCGTGCGACATCGTACGGGGTTTATATTTCGCAGTTACTTCGATTCGCTAGAGTGTCTAGTCATGTATCCGACTTCAACACTCGTAATACATTATTAACCGCTAAACTTCTTTATCAGGGGTATCGGTATCATAAACTACGTAAAGCCTTTTCTAAGTTTTATAGACGTCATTCTGATTTGGTTTCAAAATTCAATGTTGGACTTAAACACTTCTGCAACAAGGCCTATCGGAACCCGAATTCTATGGTGACTTAGTATATAAATTTAGAAAAATACATGCCTGTAATGACTTAAGTACCCAATTTCGTAAAATCTTTCGTCGACATATAAAGATTGGGTACAACATAAATGTTATAAAACAGACTGCACCCAATCACAGTTGGCAACTTTGCTTCCCTCTTTGATTGCACACCGGTGGGTCGGGCCTAAGATTATATGACGGTTCGAGCGTAAAACCATAAATGGAATTTTATTTTAGTATTCTTTATGTTGGTTGGCGTCTGATGCTCCGTCTTTTGTCGGGCCCCTCGGAGTCTAACTGTTGGTTTTCTTTTGCTCCAGCAATTCTGTTGTTGATGCGGTCGAGTCCTCTACCTTGTTTCATCTCTGTAGTTTTTTGATTTGTATGCTCTCGGAGATGTTACACTGATGAGATAGGAAGCCTTCATGCGGACTAAACAAAATTAGTGTATACCGCGACAGAGGTAAGGGCGAGATTTATGGCCATGTAAAATCGATTTAAGCCCCCCAGTGGAATTCTTTCCACTGACCGTTCCAAGGCGGTTCTTCTGTGGCGGTTTATTTATTTTATTGTTTGTTACTTACTGTGTGTATCACTTGTGTCTTTTTAGTTTGGATGGCCATTTTGTGGGAAAGTAACTGTCCTTTTGGGCTTCCTTTGTTTATGTTTCCATTATGGTCTGGTCGCTTTATGTTTGTGTTTCTTTCCCTTTGGTGTATTTGATGGGTGGAGTAAGTTAATTGTATTGATTCCTGATCCCTGTTTTACTTCTACTCGTACTTTGCAGTTGATAACAATACAAACTTTGACATAAATGTCGAACTTCGTCAATCGACGCTGACGCCTAAGTCGCACCCTGCTACAAGCGGGTGCGACAAATTAATAATCTACACATTTTTTTATAGATTTATGGTCATATATTTTCAATTAAACTCACACATTTTTTATCAATTTTGCAACAATATATGCTATGTCCAAATACAAAACAGTGTTATAACAAGGCTATGGCCTATGCGGTAAATGCTCCCAATTATGGGGATAAAAACATCCGGCGCTATGCCCATGTTGTAGGAAGCATACCTTAGCAAACTTATTTGTGGTCAAAATGTTAACTGTTTTAGTAAGCAGTGGTAGTTTTGTAAGCGAATGCTAATGATTTCATAAGTTTTGAATACTGGTCCCAGTTTTTCGTTTCTCAAAGCTAACGTTGTTAGTCAACATACATGTATCATTAAAACTTTGATCATTTAATATAAGTCAGCCCCCGCCCATCGGGGCTTGAATAAATAGATGGGCTGGATGACGCTTCCACGCAGAGCCGAAACTGACCCGCACAGGAGTACTGGTAAACTGCTTAGAGGATCTAAGCCTGCCCAGGCAAAGCAGTGCGATTCGGACCATCCATGTTATCCATCTCGATGAGTTTCATTGGGCGGCAGGGCTTGAAATGTCATTTCATCTCAATGTCGGGTAAAAGTCCCACAAAATTGGAAGCGGCGTCTCCAAAATGACCTTTACAGTGTTGACGTAGACGTTAAACCTCAAATCAAACAAACAAACAAATACTAATATAAAAGCTGCTCACACTTGTTTCACAAAAATACCACTGTAATAGGTATTTTCCTAGCTAGAATACAATGTTTTGAAGAAATGGGCCCAGAACTTTTCCTGCTAGCTTTAATAAGGAAGACAACTCTTGGGACTTCCAGTTTGCTGTTTTATAAACAGATTCACCTTAGAAATACTCACAGATTGCTTTTCTCTGAGTGTCTCTCAGTGTAGGCTGGGCAGATAACCGTGAAAGGGGACCCCCCTCCTTGTGGGTAATGTCGATGTATAGGGACTGTCTGTGGGTAGTTCTGAGAAAATATGGGCTTTCCTAGTGGATTAAATCAAGATGGCTCATGTCCAATTAATTTTGAAGATTTGTATTCGTGTATTGTTATGTTTGAGACAATATTGGACAGTCTGTTGTAGCTGTTTATCTCTCATTCTCACTATCACAGAACTAGCCTGGTAGTACATGTCAAATTCTTTCTAACACTAAAGCAGAAATTATGTTAGTTAAACAATAAGTGCTGAATAGTTAGATCTTTTGGAAGCAAAGAATACACAAAATAAACGAAAATAGTACAATGTTTCGAGATAAAATTTTCACTAGCTTTTGTTAGCAAGTATGCATTTACTTTGTATTGACAGTTCATGTTAAACGGTATTTTTGAGTAAAGATCTTACCGTATATTTTCAGACGAGACTAAGATTTTTATCCAATCAGCATAAATTAGGGTTAGAACTTAGTGGAGCGCTTTGGTGCAGTGGTAGCGCATCGGATTTGTGATCGAGAGGTTCCGGGTTCGAGCCTCACGCTGACCAAAGTGTTGTGTCCTTGAGCAAGGCACTTCATCCACATTGCTTAAAAAAATAAAATAATAAAAAAAGTACTGGTTACCACCCAGGAAATCCTCCTCGTAATGCTCAGACGTGAGCGAGTAGCAGTAATAGGAGAAAAAAAGATACTTTGGGTCACGTGCTAGCGGTAACTTGGTCTTTTAAAGAAAAATGTATATTTTCCTGTACTTTAAAATGAGGTCGTTTGTTGAGAAATTATTGGTATAGTAGTCGTAGATCGCAGCTATCGTTTGCACATGCCTTTACAAAAAGTTAAACCAAGTCACCCGATTTTGTGAATTCAAACGTAACACAAACAAAGCTGTGGCTATATATGGCCAGTTGTTCTGCTTGCAGAAAGCACGCGAAAGGCACTCTACCCTCAGCGAATTTGACATATATCGACAACATCCGAATAGCTCCGCCTAGTCAATCTTATCTGAGACTACAATAACTTAAGACACGTATGTACCATATGTATATTAACTTAAGATCGCCTCAAAATCCCCGTAGGAGATTGACATTACTATAAAATAGGGGAATTTCCCAGTGTAGTTTGAGGGAGAACAAAAAAAAAAATAGCCATCGGAAGAGATGGCAAATCCCCCGACCAAAAGCCAATATGGCCTTCAGAAGATTGTTTACCAATAGAAAGGGCACCAGAATTAAACCAGCAATATATCATAAAAGTATTGCAGTTATGGCCATCACAAGATTATACTGTCAGGGGAGATAACTAAAAAACCAGGGCACTCAGAATTGTGGTTCTTGCGCATGACATGCCTGCTTAAGCTCATGTATTACTGTACAAAGTACCATCAATATAATGTCTCAAAGAATATTGGAGATATCGTGATCACAAGCTGGTCATACTGTTAAATTGGAAGGGTAGCTAACTCAAGTACCACAGCACCAACAGTTGTGGTTCTTGCACATGACACCCCTTCTGTACCTTGTATACAATTGTGCAAAGTTCCTTCAATATATCCCAAAGGGTGTTGGAGTTATGGCCATCTCAAGGTTATATTGTCAGGGGAGATAACTCAATAACCAGAACACCCAGAGTTGTAATTCTTGAGCATGACACACCTGCTTAACCTCATGTACATCTGCATCAAGTACCACCACTATATGTCAAAGGGTGTGTGTGTGTGTGTGTGTGTGTGTGTGTGTGTGTGTGTGTGTGTGTGTGTGTGTGTGTGTGTGTGTGAATTCGGGTTTAACGTCGCTTTCAACAATTTTTCAGTCATATCACGACGGTGTCTGGTTGCGACAGGGAGCTCAATGCTCACGTTTATAGTGCTGCCTCACTGAAGTATCATGTCCCAGACACATTACATGCTACCACACCCAGTCACATTATCCTGACACTGGATCGACCAGTCCTAGCTCTACCCCGTAAATCTGAGTGCCAAGCGAGGAGCAGCTAGTACCATTTTTAACGACTTTGGTATGTCGCGGCCCGGGATCGAACCCGAGACCTCCCGTTCCCCGGAGCGGACACTCTACCAACTGAGCTATCGGGGCCGGTATATGTCAAAGGGTATTGGAGGTACGGTGATCACAAGGTGGTCATACTGTTATATTGGAAGGGGAGATAACTCAAATATCATAGCACCCAGAGTTGTGGTTCTTAGGCATGAAGCGCCGTTTCAACTTTGTATACAATTGTGCCAAGTACCATCAATATATCTCAAAGGTATTGGAGTTATGGCCATCATTATATTGTCAGGGGAGATGATTAAAAAACCAGGGCACCCAGAGTTGTGGTTCTTGCACTTGACACACCTGCTTAACCTCATGTACAACTGTACCAAGTACCATCAATATATCTCAAAGAGTATTGGAGATGTGGCCATCACAAGGTAGTAATTTTATATTATTGGGAGGGGAGATAACTAAAAAACCATGGCACCCAAGGTTGTGGTTCTTGTGCATGACACACCCTCTCGGCCTTGTGAACAACTGTGCCAGGTACCATCAATATATCTTAAAGGGTATTAGAGTTATGGCCATCACAAGGTAGTCGCGTTATTTTATTGGAAGGGGAGATAACTAAAAACCATGGCAACCAGCATTGTGGTTCTTGTGCATGACATGCTGTCTCAGCCTTGTGAACAACTGTGCCAGATATCATCAATATATCTCAAAGGGCATTGGAGTTATGGCCATCACAAAGTAGTCTTTCTATTTTATTAAAAGGGGATATAACTAAAAAGTATGGCATCCAGAGTTCTAGTTCTTGCGCATGACACGTCGTCTCAGCCTTGTGAACAACTGTGTCAGGAACAATCAATGAATCTCAAAGGGTATAGGAGGTATGGTCATCACAAGGTTGCGTCTACGGACGGACGGACGGACGTTCTGACAGACAGACGGACGGACGCCAGGCTGATCGCTATATCCCCCGAACCTATTCGGTCGGGGGATAAAAAAAACACTAAGCGTAACATGGGAAATGTCTTAATTCTCGGGAAAGCCGACAAATGTATGTGGTAAATTTTGTTTCTACATGTAATTATTTTATAAAATGTGCTTTTTATGTCGAGATACATATTGTATTTTGAGCAACTGCAAGACGCAGTTGATTTGCGCATTTGTTGTTCGTATTATGGGCCGACCTTTCCTCGTCGAGGCTATTCGTTGACTAGTCGGTTGTTGCTCGTTTTTGCCTGATGAGCGTACACATTTACCTTGGATAAAGGTATGTTAATGAGATAATGACCATAGAAAGTTGTCTCCCTTGTAAACGAATCTAGAGGTCTCCATTTCCCTTTATGGGGATGGATATATAGAGGATCTTACATGAGTGTTCATGTATTATTGAATTTATTAAACGAGTTGAGGAAAAGGGATAAAATGTGAGGCTTTGCCGAGCATTTTATCCCTTTTCCTCAACGAGTTTAATAAATTCAATAATACATGAGCACGAATGCAAGATTCTATTTATCATATGACATTTAAAACGTATTTTATTCACATTTGTTTACAAAAATATCAATATTCCACCATTAATAAGGATCGTTAAGGACGTCGTACATGTAATGTTACGGGACGTATCTAGCTAATTTGCATACTTAATCCACTAGTGGATTATCGAAAATAATACATGACGTTATTACACTCTCAGACGCGACGTCATGTGATAAACTAGATTATATCATGTTCGTAAGCTTTGAACTGCTTATTTCTTGATAAGTCCGTATTGTGGGTACTTAAAATTGCTCCGAAATGCATTATGATCGTCGTGATTGGGCATTAGTCCACATTTGATACATGTTTCTGCATTACATGGTTGGTTTATGTACATACGTATTTGTGTGAAGTCTACGCAGTGAACCTCCGCAGGGTAGTGGTTAATCTACTCGCTTCACAAATCAGGAGTCTTGAGTTCGTCCCGGCCTTCTCCAGGTCTTGGAATGAGTCTATAAGCCGAGGGCCTCGTCTCCATATGACCTTAGCTGTTGTTGGGGCGGAAACGCATACACACTCACTCTAGTTCATACATATTTTATAGCATACACCCCACTAAAAGTTATCCGGTAGTTAAAGATAGATTGTTATGACTATTAATTTTGCAAGCACTGCATTACAGCGGGAATAAATTACCATTGATCAGTTTAGGCATATGTTTAGCACGTGTTCGGATGTACGTCACGATTGTGATGGCGTAAACAAGTCATGGCGTCGTGACGTCGATCCGAATATGAAGTTTATCATAGGCATGACTTGTCGATATGCTGAGCATATGTCCACGGATCTATCTTTAACACGCCGCGATAAAAATGACGTGACTACGTCATGACGTCACGAGGTCAATTCGAACGACTAGTTATTGTATATAATTTGAGAAGGTACGTGATGTTGGTTAGAGCAGTCTGTTGAGTTTATATGTTGTTCACTGTCTGTGTGCAAAAGGACCAAGTCATGGAATGTGTCGAATGTTGTAGTAGCGCATTGGAATGCACTGGATCAGTCGGCGCACCTTCGTAGCCGGGTCCGGGCCTTTCTGTTGCCTGCTGTATATGGTAAGTAGGAATTGTCATTGTGTTGCATGAGGGGCCGGGCCTGGAGATCCCGGCCGAGCATGCCCAAGACCCTGATTGATGATTCATATAACATTGGGCATACTTCTATAGATATTGATCAGTGCGTGTTATGCTGCTGTGTATCACGTATTTCATTAAATTTAGGCATTTAGAGATTGACATGGCGGTTAGTCTTGAATGAACGCTGAAGTTTCTCCCTCCCCTCGGTGGCCGTCATCGTATTCATGACAAGGCTGATTCTGAAATTCTGATGATCATTCAATCCTTGTGACCGTGATCCATGGTCATCATTTTCATGACAAGGCTGAAATTAATTGTGGCATCTAGGTGCACCTATAGTATTGTGCACCTATAGAATTGTTATTTTATAGATCGATCTATATAGAGCACATCTGGTGCAATTCAGGAAGGAACTGTTCGCCAGCAAAATCAACAGTTCAATGTAGTTTATTTATTTATTTATCTACTAAACATTTTATTTTTTTCTTTTCCTAGAATCTTCCACTTGGGCTCAGACAGGGTGCTGGACTTGGCCAATCCTTCTTCATTTAATACCCTTGTTTCAGACAAAAAGGGATAGACCAAGAAATGCGTGTTTGTATACATGTGACTATGATGTTTGTAAATATATATACAATATCAATTATATCATAATATCAGATATGTAATTAAATGATATAAAGGATTCTAATTTAATTAGAATTTTCTCTGTGATTTTGCCCACAATCAGAGAAATCCACAAATATGAGACTCAGTTGTCATATGTTTTGGCCAGTGCATGGCAAAGCATATATTTTACAATGGTATCAGAACAGGGAAAAAGACTTCGAGTTTGTAGAAAGTGACTTCCGGTTTGTATTTTTCCGGTTGTGAGGCAGACAATTTTGACATCTTCTTCAGTGCCTACAGGGGTGAAGGGCGATAATCGTGTTTTCTTTGTTGAAACAGTAATAATCGCCCCCTGAGCATAAGGCCCAGATTTTCCAAAATTGTGAAAAATCTTCTTTCACTTTAACTCTGATAGTTTGAGGTTATATAGCGTATTAAAGCCCAATAGGTTCTTACGTAGGTTCTGGAGCCGTAACGTGAATCATATATCACGTTACGTGTAATATTATTGCCCCCGCCCATCGGGGCATGAAGAAAGATATGGGCTGCATGGTGCCCCCACACAGCTGAAACCGACCCGCACTCGAGTACTGGTAAACCGCTTAGAGGATCTAAGCCTGCCCAGGCAAAGCGGTGCGAGTCGGCCCGTCCATGCTTATAAACCCTATTGGTTTCATTGGGCGGCAGAGCTTGAGATGGCATTTCATCTCAATGTCGGGTAAAAGTCCCACAAAATTGGAAGCAACGTCTCCAAAATGACCTTTACAGTGTAGACGGGGACGTTAAAGCTCAAATCAAACAAACACAACGTGTAATATAAGAATCCTATATGGGTGTGAGGGGTGGATGGAAGAATCCGTCCCGAGGGACACTGTCCGGCATCACGAGGCTTGCCGAGTGATGCCGGACAGTGATCCCGAGGGACGGATTTTTCTATCCACCCCTCACACCCATATTGGATTCTTTTTCTTGCATACCTTCCATTTCTTAAAGCGGATTTTTAATGCTGCTGTCACTTCGGTTACCAACGTCTGCCATTTTGTGGTGACACAACAGGAATGTTTAGTGACGTCACGCATGACGACGTCGCGCATGAGGTTGTAATCAACCAGTGCATTTATCAAACTCGCGATTATATTCGATTTGGGGTCGGAACACCAGGGTCAGAACATTAATTTCTATCCCAGGGTAAAATAACGGATTTCCTTGTCCGGTGTGCAAGAATATTAATGTCAAATAGGTAGTTCAAGTTACCGCTAATGTGAATATCATGAAATAATACCCAGTTTTGTCAAGTTAAGGGAAAGTTACGTTAACAGCCGTTACGTTAAGTTCGTTAAGTTTGGTGCATGTTGAACATTGGATGTTCACGCTATGTTAGTGGGGTACGATTAAAGTAATTGATGTCTGGTCTTTCAATACTTAACGACATTTTTTACGTAATTTAAGTGATGTCACGTGGTCTATTTAACGTAACTTGTGAAGTACGTTAAGACAGCAATTTTATATGCTAACGTTTTAGTTAGACTTCAATATGCTTTAGTAAGACTTTTCAAAAGTGACATAATTTTGCATATTTAAAGTGAGATTTACATAAGCTGATACAGCAAGGGCGCGAGTTAAGCTACGCGGATAGGGAATTGCAGGCATGGGTTAATGAACAGCAAGCTATTAAACGCGAAGATAGGGCGCGAGAAAGGGGAATTTAAAGCAGAGCAGGCAGATAAGGATATATCATTTCAGCTGGAAAGGCAGATAAGGATAGGGAACTCGAGCGGGAGAAATTAAGGCTGCAACTAACGATTGAGCAGCAAAGGAGTGAGCAAAGGAAATTCGAGGTTGTAAATGAACAAACTGAGAAAGCTTAAAGGGCTCAAGACCCTAAGCTGCCTTAGTTTGATGAGCAGAAAGATAAGATGAATAGCTATATATCCCGCTTTGAGAAGTTCCCGCTTTGAGAAGTACGCGATAGCAAATACATGGGATTAAGATAGATGGTGTTAAGGGGGTTTTAATAATTGGCTCTCAAATCGTGACGCGAATGACTATAATAAGCTTAAGGAAGCTTTGTGAAAGAATTTTGATATGACTGAGTGAGGTTTCGCTAAGACAGTTCTATAGCCGTTTAGATAGCTTTTGTTTGAACTGAGGTTTAACGTCCCCGTCAACACTGTACTTTTTCTCGACATTAAGATGAAATGACATCTTAAGCGCTGTTGCCAAATGAAACCAATAGGGTATATAAGCATGGACGGGCCGACTCGCACCGCTTTGCCTGCGCAGGCTCTAAGTGGTTTACCAGTACTCGTGTGCGATCGGTTTCAGCTCTGCGTGGAAGCATCATGCAGCCCATTTATTTCTTCAAGCCCTAATGGTTGGGGGCCTGTTTGTATAGCTACTTCTCTAGCTAACATTGCAAACAATATTTGAAGCAGTTTGTGATTTCATGGTTAGGGATTAGTTTTTAAAAGCTTGTAGCCGTGAGCTGTATGTTCATTTAAATTAAAAAGAGAAACGATTAGGAAATGATACAATCAGGCCCCAAATTCTTCTCACAATATAGGGAAAGAAGTATACACTTTTTATATACCAAATTTTGCACTGAAAATTTAAAATTTCATATGAGAATTTGTACTGCGTATTTTGATAACCGTCTGAGCTCCGAAGAAATGAACCGTGACGTCGGAATGTTGGAATCTGGCGTCTATCAGCGTCGTGTTGCTGGGATTCTGAATGTGTCTCAGAGCGTGGTTTCCGGAATGTGGAGTCGGCATCTTACCCATGGAAATCCTTCACACAGACACGGCGGGTGTCTAGAAAGGGCTACAGCTCGACGTCAGGACCGTTTTTGTTGATTCAGTCTCGACGTCAACGGTTCCTGAACGCTACGCGTTTAAATAACGAGTTTAGGAACGGAACTAGAATACGAATTTCTACACAAACTGTCAGAAATAGGCTCTGAGAGTTCGCTTTTAATGCTAGAAGACCTGAATTACGTGTTCCGTTGACGGGACAGCACGCGCAAGACCGGTTGGACTTTGCAAGAATTCACGTCAGTTGGACGATTCGTGACCCGCCACCAGAACTGTTTACTGATGAGTCCAGATTCTGTCTAGACTTCACTGATAAATGTAAATTAATGTGGCGAATGTCTAAAGAGCGATTCAATGACTTGAATGTAGCAGAGCATGATCACTATGGAAAGGTATCAGTCATGGTTTGGGCTGGGATAAGCGTGAACGGTAAAACTGACTTGTACTTCGTTGATAACGCAACGTTAACCGCAGTGAGGTACTGTAATGAGAGTCTTGATCAGTCTGTGAGACCATATGCAGGTGCTATTGGCCCGGACTTTATTCTGATGGACGATAATTGATGCCCGTGGACTCCGTACACGTTATTAGGCACGTTTGTCTAATTTGGAAATTTGTGAAAAATCAATTGTCCAAATCCCTTCGTGTAACGGCAAATTTTGTGGGTGCCAAGACGGTTGTTGTTGTCACGATTGAATGCAGTGCCAGTTGACAAAATTAATCACTAGTCTTTGTTAAGGATATGTTTTCTATCATTATTTATCAAATGTGGACTCAACTGATTAATTTATCAAAATATTTATATTATGCATTAAAAATGTGATCCCTATCAAACTTTAAGTTGTATATTATAGCCAACTGACTTTAAACCCTATAGAAAAGCTAACTTAGTTTGATTTGTGTAGGAAAGTAAGCAAAATCATATAAATGATATATTACCACCCTTATCAAACTTTAGTAATATATATGAAAGAACAGGTTGGCAGACTTCAGGATGAATAAATAGCTTCCTTTGTGAAGGATATGTTTTCTATCATTATTTATCAAATGTGGACTCAACTGATTAATTTATCAAAATATTTATATTATGCATTAAAAATGTGATCCCTATCAAACTTTGAGTAGTATATTGTAGCCAACCGACTTTAAAGGTGCATTATTGAGCTACCGGGTCTCATTTTTCTGGTTTTTATCTTCAATGCATACTCCTTTGTCATGTGTACACTTTTGGAGCCAAATACAGCTTCAGAACTTTGTGAAAATGGTCGTTTTCATTCGTGTTTACCCTTCGCTCTGAACATGTGTTCGGAATTTCTATTCTAAAAATAAATCTGTCACGTTACACATACATGGCGACAGTATCGTCTCTGAGTGTCGTTACTTATGACATGGTATTCAGTGTCATATTTTTTTCGGATTCAGGCATGGCCTAAGCAAACAAGACCAAAAATGAACGTCACGTCATATATGGGGATTCTATTTTTGTCACGAACTAAAAATAGATCTAACTAGTGTTCGAAACCTAGTTAGGGAATCCCTCTCAAAATCGTTTACCTGTCATCATAATTGTTCGCATTTTTGCATAAAATGCATTCATTTGTATTGTTTTAAAGAAAAATACCGGCTATATGTATTTTATTTTTGGAAGCAGTTTTTCCAGATAGCTCAATAATGCACCTTTAAACCCTATAGAAAAGCTAACTTAGTTTGATTTGTGTAGGAACGTAAGCACAATCATATGAATGATAAATTACCACCCTTGTCAAACTTTAGCAATATATATGAAATAACAGGTTGGCAGACTTCAGGATGAATAAATAGCTTCAAATACATAAATAAATTAACACACTAAGGTTAAGCTATAATTACAGTGAAACATATTCAATTGTGAAGTACGGCATATAAACATGGAAGAAACTATAAGACAAGAGGGCCCAGAGGGCCCTGAATCGCTCACCTGGGTATCAGTGTTTCTAGTTCATTCTTGGCCTAATGGCTATAATTTGAACAAACTTGGTAGCGGTCCACTAGATGAAGCTTCATTCCAAATATCAAAGACCTGGGCCTTCTGGTTTCAGACAAGAAAATGTTTACATGTTTTCCCTATATAAACCTATATAATTTGAAAACTCTTGGCAGAGGTTCACTAGATGAAGCTTCATACCAAATATCAAAAACCTGGGACTTGCTGTTTCAGAGAAGATTTTAAAAGATTTTCCCTACATAGGCCTATGTAAAACAAAAAAGCCCCGGAGCGGGAGCATTTTTGGCCCCAGCACTATATAATCTGAACAATCTTGGTAGGGGGCCACCATTTTCCCTATATACGTCTATGTAAAGCCAAAGAGCCTGGATCCATGGCATTTAGGCCCCAGGATTATCATTTGAACAATCTTGGCATAGGTCCACTAGATGAAGCTTCATACCAAATATCAAAGACCTTGCCGTTTCAGAGAAGAAGATTTTTAAAGATTTTCCCTATATAAGCCTATGTAAAACCAAAGGGCCCTGGTGTTGGGGCATTTTTGGACCCAGTACTTTAATTTGAATAACCTTGGTAGAGGTCCACTAGATGAAGCTTCATACCAAATATCAAAGACCTGGGTCTTGCGTTTCAGAAAAGAAGATTTTTTAAAGATTTTCCCATATAATCCTATGTAAAACCAAAGGGCCCTGGTGCGGGGGCATTTTTTGGACCCAGCACTTTAATTTGAACAATCTTGGTAGGGGTCCACTAGATGAAGCTTCATACTAAATATTGAAGATCTGGGCCTTGCGATTTCAGAAAAGAAGATTTTTAAAGATTTACCCTATATAAGCCAATCTAAAACCAAAGGGCCCCGGAGCGGTGGCATTTTTGGCCCCAGCACTATAATTTGAACAATCTTGGTAGGGGTCCATTAGATGAAGCTTCATACCAAATATCAAAGACATGGACCTTGCGGTTTCAGAGAAGAAGATTTTTTTAGATTTTCCCATATTTTCTATGTAAAACCAAAGGGCCCCGGGGCGGGGCATTTTTGGCCCCAGCACTATAATTTGAACAATCGTGGTAGGGTCCACTAGATGAAGCTTCATACCAAATATCAAAGACCTGGGCCGTGCGGTTTCAGAGAAGAAGATTTTTGAAGATTTTCCCTATATAAGCCCATGTAATACCAAAGGGCCCCGGGGCGGGGGCGTTTTTGGCCCCAGCACTATAATTTGAACAATCTTGTTAGGGAACCACTAGACGAAGCTTCATACCAAATATCAAAGACCTGGGCCTTGCGGTTTCAGAGAAGAAGAGTTTTAAAGATTTTCCCTATATAAGCCCACATAAAACCAAAAGGCCCCGGGGCGGGGGCATTTTTGGCCCCAGCACTATAATTTGAACAATCTTGGTAGGGGTCCACTAGATGAAGCTCAGTTCGAGACCTACCATTGTTTACAGGTTTCCTGATGATGGAGCTAGCTCGAGAGTTCCCGGATGTGTCGAGGGAACAAATTTCCATTGACTCATTTTCGAGCTACTTAGTTTAGTTTATGCTGATTTATTTTATTTAGATTGCGATGTATTGAATCGCTCTCGAACACTCATTCCGGGTGTTTTCACGCGCGCGGGAGAGAGAGGGCAGTAGATTTTACACCACTGCTACCCATTTACACCTGGGTGGAGTGGGGCAGTGTCATTACGTGTCTTGCCCAAGGACACACCTCGCTGCCGGTGGCCGGATTCGAACGCACCACCTCTCGAGCTACTTCCCTTCCCCTGATTACTACCCCTGAAAGAAGTTTGTCCATTCAAACACGAACCATCTTGTAGAATTTACTTTTTCATTTCTGTGAAGCCTAAACAAAAGTCAAAATGCCAAATAAAGAGAAAATCAGTACGCTAGGTTTTGAGCAAGAGGACATTATTATTGGAATCAGTAACACTAGCTTAAATGAAACATATGGCGCATTGTACATAACAAAGGCTAAACTTACACAAACATTTCACATTGCGAAAACACAGCCGTGTGATATAGTGCAATGTTTCTTACCTAGAAAATGGTGTATTCTGGTGAAAAATTGTGATAAGTTTCTTATCTATACTCCAAACATATGATGAGGGGGCTCGTAAGGACAGCTTCATTGAGCAGGTTATGACGAGAACCCAAAACCTATGTCTTTAAACAAAAATCACAAACTAATATACCCCTGTAAACCCCAGTTTTCTCATATTATATAAGTGAGTTGTAGAGGGGTGTTCATTACACGGACTTGTTAACCTGATGAGAACCACAGCCTCAGTGTTACTCAGATTATGGCTCGTGCTCCTGTACGGGAAGACAACCCTCGAGCGACACCGAGTGAATTAAAGTTAATACAGGTGCTTGATGTACATGGTCGCCTCTGCACCGTTGCATCACGAGCTAATCAATGTTGACCATTGCATTGTGCATTCTGGGTTGTGCAATAAGAAGTGATAGAAAAAAAAAACATACATGTCGTTTGCTGTTAAAACGAAAATATTGGCACAACTAGATATTCGCACAAACTCCAGATGTTTACTTTCAATATCAAATTCCTAACTAATTACAACACAGAAATCGCTGTTCGAGTAAAGCATAGCCCCTCCATCTAAGTCGTGTCACATCGAGGAAAGAAAAAGTACAAGCAGAATAAAATTAAACAAATAAAGCCTCAGATGTTTACTGATTGTACAATTTGTGTGTTGACAGGAAATATAACTGATTATAGAGTAGTCAGTATACAACATTATTACAAGTAATGCCCTGGATCTAGCATGAAATAGTTTCCACCGAAGTTGCCGGTCATCCAGAATACGTCTTTCTTGAAGATGTTACCGAAATTCTGATCTGTCATCAATGTTAGCCTTCGAAATTTTCTGATCTGTGTTTGTGGACAGTCGTAAAAAAAAATAATATGTAGTTAGAAACAGTATTTTTCTTGACACTTGGTCTCTTTAGGGAGCGTAGTTTGTTTATTAACCGAGTTAAACGGTCAAATTTGGCAGAAATGCTGCTGAATAATCGTAGTATTAGCATGAACAAATGGCTGTAACATATTTTGTTCCGTAGACGTACACTTGACGCCGAAAACAAAATTTCATACGATTTTCTTTGAAAATATTTTTCAACGAACTGGATAAACCTTATCTGGTTTTGAAATATAGTCAGAATGTTGCTGCGGTATCTCCAGGCATTTAGTTTCTTCTCCAATAGCAGCAAAAGTCAACAACAGATTGCCTTCTCGATTTATAAAAACGAAAAAATCTTCACCTACCCTTTCTTCGAAGCCTTTTGTGTGATCTGTCTTCGAGGCAGTAATCTGTCGTCGCCGCAGCCGGTTGTACGGTTTAAACAAGGTGACCTCGGACTTGATATACCCTATCTATTACTTAAACTGCTATTATTTTAACTACTCATTCATTATACTTGTATGTGTTATTTGGGTGAATCTTTAGTGCCCCAGTTTCTGTATGTTTCCAATAACTAAGCCTGTGAGCAAGTGAAACGAAGAGGATTTGCGTGGGGGTCAAAAAGGAGCCAAATCATATCAGGCCCTTTAATGACCATGTAATAGGTATATCTCACGAATCTGGAAAAAGTTATCTACTTTATTTTCAGCCAATATAATTTTCTACGAGAGTGAGAGTTTGAGCTTTACGTCTCTCCAACAACTAAGATCATACGGAGATGAGACCTCGGTTTAAAGACTCATCGGAAAGTCTGGAGAAGCCCGGGATCGATCCTGCCAACCCTGGTTTACAAGGCGAGTAGCATAACCACTACATCATGGAAGCTTCTACAATTTTCTACGAGAAATACTGCATGGACATATTGTAAAATTCCCATCTTATATTTCTGTTTGCCCACAAGGCTAAAGGCACTCGCGAATTTTATTAGTAACATATTAAATCTGTTTGATGTATGTAGCCTTGTGACACAAGTAGGGCCGTCTGATCAGACTCTACTCCACACGAGTAGAATATCTTAATGACTGCTATGCAGCAATATTCTAAACCATGCAAAGAATCACGTAAATCCATGACTGTATTTTCCAGTTATTTATTTGTTGGTTAATATATCTAAGCAAAGCAAAGCAGAAAGCCTGTCTCTCTTTCTTTCATACACATAACGAAAATTCCACAACCGAACCCAACGGGAAAAAGACCCAGAGCCTTCCTGACCACTGGTTTTATACCCCCTTATGACCCAAAATAACCTACAGTGTAGTTTTAAATAGATGATAAAACTTTCCCATGAAACTATTCTGAGACTAGTGCTAATAATACCCTGATTTATTATTAGACATGTATTTATAAAGGAGCAAATTCCTCTAGTTACAAGTGTTTCAGATTAGCCCCATATTTAAGTCCCTACAAAATGAAATTAACAAAACTACATCACTCTACCCTCCTAGAATTCAAGTTCCCATTGAATTCGACACCTCAAAACTTGCAATGACTGGATTTACTTAAACATGCAAATATTAACATCTGTGTATTTAGCATTACTCTTAACAAATTTCTTCAAATGCTTAAAACTGTGGAACTGAAGACTGCAACAAAAATTAGAAAATTCCCAAATCTAAATTTAGCTTAGCAGAACATTAATAGACATGACTTCTCATTTTTAGCATTACCATATCTACCATGTAAAAAATTTGAGTTACTGGTAAAGGGGGTCTTTCATCTGTGGCCATGCATGTTTTTTCTTTAAACTTTGTATATTAATAACTCAGCATATATAACCTATAAAAATGTATTTAATAAATTATATAAATCAAAGTAGGACCCAGGGGGCCACTCTAACTGACTTCCTCCAAGAGCTGGTGTCTGTCTCTAAATAAGTGCGTCTTAAATCTTATGTTTTATTTAGTATCAAGATCTGTGAATTGGATTGAATGCAGAACTCCAGAGGCATTCCTTTGATACTAAAAAACCTTTTGAATTAATTAAAGTTTACATTTTCTGATAAAATAATTATCAAAAATCTCATTTTTTAATTAGAATTTTAAAAAATTATCAAAATTCAATCCCTAAGATGAATATGTTATAGTCTTTGTCAAGATTTCATTTTGCTCGGAAAACTTGCCATATGTATCTTCTTTAGCTATGCCAAATTTCATGAAAATCCGAAACCGGTAACACTGCAGTTTTACACCTTTAATGGATGTAAGTCGTTTCTGCAAAATTTACTTTTTTTATTGAAATCATCCAAGAACCTTACAAAAAGGCAATTCGTAACACTTACGTAATAAAAATGAGATTATACAAATCAAAATGAATACATATTGTGCTTCACTGCAGCTGGTGTTGTGCCGTGTGGCGGCCGTAAAACGTCTCCCCGTACATCAACCATAGTGTAGTTTATATTTTACTTTTGGTCCTTTGAGATCAGCGTGAATATTCTGATAAATCAGAAATAAATTATTGGTTTAGACTCATATTCTAGACAGGTTTTTAATTTTTTGGATCCCAATTTGATTAATATCAGTCTTTGTATCGACTGCCTATTCGAAATTTGCAAAATTGCAGTATGTTTCCTCTGGCTTTCTTTGCCGGATCATTACACGGTCACTGATGAGGCTTTATTAGCCGAAACTACGTAGTATGGCCCATCTTCTTTCTTATTAATGTTTTCTTTGCTCTTAAAGGAACTCATTTTGGATTTTTATTAGAAACTATTAAAATATCATGAATTTCTTATATTTTCCTTTCATTTATACACTATGATATATCCAAAAATAGTAGATAGTAAAACACTAAATCAAAAGGTATTCTAATCAACAAATTAGGCTCAACAACATATATTGCTTTTTTATTAGCAGCAAAATTATTGTGAACATGTGCAACTTTATTTAATGACTTTGCATAAGTCATGCTACTCAAATAGGTGTAAGGCAAGGAGATCCATTATTTTCATTTCCATACCAAGCTGGTATGCAAGGACGCAATGGTCAGTGCTTTGTTGTTACTAGTAAAACTAGTTCTGTTGATAAATCCATGGCAAGATTAAGCCTTAGATATACTCTGTCTTTATGATTGCTGGATTACTATCCTAACAAAAAAGTTACAGTAATTATTGGTTAGTATTTCCAAAAATCGAAATGTCACTGATATTGAGTTTCTGTTGCAAAAGATATCATTGATGGATGAGGCGCAGAATATTTGGTGTAAACAAAGCTGTTCCATGACTTAGAGAAATTTTGCTATTAGACAGGGAGAAAAACCGTTCCTTCCTTACAGTACACATGCATAAATATGTCTATTTTCTGCATTGGTATTGTAATTGTTGACGTTTGTTTAGTGTCTTATTTTTTTCTATTTACTTTGTCAATATAGTGAACAATTTATCGCAAGCGAGCTTTTAGTATTTTTGTCTGGTTGTAAAACTTTCAACCACTTCTTAAATGTTTCTGCTGAATGCAAGTCCAATGTTTTTAAGCACTGTTCTTGCTTGCTTTTTGTTCATTAATAATTACCAGTACATTTCTGTGCAATGTATCTCTCAGCTTAGAAAGAGCATTGCAGTGTTTGGACAGAAAAAATCATCACAATGTATTCACTGAAAATAATTTAAAATCCTATGAGTGACGGGCCTCCGTGGCCTAGTGGATAAGAGCGCTGACTCTTAGTCATTAGGTCTCTCACCGCCGTAGGTTCGAGCCTCGCTCGGGTCACGTGTGAGACGCCAAGTTCTGCAACGGAAGGTCAGGTGGTTTTTCTCCGGGTACTCCGGTTTTCGCCCACCTCTGATTAACGATCGGCTCGATATGAGTGAAATAATCTTGAAAGGGCCGTAAAACCCAAACCAAAAAAAAAAAAAAATCCTATGAGTAATGCGATAACTACTCACAGATTGTTGGCCCCCGCCCATAGGGGTTTGAAGAAATATATACTACTCAAAGTTTGATAGGGATCACTTTTTTAATGCAAAATAATTTTTGGTTGAATTAATCAGCTGAATCCAAATTTGATACATAATGATAGAAAACGTATCCTTCACAAAACCTAGTGATTAATTTTGTCAACTGGTACTGCATTCAAGCGTGACAACAGCAAACGTCTTGGCACCCCCAAAATTTGCCGTAACACGAAGGGATTTGGACAACTGATTTTTCATAAATTTCCAAATTTGTTTAGACAAACGTGCTTAATAACGTGTATGGCGTACAAGGGCATCAATTACAGTACGACATCGCTTGCGCATGCTCGTAATCCGAGTCTGTATCCGGTTTTGTGAAATCAGCTTTCATTCAGCAACCAATACATCTTTGAGCTCCTGTAAAGTCCTCGGATGCACAGGTCGGGCTTAAACAGCACTCTGTAGCATGTCCCGCGCATGCTCAATGGGATTTAAGTGCGGTGACCAAGCAGGCCAGTCCATACGAACGATTGTCTCACGTTCCAGGTAGGAATCAGTGACGTTGGCAGGGTTGGGACGGGCATTATCATCCATCAGAATAAAGTCCGGGCCGATAGCATCTGCATATGGTCTCACAAACTCATCAAGAATCTCAGTACAGTACCTCACTGCCATTAACGTTCCGTTTTCAACGACGTACAAGTCAGGTTTACCGTTCATGCTTATCCCAGCCCAAACCATGACTGACCCCTTTCCATAGCGATCATGCTCTGCCACATTCAAGTCATCGAATCGCTGTTTAGACATTCGCCACACTAATTGACGTTTATAAGTGAAGTCTATACAGAATCTGGACCCCTCAGTAAACAGTACTTGCGTCAAGTCACGAACCGTCCACCTGACGTGAGTTCTGACAAAGTCTAACCGGTCTAGCACGTGCTGTCTCGTCAACGGGACACGTACAGCAGGCCTCATGGCATTCAGTCCGAACTCGTGGAGTCCGTTTCTGACAGTTTGTGTAGAAATTCGTACTTCAGTTCCGTTCATAAGCTCGTTATGCAAACGCGTAGCGTTCAGGAACCGTTGACGTCGAGACTGAATCAACAAGAAACGGCCCTGACGTTGAGTTGTAGCCCTTTCTCGACCCCGCCGCGGCTGTGTGAAGGATTTCCGTGGGTAAGATGCCGACTCCACATTCGTGAAACCATGCTCTGAGACACATTCAGAATCCCAGCAACACGACGTTGAGAGACGCAAGATTCTAACATTCCGACGCAACGATTCATTTCTTCGGGGCTCAGACGGTTTCTTAATTGTCCCCCGAGGCATTTTAGTGTTTCACAAATCAAATGAAGTCCTTTTTACGCTTGGTAAAGGAACACTGACAAGTTTGATTGGTCTGTTGGAAAGCAGTGCTACGCAAGATTTTGGGGGTGCATGAATTCATTTGCGAATTGTGAGAAGTGTACACTTTTATGAGTACTGAACTGCACACGAGTTTCTGCTTAAGGTATTAATCAATATACCGAGTACAAATTCTGTCAAGAACTTATAAATTTTCTGTGCAAAATTTGGTACATAAAAAGTGATCCCTATCAAACTTTGAGTAGTATATATGGGCTGCATGATGCTTCCACGCAGAGCTAAATACGGCCTGCACACTAGTACTGGTAAACCGCTTAGAGGATCTAAGCATGTACAGGAACAGCGGTGCGAGGCGGACCGTCCATGCTAATCAACTCTATTGGTTTCATTGGGCGGCAAGGCTTTAGATGTCATTTCATATCAATGTCGGGTAAAAGTCCCACAAAATTGGAAGCAACGTCTCCTAAATGACATTTACAGTGTTGACAGGGACGTTAAACCTCAAATCAAACAAAACAAAACTCACAGATTGAATAAATATTATCAACAGTTTAAATGCTTCTTGATATCTTACATAATGTGATTTGTAATTAGTGCAACAACTGCTGAGACAGGTAAATGAAGTGAAAGACCTATACAAATGTATAGACAACACAATCATTATCACATGTTTTGGAAGACTGACAAATGAACGACAAATGTGAATTCAATAAGCAGATTCAAATGGCTTTGGAATACAGCTTCAGGAAGCCGTTTGATTTCGTTCATAGGGGCTATACAAAAAAAGGTAGATTGGCTAGTGCCTATGCATGTACAAATTCTGAAAACTTAATGTCCAGGAAAAGTAAGCTCAAGTGTTATTGATTTTCCCCAGAGTAAACCTTTCTTTTTAAATGGACAGTTAGGGTTAAATAAACAAACAACAGTTTGACTTGAGAGTCATTTATCTCGAGTCGGATAACAAAATCTGAAGCAACATCTAAAGTGACTGATATGTTGTTGATTTGAATGTTAAATCTAAACATCGCCTTAGCACCATTACCAAATTAGACAAGAAAGACAGAAAGAAAACTGTGCACATGATTACATGGGTGCGTTTGTTGACGTTTGTCATCAAAACCTTTGCGGTATAGTTCTGTAGACAAAATAGTTTGTTCCATAGGGGGCAAATTTACCGAAATGGATGTTTTGAAATAATACTCAAATTATGCTATGAACTACTTACACAAACTATACTATACTATAGCCATTCAAATTGAAAGCAATAGTAAAGTATTATCAAACAGCTTGACCAAAACATGATAATCATACAATTTCACATTTTGCTGAATCAGGACTATCAGTAAGTAGTCTGTTTAAACACAATGTTACAGGTCCTCAATTTCCATCAAAATTCATCAACATGTTCCTAAGATACGTGGGTAGTTTTTATGCTAAAATGGTGTCTTGACAAAAATTGGAACATAGTAAAAATGCATCTAAAATTTTGATGAAGACAAAAACAGGAGCTGAAATATGGGGACACCATGAAAGAAAACTGAATGCCCAGCCACTATTACTCGACATATGAGGTCATTCATAGTATCCACTAACTCAACAATTAGGGTTTGAATTCATAAAACAAAGCAGCATTAGATATATGGAACTCTGAATACTGTAGACAAGTTTATATGAGAGTACTCTCTGTTGTGATAGAGACTTCATAAAATATGTAATAAATCTACTACGGAAATAAAATTTAAAAGTGAATGCATCGTTATTATGATGGTTATACCCAAGGAAATTATTGTGCATAATTTCATCAAAATGCAAGCGTGGGCAGAAATCAATGCAAATTTCCTATACCTTGAAAGACCCCCTTTGGGATTGCAATTAGGCTGCAATTAATATGCTTCATTAAAACATGAAATGTTACCTGATCAAGAATTTTAATCCAGTCCTTATTAATTTTAAGACCATTAAGAGTCTAAAATTGTATTTGACATCCTCACACACTAATGTCCTTCTTATAATGTCTTCTAGCTCACAACAACATAACGTGCACAATTTAATCCGACTTTAACGGCTAAACTTCTTAATCAGGGTTATCGGTACCATAAACTACGCAAAGCCTTTTCAAAATTTTATAGACGCCATTCTGATTTAATTTCAAAATTCAATTTAGAAGCCTCCGTGGTGCAGTGGTTACGCTACTCGCCTTGTAAACCAGGGATCGCAGGATCGATCCCGGGCTTCTCCAGACTTTCGGATGAGTCTTTAAACCGAGGTCCCGTCTCCGTATGACCTAAGCTGTTGGTGGGACGTAAAACTAAAACTCACTCACTCACTCAAAATTCAATATTGGACTTAAATCTCTTCTGCAACAAGGTCTATCGGAACCCGAATTTTATGGTGACTTAGTATATAAATTAAGAAAAATATATAACCGCAATGACTTCAGCAACCAATTTCGTAAATTCAGTCTTCGATATAAAAAGATTGGGTACAACATGGATATTATACGACAGACTGCATGCATGGTAGTTAACCCAATCACGGTTGGCAACTTTGCTTCCCTCTTTAATTGCACGCCGGTGGGTCAGGCCTCAGATTCTATGACGGCTCCAACGTAAAGGCTTATTGAAAATTAAAGAGATAATGTTGGTTGGTGCCTGATGCTCTGTCTCTGGTCGGGCTCATCGGAGTCTAACTGTTGGTTTTCTTTTGCTCCAGCATTTCAGTGGTTTCTTGCTGTCGAGTCCTCACCGTTGTCTCACCTCTGTGGTTCTTTGATTTCTGTGTTCACGGAGATGTTGCACTGATGAGTTAGGAGGCCTTCATGCGGACTGAACAAATTATTTGTCTAAATCGCGACGGAAGTAAGGGCGAGGATTGTGGCCACGTAAAATCGATTTAAGCCCCCCAGTGGAAATCTTCCACTGACCGTTCCAGGGCGGCTCTTCTGTGGCGATTTATTTATGTTGTTGTTTGTTGCTTGCTGTGTGTGTCACTTGTGTCTTTTAGTTTTGGATGGCCATATGGCCATTTTGTGGGAAAGTAACTGTCCATATGACCTTCCTTTGTTTAGGTTTCCATTATGGTCTGGTCGCTTAATGTTTGTATTTCTTTCCCTTTGGTGTCTTTTATGGATGGAGTAAGTTAATTGTATCAATTCCTGGTCTTTGTTTTGCTTCTATGTCCAAGTCACTTTGGCCATTTAAGGTTTTCACAAATTTAAAATTGAAGGGGTTAGTGCAAGAAGGGGCCTAAGTAACATTTTTATAATTTCGAGAAAAACGCGAAAAACAAAACATTTTGCAAAATTTTCATATTTTTCATACTTGAATTTAAATAAATTCTTCTGATGTGTTATCGTGCCATCTGAAATGGTGTAAAAACCGCATAAATAGTTCTGAGTATATCTCAGATATTCATTTGTTACAATAATGGTTTAGTGCAAGAAGGGGCCTTAGTCCAGGATTTATTGGACTTAGGCACCTTCTTGCACTAAACAAATACAACAAAGTTTTCTCTATTAAAAGCAGAAACCTATGTCATTTAGTTGAACATGTATCTTTTATCGTATCACGACTCTTTATTAGTTTGTTACAACACAAATCTGAAACAAATGAACAATATATACAATGGAAACTCAAAGCTTTATGTGGTACAACGGACTTAGACCCCTTCTTGCACCAACAATACGACATTGGACTTAGGACCCTACCAAAAATTTTATTACCCGTCATTTTTAATGTCAGTAAAGAAATAAGGTATAACAAACTATATATCAGATTGTAGGTCTTGATATGATGTATCTGAAAATGATAATATCCCAGATTTTTCCAAAAATGGACTTGGGCCCCTTCTTGCACTAACCCCTTCAATTGACAAATTTAAATTAAGCGCGTAAGCATTATGTTTTTGGCACTTTTCTTCCTCAAGGTGTGAGTCCGTTACAATACTGAAGTTGTCTAGCCGTAGAAAAGTGTCACCGAAACAGGACCTCGAAACATGCCCAGCAAATGTACCATATCCCAGCAAAGTTCCTTGGACACTGCATTGTATCATTAATATCCTTGAAAGATGGTATTCTGACTAAATACAATGTGTAAATTGTACACTTAAACATTAGAGCTATCTTTCAAGACTCTTTAAATGTCTTGTTTATACAAAGAGCCTGCAGAGTGAATTCCAAGGTCAGTTTTACTCCACAGCTCTCTCAAATGTAAATGTTCTAAGAATCCAGCAAATTAGTGTCTGATCGTTTTGTTCGTCCAAAAAGACCAAAATGTTGGGAAGAAGTCTCTTATAGTTTTCTTTGTATTTTTCTTTCTCGAGTCCCTTTTAAAACATCCTAAAAGCCGTTTATTCTCCTTTTTGTAATGTCCCAGAGATTAGAAAAACCTCACTGCAGAAATCTCATCTGTTGATACTTGAAAAACTGTCAACCCATTATAGACTCGACCCTTGCCCGCTTGTGTTATCGGTTACTCCAAATCTATGCAGAATTTACGTTGATTTGTTTTTCCCCAAATGGAATCTCCGGCGATCTGTGGAAATACTTTCTAAAATACAGGCTCTAAATCCTTCATAAAACTTTCTTACACAATTTTATATCCAACACGTGAATAATTTTAACCCAAAGAATCCACGATTACTTCCGGAACAGAGGATTAAGTATTCCAAATTAATACATAAGATTAACATATCCCAAAACTTCAAATTAATTTCACCATTTAAGGCACCGCCACACAATTTCCCAATATTAAATCTTACTCAGAGAACCCACACATTTTGGATCACATAATTTCCCAAAATTACAATGATTTTTTTTTTATTCCAAATTCAAGAATGAAGCATATTCTTCCCCATATTTACACTTTAATTAAACACTCGCGCACATTAAAAGCTTAGCTATAATATAGAGCGACTAAACGAGAACGTTTCATTCCATCCAGATGGCTAACTGGCTCCCTTCTCCCTGGCTGCTGCTCTCCTGACTGCTGGTTAGGACCTTGGGTGCAGTGTCTTGTTGATACTTAATACTTTGGTTTACCATTGCAACAATGCTGCCCACCAAGGCTGGGTCAGCCTGGTGGCGAGCCTGCAACTCCTTCACTCCTGTGTTGACTTCTTCCATATTCTTTAACACTTTGTTGATGAGGGCCTTCTCATAACTGAGTAGCTCACAGAGGCCCTTAGCCATATGATCCCGGGTCGACACATGGGACTCCTTAATATGGACCTCCTAGGATTCAAGCTTCTGAATCACTCGATCCTCGCTAGACTGCTCTGCCCCTGTCTGCAAGGGGGTACTGGTGTAATCAAATTCTCCCCAGTCTGACACGGGAGAGAATCCTCTCAGCACAAAGTTTTCATCTTGTACTGGTGTTGATGCCATGGCCTAGGAGGAAGTGTCCAAGAAGTTTGAAATCAGCTCTTATATATGACCTCTTCAGTCTTTGCCCCATACCCCAGCTAAACTTCAATCAAATTTTATTGTGAGAAAACTTGAGATAAACATTTAAAGCTGTCACAAGTATGAAAAGTGAGTAAGATCAAAAAGCATAAGTTATAGGTTGGCTTCAGATATCAAACATGATGAAAGTCTGTAAGTGACAACTAATTTTCTGCCTTTGGTTTTTGGTCACTGTAAATTAAAGTGGTGTAAATATTTCAATTAAGAGGTTACATATATTTTTTCTCACATTTACTTACTTTCTGAAAAACTCTGTTTGTGCTTTCTCCTTCTCAAAGGAAAAGGGTTCTTACCATGCTCAGCCATCAATCTCCCTTTTTGTGTACTACTTTGAGGCACAGAGTCATTTATTTTCCTTTTTCTTAGGTGTCTTCAAACTCCCTTGGGTAGGGGGTTGCCCTGGGGATGAAACAACTGATTTCCTGTCCTTTCCCCTAGGCTCAGAAGCATATGGGAAAGGGCCGGATTTACTCACAATTCATTCTGGAAGTGACTTTGAATAGAACATCTTAATTCTATCA
This sequence comes from Lucinisca nassula, assembly GCA_963580285.1. Taxonomy (NCBI): domain Eukaryota; kingdom Metazoa; phylum Mollusca; class Bivalvia; order Lucinida; family Lucinidae; genus Lucinisca; species Lucinisca nassula. The sequence goes on along the minus strand of OY757025.1, from coordinate 66,400,823 downwards.
TGATGAACATTTTTTTATCCTTTTCCAGGCATGCACATTCTCATTGTAAAAGTTTCACAGGTAGAAAGGGAGGAGGAAAGCCAATCTAATTTTACAAGATCCACTGCTTAAACAGAACTCAATCCAGGACATTTGGGTGATCCCATATAAGCCACAAATGTCTCACAAAAGGCGATTCTCCCACTACAAGGGCTCTTTCTGGTCTACCGTTGGACTTAATTTCCAACTAATTACCTTGCCTATCTCCAGATTATTCATCTGCAGAACCCTGACTTGCTCCGCTGATAACATGCCAGGGATGATCTCTTAAGTTCAGCGCGAGCCTGGTCATATTGTAACATATTGTCATCTAGGGGCAATTTGTCACTTAGATCAGGCCCAACCACATGATGACGATGAAACCTTATTTAGGCTTGTTTGCTCTCCCGAAACATAGTGATGATTTCTTCCACATTATTCCCATCTGTCAGAACATCCTCCCTGGGCCGTTAGGCATCTAACAGGCCTAGGCACCACAGAACACATGCCTCGGACAACACATTTATATCTTCCACATTACATGTATTTCCATCCGTCAGAACATCCTCCCTGGGCCAAAGGCATCTAACAAGCCAAGGCACCAGAGCACTCATGCCCCTGACAAAACACAGAAAATACAGGAATATACAGTGCTTCAGTTTGAAGACACAGCTTGCTATTCCATAAATCATCACTGAGAACAAGGCACAGAAAATACCAGAATTGCCATTTGGTAGCCACTTGCCGCTTATAGTCCCCAACTTTTCAGACCCTAAATATCACATATTCCTTGCACAAGGTCGTCAACATCCTGAAGAACAGACCATTGGTCATGACGCTTATGATACACCTTACATCCACCACAAGGAATATTTACCAATACAACAGTCACATTCGCGGAAATCACAAATCCTCAAGAGAAAATTTCTGCCAGCACTGTGGATAGTCTTGAAGTCATACTAGTACTGAGACAAAACTTCATGTCATCTCGCAATTTGATCTCAGCCACAACCAATGTAGATGAACCAGGGCTGAGCCCAAAACTTTATTTCAACATCCTGTTTGGGTGCTGTCTGGCTGGTTTTTGTGGTCTTCCCAGGGGATTCTGTTGTAGAGCTTTCTGTTAAAGCATCACACTCATCCAAATCAATTTAGCCTCAATGTCCGAAACTCCATATAGGCTTATCAGACCAAACTCAGACCCTAGGATTAAAGTGTTCCCTTTTCCAGCTGGAGTAAACTTAGAATTTGCAGGTACTGTGCCTTCTTCCTTACATGTTACTCGTACAGCCCTAAATGGAACACTTTCTGTTACCGTCGTATACTTCCTATTATTTAACACCTGTATCCTAATTTTGCACTTAACACATAATCATGACAATCTCAAATTAAACATTAATCCAAGATGCAGATTTTTCTTCGGGTGAATAACTCATCTATTACTTATCCAATTAGAACTGACAATTTCACCAATGTTTTCAGTATCGAAATTTGAGATAAAGCATTTATGGCCCTTTAACATATTTTTGACAGATTCACATTTTATTCATTTTCTCATTCACTATTCCGTACATGTTACTTGGACACCGGTTCCAATATGGTACAGGCTGCTCCCTTGCTTCACTAGATCTCCCTTCTTCCACGAATTAATGATATCCCATTATCTGAAAAATAATCGTCTGAGGGCTATTTGCCATTTTTAAGCAAGGCAACATCATAACAGATCATCTCTGAGGGCGATCTGACATCAACATTGACTATACTCATTTAAGCTGTGGGAATTCGAAGACCTAACGTGTTGCACCTCTGCTCTCCTCATGCATTCTGTGTACATTCTCTCCATGTCATCAGCGATTCACATTTAGGCTCAGACCAAAGAATGAGTCACAGCATCCTTGCATATGAGCATCTGCAACATCCCAACTAGTATCATGCCTGTGCACCTGCACTGTTATCAACAACATGGAATATGAATAAAATATATTTTTTTCAAGTGTTAAGCCATGCACTTTTTCCCTTTGAAACTGATCCACCCATTTTATACAGTCTTCAATTTTCAAACACTTAGATCATAACCACCTCCATGTAACTTGTTTTCCAGCTGATCCACATGTCAGCAAATAATATGTTCCAAAACCATTAATTGTCATAAATATTAAGCACATTATTAATAAATTTCCAGGCATATCATCATGAAACCATAAATGTAATTAATATGTGACACTAATTATTTCTTCTTTTCTGATTTTCCTGCTAAACAAAATATCCATAGGTCAGAAATTTCCCACTCTGAACTCAAAGTTTCAGGATTAAATTCTGGAAGCAATATGTCAAAAGAACGATATGCTAAAATGCCCTTACACAACTTCTGGGGTTCAAACCTGCTACATTTATCACATGCTTTTTCATAAATAATAGCCACACAGCACTTGAAACAGAAACTTGCAACAAGAACAAAAGAATTGACGAGCATCAACCTTTGACGCATCACTCTTCGCAGACTGTGTTAAAGTCCGACTCCCGATGATTCGAGATAGATCCTGGCGATCAATCCCACAAGCTGCCACCTGTGTAAAATTCCCATCTTATATTTCTGTTTGCCCACAAGGCTGAAGGCACTCGGGAATTTTATCAGCAACTTATTAAAACTGTTTAATGTATGTAGCCTTGTGACACAAGTAGGGCCGTCTGATCAGACTCTACTCCACACGAGTAGAATATCTTAATGACTGCTATGCAGCAATATTCTAAACCATGCAAAGAATCACGTAAATCCATGACTGTATTTTCCAGTTATTTATTTGTTGGTTAATATATCTAAGCAAAGCAAAGCAGAAAGCCTGTCTCTCTTTCTTTCATACACATAACAAAAACTCCCCAACAGAACCCAACGGGAAAAAGACCCAGAGCCTTCCTGGGCACTGGTTTTATACCCCCTTATGACCAAAAATAGCTTACAGTGTAGTTTTAAATAGATGATAAAACTTTCCCATGAAACTATTCTGAGACTAGTGCTAATAATACCCTGATTTATTATTAGACATGTATTTATAAAGGAGCAAATTCCTCTACTTACAAAAATATACCCAGCAACATCTTGCTAAATATACCTTAGCAACTATATTTAACAGGGCCCCTAAAAATAGAAAGCCTAAATTCCTACTTAGACCAAAATACCTTACCGCCAAGTTCTCACGGTCTAAAATAAATCTGCTGAACTTGCAGGCCAGCTAAAATATGATACTGTACTTATATTTTGCAGCACCACATGACAAAATCTATGTAGGCTATCACTGAATGATTAAAGTGTTTCAGATTAACCCCATAATTAAGTCCCTACAAAATGAATTAACAAAACTACATCAATATACATGTATATCATTTCTCTAATTCAAGATCGCGATGAACCCAATCCATCTATCCCCCATTGCTCAGTACTGGTTTCTACCCAGGAAAAGAGGGCCACATGGAAGATTAGTTCTAGTACTAAATGTGTTACCCTCTATAAATAAGGTCGATTATTATTATCATTATTATTATATTATTATTATTATTATTATTACTAAATAGTAAATATATTGCTAGAACCAGAGCAATGCACATGCCAAGACAGGCGCAAACTTTGAACGTTTCCTAACGGTCATAATTAGTGCTTTAAACCCTGTAGGACTAATTGTTAATATCGGAAAACCTAATCTGAGATGGAAATTTACTATAGTGCAACGCCTTTACAATTACCATTTTCCCCTGAAAATTGTGTGTCTTATCATATGCGTTGTACCCATTTGTCACGACAAGGTTTCTTATTTTCAACCCGAAACTTATAGGCATGTAATTAATTGTTCTCTTACAAGAAAGCAATACTGACATGTTTACAAGTTTACCGAATTCTTATATTTTTTTGTGCTACGGTAGTTAGGCCTTGTCAAGAAAACTGTCCAATTATGTTTTTCTTGATAAACGTAGGTTTCTTCGTTCTTTTCGGACGGTTTCGGACCTGCACACACCTAAACATATGTTCTTGATGGAAGTTACGTCTGTCAAATCAGACAGATCTTGTTAAGAGGGTGTATTTTCTAACCAACTAACCTTCTTGAACCCTCTGTTATTCTCTGCTGGCTGGCCTATGTGGTCCACCATACAGGTGGCGTGTCGATCAGGCGACCCGACTTTGCGAGCTATTGTGGCAAGGCCATCGCATGATCGTACACGTGTACTGACCCATCCCTATATAAGTGACTGACCGCTCAACATCGGGTGTGGGACATTATTTCCAGAGCCGATGTTGCAGTATCGAGCATAGGCCGATAGCAGTGAGTAAAATGATTTTCATTTTATTATCTTTGATTCTTAGATGCAGCGCTATTCTTGCTTGTCAGTATCCTTCTTGTGTTAATATTGCCATTTCTTTTCCCTGTACAGCACATAAGGGGAGCACCTTAGTGTTGGGCAGAGAAGAAATGGAACTTAAGCGCTGGATCTATTGCTTACATGGATCGCCATCTATTGTAAGGGTAGATAATTTTGGCGATTTATGTACCGTTCATAGCAGGGGAGATAACTGCGTTAGGATTAGAAGATACCGTGTAAGACGGCGTTTGTTCATAGGGCACGCACGCACGCATCTTTTTGCAATATAATTTGTGTAGATTCTGATCAGGCGCAGTTTAAGGTCACACACACCACCATTATCGGCGCTTCATTGCATTGAAGGTCCTGATCAGACGCAGCACTGAATTTTCGCAATAATGTTATTGTACGTTTTTTTTTCTCTTCTTTCGTTGGAAGACTGTTCAGATCCAATGAAAGTTTTAATGAAATAGTGCCAGGGTGCATTTTTGTAGACCCTGATCAGACACCACCTGCGTCTACGCGCGATATGTTTTTTATCAATCATATGGCTCCAAGCAGATTTTTCAGATATTTTTGAGGGGAGTACATTTTGCTCACCGGTCTAGCCTGTAAGACTGGGCGAGCATACTGTACTCGATTATGGATGACAAAATAATGTACTTTACTCGCCGTCTATTGGCAAGGCGAGGAGTCCCAGCATCTACGGCTGGATGTCATCATCAGTTAGTACCCTTTATCCTTAGTTTAGAGTCGGTGTACTTATATCAGAGTACTCCGAGCGGTTCATTGTCGCTGCAGTGTTAAAATAACGGTGGTGCACTCATTTTTTCGTGTTTCTGCTTTGGCATGCGGCTTGTGGGTACTCGTTAGAACGGCCTCACGCAGTGATACTGTTCTAACGTGTGGACGCGGTCCGTATTCTGGGCAGAAGTAGGGAACAATGGCAAACTTTTGCACCGTCATTTTCAGCCATATGTTTTGTTAGAAGAACATTATATTTATGGTAACGCATTGGTTGTTTGCGCAATGGCGTTCTAAGGGACAATTTCAATCATTTAAGTGTAATGTTTCTGTATTTTATTTGTACATGTATAAGCTCGTTTCTTAAGTGTAATAGTTTTGTCTTAAATGTAGTAAGCTTTGGTGCACTGAGGTTATATCAGTCCCACCACGTGTATTCGGCCGCAACGTCGTGACGTCAATTTTCGTGACGTCAAATTGACGTTGACGTCATGACCGTTGACGTCGAATATACGTTGATATAACGCTCGCTTGCCCGCTCCTAGTTATCTGTTATGCAGGTTTCCCGTGCAATGAGGGGTGGCTTTCATTTATTGCATTTGTCAAAGGTCAAATTATCCTGAAAGTTTCACAACCCCCCACTTGCGCGGGCATGGCATCACACATCAGGGAGAGAATTTGAAAAGTTGAGGTTAGCAGAGATTATTATGAGATGTTCGTTAATTTCAGACATCTACAAGGCTTTATGATCTACTAATGGCCTGTGGCCCGTAGTAGCATCTAATCGACTATTTTTTTAACAAGCCAAGAGGGTAATCCATACTTGACGTAGTCAAACGAATCTCTTATATGAAGGAATAATCTCCAACATGAAGGACGTGTGAAGGAGGCCTACAGGCGTCCCGTGTATCAGAGATCTCCTTAAACGTGAAAGGTTAAAAAAATGACCACATCTCGTATATGATAATCCTAAAAATGGGAACAGAAAAGGAATTCTCTTATTGCTCCTAAGAGCATTGTGTCTTAAATGTAAGACATAAGTAACTGTTGTTTTCCATGAGTGTGTGTTGTGTACTGTTTTATTGAAGTGATGTTGTAAATAAATATTTGTGTTACTTGGACCTTGTTCTTTCTCGATTAGACCACCCCTCGTCTATCTTGACGCACGCTGCCTTTGGGTGTGTGTGAGGCTGAACGGAGCCGCGGGCTAGCTGAACCTCCCACTCACCGGAAGTCACGTGACACCATTTCCTTGCCCGTGGGCGTTGTATTGAAAATGGAACGAGGTTTTCTCAATTTGGGCCTTCCAATTTCATATATTCTATAAATCGTACTTGCAACAGTCTGGTTTATCATGTGTATGTCTACAACCAACAAAGTGCATGCCATCTTCCCAGAAGAGCGTTTCATGTAAAACAATGAGATTTCCCCCCCCCCCCCCCCCCATTACACTCGATCTAGAACAACCACAAACCTGCACATGTGATCCCCAGTCCGCCATTTTCTTCCTTATCCTGGGCAGAAAAAAATCCTTATCCTGTGCGTTTGTTCCTTACCCTTGGCGCTTGCCTTTTCCAGTGTGTTCCTGTGGAATCGCCATATTATTCATATTTATAATTTTTAACCATCCTAAAGCATTTTGTGTATATGCCATGTGTTACGGCATGAACATTTTTGACAACGTTTAAGGCCTCAACATTTTGTGTCTTTGTTCTATCCAAAAATAGTGAGCTAAATTATCCCTAGATGAACAGGGATTCTTTCATTTTTGTTGTTGTTTCACCACATCTTGCCCCAGAACAACCATATGTCAAGCAGGCAATTAATGTGGCATCGGATCGACGTGCATGTAACCTCATGATAATTGCAACGTTGCATCAACGTCGGTGCAACGTCATGACGTTTATGTAATGCCTCATCTACGTCCGTACAACCTTATTATGTTGTTGCACTAACGTTGATTTGACGTCGCCCTAGCGACGTCTGCCTGCTGGGCACTCTGTTCCACAAAGTAAGAACACGTTATTGTGTTTTCAGACTTGAAAGCATCACTTCGGAAAAAATGACAAATTTGAACCTTAATAATACAGGACTCCGCTATAAGGATAATAATGCTAATGTCATTTAGCCTCTGACACAATTATTAATTATTTGAAAAGACGTTTGTTTGTTTGATTTGAGGTTTAACGTCCCCGTCAACACTTTAAAGGTCATTTTGGAGACGTTGCTTCCAATTTTGTGGGACTTTTACCCGCCATTGAGATAAAATGACATCTCAAGCCCTGTCGCCCAATGAAACCAATAGGGTTTATTAGCATGGACGGTCCGCCTCGCACCGCGGTTCCTGGACTGGCTTAGATCCTCTAAGCGGTTTCCCAGTACTAGTGTGCGGGCCGGATGCAGCTCTTCGTGGAAGCATCATGCAGCCCATATATTCCTTCAAGCCCCTATGGGCGGGGGCCATTCAGTAGACGTTTTATTTTCTACACAGCATTGTTTACTCTAGGCGAATATTCCCGGAGGACGTGCCACCTAGTCCTGAACATTGCCTTACGGGGTGTTATAATTTCATTTGTATACTCATTGAAAATCTGATGCCTCAGGGGATATAGCATTGATAAATGCTGCACCATCAGTAATCTGGTTCATCAGTAATATCTGAGCGCATCCATATATTGTGACTTCACTCCACAGGTAAGCATGTACTTTTGAGATAATAATGGTAGGCATTTTTGATTTTCCTGGCGAAAAATGATCTTCCTGCCTTGGGAGGAAATAAATAGTGAATAGCCCATGGGCCACTACGCTCACCAGAGGTCATGTGATTTATTCCATATAAAGTATGACATCCATCCTGGTCATGGGACAATCCAACGAATAAATTTTCATTGCCTCATCCAGTCATATAATTTGGCAGATGTAATTTCATGTAATTTGGTTTCAATCAGCACAGCAGTTTTAGGGGGAAAAGATAAAATACTGAATCTTAAGTCAACCAGGACAAAGATCAGTAAATGACCCTGGCCTTTGAAATTAATAAACTTCCATTCACCTGATTGCAAATATCAATTCTGATGCCACAGGCTACAACAGAATAAAAAAAAATCCAATATTTTGCCTTTTTCCATACAAATATGACCCTGACGTAAAACAGGTCATGGTCAACCAAAGGTCATCTTTTATATAAACTTGGTAGGGCCCAAGTCCCTTATGCTGCATACCAAGTTTCAAGGTCATCGGCCGTCTGGTTCCTGAGAATATTTTTAAAAGTTTTTACCGTATATCGGCATGACGGCCATATTGATCATGTGGCCCAGTCCTTACGAACAATGGCTCTCGCCAATCGGGGCTTTAAGAAATAGATGGGCTTCATGATGCTTCCACGCAGAGCTGAAACCGACCCGCACACGAGTACTGGTAAACCGCTTAGAGGATCTAAGCCTGCCTAAGCGGTGCGAGTCGGCCCGTCCATGCTTATAAACCCTACTGGTTTCATTGGGCGGCAGAGATTGAGATGTCATTTCATCTCAATGTCGGGTAAAAGTCGCACAGAATTGGAAGCAACGTCTCCAAAATGACCTATACAGTGCTGACGGGGACGTTAAAACTCAAATCAAACAAAACTTACGAACAAACCTTCAATCCCCTTCCAACAGAGGCTCCACGTGTAATTTAGTTTCAATCATCCAGCTTAGAAACCTCCGTGGTACAGTGGTTACGCTACTCGCCTTGTAAACCAGAGATCGCAGGATCGATCCCGGGCTTCTAATCGGTCTTTAAACCGACGTCCCGTCTCCGTATGACCTTACCTGTTGGTGGGACGTAAAACTCAAACACTCAATCATCCAGCAGTTAAAGTACTGAATCTGAGCCATCCAGGACAAAGGCCAGTAAATGACCTTCACCTTTGGAATTGATAAATTTCAATTCAGCTGATAGCAAATGTTTTCTGATGTCACAGGCTACCATGCAATCAGAAAAATCAACTGTTTTGCCTTTTTCCATACATACAAACTTCTAAGTGACCAAATTTGACCTTGACGTACAACTGGTCAGGGTCAACCAAAGGTCATAATTTATATAAACTTGGTAGGGCCCAAGTCCCCTTTGATTTGACGCTTGATAAGCTGACCAAGATATTGATTCTACATTCAAATCCGCATCAGTGAAATGAATATACTACTCTCTCATGACATTTTGTAAAGGAAAATGGAATAAGAAACCGTTGACCAAGCCTTATGGGAAGATGGTTCGGGTTTTATGTTCTGACAAAGAGGCTTAACATTTATGTAAGACAACTGAGGAGCTGTAATCTGTTTCGATTTTGGTTTCACCCACAAGAACTCACAAATTACGATCTTCGACTTGCGTATTTTTATTTGGATGCTGAAATAAAGAGATTCCATTGCCATAAAATTGTGCCATTGCAGTTGTTACTGAATGATTTCGAGTTACGTTATCAACTACTGAACCCTGTCGCAGGATAGGTGGACAAACAACACTTTCCTCTACGTACAACAGCATTAGTTGAGATGAAATTGCAAGAACTTTATCATATGAAATACAAATGGCATACTGAAACAGAGTATCAATCAGCTGTCGCATTCATGGCTTTTCAAATAAAATAAAACCAATAACAAGAGGCCCATGGGCCACAATGCTCATCAGACCTCATGGTGCCACTGCCCACTGACAGCAATGCATTTTCATTAACCATGGAAGCCCTGTGCCCAAGGATGCTACAGATAAAATTTGGATCCAATCAGCCTAGTGGCTTCAGATTCTGATGTCACTTGAATGTGTGGTTGCCTGACAACAGATGACAATTGACAATTCTCCATCTTTGGCAACAAATAGGCCAAACGAACCATTATTAAAGGAACAGTTCTATGAAAGTCTGGCAAAATATCTTGAAAGACATTAATGTCATTTTTCGATTTTCCCCATTATAAGTCAATGGAAACTCTTAACTTGGCATAGTAAACAAACCAACGAGCTAAAGTTCATAAACAGAGCTCAGGTGGACACTGCCTAATGGCAGACATGATATGAATTAAATATACCCATTATAAAGTCTCCCAAACAAACTCCATACCCAAATGAGCACCCATGTGGACTGTATCTGAAATATTAGGTATTCTATAAAGTAAAGAGGGTGGGGCATGCACCCAGTGGGGCCCTGGTTGGTGTCAATAAATGCGTCTTATCAAAAGAAACAGACATATATGGTTTAGCTGTGGGGATATGTATGGTTCCCGAGATGCAAGGCCTTTTAAGCAATGGAGGGATTCGGGCATGGCAGATTCCAAAAAAGCACAAAATTGTTGTCACTGAATATGTCTTATCATAAGGACCAAGAGTATATATGGTTAAACAGTGGGGATCTGAATGGTTTCTGAGATATAAGGCCCTTTTATGAAGCGGCAGGATGAGAAGTGGCCTCTGCGGACCCACAAGACGGGGGTGGCTGAATGTGTCTATTAACAATGAACAATAATATATGTGATTATAGGATGGGGAATTGAATGGTTTCTGAGATATATGGCCTATTATGAAGTGGAGTCTTATCATAAGGAACAAGAATATATATGGTTAAGGGGTGGGGATCTGAACAGTTTCTGAGATTTATGGATTTTAATAAAGCAAAGGGGTTGGGCATGGCCCGTGGCACCCCGGGGTACCCCCATGCTGGTGTCACAGACTGCGTCTTATCACAAGGAACAACTATATAGTTTAGGGTTGGGGCTCTGAACAGTTTCTCAGATATACGGTCTTTTGTGAAGTCAAGGGGTGGTGTGTGTGAGAATTCGGGTTTAACGTCGCTTTCAACAATTTTTCAGTCATATCACGACGGTGTCTGTTTGCGACAGGGAGCTCAATGCTCACTTTTATAGTGCTGCCTCACTGAAGTATCATGTCCAGACACATTACATGATACCACACCAAGTCACATTATCCTGACACTGGGTCGTCCAGTCCTAGCTCTACCCCGTAAATCTGAGTGCCAAGAGAGCAGCAGCTAGTACCATTTTTAACGACTTTGGTATGTCGCGGCCCGGGATCGAACCCGTGACCTCCCGTTCCCCGGAGCGGACACTCTACCAACTGAAATAACGGGGCCAGTGGACCTGTCATAAGATAATGGAATATAGAAGTAAAGTAATGATCAGGAGTATGCCGTTAGAGTTCTTCACACAGAACTGGGCATTTTAGGAAAGATAATACAATACAATATTTGGTATTTCCAGAACTCCATAATCAGAGGAACAAAATCATTACACGAGTAGTGATGAGGTAGATAATTGTAACCTTAGGCTTGACCAAATTTGTTAAAATGTAGTTTACAGTTATTATTTCTGAATGTATGCTGATGTTCAATCAAACGTCAGCAAAATCACTGAACCATAAAATACAAATTTGTGTCTTTGACCTACTTTAACATCATTTACCAAACGGTAGCCATCAATCAGACCATAGTGACCTTAGTGTACCCAAGTCATTAGCTTGTCATAATACTCCTGCAAAATATGATAAAAATCCATCAAATAATGAAGGAACTGAATTTGACCTTAAATGTAAATACAGATCAAGTTTCATGACATTCGTCCCAGTGATTCTGCAGAAGATTTTTTTTTTTTTTGGTTTTATCATATTTCGGAATGGAAGCCATCTTGTTCACATGACATGGACCATTTAAACAAATTTGCTTTCCCGCAGTGTCCTACATCAAAATTCATGTGAAATCGGTCCTGTGGTTTCTGGGCAAATCTATTTTGAAATGCCAATGGACCTGCAAGCCAAGCGATCTTATGACCCTGACCTTTAGCATTCGCAGACATTCCTTTTGTATATATTCTCTTGTCACAGACCACAATATTTTTCGATAAATGCTTTATTCCGCATTTTCCCCATTCAATAGCCAAATGAACCAGTTTGACATAAGTGTTAAATTGGTCAAGGTCAACCTAGGCACATAATTTTGCAAACTTGGTAGTACTCAGTCATCCAATGCCAAATACAAGTCTCTAAACAATCAGCCCAGTGGAGGTTTTTACAATACTTGGGCATGGCAACCATCTTGGTCATGTGATCTGGACTTTTTAAATATATTTTTGTTCTCTCACTGTCCTAAGGCTGCATGTAAAATTTAAACGAAATTGGCCCTGTGGTTTTGGAGAAAATGTATTCAATGGACCTGTAATACAAGTGATCTTGGGCTAAGGTCACCAAATGGTCAGTTGGCCCAGTGGTTTTGGAGAAGACGTTTTAATACGCTTTTTTACCATATTTGGGCGTGGCAGCCATTTTGGTTTTGGTCATGTGACCTGGACCATACTTTCAAACCTTCGTTCTCCCAATGCCTGGTGAGGAGGGGGAGGGGGAGGGGTGGGTGCATAAGAAATTAAATTGAAATTGGCCCAGTGATTTCAGAGAAGAAGACTTTTGAAAATGGTTGACGTACAGGGGAGCTAAACATGCATTGATTTACCCATTTCCCATTGAAAAGATTAAGGAGCCAAAGTTGACCTTGGCGTAAAATAGATCAAGGTCAACCTATGGTCATCATTTTTGCAAACTTGGTAGTACTCAGTCACCCGATGCTACATACCAAGTTTCAAGATAATCGGCTCAATGGTTCTGGCCCACTGGTTCTGGAGAAGATTTTTTAAGGTTTTTGCCATATTTTGGCATGGTGGCCATCTTGGTCATGTGACTTGGATCATCCAAATTAATTTTTGTTCACTATGTGTCCTAAGGCTGCATCTAAAATTTAAATGAAATTGGCCCAGTGGTGTTAGAGAAAATGCATTCTAATATGTCAATAGACCTGCAGTACAAGTGACCTTTGGCCAAGGTCAATAAATGACCAGGCATTCACTTTTTACGCATATCACAGACCACAATTTTTTTCGAAAAATGTGATTTACCTATTTCCAATTGAATGGCTAAGGAGTCAAATTTGACCTTTGCGTAAAATGGTCAAGGTCAACCTAGGGTTTTTACCAACTTGTTAGTACTTAGTCACCTGATGCTACATACCAAGTTTCAAGACAGTCGGTCCAGTGATTCTGGAGATGATGTTTTAACCAAATTTGGGCAGGCGGCGATTTTGGTCATGTAACCTGGACCACCCGAAAAAATGTATGTTCACTAAGTGTCCTAAGTCTGCAAATAGAATTTAAATAAAATTTGCCCAGTGGTATTAGAGAAAATGTATTCTAATATGTAAAAAGATCTGTAATACAAGTGGCCTAGGGCCAAGGTAATGACCTTGACCCTTAGCATTCACAGGCATTTTTTCCCAATTCTCACATCACAGACCAGAATATTTTTCGAAAAATGCATTTATTTACCTATTTCCCATAGAAAAGCCTAAGGAGTCAAATTTGACCTTGGCGTTAAATAGGTCAAGGTCAACCTAGGGTCATTATTTTTGCAAACGTTGTAATACTCAGTCACCCGATGCTACATACCAAGTTTCAAGCCAATCGGCCCAGTGGTTTTGGAAAAGGTTTTTTAAGGTTTTTAGCATATTTGGGCATGGCAGCCATCTTGGTCATGTGACCAGGATACTACTTGCAAACTTTCGTTCCCCCAATGCCTGGGGGTGAATAGGAAATTGAAATTGGTTCCGTGGTTTCAGAGAAGACCTTTGAAAATGGTTGACGTACGACGGACGACGGACGCAAGACGGACGACGGAGGCCTACCATCCTATAAGCTCCCCCGGAGCCTTTGGCTCATGGGGGCTAAAAACTTGACATTTGGTCTTTTTACTATTTAAATAAATGCAATATCAAAGTTGGGAAATTAGAAAAAGACGTGTGGTCAGAGCAGGTAGACAAATCCCCATCACGAAAACACGCCTATATAATTCTGACCCCCTTGAACCCCCCTTTTATATAGTAAAACTGGGGTTTCCGGGGGTATACCTCATTTTTCTTATTTCTGCTCTAAAATATAGATTGTGGGTACTCGTTAGAACCGCCTCGATGAGGCGGTTCTAACGAGTGCCCACAATCTATATTTTGAGCAGAAATGAGAAAAATATCACCCTTTTTCATCATAAAATTTTCATTTTTTCGGCGATAAAGGTGGCGATGTATTTGTATAGGCGTGTTTTCATAATGCTCGGGTTTTCTTTGTATTTGAGACTGGGCGTAGTTTCGTGGTGCCCTTGGGAAGGCCATATAAGAATCTTATATGGGTGTCAGGGTTGGATTGAAAAATCCGTCCCCGAGGGACACTGTCCGGCATCACGAGGCTTGCCGAGTGATACCTGACAGTGATCCCGAGGGACGGATTTTTCTATCCACCCCTCACACCCATATTGGATTCTTTTTCTTGCCTACCTGCCATTTCTCTTGCGAATTTTTAATGCTGCTGTCACTTCTGTCACCGACGTCCGCCATTTTGTGATGACACAACAGGAATGTTTAGTGACGTCATGTCGACGCCGCGCATGAGGTTGTAATCAACCAGTGCATTTATCAAACACGCGATTATATTCGATTTGGGGTCGGAACACCAGGGTCAGAACATAAATTTCTATCCCAGGGTAAAATCACGGATTTCCTTGTCTGGTGTGCAAGAATGATTGTTTTCTACTTTTTAGCTCACCAGAGCCGAAGGCTCCGGGGGAGCTTATAGGATAGGCAGTTGTCCGTCGTCGTCTGCGTCGTCCGCGTCGTCTGCGTCTGTGTCTGCGTCTGCGTCCGTCAACACTTTCAAAATCTTCTCTGAAGCCACTGTGCCGATTGGGCCCAAATTTTATCTGTAGCATCCTTGGGCTGGGGGATTGAAAGTTTGTGTTTTTTTATGAAAATCGGCTCATCAGTTTGGTTGCTATGGAAACTTATAGTTGCCATAGACTTATAATGGGGAAAATTGAAAAATGGCATTTACTGCCAAGCCTCTGCAGATATTTTGACAAAACTTTCATAGAAATGTTCCTTAGGCAATCTACTATCTGCCATATGCTTTTAGGCCTATGATCATTTTTATTGGTTGCCATGGAAACCAAGATGCAAAAACAATAGGAAATAAATACTTAAAAAATCATCTCCACAGAAACCATATGCTCTAGGAGGCTGAGACTTTATGAAAATATTCACAATATTTGCCTTTACAGGTTATGTGTTTTTATGAAATTCGGCTCTCTAGTTTGGTTGCTATGGCAACTTAGATTTTCCATAGTCTTATAATAGGGAAAATTGAAAAATGGCATTAACTGCCAAACCTTTGCAGATATTTTGACAAAACTTTTATAGAAATGTTCCTTGAGTAAAGTCTCTCAGCCATACGCTTTAATGCCAACATGGGAGTCCCCCAGGTTAAGCCGGGGCCATGCCCCACCCCTCCACTTCATAAAAGGCCATATAACTCGGAAACCATCCAGATCCCCACCCAAAAACTATATATATTCTTGTTCCTTATGAGATGCATTCAGTGACACCAACCTGGAGGTCCCCCGGTACGTGCCTGCGTCATGCCCTACCCCCTCCATTCCATAAAATGCCCACTATCTTGGAAATCTTACAGATCCCCACCCCTAATCCATATATATGGCCTTCTTCACAAAAGGCCATATATATCAGTAACCATTTAGATCCCCACCCAAAAATCATATATATTCTTGTTCCTTATGATAAGACGCATTCAGTGACACCAACCTGGGGGTCTCCCAGGTTGTGCCGGGTTCATGGCCCACCCCCTCTATTTCATAAAAGGCCCAATATCTTGGAAACCTTACAGATCCCCACCCCTAAACCCTATATATTCTTGTTCCTTATGAAGAGACTCATTCATTGACACCAATTTGGGGGTCTTCCTGGGTGTGTAGTGGCCTTGCCCCACCCCTCCACTTTACAAAAGGCCATCTATCTCAGAAACCATTCAGATCCCGGCTACAAAACCTTATATATTCTTGTTTCTTATGATATGACGCATTCATTGGCACTAACCTGGGGGTCCCCCAGGATGTGCCGGAGTCGTGCCCCACCCCTTCATTTCATTAAAGACCCAATATCTTGGAAACCTTACAGATCCCAACCTCTAACCATATATATTGTTGTTCCTTATGAAAAGACACATCCATTGACGTCAACCTGACGGTCTCCCGGGTCAAGCCAGGGCCTTGCCCCACCCCATCACTTCACAAAAGGCTATATATCTCAGAAACTGTTCAGAGCCCCACCCCTATACCATATATAATTATCTTCTTTGTGATAAGACACATTCAAATAACACTAGCTTGGGAGTCATCCGGACTGCCTGTGTCATGCCCCACTGCTTTACTTCATTAAAAGCCATATATCTCAGAAATCATTCAGATCCCCACCCATAAACTATAATATTCTTACTCCTTATGATAAAACTCATTCAGTCACACCAACCTGGGGGTCACTTTGTGCTAGGGCAATGCGCCCTGCCCCTCCACTTTAAAAGGCCATATATTTCAGGAACCATTCAAATCCCCACCCCATAATCATATATGTTCTTGTTCCTTATCAATAGCACACCCACTTGGGGGTCGCAGGGGCATTCCTGTCCTCTCCACGTCATAGAAGGGCCTCATATTCAGATTCCCACCCATAAACTAATATATATATTCTTGGTCCTTATAGGGACAACAATCTTGGGCTTTCCTGGGATCAACAGGACATGCCCCAACCCCTCCACTGCTTAAGAGGCCTTATAACTCCGGTATACAGATCCCCATTGCTACACCATATATATTCTTATTCCTTATGATAAGACGCATTTAGTGATACCAACCAGGGCTCCATTGGGTCCATGCCCTACACCCTGTACTTAATAAAAGGCCTAATGTTTTAGATACGGAGTCCATATGGATGCTCATTTGGATATAGGGGTTCATTTGGGAGACTTTATAATTGTTAGATTAAAATGATATCATGTTAAAATACATGGCTGTCATTGGGCAGTGACCACCTGAGCTCTGGTGAGCATAGTGGCCCATGGGCCTCTTGTTTTTCTACCCGCACATCACACCCATATACGACTGTGATAGTTTTTCGTGCGTGTGTGTTCATCAGAATTCAGCGGCCGCATTTAGCGTATGAATGGGACTTCGTTCTTCAAGAATTTTCCAATCAATTTATGAAACAGCTACAATTATTGATGGAATATATCTAATATTCATTATTTCTCTGCTGAGAATCATAAACCGTCTAGCCTGTAATGTAATCGATCTGCCAGGGTCGATACGAAATTTCCTGTTCAACCATCAGTTATATACACCCAGACAAATGATGAGCATCACTGCCAGAAATACTTTGAAAATCTATGACATTGTGAGAAAAACAAAATAAATATTACAAGAAAAGATATGGCACAAAGTGCCATATCAAGTGACTCGAATGTGATTGCGCTGTACCATTTCTGAAAGAAAAAGGGAATGATATCTCATTATTAAAACCGTTTAGTTATTGCATAGTGCATGGATGTGCAGCCTGATCTGAATCGTAGCTCGTCTTATTGTTGGCTTTGTTGTGTGCAGGTTCATTTAGAAAGATCAGGGGCCAGTTGTTCAAAGCATCGTTAGCTTAACCAACTCGTTAGTGGTCAAATTGTTAAGTGTTCTAGCAAGTAAAATATCTAATATAGTGTTGCTTGTGCTGAAACAATGTGAGCATCCGCAAAAGCTGCTCACATTCTTTCTGCAAAAATATTTGCAAATTTGCCATATTAATTGATCAAAGTTTTAACGATATGTTAAATAACGACATCGTTAGTTTTGAACAACTCGCCCCAGATTGGCATAAGAATTGGCAGTCTGGGGCCAGTTGTTTAAAGCATCAAAAGCTAAATGTGCATGTTAGTGGTGGAATTGTTGACTGTTCTAGCAAGTACAATATCTAACATTGTGTTCTTTTTGCTGAAAAAAAAATAGAGAGCAGCTTTTGCATTGCAAAGCTGCTGACATTTTTTTTCAGCAAAAATATAAGCACATTTGCCATATAAAATGGTCGGAGTTTTACCGAAGTGTTAACTGATGGCATTGTTAGATTTGAACAACTGGCCCCTGGGCCTGCTTGTTCAGAATTAAAATGTTGTTAATAAGCATATTGTTACAATTTTGGCTGTTTAATATGGCAAATATACCGATATTTATGTTGGAAAATGAAAGCTTTTGCAGAAGCTACCATATTGATCCTTAGTATTGGGACAGACAGGCTTCAACAGTGCAGACCCAGATCTGACTGCTCTGATCAGGGTCTACACTATTTTCCATTCCATCTCCACTTTTTGGACTCGCTGGTAGATCGCAAAACAGTCTTGTTAAAATTTTTAGGAGAATAACAGAAAGTCCTAAAGGTGTCCACATTTTAAGGATATTTATGGTGTTCAAATTTTTCTTGCACACCAGACGGGGAAGTCCGTGATTTTGCCCTGGGATGGAGGTTTGTGTTCTGACCCTGGTGTTCCGACCCCAAATCGAATATAATCGCGCGTTTGATAAATGCACTGGTTGATTACAACCTCATGCGCGGCGGGGTCATGCATGACGTCACTAAACATTCCTGTTGTATCATCACAAAATGGCGGACGTCGGTAACCGAAGTGACAGCAGCATTGAAAATTCGCAATAGAAATGGAAGGTATGCAAGAAAAAGAATCCTATATCGGTGTGAGGGGTGGACGGAGGGGTCCGTCCCGGGGGACGCTGTCCGGCATCACTCGGCAAGCCTCGTGATGCCGGACAGTGCCCCTCGGGACGGATTTTTCCATCCACCCCTCACGCCCATATGGGATTATAAGAATCTGATATGGGGTTCTGTTGTAGATGGGCGTTTCCAACCCGAGGGATGACCGCGCTGAGCGGAACCGAGGCTACGCCGAGGTTCCGCTCAGCACGGTCATCCTGAGGGTTGGAAACGCCCATCTTCAACAGAGCCCCATATTGGATTCTTTTTCTTGCACAACACCTCCGGTTAGTTTTGACAGCCTGCACATGTATATTGTTTACAAAATAAAAGTAGTGCGGAAGTAGTTCCGGCAGCTGAATAGAATTGAAGCTCATTTATGTTAGTTGCCTGGGTCGGACACCAGGGTCAGAACATGGATTTTTGTCCCAGGGTGGAGTCGCGGATTTCCTTGTCTGATGTGCAAGAATCTTTTATTCCAGCAAAAATATCACTGTGGTAGACACTACACTTATTAGAACACTCAACATTTTGACCACTAACCAGCTCTTTAAACTTACAATGCTATGAACAACTTGCCACCCCCCCCCCCCCCCCCCCCCCCACACACACACATCACGAAAACACGCCTATATAATTTTGACCCCCTCGAACCCCTCTTTTATATAGTAAAAATGGGGTTTGTAGAGGTAAACCTTTTTTTCTTATTTCTACTCTAAGATGTGGATTGTGGGTACTCGTTGGGCCGCCTCATCGAGGCGGTTCTAACGAGTACCTACAATCTGTATTTTGAGCTGAAATAAGAAAAATTTCACAATTTTTCATCTCAAAATTTTCAATTTTTCGGCAATAAAGGTTACAATGTTTTGGTATAGGCATGTTTTCGTAATGAATTGCTTTGTCATATGTAAGTAAATGCTCATTACCGTATATATTTTCTCATGTTCTTTGATTTAAATCTACAAATTTTTCTTCTGTTTATCACCTCTAGTAATTTATCTTAAGTCAACTGAATCGAGCTTAATATATAATTTTAATAAACATCAGATTCCAGCCAAAAAAAACCGTTTAGTTATAAACTCATAAACTAGAAGTACTTGAACACTGAATTTGCAGTATCAAATTTCGTTTGTACATTTTTTTGTTCAATTCCGTAGATTGAATATCTAAATTGACGTGGAAATCTGTGTTGAATTTAACAATGACCATGACTGATCAGTGAGCACAGCCTTAGTGAAATTATAAACCGACAAGCACAATCAGAAAAATGTCTGGTCTTTTTTATACTTAGCACCCTCCTTTCAAACATCAAGAACAACGCGTTATTATAAAATCTAGTCCACTATGTTCCTTACGCACCCGTCAAATGATCTTTTAATATCGTATCCAAAATAATCAGAATCGTTTTTTTTTTTTTTTTTTTTTTCACGTAGTGTATACGGAAAAACTTTAAATTGCTCTCATTCAGAATGTGAAATACACATCCTTTTCTCTAACTGAACTTTTTGCATGCATTTCAAGAACTACTTGTGTAAAGAAAATGTGTAAGAAATGCCATGTTAAGGTACTAAACAAAAGTATTAGTCACATATGAACAGTTTATGTCAATCAAATGTTCGAGTCACAATAAATATGAACACTTATTGGATGGAAGAAAAACCTCTTATTTGGTTGTTGTTTTATAATTAAGGTCTGGCTCAAATAAATGAATACTATAGCAGCTACGCCCTAAGGGATGATTCTCACAGGGATTTCTCAAATTTACTACTGATAAGAAGGAACTATAAATCCCCTATTTTTTTTGATATCACAAAATCCAAAATCGATTTTGTGATATCACATAATCGATTTTGTGATATCACTAAATATTTAGTGATATCACTAATTGTTTTGTGATATCACAAAATCCATTTTTGATAGCACTAAATCGATTTTGTGATATCACAAAATCCATTTTGTGATATCAAAAAGTAAGACTGAATTTGTGATATCACAAAATCGATTTAGTGATATCGCTAAATCGAATTTGTGAGATCACAAACTCGATTTTGTGATATCGCAAATTCATCTTTATTTTGTGATATCACAATCTATTTTGTGATATCACTAATTCGAATTTGTGATATCACTAAATAGATATGAATTTGTGATATCACTAAATCGATTTTGTGATATCACAAATTCAGTTTTTCTTTTTGAATTCTTGGAATAATGAGGGCTCCCGGAATGATCACTGCGCATGCGATCCACTGTACATGCTCATACGGCATATCTTCCGCATGCTGCCGTTCAAAACCGGCATTTACCAGTTTGCCAGGTCTTTATCCGTTTCCGTGCGCGCGCGCGCGTGCGTGCGTGTGTGTGCGTGATTTTGTTCCGCCAAAGATTTTTCAAGAATTGTTGGGCTCAGATTTCTGAAAATTTGTAGGCATTTTAGTATATAAACATGTAAGTCGTCTGCTAGTAAGGCTATTCACATGAAATAACAGGCCATACTGTGATAGCCTCCCTTATGTGTCCAGCATTGTCTGGGTCAATATGGAGAATTTGCAGATCCCTCAGACATAGACTCGGTTCTAGTAAAATCCCACTGTCGTCCACATCACCAGTCTCAAAACATCATGTACAGTTCAAAATAGCCTTCAGAATATGACTGGCGTTGCTCTGCACAGTGGCAACAACCTACGACATGATGACATAGACTTTTGTGGATTTTTATTATTCGACTGGCATAAAAGTTCGGACATTTGAAATTGTTTCTCAAAGGATTTCATCAAATTAGTACCTGGTATATCAAATACACAGCAAGTAACATCCTTACTGAAATAGCTCTCGGTAAGAGTAACAAAATGGGTGTTTTAAATAAAAATCAAAACTTGTGAATTTTTTCTACATGAAAACATGTCACCCAGATGTTAACCTTTTTAGTGCACTGATCATATCTTTCAATACAACTTCAATGCAACAGCCTGCTTATTATACAGCTGAACGGTTGAAAACCACACAAAACGTGGCGTAACGGTGACGTAAGTTGTAAGGGGGACACCTTCTCTGTCGGGCAACCAATTCTTAGCCCACTGGATGCGGGATACCTTGGCAAACTGCCGTGCAGATCAAGATCAGACGCCACAGAACGCGGTATCTGATCAGGGCCTGCACTATTTCCTAACATAATTTTCAATCAAAAATAGAATAAAAACGAAAAACTAGGCCTGACATCCCTTACATGACAACATATAGCAGTGGAAGAGACCACTAGTATACAATGGGTTAGGGAGTAAACATTGCATTGTTTGCAAAAATAACATATTAAGTGATATCACTAATTCGATTTTGTGATAACACTAATTCGATTTTGTGATATCACTAAATCATTTATATTTAGTGACATCACAAAATCGAATTAGTGATATAAGTGATATTACTAATTAGATTTTGTAATATCACAAAAGAAATTTGATTTAGTGATATCACTAATTATATTTATTGATATCACTTAATCGATTTTATGATATTCAAATTCATCTCCATTTAGTGATATCACTAATTCTATTTAGTGATATCACTAATTGGATTTAGTGATATCACAAAATAGGGGATTTATAGTAAATCGGCACCTCATACCGATTATGGTTTGACAGTCGGACTAAAATTTTACATCTCTACACATTCTAAATCTAGATCATCTGAAGGGCTTTTTGTCTGTAGACTGTAGTATCTATAGTTCCTTTAATTAATCCATTTGAGAGTGCCCTTAAGAAAGACGCTGACTGTGCATACAGTTCCATTACAACTATTAGAGCTGTCAGTGAAACTGACTAGGGCCCCGGCAGCGCCATCAGAAATTTGTGGACGGACAGACGGACAGACAGACAGTGATCACTATAGGGCACCCACACTTTCAGTGCGGGGCCCTAATAACTACGATTTACATTATATTCAAAATCTACGGTTGTTTTGCAGTTTCAAGGCCCAATCAACACAATTTTAGGTCATTTTAAGCAGGTCAATTTACATATCCACACTTTTCCTGGGCAGAATTATGCATAAGTTGTTAACCAATACAGTGCACATTCTCTCGCAAGGAACTGACAACTGCCCTTCTTGAATCAGCGGAAGGGAGAAAAGATGTCATGATCAATCTCCGCGAAAGAATGTTGCCGACTTCGACAGGTACCGCGTCCTCCTGATCACCAGTCAGACGCGCATCCGACTACGCAACCGCGGCCAGCTCTAAATCTACGGTATACAAGTATAATTAGAGTGAGTGAGTGTTGCAAATATAAACAGATTTACAGCTTTCAAAAAATAAATCACACACCTGTAGACCTAATCAGACGCTGCGTTACGTCGCCTTGTGTTCACCAGTCGGGAGCCGTTGTTGTACTGAAAGCATTTTGAAGGTTCTCCCGTCTATTTATCTTTCATTTTATTTTCATTTTTTTATTTACTTTTTTGAACTAGCCCTACATCTTTCCAGCTTCATCATGTGCCCTCCTGTATACATGTATGCATTAAATTAGGAGCAACCCAACAAATACATCTCCACGAACTTACTGCATTGATAGTGCTCAAGCGCAAATAAAAAACTAGTTTTGCTGGAAAGTTTTTTTTTTCGTATTTAATCATTTCGACCACTTAACTGCCTTTTTTAAATGAATTGTCCTAAGGCTTGTTTTGCTGGCTGGAATCAAACTATCTGTAAATAGCTCAGAATGTTCAATAGTTTCCGTTAAGTGCCCGATGAGGTCCGTCCGCGGTCTTCGGTTGATTTCGTCTGCATACGATAGACGGTTAAGATGCCAATCACAACAATTCTCGTCTGCATTGTTGTCTACTGTCATTGTTGCAAAGATTTGATTTTGAATATGATTTTCGATATATTTGCATACTGAAATGGCCATGAACGATTATTTCAATATTTGTTTTTTGCCGGGACCAATCGGGAAAAGCTGGGATCATAGTCCGGGACTAAATGTTTAGGGCCTAGCATGGGTCTTAGACTCGACCAGTTTTGATGATTTTTGGAACGCAAATTACTTGAACCATTAGCCGTGAGATTCTCAAAGTGTTTTTAATTTTATTATTTATTGCGGACATAAGTGTCAATATTTAGAACCATACACTCTGGAGACTAGCCGAGACCAATAATTTCTAGTAAACTGCCACGTTCAGAAATTCAGTCACTGGTGCCAAACTATTGTTTGGAACGTAACATTTCTTCTTATGGCATACATAGTTCGAATAAATTGACCTGAGACTGGTGAACTCTATTAACTTAATTTCACACCCGACTAAGTGCATGTATTTATCTTCGCCGTCTCCCGAAAATGGCGATATTGTTATTCAATACATAGAGGTCGGTAAATGGGTCGCAATTCACGTGAAGTTTACGAAAACCGACGTATTAGGCGATAACATTGACACATTTATTCCATGCATAAAGGTTAGTCTCAGGTCAAATTGTTCGAACTATAACTCGAAATACTTCATGATATAGCCAGAGAGTACAATATGTTACAAATATACTGCATTGAACGAGATAATAAGCTGTGGGCCAGGCCAGGACCAAACCGGGACTAAATACATGCCAAAATAGTAAATTTGGTCTATATAATCCAAATTATCCATTCTAAGTTTAAAAGGCATAAGGGAATACTAATTTAACATTTGCGTTAGGTATGCATTAAATAATGGAGCAACACAACAGATACATCTCCACGAACTTACTGCATTGATAGTGCTCAAGCGCAAATAAAAAACTAGTTTTGCTGGAAAGTTTTTTTTTTTTTCGTATTTAATCATTTCGACCACTTAACTGCCTTTTTAAATGAATTGTCCTAAGGCTTGTTTTGCTGGCTGGAATCAAACTATCTGTAAATAGCTCGGAATGTTCAATAGTTTCCGTTAAGTGCCCGATGAGGTCCGTCCGCGGTCTTCGGTTGATTTCGTCTGCATACGATAGACGCTTAAGATGCCAATCACAACGATTCTCGTCTGCATTGTGGTCTTCTGTCAGTGTTGCAAAGCATGTGGGCCCAGATCGAACAGCCCCACTGTGAGCATTTTGACCAGATCCACACTGTTTGCCTAGATGCAAAAGTTTGAAAAGTACAATGTATATAAAGCAGACGACATAAACAGTCGCACCTTAAGGGCTGTAGTGACAGCACTGGTTTGTCGACAGTCCTGAACTGCGATTTAACCCTGAAATATACCAGTATTTTAAGAAAATACTGTAGACATTGATCAAATGCCGTTTTCAGTGGCGTCTATCTGGGTAACTCAATACGTGATTCCTGTCCAGATTCTGATTTATCTGGGCGTGCACTGATTGTCTAGACCCGAGCCTAGACCTACATATCCAAATTTTGGTAGATATGAAACCGACACCTGAATTAGCCCATTTTGTTCAGGCCTTTGTGGCCTAGTGGATAAGAGCGCTGACTCTTCATCATTAGGTCTCTCAACGCTGTGGCCACATGTGAGCACGCCAAGTTCTGTAATGGAAGGTCAGATGGTTTTTTTTTCTCTGTTTTAAGGAGTGAGGATGGGGCATATAGTTGTCCGTAGGTACGTCAGTGTGTATGTCAAACATTGTAGTATTGTTCTTGTCTCTGCAACTTCTACAGTAGGGCATTGAAACTTGCAATACAGTTCAGAAATTCATTGTGCATAACAGAAACAGTATTCTGATCCAGCCTCTTATTGCAGAATTATGTCCCCTTGGACGACTTTATTAAACATTTGGCCATATGTGTAACGTATGAGGTTAAATAGTACTGTTCGTGTCTCTGCAACTCCTCCTACAGTATTTAATGCAGGATATTGTTACCTCCAACACAGTTCAGACATGCATCGCACATGTGCATTACGGAAACAGAATTCTGATACAATCCTTTATTGCTGAATAATGTCCCTTTGAACGACTTAAACATTTTCTTGTATATGAAGTAAATAGTCCTGTTCGTGTCTCTGCAACTCCTCCTACAGTATATGATGCAGGGCATTTGTTCAGACATGCATTGCACACGTGCATTACGGAAACAGAATTCTGATCTGAAATTGTGAATAATGTCCCCTTGAACGACTTCAACATTTTCTAGTATATGAGGTTTAATAGTACTGTTCGTGTCTCCGCAACTCCTTCTACAGTATTTGATGCAGGACATTGAACCAGCAACGCCGTTCAGACATGCATTGAATATGTGCATAAAGGAACAAGATTCTGATCCAGCCCCTTATTACAGAATATGTCCCCTTGAACGACTTATACCGTTTTGGTCATATGAGTAGCATAGGAGGTTAAATCGTACTGTTCGTTTCTCCATAACTCCTACAGTGTTTGGTGCAGGACATTGAATATTGCAACACAATTCAGACATGCATTGAATAAGTGCATAAAATCTAAGCCTTCCCAGGCAATGCGGTGCGTGTCAGTCCGTCCATGCTTATCAACCCTATTGGTTTCATTGGGCGGCAGGGCTTGAGATGTCATTTCATCTCAATGTCGGGTAAAAGTCCCACAAAATTGGGAGCAACGTCTCCAAAATGACCTTTACAGTGTTGACGGGGACGTTAAACTTCATATCAAACAAACAAACAAAACCAGAGCATAAAGGAAATAGGATTCTGATTCAGTCGTTTTTTTTTTCAGAATCATGGCCCCTGGAACGACTTGAACATTTAGCCCTATGTTTCTTGGAGAATGTTGCAGTATCTAGTTTAGTTAGAAAGTGTGCCTGTCAACTCCATAGAACAAGCAATAGGCAATTTGCGGGGGCTTACATCACCTTTAGTGATTGTGTGTGTGTGTGTGTGTGTGTGTCAGTGTGTTACACTGAAGTATCATGTCCCAGACACATTACATGATACCACACCCAGTCACATTATCCTGACACTGGATCGACCAGTCCTAACTCTACCCCGTAAATCTGAGTGCCAAACGAGGAGCAGCTAGTACCATTTTTAACGACTTTGGTATGTCGCGGCCCGGAATCGAACCCGAGACCTCCCGTTCCCCGGAGCGGACACTCTACCAACTGAGCTATCGGGGCCGATATTATAGTAGAATGATGAGAGGTTAATAATGAAAGGCTGTGTGCAATGGAACTCAGTTTACAGTTGGAAGATTTCTAGTTCAAGCAATTTTTTTTCTAAAAATAGCGGCAGTGACCTTGACCTTGAGCCCAGGACCCTGAAAGTCAAACTTGCTCGAGATATTATCATACCCAACATTTGTGTGAAGTTATATTAAAATCCATTAGCAAATGACGACGCTAGAGCGATGAAATTTTTTTTTTAATAGAAAACGATTTTTGAAGCTTTTTCCATTATGAGTCAATAGGAGCTAAGGGGCCACGGGGCGTGGTCCGTTTGGACCCCAGGGGCATGATTGACAGGAATTATGTAGGTGACCACTTGCCGTTGCTATATGCTAAGTATCTTAGCTCTGGGCCCAGTGGTTTCAGAGAAGATTTTTGAAGCTTTTTTCCATTATGAGTCTATAGGAGCTAAGGGGCCCCGGGGTGTGGCCAATTTGGACCCCAGGGGCATGATTTATGTAGGTGACCACTTAAAAATGTTACAAGCTAAATATCTAAGCTCTGGGCCCTGTGGTTTCAGAGAAGGAGATTTTTAAAAATTTTCCCTTTATAAGTCTTTGGGAGCTATATGTTGCCATGGCAACCAGAATTCCAATCTGATCAGCCCAAAAACCTTACGCAGCCTTTCCCCCTATCTGATGATGCTTCACATGAAATTTGATCAAGATTGGCCAGGGGGTAGAGAAGATTTTTTAAGCTTTTCTTCCATTATGATTCTATGGGAGCGAATGGGCCCCGGGGCGTGGCCCATTTGAAACCCAGGGACATGATTGGCACGATTTATGTAGGTGACCACTTGCCCTTGCTACATGATAAATATCTAAGCTCTGGACCCTGTGGTTTCAGAGAGGAAGATTTTTGAAGCTTTTTTTCAATTATGAGTCTATAGGAGCTAAGGGGCCCTGGTGCGTGGTCCGTTTGGACCCCAGGGGCATGATTGGCAGGAATTATGTAGGTGACCACTTGCCCTTGCTACATGCTAAATATCTAAGCTCTGGGCCCTGTGGTTTCAGAGAAGAAGATTTTTTAAACATTTTTTCCATTATGAGTATACAGGAGCTAAGGGGCCCCGGGGTGTGGCCAATTTGGACCCCAGGGGTATGATTGGCAGGAATTATGTAGGTGACCACTTGCCATTGCTACATACATGCTAAATAGCTAAGCTCTGGGCCCTGTGGTTTCAGGGAAGAAAATTTTTAAAATTTTTCCCTTTATAAGTCTATGGGAGCTATATGTTGCCATGGCAACCAGAATTCGAATCTGATCAGCCCAAAAACCTTATGCAGCCTTTCCCCTACCTGATGATGCTTCACATGAAATTTGATCAAGATTTGCCATGGGGTAGAGAAGATTTTTGCAGCTTTTCCATTATGAGTCTATGGGAGCGAAGGGGCCCCGGGGCGTGGCCCATTTGGAACCCAGGGGCATGATTGGCAGGAATTATGTAGCTGACCACTTGCCATTACAACATGCTAAATATCTAAGCTCTGGGCCCTGTTGTTTCAGAGAAGATTTTTGAAGCTTTTTTCCATTATGATTCTATGGGAGCGAATGGGCCCCGGGGCGTGGCCCATTTGAAATCCAGGGGCATGATTGGCACGAGTTATGTAGGTGACCACTTGCCCTTGCTACATGCTAAATATCTAAGCTCTGGACCCTGTGGTTTCAGGGAAGAAGATTTTTGAAGCTTTTTTTTTCAATTATGAGTCTATAGGAGCTAAGGGGCCCTGGTGCGTGGTCCGTTTGGACCCAAGGGGCATGATTGGCAGGAATTATGTAGGTGACCACTTGCCCTTGCTACATGCTAAATATCTAAGCTCTGGGCCCTGTGGTTTCAGAGAAGATTTTTTAAACTTTTTTTCCATTGAGTATACAGGAGCTAAGGGGCCCCGGGGTGTGGCCAATTTGGACCCCAGGGGTATGATTGGCAGGAATTATGTAGGTGACCACTTGCCATTGCTACATACATGCTAAATATCTAAGCTCTGGGCCCTGTGGTTTCAGGGAAGAAAATTTTTAAATTTTTTCCCTTTATAAGTCTATGGGAGCTATATGTTGCCATGGCAACCAGAATTCGAATCTGATCAGCCCAAAAACCTTATGCAGCCTTTCCCCTACCTGATGATGCTTCACATGAAATTTGATCAAGATTGGCCATGGGGTAGAGAAGAAGATTTTTGCAGCTTTTCCATTATGAGTCTATGGGAGCGAAGGGGCCCCGGGGCGTGGCCCATTTGGAACCCAGGGGCATGATTGGCAGGAATTATGTAGTTGACCACTTGCCCTTGCAACATGCTAAATATCTAAGCTCTGGGCCCTGTGGTTTCAGAGAAGAAGATTTTTTAACCTTTTTTTCCATTATGAGTATACAGGAGCTAAGGGGCCCCGGGGTGTGGCCAGTTTGGACCCCAGGGGTATGATTGGCAGGAATTATGTAGGTGACAACTTGCCCTTGCTACATGCTAAATACCTAAGCTCTAGGCCCTGTGGTTTCAGAGAAGATTTTTGAAGCTTTTTTTTTCAAATATGAGTCTATAGGAGCTAAGAGGCCCCTGTGCGTGGTCTGTTTGGACCCCAGGGACATGATTGGCAGGAATTATGTAGGTGACCACTTGCCGTTACTACATGCTAAATATCTAAGCTCTGGGCCCTGTGGTTTCAGAGAAGATTTTTTAAGCTTTTTTCCATTATGAGTCTTTGGGAGCGAAGGGGCCCCGGGGCGTGGCCCATTTGGAATCAAGGGGCATGATTGGCAGGAATTATGTAGGTGACCACTTGCCGTTGCTACATGCTAAATATTTAAGCTCTGGGCCCTGTGTTTTCAGAGAAGAAGATTGTTGAACCTTTTTTTCCATTATGAGTCTATAGGAGCTAAGGGGCCCCGGGGTGTGGCCAATTTGGACCCCAGGGGCATTATTGGCAGGATTTATGTAGGTGACCACTAAACAATGTTACAAGTTAAATATCTAAGCTCTGGGCCCTGTGATTTCTGTTACATGTGGGTTTACGGCGTCCCGCAAACCCCCATGCTGACAAGACAACCGAGCGTGATCTCTGACAGGTGTACGGGCAGCTGTGGGGTAAGGCACAAGAAAGGTGTTAAATGATTGACATGAATTATTTACAGTATCTACATACAACACTTACTAACACAAAACATCACAAATTGTTGCTTCTGTAGCCAACTCACGACGTCCGCTCCGAAGGCAAAACACTGTTCTGTGCTCGGAACGGGTGACGTGAATACCTACAGAAGCAAACAACAAAAACAACAAGAAAAACAAAAAAAGAAACAACACAAAACGCGACTGGCCAGTTTATAACTTTGGGTGAATCCCCCACTCGCGTGACACTTCTTCTCGCGAACTAGTAAAACTAGTCTATCAACCTAATTGATTATCCTAGGATTAGCGATCACGTTTGCTGATCAGCCGTTTAGTGATCGTCCAAATAAGGTAAGTTGACCTCTTCCATGATCACATTTGTTTACAACGAACAATGATTTAGAAGAATCTGCTTCTATCCTGGTAGGCGCTGATTACGGCGGTCTGTCCGCCCTTGCTGGACCCTAACGCCTAGCGTCGTACCAGTACCTGCTGCTATGAAGCAGGGAGCAGCAGGTCACACATTGTTATGCCTGCAAATTACGATAACGGGACTAGAAACGAGTCACAAAACATACATGCTATATCATGATCCCCCTCCCGGAGAAGTAAAAATATGTTCATGCATATACCGTTATTGCGCATGCGCCGACCAGACATACAGGCTGATTAGTGCATGCGACAAATAACCGTACAGCAGAACTCAACTTGACTGTGCATCAAATTATCAGCACCCAGCGCTTGACACAATAATACTCAAAGTTCATGGTTCCTTACTGAGCACTACAGAAATCAATTAATGCTCACTACTACTGAGCATAATACTCATCAAATTTGTGCTCACTACATTATCACAAGTAAGAGGCAATTGAACAGACCACGCCTTTGCGCTACCTGGTCAGCCGCCAATTACAGGAAACATAACAATCTCTATTTCATATCCTTCTCCGCGACACGGCTCACAAATATAGCTATTCACAAATTCAATACATTAATAACAGATAGAAACTACAACAGAAGATTTTCATCTATAATCTACAACATTTGTTAGTGTCTCATATGGGCCAACACTGTTTGTCGTAAATTCTCTCTATTTGGTAGGCACCCCGTCACAACCGTCCTCGCGACGCCGATGACGCAGCTGACGTCATCCCCGCCGCTCAGGCCGTTATGACGTGTGGCGACCAAATACTCCCACTTATCATCATCACGTTCTTTATATGTACATACATGCACAAACTGAGTTATCAGACAAAAACGGCATCATTACAAAATGAACTCGTAATTCTTCTTGACCAAAATCATTTCTAATCAACGTGAACATGCTTGTAAAATAAAATTCATTACGGTTCATCATCACGGATAACCCAACAGGCTCTTGTAAGAGTTTGCCCTGATGATGAAGATGTGGTTAAACCCGTCTTAAGTTTACGTCCCCTCTACACCTAATATCATATTGGGACGGAACCACGGTTTTCTAACCACAGCCAGTCACAAGTCATGGATCAAACAAGTGACCCGGCGTTTATTAATTACATTCTACAAAAGGGGTCTAAAAGCCTAAATGAATCTAGAATGAGCGGGTGTCCAAACTTTACGTCTCACCAACATCTAGGGTCAGCATGAGACAGGACCTCACTTAGAAAGACTCATTCTACTACTGGAGAAGCCTGGGATCGATCCTGCGACGTCTAGCTGGCAAAGCTAGTAGCCTAATCACTACAGGCCTCAATAGTGAATTCAGAATAGGCTTCAGAAAGTTGGGGTATACTAGAAGTAAACCCCTCCAAAACCTACAAGCATGTTCATACAAAAATAATACTAAACATAGATTTAACATACCTTTCAATATACTTTCTATTTCCCCGTCACAATGTTCGCTCTTTACAACTTGACCTGCTGCTAAAGTGTCCGCTTTTTTCAGGGTTTATATATCTATGAATACTACCGGAAAATCATGCCTACTCGTATTACCTTGCTTTGTTCGTGGGGAAGTGGAGATACCGGCCACAAACAAAGCCAGATAGCAAAAATCGAGTAGACAATGGATTTGCGTTCAAATAGTATATTTCCCATAGGAAAAATTGATGAAACAACCCTATAATCAATGACATGACTCCTGTCAAAACGAACACCCACACAACACGTGACGGGAATAAAAATCATATATGGCACAATTTGGCGGTTGGCGATTTTTAGGCAAATTCTATAGGACTCGGCCTTTTAGCGGCCCCCTGTATTGTAAAAACAGCTCTCTATAAACCACTCATGCATACATCGTATGATATGTGCATGACTTGTTCATGGAGCCGCATAGTTTGCGTACCATATTTCACCTAAAATATTTCACTCGCACCGCCCTACCATATATCTACTAAAATAATTTAGATGTGCATAAGCACCAGAGAGGTTTCCTATTCCATCTCGTAACAAAGGTTTCCCCTTTTGGAGAAAAAACAATCAGAAATGTTTTTTCTTTGTGTATAGAGATGGAATAGGATGAACCTATCTAAACAAGACAGCTATTTACACAACGACCGTGCGAAGAATTACCTACTAAGGTAGTCTGCCCCCAAATTTTCTTGGCCCCGAATTGCAACAATCCGAAATCTATACGGCTGTAGTTTCATTGCCCAACGCATAATTCGAGGATTGAGAACTTTTGCTGTTTGCATATAAGACAAGGGTTTGTGGTCTGTCTCAAGCAGGAATTCTACTCCGTAAAGATACTTGCGAAATTTCTCAACACCCCAGATAATAGCCAAACATTCCTTCTCTATTACAGAATAGTTTTTCTCACGAGGCAAAAGTTTCTTGCTGGCATAAGCAATGGGAAGTCGTCCTTCCCCTTCAAATTCTTGGAGCAAAACGGCTCCTATACCAACATCAGAAGCGTCCGTCCGGAGTATGAACGGATTCCCATCATGAAAGATAGGAAGACGAAGAATAGGACTAGACGTGAGTCTATTCTTCAGGGTCTGAAAAGCCTTTTCATGATGGTCCTGCCAGTCTGTGATCTTGTTTGGTCTACTTTTCTTAGTTAAATCTGTCAACGGGGAAGCGATAGATGAGAAATTTGGAATGAAACGGCGGTAGAAACCAGCCAACCCAAGAAATGACTTTATTTGTCTCTTAGTAGAAGGTCGAGGAGCATCCTTTATAGCTTGTATCTTGTCTTCTTGCGGTCTTACTGACTGAGCAGCTACACTGTGACCAAGACATTCGATACTGCTATACCCAATCATACACTTGGAAGGTTTTGCCGTCAACTTGGCTGTCCTAAGTCTATCCAAAACTTCACGTAATGACGTCAAGTGGTCTTTCCAAGTTTCGGTAAAGATCCACATATCATCGACGAAGCTATCAACGTTAGAAAGTTCGGACAGAATCTTTCTCATCAACCTGCAAAATGTTGCTCCTGAGTTTACCAAACCGAAGGGCATAGTTTTGAATTGAAACAAGCCTTTGGGGGTTTCGAACGCAGTTAGGGGTTTTGCCTTAGACGTCATTTTTACCTGCCAATAACCTTTTGACAAATCTAATTTGCTAAAGTATTTGTGCCCCGACATTCTATTTATAACCTCCTCCATATTTGGCATTGGTTCTGCATCGAACTCCGTCACTTTATTAAGTTTACGGAAGTCAATGCAGAACCGCACCGAACCATCTTTTTTAGGGACAAGTACTACAGGGGATGAATATGGAGATATTGATGGCTCAATAACTCCTAAATCTAACATATCTTGAATTTCCTTTTCCATTACGTCCCGTACTTTATATGGTATGGCATAACCTTTTGACCTCACTGGTTCCGTCGTCAGCAACTTTATGTCGTGTTCTATTTGGTCAGTTCGTCCAGGTACACTGGACAGTACGTCCGGGTATTCTTTTATCAACGTCTCTATTTCTTTACGCTGATCCTGCGTTAACATTTCTGAAATATTGACGTCCTTAAACGTCTCTGGTTGCTTTGCAGTAGGAAAAGCGCAATCTTCCAATGAGAATTCGTCAACGTCATCATTTTCAGTTGACGGAGTGGACTCTACAGAAAGCAAGCAATGTGACGTCACATTTTGACGTTCCACATATTGCTTCAGTATGTTAGCGTGATATGTGTTAACATTTCCATTGACGTCAATCTTATAATCCATTCTGTTCACTACCTCAACAACTTCATAAGGACCTTTCCATTGAAGCAATAATTTATTACTGTCTGTCGGTAGTAACAACAGTACTTTGTCGCCGACGTCAAATTTACGCGACCTCGCGCCTTTATCATAATAAGCTTTCTGCTTAATCTGAACCTTCTTTAAATTATCACGCGCTAATTTGCATGTCTGCTCTAACCGTTCCCTAAGCTCAATAACGTATTGATACGTCGAAAGAACTTGCTCATCGCGTACCTCCTCAGCCAATAATTCTCTTAATATTGCCATTGGACCTCTGACGTTACGTCCATATAACAACTCAAAAGGGGAGTATCCTAAAGACTCTTGTGGGACTTCCCTTACCGCAAATAATAAAGCTGGAAGATATTTATCCCAATCTTTTGGACGTTCAGCACACATGCGACGTAACATTTGCTTTAACGTAGCGTGGAAACGCTCTATCAGTCCGTTGCAAATTGGGTGTCTCGGACTACACGTTAACTGTTGAAGAGAAAGAAGTCTGCTGACTTCCTTCATTACCTCAGCAGTAAACTGTGAGCCACAATCAGTCAACATTTCATCAGGAATGCCAACCCTACTAAACATTTCAATAAGCGCTTCCGCGACACGTTCCGTCTCAATACTCGGTAAAGCTATCGCCTCTGGATACCTTGTCGCATAATCTATCATGGTTAAAATATACCGAGATTTCCTATCAGATCGAGGCTCAATTGGACCAACTATGTCCACTGCCACCCTCTTAAATGGCGTATCAATCAATGGCATTTTTCCTAGAGGTACTTTAGTGACCCGACCTTTCTGAATAGTTCTCTGACAAATATCACAAGATTTACAAAATCTAGCGACATCACCGCAAATACCGGGCCAGTAAAACTCAGTTACAACTCTATCCAATGTCTTCCTAATACCCATATGTCCAGACATAAGCGTTTCATGAGCCAGTTTCAACACCTTTCCTCGGAAACTTTGAGGGACCACAAGTTGGAAAGAGACTTTGTTACCCTTGGTGAACTCCCTATATGCCAACCCTTTTTTCTCAATAAACCTAGTTTCACCTCGGTTTAAACCACGACTCACAGTCTTGTTCCCAGATACAACCCTTTTCCTGATGTTTTCCAAAGTTGGATCATCAACCTGAGCTTGCTTGAAAGCCTCCTTGTCATCGTTAATGATCTGATCGGGAACCTTAAGTTTCCTGTAAGGCTTCTCATCCTGCCTAGTTTGAGACCTAGTTACAGCCGCAGCTGAGAAATGAGACATATCAGGAAGTTTTGATCCATCAATGTTACCGATAACCAAATCGTACAACGTATCATCCATACACAAAGCTTCAGTTTTCCCAGTAAAAAAAGGACAATCAATGTCAATCATTGCCAAAGGATACCTTTGTGTGGATTCATCAATCAACGTAACATTTGATTCCTTCCCTATTAACTGACTATCCGAAACCAAACTTCTCCGAACGACACAGCCTGTACACCCAGTATCTCTTAATACAACCACCTTTTTATTATTAACCAATCCTTGTGCCGTCGGTAACCTTGCCTTTAAGAAGTAACAGACACCTTCCCTAGTTTCCTTACTACACTCCTCCCTATCCGAAATCAAAGGATCACCAACCTTATTTTCAAAAATACTTCCAATCTCATCACCTTTCCTAGTTACTTCCGTTTGACAAAAACTAACTTGGTGTGCTGCGCCACGTGGTGTGCTATTATTTTTACCGCGTCCGCGAAAAGACCCTCTGAAATTACCACGACCACGTGTATAACCACGACCTACATTCTGCGTATTCTCATTCTTAACCTGAGAACCTTGAACCTCTACGCGCGT
This sequence comes from Lucinisca nassula, assembly GCA_963580285.1. NCBI lineage: Eukaryota > Metazoa > Mollusca > Bivalvia > Lucinida > Lucinidae > Lucinisca > Lucinisca nassula. The sequence goes on along the minus strand of OY757025.1, from coordinate 66,364,831 downwards.
GTTAAAATTTTCTTTAACACCGCTATCCCCCACTCCAGTTGCTCCTACCTCTGCGCTATACAATTGTTTCCTGTCGGGGTTTTTAAAACATTTAATTGTTAAATGCCCCTTACCACATATGCTACACTTGATATCCGGTCTACCACTCGGTTTGTTCGAGTCAACTTTGTCCTGTTTACCCTGCGCTGCGCCTCTATTATCGCGTTGCCCCTTATTAATGCAACTATATACGCCCCCGCGCGCTTCTGCAAACAAATCTGCCTCCCTAGCCATTTCATCTAAATTACCAAACTGTTTTGGCTTCAGATGCACATACAGTTCTCTATTACATGACTCCAGGAACTGATCCCTTGCCATGAAATCACAGACAGCCGGAAAAGATTTTTCTATCTTTGCCATATTAAGCCATTTTTCTAAATAACTTCTCAGTCTACTACTGAACTGTATGAACGTTTCTGATTTCTCGGGCCTACTATAACGAAACTGTTTCCTAAATCCGCGCTCTGTCATGTCAAAATTCTTTAATAAAGCGTCCTTTAACTTTTCATAATCCGCCGCATCCTCATTTGACAACCGGTCATATACATCAAGTGCGCGCCCTTTGAGCAATGCACTTAAATACGCGGCCCAAACACTCTTATCCCATTTATTAGCCGTAGCATATTTCTCAAACCTAGATAAATAACTATCCATTTTATCTTTACCCTCTTCAAAATAAGGTAACTTAGGATCCCGGGCATGCGCCACCTTCTCAGCTTTTTGCTTTTCAAATTCTAGCTCGAGCTTCGCTCTCTGCATTTCTAACTGATTCCTTAATTCTTGGTGCTGTAGCTCAAACCCATGTTTTATTTTTTCTAAATGGGCCTCACTAATCTCTTTTGCCTCCCTTTCAGTCTTGATGCGTGCTATTTCAAGTTCCTTATTAACATTCAACATAGCTAGTTCATGTGCCCTTTCCTTTTCCTTTTCCTCTAACTTAGCTAGTTCATGTACCCTTTCCTTTTCTTTTTCAGCCCTTTCCTTTTCCTTTTCCTCAGACCTTAACCTTTCTAAATCCCTTTGCTCTTGCCTTTCTGCCCGCTCAATATCCTGCTGCTCTTTAACAAAACCTTGTAACTCCTTCCCCTCATAACCTAAGTCCTTTCCCATTTGCATTAAACGCTCCATTATTGATAACGTAAATCTCACGTTACTATCAAAACCACTATAAACTGATCAGTTATGATCAGTGATGATTGAATGGACTTAACTAAAACGTTAAGATATGTGTTATACGCGTTAATCTAACTAAAACGTTAGTTATTAAAGCACACGCGATTTGAAATGTCAAATGCTTTCAGCACAGTATGACGTTGCGTACTGGTAGTCTAATATGACGTCATAAACTGACGACGTTTACAGTAAAATGCTACAATCCGAAGTTTCATCACATTACAAAACTCCGATCATAACAAGTCACCATTAATGTTTCTATTACGTCATACCTAACCTCAAGCCACAGCGTAAATATTAACGCTAACGTTATGTCAACGTCAGTAAATTGTTAACGTCACTACGTCAGAACCATGTGTGGGTAAGATCAATTAGTAACTCTAGTTTAACTTAGTAGAATGTCAGGTAACACAATTAAGTGGGGTCTACTTAAATTTTTCGTTACCAAGAAAAAGTGGGGTTTGCCCTGCCTTCCTGCTCAGAAATTATCGACTTGTCAGTATCCATTCAGTTGAATACATGGGTTTCGCACTTCATCAACGCAGGAAGGAAGATTCAAGTTAATTTCTAAATGTGGCTGTCAATACATTTTTTTTTTTTTAAATTGATGATTCAGAGTATCAATGTGCTGTTCCACAGCCGGGAACACCAGCCAGAGATCAAATCCTCACTTTTCTGACACCAAATGTTACATGTGGGTTTACGGCGTCCCGCAAACCCCCATGCTGACAAGACAACCGAGCGTGATCTCTGACAGGTGTACGGGCAGCTGTGGGGTAAGGCACAAGAAAGGTGTTAAATGATTGACATGAATTATTTACAGTATCTACATACAACACTTACTAACACAAAACATCACAAATTGTTGCTTCTGTAGCCAACTCACGACGTCCGCTCCGAAGGCAAAACACTGTTCTGTGCTCGGAACGGGTGACGTGAATACCTACAGAAGCAAACAACAAAAACAACAAGAAAAACAAAAAAAGAAACAACACAAAACGCGACTGGCCAGTTTATAACTTTGGGTGAATCCCCCACTCGCGTGACACTTCTTCTCGCGAACTAGTAAAACTAGTCTATCAACCTAATTGATTATCCTAGGATTAGCGATCACGTTTGCTGATCAGCCGTTTAGTGATCGTCCAAATAAGGTAAGTTGACCTCTTCCATGATCACATTTGTTTACAACGAACAATGATTTAGAAGAATCTGCTTCTATCCTGGTAGGCGCTGATTACGGCGGTCTGTCCGCCCTTGCTGGACCCTAACGCCTAGCGTCGTACCAGTACCTGCTGCTATGAAGCAGGGAGCAGCAGGTCACACATTGTTATGCCTGCAAATTACGATAACGGGACTAGAAACGAGTCACAAAACATACATGCTATATCATGATCCCCCTCCCGGAGAAGTAAAAATATGTTCATGCATATACCGTTATTGCGCATGCGCCGACCAGACATACAGGCTGATTAGTGCATGCGACAAATAACCGTACAGCAGAACTCAACTTGACTGTGCATCAAATTATCAGCACCCAGCGCTTGACACAATAATACTCAAAGTTCATGGTTCCTTACTGAGCACTACAGAAATCAATTAATGCTCACTACTACTGAGCATAATACTCATCAAATTTGTGCTCACTACATTATCACAAGTAAGAGGCAATTGAACAGACCACGCCTTTGCGCTACCTGGTCAGCCGCCAATTACAGGAAACATAACAATCTCTATTTCATATCCTTCTCCGCGACACGGCTCACAAATATAGCTATTCACAAATTCAATACATTAATAACAGATAGAAACTACAACAGAAGATTTTCATCTATAATCTACAACATTTGTTAGTGTCTCATATGGGCCAACACTGTTTGTCGTAAATTCTCTCTATTTGGTAGGCACCCCGTCACAACCGTCCTCGCGACGCCGATGACGCAGCTGACGTCATCCCCGCCGCTCAGGCCGTTATGACGTGTGGCGACCAAATACTCCCACTTATCATCATCACGTTCTTTATATGTACATACATGCACAAACTGAGTTATCAGACAAAAACGGCATCATTACAAAATGAACTCGTAATTCTTCTTGACCAAAATCATTTCTAATCAACGTGAACATGCTTGTAAAATAAAATTCATTACGGTTCATCATCACGGATAACCCAACAGGCTCTTGTAAGAGTTTGCCCTGATGATGAAGATGTGGTTAAACCCGTCTTAAGTTTACGTCCCCTCTACACCTAATATCATATTGGGACGGAACCACGGTTTTCTAACCACAGCCAGTCACAAGTCATGGATCAAACAAGTGACCCGGCGTTTATTAATTACATTCTACAAAAGGGGTCTAAAAGCCTAAATGAATCTAGAATGAGCGGGTGTCCAAACTTTACGTCTCACCAACATCTAGGGTCAGCATGAGACAGGACCTCACTTAGAAAGACTCATTCTACTACTGGAGAAGCCTGGGATCGATCCTGCGACGTCTAGCTGGCAAAGCTAGTAGCCTAATCACTACAGGCCTCAATAGTGAATTCAGAATAGGCTTCAGAAAGTTGGGGTATACTAGAAGTAAACCCCTCCAAAACCTACAAGCATGTTCATACAAAAATAATACTAAACATAGATTTAACATACCTTTCAATATACTTTCTATTTCCCCGTCACAATGTTCGCTCTTTACAACTTGACCTGCTGCTAAAGTGTCCGCTTTTTTTCAGGGTTTATATATCTATGAATACTACCGGAAAATCATGCCTACTCGTATTACCTTGCTTTGTTCGTGGGGAAGTGGAGATACCGGCCACAAACAAAGCCAGATAGCAAAAATCGAGTAGACAATGGATTTGCGTTCAAATAGTATATTTCCATAGGAAAAATTGATGAAACAACCCTATAATCAATGACATGACTCCTGTCAAAACGAACACCCACACAACACGTGACGGGAATAAAAATCATATATGGCACAATTTGGCGGTTGGCGATTTTTAGGCAAATTCTATAGGACTCGGCCTTTTAGCGGCCCCCTGTATTGTAAAAACAGCTCTCTATAAACCACTCATGCATACATCGTATGATATGTGCATGACTTGTTCATGGAGCCGCATAGTTTGCGTACCATATTTCACCTAAAATATTTCACTCGCACCGCCCTACCATATATCTACTAAAATAATTTAGATGTGCATAAGCACCAGAGAGGTTTCCTATTCCATCTCGTAACAATTTCAGAAAAGATTTTTAAAAAATTTCCCTTTATAAGATTTTGGGAGCTATATGGCAACCAGAATTCAAATCTGATCAGCCCAAAAACCTCCGTAAACAATTTCAAATAAGTATATCTCTAAAACCCCACGGCAAACCTTGATCAAATTTCATATGAAGCATCATCAGGTAGGGGGAACGGCTGCCAGAGCTAAAAATAGAAAACCGTCAACAATTTGCTTAAAATGCTAAATCCACCTAAACTCTCGGGCAAATTAAGCTTAATTTAACCTTCACAGGAATATTGCCTAGGTGACTGCCTACAGAAATAGCGAAAATGGTTCCGCTCCGATGAACGAGGGCCCCGCGCCTGCCCGGGGGGTAGAAATATGGCGGCTGCCTTCGGGAGTGTGGCAGAGTGGTAAGACCCCACCGAAAACAGTCCCATTGCCGAGACCACCCGGTGCCTCGAAATAGGTGGCTGCCTTCAGCTTCTGTGGCAGTTGGGTAAAAGCCTCCAACATACAGAACAATCGTCCGTTCGACCGGTATTATTTTGTAATTCAATTTATTCAAATGCATCTTACCAAATTTTTTTATACAATTCACTACGCGAGATCTATCCTTTTAAACCTTTCCTATCTCATGTTACTACCACGCTGCATTTGTATGTGTATCATCATTGCTGGTGGGTCGCGCACCGCAAAGAAGAAACCTCATCTGTATATGTTGTTTGTACTGTGTATGTGTCACTTTTTCATGCTCTTTCACTCTGCACATCAAACAATGAAAGATGCATTTTTGTATACGTTATTAGATAAGTAACTTGTCATTTCATGTTACCCCAAAATTATTTTATGTTACACCAAAGTTAACAGAATCAGATACTTATCACTAAGTTCTTAAATGTACGTCATCATCTAACACAGCTTTATTCTTTTAGTTTATAAAATACGTTGTTCTCTCTGAAACTTATCACCTAAATAATTTCTTACCATAATCGTGGATCTCATATTTAACAAAGGATCTCCTGTTTTCAGAGCCAAGCTTTTAAGCAAACGTTTTCGGCCTCCCTTGTCTGTAGGGAATAAAATATACAGGTCACTTTCCTTCTGTAGTGAATGGGGATGAAATTCCTTGTTGAAACAGGAGCCACTTCTTTGCCGTGAGTGGCGTCTCGTACGCTGGGAGAAGGGATCCTGATGATTGAGAAAAGCCCAGGGATCTCCAGCTTTTCAACACATCATTTTGGCCCATATTTCAGATAGACGAGGGGTTTGGGCTAGATCCGGCCTGAATCAATCGGCTCAGTCGTGCCAAGCTCTAGAATCGCACAGCTTGTCCTTATCTTCCTTCTTTCTTTTTTACGTATCATTATGGTACAAACCGGGTGTAATTTTGTCTTATTCCTCTATCTTTGAGTGTTATTTGATGGGCGGCGGCTGATGGATCAATCGGTGGGCTTGTATTGGGGAAATTCAGCAGAAACTTCTGTGAGGGAGAGAATATGGGTGGGGATGGGTCCCAACTGTTCCTCATTTTTCTTTGAAATCTGGGTGCATAGTTGGGAATCATAAAACAGAAGTGGAGCGGAAGGACTCTGGTCCTGTCATCGAGTATAATAGCAATGTAGCCTTGGCGTTGGAAATAGGAGATCCATTTCCATTAAACGTCCCCTTGTAGGGCTCCAAGGAGGGTGGGGCGCATAGCTATCGAAACAAAAAATTCAACCATGGGATCCAACACTAGAAAAAGAGCTTTCTTAAACTTATCTGATGACGACCCGGAACCGACAACTTTCACTTTTAAAGCAAACGAAAAGTTTGCTAGATTCTTGGTGATTACGAGCAACGAAGGAAAGGCTGTTACTTCTCTTTCACCGTTTGTCATAGAAAAACAAATTGAAGCGCTTATCGGAACTCCTAAAAATGTTAAAAAACTAAAAAATGGTACCCTTTTAATCGAAACTAATAGAAAATCCCAAACAGAAAACCTCCTCAAAATCAACAAATTCTTTAACCTTAACGTCTCTGTCACGGAGCACAAAACATTAAATTCATGTAAAGGAATAATCCGTGACAGAATGCTGAAACAAGAATCAGAAGCCAGTATTGTGGAATATTTAAAAGATCAAGGAGTAACAGCCTGTAAACGTTTCAAAATTAAAAAAGACGGCAATCTAATCGAAACAAATACACTTCTTCTGACTTTCAACACCACTTCGTTGCCGAAATCACTAAGGATATTTTACCGAATAATACCGGTTGAAATGTACGTACCAAATCCTCTGCGGTGTTTTAACTGTCAGAGGTTTGGTCACCATGAAAATGACTGTTCTGTCCCTGATGGGTCGGTTTGTGAGAAATGTGGTGGAACCGATCATCACACTCAAAACTGCAAGAACCCTCCAAAGTGCGTGAACTGCGGAAAAGACCATGTATCAAAATCCAACGTCTGTGAAGTGTGGAAAACAGAAAAAGAAATTATGAAAATTAAAGTCACACAAAATGTAACATATTTGGAAGCCAAGAAAATTCAGCAAAACAAACCAGAAACCACATTCGCCAAAGTTGTTCAATCACTTACCAGCAAACCTGAAACCAAAGAAACATCAACACAATTCAACGAAAAAGATTTTGAAATTAAACCCCATTCTAAAGTGATTACTTCTACTTTTAAACCCAAAACTACATCGCCACAACCTACTTCTACACATCAATCAAGATCGGAAATAAACCCTCAACTTCACAGACCAGTTCACAAGCACATACCAAAAATTCAAGCAGATCTCACTCCCGACCCAAATCAGGGACAGCAGATCAAAAAGAAAAAAACGGCAAAGAAAAACATAAAGGATCAAACCCAAATAGTAAAGGGGCGTCGGCTGATCCAGTCAAATTGGCAAATCAGTACGGCACCCTTGAGGACATGGAATTGGAGGTGGACTCCTCCATGTTGTCTCAAAGTAATAGAAAATATAAGGATTAAATTCCTTATTTTAATCTTCTCTCCATTTAATCATTGCCCCCGCGCCTGCCCGGGGGATAGAAATATGGCGGCTGCCTTCGGGAGTGTGGCAGAGTGGTAAGACCCCACCGAAAACAGTCCCATTGCCGAGACCACCCGGTGCCTCGAAATAGGTGGCTGCCTTCAGCTTCTGTGGCAGTTGGGTAAAAGCCTCCAACATACAGAACAATCGTCCGTTCGACCGGTATTATTTTGTAATTCAATTTATTCAAATGCATCTTACCAAATTTTTTTATTCAATTCACTACGCGAGATCTATCCTTTTAAACCTGTCCTATCTCATGTTACTACCACGCTGCATTATGGTACAAACCGGGTGTAATTTTGTCTTATTCCTCTATCTTTGAGTGTTATTTGATGGGCGGCGGCTGATGGATCAATCGGTGGGCTTGTACTGGGGAATTTCAGCAGAAGCTTCTGTGAGGGAGAGAATACGGGTGGGGATGGGTCCCAACTGTTCCTCATTTTTTCAATGAAATCTGGGTGCATAGTTGGGAGTCATAAAACAGAAGTGGAGCGGAAGGACTCTGGTCCTGTCATCGAGTATAATAGCAATGTAGCCTTGGCGTTGGAAATAGGAGATCCATTTCCATTAAACGTCCCCTTGTAGGGCTCCAAGGAGGACGGGGCGCATAGCTACCGAAACATAAATTTCAACCATGGGATCCAACACTAGAAAAAGAGCATTTTTAGACCTATCAGATGACGACCCGGAACCGACAACTTTCAATTTTAAAGCCAATGAAAATTTCGCTCGATTTTTAGTGATTTCGAGCAAGGAAGAAAAGGCCATTACCACTTTATCACCTTTTGTAATCGAAAATCAAATTGAATCAATTATAGGAACACCCAAAAACGTCAAAAAATTAAAAAATGGAACTCTTTTGGTCGAAACAAACAGGAAATCACAAACAGAAAATCTACTCAAAATAAATAAATTTTTCAATTTGAATGTCTCTGTCACGGAGCATAAAACACTAAATTCTTGCAAAGGTATTATCCGTGACAGAATGTTAAAACAAGAATCTGAAGCTAGTATTGTCGAATATCTCAAAGAACAAGGAGTAATGGCCTGTAAACGATTTAAAATTAAAAAAGATGGAAAACTCATTGACACAAATACTTTACTTCTGACATTTAACACTACTTCCTTGCCGAAATCACTGAAAATATTTTACAGAATAATACCGGTTGACATCTACGTGCCCAATCCTCTGCGATGTTTCAATTGTCAGAGGTTTGGACACCACGAAAACGACTGTACTGTCCCTGACGGATCTGTTTGTGAGAAGTGTGGTGGTACTGATCACCACACTACCAACTGCAAGAATTCTCCAAAATGTGTGAACTGCGGAAAAGATCATTTGTCTAAATCCAATGTCTGTGAAGTTTGGAAAACCGAAAAAGAAATCATGAAAATTAAAGTTACACAAAACGTCACCTATTTGGAAGCAAAGAAAATTCAACAAAACAAACCAGAAAACACATTCGCCAAAGTTGTACAATCCCTTACCAGCAAACCTGAAACAAAAGAAACATCCACACAATTTAATGAGAACGATTTTGAAATTAAACCCCATTCTAAAGTTATTACCTCTTCTGTAAAACCCAAAACCACATCGTCACAACCTACATCTTCACAACCTACTACATCGTCACAACCTACTACATCTACTCATCATTCAAGAAAAGAATCTAGACAAACTTCACAGACCAGTTCACAACCTAACGGCAAACATTCTAGCAGATCTCACTCCCGATCCACGTCGGGGACAGCAGATCAAAAAGAAAAAAATGGCAAAGAAAAGCATAAAGGATCAAACCCAAACAGTAAAGGGGCGTCTGCTGATCCAGTAAAACTGGCTAATTAGTACGTCGCCCTTGAGGACATGGAGTTGGACGTTGATCCCTCCACGTTCTCAAAGCATAATAAAAGATAAAGGATTAAATTCCTTGTTTTAATCTTCTCTCCATTCAACCATGGATAAGTCAATAATTCAATGGAATTGTCGAGGACTTAAAGCCAATTTTAACGAACTTTTAATTTTAACTACACTTTTTTCTCCTAATGTCATTTGTCTCCAAGAAACTTTTTTGAAAACTACAGATAATATTAATTTCAAAGGTTTCAGTATGTACAATCATATCACAACGGATAATCAGAAGGCATCAGGAGGTACATCAATCCTGGTAAAAGCTGATGTTCCTCATAGGAAAATGGATGTAAACACTAATTTACAAGCTGTTGCTGTAAACGTCACTTTATCCAAATCCATAACGGTTTGTTCTGTCTACCTTCCACCACACTATATTTTTTCTAAACAAGAATTAGAAAATTTAACAAATCAGTTACCTAGTCCTTATATATTATTAGATTTTAATAGTCACAGCAAATTATGGGGTTGCTCGGATACAAATGAAAAAAGGAGAAATCATAGAAAATTTTATTGCTGAAAATGATTTATGTTTATTTAACGATAAACAACCAACATATCTTCATTCTCCCACAAGAAATTATTTTGCTTTAGATCTTTCAATTTGCTCTCCAAATATTTATCTAGATGTTGATTGGTCTGTTGTGGACGATCTCCATGGGAGCGATCATTTTCCGATAGTAATTGAAGAAATTGCATCGACCCATGAGGATCGTCACCCCAGATGGAATTTGAGTAAAGCAAATTGGGAAAATTTTAATCAATTATGTAATGAAAAACTCGACCCTGAACTTTTTAAAACTGCAAGTGATATACAAGATTTTACTGATGAATTGATTGATATTGCTGAAAAATGTATTCCTAAATCCTCGACTTTTTCAAAAAGAAACAGACCTTGGTTTAATGACGAAGTTAAAACTCCAATCAATAAAAGAAAATCTGCATTACGAAAATTCAATAAACAACCAACAAAAGAAAATCTTATCCATGCCAAACACATGCGAGCTAAAGCTCGCAAAACAATAAAATCGGCCAAAAAAGCATCTTGGCAGCAATACGTCTCCAAACTGAATACCAGAACACCAACTAAGAAAATATGGGACATGATTCGAAAAATTAGTGGCAAAAACAAATCAAATAAACATGTCCATATCAAATCGAACGGAAATATGTGTTCAACGGCTAAAGCCATTTCCAATGCCTTGGGGGGAAATTTTCAGAAAAACTCCTCTAGCTCAAATTATTCAGAAAATTTCCAAAATATTAAACAAGAACAAGAGAAAAAGAATTTAAATTTTTCCTCATTAAATCATGAAAAATATAATTTACCTTTCACTACTAAAGAATTATTAGATGCTCTCCATAAATCTCATGATACTGCTGTTGGTCCTGACGACATACACTATCAAATTTTGAAACATTTACCCAACAAGGCATTGGAAACATTATTAAATATTCTGAATGACATTTGGATCACTGGAAAATTCCCTGAAAACTGGAGAAAAGCTACCATTATTCCTATTCCGAAACCTAATAAAGATCATACTGAAGCCACTAATTATAGACCTATTGCTTTGACAAGTTGCTTATGTAAAACAATGGAGAGAATGATTAATGATAGGCTGGTTTGGTTCTTAGAATCAAATCAGCTTATCACTAAATTTCAAGCTGGTTTTAGAAAAAACAGATCTACTAATGATCATTTGATTCGCTTAGAATCATTTATACGTGATGCCTTTATCAAAAAAGAACATGTCGTAGCTGTATTCTTTGACCTAGAAAAGGCCTATGATACAACTTGGAAATATGGCATCATGAACGATTTACACAACTTGGGCCTTAAAGGCCGATTGCCACTTTTTGTTCAAAATTTCTTGTCCGATCGAACATTTAATGTTCGCATAGGAAATACATTATCGGACACATTTGATCAAGAACAAGGTGTACCACAAGGTAGTATTTTGTCACCAACCTTGTTCAGCATAAAAATTAATAATATAGTTAAATGTGTTAAAGACCCAGATTGTTCGCTTTTTGTTGACGATTTCGGAATTTTGTATCGATCCAAAAATATGGAAACCATTGAATTTAAACTCCAAAGGTGTTTAAATAATATAGAAACTTGGGCAACAGAAAATGGTTTTAAATTTTCTAAAACAAAAACTCAGTGTGTTCATTTCTGCCAAATTCGAAAGTTGCATTTAGATCCAGTTTTAACAATATACGGCAGTCCAATTCCAGTCGTCACTGAGGCGAAGTTTTTGGGTCTTTTATTTGATAGCAAATTGTCTTTTATTCCTCATATCAAAGATTTGAAAGCTAAATGTTTAAAAGCTCTTGATATTCTTAAAGTCCTGTCCAGTTCCGACTGGGGAGGAGATCGCACTGTTCTTTTAAATCTTTATAGATCTTTAATTCGTTCCAAATTGGACTATGGTTCCATAGTCTATGGATCTGCTAGGAAATCTTATTTAAAATCTTTGGATACTATTTTAAACGTCACATTTCCATTTACACTGACGGTTCGAAACAAGATGAGAAAGTTGCTTGTTCTGTCATTAGTCCGAATTTCACTGACAGCATTAGATTACCCGATAATAGCTCTATTTTTACCGCTGAAGCAAAAGCAATCGATATAGCACACTATTATATTCGAGATCAGTCCGAAAAACATTTTATCATCTATTCAGATTCTCTTTCTGTATTGAAAGCTCTCAAAGATCAACAGCATAGAAACCCCTTAATTCAACAAATTTTACGAAAATATCATTATCTTTCCACCTCGAAGGAGATCATTTTTTGCTGGCTTCCCAGTCACGTTAATATCCGTGGGAATGAGTTAGCCGACTTAGAAGCTAAATCTGCTTTATCGTTAAACATAACAAATTTAAAAATCCCTTTCTCAGATTTTAAATCCAACATTAATAAGTATATAAAGAATAAATGTCAATCTATTTGGGAAAACGAAATTAACAATAAATTGAATAAAATACAACCTAATTTTTTCTAGCAAATGCTCTTTTACAAATTATAAAAGAAAAGATCAAAGATCACTAGATGCCGTATTGGACATACAAGACTCACTCATTCCTACATTTTAAAAAACGAACAAGCACCTTTCTGTATATCTTGCAACGAACCGTTCACAGTGAAACATTTTCTCATTTCATGTGTAGAATTTCATCATATACGAACAAAATATTTTAATGTTTCAACGATGAAAGAACTTTTTAACGACATACAATCTTACCAAATAATCAATTTTCTTAAAGAAACCGGACTTTTTAACAAACTGTAATTAAGATTTTAATTTTTAACCTTACTTTATTTTATGCATAATATAAATTTTTTTAGACGCTATATGCCCTATTAGGGTTGAGCGTCTTTAAATAAATCATCCATCCATCCATCCATCCATTTAATCATGGATAAGAAATCAATACTACAATGGAATTGTCGAGGACTGAAAGCAAATTTTAACGAACTTTTAATTTTATCTACACTTTTTTCTCCTAATGTCATTTGTCTCCAAGAAACTTTTTTGAAAACTACAGATAATATTAATTTCAAAGGTTACAGTATGTACAATCATATCACAACGGATAATCAGAAGGCATCAGGAGGTACATCAATCCTGGTAAAATCTGACGTTCTTCATAGGAAAATAGATGTAAACACTAATTTACAAGCTGTTGCTGTAAACGTCACTTTATCCAAATCCATAACGATTTGTTCTGTCTACCTTCCACCTCATTATAATTTTTCTAAACAGGATTTAGAAACTTTAACTAATCAATTACCTAGTCCTTATATATTATTAGGAGACTTTAATAGTCACAGCAAATTATGGGGTTGCTCGGATACAAATGACAAAGGAGAAATCATAGAAAATTTTATTGCTGAAAATGATTTATGTTTATTTAACGATAAACAACCAACATATCTTCATTCTCCCACAAGAAATTATTTTGCTTTAGACCTTTCAATTTGCTCTCCAAATATTTATCTAGATGTTGATTGGTCTGTTGTGGACGATCTCCATGGGAGCGATCATTTTCCGATAGTAATTGAAGAAATTGCATCGACCCATGAGGATCGTCACCCCAGATGGAATTTGAATAAAGCAAATTGGGAAAAGTTTAATCAATTATGTGATGAAAAACTCGACCCTGAACTTTTTAAAACCGCCAGTGATATACAAGATTTTACTGATGAATTAATTGATATTGCTGAAAAATGTATTCCTAAATCCTCGACTTTTTCAAAAAGAAACAGACCTTGGTTTAATGATGAAGTTAAAACTTCAATCAATAAAAGAAAATCTGCATTACGAAAATTCAATAAACAACCAACAAAAGAAAATCTTATCCATGCCAAACATATGCGAGCTAAAGCTCGCAAAACAATAAAATCAGCCAAAAAAGCATCTTGGCAGCAATACGTCTCCAAACTGAATACCAGAACACCAACTAAGAAAATATGGGACATGATTCGAAAAATTAGTGGCAAAAATAAATCAAATAAACATGTCCATATCAAATCGAACGGAAATATATGTTCAACGGCTAAAGACATTTCCAATGCCTTGGGGGGAAATTTTCAGAAAAATTCCTCTAGCTTAAATTATTCAGAAAATTTCCAAAATATTAAACAAGAACAAGAGAAAAAGAACTTAAATTTTTCCTCATTAAATCATGAAAAATATAATTTACCTTTCACTACTAAAGAATTATTAGATGCTCTGCTCTCCATAAGTCTCATGATACTGCTGTTGGTCCTGATGACATACACTATCAAATTTTAAAACATTTACCCAACAAGGCATTGGAAACATTAAATATTCTGAATGATATTTGGATCACTGGAAAATTCCCTGAAAACTGGAGAAAAGCTACCATTATTCCTATTCCGAAACCTAATAAAGATCATACTGAAGCCACTAATTACAGACCTATTGCTTTGACAAGTTGCTTATGTAAAACAATGGAGAGAATGATTAATGATAGGCTGGTTTGGTTCTTAGAATCAAACCAGCTTATCACTAAATTTCAAGCTGGTTTTTGAAACAAGTTGGCTGCTTTCAAAAAGCATCCAATAGGTTTGGTCTTGTCAGTCTACAAACTGATTTGAGCCAGCTGATATCATTATCCCACTTTATGCATTTTTGGAATAAGAATAATAAACTTTAATACAAAACGTGTATATAAAATTTCGAAGTCTGTGACCTTGGTATCAGGAAGGGTAGGTAGTGATGAGTATTCTGTGGTAAATTGTTTAACGCCATGGCAAGTATAAACTAAATGTAACTTACATATGGTTTACACATGTATAGCACAAAACTTAACCAAACGAAAATGTCAACCGAATTTTTCAAAGGATCATAACTCTGTTAATATTTGGTGAACAGTAATTCTCGAAACTTAAGGCACATCTTCACATCTTAGCCTTACTACATATACATTTTAGGCTTGATCGGATGAAAACTGTATAGTAGGAGTTATACGGAAACAAAAAAAAGTTTACGAACGGCGGACGGACACCAACCCCATAACTTAATACGACCGTTTTTTTTTTTTTTTTTTTTGTTGTTGTTGTTGTTTTTCAAACGGGCGTATAAATAGATTTTTCCTAAGTCATCAGGCCTTCTATAGGGCCTTGGTTATCTATTCCATTTGTTGTTTACGTCCCTGTTAACACTGTATGAGTCTTTTTTGAGACATTGCTTCCAATTTTGTGGGACTTTTACTCAGTACTGAGATTAAACGGGCAGGTAAAACTCCTTCTAAAGCCCTGTCGCCCAATGAAACTAAATGGTTGAAATGCATGAACGGTCCGACTCGAGCCACTTTTCCTGGGCAGGCTTAGAACTTCTAGGCGATTTAACACTACTCATGTGCGGCCGGTATCAGCACTGCGTGGAAGCATCAAGCAGCCAAATCTATTTCTTCAATCCCCGATGGACGGGGGCCGATCAGACCCTGGGGCAATATATTGGACTGCATGAGCTGAAATCGACCGAACTTTGAAGTATTGCTGAACCGCCTAGGAAGATCTAAGCCTGCCCAGACAAAGTGCTGCGAATCAGACTGTATCTAAAACCTCGGCAGTTTCTTTAAGCGATACCTCCGCAAAAACCTGAAATTTGCAATCCTTTTGTATATCGTTCTGGATCACAATTTAATTGTAAAAGAAACTGATTAGTAAAACGTCAAGTATTGAGTGGCTTATCGGCTTATCAGATACAATAGTTCCCATCGAATGCGCCAAAAAGTCTTTTAACAACTCTGTCTGTAACTGGTGGCAGGTCACTTAGTAGTCATGAAGTTTTTTAACAGAAACTATTGCTATCTGTGCTGGGCTCAAGAACAATAAACAACAACCCATCAACGTTATGACTTTGTTCCGCTCCCTAAATATCGAGCTTAGCACTGACGTTAATTCTAGTAGCAAAGACATGGAAATGTTTTTACACACCCTGCGATCTTTTTATGCCCCCGCATCGGATGATGCCTGGGGCATAGAGTTTTCCGTACGTGCGTCCGTGATTACGTGCGTACGTGCGTACTTGCGTCCGAATGTACGTCCTTCTGTACGAAAGTGTGCACGTATGTACGTACGTAATCCTGTTAGACTCAGGTTAAGGTTTTTGTACAAGGTAGAACTTTAGCTCATATTTTCCAAACCATGCAATAGATTTGGTTTATATTTAGTATGATGATATATATAGGTCCAAAGTTTTATTCAGCAATGCCCCACCCATACCCGTGACCTCAAGGTCACAAACTTAGATATTTCTAACGTTTAAGACCCAGGTTAAGGTATTTGTACCAGGCAGAACTTGAGCTCATATTTTCAAAACCATTCAATGGATTTGGTTTATATTTAGTATGATGATAGATATAGGTCAAAAGTTTTATTCAGCAATACCCCCATCCATACCCATGACCTCAAGGTCAAGGTCATAGACTTTGAAATTTTTAATGTTTAAGACCCAGTTTAAGGTATTTGTACCAGGTAGAACTTGAGTTCATATTTTCCAAACCGTGCAATGAATTTGGTTCATAACCGGTATGATGATACATATAGTTCCAAAGGTTTATTCAGCAATACCCCCACAAGGTCAAGGTCACAGACTTAGAAAATCTTAAATGTTGAAGACTCAGGCTAAGGTATTTGTAACACGTTGAACTTGAACTTTTATGATTCATTTGGTTCATATTTGGTTTGATGATAGATGCAGGTCCAAAGTTTTATTCAGTAATACCCCCACCCATGCCTATGACTTCAAGTTCAAGGTCGCAGACATAGAAATTTTCAAATTTAAGTATGTTAATAGCTTATATTTTCCAAACTTTATAATGGATTTGCTTCATATTTGGTATGACAACAGTTGCAGGTCCAGTTTCATTGAGCCATACCCCCACCCCTTACCTCAAGGTCAAGGTCACAGACATAGGAATTGTTTATATTATACTTTTTGAGATTTCATATTTCCTGAACCATGTGATGGATTTGCTACATATTTGGAATGGACATAGATACAGATCAAAAGTTACATTCAGCCATAACCCCACCCTGCCCCATGATCTTAAGGTCAAGGTTGCAGACTTAGAAATGTTGAATGTTAACGTTTGTAAGAGCTCATATTTTCCAAACCATTTGATGGATTGAGTTCCTATTTGTTATGTTGATAGTTATTTTTCCAAGGTTTAATCAGCCATACACCAACCTATGCCAATGACCTAAGGATGGGGTGGGGGGAGGGGTGGGGGTGGGTGAGGTAGGCTCCTGGGCGGGCCGTTTGTGTTGTATTGACACATTTCTAGTTAATTTTTGGTTTTACGATCCTTTCAAAATTATTTCACTCACATCAAGCCGATCGTTAATCAGAGGTGATCGAAAATTGGAGTACTCGATGAAAAACCTCCTGACCTTCAATTGCAGAACTTCTCATTATGTGACCTGAGCCATGCTCAAACCTACAGCGTTGAGAGACCTAATGATTAAGAGTCGGTACTCTTATCCACTAGGCCACGTAGGCCCGTTACACCCAGCGATCTTTATAAATGAGGAAAAAAATACCGTTTTTTGTCTTTCCAACATTTACATATACGTAATATTAGAGCTATCAGCGCACCGAAAGATGTTCAGAATATATAAATTTGTTCCTATCTGTGTGAAGTAAACTTTGCAAGTTGTGTTTATTTGTATTTAACGGCCCAGTCAACACTGCTTTGGGTCATGTTTGGGCCTGTCAGTGTACCTATCCACGCTTTTCCTGAGCAGGCTTATCCGTAAGCGGTTTACCAGTTCAGTGCACATTCTGTTGCCAAAAACTGACCCCTGCCCTTCGTGAATCAGCGAAAGGGAGAGAATGACCATAGAAAAGATTTCATGATCAATCTTCACGAAAGAATTTTGCCGACCCCGGTAGGTATCGAACCCGAGTCTTCCTTATCACCAGTCAGACTGCATCCGACTGAGCTACCGCAGCCAGCCACACTATGTGAGTAGTAGTAGTTATGTTCTGTTGTTTTTCGTTTCCATGGCCCCATGGACTTACTCCATAATGACATTGCAAGACGTAAACTTTGCGAAAATGACTGCGGCTGTTATAAGTTCCCCATAAGGGAAATAGATACTGCAAAAGTAGTTTCTCTTTGGATATGTCTAATGGGTATACTCTTAAAGGAAAGAATTTGCTCCTGGGGAGCAAATTCTTCCCTTGTTAGAGTAGACCCCTTTTTCAGTTGGACAGAGCCAACAGAGTAGCAACCATAAGGTCCTTAAAGTTGTATTTCCATTTCCATCAGGAAATCATGCCTATAGAATTGTGATCCCCTTTAATATGTTCTGTAAAAGGGTTATCCTTTGGAAGCAAGGAATACACCACAGAACTGAAAAATATGGTGTACACATGTTTTCTGGGCCAGACTAGCTAGTTTCGGCCAATTAGGCCTTATCAGTGACCCTAAGATATCTTCAAAATTCCACAATGGAATCAATGATCCCAAAGGACAAGAAAATATAATCTACACTATGATGTAGTGCAGGGAGACGTTTTACCGCCGCCACACATTCCCACACACCAGTTGTAGTGAAGTTAAATATGTTCTATAAAAGGGCTATCCTTTGGAAGCACGGAATACACCACGGAACTGAAAAATATGGAGTGTACATGTTTTCTGGACCAGACTAGTTAGTTTCGGTCAATTAGGCCTCATCAGTGACCCTCGGATATTTTCAAAATTCCACAATGGAATCTATGATCCCAAAGGACAAGAAAATATAATCTACGCTTTTATATAGTAAAGCTCGGGTTTGCAGGGGTATACATTAATTTCCGTATTCATGCTCTGAGACACTAGATTGTGGGTACTCGATAGAATCGCCTCGTCGAGGCGTTTCTGTCGACTCCCCGCAATCTATGTTTTGAGCAAAAAAGGCAAATATTCCAATTTTTCTTTTTAAAATTTCTTTTTCCGTGGCCAACAAATGACAATGTTTTTATATAGGTGTGTTTCGAAATACGGTAAAAATGATAGACTAACTGCCACACATGCCAGGTGTATCCATTTCCCTTAAGATATTTATTGTTGGAGTTGAAACGCTTGCTTTTCGGCCTGTTTCGCTATTCAGACAGGCTGTTTCCTGTAATTGCAGTATAGTATTGCATCATCGTTATTTGTTTGTTTGATTTGATGTTTAACGTTAAAGCTGATTGGTTGATCGCGTCACGTGCCCCTCCATGGAACAGTTACAATCTGGTCATTATACCCGGTTTGCCCGCCTCATGGCGACCAAACCAAAAACAGCTCTACTAATGATCATTTGATTCGCTTATTGTTTCGTAAAATTTGTTGAATTAAGGGGTTTCTATGCTGTTGATCTTTGAGAGCTTTCAATACAGAAAAAGAATCTGAATAGATGATAAAATGTTTTTCGGACTGGTCTCGAATATAATAGAGTGTAATATCGATTGCTTTTGCTTCAGCGGTAAAAATAGAGCTATTATCGGGTAATCTAATGCTGTCAGTGAAATTCGGACAAATGACAGAACAAGCAACTTTCTCATCTTGTTTCGAACCGTCAGTGTAAATGGAAATGTGACGTTTAAAATAGTATCCAAAGATTTTAAATAAGATTTCCTAGCAGATCCATAGACTATGGAACCATAGTCCAATTTGGAACGAATTAAAGATCTATAGAGATTTAAAAGAACAGTGCGATCTCCTCCCCAGTCGGAACTGGACAGGACTTTAAGAATATCAAGAGCTTTTAAACATTTAGCTTTCAAAGCTTTGATAAACAATATTAACAATATACGGCAGTCCAATTCCAGTCGTCACTGAGGCGATGTTTTTGGGTCTTTTATTTGATAGCAAATTGTCTTTTATTCCTCATATCAAAGCTTTGAAAGCTAAATGTTTAAAAGCTCTTGATATTCTTAAAGTCCTGTCCAGTTCCGACTGGGGAGGAGATCGCACTGTTCTTTTAAATCTTTATAGATATTTAATTCGTTCCAAATTGGACTATGGTTCCATAGTCTATGGATCTGCTAGGAAATCTTATTTAAAATCTTTGGATACTATACATCATCAAGGTTTACGTCTAGCACTAGGAGCATTTCGCACTTCACCTATTGAAAGTCTTTATGCTGAATCAAATGAACCATCACTTTATGTAAGAAGAGAGAAATTGTCTCTTCAATATGCTACCAAATTAGCTGCTAATCCACGAAATTCAGCATATGACTCGGTTTTTAATCCAAATTATGAAAGATTCTACAATAACAAACCATCTGCTATAAAACCTTTTGGCCTGAGAATAAAACCGTTACTCAAGAGGCCAATATAAATATTAAAAATGTACAATCATTTGCTTTTCCATCGAAAGAACCATGGGTGTTAAAACCACCAATGATAATTTTAGATTTAGAGAAAAATAAAAAATCCGAAGTAGAATCGCATATTTTTTATGAACGAATTTTTAGAAATCAAATCCAATTTTAAACATCACATTCCCATTTACACTGACGGTTCGAAACAAGATGAGAAAGTTGCTTGTTCTGTCATTAGTCCGAATTTCACTGATAGCATTAGATTACCCGATAATAGCTCTATTTTTACTGCTGAAGCGAAAGCGATTGATATTGCGCTGTATCATATAAGAGATCAGTATGAAAAACAATTTATCATTTTTTCAGATTCTCTTTCAGTTCTAAAGGCTCTTAAAGATCAACAGCACAGAAATCCCTTAATTCAACAAATTTTAAGAAAATTCCACTATCTTTCTCTCTCCAAGGAGATTATTTTCTGCTGGATTCCCAGTCACATCAATATTCGTGGAAATGAGTTGGCGGATTTAGAAGCTAAATCTGCTTTATCTTTGCATGTTACAAATTTTAAAATTCCTTTTTCAGATTTTAAATCTAACATTAATAAATATATCAAAAACAAATGTCAATCTATTTGGGAAAAAGAAACCGATAATAAATTATTCAAAATAGAACCTAATTTTCACAGTAAATGCTCTTTCTCAAATTACAGTAGGAAAGACCAGACTAAAATTACCAGATGCCGTATTGGACACACACAAGACTAACTCATTCTTACATATTACAAAACGAACAAGCACCTTTCTGTGTATCCTGTAACGAACCGTTCACAGTTAATCACTTTCTCATTTCATGTGTAGAATTTTATCATATCCGTTCAAAATATTTTAATGTTACAACAATGAAAGATCTTTTTAACGACATACCATCTTATCAATTAATCAATTTTCTTAAAGAAATCGGACTTTTTAACAAAGTGTAATCATTAAAATTTTACCTTTTAAACTTTAATAACAATTTTATATTTAATACCTAATTATTTTAGACGCAATATGCCCTATTAGGGTTGAGCGTCTTTAAACAAAATATCCATCCATCCGATGAACGAGATGGCCGCAAGATCTAAAAAAATATAAAGACAACTTCTCCTAGAATAATTTGATTCAAACTTCATAAGATTGTTGCTTAGGTGACCCTCTACCAAAATAGCTTAAACAGTTCCACTCCGATACGACTAGAGGATGCAGCCGAGTTTAAATGGCTAAAAGTTTATAAACGGGCATATCTGTGTGGGGCTTGGTGAACTGCAGCTGTCCAGTCTCTGCCTTCAGTATGCCAAGACTTGGACAAGTCACAGCTTTCTCTGGGAGGGCATTCCACTGAGCAATGGCCAGTTGAAAAAAGGAATACTTGTATGTATCCGTGCCAGTATGAATTTGACCAAATGTCATAGAATGGCAATACTTTGATGTAGGCCAAGAACAGAATCGGCCCTAGGACAGAGCCCTGAGGGATTGGATCCTCGCCCCCAACAACGACCCTCTGCTGACGATTGCTTAGAAATGCCTGTGTTTTCAGAGAAGATTGTTGAACCTTTTTTACATTATGAGTCTATAGGAGCTAAGGGCCCCCGGGGTGTGGCCAATTTGGACCCCAGGGGTATGGTTGGCAGGAATTATGTAGGTGACCACTTGCCATTGCTACATACATGCTAAATATCTAAGCACACCTAGGCTGTGGTTTCAGGGAAGAAAATTTTTAAAATTTTTCCCTTTATAAGTCTATGGGAGCTATATGTTGCCATGGCAACCAGAATTCCAATCTGATCAGCCCAAAAACCTTATGCAGCCTTTACCCTACCTGATGATTCTTCACATGAAATTTGATCAAGATTGGCCATGGGGTAGAGAAGAAGATTTTAGAAGCTTTTTTTCCATTATGAGTCTATGGGAGCAAAGGGGCCCCGGGCGTGGCGCATTTGGAACCCAGGTGCATGATTGGCAGGAATTATGTTGTTGACCACTTGCCCTCACTTCATGCTATATATCTAAGCTCTGGGCCCTCTGGTTTCACAGAAGAAGATTTTTGAACCTTTTTTTTCCATTATGAGTATACAGGAACTCTGGGGCCCCGGGGTGTGGCCAATTTGGACCCCAGGGGCATGACTGGCAGGAAGTATGTAGGTGACCACTTGCCATTGCTACATGCTAAATATCTAAGCTCTGGGCCCTGTGGTTTCAGAGAAGATGATTTTTAAAGCTTTTTTCCATTATGAGTCTATGGTAGCGAAGGGGCCCCGGGGCGTGGCCCATTTGGAACCCAGGGGCATGAATGGCAGGAATAATGTAGGTGACCACTTGCCCTTGCTTCATGCTAAATATCTAAGCTCTGGGCCCTGTGGGTTTAGAAAAAGAAGATTTTTGAAGTTTTTTTTTCCATTATGAGTCTGCCCCGGGGCAGGAATTATGTAGGTAACCACTTGCCGTTACTACATGACAAATATATAGGCTCAGGGCCCTGTGGTTTCAGAAAAGAAGATTTTTTAAGCTTTTTTTCCATTATGAGTCTATGGGAGCGAAGGGGCCCCGGGCCTGGCCCTTTGGAACCCAGGGGCATGATTGGCAGGAATTATGTAGGTGACCACTTGCCGTTGCTACATGCTAAATATCTTAGCTCTGGGCCCTATGGTTTCAGAGAAGAAGATTTTTAAAATTGTTCCCTTTATAAGTCTATCGGAGCTATATGTTGTCATGGCAATTCCAGTCTGATCAGCCCATAAACCTTATGCAGCCGTTCCCCCTTTCCTGATGATGCTTCACATGAAATTTGATCAAGGTTGGCCGTGGGGTATTAGAGATATACTTATTTGAAATTGTTTACGGGCAGACGCACGCCTGCTCGCACGCACGCATGACGGACAACGGACAAAAAGTGATCCCAAAAGCTCACCTTGTCACTACGTGACAGGTGAGCTAAAATAGCCACAATGACATTGACCTTGAGCCCAGAACCCTGAAAGTCGAACATGCTCAAGATATTGTCATACCCAACATTTGTGTGAAGTTATATTAAAATCCATCCATAAATGTAGGCACCAGAGTGATGACAATTTTTTTAAAAATTGCCAGCGACTTTACACTGCAGCTTTAAACAAAGTACCATAACTCTGTCACAAATCATCTAACCAGATGGCACGGACAATATGCACATCCCCTATTGCTGCTTAAGATTCCTTTGAAGTTTCTTTGATTTTTTGCAAGTAATTGCTGAGAATTAGCGTGGACACGAACAGTACCCTATATATTCATGCAGAATTCATCAAAGGGCCATAACTGTTGGAAAAATAATCGAACCAAAACACGTAGGTGATATGCGCATCCACCTTCGACACTTAATATTCCCATGAAGTTTCATTGAAATCCGACCAGTAGTGTCTGAGAACTCGGTGGACAAGAGCGGGACGGACACACGGACGAAGCGGCGACTATATGCTCCCCCGAAATTCTTCGGGGAGCATAATAAAGCAAATTCTTCTTATACTGAAGCCCCGTTTTTGGATTTACATCTATCTATTGATAGATGGGTTTGTTTCGTGCAAAATTTATGAAAAACGCGATGATTTTGATTTTGAGATTGTAAATTTTCCTTTTTTGGATGGTGATGTTCCTCGTGCGCCATCCTATGGCGTTTATATTTCGCAATTAATTCGATTTGCCAGAGTGTGTAGTCATGTAACTGACTTCAACACTCGTAATAAATTATTAACGGCTAAACTTCTTAATCAGGGTTATCGGTACCATAAACTACGCATAGCCTTTTCAAAATTTATAGACGCCATTCTGATTTAATTTCATAATTAAATATTGGACTTAAATCTCTTCTGCAACAAGGTCTATCGGAACCCGAATTTTATGGTGACTTAGTATATAAATTCAGAAAAATATATAACCGCAATGACTTCAGCATCCAATTTCGTAAAATCATTCTTTGATTTTAAAAGATTAGGTACAACATAAATGTTATACGACAGACTGCGTGCATGGTAGTTAACCCAATCACGGTTGACAGTTTTACTTTCCTCTTTAATTGCACGCCGGTGGGTCAGGCCTCACACAATATGGACCGGGTATAGGGCCCCAAAAAATAAAAAAAACAATTTTTTTACCTCCTCCCCAGACCCTCTCTAAAATTTTTTTTTTATCTTCTTCAGACCACCCCTAAAAAAATTTTTAGCTTCTCCAGACCACCCCCTCTAAAATTTTTTTTGCTTCTTCAGACCACCCCTAAAAAAAATGTTTAGCTTCTCCTGACCAACCCCCTAAAAAAAATTTTTAGCTTCTCCATACCATCCTAAAAAAATAGCTTCTCCAGACCACCCCTAAAAATTTTTTTTTACCTCCTCCCCAAAAACACCCACTATAGGGGCCCCTCGAAAAATACTCAGTAATCTGTAATTCTTGTTCGTAGAAACTACCTTTAATTTCTTCGCCTTTTAAATCATTTATTTTATAAGTAACAGGATTTGTATTTAAAACTTCTTCAATTACAAATATTTCTCTAGTCCAACGAGTAGTATAACCCTTTTCAAATTTACCTTTCTTTTTTGCTATTCTTACTCTATCCCCATCTTTGAATTTAAGGTTTTTCAGTTTCCTTTTCTTTTTCTGGATATAAATTTTTATACACAGTTAATTCATTTTCTACTTTACTTGCTTCAACAGGTGTCATTTTAATAGAAGAATGTACTGTATTATTATAATTTTCAACTAATTTATCTAATATATCAAAATATTTAAAAGTTTTATGAGCAGTAAAATATTTATACATATGTTGTTTCATTGTTCCTATCCAGCTTTCCACTACACTAGATTTTTCTTCATTCTCAGTTGAATACAATTCTTTTTCATTTGTTTTTAACAATTCTTTTACTTGTCAATTATAAAATTCAGAACCTTTATCCGACCAAAGATACATCGGGTTTCTTTCTTTAAATAATGTTTTAAATGCTTCACTTACTGTTACTCCTGTTTTATTTTTCAACGGAATTAATCAACCATATTTACTAAAAACATCTATAACTGCTAATAAATATTTATAGTGTTTATTTTGTTTTGAATATTGTTGCATATCTATCAAATCAACTGCCCATGTTTGATCTATTGAATCGACATAAACACGTCTTTTAGGAAAAGATTTTATAACTCTATGATGTAATTCATCTGCTAATTTATTTGTTATTTTTCTCTATCGGATATAAATCTATTTTTGTTAGATCCTCACTCAGAACATTTACCTTTTAACATTTGTCTATTATTAGTTGTTGTTACTTGTTTCACTGAATCATTTTCAGTATGCTTTTTACAACGTAAACAATTTATTTTTGGATGCTCCATTTTAATATAATTAAAATTGTTTCTAGAAAATGGATGGTAAAAAATCTCGCAGTACATCAGGTAAAGGTGCTACTAGTACCTTATCCGATAAAAAATATTATGTTATCTTATTAAAAAATATAAACATAATACAACTATTAATGTCTTTAAGTATAAGATAAAAATACTAGATCCACAAAAAGAAGTATTCATAAATGCATTTAGTAATATGATTGATAATTCTATTAAAGACTTTCCAAATGGGAGAATTAAAATAGTTCCTATCCATGAAATTATTTATACAAAACATGATAAATGGCCTATAAGAACATATGATAATATTAAAGAATTCTTTTTTAATAGAATGGTAAGATTATTAAATAGTGCTGAAGAATTAAATTTAGAAGAAGTTAGTTTTGAAGTATCTATTATACCTAATTAAAAAGGTAAAGGAAAAGATGCTTTAAAAATATTAAATGAAATTAATAAAAAAAATATAATTCAAATCGAAAATAATGATACAATTTATTTAGCAAGAGCAATTGTAACAGCTATAGTTGAAAGGTATGATTTAACAGATTCACAGAAGAAAAATGTTAAAAAAGGTAGACCATTACAAAAAAGATTGGCTACAGATTTACATGAAAAATCAGAGGTAGAAATAAAAGAAGGTAACGATTTAGATGATTTAAAGATTTTTGAAAATTATCTTAATGTTAGAATATTTGTTTTTACATCGAATAATATTGAAAATATTTTATATAGCGGTAATGAAAAATTTGATAATCAATTATATATATATTATCATGATGATCATTTTAATGTAATTACTAATGTAACAGGATTTTTAGCTAAACATAGATTTTGTAAAACATGTTTAATAGGATATAGTAATCAACACACGTGTAAAGATGGTAAATTACAATCAAAGTTAGAACAAGGGGCATGTGAAAAATGTAATAAAACTTTTTCTATAAAATATCAAAAAACCTGAAAAACATATATGTGATGAAATCACTTGTTCTATATGTTATGAAAAATATATGAAAGGTACTGAACATTTATGTTATATGAAACCATTAAAGCCTAAAGATGTAAAAGATAAAATATATATTTATTTTGATTTTGAAGCTAATCAAGAAACAAGTATTCATATTATGAACTTTTGTATAGCTTATGATTTAGAATATATTTACTGTTTTAGAAAAAAACTACATAAAAATATTTAAATGTAATTTTAATATTAATGATATAGACTTATCAAAATTGGATATAGATAATATTTTAGTACAATAGAAAAAATAGAATGTGAATCTGAAGAGGTTGCTAATAACTTTTGTGAATATTTTATAAGAGATAATTATAAAAACTAAACCTTTTTTTCTCATTATGGAAAAGGTTACGACATGCAGCCTATTTTAGGATGGATGGTACAAAATAAAATAGAACATAATTATATTTCATCAGGGTTAAAAATAACAATTAATGTTAAAGCAATAAATTTAAGATTTATAGATTCTATTAATTTTACTCTATGTGGATTAGCTGCCATTCGAAAAACATTTGATTTTAATGGTAACAAAGGTTACTTTCCTCATTATTTTAATACAACAGACAATCAAAAATATAAAGGAGTTTATCCTGATAAAAGATATTACGGATATAATACTATGGCAAATAAAAATAAAAAGCTATTTGATAAATGGTATTATTTTCAAATATGGTATAATACTATTAAAAAAAAAGAATTTAACTTTTATAAAGGAATATTTTATTATTGTTTATTAGATGTTTTAATTTTAACTAAAGGCTGTAATATATTTACAGATCTATTTTTAAAAATAACAAATAATTATATTGACCCTTTTCAATCTATAACTATTGCTCAGTGTTGTACTAGAATATTCAAAACATTAATGTTAGAAGAAAACACATTGGGTATTCATAAAAGTTCTACTTTTCAAGATATTCATTCTAATAAAGCTATTCAATGGTTAGAATATTTAGCTAAGAAAGACCAAATAGTTATTCAACATGCTAAAAGAGGTAAAGAAAAAAGATTCAAAAAATATAAATTTGATGGTTATTATTATGATAAAGAAAATAAAATTCATCATATATATGAAGTCTTTGGTTGTTATTTTCATGGATGCACAAAATGTTATTCACCGAATGAAATTTGTAAAATGGGATCCAAGAAAACAATGAAAGAATTATTCGAAAATACAATGAATAGACTGCAAATTATAAAAGATACTTTCTCAGAAGAAAAAGTTAAAATTCATACAATTTGGGAATGTGAATTTGATAAAAATAAATATCCAGAGGTAGACATAGAATTAAAGTAGAAGTAAAACAAAGATCAGGAATTGATACAATTAACTTACTCCACCCATAAAAGACACCAAAGGGAAAGAAATACAAACATTAAGCGACCAGACCATAATGGAAACCTAAACAAAGGAAGGCCATAAGGACAGTTACTTTCCCACAAAATGGCAATATGGCCATCCAAAATCAAAAGACACAAGTGATACACACAGTAAGTAACAAACAACAACATAAATAAATCGCCACAGAAGAGCCGCCTTGGAACGGTCAGTGGAAGATTTCCACTGGGGGGCTTAAATCGATTTTACGTGGCCACAATCCTCGCCCTTACTTCCGTCGCGATTTAGACAAATAATTTGTTCAGTCCGCATGAAGGCCTCCTAACTCATCAGTGCAACATCTCCGTGAACACAGAAATCAAAGAACCACAGAGGTGAGACAACGGTGAGGACCTATTAATAAAAGAGATGCATTTTACGGTGGTAGAACTGAAACTATACAATTATATAATAATCTTCCTAATTTAAAAACAAGATATGTAGATTTTTGTTCATTATATCCATGGGTTAATAAAAATTGTGAATATCCAATAGGTCATCCAGTTACTTATATTGATGTATCTGTAGGTCATTATAAAAAGAATAAATACTTTGGAATAATGAAATGTAAAATATTACCCCCAAGAAAGTTATATCATCCTGTTTTACCCTATAAACAGCAAACATGTAATAATTCTCATAAATTAATATTTGGGTTATGTAAAACTTGTATGTCTAGATTAGAAATTAAATGCGATCATATAACAGAAAAGTTTGATTCATCACATGATAAAGTACATGCTATAAAACATTGTAAAGAATGTAAAAATATTAGAAATGAAAAATGCAAACATTCAGATGAAGAAAGAGCTATTATAGTAACTTGGTCAACTATTGAAATAAATAAAGCAATAGAAAAAGGATATAAACTATTAAGAATATACGAGTTAGAACATTTTGAAAATACATCCACAAAGGTATTTAAAAATATGTTGCTTCATTTATGAAGTACAAGCAAGAAGCCTCAGGCTGCAAACGTAATCCTAAATATTGTAAACCTGGATGTAAAAATGATAATAATTGTGAAACAAAAATACAATATCTTATAGATAATGCCGCATATGATTTAGATATTGATAAAGTAAAGTTTAATGCTGATTTAAGATTTATAGCTAAAATATGTTTGAACGAACTCTTTATGGGGTCACTTTGGAATGAAAGATATTTTTTACAAAAAAAGGAATATTGTTATAATTCAGATCAATTAACAAATACGGTTTTTAATGAGAAATATGAAGATATAAATATTATGATATTAGATAATGATACAGTATTAACAGAATATCAGAATAAAAAAGAATCTACTAAACCTAATCCAAGTGTAAATGTTTATATAGCTTTATTTACAACAGCTCATGCAAGACTTAAACTTTATGGACTATTAGATATCTTACAAGAAAGAGTATTGTATTTTGATACTGATTCGTGTATTAATCATGATGATTCCTCAGAAGATGTAAAAAGAATCTATGTTTGGTAATAGACTAGGTGATTTAACGGATGAAATTGTTTCAAAACATAATGCTAATCATATAACACAATTTGCATCATCAGGACCAAAAGATTATTCTATGAAATTAGATACAGGTAAAATAGTTAGTTGTTGTAAAGGATTTAGATTAAATGCTGAAGCAGAAAACAAGATTACATTAGATAAAAAAGTAAAATCAATTACTGATGAAAATGAATCATATGTGACAATCACATATAATCAAATTATCACAAATAAGAAAGATAGAAATTTAAACTGTAGAACGAGTTAAAATGTATGATTATGAATTTAATAAAAGAATGATACACAATGAAAATGTAAATATAATTAGAAGTTTTCCTTATGGCTATTAAAAAAATACTTATAAAAATGAAGAGAAAAACACATCTTTATGGAAATAAAAACCTATTAGTCCTTATGATGCGGAAGATCCTGATGCTAAAGTTGTATTAGGAAGAATACTATTATCTTATATCCAAAAAAGAATGTTAAAGGATACTGGTAGATGTTATTTAACGGATGCACAACAATTAATAATGGATAAATTTGAGGGTAGAAAATTATCAAAGTTTCCTGCAGGATGGGATGCTTTTATTAGACCAGATTTAGTTTGGGAATATGTTTATGAGGAACCAGCTCCTCAATGATTCATTATATTTTATTTAATTTCCATGCAACAAATCCAGTTAATACCATAGCACCAACAACAAATGCAATCTCTCTATTTTTCTGATCTTCTGATGGAATATAAAAATCACTCAACTTTGGTTCATGTGTAACATAATAATATTCTTTTCCTGCTTGGTCTACTTCTTCAAAGGTTTTTTCTGCATGACGTTCTTTTTGTTTTTGTTCATTAAGAAAATCCAATCTTTGTGTTCTTTCATTATTCCATTTTACTTGTGCTGCTTCTAATTGTTCCACCGCCTTATCATGTCTTTCTCTCTCTTTTTCTGCGTCTCTGCCAATATGTGAAAACAAATAATTACTACCAGAAAAAGCAAATGCGTTCGCTACTGCTCCACCAAGCATCATCACCACTGCACTAGCCATTTTATAAAATAATTATTTCCCAATATTTTCTGGAATAATTCCTTGCTTAACCAACATATCTCTCGTTGCCATTGCGAGTAATATATCAATGGATAACATACCAATATCAACCATATTAAAATCTACTTTTGGTGGTGGTCTTTTCAATAGTTTTCTTCCTAATTCTGCATATCCAACCGTTATTACAGTCTCTACTCCTGCGTGATATAACATGTGTGCAATTTGTTTTCAATCAATTTGTGTTGCCATTTTTATAAGAATTTTTTGATTAATTAAACTCAAATGGATCGATTTCTTTTTGTTGTCTGGGCTGCGCAGGTGTAACTGGTTTCTTATTATAAATATATAAACCCAATCCAACAATCACACCTACTATACATAAAGGTATATAATTTTTGTATTGAACTTTTTTAACATCATCCCTAACTTCATCATCATCTTTTGTTATAGATTTTATTTGTACGTTTTCTTTTTTCATTGCTTCCATTTCTTTTCTTTTTAATTCAGCTTTTAATCTTTTTGCTTCTGCACCTTTTTTACCTGCAGATACTCTTTTTGGGTTTTTCTTTTTTGTGACCTCGTCATCAAGGGCATATTTTGTGACTTCGTCATCATGGGAAGCTTTTATTTCACTCGTCATTTTTTATGTCTTTTTTATTAAGATCAGTAAAATCAATATGTCTCGCTGTTGTTAACATTGCAGTAACAGGAGCAAGATACATTCCATATCTATAATATAATTCACAACATGTGCTAGTCAAAGCGTGATTGATAAAAGGGTCTTCCTCTAAGTCTTGTATAAATTTACGTTGATTAACAACATTTAAATACTTTGTCACACCCATAACAAATAAGTTAATAAAAGAATTACACAATGTCTTCTTCATACTTGCCCCTAGTCTTGCTTCATATCTACAATACAGTTTGTTTATTTGTTCTGGTGTCATTGCATCAATGTCTGACAATTGAACATCTCTACCTAAATATTGCTTGCTACCACCTGCAGCAACAATGGCTGATAGTCTTTCACGTTTTGTTTCATTGTGCTCATTATTTTGATCACATGTATTGTTTTCATTAAGTAGTTTTTCAGCATCCATTTTATATAGTTTATTTTTTACTTTATATAATATATTTTTTATTTTAAATACTTATATACCACATATCCAACTACCGATAAGACTGCAGTGTTTGTAATAATTGTTAGTGTTTCAAGAAGCATTGCTTTTTATTATAGCTTATTTTTGTTATATTACTTTAGCATTACTTATTTTTGCTATATTACTTAAGCATTACTTAAGCATTACTAAAGCATTACTTAATCAACCACCCAATAATCAGTAGGTCGGTCGGTTTTAAAAATTAATTTACGATGTTTCTTTTTCTTTAATTCTTCCTGTATTCTTTGTCGTTCTTCCAATGTAGGAATAACATCATTCTCTCTCAAACAATTTTCAAAACTATCTCTATCTTTTGTGTAGAACATACATAACCACTTTGTTTGTTCTCTCAAATCTTTCAAAACTGAATTGTATCCTTGCGATATAACCCATACCGATTGTTCTGCGTGTCTGCCTGAAAAAGCGAGTTTAGACAACATGTCTTTTTTCTTTGTTAGTTCTTTCGTTGCGCTGCAATCATCAATGATGTACAGAGTTGGTTCCCCAGCATATTTATTAAAGAACATTCTTAGTAGTTCTTGCAGTTTTTTCTTCACCATTGATTAGTGGGTTTACGATTATAATATTTTTTGTTTTTGGTTTTTTAACATCACCAATCCAACTTCTGTTTTTGTATGCCTTGTTCCATTGAATGGTTGGGCAAAGTATAACAATATGACTAAATACACCTCTATATACACCTTCAAGTAAGTCTAAAACAAATTCAGTCTTACAGCAGCCAGTTTGACCACAAATAATTGCACAGTGTGGATCTTTAGGTAGTTCCATTTCTATTGTTTAATAATGAGCTTCTTTGAATCTACCTTCTTCAAAATTAATTTGGGCATCTTGTATTACAAACAGATAAACATTTATTGGTTCATTTCCTCCTGCTTCTTTTGTAATTTGTATTGTTATGCCTTCTGAAGCATTTTCTATTCTTCTTCCTGAACCATGAAGTGTATTATCATCAGTTGAACGTAAATCCAACCATTAAGCCTAAATAGTCGTTAGATATTTTTCTATTGTTGTATCAGTAAAATATAAATCTTTAATGACCATACTTGTTTCTCTGTTTCTTTTTGAATTTAGGGCAAAGAATTTATTTATTTCGTCCCACTGTTGGTACGATTTCATTCCTTGACTATATTGTTGATTCGGAATCCCTTCTATAGTCATTTCCACTTTTGTAATTTCTGGATTTTAATATTCTTCTGTGCTGGTCCTTTCAGGATCTTCGAATAGCATAAGAATACCTTTCATACTTCTTGCCGGGACATTTTAAATTAATATTCCAAAGAGTATCAGATTTATTCTTCGTTATTTTTCTATGCCTAAGTATTCTATCGTATAAAATAACCATTTTGTCACTGACTTGCTGTCTTATTTCTCTTGATAAATAAAGATCAGAAAAAAATATCGAATTCTAAACAAATATTTTTGATTGTATAAGTTGAAGTTGCATCTGCTGAATTAAAAACTTTCATGTAATCGTTAAATGTAAGTTCATATTCTAATCTATCCCCAAGTCCTGCTTGATAAAAAGGCATATGGGTTTCCAATAATTCAAAATCAAGTGGAATACAAAACTTGTTTCCATATGCTTTTGCGATGGCTTGATCTTTATCTGCTGTTGCATTTTTTGCCCCCACTCTAAGTTTCAACATGTTTGCTTTGCCAACGCCTTGGTATGCCATATTTATTCGTTCTGTAGGAGTCTACCATAAATCAATATAACAATGATAGATGTCGCTATCATCAATGGACATAACTTCACTTCCACTTATCCTAATTGTTGTTTTCTTAATTATTGCTCTTCCAATATTTTGATAAATAGTTGCATTTGCATCTTTAGAGATAAGTTCAATTTCAAATGCTAATCTGACCGTTCCGGGAACAATAAAATCATTACTACTTAGATTTGGAAATCTCACTAATAATTGTTGATTTTGGTCAATAGTTGATGGATTATTGGTTACCACTACACTTTGGCGGATACCTCTCACACCGCGTGGTTCTCTTATTTTTCTGTAAGGGTTTAATTTATTTCCATAGGTCGACATTTTTTTAAGGAAAAATTTAATAATTAAAAATGGCTGAAGCATTTGATTTTGAGAATCCTACATTTGACATAGATGACGAGGATTATGACGATGATGATTATAAAGACACTTTTTTAGATGACCAAGAATTTCAAAGAACATTGGATAATCAATATAAAGTACTAGACGATCTGACAGGATCGGATAAAGAAGAACACCTAAAGGATTTGTTAAAAATGATGTTGAAACGATTTTATGAAAGAAATAATGAGTCTGTAAGAATGGATGTAGATGAAAATGGATGGATTCTTAAAAATGATAGATATGGCAGGCCACTGCTTGGTATAAAGGATGAAAATGGAAAAAATAAACCCTTATCATATTATAAAAGTAGCAAACCAGATGCCATCCTGCAGTTTTATTCACTTGATACAATCCTTAAAAAATATAAAGTTAATTTTATCAGATATAATCTTGGCTAACCGATTATCAACCCCCTGCTACAAGAATAAAAGAAGGTAGAGCAGAATTAGCGAGTTTGGCCAAAGCAAGAGACCAGATTGCAACGGAAAACATTCCAATGCAAGATTTATCTTCAACCAAAGATGTGCAAAATGTAGTAGACACTGCAAATAATATTGAGACCACTTTTACATCTCTTTTTGACAATTTAGAGCTGCCAGAAGTCAAAAATGCACGCACACAAACAGATATGACCAAAAGAGAAGTTGATGGTATTTTAAAAGCAATGACTAGTGTTAAAGAAGAGGTTGCAAATGAATAGGTTAAATTGAATGAAACAAATATAAAGACTTGGCAAAAGAAAAAGATAAATTAGAACAAGCGAAAGCAGACAAAGATGAATTTCAAATAGAGGATAAATGAGCGAATAAGAGGTTTGGAGTCTGAGAGAAGTGCAAGATTAGAAGTAATTAATGTTAATAGAGATAAATTACGTAGTCAGGTAAATAGAATAAAGGAAACAATCAACAAGATATTAAACGAAGACACTACATTAGGTGAGAGAATTAAAACATTATTTAGAGAACAAGGAATTACAATCGTTAGTATTTTAACTGCTTTTGGGATGATTATTGGTGTTATTGTTGAGACTTTTATTCCTACTACTGGTGGTGGGCCTATAACCCCTAAACCACCATCAAAAGATGGTATAGAAAATTGGATAAAAAACAATTGAGTAATCTTGGTAAACTATTAGCCAATCTTGCAGGAAAGGCAGCATCAGCACTCCGGGTATTATTGGTTCCATTGTGTCTTGGTTGTTGTCTACTACTGGAAAAGTGATTAATTGGTTTGGCGAACATCTCTGGGCGTTGCTTGTCCTTGTTGTAGGATTATTGTATGCAGCTGCAAGAGAGTATATTAATAAATCCTGAGTGCAATAATACCTATTACTATACTTCCTACTATTAATGTTGTTTTATTGTCTTCGTGTTGCATTGCTTCTTTTGTGGTCTTCGTTTGAACAGTTTGATGTTAAACAGGTTCTGGTAGAGATTTCTTTGTTGGTGTACCTTGTATAGTTGTAGGTTGTGTAGTAGGTGCAACAGGTTTAACATTTACATCACTATTGAAACCAAGCGAGCACTCCGATGTTGCAATTACAATTTTATTATTATATCCAGCGAAGGTACCAATTTGTAATATCATATCACTGGGAGACATGTAGAGACCAAGTAGAAGTAAAACAAAGATCAGGAATTGATACAATTAACTTACTCCACCCATAAAAGACACCAAAGGGAAAGAAATACAAACATTAAGCGAGCAGACCATAATGGAAACCTAAACAAAGGAAGGCCATAAGGACAGTTACTTCCCCACAAAATGGCCATATGGCCATCCAAAACCAAAAGACACAAGTGATACACACAGTAAGTAACAAACAACAACATAAATAAATCGCCACAGAAGAGCCGCCTTGGAACGGTCAGTGGAAGATTTCCACTGGGGGCTTAAATCGATTTTACGTGGCCACAATCCTCGCCCTTACTTCCGTCGCGATTTAGACAAATAATTTGTTCAGTCCGCATGATGGCCTCCTAACTCATCAGTGCAACATATCCGTGAACACAAAAATCAAAGAACCACAGAGGTGAGACAACGGTGAGGACTCGACAGCAAGAAACCACTGAAATGCTGGAGCAAAAGAAAACCAACAGTTAGATATGTTCTATAAAAGGGTTATCCTTTGGAAGCAAGGAATACACCACAGAACTGAAAAATATGGAGTGTACATGTTTTCTGGGCCAGACTAGCTAGTTTCGGCCAATTAGGCCTCATCAGTGACCCTCAGATATTTTCAAAATTCCACAATGGAATCAATGATCCCAAAGGACAAGAAAATATAATCTACACTCCGATGAGCCCAACAAGAGACAGAGCATCAGGCACCAACCAACATTATCTCTTTAATTTTCAATAAGCCTTTACGTTGGAGCCGTCATAGAATCTGAGGCCTGACGCACCGGCGTGCAATTAAAGAGGGAAGCAAAGTTGCCAACCGTGATTGGGTTAACTTCCATGCATGCAGTCTGTCGTATAATATCCATGTTGTACCCAATCTTTTTATATCGAAGAACGATTTTACGAAATTGGGTGCTGAAGTCATTGCGGTTATATATTTTTCTGAATTTATATACTAAGTCACCATAAAATTCGGGCTCCGATAAACCTTGTTGCAGAAGAGATTTAAGTCCAATATTGAATTTTGAAATTAAATCAGAATGGCGTCTATAAAATTTTGAAAAGGCTTTGCGTAGTTTATGGTACCGATAACACTGATTAAGGAGTTTAGCCGTTAATAATTTATTACGAGTGTTGAAGTCAGTTACATGACTACATACTCTAGCAAATCGAATTAATTGCGAAATATAAACGCCATAGGATGGCGCACGAGGAACATCACCATCCAAAAAAGGAAAATTTACAATCTCAAAATCAAAGTCATCGCGTTTATCATAAATTTTGCACGAAACAAATCCATCTACAATAGATAGATGTAAATCCAAAAACGGGGCCTCGGTATCAGAAGAATTTGCTTTATTTAACTGAAGTTCTAGGGGGTAAATCTGACTGATCAAACCATCAGAAATAGGTATTATCAATATTTAATAAATCATCTAAATATCTAGAAGTAGAGCTAAAAGCTTCAATAATTTCAGATTGGTTATCAATGGAAAGCGACAAAATGAAGTCTCTTTCATAACAATACAAGAACAGATCAGCCACAAGAGGTGCGCAATTAGTACCCATCGGAATACCCACAATTTGTCTAAATAACTTAGTACCGAATCTAATATAAATATTGTCAAGTAGAAAGGTGAGGGCATCACACACTTTCTGACATGACCAAAGTGTATAATTCTTATGCTCTTTAGAAGTGAAAAATGCATTTCCGTATGTATAATCAACTTTACTCGTAGCATATTTCAATACATTTTGATATTTGGTCGTGCAAATCGATTGGACTATTAATTGCTTCTTGAACATTTGCTAAGAATTGTTTTTGAGCATCAAATCCTGTGCCTATTTTTAGTATTTCTACACGTGTTTGATATTGTGCTCCTAATAGTGCCCATACAAATATTCTAATACTTTCGTTAATTCGTTCAATACCTGGTTTTGTGAAGCCTTCTGATTTGTCTAATATAAACATTGTCCATGCCTCACTTATATCTACTGTATGTTCTATTTTGTCATTTGCACTAAAGAATGGCCCATCACTTCGTTGTTCGTATCTGTATTTTCCACTTGGTTTAAAGTATTGTGTGTATTCTCCGAGACCATGACATTTAGCACTACTTTCCATTTTTTGGCGCCAATCCGTACTAGGTGAAACATTGAATTCATTGCATAAGTTTTTGTAAGTTGCTTTATCGTATGTGTTTTTGTAATAACAAAATTTCTCATCTGTTGGTAAAGGTGTTTTAAGTTCTTTCAAAATACGAGCAATACAATAATACACATGAAATGTATATACTGTTTAAGTTAGTCCTGAAGTGTTTTGCAAATGGTCTTGATAATTTACACCACATCCTGTAGTTGCACACCAGACGGCAAAATTTAATTGACATTGCCACCAGTCAAACGATGAATGAAGCCATGTATTCCACGGTTCATTGGTGTGTAATGCCGGATTTTGATAATCTTGAAATAAGTCGGGAAACGTTACTGGAAAATGGTCATCCTCGTTAACATAAATTGTTTGTTTTACAAGTTCAATATTCTTTTTAGAATATTTAGTATTAGGGTTATATGATGCATTGGGATTGTACTTGAATTTTTTAGGTATCATTTTTTATTAATTAAAAATGTATCATACAATTTCTGATATTAATAAGACAATACACTTGCAACAATATATAGATAAAAAATGCGGTATTAAGAGAATTGGTTTGAAGAGTTTTACTTATACTA
Source organism: Lucinisca nassula (assembly GCA_963580285.1). Lineage (NCBI taxonomy): Eukaryota > Metazoa > Mollusca > Bivalvia > Lucinida > Lucinidae > Lucinisca > Lucinisca nassula. Next base: position 66,326,621 of record OY757025.1, on the reverse strand, counting down.
TAGGTTGGCATAATTTGATTGATGAATCTATCCAAAAAGGAACGGATAGACCAATACGTTTAGCTTCAGGATTTTACAGTTTCCAACAAATAGCAGATATATTTCAAAGTAATAATATTGTATTATCTGTAAATGAAACAAATGGCATAGTGTTTTTGACATCGACCGTTGATTTAAAAATAAGCAAAGGATTAAAAGAGATGTTAGGCCTCGGAAATAGACGATTAAACGCAAATCAAACGTATGAGGGAGAAATAGCATTAAATTTTTGCACCTTATAAAAGAACTATATATTCATCTTGAGCAGATAAATAGCGCTTGCAATTTCTTTGATGGTGCTCCTAGTAATATCCTTGGTGTTGTTTCTGTTGAAAATAAATCATTTGGAGATATTGTTCATACACGTTTTAGTAATCCGGAATATAAACAATTAACACATGGTGATATATCAGAATTAAGTATAAGCGTTTGTGATGAGAATGGCCAGAAAATAAACAACAATGGTTTACCAATTTGTTGTGTGTTAGAAATTTTATGATTAAAAATGAGTATATTTGGTGTTAAGAATAATATTTTACGTGTTGATAGCAGGATATCAAATTTAGATAATATATTACAAAACGTTCATACAAATGAATACATTACAATATATGCTGAATCAAAAGGCTCTTTATCTAGAGATAAGATGTTTTCATTTGGAAATGGAGGTAGAGAGCGAACGGCCGGTTATGTTATGATGAAAGATGGTTATATTATAAGTATGGGCCTGTCGTGTGAAAAGTCAAAAGATGAAGTGCGGGTTACTGTGATGGTGGAAGGGGAAGTTTTGAGTGGGTGTATAGTTTATTTGGGAGACACACAAAGTGTACATCGCGATTTTGATAAACCATTTTTAGTTAAGGCAGGAAGTGTTATTAATTTTTTGAGTGTACTGAATAATTATACTGCGGTTAATACTGTTGCCTCATTATTAATTGAATTTAAAAATTATATATAAAAAATGAGTATATTTGGTGTAAAAACAGATAAGAATAATTTGACTTTGCGTATTGATGAATTACATAAAAATTAGGAAATTTAAATAATAGATTACAAAACGTTTATACAAATGAATTCATTACAATAACTGCCGAATCAAATGGCCCACTAACTAGTGGTAAAATATTTTCATTTGGAAATGGAGGTAGAGAGGGAGCGGTTGGTTATGTTATGATGAAGGATGGTTATATTAAAAGTATTAGCCTGTCGAGTGTATCGTCGCTTGGTAAGGTGAAAGTTGGCGTGTTGGTGAATGGGGAACGTTTGGAAGGGTGCCGCGGCCTCGCTTTAGATAGTGAAACAAAAAGTACACATTTTAATTTTGTCACCCCTTGTTTAGTTAAAGCTGGAAGTGTTATTAATTTTATTAGTCTATTAGTTTAATAAAACTACAGTTAATACTGTTGTCTCGTTATTAATTGAATTCAAAAAATAAATATAAAAATGAAGCAACCTACGGCGCCGAATTTATATCCAGATTTGCCTAATGATGACGGACAAAATTATAGATTACAGAAGATATCAGAGATAGAAAAACAATTAATGAAAGAGAGGGATGTAAGAAAGGCATTATATAAAAAGTATAAACGGGGGATTAACATTACTGATAGTGTTGATACTGCGTTAATTTCTTCAAGTGTTATTATGGCTGGTGTTGGTTTAGCTGTTCCAGTAATGTTACCATTAGAGATTGCTGCAATCGTTTGCGGATCTCTGGGTGTTTGTGTTAAGTTAGTCAGACGTAAATTAATGACCAAGACCCAGAAACATGACCAGATCAGAACTATTGCAGATTCAAAACTGAATAGCATAAAGAATTTGATTTCTAAGTAGAAGTAAAACAAAGATCAGGAATTGATACAATTAACTTACTCCATCCATAAAAGACACCAAAGGGAAAGAAATACAAACATTAAGCGACCAGACCATAATGGAAACCTAAACAAAGGAAGGCCATATGGACAGTTACTTTCCCACAAAATGGCCATATGGCCATCCAAAATTAAAAGACACAAGTGATACACACAGTAAGTAACAAACAAACAACAACATAAACAAATAATAAGGCGTTGACAGATGGGCAGATATCTGAAAATGAATTTAAATTGATTTTAGATGAATTAGATAAATATAATAAACTGAAAGATTGCATACATTCAAAACAAACAGGATTAAGTGAAACGGAAAGAAAAAAACTTATTGAGGAAGGCGAGGCCCAGGCTTTAGCCGAGGTAAAAAAAAATAGGAAATGCTTGATTTTATTTAATAAAGTTATAATAATTAATGAGCCGCCTCCCGGTTATAAGAAATGCATAAACTAAGAATACTAAAATGCAGATTTTACATTTTTACAATTTTCAGATTTTTTACATTTTTCAGATTTTTTCACTTTTTTACATTTTTACAATTTTTCGAATTTCGATATTTCAGATATTCTTTTCAATACATAACAATTTATCATCTTTTTCTTCTTTTGATATTAAACAGTGTTTATGGAAAAAATCTTTTTCTCCTAGAATAATATCACTATTGTCTTCTTTAGTATTCTTTTCGCAAATGTAACATTTTTTATTAATTAAATAAAGTATTTCTTTGAGCGCATTTTTTTGTTTTATAAAAATAGTTTCCATTTTTTTCGTTGCCCAAACTATACCAATGAAATCTAAAGTTTTTAAATTCACTACTAACAAATAATTTATCTTCTCCTCCCGGGAAGATATGATATTCCACACAATTTATTTTTAATATTTTTACAACAGAATCTTCTGGGAATTTTTCAAAATCTAATTGGAATTCATATTGGTCCCAAGTGAACCAACAAAATCCGCTACCGCGATGTTCAATAATAGTCATTCCACTATTTTCTAAAAATACTTTCAGTTTATTTAATTTTTGTCTTAATCTTCTATTTTGGTATTCTACCCTTCCTTTATGTTTCAAATATTTTTCATTTTCATTATCATCCATTTTTTATAGTTTTAAATTTAAAAATAAAAAAAAAATTAAAACTATAAAAAATGGATGATGATGAAAAAATATATTGGAAAAAATGGGGGAAAATAAAATACCTAAGTAGGAAATTAATACAAAACATAAAAAGAATTGAAGAATTTTTAGAAAAAAATGGACTGAATATTATTAATCGAGCAAATTGTGTAATTTGGCACAAATATGAATTCCAATTAGATTTTGAAAAATTCCCAGAAGATTCTGTTGTAAAAATACTAAAAATAAATCGTGTGGATTTTACTACACACGTAGTGGATTTTACTATTGATATACCAGAATATACAGAATATATTGCTGGTCGTAGAAACAATGAATGTGAACGTTATTGGTGTAAATTTAGCGGAGAAAAAAAACGAAATTGGTTCACAGAAATACTTTATCTAATCAATAAAAAATGTTATATTTGTAAAAAGAACACTAAAGAAGACAATAGTGATGTTATTCTAGGAGAAAAAGATTTTTCTCATAAACATTGTTTAGTATCAAGATATTATGGGGGTTTAGAAGAAAAAGATGATATAATATTATTTATGGACAAGAAACTGAAATGGAAACCATATGAAAAAATGAAAATAGAAAAAATGAAAAACATAGAATTTGAAAATGCCAAACTTCTTTCTTTATATCGCAATTTGGAATTATATGACGACATTTTAATAAACAGCACGATCGAGGATTTGGTTGCTATTAACAATGAAGAGGTCTGGAGAAGCTAAAAAATTTTTTTAGGGGGGTGGTCTGGAGAAGCTAAAAAAATTTTTTAGGGGTGGTCTGAAGAAGCAAAAAAAAAATTTTTAGAGGGGGTGGTCTGAAGAAGATAAAAAAATTTTTAGGGGTGGTCTGAAGAAGATAAAAAAATTTTTTTAGAGGGGGTCTGGGGAGGAGGTAAAAAAATTTTTTTTGGGGGGGGGGGGGGGAGGGGCCCTATACCCGGTCCATATTGTGTGGCCTCAGATTATATGACGGTTCCAACGTAAAGGCTTATTTTGGTTGGTACCTGATGCTCTGTTAGAAGCCTCCGTGGTGCAGTGGTTACTCTACTCGCCTTGTAAACCAGGGATCGCAGGATCGATCCCGGGCTACTCCAGACTTTCGGATGAGTCTCAAAACCGAGGTCCCGTCTCCGTATGACCTTAGCTGTTGGTGGGACGTAAAACTAAAACTCACTCACTCACCTGATGCTCTGTCTCTGGTCGGGCCCATTGGTATAACTGTTGGTTTACGTGTGCTGTTTCTTGCTGTCGAGTCCTCACCGTTGTTTCATCTCTATGGATGTTTGATTCTTGTGTTCATGGAGATGTTGCACTGGTGAGTTAGGAGGTCTTCATGCGGACGGAATAAATTATTTGTCTTAATCGTGGCTGAAGTAAGGGCGAGGATTATAGCCACGTAAAATCGGTTTAAGCCCCCCCCCCCACCTCCCTCCCCCCCCCCCCGTGGAATTCGTTTCCACTGGCCGTTCCAAGGCGGTTCTTCTGTCGCGGTTAAGTCTTGTTATGGTTGGTCTTTGGGTGTTTGTGTCGCTTATTAGCTCACCTGAGCCTTTAGGCTCATAGGTGAGCTTATAGTATAGCCATGGTCCGTCGTCCGTCCGTCCGTCCGTCCACCATTTTCAAAGATCTTCTTCTCCTATACTGCAGGGCCAATCAAAGCCAAATTTCATATGGAGCCTCAGTGGGATGGGGGAACGAAAGTTTGTTCGCGGGGTCTGGATCACATGACCAAGATGGTCGCCATGCCCATATATGGTAAAAAGCCTTCAAAAATCTTCTTCTCCAGAACCATAAGGCCAGTGGCCTTGAAACTTGGCATGTAGCATATGGTACTCGGGCCCATCATGGTTTGTACAAATGGTGACCCTGGGTTGACCTTGCCCTTTTTTACAGCAATGTCAAATTTGTCGACTGGGGCAAAGTGAAAATAATGGATTTATAGGAAACCATTGAAGACTGTCACTAAAATTTGTAGATCAGGTAAAGTAACTGAATACATGAATGTATATGGATAAGAAAGGTCAAGATCATTCATTGGCCTTGTTCGCGGGTCTGGATCACATGACCAAGATGGCCGCCATGCCCATATATGGTAAAAAGCCTTCAAAAATCTTCTTCTCCAGAACCATTAGGCCAGTGGTTTTGAAACTTGGCATGTAGCATATGGTACTCGGGCCCATTATGGTTTGTACAAATGGTGACCTTGGATTGACCTTGACCTATTTTACAGCAATGTCAAATTTTCCGACTTAGGCTTTTGCATGGGGCAAAGTGAAAATAATGGATTTATAGGAAACCATTGAAGACAGTGTCAACAAAATTTGTAGATCAGGTAAAGTAATTGAATACATGAAAATCTATGGGTCAGAAAGGTCAAGGTCATTCATTGGCCTTAGACCAATGTCATTCAGGATCCATATTTCAAACATTTTTTCTCCAAAACTGCTGAGCCAATTTAAGTAAAATTTAATATGGAGCCTTTGTGAGTTGAACAAATGAAAAAAAATGCCAATACGGTCTAGATCACATGACCAAAATGGCCGTCACGCCCATATATGGTAAAAAGCCTTAAAAATTCTTCTCCTCCAGAACCGTAAGGCCAATGGCCTTGAAACTTGGCATGTAGCATATGGTACTCAGGCCCATAATAGTTTGTACAAATGGTGACCCTGAGTTGACCTTGACCTATTTTACAGCAATGTCAAATTTGCCGACTTAGGCTTTTGCATGGGAAAAAGTGAAAATAATGGATTTTTAGGAAACCATTGAAGACACTGTCACCAAAATTAGTAGATAAGGTAAAGTAGCTGAATACATGAAGATCTATGTGTAAGAAAGGTCAAGGTCATTGATGGACCTTAGACCAAGGTCACGCAGGTTCCATATTTCAAACATTTTTTCTCAGAAACTACTGAGCCAATTGAAGTGAAATTCAATATGGAGCCTTTGGGAGTTGAACAAATGAAAAGCTGCCAATATGGTCTAGATCACATGACCAAGATGGCCACCACGCCCATATATGGTAAAAACACTTCGAAATTCTTCTTCTCAAGAACCGTAAGGCCAATGGCCTTGAAACTTGGCATGTAGCATATGGTACTCGGGCCTATCATAATTTGTTCAAATGGTGACCCTGGGTTGAACTTGACCTATTTTACAGTAATGTCAAATATGCTGACTTAGGCTTTTGCATAGGAAAAAGTGAAAATAATGGATTTTTAGCTCACCTGAGCCTTTAGGCTAATAGGTGAGCTTATAGTATAGCCATGGTCCGTCGTCCGTCCGTCCGTCCGTCGTCCATCCGTCCACCATTTTCAAAGATCTTCTTCTCCTATACGGCAGGGCCAATCAAAGCCAAATTTCATATGGAGCCTCAGTGGGATGGGGGAACGAAAGTTTGTTCGCGGGGTCTGGATCACATGACCAAGATGGCCGCCATGCCCATATATGGTAAAAAGCCTTCAAAGGGGGAGACATCTGTGTTTTTGTAGAAAAACAAATTCTAGTTTTGTTCTGTTACTGCTCTTGAGATATGAAAATAAATTGGAACAAGTTTTCTTTTTGTTTCATTTGCTTCTGTATACAGTATACCATTTATGTCCAATGGACAGTTCCTCATATTTTCCCTTTCTGTGAGCCAGGCACCGAGGTCATAAAACTTTTTTCACGCTCAACTCACTTCAGCATGAAATTTACCCTGCTCATAAGTTTTAAAATGCCAACAAATATTGAGATGGCATTTTAAAGTTTATGAGCAGGGTAAATGACATTTTCTGCTGATCTAAGTAGGAAAATTGTTACCAGACAGGTGAGCGGTTCAGGACCACTGGTCCTCTGGTATTATTTTATTTTGGATAGCCTTTTGGCCATTTTGTGGGAACTTAACTGTCCTTTTGGCTGTTGGTGTTTCCGTTGGGGTCTGTTGCTCCACGATTGTGTTTCTTTCCCTTTGGTGTCTCTGATGGGAGCTGTGGGTTATTTGTATCGATTCCTGATCACTGCCTCTACTTCTATTTTTCAAGAGCTTGTTGGGCTGCTCGGACCAATCTTCAGTCAGCCAAAAGAAAAATAAAACAAATATACGACATAGGGACATAAGAAAGAAATTTTAAACCAAGTGATAAGGCTCTTTTGCCTTTTCCTGAAAAATCTTTGCAAACCAGGTATTCTATACACTGTGGACAAAAAGATCAGTGACGTAAATTATATAATAAACACTCCTGGGAGGCGCAAGCTAAAGCAGCTGTGTCATATTAACATGCTTAAGGACTACAAAGATAGGGACAATACATCTATAACATCAATCAATCTCGTTAGCTCTGTTCCACTTGATTCATGTGACAATGACTGTGAGGATATTTATTCAGTGAAGTCTGACTCCACACTATCATAACTACAGGCCAAGGTCAACCAAAGGTCATCCTTTGAACAAACTTGGTAGGGCCAGAGTTCCTGATGCTGCATACCAAGTTTCAAGATCATCAGCCATTCGGTTCTTGAGAAGAAGATTTTTAAAGGTTTTTACCATATATGGGCAAGGCGGCCCATATTGGTCACGTGACCCAGTCCTCACGAACAAACTTTCGTTCCCTAATTCCATAGAGGCTCCACATGTAATTTGGTTTGAATTGGCCCAGTAGTTTAAGTGAAGAGAAAGATAAAAAAAACTCAATCTGAGGCATCCTGGACAAAGGTCGGTAAATGACCTTGACCTTTGAAACTGATAAACTTCCATTCAGCTGATTGCAAATACCATTTCTGATGCCACTAGCAGTCACTTTTCAGTCAGAAAAATCCACTGTTTTGCCATTTTCCCATACAAATGTCTAAGTGACCAAATTTGACCTTGACGTAAAACAGGTCAAGGTCAACCAAAGGTCATCATTTGAACAAACTTGGTAGGGCCCGAGTCCCCGATGCTGAATACCAAGTTTCAAGATCATCGGCTATTCGGTTCTTGAGAAGATTTTTAAATGTTTTTACCATATATGGGCATGGTGGCCATATTGGTCATGTGACCCAGTCCTCACGAACAAACTTTCGTTCCCCCTTCCCATAGAGGCTCCACCTGTAATTTGGTTTCAATTGGCCAAGTAGTTTCAGAGGAGATGTTGTTTGAAAATGTTGACGACGCTGATGCAGACGACGACGACGACGACGGACGACGGACCAATGCCTATACTATAAGCTCCCCCGGAGCCTTCGGCTCTGGTGAGCTAAAAACAGCGGCAAAATCACAAATTTTGCTTATTTTGCAAAATGTCAAATGGTATGTCCCCAAACAACTTACGTTCATTAATTCCGCGCCTGTTATTGACGATACATTCCCCTGCAATCTACGGCGGCACGCTAATAATATGAGACCCGCTATGGTCAGACAACACCTTTCTTCCTGCTAGTATAAGGTTGTGAAATGATACATCTTCTAATATCAAAGAATGTATTTCAGTTTTAAGTCTGAAATACACTCGGTAAAAATATAAATAGACCGCCTAAGTAAAAGGCGTTTTCAGACTCGTACAATACACTGGACTCAGAACGAAATGCAGCATTTTAAAACACCATTTGTTTTCAAAAAATATAATTAATGACCCACGCTGTGTATGCGGAGCCATTGAAACAACAAAACATTTTTTTTGAATGCCAAAAGCTTCAATAACGAAAGAATTGTCTTATTGAATAGTGTAATGTGTTCTAGGAAGTGCTTCCTTTGGAAGCAAGAAATACACCACAGAACTGGAAAATGTGGAGTGTACAGGTTTTCTAGGCCAGACTAGCTATAGTTTCGGCCTCACCAGTGACCCTCAGATATTTTCAAAATTCCACAATGGAATCAACGACCCAAAAGGACAAGAAAATATAAACTACACTATGATGTAGGACAGGGAGACTTTTTACGGTCGCCACACATTCACAGACACCAGCTGTAGTGACGTTAAATATGTTCTAGTGTAAGCCCGTTTTGAACTCCAAATCTGAAATCTATTTTATTCAGGCTTATACCCAAATATTCCTTGCAGTTCAAACGTCTCTATCTCTATCTCTCTCTCTCTCTCTCTCTTTCACAAACACACACACACACACACACACACACACACACACACACACACACACAAATAAAAAATATATAAACAGTCTGACTTCCCTTTCATGTTTGCTTTTGCCTTTCTTTCAGTCTTAATCTGAATTTCACAGGTTTTTGTTCTTATTCTCTGTGTTATTGTTAAGTTCCATATTTCATTATACTGTTTAGTTTGATTTGAGGTTTAGTTTATACGAAGGTTAGTTTATACGAATTTATTTTAGTTCGATTACGATGGAAGCTTCAAGCTTATTTAATCGCTCTGGAACACTCATTCCGGGTGTTTTCACGCGCGCAAGAGAGAGGCAGTGACTATAACAACACTGCTACCCATTTACACCGGAGTGGAGTGAGGCAGTGTCATTACGTGTCTTGCCCAAGGACACACCTCGATACCGGGTGCCGGATTCGAACGCACAACCTCTCGATCATGAGTCGAACGCGTTAACTACTGCGCTATCGAGGCTGACAAAATTTGAGGTTTTAACGTTCCTATGGCATCAACACTGTATATGTCATTTTGGAGACGCTGCTTCCAATTTTGTCGGACTTTTACCCGACATTGAGATGAAATGACATCTCAAGCCTTGTCGCCCAATGAAACCAATAGGGTCCGACTCGCACCGCTTTACCTGGGCAGGCTTAGATCCTCTAAGCGGTTTACCAGTACTCGTGTGTGGTCGGATTTCAGCTCTGCGAGCATGGAAGCATCATGCAGCCTATCTATTTCTTCAAGCCTATATTGTTTAGAACAACCACCACATGCCAATTTTACATATGTTATCACCGGTTGATTGCATTGATATACATTTCTCGTATAAGTCTGGATCCCTTCATATACTAATTGCAATGTACATTTAATATAATGTATGTTTGTATTATACATGTATTATGAATACATTTGTTTAAAGCAATCACACAGGCCAAACCTGCTGCACATAAAATTTGTGCATCATGCCAGCCTATAAGGTGTCCCGTAGTCTTCGGCTCTGGTGAGCTAAAATTATTTCGTAAAATTTAACTTGCCATGATTTTAAAATTACTTTACAAAGCCTGGGTTTATGTGCATCACATTTTCTTCTGACCCACACAAAATCTTTCAAGCATTTTATTACGACACTTAATTGTGAATACACAAACAGGCAAATTTACAATCGCCATAACATCAATAGTGTCGTATCTCTCTAGTGTTTGAGGGTACACCGCCCATTGTAAATTTTGTATGAAGCTAAACGATAAAGTTAAGTGCTATTTTTTAGTATGTTGCATTGAAACTCGATGTACGCTATGTCCGAGTATGCCTATTGGGAAAGTGCAGCACCGGAATAGCAAAAACAGGGGTGGCAATCCCGTCATGTATGTTTCCTCAGTCAGCTTCAGCTTACCTTAAGGAAAAGAATGCTCACATGCTGTAACAGTGAATCCTTTTTGGAGGAACTCGGTTGCCATGAAAACAAACAAGAAGTCGCAACAAATATATTCAGGGTGCGTTTATTTTCCTTAAAAATACAACTAAGACAACATCTTGGTAAATTTTTGCATATTGCTAATATATTTTTATTTTGGAAAGCCGTTTGGTCATTTTGTGGTTTATTTGGTGCCTTCTTTGCTTTCAAAGGTTCTAACTATTCAGAACGTATTCCTCCTGTGACGTTTTCATTGCAATAAAAATGCTTTATGTTCATGTTTCTTTCCCTTTGAAGTCTTGGATGGGAGGTGTGAAGTAATTGTATCGATTCTTGATCATTTCCCTTTTGAGTCTTGGATGGGAGGTGTGAAGTAATTGTATCAATTCTTTATCATTTCCCTTTGAAGTCTTGGATGGGAGGTATGAAGTAATTGTATCAATTCTTTATCATTTCCCTTTGAAGTCTTGGATGGGAGGTATGAAGTAATTGTATCAATTCTTTATCATTTCCCTTTGAAGTCTTGGATGGGAGGTGTGAAGTAATTGTATCAATTCTTGATCATTTCCTTCACTACTATTGTTTTAATTACGCTGGACCAACATTTGAGCCGTTGGCACTGTGAAAGTGTAAGCTAAGATCAGCATATGCAGTCTCTCTTGAGCATAGAGACTACATAAGAGACTACAATCATTCAGCAAATGCGCGTATGCGTAAGCTGAACTGCGACGTTATTAGAATTGTCATCAGGCGGCCTATTTATTCATCGCTGTTCAAGCATTGTAAACGCGAGATATTGTCACAAAATAGAAGACATTTAAATCCACCTCACATCAGAGACACCAAAGGGAAGGAAACAGAAGCATGAAACAAGAAATTCGGTGAAACCGAGGGATGCTCCCCGAAGATGCGTAGTAGTAGGAGGGAGAGTAATATTATGGTGGTCCTATACACTTTGAGGTGTGGTATGAAATCTGGGGGAGTTTGATATGACTGAAATACTGTTGAAAGGGGTGTAAATGTAAAAGCATACATCCACTCTGTGTTGAAATTAACCAATTGTATACTAGTGGACACTTCCATTGCTATATGTTGGACAAGTCCATTTGCCATATAAGGGGTGTCGGGTCTATTTTTACATTTTTATTCTATTTTTGAAGGAAAATTCTGTTAGCAAATAGTGTAGGTCCTGATCAGACACTGCGTTCTGCGTCGTCTAATCTGGGCCTGCACTGTTTGCCAAGGTACTTCTTTCGGGGTTTCTCGCATATATTGGGTTAATCAATGAACTAAGTGCCAGATGTGAAAAAACTAAATATAGTAGCTGCCTGCTGTAACTCTTAAACCAGATAAGAATTCCCTAGTTAGTGATTTTCAACAAAGACTGCAAAAATAAGGAGAAATGTAAGGCCCCTTCCCTGCAATGGCTTGTAAACCATAAGACAAAGAAACTCAATTTTGTGTTCCCTAGTAAGTGATTTTCAATGAAGAATGTCACAAGGAATATACATGTGAAATATGAAAGCCCTGATAATTACCCATGGCTATGAAACAACGATTTTTGTTTTTTGAAAAATGGGAGATAATTCAGTGAAAATAAGAAATATAGTTATGGTCCTTTGTCAGAATGTAGGTTTTGTGATGATAAGTATATGTGTGAAGTTTCATGAGAGTTGGACAAATAATTTTAAAATTTTGACCGAGTTTAAGTTGTTTGGTTATGGCGTGACAAACACATGCCATAAAGCAATATAGTTATTGCCCTTTGTCAGAATGTAGGTCTTATGATTGTTAGTATGTGTGTGAAGTTTCATGAGAGCAGGGCAAAATCTTTTGAAGTTATGACCGAGGTTAAGTTTTTTTGTTGAGGCGTGACAAACACACGGACAAAAGCAATATAGTTCTGGCCCTTTGTCAGAATGTAGGTCTTATGATTGTTAGTATATGTGTGAAGTTTCATGAGAGTAGCGGCAATACTTTTGTTATGGCCGGTTAAATGTTTTGGTTTAGATGTGACTAACTGACTGACAAGGTGATTACTGTAGGGCACCTATGAAGGAAAGTAACTTCCTAAATACTGTTGGCATATGTATGGTTCTTGCATTCTGCGATTTCTCTCAAAGCCCCCTATCAGTATATCAAGTTTCACTATATTACCTTTAAAACGTTTAGAGATATGCTCCGGACAAACTTAATATATAGCCAAAACTAAAAAGGGAATAACCCTGTAATCACTTGTGATAGAGTTACCGGTTCTTGCACTCTGTACTTCCTCTGATGGCCATCTATCAATGTATCAAGTTTTACTTAATTCCCTTCTATACTTTCAGAGATATGCTCCGGACAAGCTTTTCATTGAAATAGTTAAGAAGGGAAGTAACTCCATAAATACTGGTGACAGGGTTATGGTTCTTGCATTCTGCGATCCCCTCATTGCTTTCTATCAGTATATCAATTTTCACTTAATTACCTTTAATACTTGTAGATATATAGAGTGTGACGGACGGACGGACGCACGACGGACGACGGACAAAAAGTGATCCCAAAACCTCACCTCGTCACTACGTGACAGGTGAGCTAAACATATGGTTGCATATAAACCGTATAAATTTGTGTGTGCGGTAGGGCTTGAGATGGCATTTAAAGTAAACGTCAGTTAAAAGTCCCACACAATGTGAATCAACATCTTCAAAATGATGTAAATAATGTAAACAGGGACGTAAAGGTAAATTCAAACAAATGAAAAGGTAGCGTTATCTTTGTGGTAATAATTAGCTGTTTGATCTTTGTCAGTTTCACCCTGGTTAAGTAAACGAACTGGAGTGTGATAGCTCAGTGGTTAGTGCACTTGCCTCTGATGCTAGAGGTCCTGTGTATGGGGCGCCGTTTTACTATTTATCGAACTGAATTAATGATATCCATAAATCGAATTATGGATATACTTAATTCGAATTATGGATATCCATTATTCGGCTGATTTATGGATATCCATCAATCGAATTATGGATATCCATAATTCAACTCTGCAAATAAACCTAATGAATAATGACTGCTCCCTTTGCATAACACAATACAAAAAAAACTCGACTATTCGCGTCAGGTTTCCGATTTAGGTGTGTAATAAAAGCCTGTAATATAGGTTAGGCTATGGTGTAGGAAAGATATGTTTCTTTTTATTTGAGGTTTAACGTCCCCCTCAATACTATTTAGATCATTTTGGTGACATTGCTTCCAATTATGTTGGGCATTAAGCCTTCATTGAGATTAAATGACATCTAAATCCCGCTGGCCTCGGTAGCTCAGTCGGATGCGCGTCTGACTGGTGATCAGGAGGACGCGGGATCAATACCTGCCAGGGTCGGCAACATTCTTTCGTGGAGATTGGTCATGAAATATTTTCTACTGTCATTCTCTCCCTATCGCTGATTCAAGAAGGGCAGTTGTCAGTGTCTGGCGAAAGTATGTGCACTTCACTGGTTAACTGCTTACGTATAAACCTGCACAGAAAAAGTGTGTATAGGTAAACTGACCGGCCCAAAAATGACCTAAATTAGTGTTGACTGGGCCGTTAAACTCAAATCCAAAAAAAAAAAAAAAAAAAACATCTCAGTCCCTTTCACCCATTGACTCACACGACTTTGGACAGGCTAAGACATTCTAAGCGGTTTACCAGTACTCTCAGCTAATGCAGCCAAATCTATTTCTCCAAGCCCCAATGGGCGGGGCCCAGGAGGTATATCTGAATCTGCCTGGTACTCCATACATCTCAAGTAGAGTATTATATGGATATATGTTAATGCTATATACAGTGAAATTCTGCTATTAAGAACACCTAAAATTAAGACTAATTCTGCTATAAAAAGTTTATCTAGAAAGGTGCACTTATTCTGTCTTCGTGAATTCTACAGACAATGTCCTCTGGTCAATGACCACCTTTGGAACTGTTCAAAGATGGTCTTAAATAGGAATTTAACTGTATAACGACCATGTGCATTTTTCTCCAGAAAGCATGTACTGATTGCCTGTTTGGATAATTATAATCTAACGTCCGCCTTTCAGTGTCCTTAGGTGCGCATTCCTCATAGAGGTGAATCCAGAGGGACAGGATGCGCTGGCCGGAATTTCCAGATCTTACGGCTGGTTCCGATATTTAACTGCACACGTGGCGGGGGTTCAGAATATGGCGTCCGTTGCTTTGGAAGCCTCACGGACTGAAAAGGCTGCACGGCAGAGAGGCTGCCCTGGCCATCATGAAGACCTTGAAGATTTTTTACATTAAACAATCACGTGTCTTACGGAGAAATCATTAAACCAAAAGCATTGACGGTGATTTATGGATATCCATAATTCGAATTATGGATATTCACAATTCGATTTATGGATATCTATAATTCGAATTATGGATGTCCATTATCCGGCTGATTTATGGATATCCATAAATCGTATTATGGATATCCATAATTCGATTTATGGATATCTATAAATACGGATTAAATAGTAAAACGGCACCCCATACCCGTTTTCCGTCCCCGGCAGCCGCTATAAAATTTCGGTGTCCGAACACGCTCCATTGGCATCATTTGCAGGGATGAATGTCATAAAGTGCACCGTCCTTCGGATCGGGACGTTAGCTGGAGGCCCCCTGTATAGGGAGAGTTATGCCCTGTGTAGGTTAACCCTTTTTGTACCATCTGAGGTAATGGCCAAGTATGACCGACTCAGTATATGAAGATAGATAGATAGATAGATAGATAGATAGATAGATGGATAGATGGATAGATGGATAGATGGATAGATAGATAGATAGATAGATAGATAGATAGATAGATAGATAGATAGATGGAATCTTCCTTCTTATATATTGCAGGTGCAGGAGTCCATTTCAAAATTTAGGGTTGTCAGGTTGTTTTTCATCAAAATTTATTTTGAAAATGACTGAACTTTTAGCAAAAAGTGGAGGCCCTGATCAGACGCCGAGTTCTGCCGCGTCTGATCTGGGCCGGCACTGTTGGACAGGGTACCCGTTTTGGGGTTTCCGGTACTAAATGGGTTAAAGACCCCTACAATAATTACAGGATTACTGTGTAGGCTTTCATCCTGCAAACCTCGTGTGTATGTAAAGTACACCTGAGAGTAATGGACAGATGTGACCGATCGCAGTTAAAGTAGAAAGAAAGAAAGAAAAGAAACTGCTGCATACTTCAAGTATGTGAAATGAACGTAAGGTGTATTTTGGACGCCTATTTTTGACCAGGGGCCAGTTTCATCAAAGCATTTGCGACGTATTTTCGCCATAGAAAGATCGTACGAAGTTCTTACGACACAAATCCAGTTTCATCAAATGCTAGAGATCTATGATGTTCGCACATTTTGTCGTATTTCTGAGAGGAAAATTTAGACATCGCACATTGAAATTTTCGTCTTAAACTTCGGAAATGTCACAGCCATAGCTGAAAAAAGATACCGGGTGGCATTAGTTAAAGAAACCTACGTTTTCATGTATCTCTGTAGTAACGTTGTTAAATGTATGGTACATACCATACCATTTCGCTTACCTTCGCAGATCACGCCCATTGCTTAAACAAGCCCATGCATTGAAGTCCCCTTGAAACACCCCTTTGTATAAACTTTAGTATGGGTTTGCGGTTGGGGTTTTCTTTCAAAATAGAGATTGAGGGTACTCGTTAGAAGCGCCTCGTTGTGGTTGTGCTTAGGAGTACCCACAATCCATATTTCATGGTGTAACCTAGAACCGACGCTCGCTTTCGCTCATCGGGGCTTGGAGAAATAGATTGGCCTGCATAGTACTTCCGCGCAGAGCTCTAGAAGCCTCCGTAGTGTAGTGTATACGCTACTCGCCTTGTAAACCAGGGGTCGCAGGATCGATCCCGGGCTTCTCCAGACTTTCGGATGAGTCTTTAAACCGAGGTCCCGTCTCCGTATGACCTTAGCTGTTGGCGGGACGTGAAACTTAAACACTCACTCCGCGCAGAGCTGAAACCGACCAAACTTGATTACTGGTTAACCGCTAACAATGTAAAAGCCTGCCCAAGAAAAGTGGTGCGAGTTGGGCCGCTCTTTAAACCCTAGCAGTTTCTTTTGATCGGTAGGGTTTAAGACATTTTTTTTGGGGGGGGGGGAGGGGGGTGTTAAGGGCCTTTCAAGATTATTCTACTTATTTCGAGCCAATCAGTGTTGGCGAAAATCGGAGTACCCAGAGAATGACGTCTCACGCGCGAACCACATAGGCCACGAACACCCTGTATACGACCTTTATATGACACACACACATACACACACACACACGCGCGCGCATGCGTGCACGCACGTACACGCGCGCAGGCACACACACGTGAAAAAGTAAAAGAAAGATATTTTCCTACTTACTGCGGCCTCTTTATCCGACACAAAGCATCCGTCCTTATTAAGTTTGTATATCAACATTTGAACTGTGAAATAACCATAACGCGGACTGTCCATGTCAAAAAAGAAATCAAGGTATTTCTTCGTCTTTTTCGCATCATTCTTAAGTGTTGGATATTTTGAGATTATCTGATCGATCTCTGCATCCGTCAGTGGCACTAGTGGCAGAGATATCGGCCGAGATTTCTGGGCGACTGGTTCGTCCTTTGGCGCATTCCGTTTGGCTTTACTAACTTCTACTTTTTCCATTTGGTTCACAGTCTCCTTTTTATTGGCAGTGTCTTTTTCGCTTTCTGTGTCCTTCTCAACTTCGCGAAAGTCATTTTTCTCATCATTTATTTCTTTTGTTACCACATCCTTCATTGTTACATCTGTGATTTTTCCGCCCAGACTCATCTTCACTTTCATATTTTCCGCTTCATTTGTTTTGATAACCCTGATCGTATTTGACTGCGCCTCTGAGGTGTTTGATTCAGCTTCCGGGCTTTTTTTCTCCGCAGACATGTTGAGCTTACTGTCGAAGATGGGCGGATGTAGTGTAATCTTATTCCTCTCGAGTTCTTCGATTTTTTCTTGCACAGATAATCGTCTTTCCACTTCGCTCATATTTTTTATACCAGACATTCACATTAGGACGTTAACTGATATTTTAAGGCTTTCACAGTGCCTCGCTGTAGTTGAGTATTCAGTCGATAATGCATCAAAAGTAATAAACCTCTGGATACAAAATTTACGCTATCATCTTGGGTAAATACAATAAACTTTTCAGCACCAAAATATGTAAATGAAAAGATGGAACATCAATAAAACTGAACATCCAACTATTTTATGATCTCCTTTTTCACTTTCATGAAGGCCTGCTTTCATCAGATATGAGGAGAATTGTGGGCTGATCAAAACAAACATACATGATGTTAAAGGGTTTTAGTTTATACTGATTTAATTCGTTTGATTTGAGGTTTAACGTCCCCGTCAACACTATATAGGTCGTTTTGGATACGTTGCTTCCAATTTTATGGGACTTTTACCCGACATTAAGATGAAATGGCATCTCAAGCCCTGCCACCCAATATACCCATAGGGTTTTAAGCATTGGCGATAGGACTCGCACCACTTTTCCTGGCAGGCTTAGAACCTGAAAGCGATTTACTCCATGTGGCCGGTGTCAGCTCTGCGTGGAGGCTTCATGCAGCCCATCTTTTTCTTCAAGCCCCGATGGGCGGGGCCGACATGGAAAGGGTGTGTTTACATTCGTGCGTCTGTTGTTAGGGGAGATGGTGTTGCCATGAAGCATATCGACATTCTAACGAGTGTCCCTATGTCACTATTTGATCGATACAGCATACTCGTAGCTGATTCAAATATTGGAAATATGAAAATCGAAAAGTCTGTACAGTGTCTTCCTAGTCCTGAAATCAATCATGGTGTGATGATTAGTGATAACCATCTTCTTATTTCAGTCCTTATCAGATTAATTGACTTAACTATTGAACCACATCTGTGTAATCACTTATTCCAATGGCCGGCGGGTAAATCTAGACACACACAGAACGTTGTGCTCTCCCGTTTGAGATTTAACCATAATGGCCTAAATGCCAACCTCACACATCTAGGAAAAACAATAGGTCTATGCAGAAAATACGATAACTTTGAACTAGAGCCAACAGAACACATCTTCTTTGAATGTGTAACAAACGCCACGCACGAAAAGAGTTAAAATCTGACATGTTCAAATTAGGATATGAATCGGTACACCTACAAGATCTCCTCGCTCCCCCCCCCCAAAAACCCTGCGCGGCCATAGCCGATGTGGTTAAGAAATTCCTCTTAGACACAAATTACTGTAAAGCAGCTGTTGTTACCAACACACCGCGCTAAGGCAACCATCACCTACCGTCAATCTGCACATCGACTTGAGAAGGGGGCGTCAAAGCGAGACACTTTGGTTGCGGCCCATCCGCTTTGCACTTATGGGTGCCCCACCGAGGCTACCCCCGTCAAAGGACAAACCAAAGACCCTCCCATACCTCCAACATCATAACAGACCACGGGCAAGGGTGCACCATAAGGAAATCCCAGAGCCTGAAAACTCCCACGGACATGCTTGGACCTGTTCGGGGCACTGTGGTTGCGGCTCATGGGCTTAGCACTTATGAGTGAACATGCCACTGCGGGACAGGCAGCCCCCATGGGAAGGGTTTTCTTCACAATAACCGCGCCACCCGTTAGCTTGGTTTTGAACAAGTTACCCTAAGAGCTGAACCGTGTCTGGATGGGTGGGGGGAGTCCTCCCCGAGCCCGGCCCGGCCCGCCCTGTGCACAGAATTGGAAGCCAAAATACGTGACGGATGGCGCGGTCGTATTAGCACAAGCACACTATGCACTAATGACTTTTGTTTCTATTACAGGTACAGTTGGGACCCCGGGGGACAAGAAACCGGACACAACTACACTGATCCGAGCGCACACATGGGGTCCCAAAGCACTAATCACACTTTTCATTTTCAGGAACGAGAGGAGGCTCGACGGGAAGCCTCAGGACAACATCTTGAGAGCATACAAACAGGGACAGGTCACGCGCTAAATATCTTTATAGGCGGGGCCACGGCAATAGCCACCATTTGCTAGGTATTTGGGAATAGGAAGTCCCTTGAAGACCGTTCAAAAATAAAAATCTAAGTACTGACAGTACTAATAGAAGGTGATGGTAGAAAACACTTAGATTTTATAATGGGCCATTTCATTTCATTATCTTTTTTTTTAATTTTTAAAACAGTCAATGGTTATGTATGATTGTAGTAACGCGAGGAGCAGACATATGAAATGTCAAAAACAAAATTGAGGATCGAACGGTACATGTTGTGACTCCCTTCTTGTGTCAATGAGAATAATTCTGGCGACAATTACATACATAGACTCTAGCAAACAAGATAATTTACTCAACACTCTATACGTGCTAGCAAATGGCTTTCTTACAACAACGGCCTCCGCCCATAGGGGCTTGAAGAAATATATGGGCTGCATGATGCTTCCACGCAGAGCTGAATCCGGCCCGCAGACTAGTACTGGTAAACCGCTTAGAGGATCTAAGCCTGTCCAGGAACCGCGGTGCGAGGCGGACCGTCCATGCTAATAAACCCTATTGGTTTCGTTGGGCGACAGGGCTTGAGATGTCATTTCATCTTAATGTCGGGTAAAAGTTCCACAAAATTGGAAGCAAAGTCTCCAAAAAACCCTTTACAGTGTTGACGGGAACGTTAAACCTCAAATCAAACAAACAAAAATTTCTTACACCAATATTCCGGGACACTGCTTGGTTTTTATCTGAGGCTTCGATCACAAGTTTAAAAGTTTGTAGGTTGCTATGTTTTGTCAAGTGTTTGAAAGACGTCCGTCGACCCAGTGAAACCTGGATGAAACAAGAGGGCCATAATGGCCCTGGAACGCTCACCTGATCCGAATTGTACAGATAAAGTGGTAGGGAATACAAGGTGGAGTGGATGGTTTGATCCATTTTGGTTGCGAGTGACCAAAGGAACATTCCTGTGAAATTATTTCAAAATCAGTCTACCTATTTAGTAGTACATCACGTGAACAAGTCCGTGAAATGAAGACCCCTCTAAACCCCACTTCATATAGAGAACACCGGGGTTACGGGGTGGTGGGGGTATACATTATTTTTCATATTTCTGCTCAAAGACATGGGTTGTGGGTACTCGTTAGAACCGCCTCATTAAGGCGGTTCTAACGAGCACCCACAACCTATGTTTTGTTCATTGTTAAGAAAAATATCACGGATTCTCATCAGAAAAGTAGCCATTTTGGGGATGTAAAAATGCACTATTTCGCATGGGTGTGTTATCGTAATGAGAAGTCAGTTTAAAGCTTGTTTATTGTTCGTTTGGTGGCTTTTATGTTCAGTGGAGCGAAACTATTTTGAGCAACTTTGTCAGAGGGTCACCCAAGAACATTCCTTCCAAATTATTTGCTTTCTGCATGAGGATGAAGTCTTTTCAAAGGTCCCTTTTAAAGAGCTGACTTATATGTTACTATCTGAACATGACCCCCATAACCCCACTTTATATGGAGAAAACTGGGGTTTACGAGGGTATGCATTATTTTCTTGCACACCAGACAAGCAAATCCGTAATTTTACCCTGGGATAGAAATTTATGTTCTGACCCTGGTGTTCCTACCCAAAATCGAATATAATCGCGTGTTTGATAAATGCACTAGTTGATTACTATGGAACAGTATTAAGGTAAAAACTCAATTATGCAATGTGCAATTACAATATGAATTGTTGAAACCGCACTTTGCATTATGAACCTTTCCATATCTTTCTACTTTATTCGAATATGCAACATGCACATTCTAATTTGAGACCTTTGTATTTAAATATGGCATTTGGACGTCCTATTTTGCATTATTCAGTTTCGATTCTGCTGTGGTTAGACGGGGTACCAGTCATTGAGGTGACGGTAACGTTCGGTAATGTCCGTGGATTTGCCGTATTTTTTCCGATGACAAGCGTCCGTTTGAGAAGATCGCATTCGCTTTTCCAGGGGCCAAATTCAAGCCAGCAGCGATAAATTTTATCCAGCTATTCAATAATTCGGATATTTACAATAATGTGTACGTTTGCATCTTTAAAATAAATTTTACAGCGCGGTTCCTTATTTATGAGAAAGTTAATACTTGTTTGACGAAGGGGAAAATACTCTATCGTTGAACATTTACTAAATTACCATGAGGGATTAGTCTGTGCCGAATCCGTGGATTTGAAATGAGCAATTATTGTTAAAATTGATTAATTCATACAATTTTCATAAATCTGATCCTTCTGAGGTGTTACTTATAAAGATATTATTTACTAATTGCAACCTCACTCAAAACTCAAATGTTTGGATATTATAGAAGTATGTATATGTCCGCACAGCGTATAGCCGAGCGGTGGGTAACCCTTATGTGCTTATGACGCCCGTTTACCTTCAAAACCAGTTTGTCTCTCCGTTCACCGGCAACGGGGATTCGTTCCCTGGGACCTCACCAGCTGACTACACGGGGAATTTAGAAAACAACAACTAGTTCCCCAATTCCCATTGTAATTCTGATGTAAATACTTCATCCATTAACATGAACAGTACTTACTCATTCTCAGCCCCGACCCACAACCACAGAAACGCACCTGTGGTCACAATGACAGCTGTCCTATTCATATGTCCGTCTGTCTGTCTTCATAAGTTAGACTGGGTCAGGATAGCTTTCATCCAACAGAATCACAACGCGAAAATATTAGCTGGTCGTCTGTCAGTTCGTCCGTCCGTCCGTCTGTCTTCAGCCAGCAAAACCTTGCTGAGCTAGTGTCGCGACTGTCTTAACCAGCCTACTACATATTTCTTCAAGTTCTACGTCATGTAACGATTTGGCAAATGGAGTGGCTGAATCCAAACCATTTTGTACTTACATGTATTTCCATGTATTAGGTCTACACCAAAGTTTTTTCTTCTTCTTGTTTTATTACAGTTAGACCGCGTACAGCGTACCCAGGTTTACCTGGCGGAACTTAACGACATTATCTATTTATTTATTTATTTATTTACTTATTATTAAAGTTTACAGAATCCAGAAAAAAAAAAATGTTTTTGATGCATTAGATTTGTACATTTTACCGCCGAAAAATACAACAACAAAAATTGAAAGATGAAAAGTCGTGATGATATTTTTCTGACTGTTGCTTAAAATATACATGTTGGGTACACGTTAGAAGCGCCTCTTCGATCCCATTTTTACGAGTACCCACAATCTATATTTTGGAATAGAAATGAGAAAAATAATGTTTACCCCTGTCAATCCCAGTTTTACCCTATAAAAGTGGGGATCAAGTGTGTGTGTGTGTGTGGGGGGGGGGGGGGGGTGGAGGTAAGAATTATAAAGATGTTATTTTATGGTGGGATGCGCTTGGTATGTGAGTGCGTTTTTAGTTTTACGTCTCGACAACAGCTAAGGTCATACGGAGATGGGACCTGGGTTTAAAGACTCATCCGAAATTCTGGAGAAGCCGGGGTCGATCCTGCGATCCCTGGTTAATGAGGCGAGTAGCATAACCACTACACCACAGAGGCTTCCAGCGCTTGATATGTTACATTGTAGCAGGTGCGGGTTTTCCACCTGCACTCCGGTATGAAAGAATTTGCTGCGCGTTGTGTTTTTCTCAAACAAGAGGGCCATGATGGCCCTGGATCGCTCACCTGACCCATATGATAGAGTTACAAGTGGGCCTCTGGGAGGGCCATTATTGACCCCAGGGCTACAATGTGCATAATGTTGAGGGAGGTCTAAAAAGGTGAAGCTTCATACCAAATATCAACAAAGCCTATAATTTGAACAATCTTGGCAAAGGTCCACTAGATGAAGCTACACACCAAATATCAAAGACCTGGGCCTTGGGGTTTCAGAGACCATTTTTTAAAGATATTCCCTACATAGCCTATGTAAAACCAAATGGCCCCGGGGCGGGGACATTTTTGGCCTCAGAGCTTTATTAAACAATCTTGATAGAGGTCCACTAGATGAAGCTTCACACCAAATATCAAAGACCTAGGTCTTGCTGTTTCAGAGAAGATTTCCAAAGATTATCTCTATATATAAGTCTATGTAAAACCAAAGGGCCCCAGGGCAGGGGCTATAATTTGAACAATCTTGGTAGAGGTCCACTAGATGAAGCTCCATACCAAATATCAAAGACATGGGCCTTGTGGTTTCAGAGAAGAAGATTTTTAAAGATTTTCCCTATATAAGTCTATGCAAAACCAAAGGGTCTCGGGGCGGGGGCATTTTGGCCCCAGGACTATAAATTGAATAATCTGTATAGAGGTCCACTAGATGAAATTTCACACCAAATATCAAAGACATAGGCCTTGTGGTTTCACAGAAGAAGATTTTTAAAGATTTTCCCTATATAAGTCTATGTAAAACCAAAGGGCCCCCGAGACAGGGACGTTTTGGTAGAGGTCCACAAGCTTCATACAAATGTCAAAGACCTAGGCCTTGTGGTTTCAGAGAAGAAGATTTTTAAAGATTTTCCCTATATAAGTCTATGTAAAACCAAAGGGCCCCAAGGCTGGGGCATTTTTGGTCTCAGGGCTATAATTGAACAATTTTGGTAGAGGTCCACTAGATGAAGCTTCATACCAAATATCAAAGACCTAGGCCTTGTGAATTCAGAGACAAAATTTTTCAAGATTTTCCCCATATAAGTCTATGTAAAACCAAATGGCCCTGGAGCGGGAGCATTTTTGGCCCGTGGGCTATAATTTGAACAATCTTGATAGGGGTCCACTAGGTGAAGCTTCATACCAAATATCAAAGACCTAGGCCTTGCGGTTTCAGAGAAGATTTTTAAAGATTTTTCCTATTTAAGCCCATGTAAAACCAAAGGGCCCCGGGGCGCGGGCATTTTTGGCCCCAGCACTATAATTTGAACAATCTTGGTAAGGGTCCCCTAGATGAAGCTTCATACCAAATATCAAAGAACTGGGCTTTGCGGTTTCAGAGAAGAAGATTTTTACAGATTTTCCCTATATAAGCCCATGTAAAACCAAAGGGCCCCAGAGCGGGGGCATTTTTGGCCCCAGCACTATAATTTGGACAATCTTGGTAGGGGTCCACTAAATGAAGCTTCATACCAAATATCAAAGACCTGGGCCTTACGGTTTCAGAGAAGAAGATTTTTAAAGATTTTCCCTATATAAGCCCATGTAAAACCAAAGGGCCCCGGAGCGTGGGCATTTTTGGTCCCAGCACTATAATTTGAACAATCTTGGTAGGGGTCCACTAGATGAAGCTTCATACCAAATATCAAAGACCTGGGCCTTGTGGTTTCAGAGAAGAAGATTTTTTAAGTTTTTGGTGAAAAAAAAAATCTATTTTTGGCTCCTATGACCTAGATGTGCAACGGACCGGAACCATTTGAACAACTTTGAAAGGGGACCACCATTCCTGTGAAGTTTGGTCAAAATCCGATCAGTGGTTTAGGAGATGTCGTTTGAAGAAATTGTTTACGGACGCACGGACGCACGCACGGACTGACGACGGACGAAAAGTGATCCCAAAAGCTCACCTCGTCACTACGTGACGGTGAGCTAAAAAGTGGAAACCTTTGCGTTTTGTCACTTGAAGCCAAAAATCTAGTATAAAAAGTCAGATAGTTTTCTATTTTCTTATAAATTAATGAATGCATTTAACACAAACAGTTACGAACATCTATATAAACATGTGACAAAACAAACTGGGAATCAGACCCCCGGCCATCGGGGCTTGAAGAAATAGATGGGCTGCATGAACTGAAACCGACCCGCACACCAGTACTGGTAAACCGCTTAGAGGATCTAAGTCTACCGAGCCAAAGCGGTGCTTACAAACCCTATTGGTTTCATTGGGCGACAGGGCTTAGAGATGTCATTTCATCTCAGTGTCGGGTAAAAGTCCCACAAAAGTGGAAGCAACGTCTCCAAAATGATCTATACTGTGTTGAAGGTGACGTTAAACATCAAATCAAACAACAGAACCAAAATGCCTAGTTTTAGAATTCCGTTGGATATGCCCTAAATCAGAAATAAATGTTAGAGGGCACGTAAGTCGTTTCTCATCTGAAAGCATTTTCACAAAAGAGAGTTGTAACTATGTTTGCTTCAGGTGATCATAAAGGAGCAGTCTCACCAAGGTCTGCACGACATTGGACAGGAGCCTTTCTGTGCCATACAAAATTATAATAAGTATTTACAACAAATTTATATTTTAGAGGTGCAATGGCCTGAACACATTTGCGATATATTTAGATAAAACTTGGACACAAAACAAACACAGCAAAGCTGATTCCTGGTCTGACATATAAAATAAAAATTATGTGTAAATGATTTTATCGGCAAGGGTGTAATGTCCCCAAATCGTCCGTTTTATGCCAAAAATATAGTTCTCTCGTTTCTATCACTCCTCCGTGTCACCAATACGCTTGCAGATTCTTTTTGGTATCTTCCGAATACAGGCGGACGTTTACGGAAAAACGATCACAGCGCCACTTAACGAGAATAATGAGAACTAGAAGAAGCAGAAGCGGAATATTTTGCACAATTGTAACTGAATATAGCATAACAGAATATCAAAATTGCATATTGCAATCTCAATGTTGCATAATTGAGTTTTTACCTAAATCCTGTTCCATAAATATAGCATAACAGAATATCAAAATTGCATATTGCAATCTCAATGTTGCATAATTGAGTTTTTACCTAAATACTGTTCCATAGATTACGACCTCGTATGCACCGTCGTTAAGGTCACAGCAACGTCACTAAACATTCCTGCAGTGTCAACACAATATGGAGGACGTTGGTAACCGAAGTGACTGCAGCATTATAAATCCGCTTTAAGAAATGGATGGTATGCAAGAAAAAGAATCCAATATGGATGTGAGGGGTGGATAGAAAAATCCGTCCCTCGGTATCACCATCCCGGCATCACTCGGCAAGCCTCGTGATGCCGGACAGTGTCCCTCGGTACGGATTTTTCCATCCACCCCTCACACCCATATAAGATTCTTATATTCTTATTTCTGCTCCAAGACATAGGTTGTGGGTACTCGTTAGAACCGCCTTACTGAAGCGGTTCTAACGAGCACCCTCAACCTATGTTTTGAACATTTATATCAATAATATCAAGGCTTTTCCTCAGAAAACTAGCCGTTTTGGAGGTGTGAAAAATGCTCTATGTTAACACGGGTGAGTTATCGTAATGGTCTAACTTACACTGCCTCGCTGTGACAATTGGCGGGGGTGATGGGGGGGGGGGGGGCGTGGGGGCAAGAATTGTTATAAAATGCTAGACATATGAGTCATTGGTTCCCTTTGACAATACAGAGCTAATTTGTATGTCACCATCTGGACATATTGTGGACATTGAGAGTCAGGTCCTAGTGCAACAGAGGGAAATGAAGAGGTTCAGTTTAACTAATAATGTCACATGGTGACAAAGGGAGGGTGGTTATTTGTCAGTGGTTCCCTTTGACAATACAGAGCTGATTTGTATGTCACTGTCTAGGTACCTTGTGGACATTGAGAAGTCAGGTCTTAGTGCAGCAGAAGGAGATGAACCGGCTCAGCCTTAACCCTAAATAAAACCAGTGGGCTCCGGGCAGGTCCA
This sequence comes from Lucinisca nassula, assembly GCA_963580285.1. Taxonomy (NCBI): domain Eukaryota; kingdom Metazoa; phylum Mollusca; class Bivalvia; order Lucinida; family Lucinidae; genus Lucinisca; species Lucinisca nassula. The sequence goes on along the minus strand of OY757025.1, from coordinate 66,299,469 downwards.
GTTTTGACCCGATGGGGTTATAATTTGGACAATCTTGGTAGAGGACAACTGGAGGAAGTTTCATTCCAAATATCAAAGACTTGGACCTTCTGGTTTCAGACAAGAAGGTATTTAAAGGTTTTCAGTACGTAAGTCTATGTGAAACCAGTGGGCCCTGAGGCGGGGCCATTTTTGACTTCAGGGCTTTGATTTGAATAATCTTGATAGAGGTCACCCGCATGAAACTTCTAGCAAAATATCAAAGACCTGGGCCTTGGGTTTTTTAGAATAACATTTTAAAGGTTCTCCATATATGGCTATGTAAAACCGGTGGGGCCTGAGGCGGGGCAACCTTTGGCCCCAGGGCTATAATTTACACAGCATAGTAGATGACAACCAGATGAAGCATCATACCAAATATCAAAGACCTTGGCCGTCTGGTTTCAGACAAGAACCTTTTTAAATGTTTTCCGTATATCAGTCAAAATAAAATCAGTGGGCCCCAGGGCAGGGCCATTTTTGACCCAAAGGCTATAATTTGAACAATCTTGGTAGATGTCTGCCAGATGAATCTTCACACCAAATATTAAAGACCTTGGCTTTGCGTTTTCCGAGCAGTTTTTTAAGATTTTCCCTATATATCCCAATGTAAGACCAAAGGGCATTCCCGGAGGGGGGAGCAATTTTGGCACAAGGACTATAATTTGAAAATCTTGATATAGGTCCACAAGACGAAGCTACATACCAAATACCAAATATCTGAGATCTGAGGCTTATGGTTTCAGACAAGAAGATTTTTGAAGATTTTCCCGCGAGATGTCTATGTATAACCAGTGGGCTACAGGGCGGGGGCATTTTTGGTCACAGGGCTATAATTCTAACAATCTTGATAGAGGTCCACTAGATGCAGCTTCATATCAAATATCAAACACCTCAGCCTCCTGGTTTCTGACAAGAAGATTTTCAAAGGGTTTCCCTATGTAAGTCAATGTAAAATCAAAGGGCCCCGGGGCGGGGGCATTTTTGGCCCCAGGGCTATAACTTGAAGTCGGAAAGTCCATTGGTCTCACAGTGTGGCAAGGCTTTAAATGCCATTTCATCACGATGTAAGGTAAGAGTCCAACGAAATTCGAAGCACGTCTATACAGTTTTGTTTATTTGTTTGATTTGAGGTTTAACGGCCCGTCAACACTATATAGGTCATTTTGGAGACGTCGCTTCCAATTTTGTCGGACTTTTACCCGACATTGAGATGAAATGGCTACTCAGCCTCTGCCGCACAATGCAACCAATATAGTTTATATGCATGAATGGTCAAACTTGCAGTCCTTTTCCTGGGCAGGCTTAGAATCGGAACCTTTAAGCTGTCTACCAGTACCCATGTTCGGTCGATTTCAGCTCTGCGTTGAAGCATCATGCAGCCCAATCTGTTTCCTCAAGCCCCGGTGGGCGAAGCCGTTATACAGTCTTGACGGGGACGTTAAACGTCAAATCAAACAAATCAAATACACCTCAGTAAAAACAGGGAAATATTCAGATACAGAAGAAGAGGAAACAAAATCTGATAGTTTCAGACCTCGGCTCAAAAAAAAAAAACAAGCATCCACCGCCCGGAATAAATATCATGTATTACCCCGTACTATTATAAAATAATATTTTCCTGATGGTTCACAGAAATATAACCATGTAACAGTGAATCGGCCCCCGCCCATCGGGGCTTGAAGACATATATGGGTTGCATGATGCTTCCACGCAGATGTGAATCCGACCCGCACACGAGTACTGGTAAACCGCTTAGAGGATCTAAGCCTGTCCAAGCAAAGCAGCAAAATAGAACTTCGCTCTATCCGCCCCCGCCCTTAGGGGGCTTGTAGAAATATATGGGCTGCATGATGCTTCCACGCAGAGCTGAATCCGGTCCGCACACTAGTACTGGTAAACCGCTTAGAGGATCTAAGCCTGTCCAGGAACCGCGGTGTGAGGCGGACCGTCCATGCTAATAAACCCTATTGATTTCATTGGGCGACAGGGCTTGAGATGTCATTTCATCTCATTATCGGGTAAAAGTCCCAAAAAATTGGAAGCAACGTCTCCAAAATGACCTTTACAGTGTTGACGGGGACGTTAAACCTTTAATCAAACAATCGCTCTATCTGTAGTATAGCAAGTCGTAGTATTCCATTCATACTGTCAACTCATTCATTGAATTATTAATCCGCGATCTAGATTTTGAGCAAGTTTAGTTGACGTACTAGAGTTAACAAGAGTTGACTTGCTCCAAAACGCGCCGTGTAGGAATATTGCGACTGCTAGAGTTAGCTTGGTATGAGAGTTGGAAGCCTTGCCTAGTAACAACGAATACGGTGGAAGGTGGAAAGTTGTACCAAACCCTTATTGTCTTTATGATCCATCAAAAGCATTGTCAAATAGAAATTTAGATCATATCTAATAATTTAAGCATGCAAAATAAATGTTCAGTGGCAAAGAATCTTTGAAGTTTGCGAAAAAGTTATCGCTTTCAGATTCTACAATGAAAGCCGAACAAACAATATTTTGTGAAAAAGCGCAAAGTTTACCTCTTTCTGGGATGGAACCCAGACACCGGCTGGCATCAGTGGTTCTTCTACTATGTCTTTGGAACACTTCAATCCTAAAATGCACTAAAGTATGCCTTAATAGCATACCAACTGGTATTTATGGCTGATTTCACACCTATACCCCCTATTTTATGTAAAAATGGCATTTTGAGGCAATTTTGATGATAAAACTTTGACAAAAATGATTATAAATGCCTCAAGACCATGAGAAATAGTGGATATATATCTGTTCAGATCCTTTAACATGAATCTAATCAATAAGAACCAATAAGAGATGAGAAAACTTATCGCGATATTGCAGCAGAAACAATTTTGAAGTTTTGCTTTCGCTAGAGACCAAGGCCAAAAACCATGTAACCTTACTGTTATATTCCAGATGGAGTAGATTCTTTCTCTTGTGTTTCTGGTTATACACGTACTGTAAGACTTTTTTCCAAAACAGACCCATTAACAATTGATAAACATGGCTTTAAAGTAACCCCCCCCCCCCAAATGCACAGATCAGAAGCAAAAACTGATCAAAAACACCCAGTTAGACCTAAATTACCACAAACCTTACACTTTTTACAGTTTCTATGGCAAACCACATGCCAGGAATATCCATTTTATGATACAGAATTGGATAGAACCTACCAATGTGTGAAAATATGATGTAATGACTGAAAACTGGAGTGTGTGGCTGATTTTCCAACTTTTGGTATAGGGAACTTACCACTAAATATTTTCCATAGGCGACAATAGTAACCTTTTACATGCTCCCACAAAAACTACACATACAAAACTTTTCAAACCTTACTTATTTATAGAGCCATCCTAGCTCAACAAGTTGATGAGAAAAATCCACATGTTGCTCGTCTCCTTTTCAAGTTATGGTCCGCCATGTTTGTTTACATGCAGATTCGCAGTGAATACAAGCCGGCTTTTTAACGGAGAGGTGACAATATAAAATCAGCCACAATTTCTTTGAGCTTGCAGATATAATTATAAAACACACATCATTTTATTTCCTTATAACTATCCTTTTCTCACATTGAAATGAAACATGGGATATTTACCCAATGGAAGCCTGCCTGGTATTTAGACTGCAACTAAAGTGATAAAACCCAGTACCTCCAGTATTTAGTGCAAAGCTACCTGTAAGTTAAATGCAATCCGAAAATCGATTATTTCCAACCATTTGATATTTTGGCCACGTGTTGAAAAAATCACGTCCAACTTGAATACATGTTTATACTTTCGATTTACTCGAGAGCAAACGATGACATTTTCTTGACGTCAGTAGAGTTCTAAATCTGAATCTGAATCGTTACTAGTGACGCATCAACTCTAATAGTGCGGCACGAGCCATAACCCGCGTGTTTTGGTGTAACTATAGTTAACTCTAGAAAGTCAACCAAACTCGCTCTTAAATTGTTCAAACTATACTTCAGTTTACTTGCTGATCCAGGTATCCCCACAACAACTGGGTCCTTCGCTGGATTGCTCAGCAACAAGGTTTTAAACAAACGGGTCTAGCTACAACCACAGTTGTGGATCTGGGTCCTTCATTAGATTCTACAGTTGTAGATGTTATAAGAGGTTGATTTTATAGCTTGAGGTTTTGAAGGCAGATGATAAGACCAAAGGAGGTGACTTACTATCTGCAATTATCTGTTTATTGGTTGATCCAGCTATCCCCCAACAACCGGGTCCTTCGCTAGATGGCTCAGCAACAAGGCTTCTCAAAAGATCTCTCAAAACGGCCCCCGCCCATAGGGGCTTGAAGAAATATATGGGCTGCATGATGCTTCCACGCAGAGCTGAATCCGGCCCGCACAGATTTAACTTTCACCCCAAGTATACGACCTGGGTCCTCCATTAAATTCCCTGTTGTAAACACAATAGAAATTGAGTTTAAAGGAGCAGTTCTTGAAAGTCAATGATCAAAAGTGACTCTTGATATCTGCAATTTAAATAGATGTTTATCTGCTGAGCCAGCTATCCCCATCCCGCATAAATTGGGTTCTTAACTGGGTTGCTCAGCAACAATAAACTAACAAATCACTCCCTACAAGGATGAGACCTGAAAAGTAGAAGTAAAACAAAGATCAGGAACTGATACAATTAACTTACTCCACCCATAAAAGACACCAATGGGAAAGAAATACAAACATTAAGCGACCAGACCATAATGGAAACCTAAACAAAGGAAGGCCATAAGGACAGTTACTTTCCCACAAAATGGCCATATGGCCATCCAAAATCAAAAGACACAAGCGATACACACAGTAAGCAACAAACAACAACATAAATAAATCGCCACAGAAGAGCCGCCTTGGAACGGTCAGTGGAAGATTTCCACTGGGGGGCTTAAATCGATTTTACGTGGCCACAATCCTCGCCCTTACTTCCGTCGCGATTTAGACAAATAATTTGTTCGGTCCGCATGAAGGCCTCCTAACTCATCAGTGCAACATCTCCGTGAACACAAAAATCAAAGAACCACAGAGGTGAGACAACGGTGAGGACTCGACAGCAAGAAACCACTGAAATGCTGGAGCAAAAGAAAACCAACAGTTAGACTCCGATGAGCCCGACCAGAGACAGAGGTTGCCTTCATTAGATTCTTCAACTGAAAATAAAAGAGGTTAATTTTAAAAAAGGTTGGGCTGTTGGAGGACAATTATCAGACAAAAAAGAGGTGACATGTTATGTTTAATTTCAAAAGACCAGATAAATTTCTTCGGTTTATTTGCTGATCCAGCTACTCCCCTCCACCCCCCCCCCCCCCCTTACAAAGGTTGAATTCGAATGTGGAGTTCTTGAAGGACAATGATAAAAAGTTTACCCTTTTTATCTGCAATTTCTAAAGACCTGTTTATTTGTTGATCCAACTATCCCCCCTCAAATGGGTCCTTCACTGGATTGCTCAGCAACAAGGTATAAACTATTAGATCTCTCACTACAAGAATTGGACCGGGGACCTTCATTAGCTTCCTCAATTGGAAATAATATACAGGTTCATTTTAAAGGTTGGTCTCTTCTTGGATGACAATTATCAGACAAAAGGAGGTAACTTGTTAACTAAATTTTAAAAGACCAGAGAGATGATTCAGTTTACATGCGGATCCAGCTATTCCCCCCCCCCCCCCCCCCCCCCCAATGAACTGGGTCCTTTGCAGGATTGCTCAGTAACAAGTTTTTGACTAACATATCTAATTCTCACCACAAGGATTGGACCTGTGTCTTTTTAATGGAATTCTGCAGTTGTAGGTATCATAGAAGTTCAAGTTAAACATGGAGATCTTGACGGAAAATGATCAGACAAAAGGAGGTGTCTCATTCTCTGCAACTTAAGAAAATCCAGATAAATTCAGTTATTTGATGATCCAGCTATTCTCAATGAACTGGATCCTTCACTGGATTGTTCAGCATCAGGATTTAAAGCAACAAACCTAACTCCTATCACAAGGGTTTGACCCGGATCCTTCTTTAGTAGATTCTGCAATTGTATATATTGTACAAGTTAATGCCAAAACGACTTTTGTTGACATTAAGTAATGAGACACAAGTTGCAGGAATATGTCTTAAAATAGAATTAAAAGAATTTAATCTTAAACTAAACTAAATATGAAATTAAAACAGGATTTAATCTAAAACTAAAAATGGGCTGTCCTTTACCGAACAAAAATCTTGGATATTGTTATTTAAACGCTAGCCAGGATTAAAGACAAGAGGCCCATGGGCCACTATGCTCACCAGAGCTCAGGGTGGGGGGGGGGGGGACTGCCCACTGGCAGCAATGTAGTTTAATTAACCATGGGACCCCTGCATCCAAGGATGCTACACATAACATTTTGACCAAATCAGCCTAGTGGCTTAAGAGGTCTGCTGTCACTTGAATGTGCTGTTGCAGGACAACAGATGGCAATTGACAATTTCCCATCTGTGGCAACCTATAGGCCTAAGAGAACATTACTAAAGGAAATTTTCTATGAAAGTCCGATAAAATATCTTGAAAAGCATAGATGTCATGTTTCAATTTTCCCCATTATAAGTCAATTGAAACTCTTAACTTGCCATAGCAAACAAAACCAAAGAGCCAAATTCCAGAGCTCAGGTGGGCACTGCCCAATGGCAGCCATGTATTTTAACATATGATTTCAATCTACCAATTATAAAGTCTCCCAAACAAACCCAATACCCAAATGAGCATCCATGTGGACTGTATCTGAAATATTAGGTGTTTTATAAAGTAGAGAGGGTAGAGCATGGACCCAATGGAGCCCTGGTTGGTGCCACTGAATGCATCTTATCAAAAGGAACAGAGACAAATATGGTTTAGCTATTGGGATATGTATGGTTCCCGAGATGTAAGGCCTTTTAAGCAGTGGAGGGATTGGGGCATGGCAGATCCCAGAAAAGTCCAAGATTGTTGTCACTGAATGTGTCTTATCATAAGGACTAAGAATATATATGGTTAAAGGGTGGGGAACTGAACGGTTTCTGAGATATGAGGCCCTTTTGTGAAGTGGATGTGAGAGAAATGGCCCCTGCGGAGCCCGCAAGACGGGGGTGACTGAATGTGTCTAATAACAATGAACAAGAATATATGTGATTATGGGGTGGGGATTTGGATGGTTTCTGAGATATATGGCCTATTTTGAAGTGGAGTCTTATCATAAGGAACAAGAACATATATGGTTAAGGGGTGGGGATCTGAACGGTGTCCAAGATATATGGCTTTTAATGAAGTAATGGGGGGTGTCACTGATTGCGTCTTATCATAAGGAACAAGAATATATATGGTTTAGGGGCGGGGCTCTTGGCTCTGAACGGTTTCTCAGATATATGGTCTTTTGTGAAGTCGAGGGGTGAAGCATGGCCAGGGCGCGCGCTAGGTGACCCCTTGGTTGGTGTCACTGAATGTGTCTTATCATAAGGAATAAGAATATATATGGTTTAGGGGTGGGGATCTGTAACGTTTCTGGAATCATACGGGAAAGTTCGGCCATATGAAATCAAGGGAAATCAAGGGAACAAACCTGTACTGGCAGATTTTCCAGGTAACCTCCAGAATTACGCTACTAGACACCTGTTTTAAAGCAATTCGGCTATTGTCGGCAGTTTTCGGTGACTATCGGTTGTGACCATTAATCCTTGTCTCAGACAATTGCTTAAAGACAGGATTTTCATGCCGGGGGGTCTGGTTTCAAGCTTAAACATGTACAGGTAACCAGCAGATAAAAGTAGGTGTGGCTTGGTCTTGGTGGGCTGGCTACCTATAGGGGCCATAAAACTGATAAGGATTATAGGATATAATTGACTGTAATAATCAGCTGCTGTCCATATATTTATCAATATTTATCAAACAAATAACTCCAAAAATTGGACATAAATTATGCTTCATAAACAAAGATTTATTTATTTATTAACAGAAAAAAAATCCAGTTTTGTGTATTAGAAAATAAAATAGCAAACTTGACTGAAATCAGAAAACGATTTTATCTGAATGTCAATTTAGGTTTGGAAGAAATATAATGTGTGTTTTCATAATTTTTCTCTGTACACAATAACCTCTCTGTAACATGATTCACTGTAAAAAGAGTTTGGGATATAACACAGTTCCAACAAGTATCCCAAATTCGTTAGAACCGCCTCATTGAACATTTGTATGAATAAAATGCTAGTCCTAGTACTCATTAGAAATAGACCTAGTACCAACACTCTATCGGTCCCCGTCCATCGGGGCTTGAATAAATATAGATGGGCTGCATGATGCTTCCAAGCAGAGCTGAAACCGACCCGCGCACCAGTACTGGTAAACAGCTTAGAGGATTTAAGCCTGCCCAGGCAAAGCGGTGCGAGTCGGCCCGTCCATGCTTATAAACCCTATTGGTTTCATTGGGCGACAGGGCTTGTGAAGTCATTTCATCTCAGTGTCTGTTATAAGTATCACAAAATCGGAAGCAACGTCTCCAAAATGACCTTTACAGTGTTGACGGGGACGTTAAACATCAAATCAAACAAACAAACCAACACTCTATAGTATATTTTGGGGGCTCGTTTGAATTGCCTCATTGAGGCCATACAAATGTATACCCTCATTGTGGGCGCTCATTAGAACTGCCTGATTAAGACCATTCTAACGAGCACCAAAAATCTATATTTTATTAAAAAAATCTAAACTGAGATTAGAATGAGATAAGCCTGGACTTCTGTTATATTCAATTCATTCAGCCATTCCATCATTTGTTTAGCTGTGTCAATTTTATTTAATTTATTTTACTAAGACTGCCTGTGTATAATTCATTTTACTTTTTATTTTCTTCTTCTATTTGAAGAAAAACAAGAAGAAGAATGGAAAAATCTATCTATTATATCAAATTTAAAAACATTCCTTTCTTTCAAACATTATTTATTTATTTATTTATCTGTCATCAGAAGCTGTTTTCTTTTTTTTTTTTTTTTCTGGTATATTAGAACCAAATGTAACCTTTATGAAATATGTTTGTATTTTGTTTCTTTGTAATTTAAACATAAAAAAATAAATACATGTACATTAATCATGACTAAATTGTTTTGTTTGTCTATTGAAACCAGTTATGGAGTGTGCCTGCTGTTACATAATTGAGATAACAAGGTTAGCTTCAAACAGAGCAGAGCTGTCAATCACTTATTATTAAAATGTCAATCATTGTGATGTCACAGTAGGTCTCCATTTACAGCCAATCAGATAAATAGAATTTGATGTTAACCCTTCAGAGGTCAGACAAAGAATGACTCAGGTTTTCCTGTGCTCCCTTAAATAGTCCAGTCCTGTCTTTAAGGGTATTACAGTGGCATATGATTTATTGGTCCATATATAATACGGATTAAATTGCTTTTCAAATATTATAGTATTTTAAGGGAAAGTGTTTGTTTCATGCCGCATTTATAAAATAACCTAATGCCACTTTTATTTATTTATTTATTTATTTTATGTTTTTTTTTTTTTGCGAAGTCGTTAGTTCACGAGTCGTTAAATCTTTGATCATTTTGTACAGCAAAAAAAAAAATGCGAACAGGGTTTGCATCAATTTTGCAAAAAGCTCCTCACATTTTCCAGCAGAAATACAAGAGTATTAGGTACCTATGGAATAGATAACGTTTTGACCAGTAGCGAGTTTATTAACCCATTCAGTATACCAGAAACCCCTAAAGGGGTACCTTGGCTAACAGTGCAGGCCCAGATCAGATGCCACATAACGCAGCGTCTGATCAGGGCCTGCACTGTTTGCTTAAAGGCATTTATTCTGAAACAGTAAAACACACCGTGTGTTCATAATTGTTTTATTGCCCCCTGTGGTATACTATCTATAGCAGATCAAAGGCGGTCCCTAATAGGGTAATTAGTAGCTCTTGTTGAATCCCCTTACTGAGGTACATAAGGGGAAAATCAATAATATACACTCCAGTCAACAGTTAGTAAATTATTGATTTTCCCCAGGGAGGCCCCTTACCTGTTGAAGACAGAGGGGATCTCTTCAGTCAGTACTGAGGGCTACATAATATTATGTAACGAAATGATAGTCCTCAATAATCAAGAATAAATGCCTTTAAAGTTCAGTCATTTTCCAAATAGATTTTGATGAAAACACAATCTGACACGCCTAAATTTTGAAATGGAGTCCTGCTGTCTATAAGGTGGAAGATTCCATTTGGTACAAAAAGGGTTAACTTACGCTGCTTTGAACAACTTGGCCTTGATGCTCAATGTGTGTTAAGGAGAACGCAGTTGACTCAATGATAAAGTTTTGATAGTTTCAAGACGGATTGACAAACGCTACTAAGTACAGTAGCTTTGCACTGCTGATTTCCACGTGCCTGGCACTGGTTTGTTTGAAACCCATCATTGAGACTGCTCTAACGAGTACCCACAATCTATGTCTTGGACCAGAAAGAGCAAAATTATGTATGCCCCTGTTAATACAGAGCGTGTTTTTGAGGGGTTCTTCAAGGACTTGCTTTACGTGATGGCAAACGGCTATTTAAAGCCGCGCGTCAGAGAGCGAAAGAATGTGCACTGTACTGGGTAACCGCTTACGTATAAGCCTGTCCAGGAAAAGAGTGGATAGGTAAACTGACCGGCTCAAAAATGACCTAAATTAGTGTTGACTGGACCGCTAAATTCCAATTCAAACAAAAGCTCTGTTGGCCCCGTTAAGCAATAAAAGGGAACACAGTAAGCAACTTGTTTCATTTATTATCATTTTTTTTTGACAACTAATCGTTTTTTAATCCGTTGAACCCATACCGGCCTAACATCACTTAACCCTTTTTGTACCAAGTGGAATCTTCCTCCTATAGCAGGAGTCCATTTCAAAATTTAGGGGTGGCAGGCTGTGTTTTCTTCAAAACCTATTTGGAAAATGGTTGAATTTTTTAAAACAGTGTAGGCCAAGAACAATCTGATCTTGGCCGACTGATCTGGGCCTGCACTGTTTGCCACGGTACCCATTTAGGGGTTTCCAGTCTGAAATGGGTTAATCACGATTAGCAGTGAAATATTTGCATATCTGAAACAAATAAGGATATTATTGTCACACTGCGAAGCTTGTGATAAACAGCTGTTTACGTAACTACACTATCAAATGAAAAGATTTCTGTTTTGTCGAAACAAAAACAAAACAAAAAAAAAAAAAAAAAAAAAAATATTTCATCTCGTGTATTGAAAATAAATAAAAAAAAATCACCTATGCTGCACACTCGTGAAACTGTGACGTTTTCAACGCACTCGTTAAAAGTTTCTTTTTTTTTTGCACGAGTGAAAAATTTTATGTTTTCAATACATTCGATGAAATAATATTTTTGCTATTTACCTAAAAAAAGTAAGTACATACATTAGGTTAACAAGTCCGTGAAATGAACACCCCCTAAACCCCACTTTGTACAGGAGAAAACTTGGGTTTACGGGGTATACACTATTTTGCGCTCATTGAGGCGGTTCTGACGAACACCCATAACCTATGTTTGCAGTATAAATAAGAAAACTATCACGGATTTTCATTAGAAAAATAGCTATTTTGGAGATATGAAAAAATGCACGTTGACGCGCGAGTGTGTTAAGTCTTGCTCCAAAACATCGATTGTGGGTACTCGTTAGGACCGCTGTAAGAGATATATCTTGGAGAAGAAAATAGGATACTTGATAACTAGCGAATAAGATTATATGACAAACCCCAGACCAACCTGGCATCTGCACAATCTGATCAGAGTGTTCATTGTGCGTTATATGGATATATTTTGTTATAATAGAAAGACTTGAATTGTGCGCAACCCTTTTTCTTTTCTTTTTTTTTTTTTTTTTTTTTTTTTGGGGGGGGGGGGGCATAATTCTAATTCACAGAAGCTTAGGAGTGAAAGGGAAAGCGTTAACTGGACCGAGTCCATTAACTACAGAGAACGTTTGTCTAAAGATTACCTGACAAGTTTGTCGATGTCATGTGAACAATTAAGGCTTCCGGGTCATAAAGCAATTAATTTGAATATAGGAGGTTTTAGGAATTCCGTTTATGACGTCATACTTACACATGCGCAAAGCACTGGCCGTCGATTGAAACGGCCATCGCTATTCAAATGTATTGGCGGAACTCAAAATGCTAACAATATTCAGACATTTTGAGAGAAAATATACCCGTTTACATTGAAATAATGCCTTGTGAAGGAAAGAATGATATTTTGCTTTTATTACTGAAATTCATTTATCCTGGATCCGTTTTTAATTGACGAAAATCTCTTCGTGAATGACATGACTCATGTCAATGGCTTAAGATACCGTTATTCACGAAAGCTTACTTACAAAATAAGTTTTATTCGCCATCCAAGTATATAGCCATCACATACGGACAGAACTTAGATCTATTTATCTGTCTGTCTGTTCGTCCGTCCGTCCGCTTATCTATCTATCTATCGATCGATCGATCGAGAAAACTGTCGAAGTGCAGTTAAAATGTCCAGCGATCTGTCTTATCATCACGAAAACGCCTAAATAAAACTGACCCCCATAAACCCCATTTTTATTATAAAACTGGGGTTTGCAGGGGTATACATTATTTTTCTTATTTCTGCTCAAAAACATAGATTGTGGGTACTCGTTAGAACCGCCTCGTTGAGGCGCTTCTAACGTGTACCCACAATCCATATTTTGAGAAGAAATCAGAAAAATAATATAAATGTTCATCTTAAAATTTTCCATTTTTCAGCAAATAATTAAAATTAACAATATATTTGAACAGGCATGTTTTCGTAATGGAGTAGACTGACAGACGGGCGTCGAGTCAACGTTGGTTCGACGTCATGCCGTCGACAACCCCCTTCAATGTCGCGCCGTCGTGACCGTTGAGATGAGAGAGAGAGCTAAGGTAATAAGCCATTCACCCTTTTTGTACCAAATGGGATCTTCCTCCTTATATATAGCAGGAGTCCATTTCAAAATTTAGGGGTGTCAGGATGTGTTTTCTTCAAAATTTGTTGGGAAATTGGCTTGACTTTTTGCAAACAGTGTAGGCCCTGATCAGACGCTGCGATCTGCGGTGTCTGATCTGGGCCGGCACTGTTTGCCTGGGTACCCGTTTTGGGGTTTCTGCTACCAAATGGGTTAATGTAAGGGCTGGGCAGGATGAACAAATCTACCAGATTTTACTTAAAATCTTGTACTTGCGAAGGAGTGTTTCATTCTCATGCACCGAAAGGGTGTTCTACGTTTGTTTTGAATTTAATCTTCCAATCCCACTGAGTCTTGATAGGTCCGAGCGCTTATTAAGTAACGCCGTATTATTGCCAACGCAACGTTCTGACCGGCGTTTCATCGACGTTGCAAAGTTAAATTCAGTGCATCTCTTTGGGTAGCTTTCCACTAAATGTTTTCCATAGGCGACAATAGTAACCTTTTACCTGCTCCCACAAAAACTATACATACAAAACTTTTCAAACCTTACTCGTTTATAGAGCCATCCTAGCCCAACAAGTTAATGAGAAAAAATCCACATGTTGTTCGGCTCATTTTCAAGTTACAATCAACCATGTTTGTTGACCTGCTAGAACGGAGTAAATAAAACCAACATTTTTAAAGGAGGGGTGACCATATAAAATCAGCAAAAAATTTCTTTGAGCTTGCAGATATATTTATAAAACATGCATCATTTTAGTCCCTTATACCTATCATTTTCTCACATTGAAATAAAACATGGGATATATATCCAATGGAAGCAAGTATTTAGAACGCAAGTAAAAGCTCTGTCCCAAAGTGATAAAACCCGGTACCTCCCAGTATTTAGTGTAATGCTACCTATACCAAACCCTTATTTTCTTTATGTTGCATCAAAAGAATTGCCAAATAGAAATTTAGGTCATATGTAATAATTTAGTCATGCATAATAAAAGTTCAGTCACAGAATCTTTCAAGTTTGCGATAAAGTTATCGCTTTCAGATTCAACAATGAAAGCCGAACAAACCATAGTTTTTGAAAAGCGCAAAAGTTTATCTCTTTCTGGAATGGAACCCAGACACCGGCTTGCATCAGTGGTTCTTCTCCAATGTCTTTGGAACAATTCAATCCTAAAATGCAGAGAATTATGCCTAAATAGCACCAATACTCATTTTTATGGCTATTTTCACACCTACACCCCCTGTTTAAAGGTAAAAATGGCATTTTGAGGATATTTTGAGGATATTTTGAGGACAAAAATGCCAAGAAAATGTTAATAAATGCCTTAATGCCATGAGGAATGGCTGAATATATCTGTCCACATCCTTTTACATGAATACAATGAAATAGAACTTTAAACGGATGAGAAAACTTATCCGGATATTGCAGCGGGCTGTTCGGAGACACAATTTTGAAGTTTTGCTTTGGTTTGAGACATAGTCCTAGTGCCATGAAACCTTACACTTATATTCCAGATGGAGTTGAATCTTTCTTGTGTTTGTGCAAATACAATTACTGCAAGTCTCCTTTCCAAACACATCAATAAAAACTGATTTACATGGCTTCAAAGTACCCCCCCCCCCCCCCTCCACCAAGAACATAGGTCAGAGGCAAAAATACATCAAATACATCCAGTTAGACCTAAATTAGCATTACCATCACATTTTTTACAGTATCTATGTCAAAATTCATGCCATGAGGATACATTTTATGAAACAGAATTGGACAGAACCTACAAATGTGTGGAAATAGTATGTAATGACTGAAAACAGGATAGTGGTCTACTTTTGCTATAGGTAGCTTTCCACTAAATGTTTTCCATAGGCGACAATAGTAACCTTTTACCTGCTCCCACAAAAACTATACATACAAAACTTTTCAAACCTTACTCGTTTATAGAGCCATCCTAGCCCAACAAGTTAATGAGAAAAAATCCACATGTTGTTCGGCTCATTTTCAAGTTACAATCAACCATGTTTGTTGACCTGCTAGAACGGAGTAAATAAAACCAACATTTTTAAAGGAGGGGTGACCATATAAAATCAGCAAAAAATTTCTTTGAGCTTGCAGATATATTTATAAAACATGCATCATTTTAGTCCCTTATACCTATCATTTTCTCACATTGAAATAAAACATGGGATATATATCCAATGGAAGCAAGTCTGGTATTTAGAACGCAACTAAAAGCTCTGTCCCAAAGTGATAAAACCCGGTACCTCCCAGTATTTAGTGTAATGCTACCTATAATGTTGATTTGATGTAGACAAGACGTTATTGACACCCTACATGTCGGCTGACGTGGCGTTATTTAACGACAAACTGTAATTTACATCTACCTACGCTCGCTCATTGTCGGTACGCTAAGAGAGAGAGCAACATGTAGGCCATGGCACACTCGGAGAGAGAGAGAGAGAGAGAGAGAGAGAGAGAGAGAGAGAGAGAGAGAGAGAGAGAGAGAGAGAGAGAGAGAGAGAGAGAGAGAGAGAGAGAGAGAGAGAGGACCCTGTTGGGTCGTATGTACAATATATCTTTAAGAGCATTTAACTAAAAAAATAACACTTGGGATTGGCGAAATTTCACACCTGGTAGCATTATCTTACATTAGAATTCGCCAAAAGTTTAAAAGAATTCCACTGTTTTACGCTGAAATTAATACTTTATCTGTCCCACTGCCTTGAAGCAATACGACAGTTGACGGCCAGGGCTTTTCCCGTTCTATTTTTAGAACCGGAAGTACGTCACGAAAAAAGCTCCTATATAGGAGGTTTTAGGAATTCCGTTTATGACGTCATTCTTGTGCATGCGCAAAGCACTGGCCGTCAATTGAAACGGCCATCGCTATTCAAATGTATTGGCGGAACTTACAATGCTAACAATTTTGAGACATTTTGAGAGAAAATATACCCGTTTATATTGAAACAATTCCTCGAGAAGGAAAGAAGGATATTTTGCTTTTATTACTAAAATTCATTTATCCTGGATCCGTTTTTAATTGTCGAATATCTCTTCGCGAATGACCCATGTCAATGGCTTGAGATACCGTATATTCATGAAAGATTACTTACAAAAGTTTTTACGTAACTTTTCGTTTTATTCGCTATCCAAGTATGGCTATCACATACGCACAGGTCTCTCTCTCTCTCTCTCTCTCTCTCTCTCTCTCTCTCTCTCTCTCTCTCTCTCACTCTCTCCCTCTCTCTCTCCCTCTCTCTCTCTCTCTCTCGAAAACTGTCCATTTAATAAATTGAAGATTCCAGGTTTTTTCTTCAAAATTTATTTGGAAAATCATCCGGGTGATTTTCCGGGCTAAACTTTTGGCAAATAGTGTAGGCCCTGATCAGACGCCGCTTTCTGCTGCGTCTGATCTGGGCCTGCACTGTTTGCCACTTACCTCTTTTGGGGTTTCCGGTGCCCAATGGGTTAATGTAAGGGCTGGGAAGGTTGAACAAATCTACAAATCTACCAGATTTTACTGTAAAATCTTGCACGTTTCATTCTCATGCTGAAAGGGTGTTCTATGCTGAATTTAATGTTCCAATCCCCGTTCTGACGTTTCATCGACGTTGCAAAGTCAAATTCGCTTTGATGTCGGTTTGATGTGAGAGAGAGAGAGAGAGAGAGAGAGAGAGAGGACGTTGGGTCGTACGTACAATATGCCATCATGAAAACACGCCTACGCGAATTTGACCCTCTAAAACCCCGCTTTTATATGGTAAAACTGGGGTTTACATGGTTAAACATTATTTTTCTTATTTCTGCTCAAAAAAGTAGATTGTGGGTACTCGATAGAACCGCCTCTCCCCGCAATCTATGTTTTGAGCAAAAATAAGAAAATTATCACAATTTTTCATCTTAAAATTTCCTCGCCGAAAAATTGATAATGCATTTGTATAGACATGTTTTCGTAATGCGAAATTTCACACCTGGCAGCATATCAGTGTTTCTCTGATTATCTTACATTACAATTCGTCAAAAGTTTAAAAGAATTCCACTGTTTACGCTGTAATTAACGTTCTGTCCCACTGCCTTGAAGCAAATGACAGTTGACGGCCAGGGCTTTTCCCGTTCTATTTTTAGAACCGGAAGTACGTCACGAAAAAAGCTCCTATTCCCACAACCGGCATGATTGGCAGTAATTAGCAACAATTGCCAATTAAGCATGTGTGTGAAGTACCCGAAAAAAAAAAAAAAAAGATTTTTCACCGAAATCAATATATTTTCGCTAGTCAAAAAAATCAATAAGTAAAGTTTGTTTTTTCTTTCTTCTTCTTCTTTTGTAAACAATATGAAGTGTTTGTTAATTGCGCATCAGTCACATGCAGAAAATAAATATTAAACAAGAAAAAAAAATCAAAAACAGTAAACATATAAATAAGACGAAATGAAAATAAATTTATTTCAGCATTAAATGTCATTAACAAAAATGTTTTCAGCAGCTCACTTTGACATTCGTCTTAAACCAGCTAAAACACGGAAATTTCCGATTTAATCCGATAATCGCGTAATATGAGAACTGATAGCTATAAATAGATACAATGAGGAGAGACGGCTAAAAGTACTGAAAATGGCAAGAAAACAACCTGAAAATGACCAAATTTGTTTTTATTTGATCTTCAATTATTTGATACTGTTGGAAAGAAGAATCATTTTTGTTCTAGAATTTAAAGTCACATTTTTAATAACATATTTTATAATTTAATTATTACAGTATAACAACAGACACCCTCGTGACTTTTTGCTAATTTTCTATTGAAGTAAACGAGAGGTTCACGAGACGAAGGGTCCTATTTTCATTTCAAAATTGACCAGTTTAAATTTTATTTACAAAATATAAAATTATAATCAAAATTAAGATAAAAGATTGAATTTTCATAATTTTCAATCACATTTTCACTATCTAGCCTAGTATTTTTTTCAATCATGTCTTAGATTCACATGCCCTATTAATATCTATACAATTTGTCGCGCGGTTTAAATCGGACACAGGTAATAGGCGGATTACAAATGTCCCACATGATTTGACCTTTTATGAAGTGGAGAAGGTTGGGCATGGCCCCGGCACATCCCAGGATTTATAATAAGGAATGAGAATATATAGGGTTTAGGGGTGGGGTTCTGTAAGGTTTCTGGGATACTGGGCCTTTTATGAAGTGGAGGGGATGGGACATGGCCCCGGCACATCCGGGGGGACCCCCTGGTTGATGTCAGTTTATGCATCTTATCATAAAGAACAAGAATATATATGGTTTAGGGGTGGGGATCTGTAAGGTTTCCGAGATGTAAGGCATTTTATGAAGTGGAGGGGGCGGGGCAATTGGGCCCGGCACAACTTATGGGACCCCCAGGTTGTCATAAAAGCATATGGATGAGAGAAGTTTACTCAAGGAACATTTCTATGAAAGTTTTGGCAAAATATCTGCAAAGGCTTGGTAGTTAATGCCATTTTTCAATTTTCCCCATTATAAGTCTATGGAAAATCTAAGTTGCCATAGCAACCAAACACAGCAAGGCAAATAGGGTGAATATTTCCATAAACTCTCAGCCTCATACAGCGTACGGTTTCTGAGGAGATAATTTTTCAAGTATTTTTTTTTTCTATTATTTTTTTTCAATTTGGTTTCCATGGCAACCAATAAAAATGAGCAGTAGGCCTAAAATCATATGGCAGATAGTAGACTGCACATGGAACATTTCTATGAAAGTTTTGTCAAAATATCTGCAGAGACTTAAGACCAATTTTCCCCATTATAAGTCTATGGAAACTAAGTTGCCATAGCAACCAAACTAATGAGCTGAATTTCATAAAAAAGCACACAATTTCAATCCCCTAACCTAAGGATGCTACAGATGAAATTTGGGCGAATCGGCCTAGCGGCTTCGGAGGAGATGTCATTTGAAAGTGTTGACGTCACACGGCATACGACGCCACAGACGACGACAAGGATGGACAACTGCCTATCCTATAAGCCCCCCCCCCCCCCCCCCATGTAAATGGTATTTTGTTCACTTCCTCATCAGAAAAAAACCTAGTATTACATGTTTTGAAAGGTACTTTCAAAATGCAAAATAGACCAGATTTTTCTATAACTAATAGGCAAATTCCTTAAAATTTTCTATTGATATTTATGTTGTTCAATAAAACATTTAGCATGTCCAATCTGTTCTCTTGTCCATACAGAAATCTCAGTAAATGTCTCATCTGTAAACAAGAGCTGTCACTATAATTGAGCAATGCCCCCGAAAAAGTGCGGACTTACAAATGCACAAACCCACAAACGGATAGTGCAAAAACTATATGCCCTCCTTCGGGGGGGGGGGGGGGGCATAAAAACCGGCCAATCAAGAGGGCTAATCCCGATGACCACTATCTGCCAATCACTGTCTCTCACCCAGATCTCTGAACACCTACAATATATACAAAATAAACATGAGGGTGAAGCCCATTACAATAACACGCCATTCCAATATACTGTAAATTTTACAAAATAAAAGTCTTCAGATAAAAAGTTCTGGTATTTTTCATATTTCTGATCAAAACAGATTGTGGGAACTCGTTAGAACCGTTGAGGCAGATCTAACAAGTACCCACATAGTGATCCCCACGCTTTAAAAAAAAAGCGTTCGGGGATATTGTGAACGCCTCCGTCCGTCTGACCGTCCGTCCATCCGTCCGTCCGTCAAGCTATCTCCTCCTTAACCACTGGTCGGAATGTAACCAAATTTGGTACACAACTTCCTTACATGATGAGGGCGTGCAACGTCACATATATTTTTGGTCCCGCCCCCAGGGGCCTTGGGAAGGGGTCAAAAGGTCAAATATCAATTAAATTCAATTTCAAAGTCAATTTTATAGATTTTGAAACCAAACACATATTGGACGGGATTTTGGCTGCGACCCCTTGGTCATGCCCAAGGGGTCGGACTATGGGGGTCAGGGGGTCAAAATTCAAAGTTTACTGAATATAGTCATATGGAATATCAAATTGAAGGGGATGATTAGTAGAATGCAATACAAGTAAAAATTTTGACCCTGTGGTCAGATTGGGGCCCTGGGGGAGGGGTCAAAGGGTCAAAATTTAAGTTTTTTTGGAACATAGTCATGTGGCATATCAAATTGAAGGGCATGATTAGTAGAATATAATACAGGTAATAGTTTGACCCTGAGGTCAAATTAGGGCCCAGGGTGAGGGGTTTTCGGTACTTGGCCCCTCTGTAGAAAGCGTGGGGATTTGCGATGGCGCGCCATCGACAGTATTCTAGTTTAATTTTGAGCAAAAATCATGTATACCCCTGTGAACCCTAGTTTTACTATCTAAAAGTGGGATTTAAGGTGGTCAAAATTATATAGGCATGTTTTCATGATGAAACAACAAAAAACATGCTCAAGATTGCACAGGAGTTTGTTTTCTTTTGTTTTTTAATTTAGAAAGTTTAAAAGTTATATTTTCATTTAGCTTTTAAAATAAAATATGACACAGCCACCGCATATTAGATCTTGAAGAAAAAAGATGAGCTGCTGAAAACGACAGCACACAAGAACTGGTAAACCGCGTTCAGGATCAAAGCCAGCCCAGGCAAAGTTGTGAGAGTCGGACCGTCCATGCATATAAACCCTATTGGCTTCATTGGGGGGGGGGGGGGGGGCAGGGCTTAAGATGCCATTTCATCTCAATGAAAAAGTCTCACAAAATTTGAAGCGATGTCTCCAAAATGACCTATATAGTGTTGGCGGAGACGTTAAACCTCAAATAAAATAAAAAACCATCGGCTCTTTTACCATACATTAATCCAATGTGTTCCTGAAACCGCAAGGAATTCCTCCAAATACATAATAGGGATAATGTAGGAAGATTTTATTTTATTCTTGCAAATGTATGCTGTGTGTAGCTCGACGAGGCCATTCTAATGCGTTCACACTGCAAACATTTATAAAATACAAGACCGAAAGATATCCCACAATTATCTCCATTATGCCTCATGATATAGCACTAAAACTTAACCTTCCATGCTCAAACTTCCGCTGCCTCAAACAAATTTTCATGGTCCAAAAGGTGTTCGAGCCATCGAAGTTCAACTGCAGGGAACATGATGGCACTGATCAGAATACTAGAATGCTGTTTTCATCATTACATTTAACGTACAAAGTCTGATCAGTCTTTCCTGTTAGCATAAGCCTTCTATTATTGCCTCTGGACTACACCAAAGCAGACTAGAGAAAATTTTCCAGATTGGCTTGATGCACTGAGTAATCAGTCTCAGCGGATGGTCAAGATTTTCTCCAGGTGCTCCGATTTACACCTGGCTAAATGTAAATGAGTTAATATTGAAAGGGTTGTACAACAAGAGCACCGCAAGCGGGTGCCAACGCTCGTCTGCAGTTTCTTTTAGAAAACAAAAGTTCTAAGTCAAATCAAATTGCAAGATGGAGTTATAAATGTAATGAAGGGAATGTAGCTCTTGTGATGGTGAGTATGTGTATGAAGTTTCATGAAGGTAGGCCAAATACTTTTGGAAATATGGTCAAGGTTAAGTTTTTTGATTAATTTTTCGAAAAATAGGTCAAAGTTCAAAGGTCAAGGTCACAGGTCAAAAAGCGTGGTATGACTGAAAAGGTCTTGTCCCAAGGAACATTC
This sequence comes from Lucinisca nassula, assembly GCA_963580285.1. Classification (NCBI taxonomy): domain Eukaryota; kingdom Metazoa; phylum Mollusca; class Bivalvia; order Lucinida; family Lucinidae; genus Lucinisca; species Lucinisca nassula. The sequence continues at coordinate 66,277,809 of OY757025.1, read as the reverse complement.
ATGTGATGTTGGAAGGCTCTGTTGTGAATAGTATTGAAAAAAGAGACAAAAACAATTTAAAAAAAAAAACGGAGAGAAAAGGGGAGATAATTCAATCAAATTGCAAGATGGAGTTATAAAACTTGTAGGGAATGTAGCTCTTGTGATGGTGAGTATGTGTATGAAGTTTCATGAAGGTAGGCCAAATACTTTTGGAAATATGGTCAAGGTTAAGGTTTTCGGTTAAATTTTCGAAAAATAGGTCAAAGTTCAAAGGTCAAGGTCACAGATCAAAAAGTGTGGTATCACTGAAAAGGTCTTGTCCCAAGGAACATTCATGTGAAGTTGGAAGGCTCTGTTGTGAATAGTATTGAAATAAGAGACAAAAACAATTTAAAAAAAACGGAGAGAAAAGGGGAGATAATTCAATCAAATTGCAAGACGGAGTTATAAAACTTGTAGGGAATGTAGCTCTTGTGATGGTGAGTATGTGTATGAAGTTTCATGAAGGTAGGCCAAATACTTTTGGAAATATGGTCAAGGTTAAGGTTTTCGGTTAAATTTTCGAAAAATAGGTCAAAGTTCAAAGGTCAAGGTCACAGATCAAAAAGTGTGGTATCACTGAAAAGGTCTTGTCCCAAGGAACATTCATGTGAAGTTTGAAGGCTCTGTTGTGAATAGTATTAAAATGAGAGCAAAAAATATGTTTCAGAAAAAAATTGGAAAAGGGGAGATAATTCAGCCAAAATCAACAATGTTGTTATGGTCCTTGGTCAAAATGTAGCTCTTGTGATGATGAGTGTGTGTATGAAGTTTCATGAGGCTAGGTCTAATACTTTTTAAGTTATAGCCAAGGTTTAGTTTTTTTGGAACGACGCAGGACGCAGGACGACGAAGGACGACGCAGGACGACAACGCAGACGCCGGAGTGATGACAATAGCTCGAAAGTTTTTTTTTCAAAAAACAGACGAGCTAATAAATGAAACCAAGAACTGTCAAGAGACAAACTAACAATCCTTGCCATGGCAATATTCCATGCGCGGGCTGTACCTTCTATATATTAAAGAAACTTTATCTTTTTGATTATAGTTCGAAAATAATATCTGCTTCATATTCTCAGCTCAAGCTGAGATTTTTATGGATTATTTCACCCATTTTCAGACCATGTTTAATCAGAGGTGGGTGAAAACTGGAGTACCCGAGGAAAAACCTGACCTCCCTGCAATGGTAGAACTTGGCCTCTCACATGTAGCCTGGGTGAGGATTGATTAATACAATACCTGCCCTCTACAAATCTTGTACAGTTCATTACAACTACGTTCTTGCTAGGATAAACGTCAGGATCCATTCCAATCTGTAACACAGTCACCATTATTCTGGCCAACTTGACCACCTAACCATATGACCACAACATGACCATCACATCACAATTGCCACTGTCATCTCTATTACCATTACCATGACCATCACATCTGTCCAAGCCATCATATGCCACAAAAAGATCGGCGATGCTGCACTAGAATAAAAAAGAGTAACAAAAAGAACCAGATGTGTTTGAGAAACACGAACATGTCCCCGGGCACAGTTCAAAGTCAAGGTCACAGGTCAAAATCTTTTGGTTTGTGTGGGAAGCCCTTGGCAGCACAAGGAACTTACATGCCAAATATGAAGGCTCTATCTTAAACGGTTCGAAAGTTATGAACAATAATATTTTTTTCTTTAAAGTAGGTCAAGGTCAAAAAATTTTGCATGAATGTAAAGCTCTTGTCACAAGGCTCTATCTTAAACGATTCAAAAGTTATGATCAATTTTATTTGTTCTTTTAAGTAGGTCAAGGTCATTGTCAAAACAATTTGCATGAATGCAAAGCTCTTATCACAAGGAACCTACATGCCATATATGAAGGGTCTATCACAAAAGGTTCGAAAGTTATGACCAAAATGTTAATTTTTTTCTTTTAAGTCGGTCAAAGGTCAAGGTCACAGATCAAAAAATTTTGCATGAATGTAAAGCTCTTGTCACAAGGAACCTACATGCAAAATATTAAGGCTGTATCTCAAATGGTTCAAAAGTTATGACCAAAATATTATTTTTTATTTTAAGTAGGTCAAAGGACAAGGTCGTGGCCACAGATCAAAATATTTTTGCATGAATGTAAAGCTCATACATGCCAAATATGAAGGCTGTATCTGAAGCGGTTCAAAAGTTATGACCATTGTTATTTTTTTTCTTTTAAGTAGGTCAAAGGTCAAGGTCACAGGTCAATTTTTTGCATAAATGTAAAGCACTTGTCACAAGGAACGTTCATGCCAAATATGAATACTCTATCTCCAACGGTTCAAAAGTTATGACCAACGTTAAAGTTGTCCACGTGCAAACCAACAAACCATCAAACAAACCAACAAACAGACAGGGTAAAAACAATATGTCTCCGCTATCGCTACCGGGGACATAAAAACTGTCTGGAGTTTAAACAGCCTAGTGGAACACAACCAGTCGTTCCAAGTCAGACAACCATTTGAGGCATTTCGAGCCAGTTGTTCAAATTATGTTGTTAGGGAACAGAATAAAATTGCAAGAACAGAGAACAGCTATGTTAACCAATATCAAGCTCATTTAGCTATTAACGAGATTCTGAGTAACTCATTTTTAATGACGGCATATTTAAGGTCAGAATGGTAGATAGAAGTTTTCTGTGACTGTCATTTCAGACAGGGCAAAGAATCAAACAAGCTCAAGTGTCACATGATCTAGACTCCATGATGTAAACATCACTAATTTGAAATCTGTGTGTATGCCAAATTATCTCGTTTCTGAAAGTGTCAAATCGGTACTGTGTGCATATATATATATTACTGGATCTTCATATAGTAATCTAAAAATCCAATGACTAAAACCTAAACATATAACCTAGATAAATATATTCTAGCGGCTGGCATAAAAGAATATATTTTAGTGGTATCATATAGGACTTCACTTTTAACCACCAGGTTTGAAGACCACTAGGTGAACATAATTATTTTAGTCTGCATCCTCAATATATCAAAATGTAGTAACATATCAGTGCAACAGAAACTAACAATTTCAGAAATAACACTTTCAGAAAAAAATAATGAAGTCTGACATGCATGGGACCATAAGCTATATAAACAATGCACAAATCATGCTGCAGAGTTCAGTCTTCGGGAATAATTCACAGACCAGACTCCTCTTCAAAATTGGAGTTTTAGGCTCAGCAAGAGGATAACATTGACAATTCAGTTTTTAAAAATACCCTGAATGCCACTAGTGATCCTTTTAAAATGGAGGCTGACAACTCGAGGCAAATGAAAATCAAAAATGAGTTCCTTTAAGGGCAATGAAAAAATTCATAAGAAAGAAGATGGGTCATACTACGTAGTTTCGGCAAACAAAGCCTCATCAGTGACCCTGTAATGATCCGGCAAAGAAAGCCAGAGGAAACATACTGCAATTTTTTCGAATTTCGAATAGGCAGTCGATTCAAAGACTGATATAATCAAAATGGGGTCCAAATAATTAAAAACCTGTCTAGAATATGAGTCTAAACCAATAACTTATTTCCGATTTCTCAGAATATTTACGCTGATCTCAAAGGACCAAAAGTAAAATATAAACTGCACTATGGTTGAAATGGATTCATCAAGATTATACATACAGGATACAAAAAAAGTACTAGGCAGCCAAAAAATGTGTATTACATCAGACCTACCACTGGACATAACACAATGACAAACAAAATCGAATCAAACAAGTTCATTACAACTACGTTCTTGCTAGGTTAAAATCGGGCTCCATTCCAATCTGTAACACAGTCACCATTATTCTGGCCAACTGACCACCTAACCACATGACCAACACATCACAATTACCACTGTCATCACTATGACCATTACCATGACTATCACATCTGTCCAAGCCATCATATGCCACAATGTGACAAACTGATTGACCATGCTGCACTAGAATAAAAAGAAAAACTGTCTGGAGTTTCCAAGGGAAACACTACCAGTCGTTTAAAGTCAGACAACCATTTGAGGCATTTCGAGCCAGTTGTTCAAATTATGTTGTTAGGGAACAGAATAAAATTGCAAGAACAGCTAATATATTCACCAATAACAAGCTCATTCAGCTAACAAGATTCTGAGGGTAACTGATGGAATATTTAAGGTCAGAATTGTAGATAGAAGTTTTTCTGACTGTCATTCCAGTGGGTCAGACAGGGCAAAGAATCAAACAAGCTCGAGTATCACATGATCTAGACTCCCTGATGTAAACATCACTATATATATACAGTAAAACCGACATCAGTTGTCAGTTTGGTATTGTCAATATTATTGTAAATAAAGGTTATTTTTAAATTTATCTACGCAATTATATGTTATTTTTGGATAATCTAATTTTATTTTTGGTGACTCCCTATTAATGTGATGGTATTAGGCTAAAAAATTACCATACCTGCACTGTATCGACGCTAGCCAAGTGGTAAAGTCACGGGCCTTTAGAGCTGAAGTATGCGGGTTCGAATCCCGCTGGTGATGTTTTTTCTTTAACATTTTTTTTTTCGCGCCAAAAGCAAAAAATCCTCGATTTTCTCGTGCAGCATGCATTTTTTGTGCTGATATAAATTTTTACTGAACATTCCTTAGTTCATATTCGGTTGCCCTGCCGCGAACATGTCTTCAAAAAAGCTTCTTAATGCCGAAAGCAAAGCCATGGCAGTGAACATTTTGAAAATTTGCAAAGAAGAAAAGAGGAAAGTGGAGCTATTCTTGCCACTTACTAGCCATCTAGCCAGAGCATCTATGCTAACGGGTGTTTCAGAACTTTCAGAACGAACACTGATCAGGGTTTTTTTTTACCTTCATGTTGCGACAAGATACAGCAGTTATCTTATGATACATTGTACATGTACCATAGATGTAATCGGTACGCAAATGTTTCTATGAAATAAAACGTTATTTGCTTTTATGTGGTTCTACTTGTAGTTCCTTTCCATGACTAAAAAACATGTATGTTCATTTTTGAAGACAGATTTTATACAAAATCCCAAAAAGTATAATTCTGATAATAATTATGTATTTTTTCGTTGATAGGTATGCTGCCCCAAAAGAAATAATAAAAATGTAAATTCTGAAACTATTTTATAAAAAAATCATCAAGAAAAAAATAAATCATGCTTTTAATAGCGTTATGAAAAAAGGTTGTCTGCGAGAATCGAATCTGCGACCCTCAGGAAAGTAAACCAGTCGTTTAATGCACTCCTCGCAACTAGTTGCGCTACGCAACTGATTACATTGACACTGCAAAATTAAGTGCTTTTGTGTTAGAATATAACCCGTTACGTACCTGTGGAAAACACCGTTGTTTGTTATGATTTATAAAAAGACGAGTATTTATCAACATTGAAACCATAACACCGACATATTACGGCAGGGTACCTGTATATATATATATATATATTTAACCACCAGGTTTAAAGACCACTAGGTGAACATAATTATTTTAGTCTGCATCCTCAATATATCAAAATGTAGTAAAATATCAGTGCAACAGAAACTAACAATTTCAGAAATAACACTTTCTTTATAAACAATGCACAAATCATGCTGCAGAGTTCAGTCTTCGGGAATAATTCACAGACCAGACTCCTCTTCAAAATAGGAGTTTTAGGCTCAGCAAGAGGATAACATTGACAATTCAGTTTTTAAAATTACCCTGAATGCCACTAGTGATCCTTTTAAAATTAGGCAAGTTTTAAAAATGAATTCATCAAGATTATAAATACAAGATATAAAAAGTCCTAAGCAGCTCAAAAATGTGTATTACACCAGAACTACCACTGGACATAACACAATGACAAACAAAATCGAACCATACAAATTCATTACAACTACGTTCTTGCTAGGATAAAATCAGGCTCCTTTCCAATCTGTAACACAGTCACCATTATTCTGGCCAACTGAACACTTAACCACATGACCAACACATCATAATTACTCGAGAACGCCAGCTCTGACGGCATGTCTTTCTTCTTCGTCAAAGCGCTCTTAGCGCTGCAGTCGTCTACGATATATAGGGTCGGCTCGCCCTGGAACACCCGGTAAAACGCGCGCAAGTAATCGTGAAGGCGCTCATCGGGGTTTAGAACACAAATTTCAGGATCCGTCCAGATCCAGGGGCGCTGCTGATACGTCCTGTTGTACCGTATGGTGGGGCACAGAACCACTACGTGCTGAAATAAACCCCGGCAGGGGCCTTCGAGCAAATCGAGGATAAAAAAGTTTTTTTTGTTTGTTTGTTTTTTCGCATCCCGTCTGCCCGCTGATTGTCGCCGAATGTGTCGTTCCTCCGGAAGATTAATAAACCGCTGAGACGAACCGGCCATCTTCGAGGTTAAGCTGTGCATCCATGATGACGTAGAGGTAGATGCGCCGGCCGCCTCGGCTGTTTTCGTTATCTGGATGGTGTCACACCTTCGCTGGCATTCTCTATCCGTCTTTCGGAGCCGTGGAGCCAGTCGTCGCTTGTCCTGAGGTCAAGCCACAGCGCGTACTTGCTGGTGAGGTATTTTGCAAGGCTGACGTCGGCTAGGGCCAGGTCTCTTTCGACCGATGCCACTGCAGGGTGTCGCTTGCTGCCGGCTGCGAAGAGCTTCCTCGCTTCATCAAACATCTGGTAAGAGCGCATCCCTTGGCTGAAGAGTTGGTTGGGGATCCCTTCGATGGTGATCTCGACCTTGGCGATTTTCGGGTTATAGAAGTCCTCAGTGTCGCGAGCGAAGGGCTGTTGTGCGGCTACATCCTCAAAGAGCATCCAGATGCACTTCATGCTGCTCAAGGGCACGTTGAGATTGATATTCCAGAGGGTGTCGCTCTTGTCTTTGCCGATTTGCGGTGCCGCAGTACCCGGTCATACAGAATCGAAATGCGGCCTTTGTACTGGTTGTTGATCATTTGGGCCGGCTCTGACTGGGTAACCATGGCATTATGTCTCCCCCGAAAAAAATTTTTTCGGAGAGACATATTGTTTTTCCCCCGGGCTTCTGTCTGTCTGTCCGTCTGTCTGTCTGTCCGTCTGTCAAACATTCGTGTCCGCTCTATAATTTGAAAACCGTTCAAGCTATCTTCACGAAACTTCATATTAATAATTAATCAGCATTAGATGATGTGCAGTGCGCAAGAACTATAACGCTCCCATTTATACTTTTTGAATATCCCTTGGAAGTTTGTCGGTATGTATATTTGTATGGGCAAATCGTGTCCAGTCAATAACTTTCTTATTTTCAGATGGATTTTAAAATTACTTGGCAGAAATATTAACAACCATGAGACAATGTGTGGTGCACATGAGGCAGGTCGGTACCTCAAAGGTCAAGGTCATACTTAGAGGTCAAAGGTCAACAAGAGTTGTCAGAAGACAACATAGCTCGCCTTTGGGAGCCTAAGGTGGATGAGGGCAAGTTATCAAAAAAAATTCTTCTGTAAAACAGCCCAATAGACTGCAGCAAATGAAAGAGAACCAAAATGTACCCCTAATCATCCTGTTTTCAAGCCTTTCCACTGCAAAAAAAAAAAAAAAAAAAAAAAAAATGAAAAAGAAATCTATATTTGATAAAAACGGGCCTCCGTGGCCTAATGGATAAGAGCGCTGACTCTTAGTCATTAGGTCTCTCACCGCCGTGGGTTCGAGCCTGGCTCGGGTCACGTGTGAGACGCCAAGTTCTGCAACGGAAGGTCGGGTGGTTTTTCTCCGGGTACTCCGGTTTTTGCCCACCTGTGATTAACGATCGGCTCGATATGAGTGAAATAATCTTGAAAGGGCCGTAAAACCCAAACCAAAAAAAAAAAAAAAAATATATTTGATAAAAAAAAATTCTACAAACTACCAAGTAATAACAAGGCATCACAGACGATACAAAACCCCTCGAGCAAGACAAATTAAAAAAAGCCTAGCCTAGTATTTGTGTAAAATTACATTATATCCATCAATAAATGTAGGTACTTAAGAGTGATGGCAAAGTTTTTCTAAAAATAGCCAAAGTGACCTTGACTTTGAGCCCCAGACCCTGAAAGTTGAACTTCATACCCAACATTTGTATGAAGTTATCTTAAGATCCATCAATAAATCTGGACACTGGAGCAATGATCAAGTTTTTCTAAAAAAAAGCCACAGTGACCTTGACCTTCAGCCCCTGACCCGGAAAGTCAAAGTCACTCAAGATATCATCATAGCAAACATTTGTGTCAAGGTATATTAAAATCCATCAATAAATGAAGGTGCAAGAGCTATGACAAAGTTTTTTTTAAAAATAGCCGCAGTGACCTTGACCTTCAGCCCCAGACCCTGAAAGTCGAACTCGCTCAAGATATCATCATTGCCAACATTTTTGTGAAGTTATATTAAAATCCATCCATAAATGTAGGCACTAGAGCGATCACAAAGTTTTTTTCTAAAAATAGCCACATTGACCTTGACCTTCAGCCCCAGAACCTGAAAGTCGAACTTGCTAGAGATAGTATCATACCCAACATTTGTGTGAAGTTATATTGAAATCCATCAATAAATTAAGGTGCAAGAACGATGACAATGTTTTTTTCTAAAAATAGCCACAGTGACCTTGACCCCATGACCCTGAAAGTAGTGACCTTGACCTTAAGCCCCGGACCCTGAAAGTCAAAGTCACTCGAGATATCATTATACCCAACATTTGGGTGAAGTTATATTAAAATCCATCAATAAATTAAGGCGATAGAGCGATGACAATGCTTTTCTAAAAATAGCCACAGTGACCTTGACCTTGAGCCCCAGACCCCGCTATGTTTTTAAAAAGAAAAAAGAAGAAAAAAGTAAAAAAAAAAAAAATTTCCTCCCCGGGGATTGAACTCACGCAGCTTGCAGGTAAACTTTAACACAGAGAAGTAAGGAAGGTAATACAAAAGAAAATATTAACTTCTCAAAAAGTCGAATTTAAGCCAAAAAAACCTGTAAAATGAAGTACAATGATAATGTTAAATATTGTTTTTTAGCAATTTATAATTATATATTCAAAATAAAGTTGTAAAACATCACATATAAGAGCTTGCAGGTAAACTTTAACCAAATGCGGACGCCGACGCCGACGCTGACGCCGACGCCGGACGCCCGGGGGTATGGCAATAGCTCCCCCTTACTTTCGTAAGGCGAGCTAAAAAGGGGCCTTTTTTCGTGTTTGGTCAATAACTTTCTTATTTTGAGATGGATTTTGAAAACACTTGGCAGAAATGTTAACCAATATAAGACAATGTGTTACGTGCATGTGTCACGTGACTTCCGGTGAGTGGGAGGTTGAGCTAGCCCGCGGCTCCGTTCAGCCTCACACACACCTAAAGGCAGCGTGCGTCAAGATAGACGAGGGGTGGTCTAATCGAGAAAGAACAAGGTCCAAGTAACACAAATATTTATTTACAACATCACTTCAATAAAACAGTACACGTCACTTCAATGAAACAGTACACGTCACTTCAATGAAACAGTACACGTCACTTCAATGAAACAGTACACGTCACTTCAATGAAACAGTACACGTCACTTCAATGAAACAGTACACGTCACTTCAATGAAACAGTACACGTCACTTCAATGAAACAGTACACGTCACTTCAATGAAACAGTACACGTCACTTCAATGAAACAGTACACGTCACTTCAATGAAACAGTACACGTCACTTCAATGAAACAGTACACGTCACTTCAATGAAACAGTACACGTCACTTCAATGAAACAGTACACGTCACTTCAATGAAACAGTACACGTCACTTCAATGAAACAGTACACGTCACTTCAATGAAACAGTACACGTCACTTCAATAAAACAGTACACGTCACTTCAATAAAACAGTACACGTTACTTCAATAAAACAGTACACGTTACTTCAATAAAACAGTACACGTTACTTCAATAAAACAGTACACAACACACACTCACTTATGGAAAACAACAGTTACTTATGTCTTACATTTAAGACACAATGCTCTTAGGAGCAATAAGAGAATTCCTTTTCTGTTCCCATTTTTAGGATTGTAATATACGAGATGTGTTCATTTTTTAACCATACACGTTTAAGGAAATCTCTGATACACGGGACGCCTGTATGCCTCCTTCACACGTCCTTCATGTTGGAGATTCTTCCTTCATATAAGAGATTCGTTTCTGACTACGTCAAGTATGGAATACCCTCTTGGCTTGACAAAATAGTCGATTAGATGCTACTACGGGCCACAGGCCATTGGTAGATCATAAAGCCTTGTAGATGTCTGAAATTAACGAACATTTCATAATAATCTCTGCTAACCTCAACTTTTCAAATTCTCTCCCTGATGTGTGATGCCATGCCCGCGCAAGTGGGGGGTTGTGAAACTTTCAGGATAATTTGACCTTTGACAAATGCGATAAATGAAAGCCACCCCTCATTGCACGGGAAACCTGCATAACAGATCACTAGGAGCGGGCAAGCGAGCGTTATATCAACGTATATTCGACGTCAACGGTCATGACGTCAACGTCAATTTGACGTCACGACGTTGCGGCCGAATACACGTGGTGGGACTGATATAACCTCAGTGCACCAAAGCTTACTACATTTAAGACAAAACTATTACACTTAAGAAACGAGCTTATACATGTACAAATAAAATACAGAAACATTACACTTTTAAATGATTGGAATTGTCCCTTAGAACGCCATTGCGCAAACAACCAATGCGTTACCATAAATATAATGTTCTTCTACCAAAACATATGGCTGAAAATGACGGTGCAAAAGTTTGCCATTGTTCCCTACTTCTGCCCAGAATACGGACCGCGTCCACACGTTAGAACAGTATCACTGCGTGAGGCCGTTCTAACGAGTACCCACAATCCGCATGCCAAAGCAGAAACACGAAAAAATGAGTGCACCACCGTTATTTTAACACTGCAGCGACAATGTATCGCTCGGAGTACTCTGATATAAGTACACCGACTCTAAACTAAGGATAAAGGGTACTAACTCATGATGACAACCAGCCGTAGATGCTGGGACTCCTCGCCTTGCCAACAGACGGCGAGTAAAGTACATTATTTTGTCATCCATCATCGAGTACAGTATGCTCGCCCAGTCTTTCAGGCTAGACCGGTGAGCAAAATGTACTCCCCTCAAAATATTTGGAAAATCTGCTTGGAGCCAATGATTGATAAAAAAAAACATATCGCGCGTAGACGCAGGTGGCGTCTGATCAGGGTCTACAGAAAATGCACACGGACACTATTTCATTAAAACTTTCATTGGATCTGAACAGTCTTCCAACGAATGAAGAGAAAAAAAACATGTCCAATAACATTATTGTGAAAATTCAGTGCTGCGTCTGATCAGGACCTTCAATGCAATGAAGCGCCGATAATGATGGTATGTGTGACCTTAAACTGCGCCTGATCAGAATCTACACAAATTATATTGCAAAAAGATGCGTGCGTGCGTGCCCTATGAACCAACGCCGTCTTACACGGTATCTTTCAATCCTAACGCAGTTATCTCCCCTACTATGAACGCGGGTACATAAATCGCCAAAATTATCTACCCTTACAATAGATGGCGATCCATGTAAGCAATAGATCCAGCGCTTAAGTTCCATTTCTTCTCTGCCCAACACTAAGGTGCCCCCCTTATGTGCTGTATAGGGAAAAGAAATGGCAATATTAACACAAGAAGGATCCTGACAAGCAAGAATAGCGCTGCATCTAAGAATCAAAGATAATAAATAAAAATCATTTTACTCGCTGTTATCGGCCTATGCTCGATACTGCAACATCGGCTCTGGAAATAATGTCCCACACCCGATGTTGAGCGCTCAGTTACTTATATAGGGATGGGACAGTACACGTGTACGATCATGCGATGGCCTTGTCACAATAGCTCGCAAAGTCGGGTCGCCTGATCGACACGCCACCTGTATGGAGGACCACATAGGCCAGCCAGCAGAGAATAACCGAGGGTTCAAGAAGGTTAGTTGGTCAGAAAATACGCCCTCTTAACAAGATCTGTCTGATTTGACAGACAAAACTTCCATCAAGAACATATGTTTAGGTGTGTGCAGGTCCGAAACCGTCCGAAAAGAACGAAGAAACCTACGTTTATCAAGGAAAACATAATTGGACAGTTTTCTTGACAAGGCCTAGCTACCGTAGCACAAAAAATATAAGAATTCGGTTAACTTGTAAACATGTCAGCATTGCTCTCTTGTAAGAGAACAAGTAAATACATGCCTATAAATTTCGGGTTGAAAATAAGAAACCTTGTCGTGACAAAAGTCCCCCTTTGGGAGGAAAAGGATATGAAAGATTTCCTTTTTCTTAACTATCGACAAGAGGTTCTTGTTAACCTGCACACAGCTGTATACAACAATAAACGTACACCTATGTTTATGATCTACTGAGATAATCAGCCCCTACATTATCCGGTCCTCGGATGGCTATGATTCTGAATCGATAGGGCTGAATCTTTAATGCCCATCTCATTATACGAGGGTTAAGTCCCTTGGCGGACTGCATGTACGACAGAGGCTTATGGTCAGTCTCAAGCCAAAATTCTACACGAAAAAGATACTTGTGGAACTTCTCAATTCCCCATACAATGGCTAAACATTCCTTCTCAATGACGGAGTAGTTGCGTTCCCTAGGTAAAAGTTTCCTACTAGCATACGCTATTGGAAGTGTACCTTCATCCTCAAACTCTTGCAGAAGGACAGCACCAATGCCCGTGTCTGACGCATCGGTTCTAAGAATAAAGGGATGACTGTCATTAAACAAGGGCAGGCGAAGAATAGGGCTAGACGTGAGCCTATTCTTCAGCGTCTGAAATGCTTTTTCATGACAGTCTTGCCAATCCTTGATGTTGTTAGGTCTGTCCTTCTTTGTCAAATCAGTTAACGGGGAAGCAATGGTGGCGAAATTAGGGATAAACCTCCGATAAAAGCCTGCCAAGCCAAGGAAAGATCTGATCTGCTTCTTAGTTTTGGGTCTGGGTGCCTCCTTAATGGCATGAATTTTGTCTTCTTGCGGTCTTAACGTCTGCTCGACGATACTGTGACCAAGACAATCAATCTTATCAAACCCAATCATGCATTTCGAAGGTTTCGCCGTCAAACCAGCTGACCTGAGGCGGTCAAGAACCTGACGTAGAGACGTCACATGCTCCCTCCATGTTTGGGTAAAAATCCACATATCATCAACAAAACTGTCAACATTGGAAAGGTCACGCAAAACCTTACGCATCAGCCTACAGAAAGAAGCACTGGCATTTACCAATCCAAACGGCATGGTTTTGAATTGGAAAAGCCCTTTAGGAGTTTCAAATGCAGTTAGAGGTTTTGCCGCCTCGGCGAGGACTAACTGCCAATAACCTTTACAAAGATCCATTTTCGTGAAGTATCTATGGCCAGACATTCTATTGATAACTTCCTCCATATTCGGTATAGGTTCTGCATCGAATTCCGTAATCTTATTTAGCTTACGGAAATCGATACAAAACCGTATCGATCCGTCCTTCTTTGGTACAAGAATGATCGGCGAGGAATATGGCGAAACCGAGGGCTCAATAACATCGAACTCAAGCATTTCCTGAAGCTCCTTTTCCATGACGTCACGCGTCTTATACGGGATAGGATAACCCTTAGACCTTACTGGTTCAGTCGTCAGCAGTTTTATATCATGTTTGATTAGGTCAGTACGACCCGGTATACTCGTCAATACGTCCGGATACCGACTTATGAGCGACTTGATTTCATCTTGTTGTTCCGGTGTTAACTTGTCCGAAACTTGGACTTCTTCAAATGATTCATTATCAGATCCTAATGGGAAAATACAATCATTTAATGATAGTACGTCGCTCTCATCGTCCTCAGTGGAACATACCGATTCTGCTGACAAAAGGCAGTGTGACGCAGTATGCCGTTCGACGTACTGCTTTAGCATATTTGCATGATATGTCTTCACTACCCCCTCTACATCAACTCTGTAGTCCATTTTATTAACTACTTCCTCAACTACACACGGGCCTTTCCATTGTAATAGCAACTTGTTGCTACTAGTGGGAAGTAAGATGAGAACTTTATCTCCCACTTTAAACTGGCGCGACTTCGCGCGCGTATCATGGTATTTTTTTGCCTGATTTGAGCCTTCCTAAGGTTTTCATGTGCTAATTTACACATTTCCTCAATTCTATTCCTCAAATCAATAACATTGATAAGTTGAATGCACCTGTTCGTCCTCTACCTCCTCCGACCAAAGTTCTCTCAAAATAGACATTGGGCCTTTGACATTACGACCAAACAACAGTTCGAAAGGCGAGAAACCAAGACTCTCTTGAGGAACTTCTCTTACAGCAAACAACAATGCGGGTAAAAACTTATCCCAGTCTCTGGGTCGTTCAGCACTCAACTTGCGCAGCATCTGCTTCAGGCAAGCATGGAATTTTTCAATTAAACCATTTGTCATCGGATGATAAATTGATGTCGTTAACTGCTGTAATGACAGCAACCTACTGACCTTCATGACCTCAGAGGTAAACTCGGTACCACAGTCTGAAAGCAACTCATCAGGTACACCAACTCTACTGAACATCTCGACAAGGGCCTCCGCTACCCGCTCAGTTTCAATACTAGGCAATGCCACCGCCTTAGGATAGCGTGTGGCATAATCAATTAAGGTCAAAATGTACCGGGACTTCCGATCAGACCGAGGTTCAATGGGACCGACAATATCAACAGCCACCCTCTTGAATGGTGTATCAATAATTGGCATTCTACCTAAAGGTACCTTAGGGACACGACCCTTTGGTATGGTTCTCTGGCAAATGTCGCACGACTTACAAAACCTAGATACATCGCCATAAACACCAGGCCAATAAAACTCCGAAACAACTCTGTCCAAGGTTTTTCTGATACCCAAGTGTCCTGCCAATAAAGATTCATGGGCAAGCTTAAGAACCTTTTCTCTATAACCAGAAGGAACAATAAGTTGTAATGAGGTCTTATTGCCGAGAGTGAACTGCCTATACATCAAGTCTTTCTTACTGACAAACTTAGCTTCACCCCTATTCAAGCCCCTAGTGACCGAAACTGTCCCAGATTGTACCCTGCGCCTGATCAAGTGCAAACTAGAATCACTCTGCTGAGCAAGTTTGAAAGCTTCCCTGTCACCACACAAAATCTGTTCCGGGACCTTAAGTTTTCTATACACTTTTTCTTCATTCCTAGCTTGTGACCTGGTAACCACACTAGCTGCATTATCTGCCGAGAAATGTGACATATCAGGCAGCTTAGAACCGTCAATATTACCAATAACCAAGTCGTAAAGTGTATCATCCATGCATAATGCCTCAGTAGTACCTTTGAAAAAGGGACAATCTATATCAATTAGTGCCATAGGACAAACATTGGAAGTCTGATCAATCAATGTGACCTCAGATTCCTTAGTTATCAACTGATCAGATACCAAACATCTACGGATTACCACACCAGTACACCCAGTATGTCGTAATACCACTACCTTTTTTCCATTCATCAAACCGGGAGCTGTGGGTAACCTAGACTTCAAGAAATAACAAACCCATTCCTTATCCTTACTCCAAGAAGTATCAATACCGTCTTTCACTGGATAAGCACTCTGCATATCACTATCAATAATAGAGTCACTGTTATTTCTATTTGCTCTACAAAAGCTTATCTGATGATCTCCCTTAGCTGTACTACTGTTTTGATTCTGATGCATTCCTCTACCGCGTCCGCGATAATCTCGACCTCTTCCACGTCCGCGGTTGGCACCACGACCAATATTATGGTCAGCCGTATTGTCAACCGTTTTATTTTCCTCTATATTCGCGCTCGAAACCATCTTACGGCTGGGATGGTTCCAGCACTTAAATGTTAAGTGCGCCTTACCGCATATACCACACTTTATGTCCGGTTTCTTACCGGAAGTGGTATCATTATTTTTGTTAGGATCGTTGGGCTTATTTTGAGGCCCCCCTTTTCCGCCTTGTGCTGCCTTCGACACACAGCTAAGGACACCGCCTCTCGCTTCCGCAAAGAGATCGGCCTCCTTAGCCATATCAGATACACTTTCAAATTCCCTAGGCTTCAAATGAACGTACAATTCCCTATTGCAACATTCCAAAAATTGATCCCTTGTCATAAAATCACAGACTGCGTCATATGATTTTGTTACATTACCAAGGGACAACCACTTATCAAAATAACTTCTCAGTCTGCCACTGAACTGTATAAAAGTTTCACTCTTAACTGGTCTGTCGTAACGAAACTTTTTACGGAAACCTCTTTCAGTCATGTCAAAGTTTTTCAGCAATGCTTCTTTGAGCTTAACATAATCATTTGCATCTTCATTTGAGAGCCTATCATAAACTTCCAGGGCACGGCCTTTTAATAATGCACTCAAATTTATAGCCCAACGATCCGTTTCCCACTTATTCGCGGTCGCGTATTTCTCAAACCGCGAAATGTAACTATCCATCTTATCCTTTGCCTCGTCAAAGTAAGGCAACTTCGGATCCTTAGCCCGCGCTGCTTTCTCAGTCTGTTCATGCGCGATTTTAACGTTTGCCGTCAAACGTTCGCGTTCTAACCTTATGTTCAACTCCGCTATTTCCTTCTCATGGGCCAATTTAGACAACTCTAATTCTCTTTCCTTCTCTACCTGAGCTAATTTAGCCAATTCTAATTCTTTATCCTTCTCTACCTTAGCCAACTCCAATTCTCTATCTTTCTCTACCTGAGCTAATTTAGCCAACTCCAATTCTCTATCCTTTTCTACCTGAGCTAATTTAGCCGACTCCAATTCCCTTACGCGGACCCTTTCCTCCCTTTCAAATGCCTGCTGTTCCTTAACCCAATTTTGGAGTTCCTGCCCCTCATAACCTAAGCGGGTTCCTTGTTCCAATAACTTGTCCATTTTGGAATGACGTATAATTACACGTCGGTCAAAATATAAATGGCAAAATGCTATAAAACTAGCAAAATATTTCACCAGATAGATATATTGTGCATAAGACCAGATAAAATACTGATCAAACAAGCTACTTAATGTTGTTAAGCAAGCTTAATTCATAAAAACGTCAAAATTTGAACGTCAAAATTGGCGTTACGTTATCATAACTCACAAATAGGAACGTGACTCCAAATGATCATTACCATTGAAGCTACGCCTCGCGTATTAACACAATATCACTGATGAACGTCAATAACCATGTTATTCTGACGTTATATTGACGTCAGACCTACGTGACGTCACGGACAAGAAACAGAATTCAAAAGGGGAAAGCTCAACAAAAAGCACCACGACAACGGGAAGCTATAAGGGACATACACAACGGAACATTGAGCGGTAACACTAGGCTGACGTTAATAAATGGAAACTCTAACCACCATCCGAGAAAAGGATGAAGCTGTATCTCAGTTTTCCCTTAAGTTACTAAATCCTTACATGATTTTGATTCACATGATTTGATTTCACAGTACTATAGCAATACTAGAACATACATGTAGCTTCTTATCACAAACCGCTACATCCACAAAAATATGAATAAATGGGCTCTTGGAATATGACAACAACACATGCAAATGAGCCCGTTAATAACTTAAGACCTGCATTTTCTTTCAAAGACCTAATCTTTGGGTGAGTGGGAGGTTGAGCTAGCCCGCGGCTCCGTTCAGCCTCACACACACCCAAAGGCAGCGTGAGTCAAGATAGACGAGGGGTGGTCTAATCGAGAAAGAACAAGGTCCAAGTAACACAAATATTTATTTATAACATCACTTCAATAAAACAGTACACGCCACTTCAATAAAACAGTACACGCTACTTCAATAAAACAGTACACAACACACACTCACTTATGAAAACAGTTACTTATGTCTTACATTTAAGACAATGCTCTTAGGAGCAATAAGAGAATTTCTGTTCCCATTTTTAGGATTGTAATATACGAGATGTGTTCATTTTTTGAACCATACACGTTAAAGGAGATCTCTCTGATACACGGGACGCCTGTATGCCTCCTTCACACGTCCTTCATGTTGGAGATTCTTCCTTCATATAAGAGATTCGTTTCTGACTACTTCAAGTATGGAATACCCTCTTGGCTTGACAAAATAGTCGATTAGATGCTACTACGGGCCACAGGCCATTGGTAGATCATAAAGCCTTGTAAATGTCTGAAATTAACGGACATCTCATAATAATCTCTGCTAACCTCAACTTTTCAAATTCTCTCCCTGATGTGTGATGCCATGCCCGTGCAAGTGGGGGGTTGTGAAACTTTCAGGATAATTTGACCTTTGACAAATAAGATAAATGAAAGCCACCCCTCATTGCACGGGAAACCTGCATAACAGATCACTAGGAGCGGGCAAGCGAGCGTTATATCAACGTATATTCGACGTCAACGGTCATGACGTCAACGTCAATTTGACGTCACGACGTTGCGGCCGAATACACGTTGTGGGACTGATATAACCTCAGTGCACCAAAGCTTACTACATTTAAGACAAAACTATTACACTTAAGAAACGAGCTTATACATGTACAAATAAAATACAGAAACATTACACTTTTAAATGATTGGAATTGTCCCTTAGAACGCCATTGCGCAAACAACCAATGCGTTACCATAAATATAATGTTCTTCTACCAAAACATATGGCTGAAAATGACGGTGCAAAAGTTTGCCATTGTTCCCTACTTCTGCCCAGAATACGGACCGCGTCCACACGTTAGAACAGTATCACTGCGTGAGGCCGTTCTAACGAGTACCCACAATCCGCATGCCAAAGCAGAAACACGAAAAAATGAGTGCACCACCGTTATTTTAACACTGCAGCGACAATGTATCGCTCGGAGTACTCTGATATAAGTACACCGACTCTAAACTAAGGATAAAGGGTACTAACTCATGATGACAACCAGCCGTAGATGCTGGGACTCCTCGCCTTGCCAACAGACGGCGAGTAAAGTACATTATTTTGTCATCCATCATCGAGTACAGTATGCTCGCCCAGTCTTACAGGCTAGACCGGTGAGCAAAATGTACTCCCCTCAAAATATTTGGAAAATCTGCTTGGAGCCATATGATTGATAAAAAAATACATATCGCGCGTAGACGCAGGTGGCGTCTGATCAGGGTCTACAGAAAATGCACCCTGGCACTATTTCATTAAAACTTTCATTGGATCTGAACAGTCTTCCAACGAATGAAGAGAAAAAAAAACATGTCCAATAACATTATTGTGAAAATTCAGTGCTGCGTCTGATCAGGACCTTCAATGCAATGAAGCGCCGATAATGATGGTATGTGTGACCTTAAACTGCGCCTGATCAGAATCTACACAAATTATATTGCAAAAAGATGCGTGCGTGCGTGCCCTATGAACCAACGCCGTCTTACACGGTATCTTTCAATCCTAACGCAGTTATCTCCCCTACTATGAACGCGGGTACATAAATCGCCAAAATTATCTACCCTTACAATAGATGGCGATCCATGTAAGCAATAGATCCAGCGCTTAAGTTCCATTTCTTCTCTGCCCAACACTAAGGTGCCCCCCTTATGTGCTGTATAGGGAAAAGAAATGGCAATATTAACACAAGAAGGATACTGACAAGCAAGAATAGCGCTGCATCTAAGAATCAAAGATAATAAATAAAAATCATTTTACTCACTGTTATCGGCCTATGCTCGATACTGCAACATCGGCTCTGGAAATAATGTCCCACACCCGATGTTGAGCGCTCAGTTACTTATATAGGGATGGGACAGTACACGTGTACGATCATGCGATGGCCTTGCCACAATAGCTCGCAAAGTCGGGTCGCCTGATCGACACGCCACCTGTATGGAGGACCACATAGGCCAGCCAGCAGAGAATAACCGAGGGTTCAAGAAGGTTAGTTGGTTAGAAAATACGCCCTCTTAACAAGATCTGTCTGATTTGACAGACAAAACTTCCATCAAGAACATATGTTTAGGTGTGTGCAGGTCCGAAACCGTCCGAAAAGAACGAAGAAACGTACGTTTATCAAGGAAAACATAATTGGACAGTTTTCTTGACAAGGCCTAGCTACCGTAGCACAAAAAAAAATATAAGAATTCGGTTAACTTGTAAACATGTCAGTATTGCTCTCTTGTAAGAGAACAAGTAATTACATGCCTATAAGTTTCGGGTTGAAAATAAGAAACCTTGTCGTGACCCAGGTTGGTAACTCAAAGGTCAAGGTCATACTTAGAGGTCAAAGGTAAAAAGGGGGCCTTTTTCGGGTTTTGTAAATAACTAACTTATTTTTAGATAGAATTTGAAGTTATTTGGCAAAAATGTTAACTGTCATGAGACGATGTGTTGCATGCATGATTCAGTTTGGTAGCTCAAATGTCAAGGTCATACATAGAGATCAAATGTGAAAAAGGGGCCTTTTCTCGTGTTTGGTCAATAACTTTCTTATTTTTAGATGGGTTTTGAAATTGCTTGGCAGAAATGTTAACCACCATGAGATGATGTGTTGCACGCATGACCCAGTTTGGTACCTGAAAGGTCAAGGTCATACATAGAGGTTAAAGGTAAAAAATGGGCCTTTTTGTGTCCTGTCAATAACTTTCTTATTTTTAGATGGATTTTCAAATTACTTGGCAGAAATGTTAACCACCTCGAGACGATGTGTTGCGTGCATGACCCAAGTTGGTACCTCAAATGTCAAGGTCGTACTAAGAGGTCAAAGGACAAAAAGGGGCCTTTTTTAGTGTTCAGTCAATAACTTTCTTATTCCTGGATAGATTGTGAAATTACTTGGCAGAAATGTTAACCATCATGAGACGATGTGGTACACGCTAGACCCAGGTCGGTATCTCCAAGATCAAGGTCATACTAAGAGGTCAGAGGTAAAAAAGTTTTTTTTTGTGTGTGTCCAGTCAATAACTTTTTTATTACTGGATGGACTTTATACAGTAACCATGCAGAAATGTTCACCGTCATTAGACCATGAGTCATGTGCAAGACCAAGGTCCATACTTCCAATGTCAAGGTCATACCTAGAGGTCAAAGGTAAAAAAAGGGAAGCCAATAACTTCCTTATTCTTTGATGGATTATGAAATTACTTGGCAGAAATGTTAACCATCATGAGACGATGTGTTGTACCTCAAAGGTCAAGGCCATACTTAGAGGTCAAATGTAAAAAAAGGGCTGTTTGTGTACGGCCAATAACTTTTTTATTTCTCTATACATTTTTAAAGTTACTTTGCAGAAATGTTCATCTTCGTTAGATGATGTGTTGCATACAAGACCAAGCTCAATACCTCCAATGTCAAGGTCATACTTAGAGGTCAAAACGGGGGAGACATCTGTGTTTTTGTAGAAAAACAAATTCTAGTACTCAAGACAGATGTTTTCAATGTCGAAATAGATACCTCTCTGCCTGTGGCCTGGATCACACGGTTGTAGTCGTTACGTGAGCTTATACTCGAGTTGGTCGCCCAGCGCGCTCTGGTAGAATGACATGTGGCTCTCGAGCAGCTCGAAGTCCAGTGGGATGTAGAAGCGATTGACGTAAGCATCGGCGACGCCTTTGTCCGCTAGAACGGACTCGTCTTTGTTCCCAGCATTGATTCGGATCCTCGTCGTATTTCGGTTATTCGACGTATCAAGGAGTTCGCGGAGGCATCGGTAGGGGTCAAGTTTTCGTCCGTACTTGCTTGATGACATGGTGTCAACTTCGCTGACATTCGACAAAGTCTGTTTTAAACATGCGCGGCAACCTTCAAATGCATATTCATTATTGCTGACTTTCAAAATCCCATGTCCGAAGACAGGTCCGACCCTTATGATGCCGACAATGACGCGCTCTCGTTCAACATGCCCGAGGCTGGTATGGACCCACCGATGGACGTCGAGAAAGGGCTACGCGCGGCCTGGGACAATATTCAGAACCTGCGAGGTGAGTTAAGATGGACAGCACTTGATGACCAGAAGAGGCGTCTGGTCGATACTTTCTACAAAGAATTGAGCCGTGCCTTAAAGGGGTTGCGCCTCGAAAGCAGTATCGACTATGACGAGTTTGGGATTTATGACGACGGTAAAACACTCTACTGGACCCCCGGCGACAAAAGATTCCTACCACTGCGACAAGGGGAGGATTCCGGTTTCTGGCCCTCTCCACACTGGCCTCGAAATATGGAACAGGCGGCATAAATGCAATTCGGCAATCACTGGGGCTCACTGACTATAATCGAATATACCGCGTCTCAACAAAGAGGGTGTGGAAATACTCCAAAAGGCAGAGGAAACCCTCCCAAAAATATTGAATCCATCGAGGTGACAGAGCTCCCTGGCGTAGCCCACGACGTTATTGAAACAGCAGGAGATGTCGAGGCCGCATTGAAGACAATTGATGATCAGCCTATTGACACCGCGTGGGTCACCAGGCCAAAAGAGAGCTTGCTGTGCTTGAAAATGCTATGACTCGAACCCGAGACGAGCTCATGAACAACCTGGCGAAGCTCTCGATGGCCGAAAGCCGGAAAACCGAGGCTGAAAAACTCTTGGCCCTGGAACGTCAAAAACTGACGGAGACGAACGACCCCGAGATGCAGCAGGAGATTCAAGACCGAATCAAAAAGCTTGAGGGCGATCTCTCTGGCATCGAACTTGAAAGACAGACAAGGCTCGAAGTCGTCTCTACGAACAGAGAAACTCTCCAGTCCCAGATCTCCCGAATCCGTGAGACGTTCAGGCAGATGCTCCATGAAGACAAGACGCTGGTTGAGCGAATACGGACACTCTTTCGCGAACAGGGGATAACAATTGTGAGCATCCTTACAGCGATTGTGATGGCAATCTCGACCCTAGTGCTTGCGCTCACCGGCGGTGGGGGAGTGTGCCTGCGCCGGCTCCCAGGCCACCCGGCAAGAAGGGAGGGGTCAAGGGGTGAGTAGAAAGCTCCTACAGTCCCTCGGGCGTGCCCTGGCCAATTTTGCCGGCAAGGCCGCGGCTGCCGTGCCCGGATCCATCGGGTCCATCGTCTCTTGGCTATTTAGCACGCTAGGGAAGGCCGCTTCATGGCTCGCACATAATTTGTGGGCCTTGGTCATCGGGGGGGGGGGGGGGGGCTTCTTCTCGTGGCTGCAAGGGACTGGCTAGCGAGATCGCGCGACGAACCAAAGCACCACTAAGCCAAACACGATCCCTGCGACTATGAGAGCTGTTTTTTCTTCTTCATGAGCGAGACCGGATTTCCAGTCTGCTGGCGCAATTACCGCGGCAGGCGTAGGTGGCGACCCTTCGGGTCTGCCGCTCGGTGGTGAGACCCTACGGGTCTGTCGATCGGTCCCGGCTGGTGAGGCAGTTTTCCCCTGGAATGTCCTGTCGACTTTAGAGCTGCCAGCACTGCTGGCGCTGATCGGTTGTGGCCGATTACCGCGTCTGATCCTGCTATTTGGATTTGGTTATTATCACCTTAGACATTGCCGGGATGGAGTGCCATGTCGCTCGGCATCAAGTAGAGCCCTCTCCCGCAGACGTAATCCAGTGGTGTGGATGCATAGTGCAACGTCTTTTGATAGCGATCGATGCTGCTGGGGATGTCGACGGGTGAGGCGATGGCGTCTTCGAGATTCGCCATAAATTGCTTTTGAGCGTCGAACCCCGTCCCGACTTTGAGAATGTTGGGACGGGTCTGAGCTTGCGCTCCCAAGATTACCCAAACGTAAGTCCTAATCGAGTCGTTGAGGCGCTCGACACCCGCTTGCGTGAAGCCTTCTGATTTATCGAGAATGAACATCGTCATCCTCTTTGAAATATCCCGATTATGGCGTATGGCGTTCTTCGTGTGAAAGAAGGGGCCATCGGAGCTGTGATCACTGCGGTATTTCCCCGAAGGGATCATGAAGGTACTGAAAGATCCGAGGCCATGACACCCGTAGTCCAGCTTTTGCCTCCAATCCGTAGAAGGCTTAACGGCGAACTCCTCACAAAGCCGCTTGTAGGCCCTGGAGTCATATTGGTTATCGAACCATGAATGGGACTCGTCCCCAGGGAGGGCGACTTTTAGCTCCTCAAGCAGACGCCTCATCGTATAATAGAAATGAAAGCAATACAGGCTTGCAAGAAGGGGCTCCTCCGCTTGGAGATGATCCTGGAATGAAACACCACATCCGGCGGTTGCGCACCAAACCGCAAAGTTCAGCTGGCACTGCCACCAGCAGAAGGGGGTGTGCTGCCAGCTGGCCGCCTGTCTGATAATTTGCCGAGCTATTAAACGTAAATTCTTTTTATCTATGCCCATTTTGCGTTACAACTGTTCAAGTCAATATATACTCACTGGCGTTCAAAAATCAATCTTGCCAGGACCCTGTCTCCGGTTGAGCTAGAGATTGCTCCCTGCGAGTTGACGTATTATCACTGGTGGTACAACATATGCATGGCGAAAAGGAACAATAAGGTCTGAAATAACGAGACTGCAAAAATAATACCTGACGGGTATTATAACGTCTGTGAGCTAAACGAAAGGGTGTTTCAGCGGTTGGGCAAAGTTCAGCTGGCACTGCCACCAGCAGAAGGGGGTGTGCTGCCAGCTGGCCGCCTGCCTGATAATTTGCCGAGCTATTAAACGTAAATTCTTTTTATCTATGCCCATTTTGCGTTACAACTGTTCAAGTCAATATATACTCACTGGCGTTCAAAAATCAATCTTGCCAGGACCCTGTCTCCGGTTGAGCTAGAGATTGCTCTCCCTGCGAGTTGACGTATTATCACTGGTGGTACAACATATGCATGGCGAAAAGGAACAATAAGGTCTGAAATAACGAGACTGCAAAAATAATACCTGACGGGTATTATAACGTCTGTGAGCTAAA
The DNA here is from genome assembly GCA_963580285.1 of Lucinisca nassula. NCBI lineage: Eukaryota > Metazoa > Mollusca > Bivalvia > Lucinida > Lucinidae > Lucinisca > Lucinisca nassula. Next base: position 66,252,878 of record OY757025.1, on the reverse strand, counting down.
CGAAAGGGTGTTTCAGCGGTTGGGCGCCGAACTCACTCTTGATGAACCATCTGGTCTACTGCAATTAATGGTAAAGCCCGGATATGCCATAATAATGAATCGCGAATTAGCCAGGCTCTTAGACTTTTCCAACGATGTTTTCAGAGTTGCTAGGGCCCCGGCTAGTGACAAAATAAAACCCCAGACGATCACTGCAGAGAGACCACACAAACTGGCCGTCCATCGCGAGGTCTACTTTCATCTTGCTGAGTTAAGTACTTCAGGCAACCTGCATAACGGTCGCCCCTCTACACTGCTTAGATCCATCCCTGTCCAGAACGAAAAGTTCGGGAGCTGGTAGAACTGAATCATTTCCTGTCTTACAGTACAAAAGGTTGTCGTCAGGGCCTATTTCACAGCTTACTATCTCACTTAGAGACACCAACGGGGAGATGTTACCATTCGAGTATATGAGCGCAACCCTACATATAAGGAATGGTTGACGCAAGCGGCCCCGGTGGGGTCAGAAGATGCCATGGGGTGGCTTTGGCTGATCTTGGTGACACCGAGGGGTTCGATAAGGATGGGAAGGAAGATCGCTTGTATGCCTTCCAGCTCTCTGATGGGGTGTAAAAAAGAAAAGGGGTCACCCAAGCGGGGTCACTGAAATACGAAGAGTTGAGCGATGTGGATGTTTCACATGCCGTCCCAAAACGGGTTCATACGCTGGCCTTCACTGGGAGCAAGTGGGTTGCCTTTGCGGACCCCCTACAACAAACGGGATGGTTTATTGATATAAACCTCTTATCTCCGTACGTCTTGACTGGAAAGCAGCACAAAGTTCGGAAGATAGTGAATAGTGGCACCCGGATATGCTCTTATATTCATGAGGCGAAAAACATTGTCATAGCACAAGACAGATTCAGTTATATATTTAAGACAAGCAACAACCGACGGGGAACCCTACAAATGGTCCCCGAATTCTCCCCAAAGGGACCCATTGGTTTTAGTTTACAAATATTAACAATCTTCCTCGAGATTTTTCTCGGGGACAGGCCTGACGACTTTGTTGATGTCTTACCTGGCTTCAAGCTCAAGTGGACCCAAGCGCATGCCAATAAAGAAGTTGGGTCCATACGCTCGCGGACTGAAAAGAGCGCAGGCTGGGTCAGGACCGGCTCCCAATGAGCTGCTCCAATCGCAATCCCCTTAATTGTTTTCCAGGGTTTGCTCGAAAAGGCTCTTCCTGGTCGAAACATTGCAAGTACAAATCACACCGTTCTCGGTAGCGACCATAAGCCGAGACCATGCGAGTACATGTACCACGTGCCGTATTTGGCATATTCGCAAATCAGCACATCACACCCAGTGTATAAGAGCCCTTTGATTTAATCCATTGCTGAATGGAGCTTGTCTCGGTGGTAGATGTTTGGGTGTTGGGAGGTTTTATTTTAAGGGGCGCCGTTTTACTATTTAATCCGTATTTATGGATATCCATAATTATTTATGGATATCCATCAATCGAATTATGGATATCCATTATTCGGCTGATTTATGGATATCCATAAATCAAAATATGGATATCCATAAATCGAATTATGGATATCCATAAATCGATTTGTGGATATCATTAACTTAGATCGAAATATGGATATCCATAAATCGAATTATGGATATCCTTAATTCGAATTATGGGTATCCATTATTCGGCTGATTTATGGATATCCATAAATCGAATTATGGATATCCATAATTCTCCTCTGCAAATAAACCTCATGGATAATGACTGCTCCCTTTGCCAAAAAAATCGACTATTCCCGTCAGGTTTCCGATTTAGGTTTGTAATAGAAGCCGGGATGGAGGTGGAGGTAATGTAGGGTAGACTTAGTGGTGGCCTATGGTTTGTTTGTTTGATTTGAGGTTTAACGTCCCCGTCAACACTGTAAAGGTCATTTTGGAGACGTTGCTTCCAATTTTGTGGGACTTTTACCCGACATTGAGATGAATTGATGTGGGAGAGATATGTTTTGTTTGATTTGAGGTTTAACGCCCCCTTCAATACTATTTAGAGTATTTTGGAGACATTAGTCATTAGGTCTCTCACCGCCGTGGGTTCGAGCCTCGCTCGGGTCACGTGTGAGACGCCAAGTTCTGCAACGGAAGGTCAGGTGGTTTTTCTCCGGGTACTCCGGTTTTCGCCCACCTATGATTAACGATCGGCTCGATATGAGTGAAATAATCTTGAAAGGGCCGTAAAACCCAAACCAAAAAAAAAAAAAAAAAAAAAAAAAAAAAAATTTTGGAGACATTGCTTCCAATGATGTTGGGCATTAAGCTTCATTGAGATGAAATGACATCTCAATACCGCCGGCCTCAGTCGTTCAGTCGGATGCGCGTCTGACTTGTGATCAGGAGGATGCGAGTTCGATACCTGCCAGGGTCGGCAACATTCTTTCGTGAAGATTGATCATGCAATCTTTTCTACGGTCATTCTCTCCCTTCCGCTGATTTCAAGAAGGACGGTTTTGTTTCGGAGTCATCAAAAAATTTACACATCACTTTCACAAGTCCGTGAAATGAATACCCACTTACACCTAGCCTAGCAACTAGGCGTTAAAATGGATAATATATCTTTTGCATTAAAATGAATTGTGTATAAACGTTTAGCTAGTCTAGTCGCTTAATTTTGAGATTTCTAAATTTGGAGATTCTACCAAATAGAGACCGGCCCCGATAGCTCAGTTGGTAGAGTGTCCGCTCCGGGGAACGGGAGGTCATGGGTTCGATCCCGGGCCGCGACATACCAAAGTCGTTAAAAATGGTACTTGCTGCTCCTCGCTTGGCATTCAGATTTACGGGGAAGAGCTAGGACTGGTCGACCCAGTGTCAGGATAATGTGACTGGGTGTGGTATCATGTAATGTGTCTGGGACATGATACTTCCGTGAGGCAGCACTATAAAACTGAGCATTGAGCTCCCTGTCGCAACCAGACACCGTCGTGATATGACTGAAAAATTGTTGAAAGCGACGTTAAACCCAGAAAGCATGCATGGATTCCCCGTTTGGATCATTATTATCTTAAGTCCGACTTTCAGTGTCCTTAGGTGCGCAGTCCTCATAGAGGTGATTCCAGAGGGACCGGACGCGTTGGCTGGAATTTCCAGATCTTACGGCTGGTTCCGATATTTAACTGCACACATGGCGGGCGTTCAGCGTCTGGCGTGCGTTGCTTTGGAAGCCTTTAGGGCTGAAAAGGCTGCATGGCAGTGAGGTCCCTTTGACTGCCCATCATCTTCCAGCGATGATGAAGACCTTGAAAGTTTTGAAGATTCTTACAATAAACAATCACGTGTCTTAGGGAGAAATCAGTAAACCAAAAGCTTTGGCGGTGATTTATGGATATCCATAATTCGAATTATGGATATCCATAAATCGATCTGAATTATGGATATCCATGAATCGAATTATGGATATCCATAATTCTAATAATGGATATCCATTTTTCGGCTGATTTATGGATATCCATAAATCGAATTATGGATATTCATAATTCGATTTATGGATATCTATAACTACGGATTAAATAGTAAAACGGCACCCCATATTATTTGCTGAATGGAGCGTCTGAATAAATTCTGTGCCAGAACCTCGGGACGCGAGGGAGATAGTTGGGCGGAATTGTTTTGGGTTTGGGAGACTTAAATTGCTGAATGGAGCTTGTCTCGGTGGTAGATGTTTGGGTGTTGGGAGTCTTTATTTGCTGAATGGAGCGTCTAAATAAATTCTGTGCCAGAATCTACATAGTAAATACTACTAGCTTCAAAATGGCCGTAGAAAAGACACTCGAATACTGTCAAACCGACTTTTGGACGAAGAGAGTAATAGCAGTAGATTTATATAAATATCTGAATCGAAGGACTCACTACAAGCCTACCAGGCAACCTTACATCGTATTTGGCTCATCAACAGTAGGCGAAAAATCTTAAGGACAATCGGTGCCTTCAACTACAGAAGGGATGTCCTCATGTCAAAAAGAAAATCTCTGAAGCAATAAGGTCTTTGCAACAAGGTTATGCATGCGAATCATACTATGGAACGCCATAGCTGTCTGATGCTAAGAAACAAATACATGGTATGATCTAATCTACTTATGTAGTGCTGAGACATCGTTCTATATTGCTGACACTTTCTCATATTCTGTTATGTTATGTCCAAGTACATTATGTTTCTTTTTTTTTGTATGAGTTTCATGATGTTATTTATCGACTACATTATGTATCGTATTAATCGTATTATGCTTTAAGTCAACTACATTGTGTATAACATAAACTTGGTTATAGGATGGCTAATCTACATTGTGTGCTGTATTAACTTTATTATGTATTGTGTAACTTTATTGTTTAGTGTATAGCTTTATATGATGTGTAAACTTTATTATTTTACGTGCAAACTTTATTATATGATGTTCAAACGTTATTATGTCATGTGCAAACTTTATTATCTGTTGTAAAAAGTCTTATCTTATGATAAGGTGCATCAACTACATTAAGTATTGCATTTATCTTATTATGCTTTAAGTCAACTACATTATGTATTGCATAAACTTGGTTATATGATGGGTAATCTACATTGTGTGCTGTATTAACTTTATTATGTATTGTGTAACTTTATTGTTTAATGTATAGCTTTATATGATGTGTAAACTTCATTATTTTACGTGCAAACTTTATTATATGATGTTCAAACGTTATTATTTCATGTGCAAACTTTATTAGCTGTTGTAAAAAGTTCATTATACCACGTGGAAATATTATTATGTGGTGTAACTTTGATATGTGATGTGAACTGTTTATTATGTGATTTATCATATTTATTCAATGATGTCTTAACTTTATCATTTGATGTATAAACTATATTATGTGATGTATTTGATTTATGATGTGATATATAAACTGTGTGATGGGATTTATAAACTTAATTATGCACCGTATGAACTTTATTTGATTACAAGTCATTATGTACCAACCCCTTTATATGCGGAAACTTCTTTATATGATGTGGTTAAAATCGACCGAGTGAAAACAGATGTCACACCTATAAAATTTCTATTTGCCGCAACTCAGTACCAGGTCGTTTCGCCCCTTATTAGGTGGATTGTTTCTGCGCCCCCTGCAGTGACAATGTGAGCTTTTGGGATCACTTGTTGTCCGTGCGTCCGTCTGTCCGTCCGTGCGACGTAAATAAACCATTGATCAGATTTTGACTAAACTTCACAGGAATGATCCTTAGGTGGTCCCCTTTCAAAGTTGTTTAAATGGTTCCGGTCAATTGCACATCAAGGTCACAGGAGCTAAAAATATATTTTAATGAAAACTTTGAAATAAATGTCCTCATAAACCGCAAGGCTCAGGTCTTCGATATTTGGTGTGTAGCTTCGTCTAGAGGACCTCTACCAAGATTATTCAAATTATAGCCCTGGGGCCAAAAATGCCCCCCGCCCCGGAGGCCATATGGTTTTACATTGGTTTAAATGGGAAAAATCTTTAAAAATCTTCTCTTCAGAAATCCCCAGGCCCAGGTCTTCGATATTTGGTCTGTAGTTTAGTCAATTGGACCACTACTAAGATTGTTCAAATTTCATTCCTTGCGCCAAAAATGACCCCGCCCCGGAGCCCTTTGGTTTTACATTGACATATAGAGGAAAATCTTAAGAAATCTTCTGAAAACGCAAGGCCCAGGTCTTTGCTATTTGGTGTGAAGATTCATCCAGCAGACATCTACCAAGATTGTTCAAATTATAGTCCTTGGGTCAAAAATGGCCCCGCCCCGGGAACCACTGGTGTTACTTCGATTTATATATGGTAAACATTTAAAACATTCACTGACACACAGCCATCCTTCTCCCTCCCTTCGTCACCATGTGACATTATTATTAAGTCTGAGCCGCTTCATCCCCTTCTATTGCACTAGGACCTTTCTTTCTTTCGATACTGCATCACCCCCTCGCGAGGATTACCTGACTCTCAATGTCCACAATGTGCCCAGATAGTGACATACAAGTCAGCTCTGTATTGTCAAAAGGAAGCACTGACTCATAAGTCTAGCATACTATGCCAGTTCTTGCCAAAACCCCACCCCCACCCTTACACGCCAACCCTCCCCCTTGTCACAACGAGGCGTTGTATGTTAGACGGAGCAAATTCATCCCCATGTACTAGGACCTGAGCCTCAGTGTCCAGAAAATGCCCAGATAGTAACATACAAGTCAGCTCTGTAGAGGGTAACTTTTGAAAGACTTCATCCCCAGAAAGAAACCAATTGGAAGGAATGTTCCCTGTGTGACCCTCTGACAAAATTGCTCAAAATAGTTTCGCTCCACTGAACATAATAGCTACCAAAACTAAACAATAAACAAGCTTTAAAATGACTTCTACTACTCAATAGGTAGACTGATTTTGAAATAATTTCGCGGAAATGTTCCTTTGGTCACTCTCACCAAATTGGCTCAAACCATCCACTCCGCCTTACATTACCTACCACTTTGTCTGTACAATAAGGATCAGGTGAGCGATCCAGTGCCATTATGACCCTCTTGTCTATGGGAAGAATGTATTGAAGGACGGACAGGGCGGAGCGATGGGTAGATAAAGTGTTGCAATGGAAGGAAGGAAGGAAGGAAGGAAGGAAGGAAGGAAGGAAGGAGGGTAGTTGCAAACGTCTGCATTCAGCCGTATTCAACATGTATTCATTACGTCTCCGTTGCAAGACATGATGGTTAATTTCTGGCATTTTTTTTTCGATCTGTCGAATATATAAAACAAAAATAATATTTTCCTGCATATGCAGGGAGTCGAGAAACTTTTTCAGCAGAAATACTTTACTTGATGCCTGTCTATCTCGACAATGATCTTTCACGCTGCGAGACACTCTTCAGCCAGTACATGTTTGTATCAGAGGTTAGAAGTACAGATCCATAAATAAATGAAATAGGTGGAGAAAACACTCCTAGATGGGGATGTCCGTGCTGCTGAATAATGCACCAATCAATGTTTTCCCCGAAGGTGGGGGGGGGGGAGTGTGACGGGCAGACCCAGGTGATTTAGGACATTTTTGAAATCTGGGAGTCTAATTTCCCGCCCAAGAGCCATAATTTTGTGTCAAAAAATCCCCTAGGCAGGCATTAAAATTTGCACATATTTTCTTCTAAAATGTCCTGTTTTAGATATCTAATTCACGCCCCTGTGTCAAAACGTCCAGTCTAATTCCAAAGGGTTGCGTGTGATGGTGTTCGTTTGGGTGTTTGACACTGTTTGTGTCGCTTATACGTATTATTTTATTTTGGATAGCCTATTGGCCATATTGTGGGAAAGTAACTGTCCTTTTGGCTTTCCGCTATTGATGTTTCGATTAGGGTCTGTTGTTTCATGTTTGTGTTTCTTAACCTTTGGTGTCTCTGATGGGAGCTGTGGGTTAATTGTATCGATTCCTGATCATTGCCTCCACTTTTACTTTGCAAATCATATTGATGTCTAATCCCCAGGGTATGCCCGCCATTCGCCCACCCTCTGGGGGAAAACACTGATAGCTGCTTAATTCGAATCACAGGAACGACACGACTAGTACTGAGTACCGGCAAATAGAACTTCATAGGTGTTACGTTTGTTTTCACTCGATCGATTTTAACCACATCATATAAAGAAGTTTCCGCCTATAAAGGAGTTGATACATAATGAATTGTAATCATATTAAGTTCATACGGTACATAATAAAGTTTATACATCACATCACAAAGTTTATATATCACATCATAAATCAAATACATCACATAATATAGTCTATACATCAAATGATAAAGTTAAGACATCATTGAATAAATTTAATAAATCACATAATTAACAGTTCACATCACATAACAAAGTTACACCACATAATGATATTTCCACGTGGTATAATAAACTTTTTACATCAGATAATAAAGTTTGCACATGGTATAATAAAGTTTGTACATCATATACTAAAGTTTGCACGTGACATAACAAAGTTTACACATCATATAAAGTTTATACACTACACAACAAAGTTGCACATTACACAATAAAGTCAATACAGCATACACTGTAGATGACCCATCATATAACCAAGGTTATGCAATATATAATGTAGTTGACTTAAAGCATAATAATTTATGGAATACAAAATGTAGTTGATACACCTTATCATGAAGTTTATACAATAAAAATGTAAATGACATAAAACACGATAAGATTAATACGATGCATAATGTAGTCGATAAATAACATCATGAAGCTCTTACACATCATAATGTACTTGTAACATAACATAATGAATATCACACAGAATATAATAAAGTGTAGCAATATAGAACGATGATTCAGCACTGCATATGTAGATAAGAGTATATCATGTATTTGTGTCTTAGCATCAGACAGCTATGGTGTTCCATACGAATGCCTTCACTCATGAAGAGCTGGAAGTCTCTGTTAGGAAAGGGTGTCCCAACACCCCACCCCAGCCCACCCCCGCGCGATGAAAATGTCCCACTCCGAAACAAAGTCGCTTGTGTTTTCTGTTTAAATAAATTCTGCCTTTCTTAGGCTTATATTGTGGCCAAACTTTTCGTTAATTTTCCTTCCATTGATCATTTTTCAAGATGTTTCATAGTTTGTTTTTGTTTGATTTGCGGTTTATACATGGGTGGCCGTAGGAAAATTTTTCTTTGTCGTTTTACTCTCGGTATAACAGTATTTTTTTTTTTTTTGCATTTTCTTAAAGAGAAATACATACCATGCATGATCCGGGCAGGTGTCAGAACTGCACCCCGTGCCTATACGTTAATAAACTGAAAATTTCGTCATATATTGTTGCAACGGTAGATTGTATGGCACCCACAGGCCTCTGCATGTACTATATTGGGTTCAATGTATGTCGATGTTTAGAAGCCTCCGTGGTGTAGTGGTTACGCTACTCGCCTTGTAAACCAGGGATCGCAGGATTGATCCCGGGCTTCTCCAGACTTTCGGATGAGTCTTTAAACCGAGATCCCGTCTCCGTATGACCTTAGCTGTTGGTGGGACGTAAAACTCAAACACTCACTCACAGTGTTTTCTCTTCCATTTCCATCAATAGTATATCAATTTAAATTTCACTGGAAAACGCATAGTGTCAACCTGAACCATTATGCTGTATTACAATTATAACTGCAGTTGGTGGTCCTTCACATCCTCCTTAATTAACGAAAAGAATATGTATTCTATATTTTTCTTACCATCATACATCTCAAAAGTTTGATGAAAAATGTGACATTTCTGCAATTTACGGACAAATTTGATTAAATTAAAGACCGTAAGTAAGGGTTACATATTAATAAAGGCAGTTGTCACTAAGCGTTTGCTGCGGTTTCGATAGCTGCAGGATTCGTACTTCCGATGGCCTTTTTCCTATGCAAAACGTACAAACCTTCCTTAAGAACATGTGATTAATCATTTCTTTGACACCTTTTTTTGTCGTAGTTGGTCAGAGTATAGGATTTAGTAACATGACATGGTCAACACTTTTCTGTATGGTTTTTAATACATTTTCGGACGCCACCATTATTTGACGTCATATGCCTTTACGCCGGTGGTCCGGGAATGACACCTGCAATTTGCAGAAGCCCAATACATTTATCTTCAATTATCTTAAATAAAATTACTGTAATACTGAGAGTAAAACGAAAATGATTTTTAGCCACTTTCTGAAAAACGGCCACCATGCTATACACTTTCATCGATCGATCCTAACGCAAACTTGATGTGTCAAATTGTGACGTGAGCCGAGTGTGAATGGGGGTATTTTGGACGGAAATTTACAAACAAAAATCAAAAATGAGTTCCTTTAAGAACAATGAAAACATTCATAAGAAAGAAGATGGGTCATACTACGTAGTTTCGGCTAATAAAGCCTCATCAGTGACCCTGTAATGATCGAACAATGAAAGCCAGAGGAAACATACTGCAATTTGCGAATTTCGAATATGCAGTCGATTCAAAGACTGATATAAATCAAAATGGGGTCCAAATAATTAAAAACCTGTCTAGAATATGAGTCTTAACCAATAATTTATTTCTGATTTCTCAGAATATTCACGCTGATCTCAAAGGACTTAAAGTAAAATATAAAGTGCACTATGGTTGATGTACGGGGAGACGTTTTACGGCCGCCACACGGCACAACACCAGCTACAGTGAAGTCATTATAGTATGTTTCATTCGCGACGAGAGGCTCAGCGGTTTACGGTCGGTTTCAGATCATTTATCCAAGCCCCGATGGGCGGGGCCTAAGTATATGAAGTTTAAATCTGAAAATGATTATGGCGATGAATGTGTCAATTTATGTTTTATCAGCTATCGCCAGCTTTAATGCTAAGTGTTGACAGCCATTGACAGAAATCACAAAAGCTTTCTGTTGATATACATGAGCATCAAAAGCTCTGACAAGATCGGCATATGCGCAGGCTATAATCAGACATGGACCTTTCAAGCACCAACAACTTTATGGGTCGATTGTTTGTCAATCGACCCAAAGTTACTAAGCAGTCACCACGCAAAATGTTATAACGACGCAAAATGTTATAAAATTTTAACATTTTGTGTCGAGGTGAATCTTTTCCCCAGCGCAAAATGTCATAAAATTTTGATGACTGTTTTTTCGAGCGAATTTTCGCTTCCGGGAGGCAGACGAAGCGAAGAAAGTTGTGTTCAGTACCTACACGTCGATTTTATCTCCAAACATCATAATATTTTCATAGTTTAGTTCTTCATAAGTTACAACATTTTGCGTCGGGTGAAAAATAAAGCTCGACGCAAAATGTTGTAACTTATGAGGAACTAAATCATGAAAATATTATGATGTTTGGAGTTTACATCGACGTGTAGGTACTAAACATCTTTTTTCACTACGTCTGCCTCCCCGAAGCGTATATTTGCAGAAAAAAGTCAACACAATTTTATAACATTTTGCGTTAGGAGAAAAATTAAGCACGAAGCAAAATAACTTTTGTAAAATTCTTAATCGTCGTAAATTTAGGTTGCTGAGAGTTAAAGCCAACTTATTTGTACTTTAACTATATGTCCATATAAACTATGCCTCGCCGAGTCTGTAACAGGCAAGGCATCTATTAAAAAAATTAACAACATTTTGCGTCGGATGAAAAATAAAGCTCGACGCAAAATGTTGTAACTTATGAAGAACTAAATCATGAAAATATTATGATGTTTGGAGTTAAAATCGACGTGTATGTACTGAACACATCTTTCTTCACTTCGTCTGTCTCCCCGAAGTGAAAATTTGCTAGAAAATATTCATAAAAATTTTATAACATTTTGCTTTGGGGAAAATTCACCTCGACGCAAATGGTATAATTTTATTACATTTTGCGTCGTTATAACATTTTGCGTGGTGACGGAGCCTCCAGTTAACGTCCCGAGCCGAAGGACGGTGCACTTTGTGGCATTCATCCCCACAAATGATGCCAATGGAACATGTTCCGATACAAAATTTTATTGTCGCTTCCGGGAATCGAACCGGGGGTCCATAGCATCAGAGACAAGTGCACTAAACACTGAGCTACCACGCTAGCACTATTGGTGATTTTGATGTTCTACACCAATATTAACTACCTATATCCTCCGTAACCTTGTTTTATAAGATACATTCTGGTATAGCGTCTCTCGATAAAGATAAATACTCGACCCCAGTGACAGTTTCAACTCAAACAAGGGCACCAGAAGTAAATAACATACAATACAGCAGGTACCAGGCCTATAGTGATGCCCTAAAACATTCTTTTTTTTCCCCCAGAACTATTCCTCAGTGGAAGACTTTCCTCGTTTGCGATAGATGCCAAGACCGCAGAGGAGTTCAAAGACAGTACAGTATAGTTTGGGACTCGGAGGTATGCGTTTTAGCCTACCTATGGTAATCAGATTGTAAATAGTTTTAAGGATTCACCAACGATTCCCCCCCCCCCCCCCACGCCCTCTCTCTTTTTTGTTTAGCCAAATATGACCGACTCAGTATATGAAGATAGATAGCTAGGGGTGTAAATGAGTGTGTTTGCTCAAAAAGACAGCGCCTTTATTTCATTTTAAATTACATATTGGTAACGTATTAAATAACTATATTATATCTTTAATTTTTGCAGTATAAATTTCTAATTTTTCTAAAACTAAGACTGACTTGTCGGGTGGGACATGTATCTTAGCGGATTTGGTTGCCACTTTTGTAATATTTTAAATTTTCCAAGTCTCCCTACTTTGGACATCTCCTACCTGGTGCCCGGGACTTCCGTGGACTGTGGGCCATGTTTGCTGATGTTGGCTTGGTGGGGGACGCCTATAAGGGAACATCATAAATTTAACGCCTTTGGGGAGGCGAAAAGTAAGTTTAAACATTTACAAATAAAGTCGATTTTCTAAAGAGACAGTGTGTCAATTGTCTGTTCACTTATAGAGAGTTGTGACGCTCAAAAACACTATAAAATACCGGTTCTTTCGAGAAACAAGTTGGCTGCTTTCAAAAAGCATCCAATAGGTTTGGTCTTGTCAGTCTACATTCTGATTTGAGCCAGCTGATATCATTATCCCACTTAATGCATTTTTTTTAATAAAAATAATAAACTTTAAATGTTCCAAGGCGGTTCTTCTGTCGAGGTATATTTTTGTTATGGTTTGTCTGAAGTCTGGAGGCATTCATGCGGACCGAGCAAATTATTTGTCTAAATCGCGACGGAAGTAAGGGTGAGAATTGTGGCCACGTAAAATCGATTTAAGCCCCCCAGTGGAATTCGTTTCCGCTGACCGTTTCAAGGCGGTTCTTCTGTCGTGGTTTGTTTTTGTTATGGTTGTTTGTGTCGTTTATATTATTTTATTTTGGATAGCCTATTGGCCATTTTATGGGAAAGTAACTGTCCTTTTGGCTTTCCGCTGTTGGTGTTTCCATTAGGGTCTGTTGTTTCATGTTTGTGTGTCTTTCCCTTTGGTGTCTCTGATGGGAGCTGTGGGTTGATTGTAACGATTCCTGATCATTGCCTCCACTTCTATTTTTTAATACAAAACGTGTATATAAAATGTCAAAGTCTGTGACCTTGGTATCAGGAGGGGTGGGTAGTGATGAGTATTCTGTGGTAAATTGTTTAACGCCATGGCAAGTATAAACTAAATGTAACTTACATATGTTTTACACATGTATAGCACAAAACTTAACCATACGAAAATGTAAACCGAATTATTCAAAGGTCATAACTCTGTTAATATTTGGTGGAAGTAATTCTCGAAACTTAAGGCATATCTTCACATCTTAGCCTTACTACATACACATTTTAGGCTTAATCGGATGAAAACTGTATAGTAGGAGTTATACGGAAACGAAAAAAAAGTTTACGAACGGACGGATGGACACCAACCAAAGCATAACTTAATACGACCGTTTTTGTTGTTGTTGTTGTTGTTGTTGTTGTTTTTCAAACGGGTATATAGAAAGATTTTTCCTAAGTCATCATGCCTTCTATAGGGCCTTGGTTATCTATTTCATTTGTTGTTAATGTCCCTGTTAACACTGTATGAGTCTTTTTTGAGACATTGCTTCCAATCTGTCGCCCAATGAAACTAAATGGTTGAAATGCATGAACGGTCCGACTTGAGCCACTTTTCCTGGACAGGCTTAGAACTTCTTGGCGATTTAACACTACTCATGTGCGGCCGGTATCAGCTCTGCGTAGAAGCATCATGCAACCCAATCTATTTCTTCAGTTCTCGATGGACTGGGGCCGATCAGACCTTGGGGCAATATATTTTACTGCATGAGCTGAAACCGACCGAACTTTGAAGTATTGCTGAACCGCCTAGGAAGATCTAAGCCTGCCCAGACAAAGTACTGTGAATCAGACTGTATCTTAAACCTCGACAGTTTCTTTGAGCGGTACCTCCGCAAAAACATGAAATTTGCAATCCTGTTGTATATCTTTCTGGATCACAACTTAATTGTAAAAGAAACTGATTAGTAAAACGTCAAGTATTGAGTGGTTATCTGATACAATAGCTCCCATCGAATGCGCCAAAAAAGCTTTTAACAACTCGGTCTGTAACTGGTGGCAGGTCACTTAGTAGTCGTGAAGTTTTTGAACAGAAACCCATCAACGTTATGACTGTTTCGCTCCCTAAATGTTTTATATATTTGGAAGAGTTAGAAGGTTCGACCTTGGCACTGACGTTAATTCTAGTAGCAAAAACATGAACATGTTTTTACACACCCAGCGATCTTTTTTATGTTTCGTTTAACGATCCTTTCAAGATTATTTCACTCACATCAAGCCGATCGTTAATCAGAGGTGAGCAAAAACTGGAGTACCCGATGAAAAACCTCCTGACCTTCCGTTGCAGAACTTCTCATTATGTGACCTGAGCCATGCTCAAACCTACAGCGTTGAGAGACCTAATGATTAAGAGTCAGCACTCTTATCCACTAGGCCACGGAGGCCCGTTACACCCAGCGATCTTTATAAATGAGGAAAAATAACGTTCTCTGTCTTTCCAACATTTACATGTACGTATTATTAGAGCTATTAGCGTACCGAAAGCTGTTCAGAATATATAAATCTGGGGTTGGTAACTCGAAGCTCTCTTAAGGCTTACGACGACCTTAAGTATACCTTAGTCACCTCGTAGCGATTAGTGTGAGTAACTCGAAAGTACCGTAATTTATGGAGACAACTTAACCATATCGTAAAGTTACGGACAACTCAGGCATTCCGTAACCTTATCTTAACTATTGCGAAAGAAACAGACACTACATAGAAGCATAAGAAAAGAAGTTGTACATCTATCTCCTTTTTTTCTCGGCACACAGGGTTTCATTTAGTAATGATATAGAAAATGTGTTTGTGAAACACTATGCCCCCAACCATATGCTTGCCACTAATAGACACATAATTGAAATAAAAAAAAACATAATTAAAACACAAGGTTTCCCCATAGCCACAATGCATAAGCCCGAAAAGGGGCATAACTCCGTTAAACATTTTCGGAATTTCGTCAAAAATTAATCGGGTCATCTACACCTTAGACCCAAATCGTCTACTAAATATCATGAGCCTAGTTCAAGCGATTCTCCAGATATTTTGTTCACAAGCTTTCCCCATAGCCGCAATGCATAAGTCCGAAAAGGGGCGATACTCTGCAAAGACAAGTCCGGCGAAAAAAAAATAAAATAAAATAAGTGTCCGCTTATTTTTCATGCACATGCCATATATGAAATTTCGAGATCCTAGCTCAAACCATTCTTGAGTTTCCTACAGGGTAAAAGCGTAACGGACAGACGGACAGACATACAGACGGACAAGACAGAACCAATATGCCCCATCAACTTGCTCAGGCATGGCGATTGTGTGTGTGTGAATTCGGGTTTAACGTCGCTTTCAACAATTTTTCAATCATATCACGACGGTGTCTGGTTGCGACAGGGAGCTCAATGCTCACTTTTATGGTGCTGCCTCACTGAAGTATCATGTCCCGGACACATTACATGATACCACACCCAGTCACATTATCCTGACACTGGGTCGACCAGTCCTAGCTCTACCCCGTAAATTTGAGTGCCAAGCGAGGAGCAGCTAGTACCATTTTTAACGACTTTGGTATGTCGCGACCCGGGATCGAACCCGTGACCTCCCGTTCCCCGGAGCGGACACTCTACCAACTGAGCTATCGGGGCCGGTACAGGCATGGCGAATCAGGAGGAAATGTAGAGAAGGGGTCGCCATTAGTGTCATTGTTTCTCATCCCATAGTTTATTTAGAACCTTGCCTATTATGATAACGCTACCCAAGCATTTTTTTGGCAGAAAAGGCTACAACAAGGCTGCCAAACCCCGGTATTATCATTTATAGTAAGATGTTAAGCGTTATTTTATTTTGCTTTGCCCTGGCTTACAAAAGTTTCCGAAGCGCTTTGCACGAGATTAAAGATTACACAGGTAAATCGTAAGTGGTAAGATGGTCGTATCTTTATGGAAACGATACGACAGGTTTTCAGTTACCGGCATAACGAGACCATAAATTTTACGGTGGTCACCTTAAGTATGTCTTAAGTACATCTTAAGTTGCTATATTTACGATGGCTTCGAGTTACCAACCCCTGTTCCTATCTGTGTGAAGTAAACTTTGCAAGTTTTTTTTTTATTTAACGGCCCAGTCAATACTGATTTGGGTCATGTTGGGCCTGTCAGTGTACCTATCCACGCTTTTCCTGAGCAGGCTCATCCGTAAGCGGTTTACCAGTTCAGTGCACATTCTGTCGCCAAAAACTGACCCCTGCCCTTCCTGAATCAGCGGAAGGGAGATAATGACCATAGAAAAGATTTCATAATCAATTTCCACGAAATAATGTTGCCGACCCCGGTAGGTATCGAACCCGAGTCTTCCTTATCACCAGTCAGACTGCATCCGACTCAGCTACCGCAGCCAGCCACACTTTGTGAGTAGTAGTGTAGATATAATCTGTTGTTTTTCGTTTCCATGGCCCCATGGACTTACTCCATAATGGCATTGCAAGACGTAAAATTTGCGAAAATGACTGCGGCTGTTATAAGTTCCCAATAAGGGAAATAGATACGCCTTAAAGGGGTGGGGCTACTCCTGCAAAAGTAGTTTCTCTTTGGATATGTCTAAGGGATATACTCTTAAAGGAAAGAATTTGCTTCTTAGGAGCAAATTCTTCCTTTTAAGAGTAGACCCCTTGAGCAGCATATTCTTCCCCTTTTAGAGTAGACCCCTTTTTTAGTTGGACAGAGCCAACAGAGTAGCAACCATAAGGTCCTTAAAGTTGTATTTCCATCACGAAACCATGCCTATAGAATTGTGATCCCCTTTAATATGTTCTATAAAAGGGTTATCCTTTGGAAGCAAGGAATACACCACAGAACTGAAAAATATGGTGTGCACATGTTTTCTGGGCCAGGCTAGCTAGTTTCGGCCAATTAGGCCCCATCAGTGACCCTAAGATATTATCAAAATTCCACAATGGAATCAATGATCCCAAAGGGCAAGAAAATATAATCTACACTATGATGTAGGGCAGGGAGACGTTTTACCGCCGCCACACATTCCCATACACCAGTTGAAGTGAAGTTTAATATGTTCTATTAAAGGGCTATCCTTTGGAGGCAAGGAATACACGACAGAACTGAAAAATAAGGAGTGTACATATTTTCTGGGCCAGACTAGCTAGTTTCGGCCAATTAGGCCTCATCAGTGACCCTCAGATATTTTCAAAATTCCACAATGGAATCAATGATCCCAAAGGACAAGAAAAAATAATCTTCACTTTCATATAGTAAAGCACAGGTTTGCAGGGGTATACATTAATTTCTGTATTCATGCCCTGAGACACTAGATTGTGAGTACTCGATAGAATCGCCTCGTCGAGGAGGCGTTTCTGTCGACTCCCCGCAATCTATGTTTTGAGCAAAAAAGGCAAATATTCCAATGTTTCTTTTTAAAATTTCTTTAACTTTGGCCAAAAAATGACAATGCATTTGTATAGGTGTGTTTCGAAATACGGTAATAAAGTTTCCTTTATAAAAGAAGGCTAACTGTATGTTTTCTTTTGCTCCAGCATTTCAGTGGTTTTTTTTTTTTTTTTTTTTTGGTTTTTTTTTGCTGTAGAGTCCTCACCGTTGTCTCACCACTGTGGTTCTTTGATTATTTGTGTTCACGGAGATGTTGCACTGATGAGTTAGGAGGCCTTCATGCGGACTGAACAAATTATTTGTCTAAATCGCGACGGAAGTAAGGGCGAGGATTGTGGCCACGTAAAATCGATTTAAGTCCCGCAGTGGAATTCTTTCCACTGACCGTTCCAAGGCGGTTCTTCTGTGGCGGTTTATTTATATTGTTGTTTGTTACTACTCACTGTATGTATCACTTGTGTCTTTTTATTTTGGATGGCCATTTGGCCATTTTGTGGGAAAGTAACTGTCCTTATGGCCATCCTTTGTTTAGGTTTCCATTATGGTCTGGTCGCTTCATGTTTGTGTTTCTTTCCCTTTGGTGTCTTTGATGGGTGGAGTAAGTTAATTGCTTGATTCCTGATCTTTGTTTTACTTCTACTTTCCCTAGTTTGTAAAGTTGAAAATCTGCTCGCCTTTCGAAAGTAAGGGGGAGCTATTGCCATACCCCCGGCGTCCGGCGTCGGCGTTAGCATCGGTGTCCGCATTTGTTGAAGTTTACCTGCAAGCAATCACTTGTGCTGGTTTACAAATTTATTTTCAAGTAAAGTTATCAACTGGTATAAAAAAAACAAAAAAAAAAAAAAAAAAAAAAAAACAATATTTTTCACATTCTTTTTCACTCGATTTCCCAGGTTTTGGGGCTGAAAAAGTTAATCATTTCTTCTGAATTACCTCCCTTATAAGCATATATTTTGTCAAATGCATGTGCGCAGCCAACTGAAACGCACCTTCTCTTCTACATATCCGAGAGCAGCAAAGGCTGTGGTAAGGCTGCACGTACTCGCAGGCTCGTTTAAGCCAGTGCTGGTCGCCTTTGTGAAAAAGACCCATGTCATGCCCATGAAGCCGATGCCACGTCTTGACGTTGCATCGATGTTGTCGCTCTAAATAAGCACGATATTTCTGGCAAGGCTTTTACGGAAACTGTTTCAGTGTTAGCTGTCCGTCTTAAACCATTGAAAGGAGGACAATCTACGTAGAAACATATTCACGGACCCGGCGAGGAGCAAAACCGCAAGGTCGGTGCGCATCTAACTGTATTGGTTAATAAATCGGCATTTGTGAACAGAGAAGGCTGAATGTTGGGAGCTGCTCACTCGCACAGGTTTTATGCTGGTGGAAAATTTGTCCATGTACATGTTAAGCTTTTAAATTGCTCGTTTGACATGCGATGAACAATGGCATGTTTGTAAAATTGACCATGTTGGTAGAATATGAGGTCTCTTTCCGCCTGAGTTCGAGGCACGATCGAGACAAGTTCTGCAATCATGGTTTAAAACTGTTTTTTTTTCTTCACCCACCGCTTATAAAAGAACGGTTAATAATGTTGCTATAGAAATGAAGAAAAAATGACATACCACTTTCATAGAGATCACCCTACAACAAGCACACTTGATTGATTTACTTCGTGAAATACAACTCGGAATTTTTTTACGCAGTAAGTTATCGGCTAGTTAGACTATCTGCATGTACATGTAACTGGACTCTGCAAAACTATTTTTTACTGATTTCAACTGTCAAATTCTCTTCGTAAACTCGTCCTGGAAATTCTGAGTGACCATGAAAAGTTTGAGACTCCGAGAGAAGTGTGACTCGAGTGACAGAATTAACTTTTGTAATCTGTAGGCGTTTTTTTTTTTTTTTTTTTTTGTTCTTTTACAAATCCTTAAGAAAAGAAAAGCATTACATCAACAAGTCCGTGCACTGAACAACGAAGGTAACCAGGCACTAGAAGCACTTTGAGGCTACCGCATAAGTACTGAACAACCCTATTAACCCAACTTTATATAGAGAAAGTTGAGTGTACAGGGGTACATTATTTTTCTTTATAGGGGGTTCAGAACACCGTGCACCGACACTCTATATTTGGACTAGAAAAAAAAGAATATTTTCTCACATCACGAAAACACGCCTACCTAATCTTGACCCCTAGACAATGGGTAGTCGTTAGAACCTCGTCATCGAGGCGGTTCTAAGCAGTACCCACAATCTATATTTAGAGCAGAAATATGAACAAATCTGAATTTTTTTATCGGGCAATTTTCATTTGGGTGGCAAAATTCTGTATATATTTGAATAGGCGTGTTTTCGTAATGAACTGAAAATGCTAGTTCATGAGATTTTAGCACATACATGTTGATGTTTTATAATGATCCCAATGCAGAAGACGGGTTATACAGACCATAGGGTTAGTTTCGAGTCACAACAGTCGAATACGGCAGTTAAGATAATTTCATCTTGCACGGGGTAGGCCAACTGGAATCAAGTACATTGACGAATTAATCCATATATGGCTAGCGACCCTTTTTCAGACTTTGGCAAACAGTGTAGACCCAGATCAGACGCCGCATCTGATCAAGATCTAAACTGTTTGCTCAACGTACATGCATTTTTGTAAAACGTCTCTATGCTTAGAAAATGACCACTCCAGGCTCATAAAAGTGGAATATTTTTGGCACCTATGGGTTAATTATGAGGTTACATCAAAAGGACGAAACTGAAAGTAGGACCTGTTTCTACTGTAACTTTTTTTCTTTGGTTTGACTTCTTGGAAACGCTTTATAAATAGATATCTGGAAACGCTTTATAAAAAGACATCGACGGGCGCTGCATTTCTGTTTATTCTGAACCCGTTTTCACTGCGTAAATATCTGTAGGGCTTTCCTAGTTACGCCATAAGACGGTTAGAAATAAACTGGGGTATCACCAATCCAATCTAAAGGGCTTCCAATCGAAATCGGAAGCCAAAAATGGTAGACTAACTGCCACACCTGCCAGGTGTATCCATTTCCCTTAAGATATTTATTGTTGGAGTTAAAACGCTTGCTTTTCGGTCTGTTTCGCTATTCAGACAGGTTGTTTCCTGTAATTGCAGTATAGTATTGCATCATCGTTAAAGCTGATTGGTTGATCGCGTCACGTGCCCCTCCATGGAACAGTTACAATCTGGTCATTATACCCGGTTTGCCCGCCTCATGGCGACCAAACCAAAAAAAAATCAGTTTTCATAGAATATCATTCATCTAATGCTTTATGAAAAGTACGAAAGCAATAAAACGCATAATATATTTTATCTACCATTTACGCTTCAAAAACAACGTGAGTTTGACATAATTCATGCACTCCGGTATGAGGTGCCGTTTTACTATAAAGCCCCTATTTTGTGATATCACTAAATCCAATTAGTGATATCACTAAATAGAATTAGTGATATCACTAAATAGAGATGAATTTGTGATATTAAAAAATCGAATTAGTGATATCACTTTATTGATTTTGTGATATCACTAATTCGATTTAGTGATATCACTAAATAGACATGATTTAGTGATATCACAAACTCGAATTAGTGATATCACTAAATATGTTATATTTGCAAACAATGCAATGTTTACTCCCTAATTTCCCATTATACTAGTGGTCTCTTCCACTGCTATATGTTGGAAAGTCCATTTGTCATATCAGGGGTGGCAGGCCTAGTTTTTTTCGTTTTTATTTTATTTTGACGGACAATTATGTTAGCAAATAGTGCAGGCCCTGATCAGATGCCGCGTCTGCACTGTTTGCAGGAGTTTCCCGCATCCAATGGGCTAATAATTAGTTGCCCGACAGAGAAGGTGTTCCCCTTAGGGGAGACCGGGGCAGAACGTTACACGGGGTAAAGTGTTACAGTTGAAGTTTCGACATGATGATGTCATCAATGACGTCATAACTTTTTATCTGTAAACTAGTTTCGGATGCGCCATTTGATGACATAGGTTGCGGGCGATTCCAACCATCTATTAAACTTAGAAGACGAGTGAATGCTTTTTGCAACAAGAAAGTAAATTTTCTATTTTTTTCTAAATGTCAGATTGTTCTATTCTCGGAAGTTGGTGAATGAGCTAGCTTATAATCAAAAACTAGTGCACACTCAAAGGATAACTATGCAACATGAAATGCGATTCAGTCTACCTTTGATTTTACTGTATATCAAATATGTCCAAAGGACTGTCATCGGGGCAATGTGTTACATGGTACGTGGGGCAAAGTGTTACGGTGTAACACTTGCCCCATGCATATTCCATCAAACATCTAGCGAGATAATAACGATACCATTGAAACAAAAAATGTATATAACTATTTTAGAACTTCCATTACTGCTCCCGTGATGATTATAATTACGTGAATTACCATAAATAGCAACATTTATTCTTTGATACGCGGTCTAATGTGGCTCGTCATCCCATTCCCCAAATTTGCCTGCTTATTTTACCATAATGGCCCTCGCGTCAATATGCACGTGAATGACACATTGGTTTAGGAGAAAAAATCGTGCTTCACGCTTAAACGGACATCGCGTGGTCCGAAGATGCTTAATTATATCAAACATACAACCGAATTAAGAAAATTTAAACTTATTGTGAATACCCAGTAAATGCTTTACAGAAAAGGCAATGTATATGTAATATAAAGGTTATGACACATTAGATGTCGCGTTAATGGGCATAACGGCCTGCTAGCTACATGTAAGCCCTCGGACCAAATGACCATTGTTTGATTTGAGGTTGATCGTCCTCGTCAACACTATTTAGGTCATTTTGGAGACGTTGCCTCCAATTTTTGTGGGAATTTTACCCGACATTGAGATGAAATGACATCTCAATCCCTACCGCTCAATGAAGCCAATATGGTTTATAAGCATGGACGGGCCGACTCGCAGCAATTTTTCTCGGCAGGCTTAGACGTTCTAAGCGGTTTAACAGTACTCATGTGCGGTCGGTTTCAACTCTGCGTGAAAGCATCGTGCAGCCCAATCTATTTCTCCAAGCCCCGATGGGCGGGGACGGCAAATGACCATTGGGCCAATATGGGGCAAAACGACCGATATACCTAATACCGCGACACATGGCATTTCAGAATCTCTAATGATTTAGTGCATTATGAAAAATAACAATTTTCTTGGTTGCGTGGTCCAATATATATTGTTAATGATTCCTTCTACCATATTGGCGCACTTACTTATCTCGAATAGCCCATGCGTCTACCCATAAACGTTATATGTGCGTGAACGTTGTTGTAATAACCCTGTTTCCTAGTCCCAGGCAACGTCTATGGCATGACATGTTCGTAACTTACGTCAAATCTTTGTTACGCGACTGTTAAAAATAACTTTTACTCTTTTAAACACACTATATTTATAGTTGAGCTTTCTTCGCGTATTCTAATGGACATTACAGTTGTAATGTTTTCAGTACGGAACATCATGCATAACACTTTTGCCATTACATTTGTAATGTTTTCAGCACGCAACATCATGCATAACCCTTTTGCCATTACAGTTGTAATATTTCAGTACGGAGCATCATGCATAACACTTTTGCCATTACAGTTGTAATGTTTTCAGTACGGAACATCATGCATAACACTTTTGCCATTACAGTTGTAATGTTTTCAGCACGCAACATCATGCATAACACTTTTGCCATTACAGTTGTAATGTTTTCAGTACGGAGCATCATGCATAACCCTTTTTCCATTACAGTTGTAATGTTTTCAGTACGGAGCATCATGCATAACACTTTTGCCATTACAGTTGTGATGTTTTCAGACGGAACATCATGCATAACACGTTTGCCATTGCAGTTGTAATGTTTTCAGCACGCAACATCATGCATAACACTTTTGCCATAATGGCCTGGTCTAGAGATCTTTAATTATTTCTAACTTAAAACTCAACCTAATCAAAGGTGCCAATATTCCGTCATTGTAAATGCGACGACGTTAGTAGTATAGGGTGGCACTTTGGGGACCAGATTATGGGGACCAGATTATAGGGACTGGTCCCTATAATTTTGTTGGTCCCCATAATCTGGTCCCCATAGTGCCACCACTTGATGTAAGCTTGACTAGGCTAGATTGGGAGTTGGGTGGTCAGTAGTGTGTTAGCTGGATACCTTCAGAAATGGACTTAGTGTTTGTGTGGGTTACCTTGGTCCCTATAAATCTTCAGTTTTTGAAATTTATAGGGACCAAGTTTGAATTGACTTAGCTTTTGGCTGAAAATAACTTAGTTTTTTTGTGATCTTTCAAGTAGATCCATGTGTTTGTGTTGATTGCCTTGGTCCCTATAAATCTTCAGTTTTTGAAATTTATAGGGACCACGTCATTGTAGGCTTGGTCCCTATAAATTTGATGTTTGGTGAAATTATAGGGACCAAGCTTGAAAATAACTTAGTCTTTTGTGATAATCTTTCAAGAGGTCCAGGGATACCACAAGATGACATTATGTTGGCCTTGTATCTCAAGACTTCATAGTGTCATGCTTATATATTGAGGCTATCTAGTAGCAAGTTTCTATGAGAAATAAAAAATCTTGTATCTCAAGACTTTATATTTCGTTATCGGTAGAAACTTGACTGTCAAGCGTCAAGTGTTTTGGCAAATATATTGAGGCTTGATAGTAGCAAACTTCTGGATATAGATCTTGTATCTCAAGATCTATTTTTGATTCATTAGTTTGACTATGAAGCGTCAGTGGATGTTAATTCTAGCCATCTCAAGTTTAGATACTACTACCCTCTTCGAAATGAAGAGGGGGTGAAAAGACAAGAAAGATTGGTGAACAGTTTTAACTTTATTTGTCCCGCTAACTAACTTGATTACGATGAACAGAGGATTAGGACCGTCCCTCTGTCCTCGTTTACAATTTGAAACCTTAACATATTTACAACATTAAATACATGGGGTATTTCTTTGATAAGCAATGTGTATTTCGTAAGCATTTGCAAACTTGAATTCTATGTTTGTAAAGAAACTTTGGAGTTGACATGTCATTTTGTGTCCAGATCAATTTGCCATAATTAGACTTGATTTGTGTCCAGATCATTTTGCCATAATTAGCACTGAACCATCTGTCAATATCACTGTCATTTTGGTATAAGTCTTCTCCTGTGCCATACAGTTCCCCATGAATAGCTTTCTTCAAGTCTAGTCCTTTTTCAAGTTGATGAATAATGTATATACACCACATTCCACAGTTGTGACTCCATGGACTTTGTAATGGTTCTGTATTTTGAATCCAACTTCTGGAATTTCTTTGGATGAAAGGTAGAATATAGTCTTCTTCTGGTGGCATGCCATAAGAATCAAAGTAGATGGCTTGATTGCCTCTGAAGTATACGGTAACCCAATGTTCTCCTGGTTCATCTGAATTGTCAGTGTTTATGATATAGGCTTTCATGTCTAGAGGTTTCTTCTCTGGTAAGAGATCTTTGGCACATACATCTCCATTAACAGGCATGTGGTACAGAATTTTCCTCAGTTCATGTGTGTTCATTTTTCATGTGATGTCTCCGACGGAGTAGCTTCTATTAATTTCTGTTTCCAAAAGTCTCTCCACTCGTTGTAGTCAGGTTTTCTTCCGTATCTGTTATGACTGTTTTTCAGGAACATCCAGTTTTTATAGGCTTCGACTTTTTCAGATGGTATTAAATGGTCCAATCCTGTCATAGCACTATATTCTTTTCTTCTTTCTTCTGATGGTACTTCATCCAGGAGCAACTCGTCCCATTTTTGGATGACATCATAGATGTTGAGATTATTCAGGGCATGGATATGTAAAGCATAGTCTGTAATCCATTCGTTTGGTTTTGTCCACAAGCACAAGTCATGGTATTTCTGACTGGGATGATTTATTCTACATCCTTGGCACTGGTGACGGGCATAGTCAAATATAGCAGTCATCAAGTTGATCTTCATGGCTCGTATAAGGGTATCTTTAATCCATTTGTGTTGTCCCTGTGTTTCATTGTCTTCTGATAATCCCTCAAATTCTTTTTGAAGCATGCCATTTCCAGATGAAGTAGAATCTGACCATAGTAGATAATCCCTCAGTTCTTCTTCAATATAGTATCCACTATGCATCTTTTTTTTCAGTAGTCTGTGATTACTTCTCTGAGTCCGTTTATTTCTATCAGATTATCAAATTCAGCATACACAATGACGTTGATAGTCTTTGCGAGCGAATTGGCAAACTGAAGTTCTAGTCTCAGGTTTCCAGTTTTTATAGGGTGGAGATGACTCTGGTCAGCAGCTTGATCAGGTGTAAAGTCATATCCCCAGAATGTGTATCCGTCTTTGTAATCCTCGTAATCGATGTTACAATTCTGAACTTGGTCTCGACTACTCAGAGCCTGATACAGTGACATGTATGATCGAAGATACTCATTTCTGGTGAAGTTAGGTTCAAAGGGTCTGCCATAGATATTATGTCCATCGAGTGTGACATCCAGTTTACTGAGATTGAAAGGTTGGAAGTTAAAGGGGTTCGTGGGAAACGTGCCATTGAATGTTTCATTAGGAACCATGCCAATGAACAATCGTTTTGGAAGTTGGCCCTGGAACAGATGGTCTTCAATTTTAGATCTTAGTCCAGTACCAATGGTAAATGTTTTCACCTCAACTCTTCTGATGGGGAATTTGGCATTATGTTGAGCAATGCTCTGATTCAAATCGTTTGTGATTGCTGGTAGAAGTTGTACATTTCTCACTGACAGTTTGGCTACATCAATTTTGAGTACTACAGGGTAACCATCCTCAGCCATGATACAAAATTGAGGAGATGCTCTGTTAAGTCTGAGTTTGATTTCAATGCCATTCGGAAGATATTTGTCTTGCATGGTCAGATCTAAATGTAATCGGCCCATGAGCTCCAAAGATTTACTTTGTTTTGTAGCTTCACCTCGGCCTTTTTTTATGCTATCACAATCAAAATCCTCAAATTTCCCAGGTTCATCTTCATACCAATGCTCTGCAGCTTTTAACTGATTGTCTTTGACATCTGCTCCAAAGGAAAATAAGTTTTCTATGTAGGCTCTGTACGGATATGTATCCATATTACTTGTGACCAGTTTATTATTCAGGTACAAATCGATGCTGCTGAACATACTGTGGAAGAAGTTGTTGATAGGGGCAACCTTTTTATCCTCAATATTAGTTCCATCTGGTTTCAGGATTCTACATTTCAGATAAAGATAAGTTTGAGATAAATCTGTATAATATTCAGTATGGGGTGGAACCAAAAATTCAATGGGCGCCTGATAACTATCCAGGGAAGCGATAGGATGATAATCAGTCCACTGAGTTTCTTGCATAGTTGTCATTGTCGGAGGAACGGATTGCATTTCCAACTCCGTTTTGCTGCACTCACAAGAACCTGATTGCATCATTATTGATCGAAAATATCTTTCGGAAATTTAAGATTTTTTGGAATAGCAGTTGAGTTTTTCTTTTTTTGACCCTTCTTAACACCTTGACGTTTAGTCTTAGACTGATTCTTTTTAGATTTGGCTTTTGATTTTATACCCCCACTTAATTCATCCAGAGCAGATTTTCCGAGAGATTTCAAACTTTGTTTGCCTCTTTGTTTCAAAACATGTTTGATATTTTGGCCTTCCAACATATCGCGAAGAGCACCTAGTCCCTCCTTTTTTGCAACTTGTTTTGCACTTTTTATTCCTGCTTGTGCTAGAGGTTTTAAAATGGGAACAACACTTCGCATTGCTGTTTTAAATATGGAACCTAAACCATGGCCATATTGTCTTGAGACACCTCGATAGACGGGAAAGTCTTTAAATCCCGCTCCAGACTGGTGATAATGAATAGTACGCATTATTGTTCTTTTTTTCTGAAGTGTAGTTTGATCAATGTCTTGCCAGTAATGAATGGAATATCATTACCTGTATCGCCTTTTATACTAATGTAAACTTGATCAATGAAGGATTTTGCCACTGGAACGTAATGCAAGTTGAGAAATTCTTGATGGAAATGAATTTCACCAGTTGTATTTGCAAATGGAACTACTCTTAAAATGGGAGCTGTTATATGCCCTATGTTTGTGTAACCGGCCACATCGGAATACACAAAGAAGCGACTGTTATGAATATTCAAGTCAACACCATATTTGAATTTGACAGCATCGTTGCCTAATGGTTCTCCGTGAAATTGTTTATCGATGCCTAAAATGATTGCTAATGGTGTTGGAAATACTATCTGAATTTGATTTGTGTAATTTGAACCAGAAGGATACTCTACAGCAACCTTGATGCGTTTTAATTGACTTCTGTATTCAAGATGAATTTTAATGTTGTGTTGAGTCAAAATCTTTTGAATACGACTCTCAAGTGCATTTTTCATTTCCATAATCAAATGTTCAGGGCTAGTATAATTTCCTGTTGGAAAGGTTACTTTATAATCTGAACATTTTTTTGTTTGTCTGCAAATTTCATGCCTTAAGTGATCAAACTTTATGTCAATGAAAGCATTATTTGTTAATCGAAGAAAGAAAAAATTATTTTTATCTGTGATATTCATGATTTCACCTGGTGTTATTATTTCTGCTAAAGCTACTTCCCAATTTTGTTTGTCAATTTGAATAGGACAATCTAATTTGACTTTGAAAGTAGATTGAGTATTTTGTGGGAAGGTGTCTAAAGAACTGTCACTTAATAATGTCAAGTAAAATTCTTTCATGGTTTTTGTTTTTCCTCAGGGAGAGAAGATGAAATTGGAGTTTGTCTTTTGAATTTTAATCCTGGGGATGGTAAAATGTATCCAACAGAGCTACTGAGTAATATCAACCACAATTCTTTGTCTGGACTTCTTAAACTGATTTGTACCAATGAGGTGATAATGATAGCATAAACAACAATAATTTGAGCCAAAAATGTTAAGCGATTTTTTGCTAATATTCCTTGACTACCGTCTGCAGATTGTAAAGAAGCAGTGTCACGCACGAATGAGGTTCTGAAATTCATGTTCACCGTTTTTATAGAAGATCTGATTCTAAAATCCAACTATCAAATTTAGATGGATACCCTTTCCAGTGAACTTTTATTTCTTTGATCCACTTTTTACCAATTTTACGTTTTCTGCGATCTATGATAGATTCAATTTCGAATATTTGATCTTTTTCTACACGTTGTAACTCTTGCGAGTAAAAAGTGCCTTTGACTACTTCGCCATCTAGATCTACTATTTTATAGGTTACAGGATTTTGATGTTTGTACACAGCCGAAATTTGAAACAACTCTTGTGTCCAGTTTGGTAAATAACCTTTATCAAAAGTACGTTTTGTCTTGTTAATGCGAACATAATCACTGACTTTTAATTTTGGACTTTGATGTTTTTGTTTCTTTCCAAATAAATTTTCTGACACTACAACTTCGTTTTTGCTAGTAACAGATGCAGGTGCACATTTGATACTTCGATGATATGCATGGTTGTAACCATGAACTAATTTTGGAAGTACATCAATATATCTCAGCGTACGATGATGTGTAAAATATTTCCACATGCGACTTTTCAAAGTTCTTTGAAATCTTTCGACAATACTGGCTTTAGTTTCAGGATTTTCTGTCGTGAAAAAATGAATCTTTTTTGACTTTAAAAAATTCTGAAATTTTTTATTTTTAAATTCTGTTCCCTTATCAGACTGGAGGCTTTTTGGACTTCGTTTTTTCAAGATCAATTTGAATGCTTTGATCAAAGTTTTACCCGTCTTATCTTTGATGGGAACAACCCAGGCAAATTTGGAAAATACATCAATGACACAAAGCAAGTATCGGTGTTTGTCATTGAACTTAGACATACTTGATACATCTGCTAAATCTGCTTGCCATTGATAATCGATTCCTGCAACAACAGTTTTTCGACGTTTGAATTTTCTTCGAATAGGTTTATGCAAAGTGTACGTCTTTTGTTTCCTCAACCAATCCCTGACATCTTTAAGTTTTACTTTTTTAGAAGTTTTTCTAGCTAACTGGAATAAAGCTTGTTCTCCAGCATAGGCAGCAGGACTTTTAGGATCATAATATAATTTTTCAAACTTCATTGTTCATCATAGGTTAACCATTTAGGTATGAAAGGACCTTCCATTTCTTCTTCTTTTATATGTTTTCTCGCTAATCGCCTTACGTGTTTTTTGACTGAGGGCAGATCATATTTACGCTGTTTTGTATAGGGAGTCCCTAGTTTATGACGTTTTGATTTTGGAGGAGTCACAAAGACATCCTCTGGTGATTGTTCAGGAGGAGGAAGCTGATGTTCGTGCATCCATTCCCATCTGTCTCTATTGCCTACCACATCTTGAGGAATATTCAATTCTCTCAATCCTTGTGCAAAAGCTTGCCAACCCGTGGGCTCAATACCTTTTCTATGTCTGATCACATCATTGACCAAGTCGATAATGTTAGAACCAGGAATAGGTTTTCCATACATCTTGACTGTACCATCATCATCCCAAGCTATGTTTTTATTTTCTTGCAACATAGAAAGCAAAAGCTGAGCTTTTCTTTTCATGGTGGAAGGAACACTGTCAATAATGTGCTGATCAATCTTCTTAGGTTGCAGAACAGGCTGGGAAAGGGAAACTGAAGGTTCTTTTAAAGCTTTTTTATGAGCCGTCTTAAATTTATGCAAAGTTTCACCAAACAACTGAGACTTTTCTGATTCCGAGATTTCATTATTACTCATAACAGAAGACAAGTCGTTTTGAAGATTAGCAGTAGCCGAAACTTCAGGATCAGGTGGTAATCTAGGTTTCTGAATTTGTTCCTCTTTCCAACGTTTCATATCTTCCCAAAGTTTGAATGGGACAATAGCCATTTTACGCCCTTCCATGATTTGGATTAAGAAGGCCACCAAGGACAGATCCTATGAGTGGGGCAATCAAAGGTTTGAGTAACAATCCTAGTAAAGCCCCGCCTTTCTGATTAATGATTTTCTTTTTTGCTGCAACAGGGACCTGTTTTGTACTCAGCAAACGAACATGCTGTTTTCTAGATTGTAAGTGTTGTTTCTGAGCTTTAGTTAGATGTACATTGCCTTTTATAATGTTTAAGCAACATTCCCCTACACAATCGATCACTTCTTTGGGTGAATCATTGATTATTTTTTGACGAAATTTTGGAGGTAATTGACAAAGTCCTTCTAAAAAAGGACCATATTTATTAATCAAAGAAGTTTTCTTTTTTCTCAGAGTTTTCCTTTTACGTACGGCCGTCATGATTGTCGTGATACACTATGAAGAATCCCAGTCGAACATGGGCTTTTATATTTTGCGTCTCGTAAGTTTCAAGTTTGGACCTCTGTTATTGATTCTAAAAGGTTGATTATACATTTTTTGTCCCTGCAGAGCTTTTTCACGCATTGCAGCTTCAAATCCAAACTGTCTTGCAGTTTGAAAAACATGAGGTTCCCCAGCATAGAGTGGTTGAAATCTAGCAATATTTGGTGAAATGGTTTTTTGACGAGTTACAGAGCGAGCATTTTCAGTAGGCGATCGCATCCCAAGACTTTGCCATGATGTAATTGGACGTTTTCTCACAGTAATAAATTTTTCATTAATTTTTCTAGGTTTTTTCTTTTTTTCAGAAGTCTTCTTTACAGAAGTCTTCTTTTTGGCAAACCGTCTTAATATTTTATTACCGTCCCATCGAATTAATGTTCTGATAATAACGCCACCCAAGAAACCACCACCGCCAGGTTTCAAAATGATGTTACGTTTAACATCACTATTGACCATGGTACTTGTTAATTTTCTGAGATCATCTTTATGTTTTTCCATAAATTTCTTTGTCTGTTTGGGTAATTTCATTTTACCCTCAACGATTTTTCTTGCAGCCAAAGAAAACCATTTTATCATTTCGAGTAATCCCTCATTGAGCAATTGTTTACGTTTTACAGTATTTGGTTCTCTACTCAAATTGTAGAGTGCCCTTATCAAGTTAGCTGATGTTCGTTTCGAAACCATAATGACTTGTGATCAATTTTCAAATCAGACACACACTTTTATATGTTTGGGAAATAAACAACTGGTCCTTGATGATTTGGTTTTGTAAACCAGTTTTGAAAAATATTTGTTCTAAATCTCAATAGATCTGGTGTATCTGGTTTCAAATCGATCAGTAAGTATCCATGTGGTTTGGATGTGGCATCATTGAAAGCATACATCAAATGTGGAGATTGAAGTTGTTTTGCCAAAACTTTGACTTGCATTTTATCTCGAGGACTTTGAAACAAAATGAGATAATGTGCATTCAAACTGATAGTTCGACTATCTTTACTTTGGTGAAACAAATTTTGTGTGATGTATATCACACTTGCATTTCGATGATGCCCTTTCCTTGTAAACCACAATTTTATTTTTTCTTCATCTTTGTCTCCTAACATATCGTCAAAGACGATCAAGTGAGACAAACTCGTATCGCTGACAATGTCATCATCGTCATTGGGAATTCCAAAAAGAAATGTGATTTTGGATCCTTCACGTTCTTGTAAAATATTATAAGTTGGTTGCCATTCTTTGTAACACCATACGATACGTTGTGGTTGAATATCAAACAAGTCATGTTTGTATTCAATGACTTTTCTTACAAACTCTGTTTTTCCAGATCCACTTGGACCTGATATAAAGAGATTAGCAGGATGTTTGAAAAACAAACTGCTAATATCTTGTACTACTGGTGTCTGAATGCTTGGCATGATGAGTAATGAGAAAGAACAACGAACAACATGTATATTTATATAGTTTTAATGATGTAAAACAAATCTTATGTACTAAGATATCATGGTATTATTCATAACCATATGGCACAGTGTACCCATTTTTCACAATCACACGTTTGTCATATGTAAATCTATAAATCTTTGAAAGTTTTTCAGTGGTAACTTTTCTATTTGGATGTTTTCTTATTTTATGTTGATACTGCACAGTTTCACGGAAATCTCTATCTTTAGATTTTGCCCAGTTTAACATTTTCTCAAAATGTATAATTTGAGAAGTGTTAAAATCCAATGTCAGTCCTTTTACTTTACAAGTGGATTTTCTATCACCATTGTTTTCAACATACTCGTAACCATAGTTCTTTGGCCCCATACCAACAAATTTTGTGATTTTTGCATTGGGCATTTCATCAGTCCATTCCCCAAGTCGATTATTCACAATAGTTGGATTCCAAAGTTTGGGGTTGTGGACATAGATTGCAGAGTCAGTGTCAAAGTAGAGTACACGTGTATCAAGTTTGTGTAACACACTGTACAATTTCAATCTGGCTTGTGCTGTCACAAAAGATGCTACTACCACATTACTGCAACTATGCGGTTCAATGATAGAGTCTGTTTCTTCCCAGTTGACATGTAAAAACTGTTCACCATAGACATCAACATACTTGACTTTTTTCATGGGATTGCTTACCAATTCAAAGTATGTTGATGGTTCTGAGATGTATTCAGTTTTAGTCATATTATCTCTTTGTGCCAATTTTCCCCACAAGTTATTCAACTCAGTCTTTGCAGTAGCCCTACGACCCTTATTCTTTTCAATATGCTCCAATCTAATTCCCTCTGCCTCCAAGTAATCTTGTTTGAACTTTTCTTTGTCTGCCTCAGTTTTACACCAATCAGGATATCCACTGGCCTCTTGCTTTATTTTGAGGAATGTATCAATGTACCCAGCAAAGATTCCACCTTGGCCAGTTTCTTTATCATACTGAGTTGTCTCGGGAAAATGCCAAACCTCATAAATTTCAGTAAGCTGATAACCAAGTTTCAAAGCTTCAAACAATTCTATACTGACCCAAGTTCCAACCAATTCTCTATCTTCTGCTTTAGTATGATGACAAAGTTGTGAGTTGTCTGACTTCTCTGCACATGTTCTACAGAGTGGAAACAGAAGTTTATTGTTACATTTGTAAGGGAGTACTGGATGATACAAGTTTTTGGGTGGAAGAACTTTACATTTGATCAGGCCACAATATTGCTGGATATTGTCTTTGTCAATTTCTTCTTGAGAATAAATCTCTGGATGTCCTAGTGGAAACACACCATATTTACAAATGTATGGATACAGAGAACAGACATCAATGTACTTGATTTCTTGATCTGAACGTTCATCAATCTCATGGTACAATTTAGTAGCATTAGTTCTGCCCCCAAATAAAGAATCTCTGGGTTTCAAGGGATCCAAGTTAGTAAATTCAGCCTCAACCAAAGTTTGGAATTCTTTGTCTTCTCTACACTGTTTGTCAAAATCACATTCCCAACATTCTATGACTTCATACCCTGCAGCTTTCAGAGTTTCAACCTTTCTCAAAGTGGAACAAAAAAGAGTGTCCATCTTCAAACAGTTGTAGGTATTGATCTTATGCCTGTCAGGATAACATCTTTGACAACCATGCCAATAACAACCTTGAAATTCATAGATTTTCTTATTTTCTTGGTCAAACCCATCAACGTAAAACTCACCAATTTTCTGTTCACCACCATTCAATGCATGTTGAATGTGTGTGTTAGTTTTCTTAGCCATCACTTGCAACCATCTTACAGCCTTGATCGAATATTTCTTTTGGTTTGGATAGCCTTCAGGAGGAATGATAGCTACTGAGTTTTCTGGCATATGATCCTTTCTCCAAACGAGAGAACAAGTTTGAGCCACCGTACATGCTACTTTAAAGGGGTCAATTCCACTAGTTTCCATCAACTGCTGCCTAAAGCAAGCACAACCTCTCCTCAAGATATCGACATCACTCCGACAGTACTCTTCCATTTCTTGCCTGAAGTTAAAGATAGCATTTGATTCTACTTTAGACTTATGCCATTGCAAGAAGTCGTCTCTGTCTTTGCTAGACATCTGGCCAGGGTTATACATTTCAGCAGGAAAGTATGGCCCCACATAGTTTTGATTAGCTTCAGTATTTGCCAAATGTGGGAAATAACCTTTCTTCATTTCTTTAAGTCCAAAGGTATCAGGGAAACTAGCCAAACGTATGTGCAAAAACTGAAACGAATCTTTGAACTCAAGTTTTCCAGCTTTCATGGTTATGATAGTATGCCCATTCATGATCACCTCTGGTTTGTAAGTTCCATTCTCTAAGAGATATCTTAAAATAAACTGGCCATCATAACCACCAAAGTTGTGTGCAATACAAATTGAGCCTTCATTAAAAGGTTGAAATAGCCAACTACAAAACTCATGCAAAGTACCAGGACCTTCAAAGATCATTTCTCTTCCTTGATCTGGGAACTTGCTACAATTTTTACACTTTTCATGGATAGGTAAATGGATACACTGGTCACAGGCTCTATGTGCTACACAGAAATTAACTTTATGTTCTCCTGTATTTTGTGAAGATTCAAAATCAAAAAATAAAAATTTGGAGGAGGAACTTGTTTCTTCATCATCATCAGATTCATCACCATCAGATTCGTTGGATGCATCACCATCAGTCTTACAAACATAAGATTGTATGTAACACTGATGATTTGCACCCACGATCTCTTTACAAAATCTACATTTTCGATTTCCTGGACAAACATGATTTTTCTTACTCCCAATAATTCTAGTGAAACAATTTCCACAATTATACACTAACTGACACATGGACTTTTTCTGTCCAGGTTTGATTCTTTTATGATTAGCAAAACATTGAGGACTGTAAAATTTTCTTTTACAATCCCTACAGAAACAAGTTTCTCCTGCCGCACATAATGTTACATTGTAACATTTGTCACATCCATGGGGACACATATGATCACCACGATTGTTATATCCTTTGTCACAAAGTTCACAGAAATAGGCACATCCTAGAAAACCAGTTATACTGGTGATTGTGTCATAATGATTATCTCCATTATAGTATATATGTATCACTTTAGTCTGTTTGGTCATTTCGAATTCAGGTTTGAAGAGGAGGTCATCTTTCGCATGTTGCGAATGAACTTTGATCAGGTAGGCAGGTGTTAACACAGCTTGGATCTTCTTGTATTCGTCAAGCCCACATGGTTTGGTATGCGGAACTTGAGCTCGATCCAACAACTTCTTAGCTTCACTGGTCTGGAAAGACTTGGTAGATTTACGTATATGTTCCCATGTCTTCTTCCAAGTCGGGGATTCATCTTTGTCGGCATGACATTTGCCGACAACCACAGCTCTAGCCAGGCACATGGAGTCTTCTGTATTGTTGATGGTAACAATACTCTTTTTCATCTTTCTCATATTGTTAGAATCAAAGTAGAGTCCATAATTGAGTGGCTTTCTTCCACTTCCTACAGGGAGTCTTGTATGGGTCACTTCCAATGACATCTGCCCATCATCAATTCTGAAGTCTTCATTGGACTGTAAGACTTTCTCAATTTCTTGTGACAGGGCTTCTCCAGTCAATGAGGATACATCTGTGAAGGGTATAAAGACCCCAAGTTTAAGTCCAGGATGGTAGATACTGACTCTTATTCTATCATTGCCCTGTGCCTCGGTATGTCTCTTAATATCGTCCACAAATTGTTGGAATAATCGTGGTACAAATTCTAATGGTGAGGTTTTCTCAGGAAACTTTCTCATGTCCACGCTGTAAACATTGGCTCTTGTTCTAAATCGCCTCGACTCCCTCTGTCTTACTGGTTTCATGGTATAATATTGTTCATATTCTTCATCTTCATCTTCTGTATCAGAGTAATCTACCAACTTAGGTCTCTTAGGTGGCATCTCATCATCCGAACTGGATGGAGTTCTTATTCGCTTCCAATGTCTCTTTGGCATGTTGATTGTTTGGTGTTCAATGCTGAACTATGAAACTTCAACCTGAAAAATCCGTTTTTATACTGACCTCAGGAAAAATTTTGCAAGAGGAAACGTGATCAACTTGCGTTGATCATCGTGGTTCCAAATTCCTCCCCGGTACACTCGTGAGTTGCATAGTGGGCTGCCCTGCACCTTAGGACTCCTGGCGATTTGAGATTATCTCGAATACACTTTAGAACCACCTGAATGTCTCTATGGACCAGAGTGATTCCCAGAGCGGAGGCTTCCCGTGAGCGTGGGTCCCCTTAAAGCAGCCTGAGCGTAGCTACCTTCTACTCTGTTTAAGCATATATTCGATAACCTCGCATCTACGGACTAAGGCGGAAACAGCACGCATGCTTTATTCACAGACCAGTAAGCTAGATCACTAGCCTGTTTATAACAAGAAATCACTTTGTATATATAGTCTACCCTAAACCAATGTGATATGAAAATGGTTTTGTGATTTGCATATGAAAACTATCTTTCTTTTAAATTTAAGAAAAGTAAGAATATGATCTATGAATTATGTATA
Organism: Lucinisca nassula; assembly: GCA_963580285.1. NCBI lineage: Eukaryota > Metazoa > Mollusca > Bivalvia > Lucinida > Lucinidae > Lucinisca > Lucinisca nassula. The sequence continues at coordinate 66,215,984 of OY757025.1, read as the reverse complement.
AATTTATAAACTTGTATTATATTTATTTCGAAAAAAAATTATTTGATCCCATTTTAGCTATAAATAGCTGAATGACAATGATTTTTATCATTTTTCATATGTTACTATTTTTAGAATTCCTATTGGGAAAAAACCAATAATGCTTATAACTTGTGAATGTCTTAACCGATTTTCAAAATTCTTGTTTCAGATTAATCATGACTACCAGCTGTATTCTACCCTTGGAAATAACGGAGATGATTTTGACATACAACATGTACAACTGTGGAAAAGGCCAAGCATTTACAGAACTCATCCAAGACAGTTGGTTTTCTATGAGAATGAAGATGTTGAAGAACACTGGATCTCAAATAACTTATCAAGATGAAATGATTCAGTTACTATTGCTTATTGATGAACTTCTTAATTTGTCAGATAAGAAACGATTAGAGTTTCATAGACAGATTAGCTGTTTTCATTTTCAACATCAACCAACCCTTAAGAAAGCAAAAAGATGGCTAGTCACATTCTTTAACTTTACCACACGGGACATGTGTTACATGTCTGAGAAATTTCATCAGCACTTCCTTCATGGCAATGTGTCATCTAGCTTTCTCTACAGAGATATGTTTTTGGGATATCTGATATTGAATGAGGAATATACCAAAGCTCAAGTCAAACAGTTATTCTGTAGTCGGGACCATCCAGATCTTATGATATTACCATCTGGATGTTTGACTTTCAACGACTATTGGTCGGAATATATAAATGCCAAAGAAGGATATAAAGTGACATTAGGTAACGAACAGTTGAGAAAAGAACCTAAGATCATATTGAAGTTCCCAACTAAATATTCTAATTGCATACTTAACTAACAATCATGATTAAGACCATCAGAAAAAGTCTACCTGTATCTTTAGATCAAATTCTGAAATTTGAGATCTACAGACTTGCACTTGAACAAACTTTGTCATTAGAGCCAGATGATGTAGATTTCTTGAAAACTAAAGATGACATTCATATTTGGTTGAGAAGATACGATACATTTATGTCTTTTCGACATGAGATGAAAAGAACAGCTTGGCTCATGAGTAACATAGTTGATGAGTCACCCGTGAAACTGGATCAATGGCGTTTGCATGTAGCTAACAACGATGAGGTGATCAGCTACATTTACAACATGATAATGGATATTGAAAGAGCTTCATCAGAACAGTTGATGGACTGCTCTGAAAACCGTGATGAGGAACCGATGGAAACTGATATTGACGATTTGATCAAACAGATGGATTCTTTGACCATATAAATTGGCCCGATACTCAGATCATCATTGATTCATCAACAACATGGAGAAGAAGTGGTTTGAAGTACCTCTGACACAAGTGATAAAATTCAAACCTTACAGAAGATTACTACTTTGCATCTACATACTGTTTTCTCATGAAGATATTTCTATGGAGGAAATCCAGATGAAATTAAATGAAAAAGAAACTTTTGAAGATTTCAAGAAATTGTGGTGGACTTGTGCTAAGTACAAACTGTTAGAAGATTCAGTTATTACATTTGAGAACTGGAAAAAAACTGTAGCTGACAATCCAAAGGTGATCGAGTTCTTACATTCAAAGACACGAGGCAAGGATGATATAAAAGGAAGTGATCTTGAATAGAACGTCATTCTACTTCTGACTACCACAGTGAAAACTTCAAAAATCTTAAACAAGATGGAATACAATAGGGATCCAAGAACGAAGAAATATAGTGATCCTGAAAGCATCTACTACCATTGTTCAAGTTTAAAGAAGTTATTGAAACAACAATATGATATCCATCTTCTACGAACATTGGAAAAATCACTTCTTGATCAACAATTGATGAGAACACCTTATGGTCGTTGCTTCAGATGTAATGCTACGACACACTGGTCAAGAGATTGTACATCGGGCTTCAAGCTACCCTACGGACACTGTTACATATGTGGACTTCCAGATCATTGGGCACCCGAATGTCCACAGAAGCAGTTGATACAAGATGGGTTGGATATACCACCTATATTACCTACTGAAGAAATATCATCTGACACTCCTCAGGAAAAACAGTCTTGTGCCGATGAGAAACAGCCTTGTGCCGAGGAGAAACAATCTAGTGTTAAGAAATCAAGAAAAAGAAAGCGAACAACTTCTAACACTCGTGGTGTGAAGAAACCAAAGACAAAATAGACATTTGACTGTGAATAAAACAAAGTGTCATAGACATTAGTTACAGACATAAGATAGTTATAGTTAAGAAACATATAGTATTGTATTAAGAATTTTTAAAATACATTAAAAACAGTAAAAAGTTTACCAGTCTTTGTTTTGTAATAAAAGGTTATTCTTTAACGAAATCCATGGGTTAGCCCTAAAAAGGACTGTTCTTATGTAGCTAGTAACTTAAACAGTTACTAGCCACGGAATGGCTCCACTATAGCGATCGGTTTAATGGTAACCGATCCCACTCCCCTTCTAGCCAGGAACTGCTGGAAAGCCAGTCCGCTTTGCAGTCTCTCCACTTTCTTCCAGTACTCTTCCTCCGTACATGGCTGTTGTCTTTCCACCTCAGGACATTTCCTTCGGTGGAAGACAGCACGTAACTTCTTAAACCAACTCATACTGGAACAATATGGTGAGAACTCAAAAGCAGAAGGGTTTTTATACAATGTAGGAGGATTGACCTACTTTAATCGAACAACCAATCAAACTGGCTTAGCCAATCGTGATCATCCTAAGAGAATTCTTCGTCTTTGGTGTAGCAATGATGGTCTATGTTCGAAACATAAATCATTATAGCTAATACCAGACTTAGGAATCTTTTGTATGATCATCAACAGGTACTCTTTCAAGAATAAGTGTTGGCCCTGAAAAGGGCCATTTGGTCTAGAGAACCATCAGAGGTTCAGTTTTTTTTCTTCTAGACACTCATCACATATGGACAAACTGTCGTCTTCAAAGAACCCATCGTCATCATCAGGGCAGTTGTGTTCCTCTCCAACATACCTTAGAATGACGTAGCACTTACCACATTCAAGATAAGTTGGAGCATTACACTCACTGCAAATACCAGACTTTGGGTATTCATCCATGGTTATGAAGTTAGTAATAATCATGAATGATATATATATATATACAAGTGACATCGGATTGACCTACTTAAAATGAAAAAACTGGCTTAGCCAATCATAATCAGAGAATTCATCGTCTTTGATGTAGCAATGATGTTTGTTCTTTTGAAACATCATAGCAAATACCAGACTTAGGAATCTTGATTGAACATTATTAAAGGACATTCATTCAAAAATAAATGGTGGCCCTGAAAAGGGCCGTTGGGATTTGTTAGTTTATAAAACTAACACTGACAGCAGGTTCTCCCGCCGCATGCTGGACATCTTCTGGCCCAGGATTCATAAGTTATCCTGGACCCACTGGAAAGGCAGAACGGGGGCTCTGTCGCTTCTTGGCTCCAGTCTTCCGTCTGTGTGGTAGCAGAAGACCCAGGTAGCTCACCATTCCTTTGTTGACCATGGGCCAACTCTGCTGCCTCTTTTGTTATGGCTATCATCTTCTCCATATTGTCAATCGAGGAAAATAATCCTTCAGCTTCTCGCTTGACTATATCAAACGAGAGCATCAATTCCCTCACGCCACTCTTCAGTGACTCCGTCTGCTCCTCCAAAGCTTTGAAGTAGATTTCACTGTTGTGAGCCATCTTCAATTGTACACAGAAGTGCAACGAAGTAGGCCAATGCATCGATATTTATTGAGTGAACACGGACGTGAAAGAAAGTATTTTTGCAAGTAGGTCAATCCCTCTCCAGAGTATAAAAAGGATTTGACCTACTTCAGATTTCTTGAAAAAACAATGGAACCGTCAATATCATTCGATGATCTCTTGCAAAATCCAGATCTTTTAACAGCCGCTATCAATGAAACATTTGGTAGTGATGCTACCTTACAGCAACAACAATATACAACAATACCATCTAACCAACTGATCTATGCACAGCCTCCAGTACAGCAATCTAAGCCCCAACCCAAAGTTATTGAAGTCTTGGTGAAGGAAATCAATGAGCTCAAAAATAGAGTCAAGCAGTTAGAAGATAGTCCTCAACAACCATCATCACTGGAAATGAGCCCTATTAGGATTCCACTCCATATCAATATCGTGGCGAATGAAGATGAACAACTGATGCAGTCATCATCAGCTATTGGCCTTGGAGCTGCCACCAAACCCATACGGAAAAAGAAAACCAGATAAACCAATAAGATATTCAAAACCCAAACAGCCCTTTTCAGGGCTATCAAACAGTTAAGAAAGAATAACTATAATGTCTTAAGTTTAAAACAATTATATTACATACAAAATATATCTAGGCACTTTAGCTCAGTTGGTAGAGCACCTGTCTAATAAGCAGGAGGTCATAGGTTCGAGCCCTATTCGTGCCAAACATTTTTTTTCAATTTCAAGTTATTTCCAAAAGAACAACATAATGTCATCTTGTGGTATCCCTGGACCTCTTGAAAGATTATCACAAAAGACTAAGTTATTTTCAAGCTTGGTCCCTATAATTTCACCAAACATCAAATTTATAGGGACCAAGCCTACAATGACTTGGTCCCTATAAATTTCAAAAACTGAAGATTTATAGGGACCAAGGCAATCAACACAAACACATGGATCTACTTGAAAGATCACAAAAAAACTAAGTTATTTTCAGCCTTAGTCAAAAGCTAAGTCAATTCAAACTTGGTCCCTATAAATTTCAAAAACTGAAGATTTATAGGGACCAAGGTAACCCACACAAACACTAAGTCCATTTCTGAAGGTATCCAGCTAACACACTACTGACCACCCAACTCCCAATCTAGCCTAGTCAAGCTTACATCAAGTGGTGGCACTATGGGGACCAGATTATGGGGACCAACAAAATTATAGGGACCAGTCCCTATAATCTGGTCCCCATAATCTGGTCCCCAAAGTGCCACCCTATACTACTGACGTTAAGGACGTCGTACGTGTAACGTTACGGGACGTACCTAACTAATTTGCATAATTAATCCACTAGTGGACTACTGAAGTTATTACATGCCGTTATTACACTCTCAGACGCGACGTCATATAATAAATTGTACACATATTTTAAGATGAAAATTTGTTATTTTTTTCTTCTGCCTACTCAAACTATAGATTGTGGCGGTTCTAATGGGTACCTACAATCTATATTTTTGAACAGAAATAAGAAAAATAAAATAAAACCCTTGAACACACCTCCCACCACCCCAGTTTTATTATATAAAAGTGGGGATTCAAGGGTGTCGTTCATCGTGTTATATTGGCGTGTTTTCGTGATGTTACGCATGAATTCAAATCTTTAACAGCGCATGCTGCGGATCCTGAAGTATTCTTGCAGTTTCCTTTTATTGCTAATGCTAGGTTTCGATTTCCTTTCTGCCCATCCTGTCACACTCAAGCCGCAATTCACGTAGGTGACATTGCATATTGTTATGTAACACTTTGCCCCGGATAACGTAACACTTTACCCCAAAGCTTGGGGCAAAGTGTTACATATACCCCGTATTTTGTTCTCGTTATCAATTGTTATAAAATGGTTGAATTGTTTCATTAAAGTTGCAGTTTATTCCCGATTGAGCGTTTTTTTTTTTTTTTTCGAATAACATCGCTTACAGGGTTCTATGCAAGCTAATGTCGGCAAATATTTAGAAAGTTAAAAAAATGTAACACTTTGCCCCGGTCTCCCCTACAACCTACGTCACCGTTACGTCACGTATTGTGTGGTTTTCAACCGTTCAGCTGTAACTTGTGTTCGTTATAATAAGCAGGGCGTTGCAATTAGATATCATCAGTGCATTAAAAAGGTTAACATCTGGGTTACGTGTTTTCATGTAGAAAATTTTCACAAGTTTTCTTTTTATTCACAATACCCCGAACAAATTCGCAATTTTGTTACTCTTACCGAGAGCTATTTCAGTAAGAATGTTACTTGCTGTCCAGGTACTATCCGAACTTTTATGCCAGTCGAATAATAAAAATCCACAAAATTCTTTGTCATCATGGCGTAGGTTGTTACCACTGTTCAGAGCAACGTCGGTCATATTCTGAAGGCTATTTTGAATTTTGAGACTGGTGATGTGATGCAGACGACAGTAGTTTTTTACTAGAACCCCGTCTTTGAGGTAGGCTAATATTGACCCAGACAATGCGAGACGCATAAGGGAGGCTATCAAAGTATGACTTGTTATCTCATGTAAATAGCCTTACTAGCAGACGACTTAGATGGATACATAAGTTCATTTAAATACTAAAATGCCTACAAAGTTTCATAAATCTAAGCCCAACAGTTCTTGAAAAATCTTTGGCGGAACAAAATCACACACACGCACGCACGCGCACGCAAACGGATAAAAACATGGCAAACTGGTAAATGCCGGTTTTGAATGGCAGTATGCGGATAATATGCCGTAAGAGCATGTGCAATAGATCATCATTCCAGGAGCCCTCATTATTCCAAGAATTCAGTCAAAGCACTGAGAGTACTGGTGGGTCGATCGTCTCTGAGTGTAGGTTGGGAAAATAGTCCTGAGCTGAGAATCGAACTGTTCGTTCAACTTTAAGCAAGCACAGGAGAGCTGATTAGACATCGCGTTATGTGGCGTCTGATTATGTAGAGATTCTTATGGGGCGCCGTTTTACTATTTAATCCGTATTTATAGATCTATATCCATAAATCGAATTTTGGATATCCGTCATTCGATGTGTGGATATCCATAAATCAGTCGAATATTGGATATCCATAATTCGATTTATGGATATCCATAATTCGATTTATGGATATCCATAATTCGATTTATGGATATCCATTATTCGGCTGATTTATGGATATCCATAAATCGAATTATGGATATCCATAATTCGATTTATGGATATCCATAATTCAGATCTATTTATGGATATCCATAATTCGAATTACGGATATCCATAAATCACCGCCAAACTTTTGGACACGTGATTGTTTAATGTAAAAATCTTCAAGGTCTTCATCATCGCTTGAAGATGATGGCCAGTCAAAGGGACCTCTCTGCCGTGCAGCCTTTTCAGTCCGTAAGGCTTCCAAAGCAATGGACGCCATACGCTGAACGCCCGCCACGTGTGCATTTAAATATCGGAACCAGCCGTAAGATCTGGAAATTCCGGCCAACGCACCCTGTCCCTTTGGAATCACTTCTATGCGCACCTAAGGACACTGGAAGTCGGACGTAAGATTATAATGATTCAAACAGGCAATCCGTACATGCTTTCTGGAGAAAAATGCACTTGGTCGTTATACAGTAAAATTCCTATATTAAGACCACTTTTGAACAGTTCCAAAGGTGGTCCCTGACCAGAGGACATTGTGTGCAGAATTCACGAAGAAATAATAACTGAACCCTTCTAAATAAGCTTTTTAAAGCAGACTTAGTCTTAATTTTAGGTGGTCTTAATAGCAGAATTTCACTGTATATAGTATCCATATAATACTCTACTTGAGATGTATGGAGTACCAGGCAAATTCAGATATACCTCCTTGCCCCCGCCCATTGGGGCTTGGAGAAATAGATTTGGCTGCATGAGCTGAGAGTACTGATAAACCGTTTAGAAGGTCTAAGCCTATACAAACAAAGTCGTGCGAGTCAGTGGGCGACAGGAATTGAGATGTTTGTTTGTTTGTTAGTTTTTATTTGAGTTTAACGGCCCAGTCAACACTAATTTAGGTCATTTTTGGGCCGGTCAGTTTACCTATCCACACTTTTTTTTTCTGGGCAGGCTTATACGTAAGCAGTTAACCAGTACAGTGCACATTCTTTCGCCAGAAACTGACCACTGCCCTTCTTGAATCAGCGAAAGGGAGAGAATGACCGTAGAAAATAGTTCATGATCAATCGCCACGAAAGAATCTTGCCGACCCTGGCAGGTATCGAACCCGCGTCCTACTGATCACCGGTTCAGACGCGCATCCGACTGAGCTACCGAAGCCGGCGGGATTGAGATGTCATTTCATCTCAATGAAGGCTTTACGACCAACATAATTGGATGCAACGTCTCCAAAATGACCTAAATAGTATTGAAGGGGGCGTTAAACCTCAAATCAAACAAAACATATCTCTCCTATACCATAGGCCATCAATAAGCCTACCCTACATTACCTCCACCTCCATCCCGGCTTTTATAACACACCTTAATCGGAAACCTGACGCGAATAGTCAAGTTTTTTGTTGTTGTTTTTTTTTTTTTTGCAAAGGGAGCAGTCATTATTCATTAGGTTTATTTGCAGAGTTGAATTATGGATATCCATAATTCGATTTTTTGATATCCATAAATCAGCCGATTTATGGATATCCATATTTCGATCTAAATTATTGATATCCATATATCGATTTATGGATATCCATAATTCGATTTATGGATATCCATAATTCGAGTTTATGGATATCCATAAATCAGCCGAATAATGGATATCCATAATTCGATTTATTGATATCAATAAATCGAATAATGGATATCCATTATTCGATTTATGGATATCATTAATTCAGTTCGATTTATAGATATCCATAATTCGAATTATGGATATCCATAAATAATTATGGATATCCATAAATAATAATGGATGTCCAAAATTCGAATTATGGATATCCATTTTTCTAATTATGGATATCCATAAATTATTATGGATATCTATAAATACGGATTAAATAGTAAAACGGCGCCTCATAGATTCTGTTTGCCAATGCCCAAGTGTACGAGCACAGTCTACCCGCCCCCGCCCATCGGGGCTTCACTAAATAGATTGGCTGCATGATGCTTCCACGTAGAGCTGAAAGTCCCGTAACATTGGAAGTAACGTCTCCAAATGACCTATACAGTGTTGACGGGGACGTTAAACCTTAAATCAAATAAACGAGCACAGTCCAGAATTTTCTTCTTACGTTGCGGGTAGTACTTGGATTTTGTTCAACAGAGTGGGGAGGGTGCAAACGCAGCCCCCTCCCATCTTTTGGAAATTATTTCAGATTCATACAGTTTTTCACCCTCTGAAAAATACTCGAAATTCGCATCGTCAACCCGCCCCTTTTCAGAGTCTGCGTACGGCCCTGAATCATGTTCAAAACTGTTGTTGCATACATATATGGCGAACAGTGCCGACCTGATCAGAAGCAATGTACTCTATATCCGATCTTGGTCTACGCTGTATGTCTAATAACGGCATCACCTTTAAAGACTGGGCTACTCATTTAAACATTTCAGGGTTCTAAAATTAATTTCTTAGCAGGAATGCGAAAAGTCTATTTTTACTCCACTTGGCATACATTTGTGTAACAGTTTTATAAATAGAATGTTCCGAAAGACGTCATGTGCCATCGCGGCCTGGATTCTTTCATTTACGTGAGCAACCTGGCATTCTTATACTATTTCGCTTATCCCTCAAATGCCACTATTTAAGCAAACAGTGAAGTTCCTGTGCAACCTGCTGATCAGAATCCACATTCTGCGGCGTCTGATCTGGGTATTATCCAGCACACGATTCCTGTCAAGACTCTATAGATAGCTCTTGTTGCATCGATAAAAATAGCGCGACGTTTCAAGTTCTATTAATAAAACATAATATTGGTTTTCCCAAATCAGTGATGGTCACGTGGACAACTGCGTGAACTCCGTTGGGCCATTTAGTAAGTTAGGGTCGATCGTAAACCCAAGAAGAAAAAAAAGAATTTGTGATATCACAAAATCTATTTAGTGATATCACAAATTCATATCTATTTAGTGATATCACAAAATAGATTTTGTGATGTCACTAAATAAAAATGAATTTGCGATATCACTAAATCGAATTAGTGATATCACAAAATCGATTTAGTGACATCACTAAATAGAATTAGTGATATCACTAAATAGAATTAGTGATATCACAAAATGATGCGTATTTTGTGATATCACAAAAATCGGTTTTGTGATATCACAAATTCGATGTAGTGATATCACTAAATCGGTTTTGTGATATCACAAATTCAATCTTACTTTTTGATATCACAAAATCGATCACAAATTCGATTTAGTGATATCACTAAATCGATTTTGTGAAATCACAAATTCAATCTTACTTTTTGATATCACAAAATCGATTTTGTGATATCACAAAATCGATTTAGTGATATAGAAAAATGGATTTTGTGATATCACAAAATAATTAGTGAAATCACATAATATTTAGTGATATCACAGTGATATCACTAAATCGAATTTGTGATATCAAAAAAAGGGGATTTATAGTAAAACGGCACCTCATACTCCGGGAGGTTTTATAGATCTTTGATAAATGTCGGGATACGGATGTCGATTAATAGCGATACGACCGTCGATGGCATCGTAGTCAGATTGATACGGCTGTCGACGAAATGTAAAACCTACACATTCATACACCAGGACCTGTGATGGGAATTTAGACCTATAGCTCTCACCAAAGAGGAAATCTTAGCTACACAATCCTCATCACCTTCAGCTGTTGAAATAATCGAATCGGGAAAGGCATTCCAATCTCTAATGGTTCGGGTGGTGGTGGTGGTGGTGGTGGTGGTGTGTGTGTGTGTGTGTGTGTGTGTGTTGGGGGGGGGGGTGAAAGAATGATTCTTTATAAATATCAGTTCTTGCATTAAGGGTCTGAAACGCCAATGAATGATGATTTCTACTGTGCCTAACTGGGGGAACAAGGTCATCTGTTGGAATGGCGGCAGCACCGTTTAGACCTTTGTATAAAAGTATGAGCCTTCTGTCTTTTCTCCTTTTCTTGAGAGAACAGTCCCTTGTGGAACTCCAGACAAAACTGGTGCCCACTCTGAAGATTCACCATTAACAACAACGTGCCGTTTTCTGTAGCAAAGAAAGGAATCTATCCATTTGAGATTACAATTACTGAAATCTGCACTATAAGGCGGATTTCACTGGGAGCCATGAAGAAAAAAAGTATGTTTTGTGAGGATTGGTGTTTTTTTGCTTATTTCTTCTCTAAGACGTAGGTTGTGAGTAGTCGCTAGAACCGCCTCAATCAGGCGGTTCTATCGCCTCAATCAGGTGGTTCTATCGAGCACCCATAGATTGAGGCCCAGAACCTATGTTTGGAGTATTGATAAGAAAAAAAATCACAAATTCTCGTTCTAAATATAGCCATTTTGGAGGTATGAAAGAATGCACTATGTCACACGGTTGTGTAATCGTAATTGTTTCAGTGCGCATGCTCAGCCATAACTCGAGCTTTGAACCCAGGTTCTTTGGCAGAAGGGTCCCTTGATCTGCAGCTTATTTGAGCAAGCAGCGAAGATTCTGATGAGACTGTGCGGATGCATAGGCTCTCTTTAACCTTTACTGTTCGAGTATGCAATAACGGCCATTTTCCTGGCGTCACAGGATAACTACAAATTAATAGTTCCTTACATGCAGGTGGTCCGAATTGTCGACCTAAGATCCGATCCAATCACTAAACACTGATATCTCGACGAGTTCATAAACCACACGAACTGTTGCATGAGTAAATGAGCAAAAAAGTATTAATATACATTATTCGATTTATGGATATCATTAATTCAGTTCGATTTATAGATATCCATAATTCGAATTATGGATATCCATAAATAATTATGGATATCCATAAATAATAATGGATGTCCAAAATTCGAATTATGGATATCCATTTTTCTAATTATGGATATCCATAAATTATTATGGATATCTATAAATACGGATTAAATAGTAAAACGGCGCCTCATAGATTCTGTTTGCCAATGCCCAAGTGTACGAGCACAGTCTACCCGCCCCCGCCCATCGGGGCTTCACTAAATAGATTGGCTGCATGATGCTTCCACGTAGAGCTGAAAGTCCCGTAACATTGGAAGTAACGTCTCCAAATGACCTATACAGTGTTGACGGGGACGTTAAACCTTAAATCAAATAAACGAGCACAGTCCAGAATTTTCTTCTTACGTTGCGGGTAGTACTTGGATTTTGTTCAACAGAGTGGGGAGGGTGCAAACGCAGCCCCCTCCCATCTTTTGGAAATTATTTCAGATTCATACAGTTTTTCACCCTCTGAAAAATACTCGAAATTCGCATCGTCAACCCGCCCCTTTTCAGAGTCTGCGTACGGCCCTGAATCATGTTCAAAACTGTTGTTGCATACATATATGGCGAACAGTGCCGACCTGATCAGAAGCAATGTACTCTATATCCGATCTTGTTCTACGCTGTATGTCTAATAACGGCATCACCTTTAAAGACTGGGCTACTCATTTAAACATTTCAGGGTTCTAAAATTAATTTCTTAGCAGGAGTGCGAAAAGTCTATTTTTACTCCACTTGGCATACATTTGTGAAACAGTTTTATAAATAGAATGTTCCGAAAGACGTCATGTGCCATCGTGGCCTGGATTCTTTCATTTACGTGAGCAACCTGGCATTCTTATACTATTTCGCTTATCCCTCAAATGCCACTATTTAAGCAAACAGTGAAGTTCCTGTGCAACCTGCTGATCAGAATCCACATTCTGCGGCGTCTGATCTGGGTATTATCCAGCACACGATTCCTGTCAAGACTCTATAGATAGCTCTTGTTGCATCGATAAAAATAGCGCGACGTTTCAAGTTCTATTAATAAAACATAATATTGGTTTTCCCAAATCAGTGATGGTCACGTGGACAACTGCGTGAACTCCGTTGGGCCATTTAGTAAGTTAGGGTCGATCGTAAACCAAAGAAGAAAAAAAAGAATTTGTGATATCACAAAATCTATTTAGTGATATCACAAATTCATATCTATTTAGTGATATCACAAAATAGATTTTGTGATGTCACTAAATAAAAATGAATTTGCGATATCACTAAATCGAATTAGTGATATCACAAAATCGATTTAGTGACATCACTAAATAGAATTAGTGATATCACTAAATAGAATTAGTGATATCACAAAATGATGCGTATTTTGTGATATCACAAAAATCGGTTTTGTGATATCACAAATTCGATGTAGTGATATCACTAAATCGGTTTTGTGATATCACAAATTCAATCTTACTTTTTGATATCACAAAATCGATCACAAATTCGATTTAGTGATATCACTAAATCGATTTTGTGATATCACAAATTCAATCTTACTTTTTGATATCACAAAATCGATTTTGTGATATCACAAAATCGATTTAGTGATATAGAAAAATGGATTTTGTGATATCACAAAATAATTAGTGAAATCACATAATATTTAGTGATATCACAGTGATATCACTAAATCGAATTTGTGATATCAAAAAAAGGGGATTTATAGTAAAACGGCACCTCATACTCCGGGAGGTTTTATAGATCTTTGATAAATGTCGGGATACGGATGTCGATTAATAGCGATACGACCGTCGATGGCATCGTAGTCAGATTGATACGGCTGTCGACGAAATGTAAAACCTACACATTCATACACCAGGACCTGTGATGGGAATTTAGTCCCTATAGCTCTCACCAAAGAGGAAATCTTAGCTACACAATCCTCATCACCTTCAGCTGTTGAAATAATCGAATCGGGAAAGGCATTCCAATCTCTAATGGTTCGGGTGGTGGTGGTGGTGGTGGTGGTGGTGGTGTGTGTGTGTGTGTGTGTGTGTGTTGGGGGGGGGGGGGGTGAAAGAATGATTCTTTATAAATATCAGTTCTTGCATTAAGGGTCTGAAACGCCAATGAATGATGATTTCTACTGTGCCTAACTGGGGGAACAAGGTCATCTGTTGGAATGGCGGCAGCACCGTTTAGACCTTTGTATAAAAGTATGAGCCTTCTGTCTTTTCTCCTTTTCTTGAGAGAACAGTCCCTTGTGGAACTCCAGACAAAACTGGTGCCCACTCTGAAGATTCACCATTAACAACAACGTGCCGTTTTCTGTAGCAAAGAAAGGAATCTATCCATTTGAGATTACAATTACTGAAATCTGCACTATAAGGCGGATTTCACTGGGAGCCATGAAGAAAAAAAGTATGTTTTGTGAGGATTGGTGTTTTTTGCTTATTTCTTCTCTAAGACGTAGGTTGTGAGTAGTCGCTAGAACCGCCTCAATCAGGCGGTTCTATCGCCTCAATCAGGTGGTTCTATCGAGCACCCATAGATTGAGGCCCAGAACCTATGTTTGGAGTATTGATAAGAAAAAAAATCACAAATTCTCGTTCTAAATATAGCCATTTTGGAGGTATGAAAGAATGCACTATGTCACACGGTTGTGTAATTGTTTCAGTGCGCATGCTCAGCCATAACTCGAGCTTTGAACCCAGGTTCTTTGGCAGAAGGGTCCCTTGATCTGCAGCTTATTTGAGCAAGCAGCGAAGATTCTGATGAGACTGTGCGGATGCATAGGCTCTCTTTAACCTTTACTGTTCGAGTATGCAATAACGGCCATTTTCCTGGCGTCACAGGATAACTACAAATTAATAGTTCCTTACATGCAGGTGGTCCGAATTGTCGACCTAAGATCCGATCCAATCACTAAACACTGATATCTCGACGAGTTCATAAACCACACGAACTGTTGCATGAGTAAATGAGCAAAAAAGTATTAATATACATTATTCGATTTATGGATATCATTAATTCAGTTCGATTTATAGATATCCATAATTCGAATTATGGATATCCATAAATAATTATGGATATCCATAAATAATAATGGATGTCCAAAATTCGAATTATGGATATCCATTTTTCTAATTATGGATATCCATAAATTATTATGGATATCTATAAATACGGATTAAATAGTAAAACGGCGCCTCATAGATTCTGTTTGCCAATGCCCAAGTGTACGAGCACAGTCTACCCGCCCCCGCCCATCGGGGCTTCACTAAATAGATTGGCTGCATGATGCTTCCACGTAGAGCTGAAAGTCCCGTAACATTGGAAGTAACGTCTCCAAATGACCTATACAGTGTTGACGGGGACGTTAAACCTTAAATCAAATAAACGAGCACAGTCCAGAATTTTCTTCTTACGTTGCGGGTAGTACTTGGATTTTGTTCAACAGAGTGGGGAGGGTGCAAACGCAGCCCCCTCCCATCTTTTGGAAATTATTTCAGATTCATACAGTTTTTCACCCTCTGAAAAATACTCGAAATTCGCATCGTCAACCCGCCCCTTTTCAGAGTCTGCGTACGGCCCTGAATCATGTTCAAAACTGTTGTTGCATACATATATGGCGAACAGTGCCGACCTGATCAGAAGCAATGTACTCTATATCCGATCTTGGTCTACGCTGTATGTCTAATAACGGCATCACCTTTAAAGACTGGGCTACTCATTTAAACATTTCAGGGTTCTAAAATTAATTTCTTAGCAGGAGTGCGAAAAGTCTATTTTTACTCCACTTGGCATACATTTGTGTAACAGTTTTATAAATAGAATGTTCCGAAAGACGTCATGTGCCATCGTGGCCTGGATTCTTTCATTTACGTGAGCAACCTGGCATTCTTATACTATTTCGCTTATCCCTCAAATGCCACTATTTAAGCAAACAGTGAAGTTCCTGTGCAACCTGCTGATCAGAATCCACATTCTGCGGCGTCTGATCTGGGTATTATCCAGCACACGATTCCTGTCAAGACTCTATAGATAGCTCTTGTTGCATCGATAAAAATAGCGCGACGTTTCAAGTTCTATTAATAAAACATAATATTGGTTTTCCCAAATCAGTGATGGTCACGTGGACAACTGCGTGAACTCCGTTGGGCCATTTAGTAAGTTAGGGTCGATCGTAAACCCAAGAAGAAAAAAAAGAATTTGTGATATCACAAAATCTATTTAGTGATATCACAAATTCATATCTATTTAGTGATATCACAAAATAGATTTTGTGATGTCACTAAATAAAAATGAATTTGCGATATCACTAAATCGAATTAGTGATATCACAAAATCGATTTAGTGACATCACTAAATAGAATTAGTGATATCACTAAATAGAATTAGTGATATCACAAAATGATGCGTATTTTGTGATATCACAAAAATCGGTTTTGTGATATCACAAATTCGATGTAGTGATATCACTAAATCGGTTTTGTGATATCACAAATTCAATCTTACTTTTTGATATCACAAAATCGATCACAAATTCGATTTAGTGATATCACTAAATCGATTTTGTGATATCACAAATTCAATCTTACTTTTTGATATCACAAAATCGATTTTGTGATATCACAAAATCGATTTAGTGATATAGAAAAATGGATTTTGTGATATCACAAAATAATTTGTGAAATCACATAATATTTAGTGATATCACAGTGATATCACTAAATCGAATTTGTGATATCAAAAAAAGGGGATTTATAGTAAAACGGCACCTCATACTCCGGGAGGTTTTATAGATCTTTGATAAATGTCGGGATACGGATGTCGATTAATAGCGATACGACCGTCGATGGCATCGTAGTCAGATTGATACGGCTGTCGACGAAATGTAAAACCTACACATTCATACACCAGGACCTGTGATGGGAATTTAGTCCCTATAGCTCTCACCAAAGAGGAAATCTTAGCTACACAATCCTCATCACCTTCAGCTGTTGAAATAATCGAATCGGGAAAGGCATTCCAATCTCTAATGGTTCGGGTGGTGGTGGTGGTGGTGGTGGTGTGTGTGTGTGTGTGTGTGTGTGTGTGTTGGGGGGGGGGTGAAAGAATGATTCTTTATAAATATCAGTTCTTGCATTAAGGGTCTGAAACGCCAATGAATGATGATTTCTACTGTGCCTAACTGGGGGAACAAGGTCATCTGTTGGAATGGCGGCAGCACCGTTTAGACCTTTGTATAAAAGTATGAGCCTTCTGTCTTTTCTCCTTTTCTTGAGAGAACAGTCCCTTGTGGAACTCCAGACAAAACTGGTGCCCACTCTGAAGATTCACCATTAACAACAACGTGCCGTTTTCTGTAGCAAAGAAAGGAATCTATCCATTTGAGATTACAATTACTGAAATCTGCACTATAAGGCGGATTTCACTGGGAGCCATGAAGAAAAAAAGTATGTTTTGTGAGGATTGGTGTTTTTTGCTTATTTCTTCTCTAAGACGTAGGTTGTGAGTAGTCGCTAGAACCGCCTCAATCAGGCGGTTCTATCGCCTCAATCAGGTGGTTCTATCGAGCACCCATAGATTGAGGCCCAGAACCTATGTTTGGAGTATTGATAAGAAAAAAAATCACAAATTCTCGTTCTAAATATAGCCATTTTGGAGGTATGAAAGAATGCACTATGTCACACGGTTGTGTAATCGTAATTGTTTCAGTGCGCATGCTCAGCCATAACTCGAGCTTTGAACCCAGGTTCTTTGGCAGAAGGGTCCCTTGATCTGCAGCTTATTTGAGCAAGCAGCGAAGATTCTGATGAGACTGTGCGGATGCATAGGCTCTCTTTAACCTTTACTGTTCGAGTATGCAATAACGGCCATTTTCCTGGCGTCACAGGATAACTACAAATTAATAGTTCCTTACATGCAGGTGGTCCGAATTGTCGACCTAAGATCCGATCCAATCACTAAACACTGATATCTCGACGAGTTCATAAACCACACGAACTGTTGCATGAGTAAATGAGCAAAAAAGTATTAATATACAATTATCAGAAACATCCATTTTATTAGTTGACATCGGCCCTATATAAATTAATCATAACTTTTGTAGCGACACAATCGCATAGACTGACATGGGAACCCTAGCTGTAACCCTTTCTACGAACACAATGAACGATGAAGAGCGCCGCTGTCCATCGGGGCTGGGAGAAATAGATTGGTCTGGATGGTGCTTCCACGCAGACGTGGCTACTGGTTAACCGCTTAGAAGGACCAAGCCTGCCCAGGCAAATGGGTGTGAATCAGACCTTCCAATGCACATTTTTATATTTTTATAACAGTGGACCAAGAACAGCCCTTGTAGGACTCCAGACAAAATTGGTGCCCACTCTAAAGATTCACCATTACCAACAACGCGCTGTTTTCTGTGGCAAAGAAAGGAATCTTTCCATTTGAGATTACAATTACTGAAATCTGCACTATAAGGCGGATTTCACTGGGAGCCATGAAAAAATTTTGAGCGGACTGGTGTTTTTTGCTTATTTCCACTCTAAGGAGTAGGTTGTGAGTAGTCGTTAGAACCGTCTCAATGGGGCGGTTCTATCGAGCACCCATAAGTTGAGGCGGTTCTATCGAACATCCTTTGTTTGGAGCATTCAATAAGAAAAATCACAAATTTTCGTTCTAAATCTGTAGCCATTTTGGAGGTTTAGCGAATGCACTATGTCACACGTTTGTGTAATCGATATTGTTTCAGTGTGCATGCTCAGCCATAACACGTGCTTTGAATCCAGGTTCTTTGGCAGAAGGTTCCCTTGATCTACAGTTTATTTGAGCAAGCAGCGAAGATTCTGACGAGACTGTGCGGATGCGTAGGCTCGTCTTAACCTTTACTGTTCGAATAACAATATCGAATAACGGTCATTTTCCTGGCGTAACAGGATAACTGCAAATTAATAGTTCCTTACTGGCTGGTGGTCCGAATTATCGACCTAAAATCCGATCCAATCACTTAACACTGTTATCTGCTCAACTTTTCTCGACGAGTCCAAAAGCCACAAGAATTGCTTTAGTACACATGAGTAAATGAGCCAAAAAGAATTGATATACAGTTATCAGAACGTACAAACTGCATACATCCAGTTTATAAGTTGAAATCGGCCCTATATAAATGACTCATAACTTTTGTAGCAATCGTCTCGACTGACATTCGAACCCTAGCTGCAACCCTTTCTACGAACGACAAATAGCGCCCCTGCCCATTGACGCTTGGAGAAATAGATTGGTCTGCATGGTGCTTCCATGCAGAGCTAAAACTGACCACACACGAGTACTGGTTAACCGCTTTGAAGGACTAAATATGTTCTAGAAAGGGTTATCCTTTGGAAGCAAGGAATGCATCACAGAACTGGAAAATATGGAGTGTACATCTTTTCCGGGCCAGACTAGCTAGTTTCGGCCAATTAGGCCTCATCTAAGCCTGCCCAGGCAAATTGGTGTGAGTCAGACCTTCCAATGCATATTTTTAAAACAGTGGACCAAGAACAGTCCCTTGTGGGACTCCAGATAAAACTGGTGCCCGCTCTGAAGATTCACCATTAACAACAACGCAGGACGGCCGGGCTTGAGATGACATTTCATCTGAATGTCTAATAAAAGCCCCACAAAATTGGAAGTAACGTCTCCAAAATGACCTAAAAGTGTTGATGGGGCGCTAAACCTCATTTCAAACAAACAAACAAAGCATGACGAAGAATGTAACAGTTCTTTTATTGTTTAACTGGGGTTCATTTTCAGTAACCCTGTCCGTTAAATTCTCTTTGAATCATCGACATCCGTATCCAGTAACGTCGACAACTGTACCCCGCAAACGTTCATATCATCGACAGCCGTATCGGCGTAACTGTTTATAGTTCCACAGATGCAAATAAACACATGTGCACACACAAATAAACGGTAATCGTGTATACTTATGATGTTTCTGCATCATTTCGCCCTCGATATTCCATGACACTGAATAAGAGCCACGCTTTTCCCCGGAAGTACTTACTTTATATATTTTCCTGTTTAATTCCGCTCAACGTCAAAACAGGCTATTAGACAGACTTCCAACACACTTGAAGCAACAGCAAACTATTTAACAAACGGTTGACCCCACAAAAATGGACAGACATAAGGACGGTCGGCAGGGAACTCTTCAGTAAAAAGAAACGCTTCGGTTTTTATCGCTAAAATTTGATCATTTTTAACAGTTTTAAAAGCAAAATGTGTCTGAATTTTTTTTTATCAACAATCATCACAAAAATAACACATTTACAGCGAATTTATCGAAGACCCCCCCCCCCCCGCCCTCCCCCTCTATCGACATCCGTACAGCTCGGTCGAAAACCGTATTTCTCGGTCGACAACAGCTTTACACAGTACCGGCTCGGTCGACAACACAGGTATATATTAGAGCATATATTAGTTAGCAACATTAACAAGCACCTAGCCTCTGAAAGCATTCTTGCTGACTGTCAACATGGTTTCCGAAGTCGAAGGTCTTGTGAAACTCAATTAGTTCAGTTCTACCATGAAATAGTGAGCAACCTGGATGGGGCCATTAATCGTGGCCACAAACAGACTGACCTGATTATCATGGATTTTGCCAAGGCCTTCGACAAGGTACCTCACAGTAGGCTATTGTACAAACTGGATCATTATGGGATTAGAGGATCCACACTTAAGTGGGTTAGCTCATGGCTCTCTGGGCGCACACAACAAGTTGTACTTGATGGCCAAGCGTCGGATCCAGTCCCTGTTTTGTCCGGTGTTCCACAAGGTTCGGTACTCGGACCGGTCCTTTTCTTAATATTTATTAACGATCTTCCTGATAATATCAGGTCATCTGTTCGCTTGTTTGCTGATGATTGTGTTTTGTATAGGAATATATATACTTCTTCTGACTGTATTATCTTACAAGATGACCTGGATAGCCTAGCACGTTGGGAGGCCGATTGGCAAATGAAGTTCAATGTGGCCAAATGTCATTCAATGAGGGTGTCACGGCACCCTCCAGACAAGCAGATTAAATTCAACTACTCATTACATCAGCATACTTTGGAACATGTCCAATCCGCAAAATATCTTGGTATCACCATCACTGATAATCTTGATTGGGGTCAACATATTTCTGAGATTACCTCTAAAGCAACTAGGACATTAGGGCTTCTTAGACGTAAGTTGGCTTTTGCACCTAGGCAGACAAAGGATGTTGCATACAAAACCTTGGTTAGACCTCAATTAGAGTATGCATAACCTGTTTGGCATCCCCATGTTAAAACTCAGGTTCAACAGGTTGAGAAGGTTCAGAGGACGGCTGCCCGATGGACCTGCAGGCGATGGCTGAACAGAAGTAGTGTTGGTGAAATGCTCGATGAGCTGGAGTGGCCATCGTTGGAGGCCCGTCGCGAGCAGTCCTCTTTAACCTTCTTTTATAAGATACACTCTGACACAGTGTCTCTTAATAAAGATAAATACTTGACCCCTGTGACAACTTCAAGTCAAACAAGGGCATCAAAACTAAACAAGTCAATATCGTAGGTACCAGGCCTATAGTGATGCCCTGAAGAATTCTTTCTTCCCTAGAAGTATTCCTCAGTGGAACAGTCTTCCCTCCTCTGTGGTAAATGCCAAAACTGCAGAGGAGTTCAAAGCCCGCATGGTGTAGATTGCGACCCAGAGGTGTGCGTTTTAGTACACCTCTGAAAGCAGATTGTAAATAGTTTTAAGAACCCATCCAGTGGGTGTTTTTTGGCTTCCAATTTCGATTGGAAGCCATTTAGATTGGATTGGTGATACCCCAGTTTATTTCTAACCGTCTTATGACGTAACTAGGAAAGCCCTACAGATAAGACTGCTCTCCACATATGTACGAAGTGAAAACTCGTTCGGGATTAGCGCCCGTCGTTGTCAATTTATAAAGCGTTTCCAGATATCAATTTATAAAGCGTTTCCAGATATCTATTTATAAAGCGTTTCCAAGAAGTCAAACCAAGAAAAAAAGTTACCTACTTTCACTTTCGTCCGTTTGGCGTAACCTCATAATTAACCCATGTCGAAAAATATTCCACCTCTATAAGTCTGGAGTTGTCAATTTCTAAGCATAGGGATGTCATTTTTTTGTTGTAAATTTTCCAAAAATGCATGTACGTTGAGTAAACAGTTTAGATCTTGATCAGATGCGGCGTCTGATCTGGGTCTGCACTATTCAGTGCCAATGTCTCAAAAGATGGAGGCATAAATGGGTTAATTCCAATAATTGAAGGTCAATGTAAAAAGCAGGAATACTTGATTCCAGTTTCCCATTTCCCGGTAGGATAGTAAAGTTATCTTAGCTGCCGTATTCGACGTAATAAGCGTTTGTTGTGACTCGAAGCTAACCCAATGGTCTTCTCCCACTGGAATCATTATAAAACATCTATGTGCTAAAATCTCATGAACTAGCATTTTCAGTTCATTACGAAAACACGCCTATTCAATATATACAGAATTTTGCCACCCAAATGAAAATTGTCCGATAAAAAATCAGATTTTTCATATTTCTGCTCTAAACATAGATTGTGGGTACTGGTTAGAACTGCCTCGCATGATGACGCGGGTCTTACGACTACCCACTGTCTAGGGGTCAAAATTAGGCAGGCTTGTTTTCGTGATGTGAAAAAAATATTTTTTTTTCCAAGTCTAAATATAGATTGTCGGTGCTCGGTGTTCTGAACCCCCTAAAAAAGGAAAATAATGTACCCCTGTACACCCAACTTTCTCTATATAAAGTGGGGTTTATAGAGTTGTTCAGTACATATGGGGTAGCCTCAATGTGCTTCTAGTGCCCGGTTACGTTAAAATCAAGATCATCGTTGTTCAGTTCTTGTTGATGTAATGCTTTTCTTTTCTTAAGGATTTGTAAAAAAAAAAAGAAAAATTAAATGTCTACGAGTATAGATTACAAAAGTTAATCCTGTCACTTGAGTCACACTTCTCTCGGAGTCTCAAACTTTTCGTGTTCACTCAGAATTTCCAGGACGAGTTTACGAAGAGAGTTTGACAGTTGAAGTCAGTAAAAATAGTTTTGCAGAGTCCAGTTACATAATACACAGGCAGATAGCTAACTGCATGTAGCTGATAACTTATTGTGGAAAACAATTTTTCCGAGTTGTATTTCACGAAGTAAACCAATTAAGTGTGCTTGTTGTAGGGTGGTCTCTATGAAAGTGATACCGGTATGTCATTTTTTCTTCATTTATTTAGGGACATTATTAACCGTTCCTTTATAAGCGGTGGGTGTAGAGAAAGACAGTTTTAAACCATCGCAGAACTTGTCTCGATCGTGCCTCGAGCTCAGGCAGAAAGAGACCTCATATCCTACCAACATGGTCAATTTTACAAAACATGTTCATCTCTGAAATCAAATTGCGAGTCAAACGAGCAATTTAAAAGCTTAACATGGTTTAGTCTGTGCTGACAAATTTTCCACCAACATAAAACTTGTGCGAGTGAGTTCATAAATGCCGATTTTATTTTTTTAACCATTACAGTTAGATGCGCACCGACGTTGCGGTTTCGCCTCTCGCCGAGTCCATGAATATGTTTCTACGTTCATTGTCCTTGTAAACCAGGGGTCGCAGGTTCGATCCCGGGCTTCTCAAGACTTTCGGATGAGTCTTTTAACCGAGGTCCCGTCTCCGTATGACCTTAGCTGTTGGTGGGACGAAAACCTGAAACACTCACGTTCATTGTCCTCCTTTCAATGGTTTACACTGAAACAGTTTCCGTAAAAGTTTTACCAGGAAAATCGTGCTTATTTAGAGCGACAACGTCGATGCAACGTCAAGACGTGGCATCGGCTTCATTGGCATGACATGGGTCTTTTTCACAAAGGTGACCAGCACTGACTCAGGCGAGCCTGCGAGTACGCGCAGCCTTACCAGAGCCTTTGCTGCTCTCGGATATGCAGAAAAGAAGATGCGTTTTAGTTGGCTACGCACATGCATTTGACAAAATGTATGCATATAAGGGAGGTTATACAGAGGAAATGATTAACTTTTTATGTCCCAAAACCTGGGAAATCGAGTGAGTGAGTGTTCGAGTTTTACGTCCCACCAACAGCTAAGGACACACGGAGACGGGACCTCGGTTTAAAGACTCATCCGAAAGTCTGTAGAAGCCAGGGATCGATCCTGCGATCCCTGGTTTACAAGGCGAGTAGCGTAACCACTACACCACAGAGGCTTCTAGGGAAATCGAGTGAAAAAAGAATGTGAAAAATAATGTTTTTTCTTTTTTTTTACCAGTTCATAACTAATTCGTACAACAGCTCAAATGATTGCTTGCAGGTATGCGGACGCCGGTGCTTACGCCGACGATGGACGTTGGGGGTATGGCAATAGCTCCCCATTACTTTCGAGGGCGAGCAAAAATGGCGGATTTCCAACTTTACAAACCTTTTAAAAGGAAACTTTATTTTTTTTTTTTTTGCTAAATTTTAAATTTAGCGCACCACCCAACTGAGGTAATGGCCAAGTATGACCGACTCAGTATATGAAGATAGATAGATAGATAGGTATAGAATTTGGTATTACCCCCGTGTTTAAGGGCCCTTAATTGGTAATAAATTCATTGTCATTGTACATCATACACTACTGTGGCGCGGGCGTTGTTTGTATACATCACGTGACTTTCAGGTATCTGGGTGATATGATCGATACACAGGTGAACAATTTCGAATGTCGTCGCTATTTCGGACTTTTATTTTTTATTTCTCTTTCGTTGAAATTTGAGTGACATTTTTTGAAAGGTGATTTGCTGAAAACATGGAATTAATTAGAAAATTACAGGACCCGGCACTTGTAGTGAGATTTCAACAGGTGTGCGGTATACACCGGTTGCCGATATGTGAGGGAGGGGACCTGGCAGAGGAAACTGACAGCAGTTTCGAAACCAGTGTAGAGAATGATACATATGAAAGATACATGAAGCAGAGACACAAGTATATTTTACAAGAGACGTGTAAGAACAACAATAGGAAAAGCAAGCTCACTTCAAATGAACATAATGGTTATAGAAAACCAGGAATTTTCCCACCTTTCGGATCCGATGATTCTGACTCAGATAATGGAATTACGAAATCAGAGGGTCGAGCAAAGCCCACACCACATGTGATCCAGAACAGGTTCTTCTATTATGTCTTCAAGTTTTCATCGCTGGGCGGTGACGAGTCTTTTTATCTCACCGGCTTTCCTTTCTTTCTCTGGAACATGGATTCACTGGTCATGAGACACACAGTCTTGGTCTGGGCACTTACCATGTACTTGGGACAGGCTACTAAAGATGTCCTGCGATGGCCCCGACCACTGTCACCACCTGTAGTTCGCCTTGAAATGGATTTCGCAGAAGAATATTCTTGGCCTTCCACACATGCGGTTGCTGGAACAACAATACCTTTTATGGTTGGTTACACAGTACTGTATAGATATCAGGTAAACAAACCACAATATATGTGCCGTATCAACACCCAGAAATTATGTGACATTAGGCCTAAAACTTTCCTCAGCAACAAATTTTCCAAAGGCATACTGCATCTTAATAATTAGGTCTCTCGATCACTGTTAGAAGCCTCCGTGGTGTAGTGGTTATGCTATTTGTCTTGTAAACCAGGGATCGCAGGATCAATCTCGGGCTTCTCCAGAGTTTCGGATGAGTCTTTAAACCGAGGTCCTGTCTCCGTATGACCTTAGCTGTTGGTGAGACGTAAAACACTAACTCACGATCATCTCTTTGAGTTCAAGCCTTGTGAAGGTTTGTCAGGGTCCGGTATAAAAGCCAGGTCAGAGTAATACTTTGACCAAATCACTCTGACCACTTTGACTTTGACCAGTCCAAGTAAGCCCAACTTGGTCCAACTGGGGTGTACAACCGTTTACCTGTCTGACCATGATAGGTAATGCATATAATCACCCTGAATAAACATTTTAATAGCCTTTTTACAGGTAATAAACGTGTAATTTTAAGCAATTTCACAGACTTTCAATAAGAATTAACAAAATTTAATGGCTTATCATCATTAATTATCTTAAAATTATAAATCTGGGCTTTAAACGAACATAATGAATATAATATGTATGTTAACCCTTATCTGTTCACGACAACCCCTATTTTTGCAAATAGTGTAGGTCCAGATCAGATGGCTTCTGATCTGATCTGGATCTACACTGTTTGGCATCCAGTTTATGAATTTGTAGCAATTAATTACAACAAGTAATTTGATTGGTTGATAGACAGAAATGTGTGCCTTAAATGAATATTCAGCAAGATATGGGTTAAGTAGATCTATCCATGCACTTATATCAATCAAGACCCAGTATGTAGATTTAAGCTTAACATTATAAAAACATAACTATGTAATTCCAACACCCTTAAACTCTGCTTTAATATTGTAAAAATGGGGTTTACCGGGGTACACATGATTTTTTTCTGTTTGAAGACATGGAGTGTTGATACTTGCTGATGTGGTACCCACAATCTCTGTTTTAAGAGATAAAGGAAAATACACATGCACCATATTCTTCTCTTTTTTTTTCATTCTTTTAAAATTAGTTCAGTCTTCAATATATTTGTCTTAGTAGACACGTTTTCATTTAATGAGTAGCTTAAATGTGCATTATTGAGCTACCGGGTCTCAAATTTTTTTTCTGGTTTTTATCTTCAATGCATACTCCTTTGT
Source organism: Lucinisca nassula (assembly GCA_963580285.1). Taxonomy (NCBI): domain Eukaryota; kingdom Metazoa; phylum Mollusca; class Bivalvia; order Lucinida; family Lucinidae; genus Lucinisca; species Lucinisca nassula. The sequence goes on along the minus strand of OY757025.1, from coordinate 66,189,565 downwards.
CATGTTTACACTTTTGGAGCCAAATACAGCTTCAGAACTTTTTGAAAATGGTCGTTTTCATTCGTGTTTACCCTTTGCTCTGAACATGTGTTCGGAATTTCTCTTCTAAAATATGAATCTGTCACTTTACACATACATTTTTTGTACATGGCGACAGTATCGTCTCTGAGTGTCGTTACTTATGGCAGGGTATTCAGCGTCATATTTTTTTCCGATTCAGGCATGGCCTAAGCAAACAAGGCCAAAAATGAATGTCGCATAACGTCATATATGGGGATTCTATTTTTGTCACGAACTAAAAATAGATCTAACCAGTGTTCGAAGCCTAGTTAGGGAATCCCTCTCAAACTCGTTTACCTGTCATCATAATTGTTCGCATATTTGCATAAAATGCATTCATTTGTATTGTTTTAAAGAAAAATACCGGCTATATGTATTTTATTTTTGGAAGCATTTTTTCCAGATAGCTCAATAATGCACCTTTAATAATAAGTTAAAAGCTAACTTAAGGATAGTAATATTAAAAGCTTGCATGCATAACTTACTTTTCTCCATGTGCATCGGAGTTTATGAAGTTTATCTCACATTCTTGTATTGTACTATCTGTAAAGCTAACTTTTCCTTGCATGAACAAGGGTTTTGCACTGAATTTTACTTACTTTTTTGTTTTACTGAAAACCATATGGTAACCTCTTTCAGAAAATAAAAAGGTTCTATTTTGTATCTTCTGACAACAGCTCCCGCCCATAGGGGCTTGAAGAAATATATGGGCTGCATGATGCTTCCACCCAGAGCTGAATCTGGCCCGAACACTAGTACTGGTAAACTGTGTACAGGATCTAAGCCTGTCCAGGAACCGCGGTGCGAGGTGGACTGTCCATGCTAATAAACCCTATTGGTTTCATTGTGCGACAGGGCTTGAGATGTCATTTCATCTCAATGTCGGGTAAAAGTCCCACAAAATTGGAAGCAACATCTCCAAAATGACCTTTACAGTGTTGACAGGGACGTTAAACCTCAAATCAAACAAAATCTTCTGACAAAGTTAACAATCACACATGAGCACTGGTAAACCCCTCACACTCTTACAAAATACAGACTTTTTTCTGAATTTTCTCTATTGTGTTATCAGACATTAATCTCTAAACTAAACTTGGACTGTCAGAATGGGTATTTTATTACCAGCTGGCAAAAATCTGGAAACACTCAAAAGAAGTTGCTGAAGCTAAGGCTTTTAACTATACAGAGGAAAATAAAAGAAATAGGTTTGAGTGAGTAAGTGAGTGGGTGAGTAGGTAAGTAAGCAAGTAATCTTGCAGGCACAAAACATTGACTCAACTTTGATTCAGCGTTGAAACAACGTTGTTTCAACGTTGATTTGTTTCAACGTTGATTCAATAGTAAGTAGGTAAGTAAATAAGGTAAAGTAAGAATGTTTAAGAGGTTTTAGTAATGAGGAAAAATCACAAATAAATAAAAGAAAAAAAAAAAAAAAAAAATATTTTTCCCATTTTGTACAGAATGGGAGCTCCCATCCCACATACAGCAGGGGTGCATTTAAGAGTTAAGGGGTACCAGGCTGAGTAGAATTTAATCATTGATAAAAATTGGTTGAACTTTAAGCAAACAGTGAAGGCCCTGATCAGGCGTCTTGTTCTGCAGCATCTGATAAGGGCCTGCACTGTTTGCAACGAGTGATAAGTTGTTTCCTTATTCCTTTGTCCTTATTCCTTATTCCAGATTTATTTTTTCAACCTGAATGTTAATAAAGGGTCATATCAGGAAGGGGTTGTTTTTGGCCCCATCAAAATATGTCAACTTTACGCTTCGGCTCCGACTTTACGTAAATAAGCTCACAAAAAGACTTGGTAAGATTTCAACTAGCATAGAATCGACTATTCAGTTATCATACACACTATCAAACCTAAAATCGCCCCGCCTATCGTGGCTTGGAGAAATATATTGAGCTGAATGGTGCTTCCACATAGCGCTGAAACTGACCACACATGAGTTAGCCAGCACAGTTACGGGCTTTCGTGATCTTGTGGATAAGAGCGATGACTCTTAATCATTAGGTCTCTCACCGCTGTGGGTTTGAGCCTGGCTGGGGTCACGTGTGAGACGCTAAGTTCTGCAACGGAAGATCAGGTGGTTTTTCTCCGGGTACTCCGGTTTTTGCCAACCTCCGATTATCGCTTGGCTCAATTGAATAAGTGAGATAATCTTGGAAGGGCCGTAAAACCACAACCATTACGATAACACAGCCGTGAAAGATACTGCTTTTTTTCACATCTCCAAAATGGCTACTTTTCTGATGATAATCAATGACATTTTTCTTATTTATACTCCAAACTTAGGTTGCGGGTGCTCGTTAGAACTGCGGTTCTAACTAGTACCCTCAACCTATGTCTTGGAGCAGAAAATAGAAAAATCATGTATACCCCCATAAACCCCAGTTTTCTCTATATAAAGTGGGGTTTATGGGGGCATTCATTTCACAGACTTGTTCACCTGATGAAAACAAAAAAAAAGTTTTGCGCAGGCTGGTCAGTGTAAACTAAATAATGTTCAACTCTGCTACAATCTGGGAAACTAATTATTCTCTGCTTTTCCCAGAATTTTATCTCCTTATCTGTCATATCTGATTTACAGTCTTCTACTGGGATCTGTTTGTTTTCATAGCAATTGTTAGATTTCAGGCTAGTAAGATCAAAGCTACTCAATTTGAGGGAAATATTGTCAGAAATTGGTAGAAGTGTAAAGCCTGCCCATATAATTTTCGTACGAGTTGTATATAAACTCTATTGTTTTCATTGGGCGGCAGGAATTGATGTCATATTTCATTTCATCTCAATACTGAGTAAAGGTCCCACTAAATTGTATTACGAAAACACGCCTCTACAATTTACCTATACATTTTTACCACCCCCAAAAATGAATTTCTAGATGAAATATTTAGCTATTTTTCTTCATTCTGTTCAAAACATAGATTGCGGGGACTCTATAGAACCACCTCATCAGACTAACTGAGGGGGGTGATAGAAAAAAATATTAGACAACCAGATTAAAAAAAAACAAAAAAAAAAACTACAAATCTGCATAATCAGTTATGACTAATGGTAGGAGAAAGATCAAATTTTGCTGTGTGGGTGTGCAGAATCCTAATGAGTTAAATACACCTGGTATACCATATCTCTAAAAAAATTACCATAACGAAAATGCTACTATTCAAATGTATTGAAAATTTAACCAAAAAAAAAATGGAAAATTTTCTGATAAAAATTCTGATTTTTGTTCTTATTTCTACTCAAAACATAAATTGTGGGAACTCGATAGACGAGGTAGTTATATCAAGTAGCCACAATCTATTTTTTCAGCAGAAATAAGAAAAATAATATTTGCCCCCTTAAACCCCACTTTTACTATATAAAAGTGGGGTTCAAGGGGATCAGGATTGTATAAGCATGTTTTTTTTTGTGATGTTTGTTGGAAATTTTAAGTTGAAAAATTGTGATTATCACATGAAATGAACACCTTCCTAAACCCCACTTTATATAGGGAAAACTGGGGTTTACGGGGGTAGACATTATTTTTATTATTTCTGCTCCAAGACAGAGATTGTGGGTTTATAAGCATTGATGGGCATTTTACACTATTTTTAATCAGGAAACAGACCTTCTAGAAAATTCCACTTTTTACATATAATTTCACACACAGACTGATAAAGCATAACATCTCATACACCACAACTTCATTATAACACTGTTTGTTATAATATGGGTATTAATAAAGCATGGTTTCAAAATGCCTTAATGGATTGCAACATGTGAAGATTATATAGAAAAATGACCATAAATAGGCATTTTTATCTAAACAATTTTGTTTGGATATTGAGCACATTTAACATAAAAAGGGTCTTAAAAGATGCAGGATCACAGGAAAAATTGCAAATTTAAAGCTAAATATTAAGACACCTGGAATTTGTGATGTTAAACATAAACTGACCCACAGACAATAAATAAATAAATTAATAAAAATAAACTAGATCTGCAGTCGATGGTATACCATCGCATATACCCTCTTTTTCTATTAATAACACTAATGACGATGTATTAGCTAGCCAAAACTACATGTAAGTTAAACAAAGTTGCAAAGAACATTCTAAATGATAAGCAACAGTTCAGAAGAGTAACTCTTATAGTTAAGAAGATCTGACAAAGTCATACTTTTTTACCATTGACCTTGGAGTTATGTTGAGGTCCACCTAAAGTATCCCAATTATTAGCTCGCCTTACGAAAGTAAGGGGGAGCTATTGCCATACCCCCGGGCGTCCGGCGTCGGCGTCAGCGTCGGCGTCCGCATTTGGTTAAAGTTTACCTGCAAGCTCTTATATGTGATGTTTTACAACTTTTTTTGAATATATAATTAATAATTGCTTAAAACGATATTTAACATTATCATTGTACTTCATTTTACAGGTTTTTTTGGCTTAAATTGGACTTTTTGAGAAGTTAATATTTTCCTCTGTATTACCTCCCTTACTTCTCTGTGTTAAAGTTTACCTGCAAGCTGCGTGAGTTCAATTCCCGGGGGAGGAACATTTTTTTTTTTTTTTTTCTTCTCTTTTTAGCTCACCGTCACATAGTGACGAGGTGAGCTTTTGGGATCACTTTTTGTCCGTCGTGCGTGCGTCCGTGCGTGCGTGCGTAAACAATTTCTTTAAACGACATCTCCTCCTAAACCACTGATCGGATTTTGACCAAACTTCACAGGAATGATCCTTAGGTGGTCCCCTTTCAAAGTTGTTCAAATGGTTCTGGTCCGTTGCACATCTAGGTCACAGGAGCAAAAAATAGATTTTTTTCACCAAAAACTTAAAAAATCTTCTTCTCTGAAACCACAAGGCCCAGGTCTTTGATATTTCGTATGAATCTTCATCTAGTGGACCCCTACCAAGATTGTTCAAATTATAATGCTGGGGCCAAAAATGCCCCCGCCCTGGGGCCCTTTGGTTTTACATAGGCTTATATAGGGAAAATCTTTAAAAATCTTCTTCTCTGAAACCACAAGGCCCAGGTCTTTGATATTTGGTATGAAGCTTCATCTAGTTGACCCCTACCAAGATTGTTCAAATTACAGTGCTGGGGCCAAAAATGCCCCCGCCTCGGGGCCCTTTGGTTTTACATAGGCTTATATAGGGAAAATCTTTAAAAATCTTCTTCTCTGAAACCACAAGGCCCAGGTCTTTGATATTTGGTATGAAGCTTCATCTAGTGGACCCCTACCAAGATTGTTCAAATTATAGTGCTGGGGCCAAAAATGCCCCCGCCCCGGGGCCCTTTGGTTTTACATAGGCTTATATAGGGAAAATCTTTAAAAATTTTCTTCTCTGAAACCACAAGGCCCAGGACTTTGATATTTGGTATGAAGCTTCATCTAGTGGACCCCTACCAAGATTGTTCAAATTTTAGTGCTGGGACTAAAAATGCCCCCGCCACGGGGCCCTTTGGTTTTACATTGGCTTATATAGGGAAAATCTTTAAAAATCTTCTTCTCTGAAACCACAAGGCCCAGGTCTTTGATATTTGGTATGAAGCTTCATCTAGTGGACCCCTACCAAGATTGTTCAAATTATAGTGCTGGGGCCAAAAATGCCCCCACCACGGGGCCCTTTGGTTTTACATGGGCTTATATAGGGAAAATCTTTAAAAATTTTCTTCTCTGAAACCACAAGGCCCAGGACTTTGATATTTGGTATGAAGCTTCATCTAGTGGACCCCTACCAAGATTGTTCCACTTTTAGTGCTGGGACAAAAAATGCCCCAGCCACGGGGCCCTTTGGTTTTACATTGGCTTATATAGGGAAAATCTTTAAAAATCTTCTTCTCTGAAACCACACGGCCCAGGTCTTTGATATTTGGTATGAAGCTTCATCTAGTGGACCCCTACCAAGATTGTTCAAATTTTTGTGGTGGGACCAAAAATGCCCCCGCCCTGGGGCCCTTTGGTTTTACATAGGCTTATATAGGGAAAATCTTTAAAAATCTTCTTCTCTGAAACCACAAGGCCCAGGACTTTGATATTTGGTATGAAGCTTCATCTAGTGGACCCCTACCAAGATTGTTCAAATTATAGTGCTGGGGCAAAAAATGCCCCTGTCCCGGGGCCCTTTGATTTTACATAAGCTTATATAGGCAAAATATTTAAAAATCTTCTTCTCTGAAACCGCTAGGCCCAGGTCTTTGATATTTGATGTGTAGCTTCATCTAGTGGACCTTTGCCAAGATTGTTCAAATTTTAGCCTTTGTTGATGTTTGGTATGAAGCTTCACCTTTAAGACCTCCCTCAACATTATGCACATCAAAGCCCTGGGGCCAATAATGGCCCTCTCTGGGGCCCACTTGTTACACTATGGATCAGGTGAGCGATCCAGGGCCATCATGGCCCTCTTGTTTTTTATATAGGGAAAATCTTTAAAAATCTTCTTCTCTGAAACCACGAGGCCCAGGACTTTGATATTTGGTATGAAGCTTCATCTAGTGGACCCCTACCAAGATTGTTCAAATTATAGTGCTGGGGCAAAAAATGCCCCTGTCCCGGGGCCCTTTGATTTTACATAAGCTTATATAGGCAAAATATTTAAAAATCTTCTTCTCTGAAACCGCTAGGCCCAGGTCTTTGATATTTGATGTGTAGCTTCATCTAGTGGACCTTTGCCGAGATTGTTCAAATTTTAGCCTTTGTTGATGTTTGGTATGAAGCTTCACCTTTAAGACCTCCCTCAACATTATGCACATCAAAGCCCTGGGGCCAATAATGGCCCTCTCTGGGGCCCACTTGTTACACTATGGATCAGGTGAGCGATCCAGGGCCATCATGGCCCTCTTGTTTTCTTTTTTTTTCTTTTTAAAAACATAGCGGGGTCTGGGGCTCAAGGTCAAGGTCACTGTGGCTATTTTTAGAAAAACATTGTCATCGCTCTAGCGGCTTCATTTATTGATGGGTTTAATATAACTTCACTGAAGTGTTTGGTATAATGATATCTCGAGTGACTTTGACTTTCAGGGTCTGGGGCCTAAGGTCAAGGTCACTACTTTCAGGGTCACGGGGTCAAGGTCACTGTGGCTATTTTTAGAAAAAACATTGTCATCGTTCTTGCACCTTAATTTATTGATGGATTTTAATATAACTTCACACAAATGTTGGGTATGATGATATCTCTAGCAAGTTCGACTTTCAGGTTCCGGGGCTGAAGGTCAAGGTCACTGTGGCTATTTTTAGAAAAAACTTTGTGATCGCTCTAGTGCCTACATTTATGGATGCATTTTAATATAACTTCCCAAAAATGTTGGCAATGATGATATCTTGAGCGAGTTCGACTCTCAGGGTCTGGGGCCGAAGGTCAAGGTCACTGGCTATTTTTAGAAAAACTTTGTCATCACTCTTGCGCCTTCATTTATTGATGGATTTTAATATACCTTGACACAAATGTTTGGTATGATGATATCTTGAGTGACTTTGACTTTCCGGGTCAGGGGCTGAAGGTCAAGGTCACTGTGGCTATTTTTTAGAAAAACTTGATCATTGCTCTAGTGTCCAGATTTATTGATGGATTTTAAGATAACTTCATACAAATGTTGGGTATGAAGTTTAACTTTCAGGGTCTGGGGCTCAAAGTCAAGGTCACTGTGGCTATTTTTAGAAAAACTTTGTCATCACTCTTAAGTACCTACATTTATTGATGTATAATGCAATTTTACACAAATGCTAGGCTAGGCTTTTTTTAAATTTGTCTTGCTCGAGGGGATTTGTATCGTCTGTGATGCCTTGTTATTACTTGGTAGTTTGTAGAATTTTTTTTTATCAAATATAGATTTCTTTTTCATTCTTTTTTTTTTTGCAGCAGAAAGGCTTGAAAACAGGATGATTAGGGGGTACATTTTGGTTCTCTTTCATTTGCTGCAGTCTATTGGGCTGTTTTACAGAAGAAATTTTTTTTGATAACTTGCCCTCATCCATCTTAGGCCCCCAAAGGCGAGCTATGTTGTCGTCTGACAACTCTTGTTCTATATTCCAACAGCCATCCAATAAGCAAAGTTTCAGAAGTGTAACTCCAATAGTTAAGGAGATATGACATATCATAATTTTTGACCTTTGACCTTGGGGTCATGTTGAGGTCAAGGTCACACCAAAAGTATCCACATTTATTCTATATTCCAAGGGCCATCCAATAACCAAAGTTTCAGAAGTGTAACTCTAATAGTTTAGAAGATATGGCAAAATCATACTTTTTGACCTTTGACCTTGGGGTCAAGGTCACACCAAAAGTAACCTGACATATTCTATATTCCAAGGACCATCCAATAAGCAAAGTCTCAGAAATGTTACTCCAATAGTTTAGGAGATATGGCAAATCATAATTTTGACCTTTGACCTTGGGGTCATGTTTTAGGTCAAGGTCACAAAAAAGTTGCTCACTGCCATCTACATTCCATGTACTATCCACATGCAAAGTTTCAAAAGTGTAGCTTCAGTGATTTCAGAGGAGATCCAATCACAAGAAACGTGACAGACAGACAGACGGATGGACTGACGCCGGAGTGAACTGTGGTACGAAAACAATATACCTGATTTTTCTTCGAAAAAGCGGGTATAATAAATAATTGATGGCGGGCATAGACATAGATCACTTAGGAGACATTGGTAGTCATCATCCCTTTGAATAAACAACTCCAAGGGCTGTATATTTAGGACTTCCCCTGGAGTCCACAACTAGGGGATCATTATCTGTTACTTAATACTATGTTGTGAAATGAGAGTCCATAATGTTTAAGAATGAAGTACATATGCCATAACATGGCTATGGAATTATTCATGTGGATAATATATGATGTTTTTTTCACCTAATTGGGGGGTGGGGGTTGATTAATCTGTTATATATTGCATGAGTTTTCTTATATTCAATTTAAAAGAAATATCTTTTACATAACGACATATTCTTTTAACTAACAAACATAAGCCTGAAAAAAAATGCAGCAATTCTAATAATGAACAACATAATGCACTGGGAAAAGCCTGATCATCTGCTGAATAGTTATGTTAGCCACACCCATTTCTTACTTTGAACAAATCAGATTGCTTGATGCTATTTATGCCTGTTTGCAATGTACTGGGGTTGTCTTGAACAGCAGGATAAGGATTAAGTATGCTCGTTAAATGTGTTGTGCCCTCACTCATATAGCTCACTAAATAGATAATTATCATTTCGGATTTGGAAGATGTATAATATTATTATACCCGCTTTTTCGAAGAAAAATCGGGTATATTGTTTTCGTACCACAGTTCACTCCGGCATCTGTCCCTCCGTCTGTCTGTCTATCCGTCCGTCACATTTCTTGTAAATGGATCTCCTATGTAACCACTGAAGTTACACTTTTGAAACTTTGCATGTGGATAGTACATGGAATGTAGATGGCAGTGGGCAACTTTTTTTGTGACCTTGACCTCAACATGACCCCAAGGTCAAAGGTAAAAAATTATGATTTGCCATATCTCCTAAACTATTGGAGTTACACATCTGAAACTTTGCTTATTGGCTGGTCCTTGGAATATAGAATATGTCAGGTTACTTTTGGTGTGACCATGACCCCAAGGTCAAAGGTCAAAAAGTATGATTTTGCCATATCTTCTAAACTATTAGAGTTACACTTCTGAAACTTTGGTTATTGGATGGCCCTTGGAATATAGAATAAATTTTGATACTTTTGGTGTGACCTTGACCTCAACATGACCCCAAGGTCAAAGGTCAAAAATTATGATTTGCCATATCTCCTTAACTATTGGAGTTACACTTCTGAAACTTTGCTTATTGGATGCATAGAATATGTTGGGCTACTTTTGGTGTGACCTCGACCCCAAAAGTATGATTTTGCCATATCTTCTAAACTATTGGAGTTACACTTCTGAATCTTGGTTATTGGATGGCTGTTGGAATATAGAATAAATTGGGATACTTTAGGTGGACCTCAACATAACCCCAGGGTCAAAGGTCAAAAAGTATGACTTTGCCATATCTTCTAAACTATAAGAGTTACACTTCTGAAACTTTGCTGATCAGTTAGAATGTTCTTTGCAACTTTTTTTAATTTACATGTAGTTTTCGCTAGCTAATACATAGTCATTAGTGTTATTAATAGAAAAAGCGGGTATTTGCGATGGTATACCATCGACTGCAGATCTAGTTTTGATTTGAGTTGGACCATCGTTGCATATAAACCCTATTGTTTTCAATGGGCGGCAGGAATTGATATTTCATTTCATCTCAATACTGAGTAAAGGTTTAGCATCGACTGCAGATCTAAATGTAGTTTATAATATTTTGGTAAAATTTGGAATCTTGCAATATTTCCAAGTCTTTTGTTTTAGGATAAGATAATAAAAAAATTATGCAAAACATAATGCAAACACACCTATTTAAATTTGAACCCATTTAACCCCAGATTAATACTGTAAAACTTGGGTTAAGGAGGGTACATTCATTAAATTTCTTATTTCTGCTAAAAATCAAAGGTTTTGTGTACTCTTTAGAGTCCCCTTGCAAATGTAGTTCTAACAAGTACTTACACTCTAAGATTTGCAAATATATAAGGAAAGAATTAAAATATTTACCTGGAAATTTTCTCATAATTCTTTTTAGCTCACCTGAGCACGAAGTGCTCATGGTGAGCTTTTGTGATCGGTCAATGTCCGTCGTGTGGCCTCAACAATTTGCTTTAAATGCTAACTCCTCCTAAACCCTTGAGCCAATTTCAATTAAACTTCATAGGAATATTGCTGAAGTGACCTACAAAAATAGCTAAAATTGTTCCGCTCCACTGAACAAGATGGCCGCCAGAGCTAAAAATAGAAAAATCTTTAAACGACAACTTCTCCTGTACCTTAAGGCCAATTTCATTCAAACTTTATAGGACTGTTGCTGAGGTTACCCTCTACCAAAATAGCTAAAATGTTTCCGCTCTGGTGAACAAAATGGCCGCCAGAGCTAAAAATAGAAAATTCTTTAAACGACAACTCCTCCTGTACCTTTGGGCCAAATTAATTCAAACTTCATAGGAATGTTGCTTGGGTGACCCTCTACTAAAATAGCTAACACGGTATTGCTCTGATGAGCAAAATGGTCGCCATAGCTAAAAATAGAAAAACATCGTAAAGTTGCTTCGAACACAAACTCCTCCTCAACCCATAGTCCAATTTGATTCAAACTTCACAGGAATGTAGACTGACATCAGTCCTAGATGTTAATGGTTTTTTTCCATGCTTGCCACATTTGCCGTCATGCCAGGCCAGATTTTATTTGATGCTGTCTCAACATCTGTTGAGATAGAGCACTAAGAGAGAGATTTAGTGAGGGAAACTTTTTTATTCATCTAAGGATTACTTAATGAAAAGAAGTCACATCTCAACAGACTTTATAAGTCTAACAGGAATGTTGCCCAAATGACTCCCTACCAAAATAGCTAAAATCGTTGTGCTCTGACAAACAAGATGGCCACCAGAGCTAAAAATAGAAAAAAATCTTTAAACGACAACTCCTCCTGTACCCTTGGGCCAATTTTATTCAAACCTCATAGGAATGTTGCTTAGGTGACCATCTACCAAAATAGCTGAAACGGTATTGCTCTGATGAGCAAAATGGCCGCCATAGCTAAAAATAGAAAAACATCGTAAATTTGCTTCAAACATGAACTCCTCCTGAACCCTTGGGCCAATTTGATTCAAACTTCACAGGAATGTTATGTAGGTGACTCCCTAAAGAAATAGCTAAAATCATTCCGCTCTTATTTTTTTTTACTTTTTTTTTCCAAACAATTTGTGGGTGCTCAGTCTGTCATAAATAGGTGGTTCTTACAAACACAGAAAATACATGTGTATGTTTATGAGCAAAAATAATGAAAAAAATGTGAACCTGTGTTAACCCCATTTTTCTTGTTAATAAGTGGGCATTACAGCGATGCTCATAACATGAACTTTTTTCTCTGAAGTTGAGTTTGTTTGTTTGATTTTAGGTTTAACGTTCCCGTCAACACTGTATAGGTCATTTTGGAGACATTGCTTCCAATTTTGTGGGACTTTTACCCCACATTGAAATGAAATGACATCTCAAGCCCTGTCGCCCAATTAAACAAATAGGGTTTATAAGCATGAACGATCCGACTGGCACCGCTTTGCCTGGGTAGGCTTAGATCCTCTAACCTTTTCAGGTCAGGTCAGGTTCGTTCCTGCTACTAGTAACATGTAATCAAGTACACCTGTTGCTTGCAGGCAGATGGGACTCGTTACCTCGGGAGAGCAACCCATCTAGGAGTTGCTAGATCTCTAAACAAAGCTAGCTTGGGTAGGTGGAACCCATAGCCTTGGTTGGCAATCCACCTAGGGGTTAGGCCCTTAAACAAAACCTAGCCTGGGTAGATGGAACCCACAGCCTTGGTTGGCAATCCATCTAGGAGTTGGTAGGGGTGGCAGAGCTAGGCAGCAACCATCCTAGGATCCTGGCAAATGAGTGTGGGAATGTGAGGTTGCCCATTATCACAGTTGCCTCCCCAGCTTCAGGGTTATGAGGCTGCCACAAACTGGGTGGCAGAGCTAGGCAGCAACCATGCTAGGATCCTGGCAATCCTTCTAGGAGTTGGTAGGTCTCCGAACAAAACCTGGTTTGTCACACTCATTTATCTGAAGAGCCCGTGAGTTGTCAGAGATACTTGAGTGTGCTGAGCCATATATAACGACCTCCAGGGTCCTGGGTATGACGTAAAAATGCATCCAGCTGTGACACTCTAAATGAGTGTGGGAATGTGAGGTTGCCCATTATCACAGTTGCCTCCCCAGCTTCAGGGTTATGAGGCTGCCACAAACTGGGTGGCAGAGCTAGGCAGCAACCATCTACAGACTGATGGCTTGGTGTACTAGCTACTGTGGTTTGGCGGATGATCCTTCCTGTATAAGGACAATGGTAAAGCACACCTGCCCTAGTGAGTTGGGAACGGCGGCTTGCTCAGGTGCCGTAAAAGAATTGAGTAGGGACGTCAGGCGGTCCTGTAAATTACAACCGTCAAAACATATGGCAGCAGCTACAAATTCAGAATCAAGGTTAGGCGGTGCCAACAGACATCAAAGCTCTGTCACTGGCTTGGCCTCCTCTCAGGCGTGGGAGGCAGGGTGGGGCCATTGTGGCGAATCAAGCAAGCGCCTGAGGAAATTCCGGGTGGGAACACTCAATGTTAACACTCTGAGAGGAAGAGTTTGCGAGGTAGTGGTAACATTATCGTGGATGTCTGTTGTGTCCAGGAGACCAGATACCGTGGTGGAAACTGCCACACGATCAAGGGCAAGGACACCAAGTATAAGCTTTTCTGGTCTGGAAACGATAAAGGCACTGCTGGTGTAGGAGTGTTTGTGGCAGAAGAGTGGATAGAGAAAGTTTTTGAAGTGCAAAGAGTCTCAGACAGAATCATCGTGGTGAAGCTTGTAGTCGGCCAGTGCGTGGTTACCCTTCTGTCTGTGTATGCCCCACAGAGTGGTTTAAGTGCTGAAGTCAAGGACTTGTTCTTTGACCAACTGCGTGCTGTGACTGCCAGGATCCGAACTCCTGATCCCATGCGGAGATTGGAATGGCCACGTAGGCCGTGCAGGCACTGGATACAAGGAAGTGCATGGTGGGATCGGGTATGGTAGACCTGAACCAGATGTTGAGGGTGAGAGGATTCTAGAGTATGCCCAGGCATTTGACCTGCTTCTTGGAAACACATGTTTCAAGAAACGTGACAGTCATCTTATCACGTACAATTCAGGAAACGCAGCGACGCAAATAGATTTCATCCTTTACCGCAGGACAATGCGCAAACTTGTCACAGATGTGAAAGTGATCCCTGGCGAGGAAGTAGCCCTGCAACATCAGCTACTCGTATGCGACATGAGGATTGATGTGCCACCAAAACCCAAGCGCAAGTTCACCCCAAGACTAAAAGTTTGGAAGCTGAAAGAATCTCAGACAAGAAATCATTTCCAGGAGGTTTTCAGCCAGTATGTGAGTGCTTCAGCAGGTGTAGCAGATGCTGAACAACTGAAGAGGTGTGTGGCACAACTCGGCCCCACTGCTGGCGTCGCGAAACCTGGTGGTGGAATGAGGATGTTAATAAGGTCATTGCAGCCAAGCGGCAAGCCTTTTAAGCTTGGAAGACTGATAAGGGCACCCATGCATCATATCTTGCGGCCAAACGCATAGCCAGACGAGCGGTGCACCATGCTCGCCAAGAAGCTGAGAAGGAGATCTACAATAATATTGACCCTAAGTCCTCAAGTATACCGCCTTGCTAACCAGATGAGAAGAGAGAATGCCGATGTTGTAGGTGACAAACCAGTAAAGAATGATGCAGGGGAGATGTCAATGAATGAAGACTCATAGCAGAGGGCCTGGTTAGAACACTACCAAAGGCTACTCAATGTTGAGTTCGACTGGGACCCAGACCACCTGTCTGATGAACCACCAGTGGAAGGGCCACCCATCCCAATCACTATTGATATGGTTAAGAAGGCTATCTCTCAGATGAAGACTGGCAAAGCTCAAGGTCCCTCTGGCATAGTGGTGGAGATGATAAGAGCTACAGGTGATCCGGGCGCCTCGATGATCCGCGACCTTGCAGCTGCAATCATCCGTGATGGGAAGGTACCCTCTGACTGGGAACAGAGTTTCATTGTCTGTCTCTACAAGGGCAAGGGTGATGCATTGGAACGGGGCAACTACCGTGGTCTCAAGCTGACAGAACAGGTCATGAAAGTCCTGGAGAGGATTGTGGATGGCCTCATTAGGCAGTTGGTGTCCATTGACGATTCCCAGTTTGGCTACGTCCCAGGAAGAGGCACAACAGACGCAATTTTTGTTGTACGGCAGCTGCAAGAGAAGTATCTGGCAGCCAACAGGAGACTCTACATGGCTTTTGTAGACCTGGAGAAGGCATTTGACCAAGTGCCTCGGAAAGTCATCTGGTGGGCACTAAGAAAACTTGGAGTGGACGAGTGGATTGTGAAACTGGTCCAAGGGATGTATGCTAATGCTCGGAGCCGTGTCCTCGTTGGCGATGGTTACAGTGAAGAATTTGAGGTGAAGGTGGGTGTTCATCAAGGCTCTGTTCTCAGCCCACTGCTTTTCATCATTGTGCTTGAAGCCTTGTCATGCTAGTTCTGCTCAGGAGTCCCCTGGGAGGACCTGTATGCTGATGACCTTGTCATCATAGCTGAATCCCTTGAGGAATGTGTCAGGAGGCTCTTTACTTGGAAAGATGCAATGGAGGTGAAAGGGCTGAGAGTGAATGCAGGAAAGACAAAGATCATGATCTGTGGTTCAGGTCTGGACCTCTTGCAGAGTACAGGCCAGTTCCCATGTGCTGTATGTCGCACTGGAGTGGGCAGCAACAGTATCTTTTGTAATGGCTGCAAGTTCTGGGTGCACAAGAATTGCAGTGGGCTCAAACGCTTGATAGAGGACCCTGATTACAGGTGTACACGGTGCCAAGGAACTGCACGCCCCTTGGATGGCAGCTAGAACAAACAGGGAAGTCCAAGTCGGATCCGACAAGCTGGAGGTTGTAGCTTCCTTTTGCTACCTAGGTGATATGCTCTCTGAAGCGGGTGGTTGCGACCTTTCAACTACATCACGTGTGAAAACAGCCTGGAAGAAATTCAAGGAGTTGCTACCAGTTCTCTCTTCCCGCCACCTCTCGTTCAAGACACGTGGCCGTGTGTATAGCTCTTGTGTGCGGAGCGCAATGCTCCATGCCAGTGAGACATGGCCATTGACAAAGCCAAACCTTCAACGTCTACAGCTAAATGACAGGGCAATGATCAGACAGATCTGCAATGTCAAGCCACAGGACACTGTCACCATCAGGTCCAGTGAGTTACTTGAGCGTCTTGGCATTGAGGACCTGGACCTCATCCTGAAAGAGAGAAGGCTTTGCTGGTATGGACATGTGGAACGCTCCAAAAGTTCAGCCCAGACTGCCTGTGACATACAGGTAGGTGAGAAGCGGGGGCCAGGAAGGCCCAATATGACCTGGAAGCAGCTAACAGAAAAAGATTGCAGAGAATGGAAGCTCTCTGCTATCGATCTTCATGATAGGCAAGCCTGGAGATTTGGTGTAAGATCTGCATTTGCTTGCAGCAAGCCAGCTACCTGGAAGGGGGCCCACTTATGTGGACGTTGCCCCTGTACCTGCACGTTAATCAAAAATCTGTTGATGATGGTGATGATAAGCGGTTTACCAGTACTTTCAGCTCTGCCTGGAAGCATCATGCAGCCCACCTATTTCCTCCAGCCCCAATGGGCAGGGGCCACTCTGAAGTTGAGTAAAAACCTACTCACATAATTGCCTGTATTCAATTCAAATTCCATGTGAGTGTCTGTACTATATTTAAAGAGTGAAAAGGGCAATTCTTATGAGCAACCACAATATAAATATGTTTTTGAGCAAAAATAAGGAAAATGATTTTTACCTGTATAAACCGCATCTTTCTCTGAAAAAAGTGTGGTTTATAAGGGTGTTCATTAAGTTCACTTAAGAAACAAGTAGGTAGAAGGGTAACAAACGGGACAGCTATTGTCTTCAATATATTCATGTTTTAACCCAGTTTGATCTGAATGAAATCTTCCACCTTATATGTAGCACAAATCCATTTCAAAATTTAGTGGTTCTTCAAAATTTATTTGGAAAATGGCTGAACTTTTTGCAAACCGTGTAGGCTCTGATCAGACACCGCAGAATGTGGCATCTGCTCTTGACCCTGCACTGTTTGCTAATAACCGGTTTTGGGATTTCTGATACATAAATAGGTTAATGTGTACAATCCTTCCTCAACAGTGTGTGGCAAGCCATTATAGTATGATAACTTTATAAAACTTAGCATTTGATAAAACATCAGAATATATGACTTCAAAATCAGTGTAGCTGAATATTATAATTAACAACAATCATGGTAATTAAATTAATTGACATAACCACTTTCTTGCAACAAAACTTCTCTGAAGACTTTAGTACACCTCTGATTAACGATCGACTCGATATGAGTGAAATAATATTGAAAAGACTCCATACCCCCTCCCCCCTCAACCCCAAACCTTTTAGTATAGCAGGAGCTGCTTTTGTTGAATTTTATGTGAGATAATCAGCATCAATGTAGTACCATGTCCATGCAATTGAAAGTTTTATTATTTAAACTCACTTCAGTGAAGTACCAGTGGATATTTATCAAAAATAAGCCATATTATGACACATTACGATAAAACACACGTACGACATAGTGCATTTTTCATATCTCAAAAATGGCTACTTTTTAGCTCACCTGACCAAAGGTCATGGTGAACTTTGTGACTGTGAGATGTCAGGCGTTGTCATGCTTCGTTTGTCGTGCGTGCGTGAACTTTTCTTGTTAACACTCTAGAGGCCACAGTTTTGATCCAATCATCATCAAAATTGGTCAGAATGACCATCATGACAATATGTCAGTCAAGTTCGAATATGGGTCATGTCGGGTCAAAAAGTAGGTCACCAGGTCAAACCAAAGGAAAACCTTGTTAACACTCTATAGGCCACAATTTTGGTCCAACCATTTTAAAACTTGCTCAGGATGATCCTCTTCACAATTTCTCGATCAAGTTCGAATATGGGTCATGTCGGCTCAAAAAGTAGGTCAGTAGGTCAAACCACAGAAAACCCTTGTTAGCACTCTAGAGGCCACAGTTGTGGTCCAATCATCCTCAAACTTGCTCAGGATGATCATCTTGACAATATCTCGGTCAAGTTTGAATATGCGTCATGTCGGGTCAAAAAGAAGGTCAGTGGGTCAAACCACAGAAAACCCTTGTTAGCACTCTAGAGGCCTCAGTTTTGGTCCAATCATCCTCAGTCTTGTTCAGAATGATTATCCTGACACTATCTCGGTCAAGTTCGAATATGGGTAATGTCGGGTCAAAAACTAGGTCAGTAGGTTAAATCATAGAAAAAAACCTTGTTAACACTCTAGAGGCCCCAGTTTTGGTCCAATCTTCCTCAAACTTGGGTAGAATGATCATATTGACAATATCTTGGTCAAGTTCGAATATGGGTCATTTCATGTCCAAAAGTAGGTCAGTAGATCAGATCATAGAAAAACCTTTTTAACACTCTAGAGGCCACAGTTTTGGTCCAGTCATCCTCAAACTTGCTCAGAATGATCATCCTAACAATATCTCGGTCAAGTTCGAATATGGGTCATTTCTGGTCAAAAAGTAGGTCAGTAGGTCAAACCACAGAAAAACCTTGTTAGCACTCTAGAGGCCACAGTTTTGGTCCAATCAACCTCAAACTTGCTCAGAATGATCATCCAGACAATATCTTGGTCAAGTTCGATTATGGGTCATGTCGGCCAAAAAAAAATAGGTCAGTAGGTCAAATCATAGAAAAACCTTGTTAACAGTCTAGAGGCCCCAGTTTTGGTCCAATCATCCTCAAACAGGCTCAGAATGATCATCCTGACAATATCTCGGTCAAGTTCGAATATGGGTCATGTGGGGTCAAAAGTAGGTCAGTAAGTCAAACCATAGAAAAACCTTGTTAACACTCTAGAGGCCACAGTTTTGGTCCAATCATCCTCAAACTTGCTCGGAATGATGATCCTGACAATATCTCGATCAAGTTGGAATATGTGTCATGTCGGGTGAAAAAGTAGGTCAGTAGGTCAAATCATATAAAAACCTTGTTAACACACTTAGAGGCCACAGATTTGGTCGAATCATCATCAAACTTGCTCAGAATGATCATCTCTACAATATCTCTAGGTCAAGTTTGAATATGGGTCATGTGGGGTCAAATAATAGGTCAAATCATAGAAAAACCTTGTTTACACTCTAGAGACTGAAATTTTAGTCTAACTGTCATCAAACTTGCTCAGAATGATCATCTTGACAATATGTAGGTCAAGTTCGAATATGGTCCATGTGGGTCAAAAAGTCTACCTGTCATTAGGTCAAATCATAGAAAAACCTTGTGAACACTCTAGAGGCCACAGTTTTGGTCCATACGTGATCAATTTTGCTCAGAATGATCATTTGACAATATCTTGGTTAATTTCGAATATGGGTCATGTCTGGTCAATAAGTAAGTTATTAGGTCAGATCATAGAAAAACCTTGTGAACACTAGAGTTTTGGTCCGATCATCATCAAACTTGCTCAGAATGATCATCTTGACACTATCTAGGTCAAGTTTGAATATGGGTCATGTTGGGTCAACAAGTAGGTCAGCAGGTCAAATCATAGAAAAACGTTGTGAAAACTCTAAGAGGCCACAGTTTTAGTCCAATCATCATCAAACTTGCTCAGAATGATCATCTGGACACTATCTCAGTTAAATTTGAATATGGGTCATGTCAAATCAAAAAGTAGATCAGTAGGTTATTTTGTCATAACTTTTGATCCGTTTTGAGATAGAGCCTTCATATTTGGCATGTAGGTTCCTTGTGACAAGGGCTTCCCACTTAATTAAAAAGTTTGACATGTGACCTTGACCTGTGACCTACTTTATCATAACTTTTGAACCATATGAGATAAAGCCTTCATATTTGGCATGTATGTTCCTTGTGACAAGGTTTTCCCAACCATTCAAAAATTTTGACCCATCACCTTGACCTTTGACCTACTTTGTCATAACTTTTTAAACATTTGAGATACAGCCTTCATATTTGGCATGTAGGTTCTTTGTGACAAGGGTTTCCTATTCATACATAAAATGTGACCTTTACCTTGACATTTGACCTACTAAGTCTTTATCATAACTTTTGAACCATTTGAGATAGTGCCTTCATATTTGGCATGTATGTATCTTGTGTAAAGGTCTTCCCACCCATACAAAAGAATTTGTCTTATGACCTTGACCTTTGACCTACTTTGTCATAATTTTTGAAGCATTTGAGATAGTTCCTTCATATTTGGCATGTAGTTTCCTTGTGTCAAACAAAAATGACTTGTGACCTTGACCTTGACATGTGACCTACTTTATCATAACTTTTGAACCGTTTGAGGTAGAGCCTTCACATTTCGCATGTATGTTCCTTGTGGCAACAACTTTTATCCACACAAAAATTTTGACCTGTGTCCTTGACCTTTACCCTTCTTTATCATAACTTTTGAACCATTTAAGATAGAGCCTTCATATTTAGCATATAGGGTCCTTGTGACAAGGGCTTCCCAACCATGCAAAATTTTTGACCTGTGACCTTGACCTTTGATCGTTTTTGTCATATCCTTTGAACCATTTAAGGTAGAGCCTTCATATTTGGCATGTTTCTGTGACAAAATCTTCCAGCTCATGCAAAAAATTGACCTGTGACCTTGACCTTGATCTGTAACCTACTTAATCATAACTTTGGAACCATTTGAGATAGAGCCTTCATATTTGGCATGTATAATCCTTGTGACAATGGCTTCACACCCATACCAAAGTTTGACCTGTGACCTTGACCTTTGACCTACTTTATCATTACTTTTGAACCATTTGAGATAGAGTCTTCATATTTGGCATGCATTTCCTTCTGACAAGGCACCTTACTGTATTACCCACAATTTCATTGGTACAGTGTGGATCAGGTGAGCGATCCAGGGCCATCATGGCCCTCTTGTCTTATTAAAATCCCTGATACTTTTCTTATTTATACTGCAAATATAGGTTGTGGGTGCTCGTTAGAACCGCCTACCTCTGCCTCATTGAGGCGGTTCTATGGAGTACCCACAACCTATGTCTTGTAGCAGAAATAAGAAAATATGGCATACCCCTTTTAACCCCAAATATATGTCCATGAGGTGATATACCATACCAGCAGGTGTCACTTTCAATAATTATCTTCAATTATCATAGCCATTATATGGCTGATTAAAGCACTGGTCCTCCTGTATTTGGTCCTCAAATTATACCCCTGGTCCTCTAGAGGATTTGGTCCTCAGTCCTCCGGTCCTCCAGTAAAAGTCCTCAAATTATACCTTCCCTTATTTAAAATCCTTTTGCCACGTGTGAGACGCCAAGTTCTGCAACGGAAGGTCAGGTGGTTTTTCTCCGGGTACTCCAGTTTTTGCCCACCTCTGATTAACGATCGGCTATGAGTGAAATAATCTTGAAAGGGCCGTAAAACCCAAACCCCCCCCCCCCCCAAAAAAAAAAAAAAAAAAAAAAAATTAAAACCCTTTCAGTGAATTTGCTAAAAATTACCTGTTTATAACCTGTAAAAAGGCTATTAAAATGTTTATTCAGGGTTATCATATGCATTATCTATCATGGTCAGACAGGTAAATGGTCAAGAGTTTTTCACCCCAGTTGGTCCAAGTTGGACTTAGACTGGTCAAAGTCAGAGTGATTTGTGGTTTTAGGAAATTCTAAAATTGACCCAGTTTCACAAAATTTTATACTGTTATACTTACTCAAGGTACATTTTTAGGTGGCACAACTTAATTTGAGGTTTAACATCCGTGTCAACACTGTTTATGACATTTTGAAGACATTTCTTCCCATCACGAAAACATGCCTATATAACTTTGACCCCTTAAACTCCACGCTTAAGGGGTATACATTATTTTTATTTCTGCTCACAAAGATAGGTTGTGGGTACTCAAAGAGGCGGTTCTATAGAGTTCCGCAACCTATGTTTCGAGCGAATGTAGGAAAGAAAGTATCAGGAAAAAAAGTATCAGGAAAAAAAGTACCAGAAAAAAAGAATCCGGTAAAAAAGTATCAGGAAAAAATATCAGGAAGAAAGTCTCAGTTTCATGTGACCAATTTGTGGGAATTTTACCAGACATTGAGATGAAATGAAATCTCAAGCCCTGCCGCCCATTGAAACCAAATAGGGTTCATGAGCATGGAGGTCCGACTTGCACACTTTAGCTTGTTTAATTGGAGGTTTAACATCCCCATCTACACTATATTGGTAATTTTGGAGACATTGCTTCCAACTTGTAGGACCTTTACAAGACAGCGAGATGAAATGACATCTCAAGCCCTGTCGCCCAACGAAACCAAATAGGGTTCATGAGCATGGAGGTCTGACTTGCACACTTTAGTTTCTTTAATTGGAGGTTTAACATCCCCGTCTACACTATATAGGTCATTTTGGACTTTTACCAGACATTGAGATGAAGTGACCTCTCGTCCCTTTTATAAGGTAAGGATTACAGAGAATGGTTGCAAAATTGATTATTAAACTGAAAAACAAATCAAACCATACAAAAGTATCCTAATCATCATAGCATTGTAACATCAGAAGCGAATCTGATTAAAACTGATACTTTTTTACCTACCCAAAACTGATGCTTTTTTCCGATACTTTTTTTCCTGATACTTTCTTTCCGATTACCGTTTTGAGCAGAAATAAGTAAAATAGCCCAATATTTCATCTAAAAATTCATTTGGGGGGGGGGGGTGTAAAATGTACAAATAATTTGTTTAGGCATGTTATCGTAATGCAATGTGGTGGGACCTTTACTCAGTATTGAGATGAAATGAAATATCAATTCCTGCCGCCCATTGAAAACAATAGGGTTTATATGCAACGATGGTCCAACTCAAATCAAAACTAGAACCACAGTCGATGGTATACCATCGCAAATACCCGCTTTTTCTCTTAATAACACTAATGACTATGTATTAGCTAGCCAAAACTACACGTAAGTTAAAAAAAGTTGGAAAGAACATTCTATCTGATAAGCAAAGTTTCAGAAGTGTAACTCTTATAGTTTAGAAGATATGGCAAAGTCATACTTTTTGACCTTTGACCTTGGGGTTATGTTGAGGTCCACCTAAAGTATCCCAATTTATTCTATATTCGAACAGCCGTCCAAGTTTCAGAAGTGTAACTCCAATAGTTTAGTAGATATGGCAAAGTCATACTTTTTGAACTTGGGGTCGAGGTCACACCAAAAGTAGCCCAACATATTCTATATTCCATGGGCCATCCAATAAGCAAAGTTTCAGAAGTGTAACTCCAATAGTTTAGGAGATATGGCAAATCATATTTTTTGACCTTTGACCTTGGAGTCATGTTGAGGTCAAGGTCACATCAAAAGTATCCAAATGTATTCTATATTCCAAAGGCCATCCAATAACCAAAGTTTCAGAAGTGTAACCCTAATAGTTTAGAAGATATGGCAAAATCATACTTTTTGACCTTTGACCTTGGGGTCAAGGTCCCACAAAAAGTAACCTGACATATTATATATTCCAAGGGCCATCCAATAAGCAAAGTTTCAGAAGTGTAACTCCAATAGTTTAGGAGATATGGCAAATCATAATTTTTGACCTTTGACCTTGGGGTCATGTTGAGGTCAAGGTCACAAAAAAGATGCCAACTGCCATCTACATTCCATGTACTATCCACATGCAAAGTTTCAAAAGTGTAACTTCAGTGGTTGCAGAGGAGATCCAATCACAAGAAACCTGACGGACGGACAGATGGACAGACGGACGGACTGACGCCGGAGTGAACTGTGGTACGAAAACAATATACCCGATTTTTCTTCGAAAAAGCGGATATAATTACATGGGCAGGCTTCCTGCGAAGGAGTTTACCAGTGCTCATGTGTGATTGTTAACTTTGTCAGAAGATACAAAGCAGAACCTTTTCCACGCAGAGCTGAATCCGTCCCGCACACTAGTACTGGTAAACCGCTTGGAGGATCTAAGCCTGTCCAGGAACCGCGGTGCGAGGCGGACCGTCCATGCTAATAAACAGGGGTGTAAAATTCAACTTGCCCGCTCGCATTTGTGAGTAAGTTTTAAGGCAGGGCGAGTAAGGTTTTCAAAACTGACCTTTCTTTTTCTTCATTCAAAGCACCTAATTGAAAAGTTTAGACAATAAGGGCGAGTAAGTTTGAGGGAAATTTTACACCTCTGATAAACCCTATTGGTTTCATTGGGCGACAGGGCTTGAGATGTCATTTCATCTCAATGCCGGGTAAAAGTCCCACAAAATTGGAAGCAACGTCTCCAAAATGACCTTTACAGTGTTGACGGGGACGTTAAACCTCAAATCAAACAAACAAACAAGAACCTTTTCATTTTCTGAAAGAGGTTTCCATATGTTTTTCAGTTAAACAGGAAACATATGCAAAA
Source organism: Lucinisca nassula (assembly GCA_963580285.1). Lineage (NCBI taxonomy): Eukaryota > Metazoa > Mollusca > Bivalvia > Lucinida > Lucinidae > Lucinisca > Lucinisca nassula. Next base: position 66,165,380 of record OY757025.1, on the reverse strand, counting down.
TTCAGTGCATAACCCTTGTTCATGCATGGAAAAGTTAGCTCATGGAGAAAAAGTAAGGTATGCATGCAAGAATTTACATTATTATCCTTAAGTTAGCTTTTCACTTATTTTTAAGCTATTGCAGGACCCGCAGAAAAAGCGACCGACTGAAGTCGGTTGATTTTCTAAGAGCGCCCTAAAATCACCGTGTCATTCTGTCCGTCCGTAACCCGTTTGTGAAAATTGGTAATAGTGACTTAACCGCTTGGAATATTTAAATTATTTTTGGCATACTGATAGATATCAATGAGATCAAACCAATGAACTTGCGAAATATTACATTCCATTTAGTATAGCCTCGCCAATGTGAAAATTTTCGAACTGCTTCTCCTCGGAAACCGTTGGGCTGATTAAAGTCAAATTTCATATGGAGGCTCTATGGGATGGGGGAAACCAAAATTTGCTCATGGGGTCTAGGTCACCTGACCAAAATGGCCGCCAAGCCATATATGGTCTGTCTGTCCGTCCATCCGTAACCCGTTTGTGAAAATTGGTGATAGTGACTTAACCGCTTGGAATATTTAAACAATTTTTGGCATACTGATAGATATCAATGAGATCTAACCAATGAACTTGCGAAATATTACATTCCATTTAGTGTAGCCTCGCCGAGGCGAAAAATGTGAAAATTTTTGAACTGCTTCTCCTCGGAAACCGTTGGGCCGATTGAAGTCAAATTTCATATGGAGCCTCTATGGGATGGGGGAAACCAAAATTTGCTCATGGGGTCCAGGTTACATGACCAAAATGGCCGCCAAGCCATATATGGTAAAAACCCTTCAAAAATAGTCTTCTCCAGAACCACTTGGCAGATTTCCTCGAAACTTGATAAATAGCATCTGGAACGTAGGCCCATCATAAATTGCTAAAATGGTGACCATTGGTTGACCTTGACCTTCTTTGTGCCTAGGTCAATTTTTGACACATATGCTTTTGTATTGGAAAAGTGAGAAAGCATTTTATCCTGCAAATGATTCAGAATACAGTACTAAAGTATAAGATATATTTTTCTCCTTACAATAAGGCGCATTTATTGGGGGAACCGCTTTAGGTCCAGGTCACATGACCAAAATGGCTGCCATACCCATATATGGTAACACTCATAAAGCTAAAAGCATCTGGAGGGTCGTGCACTTCAGCTGAAGCACTGATTCATTAACCATTTTTGTACCAAATGGAATCTTCCTCTTATATATTATATATACCAGGAGTCCATTAAAAAATTAAGGGGTGTCAGGTTTTGTTTTCTTCAAAATTGATTAGGAAAATGGCTGAATTTTTTGCAAACAGTGTAGAACCTGATCAGAGGCCGCGTTCTGTGGCGTCTGATCTGGGCCTGTTTGCCAAATATCCGTTTTGGGGTTTCTGATACTAAATCATGTCTAGACAAAGATATTGAAAACTGAGCCAGTTTTAAAAGATAGAAAAAAAAAACAAAAATGGTATTTTCCTTTTTTTAGCTCACCTGTCACGTAGTGACGAGGTGAGCTTTTGGGATCACTTTTTGTCCGTCGTCAGTCGTGTGTGCGTGCGTCCGTGCGTGAGTGCGTGCGTAAACTTTTTCTTCAAACGACATCTCCTCCTAAACCACTGATCGATTTTGACCAAACTTCACAGGAATGATCCTTAGGTGGTCCCCTTTCAAAGTTGTTCAAATGGTTCCGGTCCATTGCACATCTAGGCAGCAGGTGCTAAAAATAGATTTTTTTACTGAAAATTTTAAAAATCTTCTTCTCTGAAACTGCAAGGCCCAGGTCTTTGATATTTGGTATGAAGCTTCATCTAATGGACCTCTACCAAGATTGTTCAAATTATAGCCCTGGGGCCAAAAGTGCCCCCGCGCCGGGGGCCTTTTGGTTTTACATAGGCTTATAAAGTGAAAATCTTTAAAAATCTTCTTCTCTGAAACCACATGGCTCAGGTCTTTGATATTTGGTATGGAGCTTCATCTAGAGGACCTCTATCAAGATTGTTCAAATTATAGTGCTGGAGCTAAAAATGTCCCCGCACAGGGGCCCTTTGGTTTTACATGGGCTTATATAGGGAAAATCTTGAAAAATCTTCTTCTCTGAAACCGCAAGGCCCAGGTGTTTGATATTTGGTATGAAGCTTCATCTAGTGTACCCCTACCAAGATTGTTCAAAATATAGTGCTGGGGCCAAAAATGCCCCCCCCCCCCCCCCCCCCCACGGGGGCCCTTTGGTTTTACATGGGCTTATATAGGGAAAATCTTTAAAAATCTTCTTCTCTGAAACCGCAAGGCCCAGGTCTTTGATTTTTGATATGAAGCTTTATCTAGTGGACCCCTACCAAGATTGTTCAAATTATAGTGCTGGATCTAAAAATGCCCCCGCACAGGGGCCCTTTGGATTTACAAGGGCTTATATAGGAAAAATCTTAAACTTTAAAAATCTTCTTCTCTAAAATCGCAAGGCCCAGGTCTTTGATATTTGGTATGAAGCTTCATCTAGTGGACCCTACCAAGATTGTTCAAATTATAGTGCTGGGGCCAAAAATGCCTCTGCACCAGGGCCCTTTTGTTTTACATAGGCTTATATAGGGAAAATCTTTAAAAATCTTCTTCTCTGAAACCGCAAGGCCCAGGTCTTTGATATTTGGTATGAAGTTTCATATAGTGGACCCCTACCAAGATTGTTCAAATTATAGTGCTGGAGCTAAAAATGCCCCCCACACAGGGGCCCTTTGGTTTTACATGGGCTTATATAGGGAAAATCTTGAAAAATCTTCTTCTCTGAAACAGCAAGGCCCAGGTGTTTGATATTTGGTATGAAGCTTCATCTAGTGGACCCCTACCAAGATTATTCAAATTATAGTGCTGGGGCCAAAAATGCCCCCGCACCAGGGCCCTTTTGTTTTACATAGGCTTATATAGGGAAAATCTTGAAAAATCTTCTTCTCTGATCTGAAACTGCAAGGCCCAGGTCTTTGCTATTTGGTATGAAGCTTCATCTTGTGGACCTCTACCAAGATTGTTCAAATTATAGCCCTGGGGCCAAAAAAGCCCCCACTCCGGGGCCCTTTGGTTTTACATAGGCTTATATAGGGAAAATCTTGAAAAATCTTCTTCTTTGAAACCGCAAGGCCCAGGTCTTTGATATTTGGTATGAAGTTTCATATAGTGGACCCCTACCAAGATTGTTCAAATTATAGTGCTGGAGCTAAAAATGCCCCCCCACACAGGGGCCCTTTGGTTTTACATGGGCTTATATAGGGAAAATCTTGAAAAATCTTCTTCTCTGAAACAGCAAGGCCCAGGTGTTTGATATTTGGTATGAAGCTTCATCTAGTGGACCCCTACCAAGATTATTCAAATTATAGTGCTGGGGCCAAAAATGCCCCCGCACCAGGGCCCTTTTGTTTTACATAGGCTTATATAGGGAAAATCTTGAAAAATCTTCTTCTCTGATCTGAAACTGCAAGGCCCAGGTCTTTGCTATTTGGTATGAAGCTTCATCTTGTGGACCTCTACCAAGATTGTTCAAATTATAGCCCTGGGGCCAAAAAAGCCCCCACTCCGGGGCCCTTTGGTTTTACATAGGCTTATATAGGGAAAATCTTGAAAAATCTTCTTCTTTGAAACCACAAGGCCCAGGTCTTTGATATTTGGTATGAAGCTTCATATAGTGGACCCCTACCAAGATTGTTCAAATTATAGTGCTGGAGTTAAAAATGCCCCCCACACAGGGGCCCTTTGGTTTTACATGGGCTTATATAGGGAAAATCTTTAAAAATCTTCTTCTCTGAAACCGCAAGGCCCAGCTGTTTGATATTTGGTATGAAGCTTCATCTAGTGGACCCCTACCAAGATTATTCAAATTATAGTGCTGGGGCCAAAAATGCCCCCGCACCAGGGCCCTTTTGTTTTACATAGGCTTATATAGGGAAAATCTTGAAAAATCTTCTTCTCTGAAACTGCAAGGCCCAGGTCTTTGCTATTTGGTATGAAGCTTCATCTTGTGGACTTCTACCAAGTTTGTTCAAATTATAGCCCTGGGGCCAAAAAAGCCCCCGCTCCGGGGCCCTTTGGTTTTACATAGGCTTATATAGGGAAAATCTTGAAAAATCTTCTTCTTTGAAACCACAAGGCTTAGGTCTTCGATATTTGTTATGAAGCTTCAGCTAGTGGACCTCTATAAAGATTGTTCAAATTATAGCCCTGAGACCAAAAATGCCTCCGCCATGTGGCCCTTTGGTTTTACATAGACTTATATATGGAAGATCTTTAAAAATCATCTTCTCTGAAACACAAGGCTTAGGTCTTTGATATTAATGTTATGAAGCTTCAGCTAGTGGACCTCTACCAAGATTGTTCAAATTATAGCCCTGGGGCCAAAAATGCCCCTGCTCCGGGGCCCTTTGGTTTTAACATAGACTTACATAGACTTCTATATTTGCAGGGTAAACCTTTAAAATCTTCTTCTCTGAAACCAGAAAGCCCAGGTCTTTCATATTCGATATGAAGCTTCATCTTGTGGACCTCTACCAAGATTGTTCAAATTATAGCCCTGGGGCCAAAATTGACCCTGCCCGGGGCCCACTTGTTATACATTGGATCAGGTGAGCGAACCAGGGCCCTCTGGGCCCTCTTGTGTTTTATATTAAGATCACTTTTGGTCTGTCATCCGTGCGTAAACAATTTCTTCAAACGACATCTCCTCCTTAACCACTGATCAGATTTTGACCAAACTTCACAGGAATGATCCTTAGGTGGTCACCTTTCAAAGTTGTTCAAATGGTTCCGGTCCTTTGCACATATAGTTCACAGGAGCCAAAAATATATTTTTTCACCGAAAACTTAAAAAATCTTCTTCTCTGAAACCACAAGGCCCAGGTCTTTGATATTTGATATGAAGCTTCATCTAGTGGACCCCTACCAAGATTGTTCAAGTTATAGTGCTGGGGCCAAAAATGCCCCCGCCCCGGGGCCCTTTGGTTTTACATGGGCTTATATAGGGAAAATTTTTAAAAATCTTCTTCTCTGAAACTGCAAGGCCCAGGTCTTTGCTATTTGGTATGAAGCTTCATCTAGTGGACCCCTACCAAGATTGTTCAAATTATAGTGGCGGGGGCAAAAATGCTCCCGCCCCTTTGGTTTTACATAGGCTTATGTAGGGAAAATCTTTAAAAATCTTCTTCTCTGAAACTGCAAGGCCCAGGTCTTTGATATATGGTATGAAGCTTCATCTCATGGACCTCTACCAAGATTGTTCAAATTATAGCCCTGGGGCCAAAAATGCCCCCGCTCTGGGGCCCTTTGGTTTTATATAGACTTATATAGGGAAAATCTTGAAAAATCTTCTTCTCTGAAACTGCAAGGCCCAGGTCTTTGATATATGGTATGAAGCTTCATCTCATGGACCTCTACCAAGATTGTTCAAATTATAGCCTTGAGGCCAGAAATGCCCCCGCTCTGGGGCCCTTTGGTTTTATATAGACTTATATAGGGAAAATCTTTAAAAATCTTCTTCTCTGAAACCACAAAGCCCAGGTCTTTGATATTTGGTATGAAGCTTCAGCTCATGGACCTCTACCAAGATTGTTCAAATTATAGCCCTGGGGCCAGAAATGACACCACCTGACGGGGCCCTTTGGTTTTACATAGACTTATATAGTGAAAATCTTTAAAAATTTTCTTCTGTGAAACCACAAGGCCTAGGTCTTTGATATTTGGTGTGAAATTTCATCTAGTGGACCTCTATCAAGATTGTTCAAATTATAGCCCTCGGGCCAAAAATGCCCCTGCACCGAGACCCTTTGGTTTTACATAGACTTATATAGGGAAATCTTTAAAAATTTTCTTCTCTGAATCTGCAAGGCCCATGTCTTTGATATTTGGTATGGAGCTTCATCTAGTGGACAATTATAGCCTTTGTTTATATTTGGTATGAAGCTTCACCTTTTTATACCTCCCTCAACATTATGCACATTATAACCTTGGCGTCAATAATGGCCCTCCCCGGGGCCCCCTTGTTACTCTATGGATCAGGTGAGCGATCCAGGGCCATCATGGCCCTCTTGTTCCCTCAAAACAGTGATTGTGGGTACTGCATCGGTAAATATCAACACTCCTTGTCTTTAAACAGAAAAATCATGAGTACCCTGTAAAGCCGATTTTTACTATATTAAAGGAGAGTTTAAGGGGGTTGGAAATACATAGGCATGTTTTTATAATGTTAAGCTTAATTCAAAACTCCATCGAGCACATACTGAGTCTTGATTGATAGGTGGCTAGATCTACATAACATACATTTTATATTCCTTATGTTCGTTAAAGCCCAGTTTTATAATTTTAAAATAATTAATGATGATAAGCAATTAAATTTTAAAGTCCTTAAAGTAAAATTGCTTAAAATTACCCGTTTATTACCTGTAAAAAGGCTATTAAAATGTTCATTCAGGGCAAAGGGGCTTGAATCATGAAAAAATGCAAAAAAAAAAAAAAAATTTTTTTTTTTTTTTTTTTTGTTACCATATTAGAGACAAGGGGGGAAACTTCAACTCAATTTTTGGGGGGTTACCTCATTTTACTCAGTGTTTCTTTCTCGCAAATTCTGTTTTTCACCTGCTTAATATGAATTATACAAGTTAAATAAGTCAACTTTGCAAAAATAATCTGCCTCTGTCTGCCACTTGCAGGAAACATGTTATTCTCGCATGGATTAACTCAGTAAAGCAAAATTCGGCATAAACGTGTGACAAAAATTTTCAGGTTTTCATCAATCACAACCGAACTTGTGATACGGGGGGACTTTTTTTGCTTTCACCCGTTGTCTTTCATTTAACTTTAGCTCTCTTTGCCAATTTGAATCCAAAAAGATGTACTAGCTCGCTGCTCTAAATTTTGATTTTGCTTCTTTTGCTTCGCATTCCGCAGTGTTCTGTCAATGATCGGTATAATGCCAAGTCCGCAGAAGATTTCAAAGCCCGCACAGTGTAAGATTGGGACTCAGAGGTATGCGTTTTAGGATACCTCTGTTATGCAGATTGTAAATAGTTTTAAGGACGCATCCAGTGTCTCTCTCTTTATTTTTTTTTTTTTTTTTTCCCCAGCTAAATTCTAAATTTAGCCACCCAATCAACTGAGGTATACTGGCCAGATATGACCGACTCAGTATAAGAAGATAGATAGATAGGTATGGAAACCCGGGCGCTTGCCATAATCGTCGTGTTTAAAAAGCGGGACGTGCAGGACAGATATAATCTGGAACTTTGGAAACTACGTCCGGCAGTGGAGTAGCTGTTGTTACTGTTAAAATGTGTGTGATAGCCTTGATTTCGCCTTTGATTTATTTTTTCAATGTAACATATTCTGCTAGGACTACGTATACACGTATTACGCAGATAAGAAAACTGGATGGTGTTTCTACGTATAATGGGCTGTGCTCTGGTAATTTTGTATTGCATCGCTTTGCGGTCAACTTCCAATTAGCCGCTGTAACTTTTTTGACACATGCGCAGAAAAGGACATAACATGTTTACTGAAAAGCAGAAGACGGCCGATAGATCTGATAAAAAAAACAAGACACAACTGCCTTGTTTATATCCAGGCTGGGACAGGCATAACCCACGTTATCGAGGAGATTGCTAGAGTGCTCCGTATTGAAGGGAAATGTTTGTCAGTTTCTTGCACAAAGGGTATCGTATAAAAACTATGTGTTTTTGGCAGAGTGCTAAAGAACGTGTGTACATGACGTCGTCACCTTGTGCTTAAATGCTCGTTCCCGGTACACGGGGACTGTTAGCAAAGCAAAAAAAAAAAAAAATGCAGCAGTGTTAAGCCAAACGGTTCAGAATATAAGTTGAAAGAGATACGCCTAAAGAAATAACTTGAAATTGTTTTACAAATTTGGATTCATAGTGGTCGGAATGACTGACGACTTTAAGCGTGTGTTCTAATATTGTTACCTAAATAGCAATGGCTGTTTTGGGGCCAATAGGCCTGTAGGACTTTTCCTTCTTTTTTTTTTCTTTGTGATAAGTTGAAACCAAGGAAATTGCGTTTCAATATGTATTTTGTCTAATGTTTGCTGCTCTCTCTCTCTCTCTCTCTGTCTATCTCTCTCTCTCTCTCTCTGTCTGTCTCTCTCTGTCTGTCTCTCTCTCTCAGATATTTGTAGGAAATTAGCAGAGGTCTGGAAGTATTGTGTACTGTTCATTCCAGAGGTAGAAAGAACGGTGTACAGACCTAAACTGCACCAACCTGGCCCAAGGATTATAAAACTTTTTAGCTCACCTGTCACGTAGTGACAAGGTGAGCTTTGGGGATCACTTTTTGTCCGTCGTCCGTCGTGCATGCATCCGTCCGTCCATCTCCTCCTAAACCACTGATGGGATTTTGACCAAACTTCACAGGAATGATCCTTAGGTAGTCCCCTAGTCCCCTTTCAAAGTTGTTCAAATGGTTCCGGTCTGTTGCACATATAGGTCACAGTAGCCAAAAATAGATTTTTTTCACCGAAAACTTAAAAAATCTTCTTCTCTGAAACCGCAAGGCCCAGGACATTGATATTTGGTATGAAGCTTCATCTAGTGGACCCGTACCAAGATTGTTCAAAATATAATGCTGGGGTTAAAAAATGCCCCCGCACCGGGGCCCTTTGGTTTTAAATGGGCTTATATAGGGGAAATCTTTAAAAATCTTCTTCTCTGAAACCACAAGGCCCAGGTATTTGATATTTGGTATGAAGCTTCATCTAGTGGACCCCTACCAAGATTGTTCAAATTATAATGCTGGGGCCAAAAAATGCCCCCAACCTGGGGCCCTTTTGTTTTACATTGGCTTATACAAGGAAAACCTTTAAAAATCTTTTGTCTGAAACTGCAAGGCCCAGGTCTTTGCTATTTGGTATGAAACTTTATCTTGTGGACCCCTACCAAGATTGTTCTAATTATAGTGTTGGGGCCAAAAATGCCCCCGCCCTAGGGCCCTTTGGTTTTACATTGGCTTATATAGGGAAAATCTTTAAAAATCATCTACTCTGAAACTGCAAGGCACAGGTCTTTGATATTTAGTATGAAGCTTCATCTTTTGGACCTCTACCAAGATTGTTCAAATTATAGCCCTGGGGCCAAAAATGCCCCCGCTCCGGGGCCCTTTGGTTTTACATAGACTTATATATAGGGAAAATCTTGAAAAATCTTCTTCTCTGAAACCACAAGGCTTAGGTCTTTGATATTTGTTATGAAGCTTCAGCTAGTGGACCTCTACCAAGATTGTTAAAATTATAGCGCAGTGGTGCAGTGTTAAAGCATCGGCTTTGAGATCGAGAGGTACCGGGTTCGATCCTCACATGTGCCATGTGTTGTTTCCTTGAGCAAGAGTCTTCATCCACATTGCTCAGTACTGGTTTCTGCCCAGGAAAAGAGGGCCACATGGAAGATTAGTACTAGTACTAAATGTGTTACCCTCTATAAATAAGGTCGATTATCATTATCATTATTATAGCTCTGAGACCAAAAATGCCCCTGCCATGTGGCCCTTTGGTTTTACATAGACTTATATAGGGAAAATCTTGAAAAATCTTCTTCTCTAAAACCACAAGACTTAGGTCTTTGATATTTGTTATGAAGCTTCAGCTAGTGGATCTCTACCAAGATTGTTCAAATTATAGCCCTGGGACCAAAAATGCCCCCGCTCCGGGGCCCTTTGGTTTTACATAGACTTATATAGGGAAATTATTGTTTTACATAGACTTCTATATGCAGGGTAAACCTTTAAAATCTTCTTCTCTGAAACCACAAAGCCCAGGTCTTTCATACTGGATATGAAGCTTCACCTTGTGGACCTCTACAAAGATTGTTCAAATTATAGCCCTGTGGCCAAAATTGACCCTGCTGGGGACCCACTTGTTATACATTAGATCAGGTGAGCGAACCAGGGCCCTCTGGGCCCTCTTGTTAGCTCACCTGTCACGTCGTGACGAGGTGAGCTTTTGGGATCACTTTTTGTCTGTCGTCCGTCATGCGTCCGTCCGTGCATCCATCTTTAAACTTTTTCTTCAAACGACATCTCCTCCTAAACCACTGATCAGATTTTGACCAAACTTCACAGGACTGTTCCTTAGGTGGTCCCCTTTCAAAGTTGTTCAAATGGTTCCGGTCCATTGCACATCTAGGTCACAGGAGCCAAAAATAGATTTTTTTTCACCGAAAACTTAAAAAATCTTCTTCTCTGAAACCACAAGGCCTAGGTCTTTGATATTTGGTATGAAGCTTCATCTAGTGGACCCCTACCAAGATTGTTCAGATTATAGTGCTGGTGTGAAAAATGCCCCCGCTCCAGGGCCCTTTGGTTTTACATGGGGCCCTTTGGTTTTACATTGGCTTATATAGGGAAAATCTTTAAAAATCTTCTTCTCTGAAACCGCAAGACCCAGATCTTTGATATTTGGTATGAAGCTTCATCTAGTGGACCCCTTCCAAGATTGTTCAAATTATAGTGCTGGGGCCTAAAAAGGCCACTGCCCCGGGGCCCTTTGGTTTTACATTGGCTTATATATGGAACATCTTTTAAAATCTTCTTCTCTGAAACCGCAATGCCCAGATCTTTGATATTTGGTATGAAGCTTCATCTAGTGGACCCCTACCAAGATTGTTCAAAATATAGTGCTGGGGCCAAAAATGCCCCGCCCCGGGGCCCTTTGGTTTTACATTGGCTTATATAGGGAAAATCTTTAAAAATCTTTTTCTCTGAAACCGCAAGGCCCAGGTCTTTGCTATTTGGTATGAAGCTTCATCTGGTGGATCTCTACCAAGATTGTTCAAATTATAGTGCTGGGGCCAAAAATGCCCCGCCCCGGGGCCCTTTGGTTTTACATTGGCTTATATAGGGAAAATCTTTAAAAATCTTCTTCTCTGAAACTGCAAGGCCCAGGTCTTTAATTAATTGCTATTTGGTATGAAGCTTCATCTAGTGGACCCCTACCAAGATTGTTCAAATTATAGTGCTGGGGTCAAAAATGCCCCCACACTGGGGCCCAGTGGGTTTACATAGGCTTATATAGAGAAAATCTTCAGAAAATCTTCTCTGAAACCGCCAGGCCCAGGTCTTTGATATTTGGTATGAAGCTTCATCTAATGGACCTCTACCAAGACTGTTCAAATTAAAGCCTTTGGGCCAAAAGTGTCCCTGCGCTGGGACCCACTAGTTTTACATAGGCATATACAGGGAAAATCTTTAAAAATCTTCTTCTCTGAAACTGCAAGGCCCAGATCTTTGATATTTGGTATGAAGCTTCATCTAGTGGACCTCTACCAAGATTGTTCAAATGATAGTGCTTGGACCAAAAATGCCCCGCCCCGGGGGCCCTTTGGTTTTACATTTGCTTATTTAGGAAAATCTTTAAAAATCTTCTTCTCTGAAACCGCAAGGCCAAGGTCTTTGCTATTTGGTATGAAGTTCATCTAGTGAACCCCTACCAAGATTGTTCAAATTATAGTGCTGGGGCCAAAAATGCCCCCGCTTCGGGGCCATTTGGTTTTACATGGGCTTTTATAGGGAAAATCTTTAAAAATCTTCTTCTCTGAAACCGCAAGGCCCAGATCTTTGATATTTGGTATGAAGCTTTATCTAGTGGACCTCTACCAAGATTGTTCAAATTATAGTGCTGGGGCTAAAAATGCCCAGCCCCAGGGCCCTTTGGTTTTACATTTGCTTATATATGCAATATCTTTAAAAATCTTCTTCTCTGAAACTGCAAGGCCCAGGTCTTTGATATTTGGTATGAAGCTTCATCTAGTGGACCCCTACCAAGATTGTTCAAATTATAGTGCTGGGGCCAAAAATGCCCCCGCCCCGGGGCCCTTTTGTTTTACATGGGCTTATATAGGGAAAATCTTTAAAAATCTTCCTCTCTGAAACTGCAAGGCCCAGGTCTTTGATATTTGGTATGAATCTTCATCTTATGGATCCCTACCAAGATTGTTCAAATTATAGTGCTGGGGCCAAAAATGCCGCCGCCCCGGGGCCCTTTGGTTTTTCATAGACTTATATAGGGAATATCTTGAAAAATCTTCTACTCTGAAACCACAAGGCCTCGGTCTTTGACATTTGGTATGAAGCTTCATCTAGTGGACCTCTACCAAGATTGTTCAAATTATAGCCCTGGGGCCACAAATGCCCCCGCCCCAGGGCCCTTTGGTTTTACATAGACTTATAATAGAGATAATCTTTGAAAATCTTCTTCTCTGAAACAACAAGGCCCAGGTCTTTGATATTTAGTGTGAAGCTTCATCTAGTGGACCTCTATCAAGATTGTTTAAATTATAGCCCTGAGGCCAAAAATGCCCCTGCCCTGGGGCCATTTGGTTTCACATAGGCTTATGTAAGGAATATCTTTAAAAAAATCTTCTTCTCTGAAACAGCAAGGCCCAGGTCTTTGATATTTGTTGTGTAGCTTCATCTAGTGGACCTTTGCCAAGATTGTTCAAATGATAGCCTTTGTTGATATTTGGTATAAAGCTTCACCTTTTTAGACCTCCCTCAACATTATGCACATTATAACCCTGAGGTCAATAATGGCCCTCCCTGGGGCCCACTTGTTACTCTATGGATCCGGTGAGCGATCCAGGGCCATCATGGTCCTCTTGTGTTTTATATTAGGATCACTTTTTGTCTGTCATCCGTGCGTAAACAATTTCTTCAAACGACATCTCCTAAACCACTGACCGGATTTTGACTAAACTTCAGAGGAATGATCTTTAGGTAGTCCTCCTTCAAAGTTGTTCAAATGGTTCTGGTCCATTGCACATCTAGGTCACAGGAGTCAAAAATAGATTTTTTTCACTGAAAATTTATAAAATCTTCTTCTCTGAAACCACCAAAGTCGTTAAAAATGGTACTAGCTGCTCCTCGCTTGGCACTCAGATTTACGGGGTAGAGCTAGGACTGGTCAATCCAGTGTCAGGATAATGTGACTGGGTGTGGTATCATGTAATGTGTCTGGGACGTGATACTTCAGTGAGGCAGCACTATAAACGTGAGCATTGAGCTCCCTGTCGGAACCAGACACCGTCGTGATATGACTGAACAATTGTTGAAAGCTACGTTAAACCCGAATTCACACACACACACACACACACACACACACACACATTCTCTGAAACCGAAAGGCCTAGGTCTTTGATATTTGGTATGAAGCTTCATCTAGTGGACCCCTACCAAGATTGTTCAAATTAAAGTGCTGGGGCCAAAAATGCCCCCGCCCCGGGGCCCTTTGGTTTTACAAGGGCTCATATAGGAAAACTCTTTAAAAATCTTCTTCTCTGAAACCACAAGGCCCAGGTCTTTGCTATGTGGTATGAAGCTTCATCTAGTGAACCCCTTCCAAGATTGTTCAAATTATAGTGCTGGGGCCAAAAATGCCCCTGCCCCGGTGCCATTTGGTTTTACATAGGCTTATATTGGGAAAATCTTTAAAAATCTTCTTCTCTGAAATTGATATTTTGTATGAAGCTTCATCTTGAGGACCTCTACCAACATTATTCAAATTATAGCCCTGGTGCCAAAAATACCCCCACTCTGGGGGCCCTTTGGTTTTACATAGACTTATATAGAGAAAATCTTGAAAAATCTTCTTCTCTGAAACAACAAGGCCTAGGTCTTTGATATTTGGTATGAAGCTTCATCTAGTGGACCTCTACCAAGATTGTTCAAGTTATAGCCCTGAGACCAAAAATGCCCCCGCCTCGGGGGGCCCTTTGGTTTTACATAGACTTATATAGGGAAAATCTTTAAAAATCTTCTTCTGTGAAACCATAAGGCCTAGGTCTTTGATATTTGTTGTGAAATTTCATCTAGTGGACCTCTATCAAGATTGTTCAAATTAAAGCCTTGGGGTCAAAAATGCCCCCGCCCCTAGACCCTTTGGGTTTTACATGGACTTATATAGGGAAATCTTAAAAAATCTTTTTCTCTGAAACTGCAAGGCCCAGGTCTTTGATATTTGATGTGAAGCTTCATCTAGTGGACCTCTATCAAGATTGTTTAAATTATAGCCCTGAGGCCAAAAATGCCCCCACTATGGGGCCATTTGGTTTTATATAGGCTTATGTAGGGAATATCTTTAAAAAAATCTTCTTCTCCGAATCCGCAAGGCCAGGTCTTTGATATTTGTTGTGTAGCTTCATCTAGTGGACCTTCGCCAAGATTGTTCAAATTATAGACTTTGTTGATATTTTTATGAAGGTTCACCTATTTAGACCTCCCTTAACATTATGCACATAAAGCCCTGGGGCGAAAATGGCCCTCCCCAGGGCCCACTTGTTACTGTATGGATCAGGTGAGCGATCCAGGGCCATCATGGCCCTCTTGTTAGCTCACCGTCACGTAGTGACGAGGTGAGCTTTTGGGACCACTTTTTGTCCGTCGTCCGTCGTGCATCCGTGCGTGGGTAAACAATTTCTTCAAACGACATCTCCTCCTAAACCACTGATCAGATTTTGACCAAACTTCACAGGAATGATCCTTAGGTGGTCCCCTTTCAAAGTTGCTCAAATGGTTCCGGTCCGTTGCACATCTAGGTCACAGGAGCCAAAAATAGATTTTTTTCACCGAAAACTTAAAAATCTTCTTCTCTGAAACCACAAGGCCCAGGTCTTTACTATTTGGTATGAAGCTTCATCTAGTGGACCCCTACCATAATTGTTCAAATTATAGTGCTGGAGCAAAAAATGCCCCTGCCCCGGGGCCCTTTGGTTTTACATTGGCTTATATAGGGAAAATCTTTAAAAATCTTCTTCTCTGAAACCGCCAAGCCCAGGTCTTTGCTATTTGGTATGAAGCTTCATCTAATGGACCCCTACCAAGATTGTTCAAATTATAGTGCTGGGGCCAAAAATGCCCCTGCCCCAGGGCCCTTTAGTTTTGCATGGGCTTATATAGCAAAAATCTTAAAAAATCTTCTTCTCTGAAACCACAAGGCCCAGGTCTTTGATATTTGGTATGAAGCTTCATCTAGTGGACCCCTACCAAGATTGTTCAAATTATAGTGCTGGGGCCAAAAATGCCCCCGCCCCGGGGCCCTTTGGTTTTACATGGGCTTATATAGGGAAAACCTTTAAAAATCTTATTCTCTGGAAACCGAAGGCCCAGGTCTTTGCTATTTGGTATGAAGCTTCATCTAGTGGACCCCTACCAAGATTGTTCAAACTATAGTGCTGGGACCAAAAATGCCCCCGCCCCGGGGCCCTTTTGTTTTACATGGGCTTAATATAGGGAAAATATTTAAAAATCTTCTTCTCTGAAACCGCAAGGCCCAGGTCTTTGCTATTTGGTATGAAGCTTCATCTAGTGGACCCCTACCAAGATTGTTCAAATTATAGTGCTGGGGCCAAAAATGCCCCCGCCCCGGGGCCCTTTGGTTTTACATGGGCTTATATAGGGAAAATCTTTAAAAATCTTCTTCTCTAAAACTGCAAGGCCCAGATCTTTGCTATTTGGTATGAAGCTTCATCTAGTGGACCCCTACCAAGATTGTTCAAATTATAGTGCTGGGGCCAAAAATGCACCAGCCCGTGGGCCCCTTTGGTTTTACATAGGCTTATATAGAGAAAATCTTGAAAAATCTTCTTCTCTGAAACCACAAGGCCTAGGTCTTTGATATTTGGTATGAAGCTTCATCTAGTGGACCTCTTCCAAGATTGTTCAAATAATAGCCCTGGGGCCAAATATGCCCCCACCCCGAGACCATTAATTTTGGTTTTACATAGACTTATATAGGGAAATCTTTAAAAATCTTCTTCTCCGAAACTGCAAGGCCCATGTCTTTGATATTTGGTATTTGATATCATCTAGTGGACCTCTGCCAATTTTGTTCAAATTATAGCCCTCGCGCCACAAATGCCCCCGCCCCGGGGCCCTTTGGTGTTACATAGACTCATATAGAGATAATCTTTGAAAATCTTCTTCTCGGAAACAGCAAGGCCCAGGTCTTTGATATTTGGTGTGAAGCTTCATTTAGTGGACCTCTATCAAGATTGTTTAAATTATAGCCCTGAGGCCAAAAATGCCGCCGCCCCGGGGCCATTTGGTTTAACATAGGCTTATGTAAGGAATATCTTTAAAAAAATCTTCTTCTCTGAAACTGCAAGGCCCAGGTCTTTGATATTTGGTGTGTAGCTTCATCTAATGGACCTTTGCCAAGATTGTTAAAATTATAGCCTTTGTTGATGTTTGGTATGAAGCTTCACCTTTTTAGACCTCCCTCAACATTATGCACATTATAACCCTAGGGTCAAAAATGGCCCTCCCCGGGGCCCACTTGTTACTCTATGGATCAGGTGAGCGATCCAGGACCATCATGGCCCTCTTGTATTTTATATTAACCCTTCTCTTGCTGAATATTCATTTAAGCCACACCCATTTCTGTCCATCAACCAATCAAATTACTTGATGCAATTTATTGCTACAAATTCATTGACTGAATGCCAAACAGTGTAGATCCTGATCAGATGGCTTCTTCAGAAGCCATCTGATCTGGATCTACACTGTTTCCAATGATAGGGGTTGTCGTGATAGGGGTTATCATGCTGATAAGAGTTAGGATCACTTTTTGTCTGTCATCCGTGCGCAAACAATTTCTTCAAATGACATCCTCTCCTAAACCTGATCGGATTTTGACCAAACTTCAAAGGATGATCCTAAGGTGGACCCCTTTCAAAGTTGTTCGAATGGTTCCGGTTTGTTGCACATCTACGTCACAGGAGCCGAAAACTTAAAAAATCTTCTTCTCGGAAATCGTAAGGCCCAGGTCTTTGATATTTGGTATGAAGCTTCATCTAGTGGACCCCTACCAAGATTGTTCAAATTATAGTGCTGGGGCCCAAAATACCCCCGCCCCAAGGCCCTTTGGTTTTACATAGGATTATATAGGGAAAATCTTTAAAAATCTTCTTCTCTGAAACCGCAAGACCCAGGTCTTTGCTATTTGGTATGAAGCTTCATCTAGTGGACCCCTACCAAGATTGTTCAAATTATAGTGCTGGGGCCAAAAATGCCCCCACTTCGGGGCACTTTGGTTTTACATTGGCTTATATAGCGAAAATCTTTAAAAATCTTCTTCTCTGAAACAGCAAGGCCCAGGTCTTTGTTATTTGGTATGAAGCTTCATCTAGTTAAACCCTACCAAGCTCATTCAAATTATTGTGCTGGGGCCAAAAATGCCCTTGCACCGGGGCCCTTTGGTTTTACATGGGCTTATAAAATATTATAGGGAAAATTTTTAAAAATCTTCTTCTCTGAAACTGCAAGGCCCAGGTTTTTGATATTTGGTATGAATCTTCAACTTATGGATCCCTACCAAGATTGTTCAAATTATAGTGCTGGGGCCAAAAATGTCCCCGCCCCGGGGCCCTTTGGTTTTACATAGGCTTATATAAGGAAAATCTTTAGAAATTCTTCTTCTCTGAAACCGCAAGGCCCAGGTCTTTGATATTTGGTATGAAGCTTCATCTTGTGGACCTCTACCAAGATTGTTCAAATAATAGCCCTGAGGCCAAAAATGCCCCCGCTCCGGGGGCCCTTTGGTTTTACATAGACTTATTTTGGGAAAATCTTTAAAAATGACTTATTTTGGGAAAATCTTTAAAAATCTTCTGTGAAACCACTAGGCCTACATGTAGGTCTTTGATATTTGGTGTGAAATTTCATCTAGTGGACCTCTATCAAGATTGTTCAAATTATAGTGCTGGGGCCAAAAATGCCCCCACTTCGGGGCCCTTTGGTTTTACATTGGCTTATATAAGGAAAATCTTTAGAAATTCTTCTTCTCTGAAACCGCAAGGCCCAGGTCTTTGATATTTGGTATGAAGCTTCATCTTGTGGACCTCTACCAAGATTGTTCAAATAATAGCCCTGAGGCCAAAAATGCCCCCGCTCCGGGGGCCCTTTGGTTTTACTTAGACTTATTTTGGGAAAATCTTTAAAAATGACTTATTTTGGGAAAATCTTTAAAAATCTTCTGTGAAACCACTAGGCTTACATGTAGGTCTTTGATATTTGGTGTGAAATTTCATCTAGTGGACCTCTATCAAGATTGTTCAAATTATAGTGCTGGGGCCAAAAATGCCCCCACTTCGGGGCCCTTTGGTTTTACATTGGCTTATATAGCGAAAATCTTTAAAAATCTTCTTCTCTGAAACCGCAAGGCCCTGGTCTTTGTTATTTGGAATGAAGCTTCATCTTGTTAACCCTACCAAGCTTATTCAAATTGTTGTGCTTGGGCTAAAAATGCCCCCGCCCAGGGGCCCTTTGGTTTTACATGGGCTTATATAGGGAAAATCATTAAAAATCTTCTTCTCTGAAATCGTAAGGCCCAGGTCTTAGATATTTGGTAAAAAGCTTCATCTAGTGGACCCCTACCAATATTGTTCGAATTATAGTGCTGGGGCGAAAAATGCCCCCACCCCAGGGCCTTTTGGTTTTATGTGGGCTTATATAGGGAAAATATTAAAAAATCTTCTTCTCTGAAACCGCTAGGCCCAGGTCTTTGATATTTGTAATGAAGCTTCATCTAGTGGACCTCTACAAGGATTGTTCAAATTATAACCCTGAGACCAAAATGGCCCTGCCTCAGGGCCCTTTGGTTTTACATAGACTTATATAGGAAAAATCTTTAAAAATTTTCTTCTGTGAAACCACAAGGCCTAGGTCTTGTAGATATTTGGTGTGAAATTTCATCTAGTGGACCTCTATCAAGATTGTTCAAATTATAGCCCTGGTGCCAAAAATGCCCTCTGCCCGAGACCCTTTGGTTTTACATAGACTTATATGGGGAAATATTTAAAAATCTTCTTCTCTGAAACTGCAAGGCCCATGTCTTTGATATTTTGGTATGGAGCTTCATCTCGTGGACCTCTACCAAAATTGTTCAAATTATAGCCCTCGAGCCACAAATTTCCCCGCCCCGGGGCCCTTTGGTTTTACATAGACTTAATATAGAGATAATCTTAGAAAAATCTTCTTCTCTGAAACAGCAAGGCCCAGGTCTTGGATATTTGGTGTGAAGCTTCATCTAGAGGACCTCTATCAAGATTGTTTAAATTATAGCCCTGAGGCCAAAAATTTCCCCCGCCCCGGGGCCATTTGGTTTTACATAGGCTTATGTAGGGAATATCTTTAAAAAATCTTCTTCTCTGAAACCGCAAGGCCCAGGTCTTTGATATTTGGTGTGTAGCTTCATCTATTGGACCTTTGCCAAGATTGTTCAAATTATAGCCTCAGTTGATATTTGGTATGAACCTTCACCTTTTAAGACCTCCCTCAACATTATGCACATTATAGCCCTGGTGTCAATAATGGCCCTCCCCGGGGGCCCACTTATTACTCTATGGATCAGGTGAGCGATCCAGGGCCATCATGGCCCTCTTGTTAGCTCACCGTCATGTAGTGAGGAGGTGAGCTTTTGGGATCACTTTTTGTCCGTCGTCCGTCGTGCGTCCGTGCGTAAATAATTTCTTCAAACAACAAGTCCTCCTAAACCACTGATCGGATTTTGACCAAACTTCACAGGAATGATCCTTAGGTGGTCCCCTTTCAAAGTTGTTCAAATGGTTCCGGTCCATTGCACATATAGGTCACAGGAGCCAAAAATAGATTTTTTTCACTGAAAACTTAAAAAATCTGCTTCTCTGAAACCTCAAGGCCTTTGATATTTGGTATGAAGCTTCATCTAGTGGACCCCTACCAAGATTGTTCAAATTATAGTGCTGGGGCCAAAAATGCCCCCGCCCTGGGGCCCTTTGCTTTAACATGGGCTTATATAGGGAAAATCTTTAAAAATCTTCTTCTCTGAAACCGCAAGGCCCAGGTTTTTGATATTTGGTATGAAACTTCATCAAGTGGACCCCTACCA